>OX383970.1:17946690-19196690 GCA_947532105.1 Athrips mouffetella | reverse complement strand
CTGTCTTTTGATTTTTTCCCTGTCACTAAGAGTGAACGGGAATGCTACATGTTTATTTAATATCTCTGGATTATTAAGTGCCTCCGTCACTTCTTTTATAGCTTAACTAACACTAGCTTGGGCAACTGAGTGGTATTTATTGGGTGGATTGAAATAGTATATAGGTACCTAGGTTATAGATTCCGAATACCTGGCACCACAAAGCACTGAATAGTTATAGGTACCCATGTGGTGCCTTTGTCATTCGGTAGGTAATTATCTTACATATGACTTACTTTTGTCTCCACGTCTAGACCATCAGAGCCCACAGGGGCGGCCATAAATGGAGATCCTTCAGACACTCAGTTTTGAAAAGACAGGTGGATAGACGATATTTCTTGCGAAATTGTCTTTCGGTTACTTAAAGAAATGTCTTGTTGCCTCAGGGCTATATTCCTGTTCCGAGAATTAATTCTTTTTTCCTCGGTGACCACTGCATTTGCTTGGTGCATCATCTGTGTGTACAGAGAAATAATTGTAGACACTAGAACTTCAGCAAAAATTCAAAATAATACACTTTTTCTCTCCGAACAAAGTCGAAATACCTCCATAATTCAATATGAATGATCCAAAATGCCTTCGAAAAGTTCGTCGCAACTAACTTTTTCAAAAACGTTCGCAAAGGCGTTCCCAACGTAAGGCAATTGGTAGGAAACGCTGTCAAAAATTGACAAAAAATTACCACGATACCAATAAACTCCTTAAGTTACGTTCGTTTGTTACCACAGATTATTAAACCTTTTCTTCAACGAATCTGCCGAGAAAAAACCAAATGGTTTTCGTTTGAATAATTACCACGATACGAAATGTGCTGTTCGGTGGCTCAACGTAACGTATTAAGTAAAAGGTTTTGCTTTGGTTTCATCGTATAAATTACCACGATCGGACTCCTGGACTTGAACTAAGGATGCAGCCATCGAACGTGTCTGATTAATTTTGTATCATTATACTCATGATAAATAGTGGTTTTTAGAAGCCTGAATGCCTCCCTGTGCACTAACAAATAGTCGCAGTCAGGGATAGCTAGTTGACTGAACTAAATTATCTTGCGTCTTAAAGGATGCAGCCGTCGAACGCATCTGATTGATTCTGTTACTTAAATATTTGTTTCTAGGAGACTAAAGGCCTCCCTGTAGATTAACAAATAGTCTAAGTCAGGGACAGATAGTTGACTGAAGGCAGTAAGGCTTCTTGCAGCCATTGAACGTTTCTGATTAATTTTGTATCTTTGATAGTGGTTTCTATGAGCCTGAATGCCACCCTGTCTTCTAACAAATAGTCGGACTCAGGGACGGCTGGCTGACCTCACTTACGACGCTGTACGCGGATGGAGACATCGATCGTTTCTGATCAGATTGCTTCTAACTTCTCATCCAATCGGTAGGTGTGTAATTTTGTGCTACGTTGGCGCTTACATGGCAGCTTGTGAGAATTTTCTTGTTAAATAAGTATCAAAAGGTTTGAACATTTTAGAATTAGGTTTCCTAATCTTTCAACAAAAAAAAAATTACTAAGTAGTACATGTAAGGTACGCTTAAACATTCTGAAGTACTTCATCATAACATCCCATTATACGTCCACTACAGGACAGGGAGCTGCCTCCAGAATTCCAGCTCTTGCCAGAAGATTGTGGAGTAGAAGTACCTTAGTCACCACGCTTGTGAGAGTTACGGCTGGCACCATGGACCGCAGTTGTTGGTGACCGCAGTATGTAAGATGGTACGATACATGCAAGGACGCTGCTGCCCATCCTCCGTTTTATAAACCCTAAGTCGCCTCTTACGACACCCACGGGAATAGATGGGTTGGTACTATTCTTTGCCGGCACCACACGGGTCGCACGGGTCGAATCTGGACTGAAGTACTTACAGTTTTTTAATCCATTTTAAATTTAAACAGTTTTATACATATTTTGTATTGATTAACACGTTTAGCCCGGCGTACATTCTACTGGTATGTGGTAACCTACGGGGCAAATCTTCACATGACCACCGGTGGTACGTTGCCGCCCCATAAACCAAAAGTCCTGCCGAAATAATGTCCAGTTCCCGAGGTACACTGAACATTTGTCTATTTTACAGGGCAGGCAGGGCAGGTACGGTAAGTACCAAAGAGATTTCAACCTCAATGCGCTAGGTCATCTATCTGAGGTAAGTACAATACTCAAGGCGGCGCGAATTTCTTAGTACGTTAAAAGTCTAGTGTTCCGTGGCAAGCGGTGGTACAAGCTGACCTGAACCAGTTAATATTACTTACAAATTAATAGAGTTTCGTAGTTATTTCAGAGATTCATTTCATTTTAGTGGAAACAGCAAATTAAACGCGTTGATTTTATACAAACAGATGAGAAACTTTATTAAAAATACCAAGTTTTGTATCTCTTGCGAAAATTCAATTGAATTTCAGAAATTGATAAGCCCGCAGGGCAATGTACACCTGCACTAGATAGCCCATCCCAATGATATTTTGAAATTGACGTTCCATTTTAAACTAACCAATCTAGCATTTTTAGGTAATATAGTAACGAATACGTGACAAAATTGTGCAAATTATTTTTGAAGGTTCTGTTATTTTGATGTTTTTGCGCACAAAATACAGGGTGTAAATTTGATTGCGTTTCATAGCATTACGAATGCTTCAGTAAAAATATCGGAAATCGAAAAAAATATTTAAAAATCCTACTTAAAAGGTAAAAAAAAATTTTTACAAAAACAAGGGATATATTCTGAAATATTTTTTTTATAAATTTATTATTAATAAATCCTTTTCTATTAGTGAAAAAAGGAACAATAGGTTGGTACCAGGTATGTAAAAAAAACGAAGATTCGTTGAAAAAGACTGAAGATGATTTACGATCTACTACGTATAACAAAGTATGGGCCAAAATACTCTGGTATGAAAAGTCCAAAAGAACTATTTTTGACCCACGTTTCTAAAAAAAAACTTGTTCTCTACCATTGTTTGAGTCAACATCGCATCGTACTTTACTCGTACTATTCAACTCGTACTATTCAACAACAACTGTATAAAAATATACGAAAAGACAAGAAATTAAGGCAGCCATTTTGGCTTCTTAAGGTATTCATCTAAAAGTTGGTGACAATTCGATAGAATTATTAAGACAATTACATTAAAGGAACTGCGGAGCGGTGATGTCGTGACGTTGATGGATTGTTCTCAGACGCAAATTGTAAACTTCACGCAAATATTTGCCCAGAAGGTGCCCAAAATTCTATTTGGTTGGTATTTTCACGCAATAAAACATTGCTTTACAAATTATTTAAAGTGAACTCTTGAATTTTGGAGCAGCATTTGTGTAATATCAAATATCTTGTTTGCAGACATTTTGACAGATTTAATAACCCGATGGCGGCCACTTAAAACCTAAAATTAATAAATATTAAATTACACAAAACTCATTATAAATTAATGAAAAATGAAATAATTTGAATGACAATAGAAATGTTGGAAGGATAATAGAATTCGCGCTTTTTAAAGAAAAAGGTGCCTAACGACTACATTTCGGTCTCTGTTACTCTGAAGTTTAGAAAGTCACGAATTTTTCAGGATTGATCTATCGTTTCTCTTCCAAAAAGGTTCCAACTTTTACCCGCTCCTTGGTATAAAGTTTCGCACTTGCTCTAAAAACAAATTACATAAGTTTTGGGCATATTTTCCGAAATAATATGAAATGTTATACTAGGTTATTTTTTTGGACCTGACTTTCTTTTACCCACTCATTAGTGAGGTCAAAAGCAACAACTACAAATTTTCGACTCTCCATACTAAAGTGGTCACGTGACCGACCCATTTTGTATGGGAAGTTGAAAATTTTTCGTGCGTTGTTAGCAAAGTCGTAGAACAAAAGTTGTTGCTTTTGACCTCACTAATATACGAGTAATAAGTGTGCAAAAGGAAATCAGGTCCAAAAAAATAACCATGTATAAAAAACGGTAAATATTTCTCGAAAAAGTTTGATAAAAAGGTTAGAAATAAACGTCCGCAATTGAATCATCCTGTTATCAATTACGGCTCTATGTAAACGACCAAATCGCACTAAAAGACCTGAACTTACGAGATTCAATTACGTATAACAAGCTGTATTCCGTTTTTATACAGGGTGTAAGGGACAGTCTTCCTAAAATTGAAAGGGCATGATCAGTCAACGTAACTTAACAACTTTCAGCGAACAAAACTTTCAGGAAATGAAAAAAAAAAATCGGCTTCTCCATACAAACTGTCCAATGAAGTTTGCAATTTTGTATGGAGAGGCCTTTTTGTTCGTTTCCTGAAAATTTTATTCACTGACATATGTTCAGATACTTTGACTAATCGTGCCTTTTCAGTGTTCGCAAGGCTGTCACTTCCACTTTTTTAAAGATTGATTCAGTTAGGCTATCAATAAAAATTCGAAAGCCAATGTTTTAAAATAAACGGATGCCAATAAAACCCTCTCATAACGAAAGGGATATTATTTACTGTTCCAATATAAGTTTACACTGTACACAGTTTTATTTCGTCTTACGGAAATTCTCGAGCGAATTTCTGTTAAAAGGTAAGTTTTATCACTTTGATGTTTGCGTTGAGTTGTTTATTTGTTCATTAGAGATGTTTATTTATTTAGGACGCTGTGGTGGGTAAAGTGAAATGGGTAGCAGTTAATTATTTGTGTAACTCAAGGGGTATTGTGATGAACACAGACTTTTCTTTAACCATTGATGATAGATTCAGATTCAGATAATTTTATTCAATGTAGGTTCTTTACAGAATACTTATTGAATGTCATGCAGAATACCATGCAAATACAGCGAGTCTTCGCCGTTTTGGATCGCGCTATGGCAGCGTAAAAGAAACGGCAAGAAACCACGCAGCACGGCCTACTTTAAGAGTCTCCTGAGAGAATGTGTTTCTTGTGTTTTGCTGGCAAATCAGAGCACTATACCTCTTTGATAGAAATGAAAATCCTTTTAATAGTGTAATAATAGCAAATTATACTCTACCTACATGAAATCATGATTAATATAATGAATGGGTGTTTGTTAACTACAAAAGCACATATTGCAAGAAGTTAAAAACGCGTACAACACACGGTTCCTGTGGTGCCGGCAAAGAATAGTACCAACCCGTATCTAGCCGTAGGTGTCGTACGAGGCGACTAAGGGATTATGTACCAGAGGATGGGCAGTAGCATTTTTTTGTGTATCTTACCACCCTAACTGCGGTCGCCAGCCGCAATGCTTACAAGCGTGGTGACTACAAAACTGACACCATATTCAAATTTCAGCTCTCCATCACTTCCGGAGCGCGAGTTATTGAATTTACAATATTTGCAATAAAAACGTGTTTATTTGCGAATTGCGGACGATCTTCTAGACCGATTTTGCTCAACCGGGGCTCAATCTCTTTGTTTTTTTATTGCGCACATTTGTTACATTTAATTTTTTTTTCTGTCGGAGCTTTAGTTTTTCCTCTAGAAGCGAAAAAGTGGTTTTTACTATTTTTATATATTTTTTTGGCACCATAGCGCCCAATATTCACTTATAAAAACTATCGGTATCAATTTCTGACACTTTATCTATACATAACAAATTTTTCCTCTAATTCGAGTATATCCCCTCCTAAGTACCACGCGTTTTTGCTCGTCGTTTCATGAGATGTAATAATGAAAAACGTACGTACGGTCAACTACGCTCGTCGGTAGAAACTTTTTCAACCCTATTACCACGCCATAAGGTGCAAAAGTGTTTCTACTGATGTGCTGTTGAGTGTACCTACCTACGTGTCAATTTTGTTTGCGATCCCAATTTTACAACACCAAAGTTAAATTTTTACTCTCAATTTCTTTATGGGGGCCATCTCATCATAGAATCAACACATTAATTATGAGCTCATGCTAATAAAATGCAAATTGACCCCTTTTGCCTTATGGGTTTGCAATTTTTAACAATTTTTTCCTATTGATTTTCTTAATTGTTGACTCATATGCATGTTTTTGTTTCAATTAAAAAATTTATACTCATTCATATACTAAACAGTTTAGTAAAACTATTTTTCGAACGGCTATGAAATTTGAAAAAATCTATGCAATACGCTCTCCTTTATAAATCTGTGATGCAATCGAAGATTAGTTTTCGTCTCTTTCTAGCAAAACGAAATTCAACTCAGAGTTTATATGGCAGATCGCTGTGTCTAATCCGCGCGTAATTAATAGTTTGAAATGCTTATATCGGCCGTATTTCACATTAACTTTTTGTCATCCCTACTACGGTATTTTCATATATTGTTAATAAATGCGACAAAAAAAAATGTGCATATTCCCTATTGTAGCTATATCATTGTGATCCACTTTCAACTAGTCGGTGTTTATTCTGTTTACGTTTTCTCCAAATTTAGAATGTTACCCAATTCTTCGGGTCATTGGCTGCCGGAAACTGTTCTCGCCTTTACTTAATGTTCGTAAACAGCCTAGTCCGCCAATAAGTTTTATTATATTAAAATGTTGATTGTGGTACTGAAATCAAAGGCAAATATGAACTCTATCGTCACTTGGGACCAAATTATTACCTGTCTTAAGTACAGGGTGTAGGACAGGTTGATAAATACTGAAAGGGCATGTTCGTTCACTCAACGTAACTGAACAACTTTCAGTAAATAAAGCTTTTCAGAAATGAAAAAAAAAATAGGCCTCTCCATACAAAATTGTAAACCTCATTGGACAGTTTGTTTGGAGAACCCGATTTTTTTGTCATTTCCGGAAAGTTTTATACTGAAAGTTGTTCAGTTTCGTTGACTGATCATGCCCTTTCAGTATTTTCCAACCTGTCCCTTACACCCAGTATAACTATTTCTTAATTTTTCTTACATCCTACAAGACTTTTACGAGTATTACTGAAGGTTTAGATTCTTTAATTTTTTTGGAAATTACATTTAAGGTAAAAACATATAAAAGACGAAAACTTTACGATTTTTTTATGGTCGCTCGTTTGTCTAAGTAAACAACAAGATTCTTTCTAAAACTTCTAAGACACACGTTCCGTCGTTTCCTCTCACAAATCTCAATTCTGGCGCTGAATAGCCTCGTTACTCATAAATACTAAACTCTGCTCGTTATCTCTCATTCACCGGCGAACCCAAAAATACCTCCATAAACTTTAAATTATTGTTTTTCTTTTCCATTTAAGCACTTAGGCCTGATGGAAAAGAGCCGAACTTTTTATAACGGAAAGGGCTTTAAAGAAAATCGATTTCAAAATGTACACTCTGTTAATTAACTTGTTCTTAAAGCGAACATAATTTGATGAGATAGATAAAGAGGGCCATGTTTGAGTTTACTGTAAAATTTGTTGTTACTCGGGCTATGCCTTGTTTACATAGACTTTAATACGGATTCCATGAAAAAACTTTTATTCAACGATATCTCGTATTCGCGGTCTAGTGTTAGAGCGCTTGGATCTCGATCCGGAGGTTCTGGGTTCGATTCCCGGTGGGGATACTGTCAATCAAAAATCCTATTGTGCGACCTTCCCAGTTTGGTTCTTCTTCTTTAATTTAAGAGCTAGGCTCTTGTCGGTGCAGCATCCCTATCAGTTTGGTTGGGACATCGAAAAGTTAGATGATTCCGGGCTTCAGAAGGGACGATAGGTCCTGAGTACTATATATGGATGCAGTCGTTAATGAGCCATGTCAGAGGCCTTTGGCCGCTCAACAACTTGACACCAGGATTTGTAAGGTCGGTCATCGGCCTTGCAACCCACACGATATCACAGATTAGATGATAGTAAAGTAACGTTTACCTACAGATCCGTTATTCCCAGGCATGGTGGCGACAAATTTAAATCAAGTATAGTGCATAAGGTCCATAACTGCAATGTACTGCTTAGAACACGTTTCTGAATAGGTCAACACCAGGTCGGGTTGTCGAATCACTTTACGAGATAATGAGTGAGACGTAATTTGGGTGTAATAACAATTTAAAAAATTTACCAATTTTTTATAATTTACATATACAAAAGCATTTAAAAAAAGATACATAAAAAAGCACATAGCATAAAAAACATACAAGCATACAAGCATTTTGTAATTGTATAATGTAAAAAAAATCTCATTATCTTGTGTTTTACGCGATTTACGTGACACGCGTAAACTGAACAATATTTTCTTGTATTTTTCTTTTTATACATCGTTAAAAAGTTTCACATAAACGTATGTCGATGATTTTTCTCTCAAGCCGTGCAAGTCCGTTGAGCGCATGCTATGCGTGACATTTGACCGCCTTTGTAAAGACGCATTCGTGCGCCGCGGGTCATACAGTGCGGAGTCAAACAGGCCTGACGATATAATGATGAATGTAAAAGAGTTAAATGTGGGGATATCTCTGACTTGATTGCTTTTTTGTGGCAACAAAAGTGTGCTTTATGTGATTGAAGAGTAATCTCGGTACTTAGATAAGATGTTTTAATACTAAACGTATGACCATTTTAAAGTTACTTTTCCGGGTTTATATATTTCTGTTAAATCTTTGTCAAGAATACTTTCAATTAATGTACACGCGTTGGCTCGTCGATGATGGTAACACTTTGACCTTAGAGGGTTTCTAGTTTCGAGCGTAGGTAGTGTAGAGCTAGTTCAGCTTATACTAGTTTTGTTTCCACTTGCTTGCTGCCATGCGTACAACAAAATAAAATTGAATAAAGATAGACATTGTCAGAAATACAAAGTACCAATAAAACACCGAATTCCTCACATAAAGATTAGACTAGTCATAAACCTAAAAACAGACATATTTTCACCTACATAAAAGTCGTAACGTTATAAAAGGCTGTGTTCTGAAATATTTACGAGGTAAAAGCTTTCGGGTGTAAAACGTTAATGTCAGTGCTTCCTTTTTGTGATGGGTTTGGGTGTGATGGCAGATCTCAATCGGGCTTGCTGTAAATTATGTGTATGCGCCGCGCAATACCATCAACTTACACAAGGTTATTTTTTAGGAGCTGATATGAGTATGCCTACCTTGTCAAGAGCAACAAATTTTGTTCCAAGACTTTCCTAACAACTGTCAAAAATATTTCGACTTCCCATACAAAATGTGTTGGTCACTTACGTAACTTTGAATGGGAAGGCGAATTTTTTTTTACCGTTGTTAGCAAAGTCGTAGAACAAATGTTGCTACTTTGGTCCTCACTAGCAAGGTAGGAATACTCATATATTATACAAATTCAAAAAATTATTAATGTCATCAAAATCTAACCACAAATAAAGTATCCGCCCTCTTCCGCTCTAAAGTGACTTTTACAACTAGCAAGCTGTGTTCACCTATAATTGGGTTTGCATCAAGTTAATTTATTGTTCATTTATTTTAGTTTTAAGATGTAAATCTGTTGGTGAACATAATAAATAAATAAAATAAATAAATACAGTTCCAAAAACGAACTTTCCCAAACATCTAGATCGATTTTTTGCTCCTGAAAACCCCTGTATAGTATTACGTAATCTTTAGAGCTGTTTTATAGAAATATATTACATAATAAATATTCATATTATTATAAATACTGCTCGTTTAATAGTATAGGATATGATAGACATCTAAGTATAAGAATTGTCGACAAAGTAATTTCTATAATGTTTCTACTCGTATGTACGACAATGACATTTATTTTAGATCGAAGTAGCTTCTTCTTCCTTCTATAGCGTGCTGAGATTATTTAAGGTCTCCGCGTGGTCCTTTTTGTAAGCGTCGGAGCTCGCGGAAACCTTCATTAATCTAAGGTGACGTGTTTAAAATTGCCAGACCAATGAAGGGCCAAATATAACTCAAATCAATCTAAGCTAGTTTGCCGTTATAACATCCGAAAAAAAATCTTTACCCTAAGAATTTTACAGAAAAAATGCATGATATATTTTGATTACTTGATTTGGGGTACGTATATCAAAGTCTGCCCGTGTGGTGTCGGCAAAGAATAGTACCAACCTATCCCTATCCGTGGGTCACGTAAGAGGCGACTAAGGGTTAATGAACCAGAGGATGGGCAGCAGCATCCTTCTGTGTATGAATGAATGAACAACTCTATTGCAAACATTAAGGAATAAAAAATTTAAACTACGGGTTTACAATAAGTGGACAAAAGGCGGTCTTATCACTAAAAGTGATTTCTTCCAGACAACCCTTTGAAGAAATCAGCAGCAACGAAAGACTGTAGTGAAGTGCACTAACATACAGTTACATATATAAATATTATGAAATTAATAAGTTAAAAATACATACATATACACGTATATATATATATATCCACGGGAAGAAATGGAGTGATAGATACTATTCATAGCTGTTACCACAATGGTTCGCTAGTTCACTTATTAGTAACAAAAACCTGAACTCACATAAAACCAGATTCAAACGATCAACTTCACATTATTTCTTGATTTCTTGTTCATTTTGGAATATATATTCAAACAAAGAACACGGGTATGAGAAGCAAGACTGTTGATAATTGGCGAAATCGATCGATCCTAATTACTCCTCTTCACTCCGCTCGCCTTTATATCAGACGGGGAACTTTTTGACACACCACCCGCCTGCTAAATGAAGAAAATTGACAAATTCAACGGATGGGGTATGCTTAAAATTCATTCATTCATTCTTTTTGGCTCAGTGAACCAAAGTGGTTCTTGGCCTTCGACATTAAAGTACGCCACGCTTCCCTGTTCTCCCAGCTCTTTAAGATCCTTGGCGACTTCATCCTTCCAACGGCTTAAAATACAGGCTTAATTTTTATATGAGTACTGCATTTTTATAAGTAGTAAAATACTCAGACTGTAATCTAAACAAATATTCCAAAGTAATAGTTATTTGGGTAGGTTGGACACAGCGTGTTACACAAAGTTAAAGTTCACGTACCGCCGGTACGCACTAACTATAGACGCACCTCATTCTTACCGCGTGCTAGTGCGGCATTTAATGAGTTATCTTGCAATAGTGATATTGATCTATTCAGTACCGCATCACTCAAAAGGCGACTTGCAAAAGATTATTTCACGTTAATCTAATTGAAAACTCTTAAAGTTAACCTCTTTTAGTTCTTTATGCCAGTTTGTTATTTACAGGTGGAGACTTTTAATTACTTAGCATAAGTTTATTAATAAGTTTACATAATGTTATAATTTAGCTGTTAGTTTCCCAAAAATCAATAAATAAAATAAAAAATGAAAAAATAACAAAAATACAAAAACACAAACATTCAAAAAAATAATAAACACAACAAACAATGCAACACGTCAAACATAAACAATACAAACAACAATGAAACAACACATTGCTAATTACAATATTGTACAAAAGTGAACACACCCATTTTTATTCTAAAGTCGCCTTATACACGCTCATTTACTCGCATGTGGAGGCTCTTATTTAACTTGTGGTAGAGTTTGATGTACCTAATTAGCTTCAGTAATTCGGTAATTTTGTTAATTTCCCAAACTTCCACTTGGCTACCTTACCACAGTCCAATAAAGGTTAAATTTTTAATAGCATTATGCCATTTTGAATTCAAATTTGAAAATCGTGAGCGAGTAAGTTTTTAAACTAGTTTCGTGGTTGGAGTGGGAAAAGTTTTTGATGCAATTATGTGGGCAGTCCGGACAACTATAAAAGTTAAAGAAATAATAAATAAATTAGTTTGAATAAAAGGTTAGTTTTATTGTTTTTACGAGTCTTATGTTAAAAGTTGTATTGATTATTTCGGCATTAAAATATTAGTAGCCGACACATCGCAATTTTGCGATTTTAAAATTACGCACGGTCCTATTATCCATCTTCAATCCTATCTGGATTTCCTAATTAAAATAAGTAGGTAGTTCCAGTATGTCGCTTTTCTGCGTGTATGTGTCGTTAAATCGTTTGAGAGAGGTCGCATTTATATATTTCGTACCTAACGTAACACTAATCCCGTAATTACTTAAGCATTTTTCTTCGCTTTGACTATAATCTGTACTAAATTGAAATCTCGTTTAGGGCTCAACATGTAGAGTGCTGTGTGCAAACAGGCCACGTCCAATTAGTATCGACTAGTGTGGTGCATTTACCTATTATCGACTGATACCTGTTATTTAGTAAGTGGAATGACTGGGAAGCAAAGACGAATATTGGGTACCACACGTTAAATAACAGGGTTATGAGTACCTGGAACAAACTGCCAAAGGAAGTGATTGATGCTCCGTCAACAAACAGTTTTAAAAACAGACTAGACAAGTGGTTGTGCAGTGATAGTGGACCAAAATTAAAATTAAATAACTTGACACACACCAGATGAGATGTAGGCACATCAGCCTTCAGCTGCTCGCCTATCATATCATAATTATAATACGAGTAGAAAACTTTAACATATACAAAGTGAAAAACGCTTAACTACCTCTACCTCTATCTTTCCCTATTTGTAGAGAGCTAGGTGGTAGCACAAATGCAACGTTGAATCCGTATAGAGATAGAAAATTTCACAAAGTAACGCAGGACCGCGGTAGCCAAGTTGGTTAAGGCGTCTCCGGAAAATACAGGTTCGAATCCAGCCTGTAGTTATGGAATTTGCGATTTTCTACTTTGTAGAACTATCCGAAAACAGGAAGTGCCAAAAGTCAGTTTGGGGAGGTACCATCTATTTGACAGTTTCCTCCGTGAAGCAGCAGTGTTTATACCTCTTTGCTCACCATTGCCTTTACTACACACATAAATCATGTGTTTGTTTGACACATACAAGGTATTTTTGTTGGTTGCGAGTCAAAATGTGTAAAAGCACAGAATAAAGGAATAGTACTAATCGTACAGAACGTACACTCTCCACTCCCCGCGGCAAGCATCCCCTCCCCACCCCGTGACCACTGCCCACGTTATTTTCCGGATCTAGTTGTACCAAACACGTATCAATTTAAAATTTTGACAGTTACTGGTTTCGCGCTCGTTGTATGAAGTGTCCAGGGTGTAAGAAAATGCCATGTGCATATGCTCTTTCTTACACTTTATTTTGTTGCCTGGTTTATCTAGGTACTAGCACTCTTATTTTCTTTAGGTTCACAAGTAACTAGTACAAGCAGGCTAGGTTCATCACTATGCCGCAGAATGGAACCATAGAATGGAAAGTTCCGGGCCGTATTAATGCTGTCCGGGTGCTAGCGATTGTGGGAGACGTTATGAGGATGACTTTTGGCTTGTTCTTCAGTGGAAACTACTGGATTCCTGTGGTCTATATCGTGTGGTTTTTATAAGTGTAGTATATTTTGAGTGAGTAACGGTGACTAACTGAATAACAGACAAAGGGTGAGCGTAAACTGAGACGCACCCGGCGCAAGGCAGCACAGAACAGTATTTCTATCTTTCAGTTTTCTTCGTAATGAAGCGAGAGGGAAGACGCGTTCTGCCCTGCGCTGCACTATATGCGTCTTTATTTACGCTCACCCAAAACGCAGCTAAATCAGAGAGGAAGATATGTATTTATGGAATTTGGGCAACTGATGTACTCTAATTAACCAAGCCAAGACGTTTATTAATCGCAAGATGGTCAAAGAACTGAATCAAACAAGAAATGTCAGTTGTTATTTTATGGAAGCTAAAATATAATATAAATCGATAGACGCATGGAGCTAAATCAGAATACACATATAGCATTCATCGATCTGGAAAAGGCGTTTGACAACGTAGATTGGAGGAAGATGATGAGAGTTCTCCGTGAAATAGGAGTTGACTATAGAGATAGAAAAATTATTTACGAACTTTACAAAGGACAAGAAACAATCATAGAAGTCGGCGAGGAAAAGGGAAAGGCAAAGATAAGACAAGGTGTAAGACAGGGGTGTCCACTATCACCGTTAATATTTAATGTGTTTATAGAACAGGCCATACAAGAAATAGTAGACTCAGACAGCGGAGGAATTAAAATTAATGAGCAAAAAATTCAGTTTATTAGGTTTGCAGATGATATAGCAGCAGTTGCTCAAAATAGTCAAGACCTGCAAGATCTTCTTACAAAAATGGATAAAACTTTCTTACAATTTGGTTTGAAAATAAACACTGGAAAGACCAAAACACTTATAGCATCTAAACATACCCCAGATCACTGTCCAATCAAACTGAATAACGTTACAATAGAACAGGTTTATAAATTCAGATATTTAGGAAGCTTAATCACCAGTGACTCCAGATGTACACCAGATATCGTTCAAAGAATAGCTATGGCTAGAAAAGCCTTTAATAACAAGAAACACCTCCTGAAGGCCAAAATATCTAAGAAGGTAAAAAAGCGCTTAATCAAGGTGTACATATGGAGCATTGTATTGTACGGAAGTGAGACATGGACACTGACACAAAGAGATAGAGAAAGGCTGGAAGCATTTGAGATGTGGTGCTGGAGGAGAATGGAAAGAATTAGCTGGACGGAAAAGAAAAGAAACGAGGAGGTGCTAGAAATAGTCAAAGAGAAAAGAAGTTTACTAAAAACAATAGATAACCGAAGAGGGAAAATGATAGGTCACCTGATACGGCACGACAATTTCCTGAGAAACATAATGGAAGGAAAGATTGAAGGAAAGAGGGGACGAGGAAGACCTAGGCGAAGCTACTTTGACCAGATTAAAGAAAAGGTCAATGTCGTGTCGTTTCAGGAGGTAAAGCAGCTCGCGATAAAACGTGAGGACTGGAAGTTACTCCATCGACAAGAGCCAAGTTAAATTAAAGAAGAAGAAATTAAAATATAGATAGGCGGAATAAAAATACTTGCATACAATTACCAAAAACAACAGGATACTAATTTATTTATTATTAGTACACAAATTTATTTACAACTGCAAAAAACACAAAATTTTAATAAAATTCTCTGAACGCAACAAACATGCAATTTTGCGGAGGATGTGTACCAATTTACTTTGTGCAAAATTACAGAGGAAAAAAACGGTGCTTTTTCCACTGCAGGCAGTGTGCTCTGTTAAATGAGAATGGGGAATATTTATCTGCACATCAAAATCACTTCATATTATAAAAGAAAGTCCCCCGAATAGTTTTTCTGTCGTCATGCGTCATGTCTGTCTGAGATCGCTAAACTCAGGAACTACTGTATGGATTTTGACCTGGTTTTCACTAATAGATAGGTTCAATAGGCAGGTTTGAGGTTATAATTTATGAATATTTAGTGCAAATTAACTGAACTATGATGATGTTTGTCGATCGAGTCGGAAAAAAACGTGCCTCTTGAGAGCTTTCTGGGCGTGCGCTGCGTAAATGGTTTCATTTATATGAAAGTTATGTAAGGAATAATTGTTGCTCTCTAAGAGCTCTAAAGAAAGGTCCGCGATAGTATTTATCTATCTTTTAAGGATTACCCATAGTAACCAACTTTTTATAGCAAAAAAAAAAGATTATCAAAATAAGGTATTTTTGAACGTATTTTTGCCCTTAAAGTACAGATCCTTATCTAATTTAAAAGGTTAGTAATAATAAGCATTGAACATAGATCAAATTGTCCGTGACACCATGTTATTTAAATGAATGTCTTCGAAGATATCACAATATTAAAATCACTCTAATTAAAGTCCTAGAATGAGCTTTAGACTCGATGCGCATTTCCGTTGATAGCCGACCCGACGGGGCACCGGGGGCACACACGGAGGGCACACGTCGTTGCGACTGGTCGTGCGAGGCCTGATTTTTTAAATTTTGGATATGTTCAACCATTCTTGACTTTTACAGATAGTTCAAAATGAGTGTCGTTTGAATCCAGAGCAAACAAATTTAAACGATTCGATAATGTCAGGGAAAATTATTTTCTTAGATGCTCCTGTCTTTCAAACGGGCAATTATATGTGGCCCTGTCAAGTGTGACATCAAAACTCAATATGTTCATTTTTGCACCTAATCCTGAAGAAGTTATAAATGTTATGTAATATTTTAGAATGTTTTAAAAATTGTGTAGCAAGTTGAAGACTATGTCATAATATCGTAATAAAAGGCACCACTCTACCAGTAGATTAGTACCCGTGCGAAGCCGGGGCGGGCCGCTAGTTAGTTATAACTCAATTAATTTGATTGATAATTAAGGTGATCTTCATGTGTTTTAATTCCAACGTTCAGTGATTATACTAATGAAAAATGCAAATTTCTCAAAAAAAAAAATTTGATACTTGAAAAATGTTTTTGGCATACCATACAAAATGTGTTGGTCGGTCTCGTGAACTCTTTGGTATCATTTTTTTTCTCCAGCAAATATATTTCTTTCACGAAACCCTAGCGTGATTAAAACCAATGAAAATTTACATCGAAGATCTGATCGTCAATAGATCTCCCTCTGCTGAGTCCTTTCTTCCTTTTTTTTGAATTATCGCGCTATGTGCACTTTTGTGGTTGGCCTTGACAACGCTGAAATTACAAACACGATTACAAAAATATATTAATGAAATTCTGCATGTTTATTTTCTTTGTTTATCTTTGTTCGTTTTGTAACATGTATCAGTAAATCGAAATTACGCAGAAGCTTGTAACATAGTTTTAACTAGCACAAGCTTCTGAGTTGCTACACAAAAAAAACTGTAAAGTTGCAAATAAAGAATTTGATGAAGAAAAAAAAATCACAACCACTGTTTTTTTGAGAAAGTTGTTCACTTTTACGGTCTGAGGCAAACCATAAAACTGGCATCCTTAAGTAGCTAATATATTTTCAAGGCATAGAGCGAATTATTTTTTATGAAGCATTTATTTAAATAAAACATAAATTTTTGGTGTGCGTTGAAATACTACACTCGTTGAAAATTGCACGTTGCGTGCAAACCGCAGCGGTGTCCGTGAACTGTCTGTAAACAGTTTGCCGTCCCGCATGGCACCGATCAGCCACATGCAATGCAGAGATTTTTTTTAAAGTTGCTATAGCTGGCTCATTTGCTAATAATAATTTTCTCATAAAAAAAAATACTATGATCCTTTTACTAAGTAACTTGTAAAATAGAACCGAATTTGGCCAAAGTAAACAAAAATATTTCATAGTAGATTGTATAAGGGAGTAAGATAATATTTTTAAGGCGAGGGCGCTTTTTGAATTCAGAGTAAAGTGAGGGATTCTTTAGTAGAATCCTGAATGTAGCGTTATTCTGTTAACACGTTGTATAAGTGCGCCGCAAAGTACTTTGCCGCGCACTTTGCCATTTTCATAGAAAACACCACCTTTGGATGCACTTAAAGGCGAATCAAGACGTCCTTTTCGAATAGATAGGATGAAAAATAAATTAATAACCCCCCCATAGGGAGGCCGAAATTGTTGGCGTTACCCGAAACATATTTCTTTGAAAAGTTGTTTTATAACATTTACTTAATCATCCTCTAAATTAAAAGGCTCCGTATTTTTGTCTTGTACCCTGTATATAAAACGTCATAGCGGGAGGTCTCATGGCGCGCCATGCATCCTTGATGCGAACACTGCAGGTTTTTTGTAATTTCAAGCGAATAATCTAGTTTGTAGACTATCAGAACGTGATCCCAAAAGTCCTGCGGATACAGAGGTAGTTGCTTTTTTTTCGCAGTAATTTTCAGTGTGGTGGAATAGTGTTATAAATGATGAGTTCTTTCAAAGAGGTAACTCAGTATCGTTCATTAAACAACTTTCACTATGAGACTCATACCAAAATGTAAATTTTTTGCTAATAAGGACTAATGTAAGGCCAACGGGCCAACGTAAGTAGTCCGTTTTGACGTTTCCTTAACACCAACACACAGGGTTCATTTTTCTTTGCAGGTCACAATTTTTCATACGTTTCAAAATAACCTATTACGATGGCTTTACTTCACTAAAAGGTCAACCTGTATGAAGTCAAGTTAAACTAATGGTTGGAACCATCTTCTGCCGCAACAAGACTATTTATGTAGATACGGTGTGGTATTTCGAATATCAGGGTTCAGAGAGTGGCCATTCTGTGGGGTTAGCATCATTGCCTTATTTTGTGACATCGGTAAGAATAATGGTTGAAAATCAACTCAAATCCGTCTTTTTACCTATAATAATTACATTAGCTGTGCTCACGACTTCATAAGTGTGGAGTTTAGACTTTACAGTACACACAAACAACTGGTCCGATTTCAAACGTATTGGAAACTTTGCACTCGCATGTCTTATGTTTGAGTGAACCAATTGCAATGAAACAAAGCTTACATGTTGCACATAAGTAAGCCAAATACATTGTTGAAAACTCCATTTGAATCGATTGTTCGGTTTGGGCGCTTCTCCTGTCATCCGCATTAACGTCCGCAAGCGGACCTGCATTTGATCTTTATGTTTGCAAGCAAATCGTATAATTGACCGTTTAGAAACGGCCGGCGAATTGTAAATGTTCGGCAAATCGCAAAACAGCGTCGGCAGATTAGAAAAGGGTTTAGATCACTGATGCATTTTCGGTTCGTTAGCCAAGGTAAACTAAACTATACCGATCACGATTAGGGTTTGGTTATGTACGGTTAGGTGATCTTACTTATCATTATGTAAAAATGATGATTAAATAAAATTTCGGCATTTTGTAAAATGTTGAACTGAAAGTTTTGTTCGCTGAAAGTTGTTCAGTTACGTTGACTAATCATGCCCTTTCAGTATTTGCCAACCTGTCCCTTACACCCTGTTTGTAAACCAGCAAGTTGTACAATTTGTCTGCGTTATTTAGATGTAGATATAGAAGACTGTCACTAAATCTTAACCTCTTTTCAACTGGTGGGCATGCGACGCGGTAAACTTCTGTAAATATTTGCGATCCTTTAGGCCGACTATCTATCACTGTCCGGTGCAGAAACTAAACAAAACTCGGGTGAAATATTTTCACCCTTTTATTGGATAACGTCAGTAAACTATTTGTGTTTGAAAAATCCGAAGGTTTTTTTGCAAATCCTTTGGTGGTCAGATTTAGCTAGAATTTTGTTTGAAACTCAGCAACATCGAGTGCCCGGACGCTGTTCATACCTTGCAGATTTTTCACATATTCGAACAAAGCTTTTTGTAACATCTTTTATGATGCGAACGAACAGCCACGGAAAGGAATTCTCTGCCTTCGGTCACGTAAACCTAATATTTTCATCATGGGGAGGAGGCTTCTTCTGAGTGAGTTCGTACAATCGGCGACCTCTTTAGGGCTAGATAAAGGTCAAAAACTAACCCGCAGATAGTAAAACAAATCCGGCCAAGTGCGAGTCGGACTCACGCACCGATGGCTCCGTACGACTAAGGTTAAAATACCGTCTTAGTCAGGGACGCGCAGTCGTGCAGAAGTGTATTAAATGTGCGCGAGTCCGACTCGCACTTGACCAGTTTTTATTATTTGTTGTTAGTCTTTAGCTTGTGCACTATAAATACACCAAATTTTAAGCTTGTTAATGTTCCACTTTTTACGATATAATAGGGCTAAAACAAGAAACAACAAAACATCACGTTTATTGAAAATAAGGGAAGGACTCCACCCGTATTTTTAAGGTTCCGTACCCAAAGGGTGAAAAACGGTATCTTATTAATATGCCTCCGATATCCGTCTGTCCGTCTGTCGGACTCGCGCGAATGTAATATTCTGCATGACTGCGCGACCATTACTAAGACGGTATTTTCTTTTTAGGGGTACGGCACCCTCGGTGCGCGAGTCCGAATCGCAAATGGGCCGGTTTTTTATTTTTTTTATTGGATTTATTATTTATCAGTTAATTCGCCATAATGGCACAATATTCTGTGATAATCCAACGATATAGCTACTACTGTTCAAAAGACACGTCGACCCTTTGCACGTCGGACAGACAGACAGGCAGACGACGTAGGCTTAGTAATAGGGTCCCGTTGGCTCCCTTTGCGTACGGAACCCTAAAAAATATTATTCATTTCGTGCAGTCACAAGTACAGTCAAGAACAGGTCAAGCTTAACACTTGCAGCGTGACAGGCGTAGGAACGGTATAAAGTCAAACTTGTCGAGCTTGAAGTGCTCTTGACGGTACATCTTATCTCTAGTTTAGGTATAAAGATGCGACAGCCTCCGTGGTCTAGTGGTTAGAGGGTTCGGCTCTCGATCCGGAGGTTCTGGGTTCGATTCCCAGTGGGGACACTGTCAAACAAAAATCTCTTTGTGCGACCTCCCCAGTTTGGTTAGGGCATTGCAGGATGAATCACCTGATTGCCCGAAAAGTTAGATGATTCCGTGCTTCGGAAGGCACGTAAAGCCGTTGGTCCCGACTACTATCTACGGATGTAGTCGTTAATGAGCCATGTCAGAGGCCTTTGGCGGCTCAACAACTCTGACACCAGGGTTTGTGAGGTCGGTCATCGACCTTGCAACCCACACGATATGATGATGATGGTAGGTATAAAGATGATACAAACCTTCAGTGAAATAAAATAAATAATCATTTGTCAGTCTTGACGTTCTTCACGAATAAGATCTATTTAATCTTTTTATCGATGGTGTACTTGATCGCGAGCTGATTTTCCACGGCGTAGCGTTGCTACGAGCTTCTACGCAATTTCGTAGCCACGTAGCAGCTTTTGTATTTTGCGGTCACGTACCGATTGTGGAAAGTTTAGGGTACTGGCTTATCTCAGCCTTTTGTTTAAAATGTCTAATGGCTTGCGCTAAATTATTTTAACTTTCGGTTTATATTAAAAGAAGTATCAAAATAATTTGTGTTTGTTAAATTTTAAATAATTATTTTATATAATGACTGGCTTTTTGTTTGATATATTGACTCCCTTTGGCATGTACAAAAACTACGAATTTTCCAAAGTAAAACGGTTTGAAAGCGAAGAAATTGTTGGTACTCTGCTTGCAGGGTTTTCAGGGCCAGATTTCTTGAGAGTTTTGTATGGAACGACAAATTAGTGTTCTAATTTTTTTGCCCATGTTGTTATCGTAAATATTGTTTAGTTTTATAGTTTGAGTAAATGTACTAACATAGTATTTTTTGATATAAAAAAATTCTTATATATAAATGATATAAAAAAACACAAGAAACACATTGTAAAAAGCCGACTCTTAAAGTAGGCCGTGCTGCAGTGGTTTCTTGCCGTTTCTTTTACGCTGCCATAGCACGATCCGAAACGGAGTAGACTCGCTCTATTTGCATTGTATTCTGCATGACATTCAATAAGAATTCTGTAAAGAATCTACATTGAATAAAATTATCTGAATCTTTTATTTTATAAATGAGACTTTTGGTTGTATTCCACAGCTTCAATATTAAGGAATTCATGTGTAGCCTTATTAGACTAGATTTTACTTAGAGTAATAACTTATGTGAGATAAGAGAACTTCGTTGGGCAACCCTTAATATGTTTAATATACAAGGTGTATTAGAAAGGGTATATCAACAATGAAGAATGTGATACTTCCCATGAAACTCAATAACTTTTCCTAAAGAATATAGGTCTAAATTCGAATGATTCAGATTATATAGGAAGTCAAAATAATTTTTGGATTACGACCTATGTTCCGTGGGCAGATTCACAACCTTCAAGGTTGGTTTACCCTTTTTGTTACACCCTGTATAATTTCAAGCATATAATCCATCACATACAAATCATATCAGATCCCAGTATAATACTAGCTTATTCCCTTGGCACCAAAGATTTCGGACCTCCTTGCTTCGCTCGGAATAGATACCTTGCTAAAATTTATTTTACTATGAGATGACATCTGCCAACATGTCCCAATATTTTATGTCAAACTATCAGTGATCACTAGGAAATATTCAAAATAACCCGTCAAATCCATAGAACGACGCCTTCACTACCTTGTGACGAATTATTTCTTTAATCCTCCTTCTAAGTACCCTTATTTTTCTGTGCTTGGCACAAAGGTTCTGCTGAACTAATATTATCCTACGAGAAGTCCATTTTATGCTAGGTCTTAAGCCGTGGGATAATTTCCAGCCCGCATTATATCTGAGTGTCGCCAGCTGCTACCTTTGAAATCCAATCTAGTATTAGTAATAACTAGCTTTTGTCCCGCGTCTTTGGCTGGGTTGTATTTCTTTAAGGATTTTTATTTTTCTGATTTTTTCAACAGTTCCATCGTCAATTCTCTAAGTAACCGACTTCGTTAACGCAATACGCAGTAAAGCCTTAATGATTCCCAAAGAACGGTAATCCTGCGCTACAATTTTTTTTTGTATATGTTGGGGGACAAGGTTTTCGGATCCCAAACTAGGCCAAGCCTGTACTATGGGTATTAGAGACTAATAAACATACTAGCTGGGTAAATAGCACCCAAACACAACAAACACTTGTGTTCATCGCATAAATGTTTGCCCTGGGCGGGAATCGAACCCGCTGCTTGAAAGGCAGGCTCATTTCTAATCACACCGAGAGACTTGTCAAAACCCTGGTGCCATATTTTCAAAATTATTTCTTTATGATAAACTGGTTTGGTACGTTCAGGGTCTCCCAACACAGGTTTAACACTTAAAGGGAGTGTCCTAGTAATTATAACCTAAGCACTGTGAGAATGAAATAAAAACCTATTTTTTTTATTTGGACACGATTTAACTTTTCATTACCTACTTTTCCAACGAAAAAAAGTTTTGGGAAAACATATAAAGTAGGTATAAAGCGGTAATTTTGTATGGAGAGTTATTTATTTTTATTTCCCAAAACATGTTTCTTCAAGCGAGGGAAGTGTTTCAAGATCGTAGCATATGGAGGACTGCGTTCTCTTCGTAATGGAAAGAGGTGTGATTTTATGTTCGTATTTCTTTGGAAAAGTTGTTCAATTTAGTTTACTATACAGGTTAGCCCTTTTAGGTTTTCAGTACACCGTCTCTTACACCAAGTATTATACCGGGTGTAAGGGACAGCCTTCCGAATACTGAAAAGGCATGATCAGTCAACGTAACTGAACAACTTTCAGCGAACAAAACTTTCAGGAAATGAAAAAAAAATCGGCCTCTCCATACAAAATTGCAAACTTGATTGGACAGTTTGTATGGAGAAGCCGATTTTTTTTTCATTTCCTGAAAGTTTTGTTCGCTGAGAGTTATTCAGTTACGTTGATTGATCATGCCCTTTCAGTATTCGGAAGGCTGTCCCTTACACCCGGTATAGGTAAAATCATTGGGTATCTATAGACATAATATAATGGGTGTAGTATGCGCTGACGTATCTTCCCTAAGCTAACGTGCTCGGTGAGTAGAATTAAGCAATTTCCGTGTCCTTTATGGTAGGATGTGCACTTTTATGGCCACACTCATGAGAGATATAATCTCCAGCGTCGCGCAGTTTATTTCAGTTTGAACAAAGCTTTTAGATGCATTCTGAATTTTCCAAACTGAAGAAACGTGGTTTTACCTGGACAAACGAAGAGTAAGTTTTTGTGAAGCGTCTTCTTCACGGGATAAAGGTTTTATCCTATTGAGAGGGAATATTTATTTTTTCAGTATTTTTGAGCCAAATAAATAGAGCCTGTTTATCAGGGACCTATCCCGCTCAGGTTGAAGCAAAAAGTTATATTGTATGGAATATATCGAGAACCAGAGATTGTTCAAGGAGTTTGCTTGAAACTTTTATTGTGGGCACTGGGTTTTACACAGAGTGACTGCTGCTCAATGAGAGAACCTAATCCTAGATGAAGCTTTGTCAGGTTATTGCCCAAACTGACAGGACGATTAGCAGTGACAGTGGAGGTGACCAACGGTTTGAACGCTCGAGTTAATTTCACGACTAGCGATCACCACCGGTGTTGACCATTTATGATGCTAAACTTTCGTGATTCGAAAGAAAAAGGATATTCTAGGCGGCCACTATACCGGGTGTTATCGTTAAGTGTGCCCAGGTGATTATTCTGTAACTATTACCGATATCAAAACACTTTTAACTGATATCGAAAGTACCTAATGATCTATTGTTATTAAACAATCTAATATTATTATTACTTCAGTTTTCTTAAGTATCAGTACCAAGCAAAAATTGCCTTTTAAAATATGGCAACAAAAGCCTTTCTTCTAATCTCATAATTAATGTACATGGGAGGGGAATGTTAAATGTAAAAATTTTGGATACTTTCCGTTATTTAAAAAAAAGTTATTGATGCCATTTTACTCATTAGATAACGTACTTTCGAAGTATTTGATACCTGTAATAGTTACGGGATAATCGCCTGGGCACACTTAACGATTACACCCTGTATAAGTTGCTCTAGAATATATTTTCTTAAAATCTCTAATTTTGGATTTATATTCAATAATCTCTGCCAGAATGTGTCTGTGTCTGAAGTTCTTAGCCGTGAAGATTAAACAAAGAACGTCGGTTGCAGCATGAATGGGCTCGTTAAGAGGACGAATACCATTCACTGCATGAGGAAAACACGGAGCTACAGAAACATATTACTTATTACTCGGCTTACTTATAACTGCTGCGGGGGTTTACTATAGCAATTTCTTGTAGAGTTAGTTACCTATTTACATACTTATAAGAGACTGAGTTTTATCATCATCATAACATCCCATACAATTTCTCTGAGTTTATTACCATTAAAATGTTGGTTAATTCTTAAACAACCTTATCATTTCGTTCATCAATTCCTTAACAGTTATTTTCCGTAGTACTCTATACGACGTAAAATCCCTTGATATAAAATCCCAGTACGTTAGCAGCAGATTCATTGAAGAAAACCAAGCAAGTGAAGTTCATGTAAGGGGTGTTCCATTACTACCAAAATGTAAACATGTGATTTACTCAAAATCGGTTGCATTGAGCTTATTTTTATGTTCTACAATTTGAATTCTGAATTAGTTATCTAGATGACGTATATATTAATTTTTTACCTAATTCTTGTACAGGTAAGTTTGTATTCCCATTTTATTTGTATGGAATTACAAATTTAAGTTTGCAGTTGATACTTATTTACTCTCAGTTGCCTCCGTGGTCTAGTGGTTAGAGCGTTCGGCCCTCGAGGCTCTGGGTTCGATTCCCATTAGGGTCACTGTCATATCATCATCATCACGACATCCCATCAAACGTCCACTACAGGACAGAGACACAGTAAATATATAAGCTAAAGCAGTATGGAAACTCCTTACAAACGTCCAAAACTGGCGCACTCACACATGCGCAAACCGCTACAGGAAAATAAGCAGTTTTCGCGCTGAAGTCAGTCGTGGGTGCCAAAACCATAATACAAACAAATAGGTACATATATGGTCCCTATAAGTATGTCCCTGTCCTTGTGCGATAAAAGGCGACTAAGTATCTTATTCTGCCCTTGTGTCATAAAAGGCGACTAAGTGACTTAACCTTTTCTTGTGTCGTAAAAGGCGACTAAGTGTGAAAAAAAACATGAAAAATTGAAAACATGCTGAAAGGAACAAAGTTGATAGAAGCACCCAATATTTGAGTTCATCATACTATTCTTATTTCAAAAATTCTGGGTTACAACCCTGACGCTCCGACGCAGAATAGTTCTTTTTTCAAACAAAGGCCCGAGTTTCCATACTGCTTTAGCTTATATATTTACTGTGACAGAGAACTCCCTCTAGAATCCAGTTTTTGCTGAAACAATGTGGAGGGGAAGTACCATAGTCACCACGCTTGTTAGCGTTACGGCTGGCACCATGGACCGCGGTTGTTGGTGACCGGAGTAAGTAAGATGGTATGATACACAGGAGGACGCTGCTGCCCATCCTCCAGCTTATAACCCTTAGTCGCCTCTTACGACACCCACGGGTATGTATGAATGTCATATGAATGTCACTTTATGTGACTTCCCCAGTCTAGTAAGGACATTGCAGAATTAAAATGTGACTGTCCGAATAGTAAGATGATTCCGTGTCTCGGAAGGCACGGCGGGTTCCGGCTAGTCGTAAGACAAGCCTCGTCAGAGGGCTTGGGCGGCTCAACAACTCTGACACCAAGGGTTTGTGAGGTCGGTCATCGATCGTACACCCCACGCGATATGAAGATGATGTGTCACGGAGCGGGGCTGCATGCCTCGCATGCTGCCTCCTTTCGTGATCCTGGCTCTATTGTCCTGGCCCAAAATTCCAAATTCCTATTTCAAATGTCTTCTATCTCTGTCTTTCGATGTCATTCGTGTCAAAAATAGTCAGTTTACCCTTGATTCTGGTCGTGCTCGGACGTGCCCGCGCGCAGCACGACCACCGCCTTGTATTTTGTACCTTCTTGGTAATAATAAACTCTTAACTTTATATTGGCGTTTTGAATCCCCCACCCTGAAGAGTTTCAACTCCTGTCTGCCGCTGAGAAGCTTTCGGTGACAGATGACTCTCGGTATTCACGAGAAAGTAAATGCAATGCTGCTGTACCATTTATTAATTGCTTACTTACTCTTACTTTGACGGATCAGCTTCTAGCTACGAGATCAACATGACATGTTGGCTTGTTTTATAAAACTGACATGTAAAAGTATGTTTAAAGCCAAATTACTGTGACTAAGGTCGATCTTACTTTTATTTTCATTGAAATTTATACAACACAAGTAATGCATACATACATAATATCACGCCTTTTTCCCGTCGGGTTAGGCAGAGACCACAGTCCTCAAGCTGCTCCCCTTCCCACACACACTTCCCTTGCTTCTTGTACTTTCATCAATCCTTTCATACGAGTACATCCTCGTCGGTTTAGGGTACTTTTAACCTGGCCTTTATTCAGAACGTTCTGATGCTATAATGCCTTAAGTAATGCTATAATACCTTATTTGTATAAAGACACCAACATTAACATATTGCCTGTTCAAACAACTTACGCTACTAAAACATAATTATGCAGTATTTGTGTCTATAGGGTTCTCGTTAGGAGTTCCGTTTCAGAGCTCCGCTTGCGGATTCCAGATTGCTGTTCCTCTCAGCAAATACAATTATAGACAGACTAGTACGGTGGCCAAAATGTTTGTATGTAGAAATTTCTTTAAATTAAATACTTGGTTGGTAAGTTTTATTTAACTAAAAGCCAATTACCCTAAGCGCTCCGAAAGTTAAAGCTCGTTTGAGACTATTTTTGACACTTTCTTCGTCATCGAAACAGAAAGAGTCAGGAAAAGATTTAAAGGATCATTAACTTGAAAGTCTCTTTGTGCAACTGGCGGTAAGATGTTTCTGATATACTGGTTCACAATCTCTCTTGTGGTTGTAAAATTTTGTGACTACCTTTTACTGAAAGTACTACTCGTAATACAGGAACTACTAAATTAATTATTGAAAGCAACACTTGTTGTCTTTTAATCCAACCAGAAATTAGCCAGCAAGTTGGCCATATATTATCAACAAAAGAGGAAAAACCTAAACGATAATAGGTCTGGGTTGTAGAGCTGAAATGTTATTGCTACTTGGCATTGCAATAAGCCTAAAAGGCTTCGACGTGGCTTCGACAAGGAAAACACTACGCTTCAGATTTCGCCAGGGCGTGTCACCGAAAGGAACAAAAAAATGAGGGAGTGACGTAGACACACCGTATGCCTTCGCAGAAAAAAAGCGGCACGCAGAAAGGGACAAAAATGACAATCTTTTTTTCCAAATGATTTTTTTGCTCTTTCTGGTGTGAGTGAAACGGAAGATACCAAGCGCTCCGTTTTTTTCCCGCTCTACACTTACAGGAAACCATGTCCTACTTCCGTTCCCTAAACAAGAGTGCACCTTGTTAGGTGGGAGCCGGCGTTGGTTGCAGCTGTCGTCTGTGAATACAGCGTCTCGAGAGAGTATAATATGAAATCTAAATAAAATAAAGTCGTTCCTTGAAAAAATCGGACTTATTTTAAATTTGCAAAAAACTAAAATAATGCAATTTCATCCGCACCAAAAACTTCCTTTGCCACTCAAAATTACATTTGAAAATATAGTATTAGAAGAAGTAACTTCCTTTTCGCTGCTTGGCATAATCTTAGACAGTAATATGACATGGAAATACCACATCGAATCAGTAACTAGCAAATTAAGTCGATTTTCATTTGCACTACGTGAACTACGCAAATGTACAAACGAAGAGTGCGCACTCACAGCCTATCACAGTTATGCAGCGGCGTGGATAAGATAAGTCATTGTACTTTGGGGTAACTCCACTGATATTAGTGCTGTATCAGTCCTGCAAAAACGCTGTATTCGCATAATTACGCAGACACCACCTAGGGACACATGTCGCCCACTTTTCACGGCTTTAAAAATACTTACGGTTGCAAGTGTGTACATTTTGGAGCTGTGCGTTTTTATCCGAAGACACCCACACTACTTCCCATTCGTTGGCGACAATAACGATCGACGATACAAAACCCGACGAGACGAACAATTACAGCCCCCCGCTCCGCGCCTTACCATGTACAGCAAAGGTTGCTACTACATGGCTATTAAAATATATAACCATCTGCCTAAGTATATACGAGACCTTCAAGAGAACGAATTTAAAACTACATTAAAAGATTTATTAATTAAAAAAGCGTACTATAATATCAACGAATACCTATGTGACAAATTTAATAATGAAATTGATTAATGATTAATTGTAAGTTAATAATAATTTAATTTCAATTTAATTTTAAAAATTTCAATTTTATTTTAATAATTTAATTTATGATAATAATTTAATTTTAATTTAATAATGTTATAAATGCCATGTGTGCCTCATAGAGGTGGATTGTAAACTAGTTTTAAGTATACAATCTGTAAATGGTAAATAAGTAAATGAAATGAAATCTGCTTGTTTCGTAGGCTATTTTTAATATTAGTGTAAACGGCAATGAGCTAACTTCGTAGACGTATCTTCAACTTTACCCAGAACCCTCTACGAACATTTCGTCATCACCACGGTCCTACGGGTAAACGCCATCAGGGTAATTTCTAAAAATAAAACGGGAAACTCAATAAATCTGTACATTGAAATTATTTTCAAAAATATGACTTATGGGGACACTTTTTAAACAGTACGTTAAACCATTCAGACCAAATTTACAATTTTTGTCTGTTTCTTTGTCCACGAAAAGCGAAAAATCAGTCTAGCTAGGTCTAATGCCTAGGAAAATTCGTTTTTCCCGTATTTTTAAGCATTAATTTGCGTTATAGACAAAAACCTACAGCGCCATCTGTTTGCAGGTAGCATAGCTTGCTCATCCGATGATATTTTGATGTTGAAGCGGCTATTATAGATCGAAGCTCGATAGCCTAGGTAATTTAAACATTATTCCATTGCAATAGGTTCACTCAAACACAAAACATCTTAAACTACTGAACTACTGAACCGGCCGTTTGATACTTAACATTCGTGTCCCTTCTGTTTGAGTGAACCGATATTAATGAAACAAAGCTAATATGTTGCACGAAAGTAAGCCAAAACATGATTGAAAACCCCGATTGAATCAGTTTAGTCGTTTGTGTATACTTACCGTAAAATTCTGAATTCCACGCAAACGAAGTCGTGGGCATAGCTTGCCGTTAATAATAAACAGTCATATTAAAAAGTCTGTTGTACATATGGTTGTATATCAATGGTAACAAAACCATTATACACAGGACCAGCGCTATGCTATAGATAGACCATAGAAACCTAGTACGAGTAGGTCATAGTGCGTAACTGATTTTTCAAAAGACGCTAAGGCTTTTTTTTCTGATCAATGCTTAAGTTTGTGTGTTCTTGCAACCCATACGCATTCTTGTTGCACCTGTGTTACGAGTAACTCGTCCGTCGCTTCCGTCATACTCGTAATATTAAGTTATTATTAAGGGTCAACTTTCTGAAAACTACACGGGCATGATCGGTTTTAATCAGTGAATAAAACTTTCAGAAAACGAGAAAAAAATCTGCGTGTCCACACAACTTGCAAACTTTATTGGACAGTTTATATGGAGAGGCAGATCCTTTTTTTCATTTTCTAAAAGTTTTATTCGCTGAAAGTTGTTAAGTTACATTGACTGATCAATGATCATGGCCTTTCAGTATTTGGAAGGCTGTGCCTTACACTGTGTATTTGGGTGTTAAAAAATAATCAGCACTAGTTTAGCTTGTTACTATGAAACTGAACAACTTTCTCAAAGGAACAAGTCGAAATACGAAATATTTTTTATCTCTCATAAAAAATGCAGTAGAAATGAGAGCGTTGAGGAGTATGATTATTGTGAAATTGAGTGAAAGGATTAGAAATAGTGTAACGTTATGGCGTAAAAGAAGACGTAGTGACTAAAATTGAGAAGGGGATTCTGAGATGGTTTGGTCATGTAGAGAGGATGAATTAAGGAAGATTGACGAAAGAGATCTACAAGGCGAGAGTGAATGGAAACGGAAGGGGAAGGCCTCGGCGAACGTACCCGGACAAAATTCAGGACGTCGTTCTGAATAAAAGCCAGGTTAAAAGTACCGTAAACCGACGAGCATGTATAAAAGGATTGATGAAAGTTCAGGAAGGAAGCAAGGGAAGTATGTCAAGATCGTAGCAGGTGAAGAACTGTGGTCTCTGCCTACCCCGACGGGAACAAGGCGTGATGTTATGTATGTATGTATAAAAAATGCGCAATCAACTGCAGTTTCTATAGGAAGTTCAAATATTTTTTCCATATTTCGACGTAATACTCCTCGAGAAAAGTTGAGTTTCGCGGTCTGACTAACACGCTAAAAAAATGCTTGCAATTTTTTTTTACGCATTTCATACCTTTCTTACCTTACACCGTAAGGCTTCAGCTAGGTGTGATCGTGGCTTTACGGTAACCAAAGCGTGTTTCCCAGAATGCTCTTAGAATAACCCGACAATTCATTGTAAAGATATGATCCAATCGCAACGAAGATTGAAGCGAGTAGCCGGAGGATGAGATGGATGGTGTCCATCTATTTCCCGCCTCTTTACTCAGATAGGAAAAAGATCCAAAGCAGCCACTTATCAACCTCTTTCGTTCTTTTTAACGTTTACTTTTTTGGTTCTGATTCGTTCAGCTAAACCTATCAGCTCATTCAGCTCTGGTTAAAGACCCAACTTTATCTACTTATCTGATTGATAAGTCTCTACTACTGACTGTCTTTGACTGAAGTCCTAACAAAAACCATAAAATCGTTCATTCGTCTGTGGTTCTATTAGAGGGCTTTAGGCATTAAAAAGAACCGGATTCGCACACTAAGGGTACCTTACCGCCACTTGACACAGGCAAAAAGGTAAGATACAGACTTCTATGGTATTACTGACAGACGGACAGCGTAGTTTAAGTAATACAGTCCTGTAGTAGATACTAAATTCTGGGTTACTGACCAAGAAACCCCCGCGACAAAATGAAATTATAGTACTTTTTTTATTTACAGTATAAGAACGTTTAAGCTCTTCTTTGGCTAAGTATTTTTCAACTTATTCCCAGTAAGCACGTTACGCTCCGAGGCCGAAGCTCTCGGGTACATTTCTATTATGAAAATGGAGATCCGTGCAAAGCGGATTATTTTACAAGCGTGTTTTGCTCTTCAGCTTTGTGTGGCTTAAGAATAAAATTATTTTACAATGACGTAATGAATTGGGTAAACGAAGTGAACAGGTAATTGTATTTTGAGCAAAGTGGGGCAGAAGCTCAACAAATTATTCAGTTGTTTTCGAAAACACGACGTAATTTTAACAAAGGAAGCTTTAATAAAAAAGTATGTACAGAAATACTTTTGGACCTTATGGCGTGGTAACAGAGTTGAAAAAGTTTCTACAGACGTTTTCTAAAAAAAAAAAAAAAGATCACGTAGTGCAGTTTCTATGAAAAAAATATAAAATGTTTTCGCGATAATTTCGTTGCGGGAAGTATAGTTCTTTATGAACCGCCAGTTACACCGACTGTCTTTCTTTTTTAATTAAATTTAAGAAAGGAGATACATACAGATCTATGATCCTTTTTTTCGTTAATTCCAACTTTGCCAATCTAGTTTGTAGTCATGACACTAAAGCAGAGTATATTTGGCGGAAAGAAGAATAATTTAAAAAAAAAAAAAATTTCTTACAGTTTTAGCCGATTGCTTTCTACACAGCTTCAAATGATAAGCGTCGGAAGTAACGAAAAAAAAAATGGATTATAAAATTACTTTCACTATAAGGACGCTTTTTGTATAGGGTGAATTTTAATTAGTTCTTTATAGAAAAGGGTATGCATGTACTCATGATACCGAACAACTTTCCCCAAGGAACATAGGTCAAAATACGAAAATCAAGTTTTGACCTCCCATAGAAACTGCATCAGCTGATAGCGCATTTTGTATGGGAGGTCAAATTTGGTTTTTCGTATTTCGACCTATGTTCCTTGGGAAAAGTTGTTCAGTTTCATGAGTACATGCATATTTTTAGCTATCAAGAACCAATTACAAGTCACCCTATATAACTGGCTGTGACTGTAATAAAGGCGCGTTGTAATTGGTTACGTGTAATTGTACGGTCACGTTTGACACTCGCATTGCAATTTTGCCTCCAACCGCGATTGAAATAACAAAGATACCTACAATATATCAAGCTTGGAGTGTTGTACTTGATGGTGCCTCGGACTAAATCGGCGTACTTTAATTATACTTATTTTTATTAGTATAAAATTACACACTGTTGAGGTTTCCCAAACGATTTTTGCAAGTACGTCTTCTACCTTATACCATGCTAGTACCTACTTCTTCTTAGCCTAAACCCTTTCCCATTATTTGGGGTCCACTCATCTCTATCATGTCATCTTTATCATGACATCCCATGAAAGGACCACTACAGTACAGGGAAATCCCACCAAACTTCCAGCTTTTGCTGAAACAATGTGGAGGGGAAGTACCATAGTCACCCCGCTTGTTAGCGTTACGGCTGGCACCATGGACCACGGTTGTTGGTGACCGCAGAATGTAAGATGATACGGTACACAGAAGAATGCTGCTGCCCATCCTTTGGTTCATTAACCCTTAGTCGCCTCTTACGACACCCACGGGTAAAAACCGGACAAGTGCGAGTCGGACTCGCGCGCCGAGGGTTCCGATATACCTTTAGTATTTTTGGAAGCAATAAAGTCCATTTTCAGGACCGCAAAACTAAATTTGTTTGTAAAGGTTTTTTGTGGATTTCGGAAAAACTGTGCAACTTAGAAAGATCGTTTTATTTTTGCTGTAAAGTTTACATAAACCTCTGTAAACTGTAATTAATTCAGATTTTTCCTTACTCAAACTTCGGAGATAAGGGGGGGGAATGGTATTTTTTTCGACATTTTTCATCATAACTTGAAAACTAAGAAACCTAAAAAATACAAAAATATATTTTAAAATTTACAAGTAAAGCCCTTTCATATGATACCCCATTCGACCTAGTAGCGACAATTTGAAATTTGGCCCCCCCCCTTTTTTGGCCCCCTTTACATTAATAATCATTCTTTTTTCAAAAATTTTTCATGTGCAATTAAGTTGGGCAATTATATTCTAAAACTATTCCAAATTTCAGGTCGATAGCATAAGTGGTTGCTGAGATATAGAGGTGTGACAGACAGACGGACAGACAGACAGACAGAGCAGCACCATAAGAGTTCCTTTTTTTACCATTTTGGTATCGGAACCCTAAAAATGGGTTGGTACTATTATTTGCCGGCACCACACAGGGCCTGAACTATATTGGCGTCTAATTTATTCTCGTTCAGGTCTTTTGTGACCCTCGTTAGCTAAGTAGCGGGGGGTCTTAGTTAGTTTTATACGAAACAATTTTAAAATATCCATTTGAATGGTAACTAAATACATAGTAAAAAAAATTGAAGCAACATTATATATTTTTTTGCTTTCCTATATGTCCGGCCTTTAGCTGTGTGATTGGTGTTATTGTTTTGCAATATGTGAAAAACATGCCCTGTAGCTGCGATTTTATCCACCTGTTAAAAGTTCAGACTCATCAATTCTCCGATAGATATTAAATTGCTAGCTCGGTTCTGTTATTTTCGTTTACAATTTACAGTTTTTAGGGTTCCGAAACAAAATGGAACCCTTAGGGCTTGTTCACAATTAGACGAATCGTAATTTTTCACGAATCATTTTTTGGCACGATTTGTTATTTTTTTTGACGGAAGCAATGCTTTTAAATACCTTTTATCACACGCATCACAAATCGTGAAAAATTACGAATACGTCAAAAAACACGTATGCATGTGAACACGGTGGACACGGGAACACGAAACTTGTTGTAAAGCAACTCTACACGCTATCGACTTGGAATTTGGAATAGTTTTATAATATAATTACGCAACTTATTTGCAAATGATAAAATTAAAAAAATATTATTATTGTAAAGGGGGCTCAAATAGGGGGGGCTAAACTAGGTCGAGTGAGGTATCATATGACAAGGCTTCACTTGTTTATTCTAAAATAGTTTTTTTTTAATTTGTTATGTCTCTTAGTTTTTAAGCTTTGATGAAAAATATCAAAAATAATACAATTTTTCCCCCTTTTTCTCCGAAGTTTGCGAAAGAAAAATCTAAATTAATTACAGTCGATAGTGGTTTACGTAAATATTTCAGGAAACTTAAAACGATTTTATGTATGTATGTACTTAAAACTATCTTTCTAAGTCACACAGTTTTTTTAGAAATCTGCAAAATACTTTTTCAAAGAAATTAAGTTTTGCAGTCCAAATAAAGGATTTCATTGCTTTTAAAAATACAATAGGTATATCGGAACCATCGGCGCGCGAAACCGACTTGCACTTGACCGGTTTTTTTGTGGTGTAAGTATATCTTTTACGTATATTTCTTGCACTTCATGATACAGATGTATAAAGAATCTCTCATAAAAAATAAAGGTGAAACTTTTATTGGGCAACCGATGGGTCAAGAAACACGCGTATCTTCTTTTACACTAAAAAATTACTAGTGAAAATTGTCCGGTAAGTTAAATTCCATGACATAATCGTTAGTAAACAGATAAATGTTATTTAGGTTAGGTAATTTTTTGGACCTGATTTCCTTTTGCCCACTTAGTGAGGTCAAAAGCAACAACTTTTGTTCTACGACTTTGCTAACAACGCACGAAATATTTTCAACTTCCCATACAAAATGGGTCGGTCACGTGACCACTTTAGTATGGAGAGTCGAAAATTTTTTGTGCGTTGTTAGCAAAGTCGTAGAACAAAAGTTGTTGCTTTTGACCTCACTAATAAGTGGGGAAAAGAAAATCAGGTCCAAAAAAATTACCTTGTATAAAAACCTTCTCGGTCCCCGGTCCATATGCAAAATTCTGCGTAATATTAAAACAAGCAGACCTTCTCTAGGTAGAGATGGATCTCTACCTGTATATCAAAAAGAGCATGCATATTCACGGTAGCAAATCACTGCAGATTCCAGTTTTTGTGAGTGAACTTCTCTCAGACCTCCAGTAGAATAGTAATCGTGGTTACAAGGGTCGGACTTAGACTTCAAAGGGTACTACCGTCTTACTTCAAAAAAGTTAGACATCTGTTGAACACTTGATTAAAAAAATCGTACCAAATAACTCTGTCTATGTCATTGATGCGCAGAAGTCAAAAATGACTATTACTTGACTTCTGCGCATCAACTGACATAGCCAGTTATTTTGTGCGCATTTTTAAAATCAAGTGTTCAACAGATGTCTAACGTCTTTGTAGTAAGACCCTTAAAGTTCACTTCAAAACTAGTTCGTTTTTTAAAAAAGTACCGACCGAGCTTCGCTCTATACTTATCAGCCGCCTAACATTAAAATATCATTAAGTGAGAAAGCTATGCTAACCGCCAACAGATGGCGCTGTAGGTTTCTGTCTAAATCGCGGCATTTTTAAAAATGTTAAAAAACACAGGAAAACCGAATTTTCCCGTTCAGTACCACTAGTACCCAGACATGAGACCCAGCTACATCGATTCTTCGCCCCCAAAAAGCCCCGTATGATAAATTTCATTGAAATCATTAGAGCTGTTTTGGAGAAACCGATTACAAATATATATACAAATATTGCTCTTTTAATAGTATAGGATAAAAGGCAGCGCTTTTCAGTTCAGCCCCGTGTTTCTTGCGTTTTATACAAGTTTTGAATTTTTGTGCAAGCTTGCTTGCTATCATTGTTTGTACAGGTACAGGTACTAGACTTTATATTTTACACTTACATAAAATCGGAATGTGATGAAAATATCTACTACACAGATCTTTTTCAGTAGGCCTTTACCATTAATACAAACAACACGATGGGCGAAACTACAAAGGTGAAACCAAAAGGTAAACAAATAAAAAAGTAGGAAACAAGTACTTACTTCAATAACCATAAGCAAGCTGTTTAAACTTTTTACGAGTACGATAATTCAATTGGCCATAATCACATAATAGTTAATCGAGTAGTCACCGTCTGTTGGTCAATAGCCTGACTTCTTAAAGTGCTGACTCCAGTCAGATTCTATTGATACAGGATGTTACAAAAAGGGTATACCAACCTTGAAAGATGTGAATCTGCCCATGAAACTGAACAATTTTCTCTAAGAAACATAGATGTTTTTGACCTCTCATAGAAACTGACTCGGCTGATAGTGCATTTTGTATGGGCGGTCAGAATTATATTTTCGTATTTCGACCTATGTTCCTTGGGAAAGTTGTTCAGTTTCATGGACAGAATCACATCCTTCAGGGTGATGATACCTTTTTTGTTACACCTTGTATTATAGTTTTCATGAAAAAAAAAAGGTTTATTCCTTGTCCTAAATCAGTACCTGCTCTCTGATCGATCTGGCCTCACTAAAACTGCAGTGAACGGGGTTTCTATCCTCGCCACTTCGGCTCCTTTGTAAGGAAAACAAATGGCCTTTCCCGCGTCTCTCCGGCTGTTTATTTGACTAAAATACTATTGCAGATAGCTCCACCACTGTAGATTTAAGCAAAACGCGGGAAAATGGTTTAAAAGAGAAGTCGATCGGTAAAAGAAAGCCTTGATTTTAGTTAGTTTTTGTGTTGATATCTTTACTTGCCGCTGCAGATATAAGTTTATCTGTTTTTGCCTAGTTTATAACGTAGCCTTTTAGCAGGATTCTTAATTGACTACATTGGTGGGATCTTTAAAAATTAAATTGTCCTTTCCGCTTATTGTAATCTTGGCCAAAATTAGATTCTGAGGATTATCGGGATTTCAATCAGTGCAATAAAAAAAAACGGTCAAGTGCGAGTTGGACTCGCGTGCCGAGGGTTCCGATATTCATATTATGGTACTTTTAGAAACAAAAAGGTCCATTTTAGGACCGCAGAACCGGCAGAACAAAATTTTTTAATAAAGGTTTTTTGTAGAGTTATATAAAACAGTGCTACTTAGAGAGATCGTTTCGTTTTTCCTGTAATACTTACATAAACGTCAACTCTAATTAATTTAGATTTTTCCTGTAGCAAACTTCGGCGATAAGGGTTTGGGGAATGGTATTTTTTAGACAAGTTGGACAATCATATTCATATTTTTTTCCAAATTTCAAGTCGATAGCATGAGTGGTTGCTGAGATATACAGGTGTGACAGACAGACAGATGACCATACTCGTAAGGTTTCCGTTTTTACAATTTTGTTGGTAGCTCTAATTTACTTACCATAATATCTTACTAGCCTACAAGTAACTTTTGCATCCATTGTCTGTCCGGCAAATTCAATGCTAGCAGTTCAAATCAGCTTAACCTGCACTGAGTCAGGTCAATTGCTTCGTGCACTGAAGGACAAATACGTCTGCAAATCGTTTGTTCACTGCTACGAGTATAGGATTATAGGGTGATTGGAAATTCGACGTATTCCTGAAAGGGGGTTGATCTGCAACTCATATGGAGCAAATATGCCCATGGAACCGGTGGTCGAAAATCAGTGGCTGCGGAGTCATCTGAAGATCAGGTATCTTAACGAAAATTCCCGCCTTACTACATTAAAAGGCAAAATGTAAAAAAAGTATACCACTCTGTATAATAAATGTATACTTTTCTGATAGAGGATAAATGATTTATTAATTGGAACATAATTTATGCCTTATAATTATGATAAATACCGGAGAAAATAAGTCCTGAAGAGTGAATGAGATGCCAGATAGACCGATTGTCTAGACGTTATCTCTTGCCCCACGTTGGGCGCCACTATGAAGAGTGAATGAGACGCCAGATGGTTGAGATACGTTTATTCATACAGAACTTAAATAACATAGACTGATACTAGGCATAAGTTATACGTAGACTAAGTTAAAGGGGGTGAGTTGGAGGGTGGACTGCGTGGCTATCGCACCCCTTCTCACATACAAGCATTAGGGTGGACTGCAATGCGGCTATCGCACCCCGTGCTTCTAGGCAAGGTATAACTTGAGGACTGCGTGGCTATCGCTCAAGCTAACCGCTAGCTAGATAATGAGAATATTGGAGATGCGCCGGCTTTTATATGCTTCGGTCCGTGCAGCCGGGCGTTGCTTCCTGGTGGTGGGGTACGCTCCGCAGTGTCGACGCGCAGAGCGAGCGAGGTAGGTGTGCGAGCGAGAAAGTATTCGAGTCCGCGCGCAACGAATGACGATGATGATAAGATGTACTTGTTACAGTCCTAAACAAAAAGTAGTGTTAAAAAAATTCTAAATATTTTTATGTCCAAGGGAATATTTCCAAAAGTCATACATACACTTGACGTACAAACTACAAAAATAAGTTTCTCGTTTCATAAGCTCTCTAAAAAGCTATAAATATTGTAATTAGATTGTGGCGTTTGGAAATAAATGAGCCGAAAGTGCGCTGCGGTACTATTTTCTGGTCGGATTAATTTTTCTGATTGCGTGTGAAAGTAATGTTAATAAAGAAAATAAATAAAGACAAAATGCCTTATAACACTTTTAAGCGATAAAAAATATTTTTGTTTCCAAGGATAACAATTTTGGAACTTATTTTCTTCATTAGCGGGGTACTGGACACATCTGAGTAGGCTACGAAAAGAAATAGTAGTTTATGCAACTGTTAAGTAAAGATAGTCATTATAACAGGAATGCCAGTTTGTGACATGAGGCGCAGCCGAATGTCAAGAACGACGCGCAAATTTTAATGATGCGGAAAACGAGAACGGAAGTTCGGAAACGAGCGAGCATGCATACGCCACCAAGGCTCTCACTTCGAGCAAGATTTGTAAAATTTCCATTTTTTTTGTTTACTTTCTACATAAGCACCACACTTGCACTCAATCAGAAAGATGAATCCGACAAAAAATTTGTGCCGCAGCGCACCATTGGCAAATTTTTTTCTAAGCGCCACTATACAATTACAAGATTTATAGCTTTTTGGAAAGATTATGAAACGAGAAACTTATTTTTGTAGTTTCTACGTCAAGTGTGTGTATGACTTTTGGAAATATTCCCTTCGACGAAAAAGTCTTTTGTTTTTCTTTAGCACTATTTTTTATTTAGAACTTATTGTCTTTGGTATTTATCTGAGTTATAAGGCATAAATTATGTTCATGTAATTAATGACTTATTCATCTTCTATCAGAAAAGTATAATTTTATTGCACAGGGTGGTGTAATTTTTTCACATTCAGCCCTTTAATGTAGTAAAGCGGGAGTTTTCATCAAAATACCCCGATACTGAATAAAGTACCTTTCAAAAATGTTATCCTTGCATGAAAAAATATTTTTTGTGCCGTGAAACGTATTAAAGCACTTTGTCTTTACTTATTCTCTTCATTAACATCACTTTCACACGCAATTAGAAAAATTAATCCGACCAGAAAATAGTGTTGCAGCGCACTTTCGGTTATTTTTTTCTGAGCGCTACATATAAATTGCAAAATTTATAGCTTTTAGAAAGCTTATGAAACGAGGAACTTATTTTTGTAGTTTTTACGTCAAGTGTATGTATGACTATTGGAAATATTCCCTTCGACATAAAAATATATTTTTTTTAACACTACTTGTTGTTTAGAACTTATTTACTTCGGAATTTAACAGACTTATAAGGCATAAATTAGATTCCAATTAATAATTCATTTATCTTCTATCTGAAAAGTATGAACTTATTTCACAGGGTGGTGTACTTTATTCACATTTTGCCTTTTAATGTAGTAAGGTGGGAGTTTTCATCAAGATACCTGATCTTCGGATGACTCCGCAGCCATTGATTTTCGACCACCGGTTCCATGGGAAAATTTGCTCTACATGAGTTGCAGAACAACCCCCTTTCAGGAATACGTCGAATTTCCAATCACCCTGTATGTTCAACGTAGCATTCAAGTAGCCTGTTAAGATGTAAGGGGCAGGTTGTCAAATAGTAAAGGGCTTGATCAATTGATAAAACTGAACAAGTTGTACCGAGAAATATATCACTGGAAACTTAAAAAATAACATGGTCCTCTCTTTTTACCCGACTGCCCCAAAACAGGAGGGTTATGTTTTTCGAGTGTGTGTATGTCGATTTCTTTGTCGTGTTCTGCAGCCTAAACGGCTTGATAGATTTTAACATGTGAGTTTATTCATTGTGAGAGTGTCATAGGATATAAAAAAAATAATAAAAAAATCGTTTATTTATAAAAATAAAAAGTAGTAATTAAATTTAAAAAAAATATATTTCAAAAAACAAAATACCCGACTGTGTAAAAAAATATAAACTGAAAAGAGAAAAAACAAGTTCTAAAAATTTCAGGCTGGGGCAAACCGGGGCGGACTAAAATTATGTGTTTGGAGGTGGTTTTTCAACATTAAATATATATATTTTGTAGTTTTTGTTTGTGCGCGCCTGCAATACCTCATGAAATTTTTAAAACTTGTTTTTTCTCTTCTATATCCGATCACGCCTTTTCAGTTATTGCCAACCCGTCCCTTACACCCTGTATAAAACTAAAACTTGTAATTCTGACGCAAACAAGTTTATTTAAGCTTATTTCTATCTAGTCTAGAAAGTTATTCAAAGACGTTTATTTATTAACTATATACATTCTTGCATGTTGGTAGCATCCACTCATCATAATATCCCATGAACAGGGACCTCCTTCCAGAACTCCAGCAAAACGCGTGATACTTAGGAACTACCACGCTTGTAAGCGTTGCGGCTGGCGACCGCTGTTGTTGGTGACCGCAGTATGTAAGATGTTACGATACCCAGAAAGATGCTGCTGCACATCCTCCGATTTATAAACCTTTATTACTAATATTTCTGATGGGGACGCCGCCGTCGCCTTTTACGACACCTACGGGTAGAGATGGGTTGGCATAATTCTTTGCCACACGGATCTACTGCTGGGTGCATTTTTTCACCTCTAAACAAAAACTTAATGTTTAAAAACTTTTTAAGAAAAAAATTAAACCGCCGAAAAACTGAAAAGCAAAAAATAATAAAACTTTTTTATTTAACCTTAATAACAAAGTTCTTAAAGTAATGTAGGTATATCCGAGTAATTTTGAGTCGCTGATTGCGCATTTTGTATGGGAGATGAAAATTTTTTTTTCGTATTTCGACCTATGTTCCTTAGGGAGAGTTGTTCAGTTTCATGGTCTCAATGCACAGTTTCAAGGATCACAGTGTTTACACTAACACCCTGTATTATGTTTGTATGTCGATTTCTTTGTCTAAAGGCTAATTCAAAATTAAAACTGACCTATGTATGTTGTATATCAACCTTGTACATTCAAACATATTTAAAAGAGCGCGTGGGTTTTTATTGTCGCTTCTTTTTTTTCCCACAATGGCGCCACATTGTTTGTGAAGCGATGTAGTTTAGCTGACGTCATTAAGAGATTTTAATATCCAACAATGAATAAACGATTTTGATTTGATTTGATTTGATTTGATTTGTCACGTTCTGCAGCCAAAACGGCTTGATAGATTTCAACATGTAAGTTGATGTTAGATTTCTATTCATTGTGAGAGTGTCATAGGATATAAAAAAAAATAATAAAAAAATCTTTTATTCATAAAAAATAAAAAGTACTAAGTAAATTAAAAAATATATATTTCAAAAAACAAAATACCCGGCTGTGTAGAAAAATAGAAACTGAAAAAAGAAAAATGATCATGAGGTATTGCAAACCGGGGCGGACTACAATTATGTGTTTGGACGTGGTTTTTCAACATCAAATATATTTTGTAGTTTTTGTTTGTGCACTCCTGCAATACCTCATGAATTTTTAAAACTTGTTTTTTCTCTTCAGTTCGAAGTTTTCTACACAGTCCGGTATTTTGTTTTTAAAATAATTCTCTAACCGTTTCTTTTTTCATTTCTAGTGATTATGTTTCTTGGAGAATCGCCTTAAGAATCTTCATCGACCGATCACGCCTTTTCAGTTATTGCCAACCCGTCCGTGTATAAAACTAAAACTTGCAATTCTGACGCAAACAAGTTTATTTAAGCTTATTTCTATCTAGTCTAGAAAGTTATTCAAAGACGTTTATTTATTAACTATATACATATTCTTGCATGTTGGTAGCATCCACTCATCATAATATCCCATGAACAGGGACCTCCTTCCAGAACTCCAGCAAAACGCGTGATACTTAGAAACTACCTCGCTTGTAAGCGTTGCGGCTGGTGACCGCAGTATGTAAGATGATACGATACCCAGAAAGATGCTGCTGCACATCCTCCGATTTATAAACCTTTATTACTGTTATTTCTGATGGGGACGCCGCCGTCGCCTTTTACGACACCTTCGGGTAGAGATGGGTTGGCATAATTCTTTGCCACACGGATCTACTTCTGGGTGCATTTTTTCACCTCTAAACAAAAACTTAATGTTTAAAAACTTTTTAAGAAAAAAATTAAACCGCCGAAAAACTGAAAAGCAAGAAATAGTAAAACTTTTTTATTTAACCTTAATAACAAAGTTCTTAAAGTAATGTAAGTATACCCGAGTAATTTTGAGTCGGCGCCGCCGCCGTGCATCACGCTTTACGTAATTAATTGATTAGCTTGTATAGCGCCGACTCAAAATTAGTCGGGTATACTTACATTACTTTAAGAACTTTGTTATTAAGGTTAAATAAAAAAGTTTTATTATTTCTTGCTTTTCAGTTTTTCCGGCGGTTTAATTTGTTTCTTAAAAAGTTTTTATTTTACAATTTTTTGTGACTATAAATTATATTATGTCACCCTTAGGGTAAATCGGACTCTTTAAAAAGTTACGCGTGGTCATACATTACAATCAGTCAGTGAACAATCAATCATCCCCTGTTTTCCTACCCTTAGGGTAGGAATCTTTTTTCCAAATTTATATGGGACCACTTCGGGGTTTTTTTTCGTCGGTTAAAAATGCAGTCTGTGTTTACTGGATTTCTGCGGATTAGCAATTAAGTTTTGCAATCGCGGATGTATAAAGCCACAGCTTAGTTGCACTCAGTCGCGTGAATACCGGATTTCCATGTCGGAAAGGTATAACAACTTTAAGAACACTTTATCTTAACACTACAATCCATTAAACTATCCATTAATCCATTATACTATAAAAAATCCATTGAATCCATTAAAGGTCAATGTATCCCCTATATATGTATAAAGGTAATGTATACCCACATTGAAAGTTTAGCGTTTGATAAATTAAAAACTATTATCAAGCAAAAATTGTAAAAGAAAGGTTAATTATAAAATATTAGATTATTTAGAAGAGAAAAAAAAACATTAAATTAGGTTACGATTCTAACAGGCTATGTTTATTGTATCAACACCCTACTGTACATTCAAACATATTTAAAAGAGCGCGTGGGTACTGTCGCTTCTTTTTTTCCCACCATGGTGCCACTTTGTTTGTGATGCGATGTAGTTTGGCTGACGTCATTAAGATATTTTAATATCCGACTGAGTAACTTTCCAGAAAACAGAGTGTAAGGGGACAGCCTTCCGAACACTGAAAGGGCGTAATCAGTCAACATACCTGAACATATTTAAGTGAATAAAACTTCCAGGTAATAAAAATCGGGTCTTCATATAAAATTGTATTCTGCATACAAAATTGTCCAATCAAGTGAAGCGGATTTTCACCTCTTAAGAGATTTTCAGAACTCTTTTTACTTTTTGAGATCTCAAAAAATCACAAAAAAATCGGCCAATTGCAAGTCGGACTTGCGCACTGAGGGTTCTGTACAATTTACCTCTCAAGCCTCATGTCAAAATTCGCAGGAATCGAAATGTAGTTATTTAAGTGATAAGGAATAATTTTACGAAAAAATTGCGTCTAAAAGTATGGCCAACGTAAGAGGTCGGTTTTGACGTTTCCTTATTACCAACACACAGGGCTCATTTTTCTTTGCAGGTCATATTTTTTCATAAGTTTGACAACTGTCACAACGGACCTAATTATGGTGGCCTTACTTTATAAGGGACTTGCAGCCGCGCAGAAGTGTAGTAATTGCGCGTGACTCCGACGTACACTTGACCAGTTTTTTTATTTGTTTAAAGGTCAGAAAGACAGTCAGACGACGTAAGTTTAGTAATAGGGTACCGTTGGCACCTTTTGGGTGCAGAAACCCGAAAAATAATACCCTGGTTTTTGATACTTCTGTTGGTTTTTTGAGAATCGTTTAATTTTGTTAACTGATTGCGCTTGTTGTAGAAATAAAAAAAAAGTCATTCTGGCGAATAAATAAATCTATATAACCCGCTAAACATGTTTTGTAACTGAAAATTCATTAATCATAACATCCCATAAAAACGTCCTCTGCTGGACAGGGCTCCATAAAAAATGCTACTCTGGACGGGATTAACCATAATCACAACGCTTGTAAGCGTTGCGGCTGACGACCGCTGTTGTTGGTGACTGCAGTATGCAAGATGGCACGACACACAGAAAGATGCTTCTGCCCATTCTTCCGTTCATAAGCCCTCAGACGCCTCTTACGACACTTGCGGGTAGATATGGGTTGGTACTATTCTTAGCCGGCACCACATAGACAAAACACGAAGACAAAATCCTACTTATATCATAAACGCGAAAGTTTGTAAGTATGGATGGATGTTTGTTACTCTTTCACGTAAATAGTACTGAATGGATTTTAATGAAACTTTACAAGAATATAGCTTATATATCAGAATAACACATAGGCTACAATTTATAAACCTGCGCAGACGAAGTCGCGGGCATTAGCTATTAATAATAAATTATTATAACATAAACAAGTTACAAAAATGTATTGACTTCATTAAAAAGTAACTCTTTGAACATGTTTTTTTTTCTGAAATATTATATTTTTACCGTGGTTGAATGTATTGTAACAAGGAGAAAATACGAAAACATCGCTAAAGCGTAATTTATACTCGTGTTAATTTATTTTAATGAATTGAAATGTATATTTGAACCCGAGTTCAAATATTAATTGTAAGTAAACATGCCAAGCGTGATGTACCGTGTGATAAACCTACCTTAGTGGAAATTAATTATACTGAGAAACCAAGCGCTGCAAAGTACCTACTAATCTAACATGTCATCTATCTATATCCATTCTATACATATGTAATAAAATAGAATTGTAAATTCGGTGAATCTGTAGTGTGAAAATATTTGCAAAAATATAACTTTACAACCCATTCAGATCACTTTTAGGGATCCAAACCAAAATGGTAAAAACGGAACCCTCATGGTGCGACTTCGTCTATCTGACCTTCTGCCTGTAAACCACACCTGTTTATCTCAGCAACTACTCCTGCTATCGTCTTGAAAATAATAGTTTTAGAATATGCTTGCTCAACTTTATTGCAAACCTTAGAGTAAAATAAATATTATTATTGTAAATGGGGCTCAAATTGGGGCGGCAATTTTATTTATTGTTGTTACTAATTAAAATACTTACCTATCATATGAAAGGGCTTTACTTGCACACTCCAACATGTTTTATTTTTTCCTACATCTTTTAGTTCTCAAATTATGATGAAAAATGCTATCCTTATCTCCAAAGTTTGCTAAACGAAAAATCTTAATTATTTATAAAAGATGTAAGGTGCCCGGTAATTAGTGTCAAATATTTTCAGGGCAAAATTTATTTATAAGTCATATTGCTCACGTATGAAAAATATTTCAAAATCTACAGTAAAAGTAAAAAAAAGTAATTTTACTTACAAAAAATAACATCATGCAAAAACTAGTAAAAAAGATATCCCCTTTACAAGATGCACTCTCACTACTCTAGATTACGTAAGTATGCACGCCCGCCATTTAGTCGTACGCAAAGCGTGTGATAGTGTGAGTGATAGATGAATGAATATAGCGCGCGTGAGTGTTGTTGTTGTTATTCAGCTGAACAGGTGATGTTTTTTTACGATTAGGTAACAGTTTCTTCCTTTAAGAACTCTTAAACTAATCTGCAATTTTTTTTTTATTTTTTGCATACGTAATCAGTATGACTTATATTCTCAGCCCTGAAAATATCCGATACTAATTACGGGGCACCTTATATTATAAAATAGGTACAATAAAATAATTCCTAAAAAAACCAGCTAAGTGCGTCTTGGGCCACGCGCAGTATAGGGTTCCATAGTTTTTAAAGATTTCTTATCATCACAAAGTAGGTTTTGATTAAGTATTTTATTACGTTTATAAAATAAACTTATTACCTCCTAATGCTCAGCGAGGTCCTAGCGCCTGATTTCTAGTGCTATTTTATTAAAGACTGCTTATTATTATTATTATTATTATTAATCTTTATTTCAGACACAAGTCCATATTACAATCATTAATCATAAACACAAAACATGTATGTCAAAACAGTAACGAAATCAAAAATATTTCACTTAACTTAAAAATAATCAATCAAATAAAACTACAATAAAATAAATTACATTAAAATAAATAAAGTTGAATTGAATTAAATTAAAAATGTCAAAAATTTCGAAAATAAAATGCTTATAATCTAACCTACTTGTCGACAATCATATTTTAAGGGAGCCATTTCGTCCCTGAACTAGTTAATTTCATCCAGTGATGAAACATTGGAGAGTCCCATCTTTCACTGAATACCCTCAGGATATTGTTGGGACTAGCACGCAGACGACTTAGCATTGAGGCACATCGCTTGCGGACAATTGCCTCGAATCCATCGATTCTCGCCTCCGCAAACATGCCTGACGCACTACAATATTTTGGCAACCCCATCAGCATCCTGAATGCATTGTTATACTGGACTCTAAGATCGCTGTATGCCCGCTGCGTATAGTCGACCCACAGGCTACCCGTATAAAAGGACTGGCAATAGGCCCTAAAGAGCGTCGCCTTAACTTCAATTGAGCAGTCTGAAAACCTGCGGATCAACATATTACAGCGGACAGCCAGCGACCTTCGTTCCCTCTCAATGTCCACCTTGTCCTTGAGATCCTCCGTGACCCAGTGGCCCAGGTACTTAACTTTTTCTACTCTACTTATTGGTGTACCATCTAGATGTATGGGAACATTGGGATAAGTCTTAGTTCCCGACTTAAACACCAATAACTCGCTTTTTTTAGCGTTATACCTGAGCCCATGGGCCACAGCATAGGATTCACATATTGCAAGAAGCCGCTGGAGAGCGCTCATCGATGGGCTCAGCAGCACCATGTCATCTGCATAGCTGATATTATTAATGCACATCCCATCAATATGACATCCTATTTTAGTGCTGCTAAGCTCATCGATTAACGCGTTCACGTATAAGTTAAATAATTTTGGGGATGTAACTCCGCCTTGACGTACTCCACACTCCAGCGTGTATTCTTCTGACACTGAGGTACCCCACCTTACGCGGTTGGTTTGCTGATCATACCAGTATTTAAATAACAGAATGACCTCATCAGGCAGTTCGGTCTCGCATCTCAGCTTCTCCCATAGGATATCGTAAGATACGAGATCAAATGCCCTTGAAAGGTCTAAAAAACACGCGTAAACTGGAGTTTTGCGCATCGTGTAGTACTTCACCGTCTGCTTGAGACTAAGTATGGCACTCTCTGTTGACAACCCAGGCCTAAACCCAAATTGTGCATCATTAAGTTTAAGATGTTTACTCAGATGTTTGTCAAGCAGTCGGTCAAGCACCTTTGATACCACAGTAGCTAAGGAAATGGGCCTGTAATTCGACAGATCGGATGGGTCACCCGTTTTGTTCTTCACAATGGGAACTACAATAGTCTGCATTAGGTCTTTAGGCAGATAAGAATGGGTGATACATAATGTGAAAAACATACCCAATACCCTAAGCAGGTGAGGGCCGGCATACTTCAGATGCTCAATACTGAGACCATCATGCCCGGGAGATTTTCCCCTACCCATGCTTTTTATAACGGCAGCCACCTCTTTGGCAGTGAATCTAATACCGCAAGTATGGGGAATAGTCTCAGCATCCAGCATCCGAGGTACTGTCGGTAATAACGGAGACTCGACACGAAATTGCTTCTTAAACAGGTTAGCAATCTCACTAGGCTCGCTGACGCCACTGACGCTTACAGGAAGACCCGCTCCTTGACCAAGTTCGCTGGTTTTGTTCCAGAATTTTGAAAACTGTTTACTTGAGTGGTGCTGTGCGATAATATCCATTTTAATTTGATGTTGATGATCTTGACACCATTTAAGCTTAGACTTAAATACTTTCCGACTTTCGCGCATTCGCTCAAAAATAACACCACTTTTCGGTTTCCCATACAACACCCACGTCCCAAAACAAAGACGGGCCTTGACGTGAGCGTCTCGTACATGTTTATTCCACCCCGCTATATATTTACCTACTTTCGTGCTTTTACCAACGTATGTGCGTTCCGCGGCTTCTTTGAGTATGGATGTAATATTATTATACATTTTATCTAACAAAATATGATGGTTTAAATTATTACACATTTTATTACAGCAGTTATTAAATTCAAAGTCAAAATCAATTGCTCTAAATTTAGAATTACATAATTCATAATAATTATTTATTTGAGACATGTCACGGTTACCCCATTTCACCTTATTAATGATAATTGGTGTGTTTACGGTAATTTTTGGCTTTAATAATTGTAAGTTACATTCTAATAATATAGGGTAATGATCTGACCAATAAGTCCCATATAAAACTGACGCCTTGACAACTGTTAATTTAGCTGCACTCGTCACCACACAGTGATCTAGCCATCGAAGGCATCCATGGGCGTCACTCACAAACGTGTAGGTATCACGCGGTAATAATTCCAAGTCTACACACGTCAAGAATTGTTCAGTACAGAAATTAACTAGTTCAGAGTGAAACAACTCACCTGGGTGTGCATTAAAATCTCCCAGTACATAAACCGATTCCGTATTTTTACTCTCAATTATTGCATTAATTTCACTCAGGCACTCTGTAAATTCGGGTAAGTTTTCGACCGAGTTAGTTGGCATGTACACAGATATCACTAGTAATGAACGATCTTGTAACTGTATTTCAATAGCCACTAGTCGGTCACTATTACATGGTACCACTGAAACTGAAGGAAAGACGGACTTTCTCCACAGTAACGCGACACCACCGTGCGGTCTTCCACATAGCAGTCCTGAAGCTGTGTCAACTGCTGATTTCCCTGTAAAAGCGAAGTCATCACTAATGCTAGCCAAAAAAGGTATATCATGTGGTAAACACCATGTTTCTTGTAATGCCACAATGTCCGCATCTCGACACAGTCGTCTCACGCACTCGACTGATCTCTTAACATTTTTGCAGTTGAAACTGATGATCTTCGATAGCTTAGCTGTGATAGTTTTTCTTTAATTTCATCATATAATAAGAACCGTTAAGCTGGCAGCCCCCCCCCCAGCAACGTTTAGCTGGCAGCCCCCCCCCCCCAGCTAAACGAGTTAACAGTTTTATTAAAATACCTATACAAGGACACCCCAAATGATGGGGTAGACGAGAAAAAAAATCACCCCCACTTTACTTGTACGGTACCTCCCCTAAATTTTTTTTTTCAAGATTTTATTATACCACTTTATTAAACAAAAATGAAATGTATATTCGTAAAATTACAGTTTTCTAGTACTTAGGGTCTCTGAGCTAAGCCGCGGACAGACAGACATGTTGAAACTATAAGGGTACCTTGTTGACTACGGAACCCTAAAAACCTACCTCTCTTGAAACCATCAAAAGTCTTATTGAAGACATAAAATTCTCAGCTGTGGAATATGAGAGTAGACAAGACCGCAAGCCTAGGTTTACTGCCTTTGTTGAGTTTTGCACGATTCAACTGAATGAAATATCAGTGGTAAACCATCTGTCTGTCCATCATATTTTATAAAGTTACAGAAGACCGAAGAAGAAATGCAAATAGTTTTAAATAAAAACCTTTTTAAGAAAACTGAGAGAATATTTTTGATAAAAGTTTCAGCACTACAAACGAATCTTTGCATACAAACGTTTTCATTCAAATACAGTTGTGACTTTCAAGAAGCACAAGCCACGAATGAATTCATGAAGAAAAATGCTCGAACATTTTTAATAAAAAACAAAAATACTAAATAAATTGAGACTGCACTTAAAAAAAAATGTTAAACAAACCGTAAAATAAAACAACTTTTCTGAAATGCAGGTCTAAAATCGAGTTTTTGTTTGTAAGACAGACAACAAATTCAATTGATTTGATTCTTTTATACGTATTAATTTTTGAACAAAAGTTAAGAATAAAACAACTTAGGTCCGATTGTTTTCAATAATTGTTTTGTATTTCTTCGTTGATACTGAACAGGCCGAGCTATGGAACGAAATTTAATGAACACCCAAATTATACATAAAGTGAGTGAACTAATTTATAACATCACAATAGTCATAAAATATCCTTTAAAATTTGTTTTTGTTTCTTATAAAATGAAATATGTACCTACCACTTAAAAAAATCCCATACATAAAGCATCACAGATAAACATTAAAATATTTGATTAAATTTTCCACGTTAAAATAGATCTTGCTGAAACTGTACCTACTGTACACTATACTCGTACACCACCGCAAGACAAGGGTTGAAAACCACTTAGAATGCCGCGCAGTTGTCGCCGAGATTTCTCCAGTACTAGATTTCCCCTCACGTAGCCTGTCCACCGTTCACCACCTGCACTGCTTACAAAAATAAAGAAACGGTTCCATTAAAAGACTTATTTAGCTAGCTCAGCGAGCGCCGAAGGAGGTCTTGCCATCTGACATTCACAGAGAGAGCTGTTACTCTTATGTTGTCTTAATTTTAGAAAAGCAAATCCTACTATAATATTATAAACGAGAAAGTTTGTAAGTATGGATGGATCGATGTTTGTTACTCTTTCACGTAAAAACTACCGAATGGATTTTAATTAAACTTGGCACACATATAGGCTGGTTCCTGGAATAGCACATAGGCTACTTTTTACCGCGGGAAAACACTTCATTTCCACGGAAAAAAGCATGTAATGCGGGTGAAACCGCAGGCGGAAAGCTAGTATTAAATATGATGCTGTCATAACAAAAAAAAAACATATTTCGCAGTTCGAAACAGTTAATAATACTTTCGAAGATTTATTAGAAAGGTTTCGTAAAGTAATTGGTTCTACAACGTGCTTACAAATTAAACATTATGTTAGATGTGTAAGTAAATACAGCGTGAATTTTTATACGTTTTAATCCCGAAGCCCAGTGATTCTACTCCTGAAAACAAGCAACTTTACCAAAGAAAAAATTGTTTTACTCAAAAAAATTTGAGTTGATCACGTGACCACTTTACTATGGAGAGACGAAAAAATTTTTTCCAGTAAAAATTTTTTTCTTCGGGAAAGTTGCTAGTTTTCATGAGTAGAATCACTGAGCTTCGGGTTCAAAACGAATAAAAAATCACGCTGCATAGTAGGTAATCTATTCTACAGATTCTCGGCCTTTTCATCATAAGCAGAGATCATTATCTTCTACTCGTACCCTGGTTCTCTTCCGACTGATTTCGCTACTTTAATTTGTTTTGTATATTCCTTTTGTTTTATTTGTAGTTCCTTTTGTTTCATTTGTAGTTTCTTTTGTTTTATTTTAAGTTCCTTTTGTTTTATTTGTAGTTCCTTTTGTGTGTTTTGATTGTATCGTCCTACATTAATTTTTAGAATAGAATGATTGGTTTAATTTATATAATTTTTTCAAGTTCTCTGGTCTTAAGGGTCCAGCTGAAAATCACGCTGTGGCCTTGAGCTGCAGCATTACGCTGAGCTGGTCGCCCATTTCAGTGCTTTTATTTATTTTGTGTTTTTTAATTTATAGTTTTAAGTTTTAGTTAATTTAGAAATGTTTTTCTCTTCTGCTGTATTTGTTGGCACTGAATAAATGTTTTATCTATCTATCTATCTATCTATTATGATCCTTTTTACTTTCGAGCGGAACGAGAAAGGTATTGTATTCGTGAAAAAAAAAGTTTTTCTAATCTTCTCAAAAATGTGTTCTACGAGTATATCTATCACTTATACATCATAAAAAACAAGTCTCCCAAAAATGAACGTCCGTCGGTCGGTCGGTCGGTCCCTCGGTCGGTCCGTCGGTCGGTCCGTCGGTCGGTCCGTCGGTCGGTCCGTCGGTCGGTCCGTCGGTCGGTCTGTCCGTCACGCTTTGGCCTAGCGGCTAAACGAATGACACCATATTTTGAATTTAAGAGTTTTATGCAAATCCATCGAGGGGTTTTGAGTGGTTTCTTGCTGGCTCTCATTTTGAGGGTAGCTGTCATACAACGAAAATGAAAAATTTTAATCTTGATGAAACTTTGCATGACCAAGCATCTCTATTTAAGATATTTTGGGGCAGTGTCAATTGGTCTGTAGAAATTCATATAAGGGGTGTTCCTTCACTCCTAAAATTTAAAAATGTGAATTACTCAAAATCGGTTTCGTTGAGCTTATTTTGATGTTCTACAATTTGGATTCTAAAATGGTTTTCTACCTGACTGCATATTTCATTAAATAATTTTTACATAAATTTACTAGGTATAAGTAAGTTTGTATTTTCATATTATTTGTATGAAATTATAAACTTAAGTTTGCAGTTGGTACTTATTTAGTCATTACTATCCGCAGCCTTTAGCAGTTAGAGCATTCGTCTCTTGATCCGGAGGTTCTGGGTTCGACTCCCGGCGGTGACACTGTTGGATGATGACTCTCGTATATCGCGAGAAAGTAAGTGCAGTGCTGCTGTACCATTTATTTACGTTTATTCCTACGATTAACAACATATTTTTCAGCTATGTAAAAATCATAAAGATGACAGAAAAAAAAGTTTGTAAAACAATTTTATTCTTTACGTCAAATATACCTACTCTGGTTTTAATGTCATGGCTGCAAAATATATAAAGCGTTGGAATGTGGTTGGAATATAAAAAAAAAAAATGGATTATAAGTATAAATTAACACATTTATTATCTGTATATATGTATACAATGTGTAAGGGAAGGGTATCTGTCCACGAAACTGAACAACTTTACCCAAGGAACAGGTCGAAATACGCGATAAAAAATGTTTGACTTCCAATAGAAGCTGCACCAACTGATTGTGCATTTTGTATGGGAGATGAAAATTTTTTTTTTCGTTAAAGGGATAATTATTAAGTGTTTCAGTTTCATGATTAGAATGCACATCATCGTCTTTACCTTTACACGCAATATAATGATTAAATAAATAAATAAATAAATATTGGGGGACATTTCACACAAGATCATCTGATCCCAAACTAGGCAAAGCCTGTACTATGGGTACCAGACTGATATACATATATAAATAGATAAATAACACCCAGACACAGAACAAACACTTGTGTTCATCACACAAATGTTTGCCCTGGGCGGGGATCGAACCCGCGGCCCACGGCGTGTGAGGCAGGCTCACTACCAACCACACCAACGGCCTTGTCATTACTCGATCATTTCTTTTTAGTTATTGCTGATTGAATGATTCGTGGTACTTTTTGCCTCGAGTTATTGAATATCAGATAAGAATCAAATACTTGTTAGTGCTTCATCCAGCTACAAATTGGAGGGTCCTCTACCTCATGTCCTCCATCTGGGAAGGATCCCGCCTTAGGATAATGATGTCCTTTGATTTTAGCCACTCATCTTGTCATTCCTACTTACATTTTGATCAATTATTTAAATGAAATTGGGAAGGAGAGTAATTATTATAATTTGTTCAAGAGTATACAGCATTGAATAGGAAATTGGGATCATTTTTTTTAAATTACATGGATACATATCAAAATCTTAAAAAATCATAAAAGTAACGGCCAGCTGCAAAAAGCAATCTTTACAGCTCGGTCAATCCACTTTGTCAGCAAAAAGTAAGTTTTGACGCACGGACAAACCAGTTCTGGTTTTTGTTATCTTTGTTAATGAGTTATGCAATACTTTGTAAGTGTTTAATTTAATTTAACAAATGAATAAACGGCAAAAGATTTGTAAGAAACAGTGTTATTTTACTAAATCAAAAAGTATAATTAAGTAAAATTTGATTTGTTTCTGGCCCCTAAAAAATTGAATAATTTGTTACGTATTGACATACTTACATAACATTATGCCTCTTTTCCGTCAGTGTAAGTAGAGAGAGAACAGAGAGAGACATTTTTATGAGAGCATGGTTTTTAATATCCAGAGTACATATTTATAGAGGTGGTCACTGGTGGTAAACTCGACAGCACATCGGTAGAAACACTTTTGCACCTTATGGCATGGTAATAGAGTTGAAAAAGTTTCTACCGACGTGCGGTTGACCGTACACACTTATTCTAGACAAGGAAACGTAAACATTGGCCATTGAATGAGTTTGCTTTCATTATTGTAGTCTTCCTTGGTCTCAGTTTCCTGTAGTCGGGTGGAAAAAGGTTGTTAACGAAGTTAGAGCTACATAATTGAGAGTCCGGGCTGTATTTCCTGCAGGTGGGACGATCTGACCCCCCGAGCTATCCCACCGGTAGACCCCCTGGCCGACCCCCCGGCAATCGGATTAGCGCCGTCACTATTTCGATTTAAATGCTGTAGCTAATTCCGCCTTAGATTGGGGAATCCCGTACGTGGGGTGTGATCATTCGTTCGGTCGTTTCAGTTCGAACCGCGTTAGTGAGAGGGTACCTATGTTCTGCACAAAATTGAGTACCTTTAGAATTGCCAGGGCTCTAAAAATGTTCTGCAATTCGAAGTATTTTAATTTTGGCCTAAGATGTACTTGTCTAAATGAAAGTAAATACTATCGGTAGTTTTTGGCTACAGGGTTGTAAACACAACCGCTATAACGATTTTCAATTCACGAAATACACGATTACATTACATTAAAATGATTTTAGTCGAAAATGCGTGATTTGTTGTTTTTTTTTGTTTAAGTGAATTTTGATTTTAATTGGCGATAAAAGCAAGGGAGCATTCTTGCGAAAATTCATACATGATGACTTAACATTTATTCATGACAATATACGCGTGAATCGCCAATTAAGTATTGTTTACTCAACATGGAAGTTATAACAGCGTGGCATTCGAGCAAATTATCTTCTTTGCTATTTGTCGAAAAAGTTATGACGTGTATGTAACTTTGAACAAAAAATACGTAAATTTATACAATGAAATTAGGTAGGGTCAACAAAAAATTTGTCTTTAACCGTCACTATGTGGGCGAGACTCAAATTTGTTATAGGTAAATCAAAAGGGCGTTTGCTACCCTAAAACAAAACCCAATTTATGTTCAAGTAACTACCTACTGCTGCTGCTTCGGAAAACGTCTTCAAACTCCTAGACTGGAAAGGACTTGGCATCAACATCAATGGCGAGTACATGACCTTCGATTTGCCAACGATATTGTCGTAATGGCTGAGACCCTAGAAGATCTCGCCACGATGCTCAATAACCTTAGTAGAGTTTCACAACAAGTGGGTCTTAAAATGAACATGGATAAGACAAAAATTATGTCTAACGCCCTTGTTGTACCCCCTCCATTCAAAGTTGGAGACTCTACGCTCGAATTTGTCGATGAATACGTATACCTGGGACAAACAGTCCAGCTGGGTAAATCCAACTTAGAGAAAGAGGTCGTCGAATCCGACTCGGATGGGCAGCGTTCGGGAAGCTCCGCAATATCTTCACGTCCAAAATACCGCAGTGTCTCAAGACGAAAGTCTTTGACCAGTGTGTGTTGCCAGTGATGACATATGGCCGCCAGTGAGATGTGGCCGCTCACGATGGGCCTTATCAGGAAGCTCAAAGTCACCCAAAGAGCTATGGGAAGGGCTATGCTCGGAGTCTCTCTGCGGGATCGAATCAGAAATGAGGAGATCCACAGAAGAACTAAAGTAACTGACATAGCCCTGAGAATCGCTAAACTAAAGTGGCAGTGGGCAGAACACATCGCAGGAAGAACCAATGGCCGTTGGGGCGTAAGGGTTCTAGAGTGGCGACCACGTACCGGAAGACGGAGCGTTGGCAGGCCCCCCACAAGGTGGACCGACGACGATCTGGTCAAGGTCGCGGGAAGCCGCTGGATGCGAACAGCGCAGGACCGGTCGTCATGGAGAGTCAATCACACCAACAGGCTTGTCAAGATAAGGTCTCCATCAGGTTAATCCATCAAGCCATTTGGTAGTTACGATGGAACGTTGGATCGGATATACGTACTAAATTTACAGGTCGAACACATTTTTAGTCGTCGCCGGCAGTCGAGTATGAAGGACTATAATATAAGCTAAAATGGCGTAGCGATAGATTGGAAAAGGGTTGCTCTATTCCGTCTTCCGGTCCCGCCTACAAATAAACGATCATATTGGCGCGTATGTGATTGTGTGTCTATCTCATTGAGGCAACGTGCGCTCCCCGTGCTCGTGGGTTTCCAAAATCTTTGGTTTTTGGCATAAAAGTTTGTAACATGTTTAAATTACACGACGGATATGAGTTTTCAAAGTACCAAATTTATTCAGCCGCTAGAAACGACAGAAATGGATTTTCATACTTTGTCGGCCGCTGCTCGCATGTGTTTAACCAGTACAGCCATAACGATTCTAACGATTAATCTCAAAGGAGGTTGTCAAAATAATCATCTCTAAGCATGTATAATTTGGTAAGTTTATTTGTAAAAAAAAAATTCTTTTGGGCCTCTTTTAAGTGATTAAAATATCATCTGCTTTTGTTTTATGTTTGAAAAAAATAAGTTCACACGTAAAAATTTCGTCAATATCCATTATTCGACTCTCCAAATAAACCGTCTTTTACCAATATTTTAGGTATATTTTTTACGGTGAGACCGAATTTCAATTTAATTTCAAGGAACGTTTGTTTAAGAAAATGACCTACTACTTTTACCTTTTGATTTACCGTCCCTCTATCAAATTTTTATAGCTCCATTCTCCAAAAGTCCAATTCCCAAATTTCCTAAACAGCAGCCAAAACACAAATTAGATATCATCTAACAGCTTAACACAATTAGGAGTGCCGTAATTTTAACTTAGGCGGAGTTGCCGGGAGCAAGACCGAGTTGGGGCTAATTTCGCAAATAAATGGACAATTTACTGAGCGACTTGGCTGAACTTGCCCCGACTGCCCCGGAGGACGTGACGTCATCATATACTATTAGTGTTACGAAATTACAAATGGGAAAAGGAAGATAAAATAAAGAGTCTTTAAAATAATGTATTTTTTTTTCATTATTATCTAATATTATTACAAATATTATTTTATTAATAAAAGAACACTGCTGGACAGGAAGTTATTATTCCAAAAAGTTTGCTTTTGAAGGTAAAGACCGATTTTGAATTGAATGCATTGCTCAGTCTTATGAACTCCCGAAGGCTAATGTTTGACCAATTAAAGACAAGACAAGAGCGATGCCTGTTAATGATTTATTCATCCTGTACCATGGGTCCATGTGTCCTACTAATATTATAAACGCGAAAATTTGTAAGTATGGATGGACGTTTGTTACTCTTTCACATAAAAACTACAGAATGATTAGATTAGATTAGATTTATTTATTTCACCTTATCAATTTCATAATTACATTAATTATTACACTAAAATATAACATGTCAGAGGATAGGGTGATCGTCAGTCGGATAAATGTCAAAATGTATACAAAATAAATGTCAAACTTAAGATTATGATGTTACAATGTCAAAATAATAAAAATATTTATAATATTAAATATACAATGTCAAAATTAAATAAAACGAAGCTACATAATGTAGTCAGATCAACTTAGTATTAAATTCACTTAATTTATAAAATTCTTTATCCAATAAAAGATTTTTCAATTGGCGATAAAACGTTTCGTCATCTGTAACATCTTTCAAATCCGCTGGAAGTCGCTCGTAATAACTCGGACCAATCACACGCGGGTTTTTTGTGGCAAGTTCGGTCCGGCGCGGAACACTTGCGATCCTGCCCACGTTTCTCAATGGATTTTCTGAATGGATTTTAATGAAACTGTACAATAATATAGCTTATACATCAGAGTAACACATAGGCTACAAGTCGCGGGCACCAGTTAGTCTCGTATAAAGAGAAGACCCTGTGTATAATACTCACATCGCTAGTCAACTGTGATAACAGGTCAAAGGTTATGTTAGGTCTGCCAATTTGAGGAAATCCTTTGAGATATGGGATCCAGGCCCTCAGATTATGTTTGTGGTAATAACTATTATAACAGCAATCCGACTCTTGGCTCTATGTATAAGAAAAAATAGAACTAACATGAAGTAAGTGTGCTCAAATAATTGGCCTCTAGGGATTTTCAAAACAGTAAATACAATGTGATTTATTTTGGTTTTGGCCCAGTGACTCTTTTCATGAAAACAAGGCACTTTGCCAAAGAAAAGAAAATTTTGCTAGTATTTTCGTCTTCCTATCAAAAGCTGTAGATCACGAAACCACTTTCTTATAGAAAGTAAAAATACTTTTTTTTTTCGGGTAAGTTGCTTGTTTCCGTGAGTGGATTGACTGGGCTTCCGGAGGAATAACACAAAAAATTCGGGTTGTATAACGTATAGTCAACAAAATGAAGTGTGGTAGTCCAAAGGTTTTTTAGATACATATTGTATTGTGATGACAAATGTGTGCCTCGTGTAATTGAAGAGGAATCTCTTCTTGTCCGCAAAACGATAAATTATTTCTTGGAATAAAGTATAGAACAAATGTTTTTGCACTTACCGCGAGTTGCAGAAATATTCTTTAAAGTTTTATCTCACTTAAGGCCTGAATTAAACTTATAAGGCATACGGCTAGGGTGAGGGACAAACAAGTAGAAGGCACGGTACCACTTCAAAACATGTTCAATTGTTCATACAAAATGCTTAAAAGCGACGCCGCTTCGCCGCCTGCTTCTTGCCTTACTTTTCTATGTGATGTCGCGTCCAACCCATATCTTCTACGCCTGTACCTTTCATCCGAACCTTGCCCTTACCGTATGCCGTAGGCTACTCCTGGCACTATGGAAGCATTTAAACGATGATGATAAGGTTTTCTGCAACTGGTGGGTGGTTAGCATATAAAAAAGCTCTTGAAGGACTCTGTATAAGTAAATATACAGGCGAGTCCTTCATGGAATGTTTTGTATAAGTAAATACATTCAGTCTGTTGTATTCTTTGTTTGTTTTGTATAAGTAAATACACTCAGTCTGAAATAATGAATAGATTCTACTCCATTGTTTTTTTTTAGTTCTGGGATCCTTTAGCCATATTAAAGAAGAGGCCCAGGGCTAGGTAATTTAGAAATGGTTATGGTGACAGTGCAGTTCGAAGGCAAACAGACGCGTGAACCATGTGCGTGCAAAGAGGAGACCTGTAGGTCGAGCATACGCACCGCGACTTGGCGAGTCTACATAGACTAAACCGGTTATGTCTTCTCGCGTCCATACATAAAACGTGACAGTTGCGCGCTACTCGACCAAGTCGCGGTGCACATCTTAGCCCGGCAGGTCTTTGAAGATGCTGCTCAACACAGCTATCTACCAGTAGAAAAACCAGCCAAGTGCGAGTCGGACTCGCGCACTGAGGGTTCCGTACCACCACATACTCGTAATCATAATTGTATTAGTTGAAATTTCAGTAAGTTAATGTGCTAGATTTTTTGAGTCTGACACGCGCTTGACCAAATTTTATTATTTGTTGTTATTTTATAGCTTATGAACTATAAACATACCAATTTTCAAGTTTGTAAGTGTTCTCGTTTGTAAAATAGAACTAAAACAAAAATCGCCTCCGCGACCATCCAACTTGACCCCTCTCTCATATGAATGTTCTTGAAACGGGAGCTCACCACAATTGGTTACTCTTAGTTGTGAGTAAAGTTGTAATATTTAATGATTTCAGACTTTTCCCTTTATTTGTACTGTGAGACCTAGCTTCTTGCCAAATTTCATAATTTTAGGTCAACGGGAAGTACCCTGTAGGTTTTGCGTTTTTGCATAAATGTATGGAGATGAGCACATAAAAAGCCATATCTTTTGATTGCGTCGTTGTAAAAAATTTAAATTTTCAGATCTTGTGTAGTCCACGGACTTTAACATTCATTATCAATTTCAACCTGATACCTTTACCCGTTCGTGAGATAAAGGGTCTTGACAGACAGACAGACAGACGGACAACAAAGTGATCCTATAAGGGTTCCGTTTTTTTCTTTTGAGGTACGGAATCCTAAAAAAGATCAAAGCCGGTCGTGGGAGCTATTGATCTGATCCTCTGCAGTGAGGGACCGATCGGAAGAAAAAATTTACTACTCTGAAATTCTCTACGATGTCTCGATTCTCTCTTAAATCCAAGTAATAATGTAACTCGGTTCTTTGTAGCACGTCTAAATAGTATTAATTTGAATTGTCCAAGAGGGCACGTCGGCACATTTAATTGAGGCCTAGCTGGTACGTGTGGAGAGGCCAGCTCTCGAACGATTGTACTGAAACGGATTTAGGGCAATGTATTTATACTTATATTCAGCTATACTGAGGATTTTATGGATAGCAATGTGCCTGAATATAAACCATGGGATGAATTTAAAAAAATCCACTCTATGAGCTCATTAAAATAAATTAAGTTTTGACTTCAGACTAAAGATTGAACTGAACCGGAAGAACCGTATGATGGGCAGCAGCATCCTTTTGCGTATTGTACCATCATACTGCTATCTTCAACAACAGCCTTATAGAATTCCTGCGCAAAGACGAAATACCACAGCGTACACTCCGTTCCAATGTGCCAGCCGTGACGCCAACCACGCTTGGTTACCTAAATCCTCCAAAGTACACACGACAGCAAGCAAGTAGAAACCATACCAGCTGACCCAGTGCTTCGCTACAATTCGCCAACGATATGAATTCATAGTCATATCATTTATTAATCATAGTAATATGATTTTCTAAGCATAGTTTATTATTGATTAGTCATAGTTTATCAATTATTAGTCATTGTCATATTATTTATCAGTCATAGTCATATCAATTATTAGTCAAAGTAATATGATTTATTAGTCATAGTTTATCTTTTGTAAGTTATAGTCATTATCACTTATTTGTTATAGTAATATCATTCATTAGTGATAGTTTATCATTTATTAGTCATAATCATATCATTTATCAGTCATAGTAATATTATTTATAGTTTCATGTAGTTTATAAATATGCTAGCAAGGTATTTTTAAAACTGTACTCTCTGTCCCTAAATAGATCTCTGTCTGCACCTATATTGCTGTGCCAATACTCTCTTGGCAAACCACTGTCTTGAGCCTGAAATTATGTGCGCGGAATATCACAAATCCATTATCGATGAAAATCTCATCCAAATATAAAAGCCTAAGATATGGGAATGTAAAATTATTATTATACTTCTAGAGGACTGCGTTATATGGAAGGTATCAACTGGAAATGATTTTTATTTTAACACTTCCTGTGTTCGGATAAATCTACAAAATTGAAAATCGCAATATTTCACAACCACAGGCAGGATCCCAAACTGTGTCTTCCGCTGGACCAGGCAGGACCACAGTAGCCTAGTTGGTAAAGCGTCTGCGGTACTTACGCAGAAGACGCAGGTTCGAATCCTGCCTGTGGTTGTGAAATTTTGCGATTTTCTACTTTGTAGATTTATCAACTGGAAAACTGAAAATTCACGAAAACTGTACGTACGTATATTTCCGTGATTGGAAGTTGTTACAGTTAGAATAACTAATGAAAATTTATAACTTTGGAATTTAATTCTTTTTAGGGTTCCGTACCTCAAAAGAAAAAAACGGAACCCTTATAGGATCACTTTGTTGTCCGTCTGTCTGTCTGTCAAGACCCTTTATCTCAGGAACGGGTAAAGGTATCAGGTTGAAATTAATACCATATATTAGGATCCATGAACCACACAAGATCTGAAAATTTAAATTTTGTCAACGACGCGATCAAAAGATATGGCATTTTATGTCCTCATCTCCATACATTTATTCAAAAATGCAAAACCTACAGGGTACTTCCCGTTGACCTAAAATTATGAAATTTGGCAAGAAGCTAGGTCTCACAGTACAAATAAATGGAAAAGTCTGAAATCATTAAATATTACAACTTTTCTCACAACTAATGGCAACCAATTGTGGTGAGCTCCCGTTTCAAGAACATTCATATAAGAGAGGGGTCAAGTTGGATGGTCGCTGAGGCGATTTTTGTTTTAGTTCTATTTAAAAACTGGTACACTTACAAACTTGAAAATTGGTACGTTTATAGTGCATAAGCTATAAAATAACAACAAATAATAAAATTTGGTCAAGCGCGTGTCGGACTCAAAAAATCTAGCACATTAACTTACTGAAATTTCAACTAATACAATTATGTTTATGTGGTGGTACGGAACCCTCAGTACGCGAGTCCGACTCGCACTTGGCCGCTTTTTTTTTAAGGATTCCGTAGTCAAAAAAGAAACCTTTTAGTTTCGTCATGTCCGTCTGTCTATCTGTCCGCGGCTTAGCTCAGAGATCCTTAATATTAGAAAGCTGATATTTTGTAGGGACATACATTTCATCTACACCGACAAAGTGGTAAAATAAAATTTTGGAAAATCTTTTTTTTTAGCGTACCTCCCCTACAAGTAAAGTGCGGATGATTTTTATTTCTTGTCCACTCCATAGTGTGGGGTGTTGTTGTGGTCTTTTCAAAATAATGTAAGTCTGCCGATATCATTTCTCTATTTAGGGATTCGTTTGCGAAATTTTAAGCTTGAAAGCACAATTTATGGAGTCAAGTGTCTCCCCCTGCTGGCTAAACGGTTGTTATTGGAAATGTGAAAATAAAACCACGGTAGTAGCATATATGATGAAACAAAAAAAAACTATCACAGTTAAGTAGACTTAACAGGTTAATGAGACCTCGCTGAGCATTGTTAGGTAAAAAGTTGATATTAAAAACGGTATGAAATACTTAATCAGAAACCGCTTTACGATAAAAAATCGTGAAAAACTACGGAACCCTTTACTGCGCGTGGCCCGACACGCACTTGGCCGGTTTTTTTTAAAGGTCTGTTATGTAATAATTAGTAACATAAAATTTCTGATTCAATGTTCAATAAAGTATAGCTCATTTGATTAGGTTGGAAAAAAGCCTAATTTTACTTTCATGTATATGGGGTGTACAAACAGTGGATTCAGTCAATGACACTGCGCCACTTCTCCAAGGAACAGGTGGAATCCAAAAAAAAAATCTTCTGACTTTACTTAGAAACTGCAACACGTTAAACGTAGTGTATTATTTTTCTATGGAAACACGTAATTCACTTTCAGAACAAAAATTTTCTATGGATTTTGTATGAGGTTACTAGCTTGTAATTAGTACTAGCGTGTAAGTAATTAGTTGGTGCGTGAAAAGCCGTGATAGCAGTAAGATCGATGCGTCCACATTAAAAGAACTTAACATCACGACGCGGCTCTTCACTATATGCGGAAAGCGTGCCCTCCGTTTCTTTGGACACATTATGCGGTCTTCAAGGCTTTGTTTGGAGAAACAGATTATTTTGGGCTAAATGGAAGACAGACGTGGTCAAGGTAGGGCACCTACGAGATGGTCAGAAACAATGAAGAAGGCAGTGGGCGGCAACATGCAGCGTACGGTCCACACATCATACAATCGCAGCCCGTGGAAGGAAACCATACGTCGTCGCGATCCTCATCAGTGAGGGACCGAGGAACAAGAAGAAGAATTAGTTTTCATGTATTTTAGAGTGGTAAAGGTAATTTGAACGATAGATAGATGAATGCTTACACAAAAAAATACTTCGTTTTACAAAAAATCTCAAATGTAATGTGAGCAAAGGCGGCCTCTCGCCACAAGCAATCTGTAACGAACGATATTACCAAATTAAAAACGTTTCCTCACCTAAGCGTTTTATTTACGCAAAATTACCACGATCACCCCATGATCTTTTTAAGGATGTTATCAAAGTTTCATTGAGTCCGTTTTGACGATCCTTTACAGACGTAAAAATTTGGTACCATGCGTCATTTTTCAACAAATGTATTATTAAAAGCTAGCTTGAATAAAGCAATTTTCATGATTCTTGTAGAATGATAAACAGAATGCTATTCTGATGTGAATGGAATAAAAGCGACAAACGTGACGGCGTTGTAAGAGCTCCCCCTTATTACTGCGGATACGGAGAGGATGTTGGAAAAATGTGGATAATTTTGCTTATTTATTTTTGATAGCCTTCTTGTACTTTAAAAAATAGTAGTTTTTACAACAAGTGCATAAAAGATGACTTTTTATACAAGGCTTACGTATTCGCACGACCCGTAGGGGAGTGCGAATAATCAAGCCGCGGATAAAAAGTGTTTTATGGTGGAGTTCTCCGATAAACTCCGCTTTTAACCTTAAATAAAACGTAAAATTAGTTTAGAAAAGTCTGTAGTAAATGAGAGGTTATTTTTTAAGAGTTTTATGGTATCACTGGCTGGAAAGTCAATTTATAGGTAAAAGAAAAAAATACTTTTTTGACCAAGTGCATAATATACAATTTTAGGCTGCCTACCCTGCATAAACTACAACTTTTCGAGCATGAGAAGTGAAAAAGTAATTATAATATGCTTACGAGGTATTTATTTCCTGCGTCTTTATTCCCGAGTTCATACTTTGAAATCCGAATGAATGCAAGTTGCGATAGAATAGCCTACTGGGTGAGCTCGTTCCATCATCGATTTTATTGAGATTAAGACCAAGAACATTTCAAAGAGTAAGAAGAGTTCATAGTATCTTAAAAGTTGTAGCTACTCCTTGCTTGAGCAGCAGAATTTTCTTTGTTTCACTAGGAAAATTCTTTTAAATGCGGCAACTGAAGGATGGAGCTGATGGTATATTGGTTAGTTAACATATCAAGACATGGGAAAAAAATATTTAAGCTAGAAATGAGACAGTTGCACAAATATATACCTAAATAGCCCCATGGAAGAAATTTTAAAAATTACAAAAAAGCCTTTTTGCTCAAAAAGATCAGTTCAATATTCTGGACTAAGGATATATCTATTAGTTTAGTATCGCATTTTTCTCAAATCAGTAGCTTATTTCTTTCTTCCCTAATTCAATAACAAGTGACTTATAAAATGGGAGTTTCTATCTTAGCTAAGGAAGAACCTATGTTATGGATAACCAGGCTTTCACTCCACGGGTTTGACATAAAGTACATTAATATAATTCAAAACTGTGCAGAAAAAGCACAAATAAAAGAAAAAAAATTGAGAGAATACTCATTAGTTGTACAAAGATATTAATTTAAACTTACAGTCTTTTTTAGCGTTAATCCACATTAAAATACTCGAATGATTTGTAACTTATGCTTATGGTAAAAAAATACGGCTGTCTTGGGAAGATTATTAATCACAAGCTTTTGATAGGAGAAAAATATGATTTTCTTCGCTGGGGTCGTGCGACGTTAAAGTGATGTTTTCTGTAAGTAAGTAATATAAATGATCGCAGTGCCGTCTCTATGCTAATGTAAATAGAAACTGGCGGCAAAAGAGAAAATATTCAACCGGAAGTGCTGTTTTTACGTATGTAATGTTGAAAGTAGTGCGATAGGTAATAGTGGTTTAAGATACTAGTATCGTAGGTATGGACGTAAATGAGTTGACGCTTTGTAACCCGAGACGTAGTCGAGAGTTAACCATCGTCACGAGTTTGTAATAACCCCTACGGACGTGTATCTTACGCAATTTTTAAATGCTTTTGTAAGAAAAACTACATACAAATTGCGTTTTTACATTTAAAAAAATTACTTGTTGCCACAAATACAAACATTATTTTTTTCCCAAAGGTGTCGCCGACATTCAGCTTTTACGAATTTTTCAAATAACCAAAAAGTCAAAAGGCTTAAAATATGCTGTAATTGTATGTTAGTATATTGTAAGCTGAACATTACATTCAATTAATTTAGTAAAAAGATGCATAGTTTTATTTATTTTCCACATAAAGTTAAAATTATTTTATTTTCAAAACATAAACTTCCTTGCTACCATACTTTTTCATTGGCCTTGAGGAAAAAATAAACGGTACTTATAGGTACTACTGCTACTACTACTTCGGTAAAACTACTGACGGGCAATGTTTACGTTCTTGTAAGCCCATTGTTCGAGCAAAGGAATTGAAAAATCTATTTACGATAAATTTTGATTGATAGAAATTATGTCCCGCCATTTTAACCCCGATCACAATAAAAATAATACCATATATATATTTTTTAAAGTCTTTTACTTGTAATAAACTTGGGCAATCATCTTCTAAAACTACTTCAAATTGCAAGTCGATAGCAAGAATAGATGCTGAGGTAAACAGGTGTGACAGACAGACGAAGTCCCACCATAAGGGCGTTTATACCATTTAGTTTTGGAACCATAAAAAGCTTAGCATAGATTAGATGAATGTATCAATGATAAAGAGGTATGGTGCTCTGATATTCCAGCGAAACACAAGAAACACATTATAAAAAGTCGACTCTTAAAGTTGGCCGTGCTGCAGTGGTTTCTTGCTGTTTCTTCGCTTCCATTGCACGACCTGAAATGGTAGACAGAAAAAAAGCATACCTACTCGTAACTCAGACAATCAACAAATGCAGTTTTAATTTGATGAGCCAGACTTTATACAGTAAGAATAAGGTTTGAAAATCTCTTAGTGTAGAGCCATACCTGTGAATCTTTCCGACGCAAAGATTTCTTAGGTTGAAGACTTTTAGATTGCACATCTGGCGAAATTTTCGCTAGTGTCATACTTGACAGATTTTTCGGTCGCGGAACTTTCCGCGTCAGAATTTCTGCAGGTATGTCTTTACATTAATTAAATTGGTTCAGAATCAAAATCATAGTAGTTTTACGCTTTACTTACAAATGGGCGTCAAGAAAAAAATCTGTACTAAAATTAATAAACCGGACAAGTGCTAGTCGGACTCGCGCACGAGGGTTCCTTACTACTAAGGTAAAAATACCGTCTTGGTTATGGACGCGCAGTTACGCAGAAGTGTACTAAATTAGCGTGATTCCAACACGCACTTGACCAGTTTTTAGGGTTCCGTAGTCAAAAAGGAACTCTTGTAATTTCGTCATGTCCGTCTGTCTGCCTGTACGCGGCGTACGCGGATCCGTTTGCAAAATAATAGGTCTTTTCCTATGAAATTGCCGAAATTTTCTTACAGATTAATGAGATCATAATTCCTATAATACTAATGCAATTTTTTTCATTTGTCTTATATTTGAAAGTTGACTTCAAGGTTATTAATTTACGCATAAAATAAAGTTTTTATTTTTAGTTTGATATATAAAATTTAAGGTTCCAAATTTGTTCGTCTTAATTGTCGTCCGATTTCATCATTAGATTTGTTATATTTTTTTAGAGATAATATTTTTCGAAAATCAAATTTAAGCTTCTGTTAGCTTAATGTCTTCCGAATAATTCTTAAAAAAATAAAAAAGATTGGATTTATAATTCCTAAGAAAAATGCAAAAATGTTAGTACTGAAAATTGAGTTTACCTAAAATTCGCCATACAAAACGGCAATTTCATAGGTAAAGACCTAATATTAAGCGTGAAAGTGCAATTTTTTGGAGGAGTTGAGTGTCCCCCCATGTCGATTAAACGGATATTACGTTATTGGAAATGTAAAAAAATCACAGTAGTTGCATATATGGTGAAATTAAAAGGAAAACTATCACAGGTTAACGAGCTATAGCCGAAAAACTAAAAATAATTAAAATAGCAATAGCAATCAGGCGCTAGGACCTCGCTGAGCATAGGATGTAAAAAGTTTATGTTATAAACGTTATTAAATACTTACTCAAAATACGCTTTGCGATAAAAAAAACCGGCCAAGTGCGAATCGGACTCGCACCCTAAGGGTTCCGTACCTATCTACCATATGATATACTAAAAGCTTTTGCTCTTTGATTTTAAAAACTCCACCACCATCCAACTTGACCCCTCTTTTAAAGAAAACTCACCATAATTGGTAACTATTAGTTGTGAGAAAAATTTAAATATTTAATAATTTTAGACTTTTCCCTTTATTTGTACTGTGAGACCTAGCTTCTTGCCAAATTTCATAATTTTAGGTCAACGGGAAGTACCCGGTAGGATTTGCTTTTTTGCATAAATGTATGGAGTTGAGGACATGAAACGCCATATCTTTTGATTGCGTCGTTGTAAAAAAATTGAATTTTCAGATCTTGTGTGGTTTATGGACCTTCGTTATAAATTTCAACCTGATACCTCTTCTCGTTCGTGAGAAAAAGGGTCTTGACAGACAGACAGACAGATAGACGGACAACAAAGTGATCCTATAAGGGTTCCGTTTTTTATTTTGAGGTACGGAACCTCCCTAAAAATCATAAAAACAACTACGGAACCCTATAAAGCGCGTGGCCCGACACGCACTTGGCTGGTTTTTAATTATTTGTTGTTATTCTATATTTTTAATGCACTTTAAATATACTAATTTTCATACTTGTAAGAGTTCCTGTTTTTACGATAGAGCTAAAACAAAAATCGAGCAAAAAACACCGGAAAATCACGTTTTTTGTAGGAAAACTCCCCTTTATCTATATTTTTTTAATTTTTATTATTTGTTGTTTTAACGGCAACAGAAATACATAATCTGCGAAAATTGAAACTGTCTACCTATTACGGTTCATGAAATACAGCCCGTTGACAGACAGACAGACATAGGAGGCATGTTAATAGGGTCCCGTTTTTCACCCTTTGGGTATGGAACCCTAAAAATGTCATCTTACTTTCTTAAACGTACGAGTAACAAAACCAAAGCCTAGCCTTTAGAACTTATTCTACGCCTTACCTAAGCCGACTCACAGAAACGCAAAGGTTTAGCTGGTATTTAATAAATAAGTTTTTCTATTGCTTTTCTGAAAACTTCCAAAACCATTTAACTTGTGATAATTGGTTTAGTTGTATTTTAATTTAATCTTGAGTCTTTGATTCGGAAACTTCTACGTACCTAATTATTTTTATCTCGCTCATATTTTTAGGGTTCCGTACCTCAAAAGAAAAAAACGGAACCCTTATAGGATCACTTTGTTGTCCGTCTGTCTGTCTGTCTGTCTGTCTGTCTGTCTGTCTGTCTGTCTGTCTGTCTGTCTGTCTGTCTGTCTGTCAAGACTCTTTATCTCACGAACGGGTCGAGGTATCAGGTTGAAATTAATAATATATATTAGGATCCATGAACCACACAAGATCTGAAAATTTCAATTTTTTACAACGACGCAATCAAAAGATATGGCATTTTATGTCCTCATCTCCATACATTTATGCAAAAATGCAAAACCTACAGGGTACTTCCCGTTGACCTAAAATTATGAAATTCGGCAAGAAGCTAGGTCTCACAGTACAAATAATGAGAAAAGTCTGAAATCATTAAATATTACAACTTTTCTCACAACTAATGGTAACCAATTGTGGTGAGCTCCCGTTTCAAGAACATTCATATAAGAGAGGGGTCAAGTTGGATGGACGCTGAGTCGATTTATGTTTTAGTTCTATTTTAAAAACGGGAACAGATGCAAACTTGAAAATTGGTATGTTTATAGTGCATAAGCTATAAAATAACAACAAATAATAAAATATAGTCAAGCGCGTGTCGGACTAAAAAAATCTAGCACATTTACTTTCTGAAATTTCAACTAATACAATTATGATTATGTGGTGGTACGGAACCCTCTTTGAGCGAGTCCAACTCGCACTTGGCCGGTTTTTTTTTTTAGTTAAGAAATGTTTATTCTTTCTAAATATATAAAAGAGCTTGTTCTGACTGACTTATTCATTAACGCCGAGCCGTATCTGCTATACATACAGATCTGAAATTTTGTACACAGGTTCTAAGCACGTCAAAACTACCAACTAAGAAAGGATTTTGGAAAATTCATCTCCCAAGGGGGTGAAATAAGGGATGAAAATTTGTATGAAAGTCCTTTGTTTCCACACAAATTTGAATTTAAGCTTCTGGTAAAAAATAAAGAAACACATGTTTAAGCATTTCTTAAAAATCTCGCTTCAAGGGGGTGAAAAATGGGATGATTTTTACCTGTATGTTGGTGTATATAAATCTTTAATTTAAAAGGTAGAAATTTGGTTCTAAGTTCTTGGTAAAAAATAAAAAAGTACGTGTTTTAGAATTTTTCAATGTTCATCCTCTAAGAGAGTGAAATAAGGGATAAAAGTTTGTATGAAAGTCCTTTGTTTCTTGAGTTAGATTCACACAAATTTAATTTTAAACTTATGGTAAAAAATAAAGAAACACGTTAAGCGTTAAACACGTTAAGGAGTTTCTTCATGATCCATGGACTTGCTGACCAAGGCTATTAGTTTTAGTTATATCATGCGCACTTTGTTACCGTGATGTAGGCTTAAATTACCTATGAGTATTAATTTATGTACAGATAAAAATACCTTGACTTGCTTTAAGGTAGTTATTGACTAAGTATATTGTAATACCTACTGACTTATAATTGTAAGATTATAAATAAATAAATGAAATGAAATGAAAAGCATTTTAAGGGTTCCGTACCTCAAAAGAAAAAAACGGAACCCTTATAGGATCACTTTGTTGTCCGTCTGTCTGTCTGTCTGTCAAGACCCTTTATCTCACGAATGGGTAAAGGTATCAGGTTGAAATTAATACCATATATTAGGATGCATGAACCACACAAGATCTGAAAATTTAAATTTTTTACAACGACGCAATCAAAAGATATGGCATTTTATGTCCTCATCTCGATACATTTATGCAAAAAAGCAAAACCTACAGGGTACTTCCCGTTGACCTAAAATTATGAAATTTGGCAAGAAGCTAGGTCTCACAGTATAAATAATGGGAAAAGTCTGAAATCATTAAATATTAAAACCTTTCTCACTACTAATGGTAACCAATTGTGGTGAGCTCCCGTTTCAAGAACATTCATATAAGAGAGGAGTCAAGTTGGATGGTCGATGAGGCGATTTTTGTTTTAGTTCTATTTTAAAAACGGGAACACTTACAGACTTGAAAATTGGTATTTTTATAGCGCATGAGCTATAAAATAACAACAAATAATAAAATTTGGTCAAGCGCGTGTCGGACTCGAAAAATCTAGTACATTAACTTACTGAAATTTCCACTAATACAATTATGATGTGGTGGTACGGAACTCTCGGTGCCCGAGTCCGACTCGCACTTTGCCGGTTTTTTTTAAAATCGCCCTTCAAGGGGTCAAAAAGGGGATGATTTTTTCCGTATGTTGGTCTATAAGTCTTACATTTTTAAAGGTAAAATCGTTTTATAATTTTTCAAAATTCATCCCCTAAGGGGGTGGAATAAGGGATGACAATTTGTATGAAAATCCTACAGTTTTCACATGCGGTACTTGATAATTTGGATTTTAGTTATTAATGAGAAACAAAGAAAAATGTGTTATAGCAATTATGAGATATCATCACCCAAGGGGGTGAAATAAGGGATGAAAGTTCGTATGAAAATCCTACAGTTTTGACGTGAGGTATTTGAAATTTGGATTTTAGCTAATAATAAGAAGTAAAGAAACACGTGTTTCAGCGTGTTTGAAAAATCATTCCCCAAGAGAGGGAGATCCCTCCCGAGGGTGAGGGTGAGGGTGAGGGAGAGAGAGAGGGTTGAGGGAGAGGGGCAGGGGAGGGGGAGAGGGCTGAATTCCATGCGGGCGAAGCCGCGGGCACAGCTAGTTAAGTATGATTCTTTGTAATAGAAATAAATTTACAAAGTGAATTCTTGCCAAGTAATGTTAAAAAAGTTGAAAATGGAATCAAGTTTCGAATTGCAATTTTGTTAGTTAACTACGTAAGTTTAACGGCTACAGCCCTGTTAATTCCAGTTTTAAGAACAGATAATTTAATCTGCATTTTAGCTCCTGTCGCAAGTCTTGGGGCTAATATTGCTGTAGCTACTTTACAAGTGTAATTAAAGAAGAACTTCAGTTTTCTCAAGATATATTTTTAAAGTAGTAGGGGTTGTGCAAAGTCCGTCTGGGGAAGTACCACCCCCTTGGCTATTTCTGCCGTAAAGCAGCAGTGATGAAACTGCTGTGTAAGCTGGTGAGCCAGTGAAATTACCGACACACGAGCATACCATCTTAGTTCTCAGGGTGGGCAATGCGCTTTGCCTTCATAATATTGTCAAAGTATGTCACTTAGTGGGGGCTAGGTATGCGCGGTGGTGACCACTTACCATCAGGGGTTTAATTGCTCGTTTACCCACTTGCAACAAAAGAAGTTCATAAATAAAGAAGGTGTATTTTAAATGTTTTTCTAATAGAAGACAATAATAATGTGTAATTTTTGTATAGTATTTATTTCATACAAATTAATGTGGGATGATGATTTAGTTCTGCCTAACACACAAAGTCGCGGAAAATAAATTTGGTTACTCACTCATAGTTCCCATTTTCTTTTATAATAGGTCTTTACCTATGAAATTGCCGAAATTTTCTTACAGATTAATGAGATCATAATTCCTATAATTCTAATGCAATTTTTTTCATTTGACTTATATTTGAAAGTTGACTTCAAGGTTATCAATTAACGCATAAAATAAAGTTTTTATTTTTAGTTTGATATATAAAATTAAAGGTTTGAAAATTGTTCGTCTTAAATGTCGTCCGATTTCATCATTAGATTTGTTATATTTTTTTACACATAATATTTTTCGAAAATTAAATTTAAGCTTCTGTTAGCTTAATGTCTTCCCAATAATGCTTAAAAAAATTTAAAAAATTGGATTTATAATTCCTAAGAAAAATGCAAAAATGTTAGTACTGAAAATTGAGTTAACCTAAAATTCGCCATACAAAACGGCAATTTCATAGGTAAAGACCTAATATATACAGACTCGCATATTATATTACTTAAACATAAGGACCAAAAATATTACCGATTTATGCGCTGGTTGGCTGCGAAATTAGAAGACGGCTCCTTTGGTTAATGAAATATAATAAAAACGGTAAAACACACAGTAAATATAAAGTAAATCAAGTAGAGACCGAGAGACTGCCAAAACTAATCAATGTCGTAATTTGGAATTTGCTTACGTCTAAGTTTAAATATACATATTTACAGAAGCCTGCCAGCATCAGGCTAGCAGGCAACCTCCGTCGTCGACATTAGGTGTTTTTTAATTAGACCCAAATATTGTTAGGGTTACCTCAAGGACCTAAATGAATACTATTGGTGTTATTTTTTTACATTTCTATTCGCTAGTTTTCGAGAAAAATCCTAAAAACAATACCGTTAAATATCGTAAAATGAACACTCCGTATCAGCATAGGCGGCAGCGCGGAGTCGCGAACCAATCACGCTTAAGCCGAGTGCGCGGTTGGGCGGTTTCGGCCTCTTAGTACGGTCGAAATCATTACTACAGGATGATTGCAAATAATAATAATTTTTTTGTTTGAAAATTATAAAAAAAAAACTAGCGGGAGGATTTTTTTAAAACTTTGATAAACCTTTTTCTTTATCATAGTTACACCACCCCTAGAAATATTTGGGTCTAATTTAAAAACACCTTATATACACATCGGTACTTACAACAAAAATCCGTAAAGATATAATATTCTTCTGAAAATATGGATAATACAAGGCACCTTATTACAGAGATCAAAAGCAACAACATTTGTTCTACGACTTTGCTAACAACACAAAAAAATTTCGAATCCCCATACTAAAGTGGTCACGTGACCGACCCATTTTGTATGGGAAGTTGAAAATTTTTCGTGCGTTGTTAGCAAAGTCGTAGAACAAAAGTTGTTGCTGTTGACCTCTGTAATAAGATGGGCATACGCATATCAAGTCCAAAAAAATAACCTAGTATACATACGAAAATAAATTTTTGGTTAATCCTTAGACTATTATAATACTATTGACAAAACGTCAAAGTGACGAAACATCGAAAGTCGAACCTGAAATGGGTAGCCCTCAAGACACCAAAAACTTTTACGATAATCCTCAAAAATATGAGACAAAACCTCCTTGGGGATTCAATGAGCAAAAAATGCGAAAGATCTGTTTAACTTGGAAATGGATTTCTGCGGTAACCGACAAAACTTTTTATCTCGCTTCGCTGATGTATTTTCGCATTAATCTGATGAAAAAACAGCCATTTTACTTGGTTTAAATGTTCATGAACTTCGCTGGACAGGACGGCATTGTTTTAAGTATACTGGATAGATCTCACTTCGGATTTCTATAACAAAATCTGTACATTTTACTGCCATATAATAGCTATTAGTGATCGGTGGCGGGTTATTAGTGATCGGAATATATATAAGATATGGTACGATGCGCAGAAAGATGCTTCTGCCCTGCCCATCTGCCCTCCATCCGATTACCTAAATGCCCTTTGTAACAGTGACAGGTATTACCATAGAAAAATAAGGGTACTTAGAAGGAGGATTAAAGAAATAATTCGTCACAAGGTAGCGAAGGCGTCGTTCTATGGATTTGACAGGTTATTTTGAATATTTCCTAGTGATCATTGATAATTTGACATAAAAAATTGGGACATGTTGGCAGATGTCATCCCATAGTAAAATAAATTAGCAAGGTATCTATTCCGAGCGAAGCAAGGAGGTCCGAAATCTTTGGGTATTACTATTCTTAGCTGGCACAGTCAACACGATCTTCTTTTTTGCCTCAGGAAGATGAATTGTACTAGTGATTAGAAACTTCGCTTCTTTAGATTTAGCTTCACCCCCCTTTGTACAAAAGTATTCGAATCATGAATGTAACGTTCTCGTCATTACGTTGGACTAGATATATCTCGCCATTACGTCCGACTAGATAGAGACGATAGAGCTACAGGAACTAACCAAACAAGCGCAGGTCACGTGATGCCACGGGACTGCGCGACCGGCGGCGCGACCAGGACCAGCGAATTTTATTGCAAAACAAGCTTGCTGTATTGCAAAACTTGCATGTCGCTCCGGCGGGCGCGCGGTACCGTGGGCCTGCCGTAACATGCGGGTTTTTCATAGGTTTGCCATGTTGAATCAATCATATCGTTTGTTGTTGTTGGGTTGTACCTAACAATAAGTGTCAAACATTGTGGTTCTTACTTTTTCATCTAAGTTACTATTATTAAAATCGAAGCGTCCTCATGTTTATAATATTTAATATTACAATCAGTAACCTGATACGTCGGTACTAAAAATCTGAAACAGATTTTCTTGTATTTGAGATCGGTTTGTGGATAATATAATACCTTCAAAATATTTTGTAAAGCACAATGCGGATGTTGTCAAAGTTTCAACAGAAGTAGCCCCAGGAGAGTGTTTGTCACTACGCGTTTTGCCTCAACCTCTAATTTATTTAATTTGTTTAATTCTTTGAGCGTCACTTGTTTTGTTTCCGTGATTTTTGATCTCATTTTTGAATCTGGAATTTTTGTTTTTCTGGCTTATATAAAAGAATAGATTTTTGTAAATTTTTCAACGTTCCAGGTCTCGATCGTTGGGAGATTTTTAATTACAATATCGAATATCGATAAAACATCAGTTCTTTTTTCATTGTATGATTGACAAGATTTACAAATATAGCGATTTAAAAATTTATTTGTTATCAGAATAAACAAAAAAAGCTTTCCATGAATTAAATTTTGGTACGAGTATGAATTAAATATTTTAAGTATAAGGTTCAGTGGTTCCTAAGATTACCTTAAGTTCCGGTTTAACTTCGGTTTTAGCAACAATGTGGACGCATAAAACTACGAGAGAGAATTTGATGCGGAGTCTCGAATTTGTCAATTTCTTTGTAGTTTTGAAGCCAGTATTTAAAAAAAAACTACAAGAAAAAAGTGACAGTTGAAAACTGGGATCGTCCGATAGCTGTCGTACGTTCCACGAACCGGGAACTAAATGCATTTTTCATGTCGTGGGAGTAACTTTCTCGTAGCTTGCTTCATCCTACTTACGGTAAGTGTACACAGGTTCTATCTTCAGATGTTTTCGAAATAACAACCCAAATGATAAAATAAAAAAAATCTATTGGCTGCACAAATCTGACAATACTTATAAAACAATACTCGTAGATTGGCAGTTTTCAAGTTGTATTCGTGCCTATCTGACTGACATCATTTTGGTGCTTTATGATTGCGATCGATGTATTCAAATAGTGTCCAGTCATTATATCATTTATAACATCCCATGAAACGTCCAGTCCATCTAGAGTGTAGATCCCTATTAAAAATTTGTACCTATTGATTTGTTGGTTCAACGTAGGACCGTACTAGTAATTATCTCTTATGTTAGTTATTTAAATAAGATTAAAATTGTTATTCCATGAACGTTTAGTCTCAAACACACAAGTGATATTCGACAAATTAATGATTGTAAAGTCACTAAGTCACTCTTTAGGATCATCGTGTAACTTTCGTGGCATCAAAAATTTCAAAATGTTATTTTTCCAAACGGGACTCACTGTTTGATTGATTTAATTATGGTGAGTTTTTGATAAAAAAAAAGTTAAAAAGCAAAGAACATAATTTGCCACGGAGGTGATGATGAGAATCGTGCCTATGAGAATTAGCCTTATTACTCCTAGACTACATACGAAAATACATGCGTTTACACCTGATAAAACACACACACACGTGAAATATATGTTTTGGTAGTTTCTTTTTCTTTAAAATTTACCTATTTGCAAGAGTCGCTAGCAGTGTAAACTTGCCCAATAAACGCAGGAGGCGCAAGTGGCCAAAGTTTTTTAAGCTACTTGCTAAACAGAATTTTATGTCGTATTCCGTCTGGCAAAACATTTGCTGGACATGCTGAAAAGTGCAACGTAATTTCCAATCTTAAAGTAAAAACTAAGTAGTATGTGTTACAAAATGTTATGAATTCCTTCTGTATGTTTTGTTTAGAAGGCGTCCTGTAGTAGACGTTTCATGGGATATTATGATGATGATGATGATATTAAAGGTTAACAGCTAAGAATTTTACCACGTTATCTCATCCTGTGTTACTTAGGGTTCCGTACCTCAAATGCAAAAAAAACGGAACCTTTATGGGATCACTGTTTTGTCCGTCTGTCTGTCAAGACCCTTTTTCTCCCAAAATGGGTAAAGGCATGAACCTGAAATTAATATCAAATAATAAGGCCTAGGAACCCTTGAAGCTGTGAAAATTAAGTGTCTTGATAACACAATCAAAAGATACGATCATTTATGTCTCCATCTGCATACATTTATGAACCAAACCAAAACCTATTGGGTACTTCCCGTTGACCTAGAAAAAATAAATTTATCTAGAAGCTAGGTCGCATAGGACAAGCAAAGGAAACGTCTAAAATGATTAAATATTACAACTTTTCTTACAAGTAATAATAACCAATTAAGGTCAGATCCCGATTCAAGTACATTCATAATAAAAAGAGGTCAGGTTAGCGTGGATGAGTTTTTTAAATGAAAAGGCAAACGCTAGAAGAATGTTATGATATGCGGGATGAGTACGGGACCCTTAGCGCCCGAGTCTGACTCGCACTTGGCCGATTTTTTTATGTAACAAGTGAGCAAACGAGATATAAGGTTTCATGATGGTAAGTGGTCACCACTGGCCCATAGCACTCAAGTATCATAATTCGTGTCGTAAAAGGTGACTATAGGATTTCACACCAGAGTGTTGGCGTTCTTCTACGTATTTTAGTTACCCCCATACTTTCGGTATCGTACTATCAGTTTATACAAAACCACTACCAAAATGCAAAGACACAATTTTACATTATTTATTTATTCAATCAGGCATGCCATTTTAATTGATGATAGCGTCAACTATGTACTCAAAAACATCGCGAGGGTTTTAGTTTTTAGCCTCGTGTAACCTGGGTCAAAACTCCAAAAAAATCCTTCCATTAGCTGAAAACGAAGCCAACAAAAATTTCTCTACAAGACATATCGATCGAGCATTCTAGATCTTACAGTCCATTCTCTACCCATATTATCAATTCACGAAAGAAAATTGTTTCCTATAGATTCTATATGGCTTAGTATCAATTGGGCTGGATCTGTTTCCATATTCGGCGGGAGAAGCGACTGAATCAATTTGCGTTCCAATAGGCTCTCGACGCGGATTTTGTAATTTTATTGGAAAATATATAAAAAGAAATCGAGTATTAAATATAATGGAACGTTATCGTGACTCCTCGAAGGACGGGGGATCTTAAAACTGGCAAAATTGTTGACATTCCTGACCGAAATCTTCAAAATAAATTTAGCTTTCACTCTCCAAGTATTTTTTCTCTCGGAAGTAAATAAAATCCTGTAAAAGCAACAGCTATTATTTAAGCTCTGCGTTAATAGATCAGCGAGTCTTTTTTTTACGCAAATTCGTATTTACGTTTATTAAAACTTGCTGATCTATTAATGCACAGCTAATAAAATGCAATACAATGAACTGCATATATCCTCTTGAACTATATACTCGTGTATATATACAACTATAGTTCGAGAGTATGCAGTTTATTTCATTATACTAAATTTTATTATATTTCATCTTATTATACTGTACTTGGACAATATTTCTGTTGGAGACGTTGGGCTGTGTCAAGAATGTCAAGATTTAATCCTTTGACGGAAGCATGATTCCAGTAGCTGTTGTTAGCCTGACGCTTTTCACAAGGTATCTAAATCCAAAGTAATCCAAACCCAATTGTATATTGAAATTAATTGATCGTAGTCACAGGTACTCAACGGAAGAGTGGCTGAAATCAAAGGACATCGTTATCATAAGGAGGGATACTTCAACGATCGAGGATATGGGTCAGAGGACCCTCCAATTTGTAGCAGGGTAGAGCTATGACAAGATCAAATGTTGTACAATTTTCGATTCATAAACCAGTAAGGATCGCATCATCTCAGCGAAGCGTAATATTAAAATCATCAACTATCAGCTGAAAGATCACCTTCGCAGCCAACTCTCTTGTGCTACCAGCATTCTGCGTCTCTTCTTACCATCTGACTAGATCATCGGACTACTTCTTTGGCTCTTGCCCGTAGGCAAGATGTTACTTCTTCCGGCGTATGAAAACTTTCTGTTGCACCGGTGCCGGGTGGATGTAAGCTGAGATGTGTAGCTAGCGCAAAGCGGCACAGTACAGGTTTTGCAGGGCAGGGCATTTGAGGCAGACATAGGCCGCGCATGTTACGACGCAGTTTCCAAATACATTTGCGTCCTACCTTACATAAACAAATTGAGTTTCTGAGTTTTGACAAAATTCATTCTATAAAAAATTGTGTCATTGCGAAAAAATTTAAAATATTATAAAAAATCGCTTCATCGTGCACGCGTCACGCAGAAACAGTGACAGCAACGAGGCGCAGAGCAGTTGCCTGCGCTGCAGCGTACGCAGCTCTGGGTACTTACGGCAGCAAGCAAATAGAAACAAAACCAGTATAAGGTAAAACAGCGCTACGCTTCAAACGCCTGAAACCAGAGACCCGCTTAAGGTCGAAGTGTTTCCGCCGACGAGCGGCCGTGTGTACGTTCATGCATTACAAAAACTGCTCTGCTCTGCGCTGCCCTGTGCTGTGCCAGCTGCGTCACAGCTAACGCCACATTTGGTATTGACCCTGTCTTCTGCACCGCCGTGGTCACTGGTTTGAATTTTGTGGGTGTTATCAAATTAAGTGCTTGATCTACAAAACACGGAATTCGTTTTGATCTCTCAGAAATCACACATTGTTTGTGATCAAGTGGTTAAAAACAAATTCTGTATTTTGTAGAACAAGTACTTGATTTGATCACGCTGTTTAGACGCACATCATTACATCCCATGAAATGTCCACTAGAGCACAGAGAGCTTCCGTCTAGAATTCTAGTTTTTGCTGGAAAAATGTGGAGGGGAAGTACCATAGTCACCTCGCTTGTCAGCGTTACGGCTGGCACACATGGACCGCGGTTGTAGGTGACCGCAGTGAGTAAGATACACACGAGGATGCTGCTGCCTATCCTCCAGTTTATAACCCTTAGTCGCCTCTTACGACACCCACAGGTATGTATGGGATGGTACTATTCTTTGCCAGCACCACACGGGACAACCCACGACGCGCGTATTAATATACTGTTATTTAATTATTTATGTAAAGGTGTAATCAGTCTCTGATAAAAAAAATACTGTAGTACAGGAAACAATACAATTAAATGACATATTTTGAAAAAAAAAAAAAGTAAAGCAGTAAAATTTTGAACCACGCAGCCTTTCTGTTTTACGCAGATATCCTAAAACAATGTTTATCAATTCAAAAATGAAGTAGAGAATATCAGCAGAGGAATTATAATAATAAAACCGAATGAATGTTCATTTTTGTTGATTTTCACGTATAATATGACTTCGATTTATTTGATACGCCACATACCAGATAATATGAGGACGTGATTATTTAAAAAAGAAATGAACTTTTTATTTAGCAGCATTTCTACAAACTTCTTTTCAAGGGAACAATCAGGCTGATTTTTTTTATTTTGAACTCATACTTCACAATTGTTTATGATCAACTTTTCCTATTCATTCTTCTTCTGATAGTCATGACTTTCTTTTCTCTTATGTTTGTATTGTTAAAATTCACAGGTGTCGCTACAGATACTCGTGGGGTCGTAAATTCTTTTATATTTTCACTATACGTAAGTAGAGGGATAGACATACAGCGTCTTCTGTATACCTCTGCAAACCTCTCTTACAGTTGCTCTACTAATTCAAGCTTTTTAATGAGCAAAAGCATTTTTTGCGTCTTCACACAAGATGACACACATCACACGCGCGCCTGACTCGCGCGTGACTGTCACTTTATCTGTATGGACGCGAGAAGAAATAACTGGTTTACTCATAGATTTGCACTATAAAGGCTTATCAATTCTCAGTGCGCATGATAATCACTTATCATTGTATTAAGAAACAAAATAAATAATTGTGTGTTCTAAAAATTCATAGAAGAAAAGTAGGACTTCAATTTAGTAGAGCACCAATCCAAGAGGTTCGCATATACCAAAGACCCTTAAAGCCTACTTGCACGTTTAAAATTTGAATTTTTCCCGGGAACAAAATTAATTGGTGCTGTATTAGTAACGCTTCAAATATATCGTCGAATCAAACTTCAAAGAAATTATTATTTACGAATTTCTTTGAAAATTGTCTGATGAAATATTTTTGTGTTGGTAGATAGGACGTATGAAAAATATATAGAATTTATACTTATTTTATTTACCAGATCTATTGATATAGTGTACATTTGATAATACCTAAACAAAGTAAATGTTTATCTAGACAAATATATCTTTTATAATAGGTCTTTATCTATGACATTACCGACATTTTCTTACAGATTAATGAGATCATTATTCGTATAATTCTAAAGCTATTTTTTTTCATTTGTCTTATATTTGAAAATTGACTTCAAGGTTATTAATTTACGCACAAAATAAAGTTTTTATTTTTAGTTTGATAAACAAAACAAATTGTTCGTCTTAATTGTCGTTCGCTTTCATCATTAGATTTGTTATACTTTTTACAGATAATATTTTTCGAAAATTAAATTTAAGCTTCTCAATCATGCTTAAAAAAAGTGGGATATTTAATTAAAAAAAAAAATGCAAAAATGTTAGTACTGAAAATTGAGTTTACCTAAAATTCGCTATACAAGACGGCAATTTCATAGGAAAAGACCTATTATGAAATCTTCATGAAAATAAAAGTAAAGTCAAAGTTTTTTATACGGCACATTATTTTTTCTGTTGGCAAGTAGATAAAATCGGTTACAGGGAACTTGAATGACAAATTGTATGACAATCAGCGACCTCCGGTCACCGTCATCGTCATCCGAGGCCTTATATAGGTAAAAAACTGGCCAAGTGTGTGTCGGGCTACGCGTAGTGTAGAGTTTCGTAATTACTTTAGGATTTTTTAGATCAGACTTGAGTCGACTGAGCATAGGGGAGGTGATTTTATTTTTTAACAAGATTTTATTTTACTACTTTGTAGGTGTGACTAATATAGGGTGACTTTTAATTAGTTCTTGATAGCAAAAGATATGCATGTACTCAGGATACTGAACAACTTTTCCCGAGGAACATATGTAGGTCGAAATACGAAAAACCAAATTTGACCTCCCATACAAAATGCGCTATCAGCTGATGCAGTTTCTATGGGAGGTCAAAACTTGATTTTCGAATTTCGACCTATGTTCCTTGGGGAAAGATATACCTTTTTCTATCAAGAACTAATTAAAAGTCACCCTATATGGGGTGTAAGGGACAGCCTTCCGAATACTGAAAGGGCATGATCAGTCAACGCAACTGAACCACTTTCAGCGAATAAAACTTTTAGGAAATGAAAAAAAAAATCGGCCTCTCTATACTAAACTGCTAACTTGATTGAACAGTTTGTATGGAGGGGCCGATTTTTTTATCATTTCCTGAAAGTTTTATTTGCTAAAAGTTGTTCATTTACGTTGACTGAACATGCCCTTTCAGTATTCGGAAGGCTGTCCCTTACACCCGGTATAAATACCCATACCAAATGACAGCCTTTTAGTACTCAGGGTGTCTGAGCTATAAGTCCTAAGTACAATAGCCGCCTCTTTAAAGGGATTCACACTCAAGTTGAAAGACCTTATTTAAGAAACAAAGGTTGCGGTGGATGTAGGTACCCAAAGCCCGAGATTTTCATAATAAAGCGCTACGGACAAAGGTTGTGGCTTCTGCGTGTCGACGCGAGCTCCCGTTGAATAAGTAACCAGCTCATGACGTCACGAAACATACATTCAGAGATCAGAGCTGAACTGAGATTGGATGGACTGCTTACATTAACCGACACGGTACACCTCCACGCAAGTCCTTAATGGTCTCTTTGTGTATGATCCTAATATCCCATATAAATAAAACCGGCCAAGTGCGAGTCGGACTCGCGCACCGAGGGTTCCGTACCACCACATAATCATAATTGTATTAGTTGAAATTTCAGTAAGTTAATGTGCTAGATTTTTTGAGTCCGACACGCGCTAGACCAAATTTTATTATTTGTTGTTATTTTATAGCTTATGCACTATAAACATACCAATTTTGAAGTTTGTATGTGGTCCCGTTTTTAAAATAGAACTATAACAAAAATCGCCTCCGCGACCATCTAACTTGACCCCTCTCTTATATGAATGTTCTTGAAACGGGAGCTCACCACAATTGGTTACCATTAGTTGTGAGAAAAGTTGTAATATTTAATGATTTCAGACTTTTCCCATTATTTGTACTGTGAGACCTAGCTTCTTGCAAAATTTCATAATTTTAGGTCAACGGGAAGTACCCTGTAGGTTTTGCTTTTTTGCATAAATGTATGGAGAGGAGGACGTGCGTAAATATATGATATAGATATGCGTCGTTGTAAAAAATTAAAATTTTCATATCTTGTGTGGTTCATGAACCCTAATATATGGTATCAATTTCAACTTGATACCTTTACCCGTTCGTGAGATAAAGGGTCTTGACAGACAGACAGACAGACGGACAACAACGTGATCCTATAAGGGTTCCGCTTTTTTCTTTTGAGGTACGGAACCCTAAAAAGGGTAAATCCTCTCTTAAGTACCACGCAAAAGCTGGAGTTCTGGATGGAGCTCCCTGTTTTGCAGTGGACGCTTCATAGAATGTTATGATGATCCCAAAGTTCCAGTTATAGAAGCACCCCCAAAATTTTAAGAAAAATCGTGGTATTTTTTGGTACATTGTGATACGCTTGTTAGCGTTGCATCTTTAAAATCACAGGCAGGATTCGCACTTGCGTCTTTTCTGTGAGTTCCGGAGAAGCTTTTACCATCTAGGTTAACGTGATCCCGCCTGACGTTGTAGAATTTGCTACGTCTACGCATTCAACGTAGCGATTGTGCTGCCACCTAGTATAAGTATTCGCTATATTAGCTCAACTAGTCCAACATTGATCGAATTCAAGTCGAAAATTGGTAACACTACTTATAAATGAAAAACATTTTAATTTTAAGACTTCCTGTGTTAAGATCCATTATAGTAAGGGTGATGAAGGACAAATTTCTATATGATTTGCTCATGTCTGCCTCTTTGACTGATGATAAGGAGCATCCTCTAAAAGATACAAAAAATATTGGCGGACATCCACATCCCTGCGTTTTTTAGGAATTTAGTTAAAACTATTTTGAAATTTGACAATGAAACGTACACGTGGCAGACTATGACTATCTGATTAAATACAATGTAAAACCCCAGAAAAATGGTCTGCCACCATAATAGCCCTGCGTCGTAAAGTTACAGCGCTTCAAAATGCAAAAATTCACTACTTCGTCCCGTGATAATTCAGAGCGCTGCATGTCTGCCTCTTCGATTTTCTAAATTTTCTGATGTATTTTTAAAAGGAGCCACAAAGGCAGACAAAAAAAAAAACATTATTTAGTATCTTATATTTTTTTTTTGCTTTAACTCAAAATCGCAGCGACGCACAGAAAAAATTGTAAGGACCAAATCGATTCGTATTGAGCTGATCTATCATCCCTATTAATATGAATAATGAGCAAATCATATACCCAAATTGCAGCCAGAACCCTAACTATTAGTCCAGATAAAGGTTTTAGATTTTTCTTTGAAGCTCGTGATAATGACACAAACTTACTTAGTATTGAAATTGATAGAGTGAAATAAATAAATCTAAATCTATTTTTTTTGTATTTACGACACGCACAGCCCAAATCAGTGGGTCTTAAACCATATTCATGTTACCTACCAAACAAAAACGAGGGTTTTAGTACTTACAAAACATGTAACCTTTGCTTCATCATAATATCCCATAAAACGTCCACTGCAAGACAGGGAGATGCAAAGACCAGGGGCCAGCAAAGACACATAGTACTTAGGAGAGGATTTACTATAGCCAGTATGTAAGATGGCACGATACGCAGAAAGATGCCCATGTGTAGGGATGGGTTGTTACTATTCTTTGCCGGCACCACATAGACGACCATTGAAGTTTATATCGCCAGAGCGGAACTGATAGAAAGTTATCGGTCCAACTCAGCGCAAAAAAGCTTCGGCAGTATCGATTACGTATTTTCCTTGCAAACCCCACACTTAGAGGTAGGAACTCACTTACCTATTCTCTCACAAGTCTGACAAACAATTACACTAGTCTCATCTACATATCGCAGTCGAGTCGTGGTACGTATTTGCTTGGAGTGTTTGTCTCGGCAGGATCTAAATAACCTCACTGCATCGTGCTGGCTAAGGACTTAATGCATATGGCTAATGCACGCTTCATATAACTGAGTTGCTTTCATATACGATTAAGAAGTCTTGCGATGTAAATGTGAGTGATGTATAAGTGATTTCGCTTCAAGTAAGCTGCACCCGTGTGGTTCCGGCAAAGAATAGTACCAACCCATCTCTACCCATGTGTGTCGTAAGAGGCGATTAAGGTCTTACGAACTGGAGAACGGGCAGCAGCATCTTTCTGTGTATCGTACCATCTTACATACTGCGGTCACCAACAACAGCGGTTGCCAGCCGCATTGCTTACAAGCGTGGTGAATATGGTAAACCCTTCAACTGTAAGTAACCCGCGTTTCTTGATAGATAGATAGATAGATAGATAGATAAAACGTTTATTAAGAAACGGTACAAAAGAACAGAAAGAGAAATAGCAACAAACACACATAATCAAAAGAAAGTTAGAAACACGATCAGATATTTTGTACCGCCACTTTAAATAGGCCCCAGCTCAGTATGTGCTACGGAAACGCGAGGCGAACCGCAGCGCTGTTATTCTGCTGGTACGAGTACTCGTACCTTTCGTAGTGCGAGTGAGAGTGCCCAGCAAAAGTGAATAAAACAAAAACATAAACTACGCTACTTGTAATAAATAATAATTAAATATATAAATGAATGATTTGCTGGAGTTCTGGAGGAAGCTCCCTGTCCTGCAGTGGACGTTTCATGGGATATTATGATGATGATGAAGTTGCGGTTATGGCGGCTAGTTTTTATCAGAGCATGTTACTCCTTCTTTAATTAAGTACTTAATCTTGAAATTGTGGCATCGGTCATCTTTGGTGATACAAATATGTGATTTTGATATTAGGTACCTACAGAAAGCAGTACTCTGACAGACCATTAATTATACACCCTATTTATGTCATAGAGCTATTATACAATCGAGAATATTATCGAATTGGGTTTCCATTTTATCATATTCCTGATTTTATCTAGATCCTGGCACATATGACATCTCTCTGGACAAGATTGTAAATTGTTGTTTAAACATTAAAGACATTTAAAATATTATTACATTAAAGTTAAACAAACATATCTCTTTAAGAAAATAATTATGACAGAATATGAAATTGCCGTTTTGTATGGCGAATTTTGGGTAAACTCAATTTTCAGTATTAACATTTTTGAATTTTTTTTAGGAATTATAAATCCAAATTGTTTATGTTTTTAAGCATGATTGGGAAGACATTAAGCTAACAGAAGCTTAAATTTAATTTTCGAAAAATATTATCTGTAAAAAAATAAAACAAATCTAATGATGAAATCGGACGACATTTAAGACGAACAATTTTCGAACCTATAGTTTTATATATTCTAAAAATTTTTACTTTATTTTATGTGAGAATTGATAACCTTGAAGGCAACTTTCAAATGTAAGACAAATGAAAAAAATTGCTTTAAAATTATAGCAATTATGATCTCATAAATCTGTAAGAAAATTTTGCCAATTTCATAGGTAAAGACCTATTATACGAGTAAACACAATCCTGTTTCGCTAATCAAATCTGACACTAAACTTTCAATATCAGTGGGTACCTTATTATAGAAGCGTATACTATTGGATTAAGAAATGTGTTGAGAGAACTTCCAGTGAGCAGCAGTTCGAAACTTTACGTCGTATCAAAACTTGACGGCTAAACTATATTAGTATGATAATGCAAACTTGGCTAAATACGAATTGCCTGCTTAACCTAACTTCTGAGCTCACAGTATTTCATTATGCAGAGACAAGTGTCTTAAGCAATTTTCTTATGAGATTTTATGTCGCCACTTTGGCTCTCAAGTGGTGATTCAGAGGGACAGTTATTTTAAAGTAAAATTTCTGTTTTAGTTAGCATTTATTAGGAGGGTTATTTGGCGACCTCCAAGTCACGAGGATTTTAGTACTTTGTAGACGTATTTACAAGGAACAGAAAAATGGATGAGATAAGTCGGAAGTCTGTTGGCACTAGCGAAATTCTTTTCTTACTTCTAAAATATTTTTGACTTCCCGTCGTCATGTAACCGACACATTTTGTATAGAAAGATGAAAAAATATTCATGACAAAATATTTTCCTTTGCGGAATCTGCTTGTTTTCATTTTTAAAATACCTGGGTTTTGGGAACTGACCCGCCCAAAAATCATATCGTATAAACTTGGTTTTTAAATCTCATTGTTGAATGATATTTCTTGTTGTTCCATTTGCATAAAAAGATAAAAATATATATTTTAAACAAATGATTAAATTGAACTAAAATGGTTTAGAATTATGAAATTATTAAAATTCATGTCATGAATATTTCACTTTGTAAGAAAATACAATTTTCGTGGTAACAACAATATTTGAAAAAAAAAAAACGAAGTTTGAAGATAGTTCCGCCCAATTTTCTCCTTATTACTCGTAAAACATAATGTTAATACAATTTTTACTACGACAATAACCCTACACGTGTCACTTTTATTGGCTAGTTAAACGTCAACCGTGGCCAAAGCCGACAATATTGTTTGGTGATGTTCGATAGTCGATAATTTTCTTATCGATAATTAGCATGCGGAACTGCAACTGGGGGAAAAGCCACAAGTAGTGCTAGAAATCGCAGGACTCTCTCCCCGAATCAGACTTAATCGCACTAACTTTCCGCTGCTATACTTTTCACTAGCTCAAAATAAAATATATAACAGAGTCACTTTGTTGAGATCTTATATCCATGTAGATAAAGACTTTTTTGAAAATTCAAACTCAAATCTGTTGCTCTTACTCTCACTTTCTTTCTTAACAAAACTCATATTGTAAGCAATAATATCACGCATCTTTCCCGCTGGGATAGGCAGAGACCATAGCCTTCCACCTGAAAGCAATAGTTGTAACAAAAATGTATTACCTACTTATTTGTACTGAATATAAGAATAAAACCAAAAAGTAGAAAAACCACACACATACACATAATAAAAAGTAATGTAAGTCTTAAAATTAAGTAGTTAAAAGGAATTACACATAATGAATAGATAAGCCGGGGCCAAAAATCACTCGGCTGAAAATAGGGACGCCAGCATTAAAGAACTGAATACCACTAAAATAAATGTGGACATTTAAATGGCCTAACTAATGAATGATATGTTTGCCTGTATCAGGTATTACATTTTTATAATAAATAAAAATTAAATTTAAAAAAAGTCAGATTCATATAATCATGTGGTATAACAAATAAATCCCTGGTTGACTCTATCCGTGATATGGCCGTAAGTTTTACTTGGAGACGTATGTAATTACAGTCAATAGCACGTTAAGCTCCCACCCACATTCATTCATTCCCCCCTCTCACCGCTCACCCCTCGCACACCCCCTCAACCAACCACCCCTCACCTCACACCCCTCTCCTCACCCCCCTCACCACCCCCTTATCCCCCTCTCTTCGCCCCCTCTAACCACCCCCTCACCACTCCCTTCACTCTCTGACTCATCCAAAGCTCGATGTAGTATTGTACCAATTATTGCCGCCAGAAGGACTAAATCCACTTTAATAAATAATCTTCTAAACGGAGGCATAGATTCACGTCAAAACTGTTTAAATACGTCTAATGTGCGCGATCTTTATTAAATAAAATATTCTGTTTAAAAACTTTATTTTTTATCACAACAATTTATCTATCGACAACTCGACCGGAGAACTCTAGTACACATCACTATGAGTTGGACGTTTGCTGGACCTTGGCTTTACTTTATGTGAAGCTTGAAATGGGTCGGTTTTTATACGACTCAGACAATAAGAAACATTGTAACGGTGCTTACTATTATCCATGCTATTATTATGCTAGAAATAAAAAACATAGAAAAAAAAATATTTATGGAAATCGGAATATTTATTTAATATTTTTTTTAGATAACCGATGACGTGTTTACCAATTAGACGTAGTTGCTGGACTGGGTTAGGCCAAATTCGCGGCATTCGGTGGCAGTTCCGGTTGTCAGTTCAAGTCCACCACCGGACAAAGTCCTCTTCCAAAAACTTTCATAACAAAAAGCATGTTTAACCTTGGGGTGAACTACCATAGTCGCCACGCTTGTTTGCGTTGTGGATGCCACCGTTGTGATATGCTAACGTAATGTGATGGCAATGACACACAGAAGGACGCTGGGAGATCAGTGTTCTATCAAACTCACGAGAAGAGATATAGGTCAGGGTATTTAGAAACTTTTATATGAGTGGGTTTGAAGTAAATATAAATGTGACTTTTTTATTATTATTGACAAAATTAAGTTTAAATACATATATACATATATATATAAAGAAAAAATATATAGGGAAGATGACGAAAAATACATTTTAAACCGAAAAATTCTAAAATAAAGTTTATCATTACAGTTGACATTTTAATTTTGTATAAAATGTATTTAAAATAATATTTAAAAAGTAAAACATGAAACTTACTTCCATTACATATTATCCTTTAAGTGCAATTTCGAGTTAACTTATTACCTTACTGAAACTCCGAATTTCAGCAATTCCAATAGGAAAACATTTTAATTTTTAGGTAAACTAACTATGATTATACTCGTAGTTCTATTAACAATGCTAATCGATTGATTGCATCAGCATTTTAGTATAAATAAAAAATAAAAATATATGTTTCCGAGGTCATACGATTTTAATAATTATACATTTATTTATTAGTTGTTTAACAAGAATCCGAAAAAAAACAGCCATACTTAATTACTTCCAGGTCAAATAATAATTTCCCTGGACTAATAGGTTAGGGAAGATGTGGGTCCTTTCTTGTCACTTCTTTTTTTTTTTCAGATAGCGCCACATTATTTCTTTAAAGCGATTTTATTTGTTAGCAGGACTATTTCTAGCCAGCCCCATTTATTATTCGACGGATGACATTGACATAGGGCGCAGCTGGACTAATCGGTCCACTTTTGAAGTGCTACTTTAGGAGCACTGAGCAAGTACTTAAATACCTACTCGTATGCCTCTACATTTTCTTAAAATCTATTTATCATTATACACCTTTTGCATCGTTAGTAAGGAAGTATTTAGAATCGAAAATTTTTAAACCAATGGAAAAGAGAAAAAAAGCGAACAATCGATTGTACTATCGATTCTGAATTAAATATTTTTAGGGTTCCGTACCTCAAAATAAAAAACGGAACCCTTATAGGATCACTTTGTTGTCCGTCTGTCTGTCTGTCTGTCAAGACCCTTTTTCTCACGAACGAGAAGAGGTATCAGGTTGAAATTGATAAAGATTATTAAGGTCCATAAACCACACAAGATCTGGAAATTTCAATTTTTATATTTAAATTTTAAATAATATTTAAATTTTTCTTACAACTAATTGTAACCAATTAAGATGAGCTCCCGTTTCAAGAACTTTTCTGTAAAAGTGGGGTCAAGTTGAATGGTCGCGGAGTTTTTAAAATCAAAGAGCAAAAAAATATGGTAGATAGGTACGGAACCCTTAGGGCGCGAGTCCGACTCGCACTTGGCCGGTTTTTTTGTTTGAATTCACGTTGTCTAAGATGCAGAAGTGGGAAAGGTTATAGTTCGGAAGGGAGGAAATTATACTCGTAATAGGTAATCAGAACCACTCTATCGTAAGAGGGATTTATAACAAGAGTATCTTTATAGAATGAGCAGACACAGTCAGCCAAGAAAAAAGGAAAATTTATAACATAATTAAAAACCCACCTTTTAAGTATTAGCACCTAATTTACATTATACTTGGGATTAAGTTCTAATGCTGTAATTTAAGACTCATAGATCCCACAGACAAACTGCTGGATTTTGCAGTTTGTGGGGCAATGTTTCGTTTTTAAGTTTACTGTACTTTTTAAATCTTATATAAAAAAAAGGACATCCTGTGTAATAATTTTTTTTCTAACTATTCGTAAACTGTATTAAATTTAAAGAACGTTAATTTTTTAGTATCAAAATAAAAAAAAATGTTTTTTTCTTTGAATCGATTCAAGTTAATGCTGTGGTTTAGGCGAATAATGTATACTCTGTACGAAATTAAGCTAAGACGGACCGACAAGCGTGTATGAAAGGGTTGATGGAAGTAGAGGAAGCGAGGGAAGATTAAGGTAACATCTTTTATAATGCGCACGGCTAAAGAGTGGAATTCTCTGCCTGCGTCTGTGTTCCCGAGTTCATATAACCCGAATCTATTCAAGTCGCGAGTGAATAGGCTTCTTCTGGGTAAGCTTGTTCCATCGTCGACCTCATCTCTGTCTTCAAGACTAGATCGAGGTCAAGAGTAAGCCCATTTTCAATAAAAAAAAAAAAAGGTAGGTGGGGGCTTTGGCCTAGGTTAGATTTTAACAGGCTTAAAACGTCCACTATTTTAGTGGAGCAGGCCCTTGACAAAGAGTGACTACTGAATCAGTGGTTATTTTGGATGTAATTAAAGAGAGTAAATTCAAATTAATTCAAGAGAGTCCCTCAATTGCCTCTTTTAAGAGAAAAGTAAAAGAGCATTTTCTTTCAAAAATTACTGGTTCGTGTTCGTAGTCATCATTGTATTCATCATAACTTTCTGTATTTATATGAATATATCTATGCAGGTATTTATTTATGTGTAGGTATTTTTATATGTATGTGTCTTCTGTATATATTTATATAATTTATATATTATATTTATGTACATTATATATATTATCAATATATTTTATTCACTTGTTTATTTTATACGATTTACGATTTATATTATATTATTACATCTTGTTTTGTGGATTTTCACAATGCACTATTGCGTCCCGCTAGTGAACACTCTCTCTCACTACCATGGGTTGGCTGGAAGAAATCTCTTTTAGAGATAAGCCCGCTTTTGTTAATGTCCTTTTGTATGTAACTTTCTGTTTGTAAATTTGTGCAATAAAGAATATAATATAATTGCCACATTCGCCACGATTATAATAGTATAGCAACGCGGTTAGTGACTGCAGTACATAAGGCAAAACAAAATAAATTCCACTCCTCTGCATGTTTTAAAGGGAATATCCTTGCGGCCTGTCAAAGTTTGGCCCTTTCCGTAGACTCGTTGAAAAAATAAAGTCGGAAAAACTCCGGGAAATCATCTAAATATCCATAATTCAGACCCTCGTAATCTTGCTTTGTCGTGAGGCCGCCGCTGCGAAATATTTCCTCTTATATTAAATACCAACAACCGGAATAAAGTCAAAACTTGGAGATTTTTAATAATTTTTGAGCAAAAATGTGGATTGTACGCCTTAATTAAAAATGTCGGCGTTTTTCAAACTGAAAAATGACACCAGGGCCCGCGAATGTTTTATTTCTACGAGATAAGTATCTCTTTCGCGGAGAATTTCTGTCTGGCGAGTGTGAAAAATTTGAACATTTATGTCGCATTCAGAAGGACTGAGATTATGAATGTTAATTTGTGTAAGTAGCGTTTTATATTTAAAAAAATATTTTAGCTACAGCTGATTTGTAGCTGTTAGGAACATATTTTTGAAAACGCTTGTCTGTTTTATTTTTATATTTCTTTAACCGTTTATTTTTAATTAATTAATGCTTACATCGTTTTTTTATTTTGTTATTGTTTCTCGGGCACGCTCAGCAATTAATAAAAATCGGAATTAATTTTATTCGATTTTGTTTTACTTTATCGTGTTTTTATTTTCTTTTTCTGAAGGTAAAAGAAAAAATATTTTGACAAACGAGTGTATCCGCGAAGGGGAAATAAATTAGCTATCAACGTTAAATTGAATCGTGCATTTGCCAGACTGTTGCCTCGCGCCTCTGGGCTTGATTTGGTAATAGCCCAATCAACGAAGGAAGCTGACGATGACATATCATTTATAACCCATTCTTTAATAGTAAAATTTTCTTAAAAACTTATTTGAGCACCACGCTTGTACTTTTTTTGACATTTGTGAATAAATTTACTTAATTTCATTTTGAAACATGAAGATGATTTCTAGCTGGCAATAATCTCTTGAGCAAGGTAATTTGATCACTAAACTTGAAAATCTTGTAATTTATAATTTGTTCATGTTGAACAGATAGATAAAGGCTCAGCAGACAATAGCAAAACCGAAGTGTGTGGTCTCGTTTTGGGGTTGATGACGGGCTCAACAAGCAAAAGGGCATTATTGTGTATGATAAACTTGTTTACTTTTATTCTGTAGTATGATATACAATCTCTATACTTTTTTATAATTCATACTTAATGGAGATTCCTAACACAATAGTTATTGAACGTCATTACAAGCAGAATACAAATACAAATAGAGTGAGTCTACTACTATTTTAGACGCGTGCTATGGGAGGGTGCTACTCACGTGCTCTCATTGTGCGCGTGAGTTTACAGCAAAAATTGGATATGTAAGTCACATACGGGCACATCAACGCCACACCTCTATGTAGGAGCTGACAGCGGTCGCCATGACCGAAAACGGTCGGTAAAAGAAACGGTAAGAAATCGCTGCAGCACGGCATACTCTAAGAGTTGTCGTTGTTTAGTGTGTTTCTTGTGTTTTGTTGGAATATCTGAGCACCTTTTATTGACGTCGTCATCTAACTATTACTCGTATATCATAATACGTTTTTTAATTGATCAGAAAGAGAGTATGTGTGGACTGAGAATGAATGAGTTACTTATCAAATGTCTTCTCTACGCTGATGACTAAGTTATACTTGCGTAATCTGCTGACGAGTTAAAGGAGATGGTAACAATGATGAATGAGACTTTTGATAGGAAAGGAATGAAAGTAAATGTAAGCAAGACGAAAGTAATGGTACTTGAAAGAGAAGAGTGTATGACAGGGTGTACTATATTAGGTCTTGACCTATGAAATTGCCGTTTTGTATGGCGAATTTTAGGTAAACTCAATTTTCAGTACTAACATTTTTGCATTTTTCTTAGGAATTATAAATCCAATTTTTTTATTTTTTTTAAGCATTATTGGGAAGACATTAAGCTAACAGAAACTTAAATTTAATTTTCGAAAAATATTATCTGTAAAAAAATATAACAAATCAAATGATGAAATCGGACGACATTTAAGACGAACAATTTTCAAACCTTTAATTTTATATATTAAACAAAAAATAAAAACTTTATTTTATGCGTAAATTGATAACCTTGAAGTTAACTTTCAAATATAAGACAAATGAAAAAAATAGCATTAGAATTATAGGAATTATGATCTCATTAATCTGTAAGAAAATTTCGGCAATTTCATAGGTAAAGACCTATTATTAATAGGTGGTGAACAAGTCGAACAAGTGAAGGAGTTTGTGTATCTGGGTTCTAAGTTTATGAGAGATGGAAAGTGTGAAAGTGATATCGAAAGAAGGGTGAATGCTGGAAACATGGTGAATGGTGCTCTGCATGCTTTTATGAAGAGTCAGAAGGTGTCTCACAAGGCTCGTTTGGCTGTTCACAGAGGAGTTTTGGTACCAACACTGATGTACGGCAGTGAAAGGTGGGTATGGCAGAAAAAGCATGAAAGTATAATTAATTCAGTCTTCTTCTTCTTTTCGAGTCAATGGCAAAACTGACTATAAACGCTTAGCCCAAAAAGTAGCTACATCAATAGCCTTTTGGTTGCCTTCAAAAAGGTCCCTCCGAGTGCAGGAAACTGGAGAAGTAGGGCACGACAGCAAGTGTGTCATGGTTTGCAAAATACCGCATTCACACTTGTCGTTATCAGAGAAACCCCACCTCTTCATGAGTTCCCCGCACCTGCCAACGCCCGACCGCAGTCTGTTTAGTGACTTCCATATGGACCAAGGAAGATCGTGACCTGGTGGCAGCTTTTCGGCAGTTGGGATATGAATGTTGTCAGGAGGGTACCTTTTTGACCACAGTTCTACCCTAGCCATGGTATCTTTGATAAAACTGTGACGGCTCTTAAGGCGTGAGGGTGGTGGGTTATGGCCGTAAAGTAGGTGTCTGCTGTCTAATTCCTGTTTTCTGCTGTTTAATGCAGTAAAAATGAGAGCGTTGAGGAGTATGATTGGTGTGAAATTTAGTGACAGGATTAGAAATAGTGTGATAAGAGAACGTTGTGGCGTAAAAGAAGACGTAACGACTAAAATTGAGAGAGGGATGCTGAGATGGTTTGGTCATGTAGAGAGGATGAATGAAAGAAGATTGACGAAAGAGATCTACGAAGCGAGAGTGAATGGAAATGATGGAAGGGGAAGGCCTCGGCGAACGTACCAGGACCAAATTCAGGATGTTCTGAATAAAGGCCAGGTTAAAAGTACCCTAAACCGACAAGCATGTATGAAAGGATTGATTAAAGTATAGGAAGCAAGGGAAGTATGTCAAGATTGTTGCAGGTGGAGAACTGTGGTCCGTGCCTACCCCGACGGGAACAAGGCGTGATATTATGTATGTATGTATGTATGTTTCAACATAAAGTGTGATGTTTGACATAATGTTTAAATTTTAGCCCACTTCCGGGAGAAAGCCTCTCTCTTACGTCATTCCTTGCTTATCATATCAACAATCATTGCGTTACTTGATTTCTCTGGCTGAATTTAGGGACGCTGGAATTAATATCAGGGACCCAGAAGGAAAAAGTCTTGTTGATTGGCGTATCATAAAATCTGCTCTAGTAGCTGGAGGTAAGTACATGATTCCCTGCATCATCTTATTATGTAGGGTGACTGTACGTTACGTAAGTGTATGTATATTTCATGAAAATGTTTTTTACTGATTCATGATATAGAATGGAATTCCTGTGTAGCAGGATAGGGTGAAAAAGTTGGTAATTAACAAGACACGTCCTGTAACGTCTTGAAAAAAAAAAGTGAGTGAGAATTAAGAAGAATGAGAAGAGAGAGAAGAGTGAGAATTAAGAAAGAAAACAGGGATATTTTTAGACTCTAATATTTTAATCAGAATATAAATCAAACAAACTAAGCTTTCTCATACGGACAAAATTTTTTGTATGACGTGATATATTTTTCTCAATTTTCGGCCCTTGTTCCTTTAGAAAAGTTTTTGTAATTCATTACCCGAGAAACAAAGGGTGTAAAGGAGGGTGTACCGAAAACTGAAAGGGCGCGCTCAGTCAACAAAACTGAACAACTTTCCCTAAGAAACATATGTTGGGAAATGAAAAAAAATTTGACCGCTCCATACAAACTGTTCGACCAGAGTGGGCAATTTGTATAAAGAGGTCAAAATTTTCATTTCCCAACATATATTTCTTTAGGAAAGTTTAGTTGTTCAGTTTCGTTGACTGAGCACGCTCTTTCAGTTTTCAGTACACCGTCCCTTACACATTGTATAGTGGAATTCAGCAAAAGGTCTAAAAATAATGTATGATACTAATTATATAATTCCATTCAGTTCTACCGTGGCAACAATTGAATTCGGATCGCTTGTAACAAAAAATTAAATATAATAAATAGTAACTTATTTTTTTGCTCAGATATCGAACGGCCCTTTTATATGTTGTTATGGTTGTCAAACTGCGGGGTAGGTAGTTTGTTGACAGTCGGTAGCTGGCAGTAGCACTACCAATGCGCAAAATGCAGGGTAAAAGGGACAGCCTTCCGAATATTGAAAGGGCATGATCAGTCAACGTAACTGAACAAATTTCAGCGAATGAAACTTTCAGGAAATGAAAAAAAGAAATCGGCATCTTCATACAAAATTTCTAACTTGATTGCACATTTTGTATGAAGAGGCCGATTTTTTTTTCATCTCCTGAAAGTTTTATTCGCTGAAAGTTGTTGATTTACGATGTCTGATCATGACCTTTCAGTGTTTGGAAGGCTTTCCCTTACACCTTGTATTGAAGGTAATAAAAATTATCTCCATACAAAATGTGCTATCAGCTGATGCAGCTTGCATGGGAGTTCGAAAAATTTTTTCGTAATTTGACCTATGTTCCTTGGGAAAAGTTGTTCAGTTTAATGGGCAGAACCACCTCTTAAATTATCCGAGGTGATTAAAAAAACGCTGTAGTGTTTATGTGTTACCTAATAATTTTATATGATTTCGATTCTGTTGTGTGTGTACTGTGCTTGTATCCTTTGAATAAATGTGTGTCTATGTCTATATCTATGTGTTGTTATGTGTTATGTTGGCGCAAAATGTTATATCAGATGCCTATTTTGCTATTTTATATTTCCATATTTGGCTTTACCAGTGCCATCAGTCATTTATTATCCCAATAAGAGAGCTTATTGAGCATTGAGCTATCAATCAACCGGACTTATTGAGAATTTGACCCAAATAGTTTTGGTTGGAGACTAATTTCGGATACCTACTACGAAAAAGGATTTTTTTTTGATTTTTTTTACAAACCCACGCAATTGGTCTGTTTGATAATAAATGTACACTCTCATTCGCCTCCTACAAGCACCATTAACAGCCTTCTCGGTCTAGTGGTAAGAGCGTTTGACTCTTGATCTGGAGGTTCTAGGTTCGATTTCGGTGGAGACATTTTCAAACCAAAATCACTTGGTGAGAATTCCCCAGTAGTCTAGGCAACGAAGCGGATCGTTGTATGAAGACCCCCGCATTAAATCCTCAGTCGATGAAACTTTTAAAAAAAAATCGGTACCTTAAATTTTTCCATACAAAAAATGTATGAAAAAATTGAAAGTACCGATTAATTTTTGGATGTTTTTATAGAAGGTTTGCCTCATATAGTGTAATACCCCAGCAAAGTTTCATCGACTGAGGATTTAATGCGGGGGTCAACTGCTTCGTTGCCTACAGTGAGTTACCTGCCGGCTTAGCACGCTGCAGTTGTCAGTTTATCTAGGCCCATAGATTAAAGACTTTAAGCATGGTCACAATTTTTTCACATCCGAGCAGTGTGACACATTTTGAAAGACAGGGACGGCTACATGTATTAGTGTATAAAGCTATCTCTGTCTAAAATATCAAAAACGTAATTTGTGGATTTGCTTAACATTTTCCTTCACTGACATTTCTTCGCGCTTGGAGGTGATAGATTAGATGTCATAATTCCTCAAATAAACTGACATTTCTCCGAGATATATTTTCTCTCGGGCAGCGTGCTAAGCCGGCTGATTGTCCGAAAAGTAACATGATTTTGTGCTTCGGATGGCACGTTAGGCTGTTAGTTTCGACGGTTTCCACGACTATCTGCGGTAGTAATTAGCGACTTTGACACAAGGGTTTGAAGAGTCGGTCAATGATCTTACAACCTATGACATGACGATGATTTATATCAACATATAAAATGTATTGTGGTATCAGGACGGATGCCGTCGGGATGTGTCAATGAGGTGGCTTGAAGGTGGTGATGGAAACAGTAGAAACTCGTCACATGTTGATAAGTATTTATTCAGTAGGACGTCCTTACAGAATGGGTTCTAAATTAAGTCTGTCTTAAATGTACGATGCGCGTTACAAGACAAATAATGCTTAGTCTAATTTAACCTAGTTACTTACTTATTACGCATACTATGCACATACACTACATCTTCCCCGTTTTTGAGAAAAAAAAATAAGGATAGATACTCATACTTATTTTTTTTTTTTTTACATACCCATATTAGACTAAGTGACTATCTTAACTCAATCTTATTTTACATACTCATAATATCTTACTATTTATTTATCTATACATTTTTGTCCTATTTTTATGTACAATCACCTGTTTACCATTTATGTCTATTTTTACATTTGGCGGCAACTCTTCAATTACGTCATATGGACCTAAATACAAACTATCGAGCTTGTTGCCGGTTTCATTTTTCAATAACAATTTATCGCCGGGCTTGTAAACAATCGGATTCACACTTTTATCATAAGTTTGCTTTCTAGCAATTTTACTCTTAATCAAGTTATTTTTAGCATCATTTTGTGCTCTTTGCAACCTATACTTAAACTCTATTGGATAACTCTCATAATTATACATGGGATCTACTATATTGTTATCTATACTCAAGTTATGAGGTAACCTACATACTTGGCCAAACACTAGTTCAAATGGTGAATACTTGGTTTCTGTATGCACACAAGTATTGTATGAAAAGCTCCAATAGGGAAGCCAAGAACTCCACGAAGAAGGGTGGTTATTCGTCTGGATTCGTAAGTATGCTCCGAGTACTTTATGAGAATTCTCCAAAGATCCTATACTCTGATGATGGTAAGCAGTAGCAAATGTTTGCTCAATTTTTAATATTTTACAAAGTTCTGACATAGTACTTGATATGAACTCTGTGCCTCGATCAGTAGCGATCTCTTTCGGGATTCCATATCTCAAGATAAAATTTTCGGCAAAAGATCTTGCAACTTCTTCCGTTGTCTTAGATCTCAACGGGTACGCTTCGGTGTACTTTGACAATTCGCATTGTAATGTGAGAATATAGCAGTAACCATTGTCGTCTCTATCAAGAGGTCCTACTAGATCTAAAAATACTTTCTCAAACGCAGTTGAAGCCGTTGTTGTTATATTCATTTGCTCCTTAGTAATGCTAGTGTACTTTTGTTTTTGACACTTTTCGCATTTATTTACGTAATTAGAAATATCTTTTTCCATTGATGGCCAATAATAAAACTTTTTAATATTATTTAACATACGTTTAATTCCTACATGACCACTACTTGGTAATAAATGAAAATCATTCATGATTACTCGCTTTGCATGTTCTTCGTCTATTCTTTGTACGTCACGTACAATACAAATTCTGGGTCCTTCCCATTTACTACTCTTTATATATTTCGCTAACCACTCAATAAACTCTTTGTTTGACTTATTTTTCAAAATAACAATTTCACTTATTTGTTTAATCTTACATAATTCTGCCAGTTCTTTCAACAACTCGACTCGCGATGAAGCTGATAAAGAATTATGGCTTATGCAGAGATTTGACTTTTCTTCTAAATAAATAACCCTACTATTCTTAGATACACATAACTTTTGTCTCCTCTGATTTAGTAGTCTACTTAACTTAAAATCTGTCATTATTATTAATTCTACGTCCTTATCCTGTTTTTTGAGTACTTCCACTACTTTAGGTTGATCAGACCTGCAGCAAATGGAATCCTCACCTTTGAGATCCGACGCTCCCTGCGCATCTCTCATTCGTCTTGTCTGGGCTCTCGTCATCACACATACTGATTTCTCTGCCATACTTTTCAACTCGTTAGATGTCAAAACAATCCTAGATAATGCATCGGCCGTCACATTATCTTTCCCTTTCACGTATTCCACATCGAAATCATACTCTTCCAAACTTAATCTAAACTTAGTTAATCTACTGCTAGGATTAGTCATGTTAAATAAATAAAGCAAAGGTTTATGATCTGTGCGAATCACAAACTTTCTGCCATATAGATAAGGTCTAAAGTACTGAATCGACCAAACAATCGCTAGCAACTCTTTTTCTATAATCGGGTAATTTAGTTCTCCTTTATTTAATGCTCTACTCGCATAGGCAACTGGCCTTTCGTTCGAATTACATAACACGCTGCCAACCGCAAATCCAGAGCTGTCAGTTTGTAGAATAAATTTATTATTTTCTGTCAAATCTGGGTAATCCAAGACTGGTGGTTGAGATAAGGCTGTTTTTAGGGTTGTAAATGCCTCTTGACATTCTTGGGTCCATCTGAATTCTACGCCTTTCTTTAATAATTTATTTAAAGGTGAAACTATTTTGGCAAAATTACGTATGAATTTACGGTAATAGTTGGCAAATGCGACAAAACGTCTGACGTCATCCGCTGACTCAGGTATCGGATAGCGTTCGATTACTACAATTTTTTCTGGGTCGGGTAAAATGCCTTCTTTAGAAATTACATGACCTAGATACAATATTTGCCGTTTCAGAAACTCACATTTGCTCGGATTTAATTTTAAATTAACTTTTCGCAATCTTTGAAAAACAGACATTAAGTTTTTATTATGCTCTTCCAAGTTTCTTCCATACACAATCAAATCGTCTAAATAGATCAAACAAGCTTCGTAATTTAGTCCAGACATTGCTACTGTCATTAATCTACTGAAAGCTGACGGACTTATTTTCAGACCCATAGGGAGTCTACACATTTGGTATTGTCCCTTGTCAGTAGTAAACGACGTATACTTCCTACTATCCTCTTTAAGGTTACATTGGTAATATCCTTGACTTAAATCGCAATGACTGAAGTACATTGCTCCAGATAAAGATTCTAATATCTCTGTTATATTAGGAAGGGGGAACTTATCGTCCTTCAACTTCTCGTTTAATTGCCTGTAGTCTATGACCACTCGCCACTTGCGGGCACCACTGCGGTCAGACTTCTTAGGTACCAACAGCAAAGGACTCGACCATTCGCTAGTACAGGGTTCTATGATTTTATTTTCTAACATTTCTTGAACTTGCCTGTTAAGTTCATCTTTTTGCGAAAATGGGATCCTATACTGCTTCCTATAAACAGGAGTCGCGTTGTCTTTTATTTTAATGGACTGCTCGTACACGTTGGTAACTGTGAGCTTATCTCCTGGTAAATGGAATATGTCTGGATATTTAGCACATATCTGCTCAATCGACAATTGTTCTTCCCCATTTAAGTAAGAACCTAAGTTTAAGTGCTTAAATAACTCTTTTACCCTATCTACAGACACATCCGGTCGATTAAAGTTACAATACTCATACCGATCCAAACGATCAATCTCCAAATCCTTCAAATCTACACACACTTCCACATCCGTAGTGTTCATAATTCTCACTGGTATCTTTCCATTTTTAGGGGTTGTTACTATGCTAGCAACAAACACACCCTTTTTCAGCTCTTTAGAAAGCACAACACAATCATAGTTATATCGCGTTGGAATGTACTTGATGACCTCGCAACGCGGTGCAATCGTCAAAGAGTAACTCGATAATTGTATAGGTATAAATACCTTCTCTCGCTTTCCTCTCAGAGATAAAGTATCTCTTTCAAAATCTATCACGCCATTATATCCTTTCAGAAAATCTTGTCCTAAAATTCCTACGGTAAAACAAGGAATGTCAGTAAACACGTAAAACTTGTGCTGAAAACTTTGATGATTGTATTTTAAATTTAAATAAATAAAACCCACAGAAGTTAAGCTACCTCCTACTCCGTTGATTTTCAAGTTACACTTCTGTATTTCACCTAACAAATTTAAATCCTTTAAAACTTCGTACTTAACTACCGATAATGACGCACCTGTATCTACTAACCAATCTAAACTAACACTATTAATACTTAAGTTTACCCAATTAACATTATCGCATACCATAACTTGATTAGGGACGAAAAAACTTACTGCTTTCATAAACATTATCAATGCCTTGTCTACGTACCGGTGACGTATTCCCATCACTTTCATTAGAACCTACAAAGTGATTCATATTATTACCGTTCGTTGAACGACGGTCGCGAGGGGCAGACCTGTAGGCATTATAGTTGCCATGTCCGCGAGACTGCTGACGCGAACTCTCAAAACCACGTCGATAGTTCGTATCACGTCCACTGCTATGTGTATGAGTCGCGCGTGGCTGTGACCTAGTTTGAGAAAAGTACGTTTTCGACTCAAAATTTCCACGATTTTGCCCAACACGTGTAGTACCACGACCACCACGTGAATTATAAGCAAAACCACGGTAACTTCCACGATGAGTTCCACGCTGACCTTTGTTATGGGAATAAGAAAAAGCTTGGTTCGAGGTGGACGAAGTGGCTTCCTCTTCGGCTACTTGTATCGCCTCTCGTAACGTAGTCAGACCTCTAGCTGATATGATCGTACTTAACCTCTGACTACGGAGACCTTCAGCAAACCGTTTCACAGCGTTCTTCTCGTTCAGAGGGCGCAAATAAGAATAGGCGTTATCGTCGTTACCTGCCTGAGAGATAGTGAGATCGACGAACAACTTCTCTATCTCTTCTCCAAAATCTCTAATCGATCTGTCGCCTTGCCTGGCGGCTTGCAACTGAGATTGCAACGCAGTGTCAGATTTCACTGTCAATAAGTGCAATTTCATGTCAAAAATTAAATCTTGAATGGAATCGTATTTGGTTTTTAAACGCATTTTAGCACCAGAATTCAATCGAGTCTTAAGCACAAAATTAATTAAACTTTTGCTATCGCTTTTGTCTATCATCGAGTCGTATAACTCTATTGCCTCTATTAATTCTAAAGTTACACATTCTTTACCGTTCATTTTTGGCAATAAACTCACTGCCGTTTTGAGGCAAAACTTCTCAGAAATCGGTTCAGGAGCCATGTTGTGTTTTTGTGGCTGACACGGTAAGCTTAAAATACTCTGATAAATTTCCTCTATTTTACCACATAAAGCAATAATATCAAAAGAAAGATCTACTGGAAGACTATCAACAATATTACTAAACTTCTTGTACAATACACAGGCCTCGGCTATCTTCTTCTCGTAGTTGCTACCATGACGCCGACTGGGGCCTAATTTTACTAGATCGGTTCTTAACGCTTTTAAATCTACTAATATGTTTTCGAATTCTAATTGTTCGTCTTCCATTAATCTATCTTAAAATTGAATTTAATTAAAGTTACATACCTAATATACGAATTCCCTGACTAAACATAATCAATTAAATCCACTTACATAATACACCGACTTTACTTCGCTAATTAGGTCATCACTACGCGGGGCGGGCGGGGCACACGGTGAAAAACGCTCGGTGCATCGGGCGCTGCGCTGGCGCTGGCGATACGTAGGCGGGGGGTGACTCGTTGGCTGTCATCTACTTGCTGAGTGGGCCGGGCATGGTCCCTGGACTCCCTGGAATACGGGCCGGGCATGGTCCCTGGCTCCCTCGTACGCTTCTCCCTTGAACGATGACATTTCTTCTTTCTTCATGAAATAATTTTCTTCGTTCTTCTACAATGTTGCTTCCAAATTCTTCTATAATTATTGCAGGCTTCTTTCTTGATATTTTTCATGAATTTCTTCTTAATCTTCTGTTGTTTATGCAGGCTTCATTCTTGATTTCTTCGTGGATTTCTTCTGTCGTTAGTGGAGGCTTCTATCTTGTTTTTCTTCATTATTTTTCTGTCTTCAAATTTCCATTGTAGCTCGAAAGGCAAGGGTCGCCATGTGGTATCAGGACGGATGCCGTCGGGATGTGTCAATGAGGTGGCTTGAAGGTGGTGATGGAAACAGTAGAAACTCGTCACATGTTGATAAGTATTTATTCAGTAGGACGTCCTTACAGAATGGGTTCTAAATTAAGTCTGTCTTAAATGTACGATGCGCGTTACAAGACAAATAATGCTTAGTCTAATTTAACCTAGTTACTTACTTATTACGCATACTATGCACATACACTACAGTATTTTTCAATGTTGAACCTAAATTTACAGAAAATATAGGGCCATAACGTTATTATAATAGAATACCTACACAATTAAGAAAACCGGAGGCGTAAACAAATTTTACTAAAAGGCACCCCGCTTACTTTTGAACCCATTTACGTATCTTTTGAGCCTTTAACGAAAAAAGTTTCATCATGATTCCATTCTAAGTAAAAAAGTAAACAAACTAAGTAAAGAAGGCAATCAAAAGTTGAGTAAACAACTTTCCGACGGTTACGTGGAGAGGGTGCCGTATTCCCTAAAAATATCCAGCGGTGGTATTTTTACATTTAAACATCACGACGACGCCTTGTTTCTGACAAATATTTGAGATACATTTCTTCCTATTTTTTATGGCACAAGTTAAGGGCACAAGTAGGTGGGCCACCTGATGGTAAGTGGTCACCACCGCTCATAGCATCTACTGTTTACTCGTATGTACGGCAGAAATATATTTATAGTTCATCCATCTTAAGAATGCAGTGAGTCATCGCTTTCCGCCGCTGGTAGCTAAGCCCCGTAACCAATCAGGTCGCTTAGAATAATAAAGTCAGATGCACAATGACTAACTGAAGGCAAACCTACGAAGAAGCGGTTGTTTCGTGTGCAATATAGAATATTGTATTGTATTGTGTTGTATTGTATTGTATTGTATTGTATTGTATTGTATTGTATTGTATTGTATTGTATTGTATTGTATTGTATTGTATTGTATTGTATTGTATTGTATTGTATTGTATTGTATTGTATTGTATTGTATTGTATTGTATTGTATTGTATTGTATTGTATTGTATTGTATTGTATTGTATTGTATTGTATTGTATTGTATTGTATTGTATTGTATTGTATTGTGTTGTATTGTATTGTTTCCTTTGTGTGTTTCCATTGTTAATTCCCCTTAACCTTGCATTTGCATTAATGACTTAATGCATTCTTAACGCGGATGAACTATAGTAAGGTCATTGAGAAGCCTAATCAGAAATCATAATTATGTTGACTGAATTTAATTTAATGAAAAAAATGTTGTCTTCGCCATACAAACTTTGCGCTGTCAATACTGGAATTTGTATGGGACGACCAAAACAAAATCTTTCTTGGAGAAATTTGTTCAGTTTATGTCCTAAGTACCGAACCATAGCATAGTCAGACATTTTAAAAATCACGCGTAGAAAACGACTTGTTCAGGTATCCAGAAATTATTTTGTATTTAAATATTTTTAAACAGTCGATGTATATCGCTTTCACCATTATGACCCAAGTAGCCGGTGCGAATGAGCACATTATGTTAAAATGTGAAGCTCCTGGCGAAGGACTTTGCACCCTAAGCACACAACGCTTCAAGGGCTTAATATTGAAAGGAAACGCTGATCCTTCCTTTTATAGTTTACGGTCCAATAGAGTCACTTAGTTCGACGTTATTGACTCAGCCGTCCTAAAATAGCATCAAATATTATTTCAATATTTTTATTTATAGTTTGACTTGTGATAAGTACGGTTAAAGAGCTTTTTTTCAGGATTTGTAAGTTTAGTCAACCCAAATAAATTTGACCTTCAGTCAACCCTAGTTACTCCTAACATACATGTCATGCATGACCTCACGCCTCTTTCCCGTCGGGGTAGACAGAGACTACAGCGTCCACTTGCTACGATCTTACTCTTCCATCGATCGATCTTACTCTTATATCGAAAACGGCTAAATGGTTTCGATGAAATTTACCATACGGGGGTTTTCGGTGGCGAAAAATCGATCTAGCTATGTCTCATGTTTGGGAAAATTCGTTTTCCCGTGTTTTTAAGCATTCTTTCAAGACATTAGCGCGTTTTAGACAAAAACTTATAGCGCCATCTGTTATTGGGTAGCATAGCTTACTCACCCGATGATTTTAAAGTTTAGGCGGCTATTATAGAGCGAAGCTCGGTCACCCAGGTACTCTTTAATAAAACTTTAAAAATCCGTCTCGAAAAATCACAAATATGTAATATAGTCATAAAGTCCTACCCAATGTTTCCCAGACGCAAGGTTCGGAGATGTTCCGAAATAAGTAAGTTCGTAAACCTTTGAATTTGACGATGGTGTTTATTGCCAAATAACAAAAAAGTATTCACTGACCGGTTTATGACGTCTCCGCCATTAACCTCTTTTAAAATTTATCCTCGAAAAATGGAAAATTTAAAAAGTAATGTGTACATTTGTAACATTTAATTCCAATTAGGGTAGTAATGAGAAGCGTTTCATTGTAGATATTTTTGGTAAAAAAAATAGAAACCAACTTTATTTTCACCATAACTCCGTTAGTTTTTATGCTAGAGGATTTCAAAAAAACGCATTTTAAAGGCATTTTAATGTACTTTAAAAAAGATTACGAGAACTTCATCGTAAAACGTACTGTTTTTTCGTAATTCAATGTTGAAATGTGTAAATTTTTCGTAAAAATAATAAGGCCTACCTTCAATGAAATACAACTTTGTTTGTATTGGGTCTACATTAAAAAACAATAAACGAAATTCTTCGGGTTTTCATAATCTACAATTTAGTCATTACAGTTTTTTGATAGAAGCAATAGTTTATGAGTAATATGTGAAAAATCATCAAAAAACGTGTTTATTTTCGAAAAAATTTTTCGATCACGAATATCTCAAAAAGTTTTGATTTTTCGAAAAACTTCTGTACAACATCTAAGCTTAAAATCCATCCGTCTATCGATTCCTGGAGTTTTTTTTACTACCACCTCCTAGTTGGGGTGGTATTCACCACCAGCGAAAAAGCACACCTTGGCATATTATAGATTGTGCTTCTTGGGGTATTCCCTACTTACCGTCAAAATTTCAGCAAAACCCATCAGTGTTGAAAGAATTTCTAGCCACAAACCGTTATTAGCTGTACTAACAAGGCATATATTCATAATTAGTAAGTAATTACAACAAACGTACAGCGGCGAAGCCCACAAGGACGGTTACTGAAGCTATTAATTGATATTGCTTATAAAATAATATAAAAAATCAGACACTGGAAACAACCCTGATTGTTCAAACCTAAACCTTATAAATTCTAAGTGAAAGTGGAGACCGCCGTAAATAAATTTTAATTTTCTTCACTAGCATCCATCTTGTGGAAAATGAGTACCGGGAGCGCCAGCCGCGTTTAATTACAAAGGAAGATATTTCCAATTTCGCCACTGCCTACACCTTTGTAATAGAATAAAATAAAACACCTCAAATAACTTTTGCGACAGCTGTTTAGATAATACTCGTAAAATACATTGCTGCAATTAAATTTATAAAGGATTTCAGATATTGAAACAGAGTGTTCTGTTTATGATTGCGTTCGACTTTTACTTTAGACAGGTTTCCCCTGAAAATCTCCATGACAACCGGTCCTATGCAGCTCGCATCCAGCGGCTCCCCGCGACCCTGACCAGATCGTCGGTCTACCTTGTCTACGTCGTCCAGTTCATGGTTGCCACTCTTGAACCTTTATACCCCATTGACAATCTGCCACTTTAGTTTGGAGATTCTCAAAGCTATGTCGGTTACCTTAGTGTTTCCGCGGATCTCTTGTTTTCTGATTCGATCACTCAAAAACACCGAGCATAGCCCTTTGGGGGCCATCTATTTACTGTGCCTTTGGGTAGCTTTTAGTTTTTTTATAAGGCTAATCGTGAGCGACCGCGTCTTGCCTCCACTGGCAACACGCACCAGCTATAGACTTTTTCAGGGTTCCGTAGTCTACAAAGAACCGTTTTAGTTTCGTCGTATTCGTCTGTTTGTCTGTTCGGCTGCGGCTTAGCTCAGATACCTTTGGTACTAGAAAGTTGTAATTTGGTATGAGTATACATATTAGTCACACCAACCAAGTGGTGAAATAAAATATCAAAAAATAATAATTTTGGGGTACCTCCCCTAGATGTGGGTTTTTTTTTATCGTTTACCCCATTGAGCGGGGTGTCGTTAGATAGCTCTTTTAAAAATATTGAGAGTATTAAGGATGCTTTTTTGATTTAGGGATCTGTTTGAATTTGTTGCTAGAGAGAAGTGTCCCCCCCCCCCCCCCCCTCCGCAAGCAAAACGGTTGTGATCGGAAACTTGAAAAAAAATCACAGTGGTAGTTTTATATTATGATGGACTTAAAAGGCAAACTATCACAACTGATAATTACAATTAGTAGTCTTTCCTGGTTAACGAGTATTATTCAAAATACTGAAAATAATAGAAATATGCTCTGGACCTCGCTGTTCGTTAGGAGGGAAAATATTTATGAAATAATCAAATCTTACTTAACAATAATGATTTCTGAGGCAACAATAGAACTCCACCCTGCACGTGACCCGACATGCACTTGGCCGGTTTTTTTTTCAAGAGTTTGCTTAGAATACATTATGGAAGAGAAGGTATTGCGGAGCTTCCTGAATGTTGCCCAGTCGAGTTTGATTGGACTAGTAACCTCTTTTTCTAAGTTGGACTTACGGACTGTTTGTCTCAGGTATACGTATATATAGACCGTCTCAATTTCTCCAATTCTGAGTGGAGTGGGTACAAAATGGGAATTTTGATTTACTGAAAACTTAAAGCAGCATTGTATTAATAAAAAATAAAATAAAAATGTTTATTTTTCACCACAACCATTACAAAACTCAAGTAACACTGTTGTGTAACAAACTTGGTTGTGGATCGCTGGTGCCTGTGGTAGGCAAAAAAACCTGTGATACAGGTCGCCAGGTCTCCACCACTCTAATCAGGATACAAATTAGTGAATACTTAAGTCGACACAGTACACAAAGTAAGACAAAGAAATATTTTAGAAATAATAACTAATGCAAGAAAGTACCCAAAAAAACAACCATACGAGTATGTATAAGAGTGTATGTATGTGTGTGTGTGTGAGAGAGAGAGAGAGAGTGTGTGTGTTGAGAGTGTGTGTGTGCATGTGTGAAACGCGCGCATGTAGAAGTATGTATTATAAATTACAAATATAAGTAGATATATATTTATGACAAAACGATATACCTATAACATGTAAAATTTTTGGCAAAGTGCTTAATATTCAACAGGTTACTTTCATTTTTATTACAATAAATCAAATATCGGCCTCGGTGAGATCAAAGACGGTGTTTGCTCGTTATTTTCTTCTTAAGTGCTTCTATTGGATTGTTGTTTAATAACGTTTCGTATACCAAGCACGGTAGATATTTATGTTTAGCTGTACTGATTTTATATCTCTTTGAAATTTGTGCTGGTAATTTTCTCTGATTTGCCAGAAGGTTCCACGGTACACAAAACTGTTTATAGTATAAGATCCTGCCGCAAAAATCTGCGCCTATCATATATTTCTTGGCTTAAGTAAGTACCATTGTTTTTTTAAAGTACAAAAATAAGTTGATAAAGTACTGCAATTTTATTAAGTCTAGCCTAAGAGCAACCCGTTATTCCACTTTTTTCAATTCCACGTTGCGAGAGTGGGAAGTTTACATGTTTTTTAATTTTATTGTTCAAAACAATTAACAAAAACATAGGTAATTTTAAGTTTACACCTCTAAAAAACCTGTTAGGGTTTATGTAAGAGACTAGCTGTTGCCCGCGGCTTCGCTCGCGTGGATTTCGTATTTATGTTGTTACCGGTTTTCCGAAGTAATGAGATATTTTCCCGTCATTTCGGGGTATATTTAAACTAAGGAAAAACGGGACTAACCCTGCGCAAATCAATGAGTACAATTCAAGATCCAGCTAAATTTTATATAATATACAGACGTTACTCATAAATTCCTCAGAACAGAGGAACTTAGCAGCAGTTGCCACTTAACCTAACAAATGTAGGGAGAGATATGAGAGACTTCTTTACGTTATATTTTAAAACAGAGCCAACTCGCAGAAGTAATTGAGAAAAACTAAAACCCTCTCCCCGTTCCTCTCTCTCCCTCTATCTCCCTCTCCCCCTCACTCTGTATCCCCCTCCCCCTCCTACCTCTCCACCTCCCCCTTCTCCCCCTCCTTCTCCCGCTCCTTTCCCCTCCATCTCCCCATTTCCCCCCCTCTCCCCATTTTCCCTTCCCTTCCTTCTCCCCCTCCATCTACCTCTACTCTACCTCTTCCTCTACCTTTACCTCTACCGCTTCTTCTGCCTCTACCCCTACCTCTCTCTCCCCCTCCCTCTCTCTCTTCCTCTACCTCGCCCCTCCCTCTCCCCCCTCCCTTTCCCCCTCCCTCTCTCTCCCATCCCTCACCCCCCCTCTACCTCCCTCCCCCTTCGCCCTCCCTCTAACTCTCCCTCTCGCACTCTCTCAGATTGATTTTAGACATTTCAAACCTATCGCACCCCAACCCCATCCCTAGGGGATTATGGTATTTCACGTCCACCACGTTGGATTTCAAAATTATTGTAATTTTCGTAATCAGCGACCCGATAAACCATACAAACGACACCCATATTGATTTTTAGACATTTCAACTGTATCGCACACCAACCCCATCCCCAAGGGATTAAGGTATGCCACGTCCACCACGATGGATTTCAAAATTGATGTAGTTTTTGTAATCAGCGACCCGATAAACCATACAAACGACACCCATATTGATTTTTAAACATTTCAACCCTTTCGCACTTCAACCCCATCTCTAGGGGATGATGGTATTTCACGTCCACCACGTTGGATTTCAAAATTGTTGTAGTTCTCGTAATCAGCGACCCGATAAACCATACAAACGATACCCATATTGGTTTTTAGACTTTTCACCCCATTTCCCTCTTTTAGGGGTTGAATTTGGGGTGCAATTTCAATAACAGTGATGTACATACCACAGAATTACAACCCTGATGCCTAAACAATAAATTTTGTGGATTTTACTTTGAAAATGAAGGATTTTCAACTTCATCCCCCTTTTCACCCCTTAGGGTGTAGGATTTTCAAAAACCCTGAGACACGTCAAACTTCGTTTTTAGTCGTCAGCCTAAATACAAATTTTAAAGATCCTAACTTCAAAACTGACGGACTTTCATACAAACTTTCATCCCCTATTTCACCCCCTTAGGGGATAAATTTTGGAAAATTCTAAAACACGTACTTTTTTATTTTTTACCAAAAGCTTAAATACAAATTTTTATAATTCTACCTTTAAAACTGAAAGACTTATAGACCAACATACGGAAAAAAATCATCCCCTTTTTCACCCCCTTGAAGGATGATTTTTAAGAAATGCTTAAACACGTATTTCTTTATTTTTTATCAGAAGCTTAAATTCAAATTTGTGTGAATCTAGCTCAAGAAACAAAGGACTTTCATACAAACTTTCATCCCTTATTTCACCCCCTTGGGAGATGAATTTTCCAAAATCCTTTCTTATGGGTGGTTTTGACGCACATAGAACCTGTGTACAAAATTTCAGATCTGTATCTATAGCTGTTACGGCCCGGCGTTGATGAATCAGTCAGTCAGTCAGGACATGCTCTTTTATATATTTAGATGAGTGGTTCACTCACTCACTAGCATAATAATTTATAATAGGTAGAGTCAAGAGCACATCAGGATTGACACATTGGACTTCGTCCGTACTTATTTCAATAGACGTAAGGGCTAGAGTCGCACTGCGAGTGTCAAGGTTGATCCTTCGCTGACTGTACCACGATCATTCAAGCAGGAAGTGATCTCTTAAACATTTTTAGGGTTCCGATACCAAAATTGTAAAAAAAGGAACCCTTATGGTGCGACTTTTTCTGTTTGTCTGTCCGTCTGTCTGTCACACCTCTATATCTCAGCAACCACTCATGCTATCGACTTGAAATTTCGAATAGTTTTAGAATATGGTTGCCAAACTTAATTGCACATGAAATTTAAGAATTTTGAAAAAATAATGATTATTAATGTAAAATAACGGGGGGGCCAAATTTCAAATTGTCGCTACTAGGTCGAGTGGGGTAACGTATGAAAGGGCTTTACTTGTAAATTTTAAAATATATTTTTGTATTTTTTACGTGTCTTAGTTTTTAAGTTATAATGAAAAATGTCAAAAAAAAATACCATTCCCCCTTATCACCAAAGTTTGTAAAAGGAAAAATCTGAATAAATTACAGTTGACAGAAATTTATATGAACATTACAGCAAAAATAAAACGATCTTTCTAAGTTGCACAGTTTTTTACAAATCTGCAAATAACCTTTACAAACAAACTTAGTTTTGCGGTCCTAAAAATGGACTTTAGTGCTTCCAAAAATACAAAAAGTATATCGGAGTCCTCGGCGCGCGAGTCCGACTCGCCCTTGACCGGTTTTTTTACATTCGTTTGCATTTACAAACATATCGTCATGCAAATCACATGGAAATTATTTAGAGTTTCAGGCAGTAGGTATTTCCACGTTCTCATACCGTAGACATTATTACATCTGGGTAAGTCTATATTTCGCCTTTGGTTGAATCTACTAGCTTTGGTCAACGTTTTAACATTTTCAAAATTATCAAGGATAATAGACATACGTGATTTATTAAAAAACAGATATTACCTTACTTAAACAAACCAGGCTCATTATCACTAAATTTATGTTTTTTATTTTTAGACACAACAGTTTTAAGCATAGTTACTTGTAGTTTATAAATATTATTTCTCTTATTTACGAGTAGGTAGGTAGGAGCGTCCATAGCTGCTAATATCGTAACTAATTATAGAGTATAATGATAAATAAAACATTCTCAATATTTCAAATGGCAACTTATATTTTAATATAGCTAATTTCGCATTGATTGGCCTCAGTTTTTTGATGTGTGGTCCCCAGTGAAAATTCTTGTCTATAATTAGACCTAAGTAGGTATGTTGATCTACTGTCTGGAGTGCCTGACATTGACACGAGGTGGGCTGATCATGCATGCATTGGTGATCGTGCGCAATTGTAGTGGGTATGTACGTACATAAATATGTGAATATTACCTTTGTGTCTGGTGACGGAGTGCACAAACTTAAACGGTAGATTTTAACGATGAAACTGAACAACTTTTTCCAAGAAACATGGTCGAAATACGAAAAAAAAATTTCAACCTGCCATACAAAATCCGATTTTTTTTTTCGTATTTCAACCTATGTTTCTTGGGATAAGTTGTTCAGTTTCATTGTTAAAATCTACCGTTTAAGTATGTGCGGTCGGTCTCCGGACACAATGTATAAGTAAATAAGGGAAGACCCTTCCAAAGTTCTCATACTTCCACCTGCTACAATCTTGACACACTTACATAAATAAGCTCGTCGGTTTAGGGTACATTTGACTTGGGTTTTATTCAGAATGTCTAACATCAGTACACTCAAAGCAACAAGAACAACCAAAGCCATAGTTCAGGCGGTGAAAAGTCACGTTTACTCCCAATAGCTTGGAGCTTGCAAAGTTGCGTTTCTGAACTACAGCGTCCGTGCGAATTGGTAAATAACACTGAGAAATTGCACGCAAAATGTTTTAGCAGTCGGTATTAATGGTACTTTCGAATTAGTTCTTCAACTCAATCAATTTGAACTTTTTCAAACCAAACTATTATCGAACTTTCAACAAGTATGACTACATTTTTTTTGTGAGCAATTTTGTATTTTAAACAGGGTGTAATACGGTAAGTAAAGACTGAATGCAGGAAAAAATATATTTGATCACTCAAACTGAACAAAATTATAGAAACAACGTCTTCTACTTGAAGACAGATTTTCAAAATGAAGTTGAATCCGTTTGTACAAACTAATTACCAGCAAAGATTTGGAAGTGGTTTTCATAATTAGATGTAATGTTTCCTCCAAATTTTCCAGTTCTTTTATTCAGTTTAATTGACTAAGCAACACTTTATATCTAATGAACCAGTTTTTTTTATTATGGGCATTGGGCATCCTGTAGGTATAAGCCAAACGTATATTTTAGGGTTCCGTACACAAAGGGTGAAAACGGGACCCTATTAATATGCCTCCGATGTTTGTCTGTCTGTCAGCGGGCTGAACCGTAATAGGTGTACAGTTAATTTTTTCATATATTATGTAATTCTGTTGCTGCTATAACAACAAATAATAAAAACAAAAGAAATGGTGGGGTCTTCCCTAGTAAAAACGTGTCTTTAGGCTTTTTAGGTCTTTAGATTTTTTATTGTAGCTCTATCGTAAAAACGGAAAAAGCGTGGTATGTTTATAGTGCATACGTTAGAGAATAACAACAAATAACAAAAACTGGTCAAGTGCGTGTCCATTACCAAAGCGGTGTTTTTAACTTAGTGGTACGGAACCTTCGGTGCGTAAGTCCGACTTGCTCTTCGCCGTTTTTTTTTTAAATCAGGCATTATTATTTAATTTATGTAGACTGAAAGAAACTTTATTGGAACTTTCATAACTATTTTTGCACATGAATCAATTACATTTCCTATGATGAAATCCGCGGTGACCCTTCTTTGACATAAATCATGAATGGATAGGATTACCTCGGCTGTATATCACGTCGCAACAGAAGGGCCACATGAAATATGGTGTACTTACACTAAGTAAGGCTCAAATGATGAATTATTTATCATATTCATCTGGGAAATTGTGAAAATTGCTCGCAAATGGTTTTTATGAAGCTATTATCTGTTGCATTCATATATTACCCAGAAGGTGTAATAGCCAGCTTCTCAAGTTCTTTTAGGATTCTTTATAAACTTTGATAGAAATTATTACTGAACTATCAAAGTCCGATGTTCTACTCATAATAATTACATTGTTTTTTGTTAGTAGTAAATATGTTGCACCTGTTTAAAAATATCTGTGTGTCTAACAGTTGGAGCTACAGACAATGCATTCTACTTAGTAGTATCGCTAGTAGAATAGATGATATGTATTATTGACTTTACTATAACGAGACATTTTGATAGTTTAGGGGCTGGCTGGCAGGACAGAAGGACAAAGAGGAGGACAGGGACGTGGACGCATGCAAAACATATAGGATCGACAATGTTTTGTGTCCGTTCGTTACTATACATTTTCTATGAAGAAAAAGTTATGGAAGGGACATAATATTTACGTGTCGTGTCTTTGTTATATGTCTTGTCTGCTTGGCTAGCCCCTTAGTTATGTATATCCCATAGCATACATTTTTATTAAATTTTACGATAATAGAAAGCTAATAGTCTTTGTGATGTCGGGAAAGAATAATACCAGCCCATCTCTTCCTGCGGGTGTCGTAAGAGGCGACTTAAGACTTATGGACAGGAGGATGGGCAGCAGCATCTTTCTGCATATCGAACCATTTTACATACTGCGGTCACCAAGAACAGCAGTCGCAATCGCTAGACGTATGTTAGATCCCCTCCTAAGTCGGTACCACGCGTGCTGGAGTTCTGGTGGGTGTCATGTTCTGCAGTGGACGTATCATGGCATGTTATGATGACTCTACAGAACCTGAAAAAAGCTTACATTTGCTTTATTGAATACATATTGAGTTCAGGTTGACACACAACTAACCAAACTTAAAATGTGTCCATTCCAATTATTGGAATTGGACGTGGAGGACTAAAAATATCCTTTTAAAATCCTATTTATGCAAAACATAAAATTTAAATACCTATCTAGATGGATCCAATATTCAACACTTCAGAAGAAAAGGTGATGGTTTGCATTTTTAAGTTCAGCTTCAAAGTATCCACTCGTAACTGTAAAATCGAGAACTTATCGTAAAAAAATCGATAGATATTTCCCCGCCATTTTCATCTTCGGCTAATGAATTAGCAAGAAAGTAGCAAGGTAAGGTGTTCTAAGTAAATTGAGGGATTGAAAGCTCAGGTGGATGCTCGAGTTGATGAAAGTTTGTATTTACCAAGTTAGTTTTACCGACACCCTTCTAGAGAGCTCTAAAAAATTTTTTTTTATGTCACAAGTGGGAAAACGGGCTGGTGGGCCACCTGGTGGTAAGTGGTCACCACCGCCCATGATACCCACCTCTGTCTTATTAGTGAAATAATTTGACACTAATAAGACAGCAAAGCACGTTACCCACCCTGAGAACTAAAATGGTATGTCTCATGTGCCGGTAATTACACTGGCTTGTTACCGTTCCAACCGAAACACAGCAGTGCAAACACTCCTGCTTTACGTCAGAAAAAGGCAAGGGGCCACCCCTTACTTCCCTAGACGGACTATTGTGGATTTGTACTAAATGAAATGTACTTATGGGACATTCCAAAAACTCTAGGACTGTGTTGTTGGGCCGTATTTTCTGTTCGCTAATGTTTATATTTATAAAGTAAAAAGTGGTCGAGTGCGAGTTGGACTCGCGCGCCGAGGGTTCCGATATACTTTTTGTATTTTTGGAAGCAATAAAGTCCATTTTTAGCACCGCAAAACTTAGTTTGTTTGTAAAGGTTATTTGCAGATTTCTAAAATACTGTGCACCTTAGAAAGATCGTTTTATTTTTACTGTGATATTTACATAAACTTTTGTCAACTGTTATTAATTCAGATTTTTTCTTTCACAAACTTCGCAGATAAGGGGGGGGGAATGGTATTTTTTTTTACATTTTTCATCATAACTTGAAAACTAAGAGACGTAAAAAAATACAAAATTATATTTTAAAATCTACAAGTAAAGCCCTTTCACATGATACCCCATTTGATCTAGTAGCGAAAATTTGAAATTTGGTCCCCTCTATTTTGGCCCCCTTTACATTAATAATCATATTTTTTTCCAAATTCTTTCATGTGCAATTAATTCCTCCTGTTTTAGGGTTCCGCTCCTCTAAATAAAAAAACGGAACCCTTATAGGATCACTTTGTTGTCCGTCTGTCTGTCTGTCTCTCAAGACCCTTTTTCTCACGAACGAGAAGAGGTATCAGGTTGAAATTGATAACGAATATTAAGGTCCATGAATCACACAAGATCTGAAAATTTCAATTTTTTACAACAACGCAATCAAAAGATATGGCTTTTAATGTCCTCATCTCCATACATTTATGCAAACAAGGAAAACCTACAGGGTACTTCCCGTTGCCCTAAAATTATGAAATTTGGCAAGAAGCTAGGTCTCACAGTATAAATAAAGGAAAAAGTCTAAAATCATTAAATATCTAAATTTTTCTCACAAATAATAGTAACCAATTAAGGTGAGCTCTCGTTTCAAGAACTTTTCTTTAAAAGAGGGATCAAGTTGAATGGTCGTGGAGTTTTTAAAATCAAAGAGCAAAAGCTTTTAGTATATCATATGGTACGAGTAGATAGGTACGGAACCCTTAGGGCGCGAGTCCGACCGGTTTTTTGTTATCTATGATTTGAATGCTTACTCAAGACGGCGGAGTTCTGGTCTGAACTGAAGCAGAACTAATAAGTTAATGCTAGGGGCAACCATCCGAGCATAGACCAGACAGCCAAAACAATAGACAAACTTCACTTGCTTCCATGATCGTCAAAGGCACAGTAAAGAGATGGGCTTATCAAAGGGTTAGGTTAGAGCTACTATGTTACAGGCATTTTTTTATCACCCCGAACATTCTCGCTCACAACCATGGGTTGGCTGGAAAAAATATCTTGAAGAAATAAGCCCGCCTTTATAACAGTCCTTTTGTTTGTTTACTTTCTTTTTGTTAAATGTGTAAAAACAAAATGAGACGTCGAAATGTTTTATTCTTATTTTACCTTATGTTTCTTAGGAATGTTTAGCTTCGCAGATTTACCTCATACAATTCTGGGTGATAAAAAATCTCCACATGGAGTTATAAATCAAAAGGACCGTTTCGACCTTTTCTTGTCCAAAAGTGGTTTAATATAATCATAACCAGAAGGTTTCTTTTGACTTTTTTTTTTATTTTTTTTTTACTATGTATGGGCTTACTCTTGACCTCGATCTAGCCTTGAGGACAGAGATGAGGTCGACGATGGAACGAGCTTGCCCAGAAGAAGCCTATTCACTCGCGACTTAAATAGATTCGGGTTATAAGAGCTCGGGAACACAGACGCAGGCAGAGAATTCCACTCCTTAGCTGTGCGCATTATAAAGGATGTTTCAAAGCGCTTTGTGCGAATGTGTGGAATATCAACCAGATATGGGTGATATCCTGCGGTGCGTCTGGATTCCCGATGGTAAAAGGGGGATGGCGGAATAAGCTCATGGAGCTCTTGGGCACACTCTCCGAAGTACAATCTGTAAAAGACCGACAGACATGCAATTTTGCGCCGGTGGGCTAGGCTGTGAAACTTGGTTTTCACTAGCATCTCATCACCAACGAGCTTCTTGGCTCTGCGATCTATCGAGTCAAGTGCGGCTAGTTGGTATTTAGCTGAGCCATCCCAAAGGTGGCAGGTTTATTACTTGAAACTCCACATAGAAATATGTCGCAGGAATGTGATGCAGGAATCCCTAGAATTTATGATACTGATTTTATTATATTTCTACAGCATGTAGGTACAAAAAATGAAAATAACTATGTTTGGGCACATTTTATACTTAGTAACTAAAATTAAAACGTAGTGTATTACTTGGTCTGTCGTCATGGACGTGTGTGGACGTCTATCGGCATGCTGTATTACTTACCTTCTCTCTCCGCTGTTCTAACCCTTCCAGAATTTTTTTCGTTTTTTCGACCTATGTTCCCTAGTGAAAGTTGTTCAGATTTATGGGCAGAATAACATCCTTCAGGGTTGATGTACCTTCTACTTTTCTACTGGCAAAGAAAGTAACGGATTAACTTTAAAAGGTTTTGTACAACGAATTATTTTAGGTGATACATTATAGTACATACATTTATTTGTATTTAATTCACCATAACATCTCATGTAACGTCAACTACAGGACAGGGAGCTCCCTCCAGAATTCTAGCTTTTGCTGAAAAAATATGGAGGGGAAGTACCATAGACACCTCGCCTGTTAGCGTTACGTCTGGCACCATGGACCGCGGTTGTGACCGCAGTAAGTAAGATTTAAGATACAAAAGAGGATGCTGCTGCCCATCCTCCAGTAACTCTTAGTCGCCTCTTACGACACCCACGGGTATGTATGGGTTGGTACTATTCTTTGCCGGCATCACACGGGTACATACTCGTACATTTATTTGTATTTAATTCACCATAACATCCCATGTAACGTCAACTACAGGGCAGGGAATTACCATAGCTACCACGCTTGTAAGCGTTGGGGCTGGTGACCGCTGTAGTTGGTGACCGCAGTATGTAAGATGGTATCCATCCTCTGGTTCATAAACCTTTAGTCGTCTCGACACCCATAGGTATAGTTGGGTTGGTACTATTCTTTGCCGGCACCACACTGGATATTTTTATAATATTATTAACTTAAAAATACCTTGTATTTTTTATCTTTTTATTGTGAACTTGTGTCACTGAACATCAATCGCAGTCGAATTTTAGTGGCAGCCGTCCTATTATAAGCTCAAACATAAAAGGACGCCCAACATAGGTTCAAACACGTCACGACAGCAATTACTTCGATATCCATTGCTTGTCTTTTAAGGACTCATGAGGCGAGAAAGTCAAATGCGTTATCAGTATCTGTGTACAGAATTGAAAGTAGCTAAGAAAAAAAAATACATACATACATAAAATCACGACGCTTTCCCGTTGGGGTAGGCTGAGATCTTGACATATTTCCCTCGTTTCCTCTACTTTTATCAACCCTTTGATTCATACACAAAAAATACAAGCAGTAAAAACTAAAGCTAAACAAGCTAATTATGAAAGTTTGTACAGACAGCGCACGTGATTGCGTGCGGGAAAGAGCGAGAAGCGTATACATGTGAATGGTACAAATAGCACTATTAACTGACCGTTGAAAAGAAACAGAGATGCATTAAGTCTGTACCATATAACACCGTCAGCACAACGTTGATAGCGTTATCTTGTAAAGTTGTAGATACATAGCGGTATGCTGCAGTGGTTTCTTGCCGTTTCTTTTACGCTGCCATAGCACGATCCGAAACGGCGTAGACTCGCTCTATTTGCATTGTACTCGTATTCTGCATAACATTCAATAAGTATTATGTAAAGAATCTACATCGAATAAAATTATCTGAATCTGAATCTATATATTTAAAACCATGAAAAGGAGCAATGGGTACTAAAATATGAAAGTGTTTTTGTTAAGAAACAGAGTAAAGGACAAAAGATGCCCCAACAAAGGTCCTGGATCTGTCTGTATGGAGTAAATCCATTCTTAAACCCCTCCTGAACATAAAAGGATCACAAAAGGCGGATTTACTAAGCAAGGTAACTCCTAGAAGCGAATTAAATAAAAACCGGCCAAGTGCGAGTCGGACTCGCGCACTGAGGGTTCCGTACCACTAAGGTAAAAATACCGTTTTAATTATGGACGCGCACTTGACCAGTTTATTTATTCATTGTTGGATATTAAAATCTCTTAATGAAGTCAGCTAAGCTACATCGCTTCACAAACAAATTGGCACTATGGTGGGAAAAAAAGAAGCGACATTAAAAACCCACGCGCTCTTTTAAATATGTTTGTTGTTATTCTATAGCTTATGCATTATAAATATACCAATTTTGACGCTTATGAGTGTTCCTGTTCTGACGATAGAGGTAAAACAAAAATTGAGAAAAATCGCCTAAAAACACGTTTTTACTCGAGAAGCCTCTTTTAATAATAGTACATTACTCAAGAGGGAAGAAAGTGACAGTTCCATACCGAGATCATGGCATATGCGCCACGAGCTTGCGAGGGGCGCAAACCATTCGAGGTATATAACTGTACTTTATCCTGAATTATGTATAGTGCTTTTTATTACCCCTGCGAGGAAAATAATAGATATAAATGCAGAATGCGGTCAATTTCGGATACTCCTTTATGTTGATGTTATTTCTTATTAAAATTGTATTTCTTAACAAAAAGTGCATAGCCCATATCGTACTTCGCTTATATTGTTTTGCTTTCTCACTTATATATGAGAGTTTTAAATTTTCTGAAAATGAAGACGTTTTCTTTACCTTTTGCCAACATATGAAAATTTCATAACTATTGCTGTATCTGTATTTAGATTTTTCCGGCAACAGGCCGCCTCTAATAGTTCTCGCGGTGTGTTAGGGATAGCATCATCACTAATACTAGAAGTATCCATATAAAAAAAAAACACAAAGACAAATGCTAAATCAATCGAAATTTTTGCGAAAATACGCGGGCTTTTTTATTTTTTTCGCTCGTTTCTGGAGTAGAGGTCATGCAACCACTTCTTCCGTGAATCCGCGCTTTTTATACAAAAATCATTTTGTTTTTAATTTTCTGCACGCACCAAGGAGATTTGGTGACCAATAAAAAAAATTAAAATGGATGTGGCCCGCAACAGTTTATTTAAAATTTGATTTTTAGACAGTTAAAATCTCTGCTGTATGACTGCTCAGCCCGCTCACAGACAGACATCGGAGGCATATTAATAGGTTCCTACTTTTTACCCTTTGGGTACGGAACCCTAAAACGACAAATAAATAGATATATTTTTTAAGAATTTCTTCTTTTTTGAAGTCTTACAAATACAAAAACAACAAAAAGAGAGTTAAATAGATGAAACGATATTAAGATGAAATTTTATTTAAGTTATAATAAATCAAGCTTTAAAATTTAATTAAAAACAGCACTTTACAAATTAAAAAAGTTTCATGATAATTGATTTTTGTTAAATTAAACTTGATTGCTGCAAACAGATCTTGAAGTTGTTTAATTTCGTAAGGTAATTTATCAAAGGAACAATTCGCAAATTGTATTCCGTTTCACTTCCGGATGTTTTTGGATTGGAGAAATATTAAAGACTAACATAAGTTGAAAGAAGGCCAATTACCGTTAATGTCACATTATACACTTTTATTTCTTACCGGAAATTTTAAGAGGTAGTTCTGTCCATGAAACTGAACAACTTTTCTTAAGGAGCATAGCTCAAAATATGAAAAATACAAAAAACCGGTCAAGTGCAAGTCGGACTTGCGCATCGAGGGTTCTGATATACCTATAGTCTATTTGGAAGCCATAAAGTCCATTGTAGTACCGCAAAATTAAATTTGTTAGTAAAGGGTTTTTTGCAGATGTCTTACACAACTGTGCAACTTAGAAAGATTGTTTTATTGTTGTAGTAACATTTACATTAACTTCTATCGACTGTAATTAATTTTTGTTTTAACAAACTTGGGGGGGGGGATATGGTATATTTTTTGACATTTTAGCCCTTACATATGATATCCAACTCAACCTAGTAAAGATATTTTAAAAAAATCCTCCCTTTTTGGGCCCCATTTTCAATAATAGTAAAAAAAAAATTTTTATTATTTTGTATGCAATATTGTTGACTACTGGACTGGATTGACTGTTGGACGAGCAAATTCTGAAACTGTTCCAAATTTCAAAGTGATAGTGTGATTAGTTGTTGAAATAAACAGATATAACAGACAGACAGATAAACAGGCAGACAGACCGACAGACAGACGAAGCCGCACCATAAGGGTTCCGTTCTATTTTTGATAGGAACTCTAAAATTAATCGTCTTCCCTTAACTGCATCAGCTGACAGCAATTTTTTTATGAGAGGTCGAAATTTTTGTTTCGTTTTTCGACCTATGTTTAGTTGGAAAAGTTGTTCAGTTACACGGGCAGTTAACTTCAACCCCTTCAAAAAAAACTAAGCTAGTAACTAGCCATGAAAATAAAACGATCCCATTTTTGGATACCCTCTCATCCACTACTATGTATTCGTAGTAGGCCTACGCGCTACGCGTGTCTCTACAGCGTAGCAAAAAGTTTTATTTAATATTGTTATGCGCATGTGGGCGGCTAAACATTTATACAATTTTTAAACAACCGAGCGAGCAAAACCCCAAATGACTCAAAACACAATACCAACAATGTCCTCAGATAATATGAGCCAGCCGATGGACAGCAGAGTTCTTCTACTTATTGTCTACGTTAGATCCTAAGGATAATTTCTGTGGGACACGGGATATATTACGCCCCATAAAATAGTCAGATTTAACAATTAAAAGTGAAGTCCATTAGTTGCAGATAGCTATTTTTAAAACGTTTAGAATTAATGTTGTATCCGGCAGCTGGCTGTCTGTCTATTTGACTGACAGGCTTTTTTATAGCACGCAACGCAAGTTTGAGACACAAAAGCCACTCAACAAACATTTAATTGAATTGAGTATAAAGATATTCTTGAGTATTTTGAATTGGCAAGCAGTTTTTGGAGTTTTCAACAAGGAAAATATCCATTGCCTTTTGTTATTCTCTTTCAAACTTTTCAGCTATGACTAGAAAATTACTGTAGTTACGTTATTTTGTTTTCAAACTCCAGAAAAAGAGAGTTAAGAGGAAAGTATTTGACGCCAGAGCCATATAAAAATAAATAACTTTTAAATCTCTGTTTCGATTATGACTATCTTTATCATAAGGTTGACATACTTTTGGATGTCTTACGAAAAATATGCTGCTCAATTTGTAATAGTGTATGAAGATTAGAAAATACCTTTTTTTTTCAGTTTCAATGTTGTTCATTTTCGTTGACTGATTTTGTGATTTCTCCTTTTAGTTATTTTTTTGGCAGAAATAATACTAATTTATAATTAAATTTTCTTGAGGTACATCGTACTAAAGTATAAAAAAATTCTTTGTTTTAATTCTGAGGAAAATTTTAATGGCGATAATTTAATACATAATACTCATTAAATTTATTGCATAAACATATAGTTTTTTTGAAGATACTATTCTTGTAGAAAGTCAGTTATTTATTATTGTATGACAAGAGCTCTAAAAACTTTACAGTAAAGCGGCAAAACGCCTTTTACCATGTCAAAAGTCATCTCTCTCAACTTTAGCCGATGTTTGCCAAATGGCTTGGCGAAATCGTCCATAACACAAAGTTTGCCTTTTTGTCGGCCCAAAGTAGGGAATTCAATTCCAATGATACGGAAAAACCACGAACTTGCATATCTTTAATATTTTTCCTTCCTTTTCCTGAGGGAACTGATTGTTTTTTATGCTTTGTGGAAATCTCTATTCCGAAGTTGTGGGAGATTGATTGTGTACAAGTCCTTTATTTTAGCAGGAAAAGTGGTTTAGTTGGTGTTTTTGTTTTAAAGCATCTTATTGCATGATAAAAATAAAGTTTTCTTGGCTCACCTATCTACCATTATAAAAGAGGTAGCCGTAAAGGTGTTTTTACTTATTACTATTGATCCAATGCTATTGTTTAGTTAGGTATGATTCAGGAGTTTGTTTAAATAAGACTTTCAGTGTAAATAAATTAGTTATTGTTGTATAGGCAACCAGCAGCAAGATTGACTTGCATACCTTGTTGTTATCAATAGCTTTCATGACGCCAAATTACCACTTTCCAGTAGGATTTAATTTAGGTACTTACTAAAAAATATCACGTGGGCGAAACTTAAACGGTTTGGTGATCTTTTTTAGAGTTCCGTTGTCAAAAAGAAACCCTTAATGTTTCATCCATCGGTCAGTCTGTTTGTTCGCATTTTAGCACACAGACCCTAGAAAGCTAAAACTTAGTGACAGAATCGGCCCAAAAAGCCCTTTCATTTGAAACCCCACGTGATAGGTTTCTGAAAAAAAAAATCCATACAAATAATGATGATGTCATATTAAGTCTCCTATACATCAATTGAATTTTCGGTGCTCCGACTCATATCGCTCTAATAGGAATATAAAAAATATTCTCATTCATGTAATAAACAGTTAAGTAAAACAATTAATCGAGTAACTATAAAATTGATACAAGGTGTTAGGTTAGGATGACTACTATATGTACAGTGTGTTAGGGTAAGTATACAAGGTGCTAGGTTAGGATTACTATACAGGATGTTAAGGTAAGTATACAGGGTGTCAGTGTCAGTATAGGATAACTGTACAGGGTGTTAGGTTAGGATCACTATATGTACAGGGTTTTAGGGTAAGTATACAGAGTGTTAGGGTAAGTATACAGGGTGTTAGATTAGGATCACTATATGTACATGGTCTTAAGGTAAGTATAGAGGATGTTACTACACAGGGTGTTAGGGTAAGTATACAGGGTGTTAGGTTAGGATCATTATATATATTATTATTAAGTTTATATTCTTATTTTACCTGGTTTCGGTATAATTTCTCATATTATTTCACAACAAAGAGGGAAAAAAGAAACTTTTGGCTCTTTAGGAATAATTTATATTTTATATTTATCCTAACCCAACACCCTGTGTAGTTATCACTATTGATCCTAACCCGACGCCTTGTGTAGTTATCCTATCCTAACTCCCTGTAGAGTTATCCTTCCTAGCACCCTGTACACTTACCCTAACACCCTGTGTAGTAATTCCCTGTTTACTCACCCTAAGACCCTGTACATACAGGGTGTAAGGGACGGGTGTAAGGGACGGTGTACCGAAAACTGAAAGGGCGCACTCAGTCAACGAAACTGAACAACTTTCCCAAAGAAACATTTCCGGGAAATGAAAAAAAAATTTGACCTTTCCATACAAATTTCTCACTCTGGTCGAACAGTTTGTATGGAGAGGTCAATTTTTTTTCATTTCCCAGAAATGTTTCTTTGGGAAAGTTGTTCAGTTTCGTTGACTGAGCACGCCCTTTCAGTTTTCGGTACACCGTCCCTTACACCCTGTATAGTGATCCGAATTTACCACCCTGTATACTTACCCTAACATCCTATATAGTAATCCTAACCTAACACCCTATATACTTACCCTAACACCCTGTACATATAGTAGTCATCCTAACCTAACACCTTGTATACTTACCCTAACATCCTGTAAAGTTATCCTAACCTAACACCCTGTATATTAACAAATAGTGACCATTAGAAGCATTTTTGATAATACCAAGACTTATAAAAAAATATGTTCATGGAATCTTATCTTACTAACAAAAAATAAAATCATCGATCGCCTGGTACACCAACAACTCTGTATCTTTCTACAACGTAATCAGCTTCTCAGTCCCTTCCAATCAGGCTTTCGACTTGGACACAGTACAGTCAGCGCTTTGATTAAGGTCACTGACGACATCCGATTCGGTATGGAAAAGCAGTTAGTAACTGTTCTCATACTTCTTGATTTTAGCAATGCTTTTAATTCTATAGATTTCGATATTCTTCTTAGTATATTATCCTCACTAAATATTTCTCCAATCACCGTTAAATGGTTCCGCAGCTACCTTAGTGGCCGCCAGCAGTGCGTTCGGTTAGACAATAAATCATCTACCTTCTGTCCCATTACTACTGGTGTGCTTTCAGTGTTTTCTCCCCTCCTTTTCTCGATTTTTATAAATTCTATTACTTCTCACATATCTTCCTCCTTTCACCTCTACGCTGATGATCTTCAGTTATACTGCCAAGGTCCTGCTGATAAGGTCTCAGACGTTATTTTCTCTATAAATAATGATCTTGCAAAAATTCACAACTGGAGCAAATCCTTTGTTCTAACTGTTAATCCAGCTAAGTTTCAGGTTATAATCGTCGGTGGGACAAAGCAACTAGATCATTTACAAACCTTCCCCCTGTAACACTGAATAACTGCCAATTGCCGTTTGTGGATGTTGTCAAGAACCTGGGTTTGCTAATTGACAAAAATCTTTCCTGGCTTCCTCAAGTGGAAACCGTTTGTCGCAAAACTTTTGCTGTGTTTGGGTCGATGAAAAGATGGAAAAATCTTCTTCCCGTAAAAACTAAAACTGAGCTCGTTAATTCCTTAGTCCTTCCGATCCTAGATTATGCAGATATCAGTTACTTGGATTTATCCCAGCTCCTTTTGAACAAACTCGATCGGCTGCAAAACATGTGTTTGTGTATACTTTTCATTTTCGGTCTTAGGAAATACGATCATGTATCTGAGTATAGGAATAAACTAAAACTATTACCGATTCGTCAGCGACGTTACGTACATGCCCTCTCTTTACTATTCAACATCCACAACTCTCCGGTTTCTCCTCCATACCTCGGTGAAAATTTTGATTATTTAGGGTCAAATCTCCTCTTAGCTTCCAGGTCTAAAAACGATTATTTGCTAACCACAACATTCGCAAAATCTAATTTCTATTATAATTCGTTTACAAAAATGTCAGCCCGATTGTGGAATGAACTGCCACGTGACATTCGTCAAGCAAAAACCATTAATGCTTTCAAATCTAAATTGATCGAATTCTACCTAAAGAAAGAGGAAAGTTGTCTGTAGGAAAATAAGACACTTATTTGCATTTTGTTGTTATATTATTTATATAATGTATGTATATATAAAGGTATATATTTTTATGTTTATTTATGTATATTTCATCTGTGTATATGTGTATTATTTTATGTAAGTATATATGTGTATTTATTTATTCTATGTCTGTATTTAAGTATTTTGGTAAGTAAGTTTATTGTTTGATTTTATGTACCTAATTTATTTTCATATTAGTCTAACTTAGTTAAGCAAACTCTGCACCACTCGTGTCCATCTCATCGATTCCCAGTCCTAAGGTTGCCTGGAAGAGATTGCTCTAAGCAATAAGGCCGCCTTTGCGCGCAATTAAATATAAGGTTTTTTACGCATTTACTCTTAATTTGTGTGCAATAAAGAGTTTCTATCTATCTATCTATCATCCTAATACAAGAAATCGGCCGACAAAAATACGGTAGTGGGCGGGAGCCCTAGGCAGTAGGCAAGTTGTTTCAGTTGCTTAGGGGAGGTCTATAAATTACGTAAGGTGTTTCTGACAAGAAAAACTACCACCACTTCCGCTAGGTGAGCTCAACTGGCTCATTACACGAGGGTTTTTATAATCGCCTTGATCGGGGATTCTATACTCGGGCATAGACACTGTAGTAAATGACGTAATACACGTGTGATCTCTGAACGAAACAAAAGGTTTATGTAAAGTTTTCAATAACCCTTTTAATGAGATTTTGTCAGAAACCCCCTCCATTTGATTTTACCATGATCTTACGCAATTAATAGACGCCACCTTAGTCATTGCCCACAGTACACACTTCGTAAGAACACATTGAGTACACACCGCTGAACAAACTAAGGAACACCGGGCCATGTTTAGTTGAGTCTGAAGTTAGCTATAAGTCTAAGATATGTGCTTGCCAGCTTCAAGCTCATTAGTACCGCCAGATGTTGCCAGAATAGCCGATTAAGCATAACTTATAGCTGCTGTTGAGTTTGAGTAAGCAAGTTTAAGAAAAGTTGAATTAAGTAGCGCAGTTTAAGTTTTTTAAATATTAAGTAGGCCTACGGCTACTAAAAATCTCAGAGATTTTTTTAATATTTCGACATGATACTTTAGGTAGAAATTTTGGATTGCCACCTGTTGTGTTGAAGATTTAGTTCGATTACCGGTCAGGGATATTTTGTTTTAACATAATCTCGACCTATGTTTTAGGCCATGTCCCCACCTGGCGTCAGTGAGCCGCTCACTGTGAGCCGACCGACTCTGAGCGGCGTATCGGTCGCTCACTCAATTCATTCCGTCGGCGTAGTAAGCTGACTGAGCCGCCGACCGGGAGCATAGTTCGCGGCGACTCAGCTGCTCACTGAATGAATCTATAGGGAGGCGTATAAAATATATAGGGAGGAGTACTGGAGGCAGACAGTGAGCGGCTCTCTGACGCCAGGTCGGGACACGGCCTTAGGTTCACACATAGTACTGAATTCCAGGCCCTCAAAATATTTCAAATCCGAGAGAAATATAATTTAAATCCGCTAAAATTAGCATGACATCATACCGTCACCGCCTCTCTAATAAAATGTAAAGGATTCAATGAAATCACTCATGCATTAATTGTATATCCATTACCGGTTTGTCATGGATTTCGTGTAATATGATTCAAAGTCGTTAGTACTTTGAATAATTTATGTTATTTGAAATTCTCAGCACCGAAACATATTAAAAGAGTTTTGAGTGGTCGTTGTATATTTTTTAAGTTGTACGAGTCGGACTCGTGCCATGTACGAGTCGGACTCGTGCACTGAGGGTTCCGTACAAAACTTTTATAATTATTAATAAAAATTTAAGGATTTTGGAATTTTCCCTTTATGCGTGCTGTAAAACGTTGCTTCATGTCAAATTTCAAGATTCTAGGTCCACTGGAAGTATATTAGCGTAATATTATATATCCTTTGCTTTAGGTTTTGATTCCCTGCGAGTTGTTGCGAGTTTCAAAATATGCGGCTTAAATTGCTGTTTCGTTTGATGATTGCGTTGATATAGAAGCTTACAATGTAAACCTCTTCGCGTTCATGGGGAAAGGGGTAGTAAGTTTAAATATAAAAAACAAATTTTATGATGTTACTAAAAATTTATGCTTTTTGTTTTTACATTGTGAGAAAAACGATATATAACTATGAAAAAATATGCTTAATTGATAAAACAGGCCCGCGACAAGTTCGCGTTGACTAACACAGGTATGTACTCGTATGCTACACTATCTGTCTATCCGTCCATTTGTCCAACCATCCATCTGTCCGTCCGTGCGTAGGTCCGTCGGCCCACCCCACTCTTCCATCCTTCTATGCGTTAATCCATCTGTCGGTCCATCAGTCCGTCCCCGTCCGTCCATCCGTTGATCCATCAGTTCGGTAATAGTTAGAGTAAGTTCAGTAATATTTTTTAGGGTTCCGTACCTCAAAATAAAAAAAACGGAACCCTTATAGGATCACTTTATTGTCCGTCTGTCTGTCGAGACCCTTTTTCTCACGAACGAGAAGAGGTACTCGTATCAGGTTGAAATTGATAACGAATATTAAGGTCCATAAACCACACAAGATCTGAAAATTAAATTTTTTTACAACGACGCAATCAAAAGATATGGCTTTTTATGTCCTCATCTCCATACATTTATGCAAAAAAGCAAAACCTACAGGGTACTTCCCGTTGACCTAAAATTATGAAATTTGGCAAGAAGCTAGGTCTCACAGTACAAATTACAGGGAAAAGTCTAAAATCATTAAATATTTAAATTTTTCTCACAACTAATAGTAACCAATTAAGGTGAGCCCCAGTTTCAAGTACTTTTCTATAAAAGAGGGGTCAAGTTGGATGGTCGCGGAGTTTTTAAAATCAAAGAGCAAAAGCTTCTAGTATATCAGTACCTGGGCAACCGAGCTTTGCTCTATAATAGCCGCGTCAACCTGAAAATATCATCGGGTGAGCAAGCTCGTATGCTACTCGCCAACAGAAACGCTGAATTTACAAAATGCTCAAAAACACGGGGAAAACGAATTTTCTTAGACATGAGACCTAGCTAGATCGATTTTCCGCCCCCAAAAACCCCCGTATGGTAAATTTCATAGAAATCGTTAGAGCCGTTTTCGAGAAACCGATTACAAATAATAGTATAGGATATGGTAGATAGGTACGGAACCCTTAAGGCGCGAGTCCGACTCGCACTTGGCCGATTTTTTGATAATACATGTTAATACAAAATCAAACGAATCAATCTAGTAATTGTGAGGTAGCAACCTGTGCCTGTTGTTGTCTGATCGAATAATCAAGAAATTAGTCATTGTACTTGCCTGGCGTCGTGTATAATCCCGAAATTATATAAGTGGTTTCATTAATATTTAAAGTGGAAATTATATTAAAAGTTTTACAACCACCTTTGCTCTGCAACCACCTCAAGTTTAAATTCCTTTATTAGTTGACAAGTTTACTCAAATATTGCAACCGTACCTTTAACATTCGTATAAATATGATTATGACTTATAAGACTTTGGATAAATAAGAAAGAATATTTATTTATTCTGAAAAGGAATATGCTCTTTGATCTCCAAGTTTATATAAATCAAAGGAGACGCAAGAAGCAATGTGTTTTCTCGTGTCAAGTCAGAATGGGTTGTCGACGTAAAATATGATCGGTGAAATCTGACAAGATAAATAAATACGATTCTTTGTGGAAGGTGTTATCTACAGGGTACACTTTGAATACCATTTTATGGCGTAAAACTAACTTGATAATTATTTTTACTTTCGAGCGGAGCGAAAAAGGTATTGTATTCGAGAAAAAAAAAAGTTTTTCTAATTTTCTCAAAAATGTGTTCTATATCACTTATACATCATAAAAAACAAGTCTCCCAAAAATGTCCGTCCGTCGGTCGGTCGGTCGGTCGGTCGGTCCGTCGGTCGGTCTGTCCGTCACGCTTTGGCCTAGCGGCTAAACGAATGGTTCGATTGACACCATATTTGGAATATCTTGCGCCAGTATCAAATGATCTGTGTAATTTCATATAAGGGGTGTTCCTGTACCACCAAATCGTAAATATGTGATTTACCCCAAACTGGTTCCATTGAGTTTATTAAAATTTTCTATAATATTACTCCTGGATTGGTTGTCTACCTGACTGGATATTCTTTATGATTTTTTGAATAAAATTTAGTACACAGGGTGTACCAAAAACTGAAAGGGCTTGCTCAGTAGACTAAACTGAACAATAATCCATAAGGAACATGTGTTGGGAAATTAAAAAAATCTCCATGCAAGTATCCTACGGTAGTATCTATTGATCTTTGAAAATTCATAAAGGGTGTTCCAGTACTACCAAAAGTTAAACATGTGATTTACTCGAAATCGTTTGATGTTTGTTTGTTTTAATGTTTGACAATTTGAATTCTGAATTGATCTGTGTATTTCATTCGAACATTTTTTTGGAAAAACGTAAATAAAAGTTTGTATTTCCATACTATGTGTATGGCATTACAAATTTAAGTTTGCGGTTGATAGTTTTTCCTTGAGTATTGCGAGAAAATAAGTGCAGTGCTGCTGTACCATTTATTTTATTTTATTATGACAACAGACAGTCTTAAGTATAGTACTTAACGTAATAACTTTGAAACTGATTGTGTTGAACAACCAAGATTTGCCACGCTCTTTCATTGGTATGATTATAATATTTCTTATTTTTGTATGTATACTAAGTTACTCAAAGTTTTTTAAAAAACTACGTTACTAAATAAGTTGATAAACATATCTCAGCGCTAATCAAAATGTTTCATACAAATCTGGAACTTTTTTTTTCAAAATATGTTTGCGGATCATTCCGATGCAGAAATGCTGCTTAAGTGTGTCATACTTGACGGAAACGTGTACCCGTCACGGATAGTTCCGACACGGAATTTTCGCAGGTGTGTCGCTACACTAATAGTATAATCGATAGTCTATCTCTACTGCGGTGTCACAACCATGAATAAGTTTTTCTTTGTCCTTACATTGGTGTAACGACTGGGTGTAACAGCTGAATCATTCGCTTCGAATTTAGATTTGTTTATTATTCATTCATTTTCATTCATTTATTAAATTCATTAACAATTTACCTTGTGTTTGAATATCCTTAAAACTAAAACAGTAGGACCTTCCATTATTAATTTGCAAAATTAAATAACTAAACATAATTCTACAAAATTTAACACACAAATAAAAACCGACAAACACTAAGAATTAATAACCTTAAAATTATAATTTACAAATTATGAAAAAATAATAATAATAATACCTAACAATAAATAAAAAAAAATGGCAAATAATTTATCTAAGCTATCATTAATTACATAATAATGTCAAGTTAAATTTTTTAAATTACTTAATTATCACAGAAAATTTATCACAAATTGTAAACAAATCACAAATTATCGTAAAAAAAAAAAAAAAAAAAACAATCGAATATGCTAGTTAGTTACTATGTCATTTAAATTGTCTTTGGTAAAATCCTCTATAGAATAATAACCCTTTTTCAGCAATAGGCTTTTAAGTTTATTTTTAAATGCATTATATGAGGTCTCCAATTTTAGGAATACTGGTAAGCTATTAAAAAGTCGAATGGCTTGATACCGTGTACTATGCAGCACTACATTTAATCGCGGGTTCAGCTTATAACGCAAGTCTTTACGCCTTGACTTCTCTCGTATTATTTGTTCTTCCTCTGTTTCTACTTCCTTTATATGTTTTTTTAAGTAGCATAGCAAAACTAATATATAAAGGCTTGGCACTGTGAGAATTTCTAGTTTCTTAAAATGCAGTCTACACGATTGCCATTGCGGAATTCTCATCATAGTTCTGATGACCCTTTTTTGTAGTATGAAGGCTTTATTAATGTTGTATTTATAACTCATACCCCAAAATCTTATGCTGTATCTCAGTTTGGATTCAACTAATGCATAATATACGAGTTTAAGTTGGTCTATGGTTAGCTCATACCGCAGACTTCTTACAGCGTAACACGCAGAACAAATTGTATTTTCTATGGAATTTAGTTCAGCTTTCCTTGTCAAAAGTGAGTCTAAATGTATACCAAGAAACTTTACCGTGTCAACGGGTGTAATTGGTTCTTGCAAGTCAAGTTTTATCGCCTCATTTTTAGCAGCAGTTGTCTTAAAGAGCATGACACTCGTTTTATTAGCATTAAGCATCAAGTTGTTGCTGGTAAACCAGCTAGAAAATAAAGACAGTGCCGCGTTAACTTTTTCAGTCAGGTCTAGCAAGTTGTCAGCTGAAACCATGCCATTTGTGTCATGTGCGAAAACTACTAATTCTATACCCTGAATCATGTTATTCATGTAGTTGATCAGATCATTTGTAAAAAGTATAAATAGCAATGGTCCTAATATTGATCCCTGTGGTACACCGCGTGTAATTTTGGTAAGTTGTGATTTTACCACCACTTGTTCATTTTTCATTGTATTTTCTACTTCTATAAATTGATATCTGTTTTCTAAATACGATCTAAAGAGTTGCAAGTTCATATCGCGAATACCATAATATTCCATTTTCTTTATAAGTAGATTGTGATCCACCATATCAAAAGCTGAGCTTAAATCTAGAAAAATTCCCGCTACTTTCCTTTTGTCATTCAAATTCGTAACAATGTCATTTATAAGAGTGTCAATGGCTTCAGCTGTACCTACACCTTTTTGGTAACCGAATTGCCTTTTGTTTAGGATGTTATTTTTGTTAAAATGTCTTAGCAGTCTTGCCTTAATTAATCTCTCAAATATTTTTGACAAAATAGGTAGTAATGATATAGGCCTATAGTTTTTAGGATTCGATTTTGGACCTTTTTTATACACCGGAAGCACCTTAGCCACTTTCAATTGTTCTGGAAAGACACCTGCCTCGGCACACATATTAAAAAAACTAGCAAGTGGATTCGCCAATAAATCCTTATTATCCTTTAGAATACTAATAGGCATTCCGTCGTAACCAGTTGATTTTTTATTTTTAAAATTATTTATTATTTTACCTATTTCAATAGACGTAACCGGGTCCCAGATCATTTCTTTGTCCACTCGGGTATGGCTAGCCTCCAAAACAGACATTGCAGTATTATCATTTCCTGTAATAATACTCCTTTTGCCAAAATCAAAGAGATCAGAAAAAACTTCAACAACTGTCTGGGGATTATATACGATCTTACTATCAATATTTAATTTAATCTGTTCTGTTTTGTTATTTACCCCATTTTTGTGTCTGTTTACAACTCTCCATACCTCTCTACTAGAGATTCCAGCCTTCATTACATCAGCCTGTACTGCTAACTTCCTAGCGTTTCTTAAGACTGCCCTATATATTCTCATATAATTTCGTTTGTACTGCAGAACAGAGTCATGATTACTTGCAGACTGCGCAAATGTAAGAACACGTTTCATTCGGCTTGACGTTTTCACCCCCTTCGTCACCCACTTTAATGTATTCTTACTTTTTTTTACTTTTAACTTCTTTTTTCTGAAATTTTCATGGAACACATCAGTAAATTTCTTTATAAAACGATTTATACCGAATAAGTGCCAGTCAATGTTTTGTATTGCTTGTCTAAAATTAAGAGCATTTTTTTCACTAAAAAATCTCTTATGAACGACAATATGCTCCTCAGCCCTACAATTTACTTTTGTATGATTTACTCTACAAGAAATACTTGCATGACCATCCGAGAGCCCATTGTGATCTATATCACTACAAATAACATCATGTTCGGGCAAATTTGTGAGAAAATTATCAAGACAAGATACCGATACCCCCCTTATAAAAGTGTAATTATCGATAAGAGGTCTGAAGTTATAACACGCTAACAAAGCTACAAAGTCTCTTCGCTGTTGATTATCTTTAAGAAGATCCACATTGAAGTCGCCACATATAATGCATTTCTTATCAAAACAGTGATCTAAAAGTCTTTTAAGGCGCTCAAGAAATAGCTCAAAATTACTGGTTTTAGGGTTATTTCTGTATACACAGAATATGTTTAAGTTTGACTCAACATCCCTTATTCCACATATTTCGAAACACTCCCTTTTGTACAATTTTTCACATATTGCTAACTTAGCAAATTGTGTTCCTTTTTGTCCTAGAATAAGCGATCCACCTCTCTTCATGTTTGACCTAGCGTTACAGGTAATCAAATCATAGTTAGTGTAAGAAAACATTGGAATCTGCAATTCGTTCAAAAAGTGTTCGGTAATGCATACGTATTTTGGTTTATATGGTAAGGTCTCTAAATACAGTTCGAGTTCATCTTTTTTATTGGTTATACCACAAATATTTTGGTGTGAAATCAACATAGTATTAATATTTGAAATACAATTAACTGAGTGAGAAACGTCTTGCGAGGGTTGGTTACATTCAGTTAGAACAGAGGAAACGAAAAAACTCATTTTCATCATTATCGGTCTGGGTTCCCAAAGTGACTCTAGTTGCTGAGTTAGTTCTTATCTTATTATGTATTATGTGCATGACTTCTCTCCATAAAGTTTTACATACATAATTTTTATTAAGCCTCGCTGACTGTTCGTTATATAATTCTGCTTCAAAAATGTGTGTGTTTGTGAAATTTCGACATATTGAAGTTAAAGTTTCATTTAGTATCTGCAAATTACAATAATTATTTGTAAATATTTCACTAACCAAAACATTTGTGTTTTGAAGCAGCTTAAGACAGTCTTCCAAAAGCAATTGCCATTTAGAGCAGTTTTTATCGTTCGATCCTGCAATTACAATCACAAAGTCTGACTTATTGAAATTTTTACAAAACGAATAACAAGAGCTTAATACTTTGTCAAAGGTTGCGTAAGGTCTCAAAATAGATGTGACATGGAAATCTTGCCCCAGGAGTCTCTGCAGTTTATTTCTCATTCCTCTTCCGTTTTCATCAGCTAATAATAAAATTTTATGCTTGACCTTTGTCACCAGCGGGGTCCCCTCCGTGTTGTGTGATGGCGATGATGCACAACTAGTGGTTGATAGACACGAATGTTCTGTAATTTCCTGATCGACCTTTGGTACCAGCTGGGCCTTTTTCGTTTTGTGTGATAACGAAGACGACTTCTTCGTTTTGCGTAATAACGATGACGCACAACTATTTGCTGATAGAAACGAGTTTTCACCATGATTTTTATCATAACCTGATGATATCGGCTTTTTCTGTCCATCGCAGGAAGAATAAGACATCCAGTCATCAATTTCTTTGTGTATAGGCGTAGATTTTGTTGCTTTCCTGTCTGCTTGCGACGTTGTCATCAGAAAGTCTGCAATATTCTCCCCTCCCAATTTATTGAGAAAGCTTTCCATTTTGTGGTGTAGTTTATCATTTTCCTTCTTTAACTCTTCTAGCTTAACTTTGGTCTTTCTAATTTTTTGGCGTAACTTCTTTATTCGTTTTTTGTAGCCCTTTCTTATTTTAAATCCTGGTTTTACTTCTACTTCTGTCTGCGTCGCTTGGTCTGTTTTTACAGCATTTGGCCTGGTTGTTTAGATTGTAATAATGGAGTCAATGGCGGAATATTGTTCGGGGTACTCGCATTTATTAGTTCCACACTCAAACGTTTCGGCAGTAATTTATATGAGCTTCTATTTCTCGATGAACTTGGTGTGTTTGTATGGGAACAAATTCTCTTCAAGTTTTTTATAACAAGTTGTTGGGCTACGTTTTCTTTTTTTAAATCGCCAATTTCTAGGAAGAACTTGTCCATCAAACCATTAGTCGTTTGTAACTCATGTTGTAAGCTGGCAATTTCGGATTTAAAAACATTGTGTTCTGGGCAACACGACAAGTTCAACTTATTGAAAATTATTTTATCGATGGATACAAATATACAAACTATACATAGACTACCAACCCTACTAAACACCCTACCTGTTCAGATATTCGTCTGCAAAATTTATATTCAAGTAAATTCATATCCGAATTTCATCTGCCGTGAGGGGGAACTATAAATTTGAGACGATCACAATAACTCGCTGCTGCTACCAAACAATGCACGAATGCTGGAACCCACGTTATTAAAATCTGTATTTATATTAACCGAAAATATGTAGTTATACTCGTAGCTCTCTAGATGTGTACATTTCGAAGAGATAGAGCGTCGTTCAGTTAAGTTGTCTGTTGTGTAGGGAACTTATTCTATGTGCCCTTAAAAATATAGGTATTAAAAAAAGAGGTAAAAGAAAAATTTTTGTTGTACGTATTATTATCTAGGATGTAGCCGTAGTACCGTGCGCGTAACTTAACTAATTCTGGGAGCTTATTCTATAAGTTATAGCCATAAGCCCAGAAAAATTCTTAAATAAATTAATCTAGTAGATTCATTTATTTAAAAACAAATGCGAAACTACAATAAAACAACTATCAAAAACGTGGCGAAAAGATTGTACAGTAGTCTAGATTCCACGGCTGAATTCTGAACGCCTGCGCGTGGGTTCCAAAATCTCTGATCCTGAATAAAATATTTTCTCAAATCAACACCTAGGCACAGAATAAAATTATAGTTATTATTAGTCTGCGCATCGATGACAGGGCCAAAGTTATTTTGTGCGTCACATACGTATTTAAAAGAATTAGGAAGCAAAAGCAGGTTTTGGATAGCTCAAACACTACACCCATAATTCATAGTGTCATGTCAACATGGCGGATCCGTCCCTCACGCGGAGATTGTCGTATTTGCATAATTTGTGATAATGTATGACTGTGCTAATATTCCCTGATCCCACTCGGATTAATACGAGCTAGAGCTACGAGCCCTTTTGTTTAGAATATTAGCATTGAATTATAGTTGGTACTGAGATAATTCTCCCTATTGGTTTGAGAGAACTCTATTTGTTGAATTAGATAAAAGCTGTAAATGTTGTAAGAGAACGGAGGTTCTTTGTTGTACTGGACATAAAGTATAAGGTCCTAATGAAAGTATTTTTTACATTTAAATACGAATAAAAAAAGAATAAAAAAAGTATGACTATAAATGTAAAGGGGGCCAAAATAGGGGGAATCAAATTTCAAATTGTCGCTACTAGGTCGAGTGGGGTATCATATTAAAGGGCTTTACTTGTACATTTTAAAATATATTTTTGTATTTTTTTAAGTTTCTTAGTTTTCAAGTTATGATGAAAAATGTCAATAAAATTACTTCCCCCCCTTATCTCCGAAGTTTGAGTAAGGAAAAATCTGAATTAATTACAGTTGACAGAGGTTTATGTAAACTTTACAGCAAAAATAAAACGATCCTTCTAAGTTGCACAGTTTTCCAGAAATCTGCAAAAAACCTTTACAACCAAATTTAGTTTTGCGGTCCTGAAAATGGACTTTATTGCTTCCAAAAATACTATAGGTATACTGGAACCCTCGGCGCTCGAGTCTGACTCGCACTTGACCGTTTTTTTTACTTTTAATTATATCAAACCAAAAGTTCTGTGCATCTCAAGTCAAAACTGTAGAAATTACATACTAATTTTCATCCCCAATTCACTTCCTTGGAGAATGTTTTTGAACGAGTGTATCTTTGTTTTTCTCAAAAACTCAAACTCTAATCCAATTTTTATGCATCTCATGTCACAACTGTAGAATGCAAGAATACTAAAACACAAGTTTCTTCTTTCTTTTTATTGGCTCAAATCAAAATTTTTATGCATTTTTGTCAAGCCTGTAGAATTTTAGGGTTTTAGCAAACTCTTAGCAAATATAGTAATATAGCAAATATAAATAAACATTTTTGTCAAGGTTTTTAGAATCATCTCGAAAGGGTAGAAGTTTGTACGAAAGTCCAACTATTTAGTTATTAGACGGATTAAAATAATAATTTAGGGTTAAGTGTCAAATAATATATAAAGTAGACTAGACAAATTTTCCAGCAGTCTTGAGACCTCATCCCCCAGGGGGTGAAAATAATAATGAAACGTAGAAAATTTGTAAAAAAGTCCGGCTGTTTTAATATATATGTATAGATATGGTTAGATCGGCATACATAGGGATATAGATAGGTATATATAGGGTTAGAAAGGTGATAGTACGAGTATAAGACTTTGCTAACAATGCACAAAAGAAAAATCAACTCCCCATACAAGACGTGTTCATCGCTTACGTTATTTTTTACGGGAGTTGAATTTTTTTTATAACTGTCTTGTGAATTTGAATGTTAAATATATTAAAAATAATTTTAATAGTTTTTCTGTGCAATTAAAAACTGGGTCCTTTCAGATACTATATTGAGTATGAAAAATTATAATTTTTGTTCCAGCCTTTATGCTCTTTAAATAAATTAATTTCTGATTTTAATTACTTTCTCTTTAACGAAACACAAAGTGGAACGGACCGCCGAAATATAATAAAATACTTTCAATAGGTCGTTACTACAAGTTAAATAGATTGTGCAGTAATTTTAATTTCGTTCAACGGTCTGTTTGTTTAAAGCTAAGTTAAAAATTTTGAAATACTTCCATCCCTTATTTCACCCCCTTGGGGGATGAGTTTTGGAAAATCCTTTCTTGAGTGGTGTTTGTGGCATGCAGTAAATTAGCATACTAAATTTCCCACGTATAGCTAAAGCGGTTACGGATAGACGTCAGTCTGTCAGTCAGTTAGGACATATTATTTTAGTGACATTTAAGTGAACTATACTCATACCTGGAGGGCGATCGTGGTAATTTCAACGATATTACCAAAACAAAAACGTTTGCCTAAAACACTTAGTTAAGACTTAACATTACTTTTGAGGCAAACGTTTTTGTTTCGGTAATGTCGTTGAAATTACCACGATCGCCCCCCAAGTTTGACACTCGAATTGCTAACCGTTCTGACGATGATAGAGCAAAAACAAAAAAATACGTTTCTTGTATGGCGACCCCCCTTATTTTTTAAATTTTTATTATAAGGTGATATATTTGATTAAAAAATACATATTCTGTGAAATTTTCAACCAGCTACCTATGTCGGTTCAACAGATACAATTTTCAACCAAGTAAAAAACCACACATTTTCGATATTATGCCCCACTGTGCATCTCAGTCACGTCCTGCTGCTCCCCACTTCTAATATGTTACCTATGGGTATGTACTTGACTCCTGCCAAGTTTCATCCCAGCAGGTTAAGGTACAAGGTACCCCATAGAAGCTCGGACTTAGATCTGCTACTAATTAGCTAAAAAGAAAATCGGGTTTTCACTCTGATTGGTTGGACCTATTAGCTGATCATTTTATATGGATAGTCATTATTTCTTTTACGAATTTTCAAAAGTCGTAGAGCAAAACTTAACAAAATTTCTAAAATTATTTTTAAAGGATAGTTTTTGAATTTTAAACTTTTTATGTAGCAGCTTTATTCTCGCCACATCAATGTACCAACTGAGTTTATATTTTTGAATTTGATACTTAGGTTACAATCAGATTTTTGATTTAATATTGTAATATAAAGAACAAAATTCTTAATAATGCTTCATTATTAGAATGCCTCTCGTTATTAAAGCCTATTTCTGTTGCATAATTAATTAATTCAGTTTAATTAACTCGACACAATCGGAAGTTAATGAAGAACGAAGCATAGAAATGTAAATTTCACAAATTAGGTCGCTTTGTCTACAACCATTATAAAGTGTATTTGTTTCTAACCTTTATTTTGCATTAGGATATCAAAAAAACTGGCCAAGTGCGAGTCCGACTCGCGCACCGAGGGTTCATGCCAATAAGGTAAAAATACCGTCTTCGTTATGGACGCGCGTCGCGCAGAAGTGTATTAAATGCGCACGAGTCCGACACGCACTTGACCAATTTTTATTATTTTCAATAGCTTTCCTTAACAGCTTTGCTTCTATAGTTAATAAATATAAAAATTATCACGCTTTTAAGGTGTTCCCGTTTTCACGATAGAGCTAAAAAAAATCGAACAAAAATAGTTTTTAGTAGGGGAGGGTACGAAACCTTTTAACTACGGAGTGCGCAGCTGATGAAGATTTCAGACGATCTCGTGTTTGAACCCCGTTTGTGTTGTCTCAAAAAATCACTGACGTTCGGTTCGTAAAGTCCACTATCGCTTTACGGGGGGAGCAATGAACAATTTTGCCACTCGACACTGGCGGTTCGCCATAATGTGAACTTCTAAAAAGTGAAAAAAAATACAAAACCACGAACATTCTAGAACACGACTCTGGCAGAAATTTCCCCAAATATGGGTTGACTATTGCCAAATAACAAAAAAAAATTGGCACTTCTGTGATGATTCGTTCCACGAAACGCGACGTTTTGCAAAGAGATTTTTTATAATTACACGAGGCACCTCGGACAAAGATCATCCGAGCGAGGCACACATTTGTTACTTGTTACCATACATTCATAGAAATGTATTAGAAGGAAGATTAATGAAAATATGTGTCACAAGGGATTCTGACATTCATTATGCCATTGTCAATACGACATAGGCGTCGTTCTATAAATTTTGTATGAGGATGTCAAATCACACATTTGTTACTTGTTACCATAAATTCATAGAAATTAAATTAAGAAGGAACATTATTGAAAATATGTGTCACAAGAGATTCTAACATTAATTATGTCATTGTCAATAAGACATAGGCGTCGTTCTATAAATTTTGTAGACAAAATTTTGGGACACAATGGCAGATGTCATCCCATAGTAAAATAAATTTGTATTCCTTCTATTCCGAGCGGAGCAAGGAGTCCGAATCCTTTGGATAAAATACACAGAAAAATGTTTAGACTATCGTTTACGTAGGTACAGGTATTCATGAATATCCATTGACATAGCTACAGGTATTCATAGATATCCACATTTGTAATACTTTTTACATTGAAAATTGAGGTTATTTTGTTAACAAAACATCGCGTTCGTTGGTGGCTTAGATTATACCAAATTCCCGTCTTATAAAATAGTGTTTTGGCGTACGGAATCCTCAGTTCCCACTCGCGCTTGGCGGTTTCTTTATAGCTTTATAAATAACATAAATCATCATAACATCACATCAAACGTCCACTACAGGACAGGGAGCTCCCTCCAGAATTCTAGCTTTTGCTGGAAAAATGTGGAGGGGAAGTACCATATAGTCACCTCGCATAACATAAATAGACTACCTTTATTCAGGTTCCGGGTAGAATCCTTATTATTACCGGTCAAAAAGGCCGAGGTCCACTCTCCCTCTAGAGTGTCCTATAGAATATAGGGTTGACCTTATGAATCAATAATGAATCCAATCCAATTCCAGAGTAACCCTATTGAATTTGCAGTCCCATTTACACATATGGTTAAAAATAAATGAAAGTGATACACCTAGATACCATTTTGTTTTGACTTAATAAAACAAAATAATAGTGTAATACATTTTATTTTTCAAAGAATCTGTAGCAACCACAAGATGGAAGACTTGTCGTAGTTAGGCAAAGATTAAGTTAAGATTTTATCATAACATGCAGAATGTGCAAATCAATATTTTTGGACCCCTAGCCAAATTTTAGTGTGTGAACACTAATGTCAACAAAATTCCTAAGGACACGCAGGTCGAAAAACGAGTTTTATATGTGGCTGTCGCTTACAAACTTTGCGCCGGTAATACTGGAATTTTTATGGGATGACCAACACATTTTAGTTTTTGACGTGAATGCGCTATGCTTTTCTTTGAGGGGTCATTTCGTGAAAAGTTGATAGAGGCCATCTGGCAACAATAATTGGTACTATTTCTTGTATGTGTATTTTATATTACGAGGGCAAGGTAAGAGGGAGAGGAAGGAGCTGAGGATAAGGGTGAGTAGGTAATTTTAATTCGCAGTGCAATTTTTGTCTCTACACTGTCTAAAATAAGCAAACTACAAAGTCCAGTGTGTCAAGCTTGACGAGTGCTGAGTAACATACGAACATTTGGCACAGGGGCCAAAAAAGTCCTTTCCTCCTTTAAAAGAGGCAGGATTCCGACAGCTGAAAGAACATGATCTGTCAACGTAACTGAACAAATTTCAGTATATTAAAAGTTGGCTCAAACTGTACAATCAAGTTTGCAATTTTGTATGGAGAGAAAATTTGTTCAGTTACGTTAAATGATCATGCCCTTTCAGTTTTCAGATTCTTATCTTATCTTATTTAGCCAAAGGCAAATAAGATAAGATAAGAATCTCTAGGGCAAAGGCCTCCCTCTTTTTTCTCCATTTTTTTCTCTTGTTAATAATAATTTTATTCAATTAAATTCTTTACAGAATACTTATTGAATGTCATGCAGAATACAAAGCAAATAGAGCGAGTCTACGCCGTTTCGGATCGTGCTACGGCAGCGTAAAAGAAATGGCAAGAAACCACTGCAGCACGGCCTACTTTAAGAGTCGGCTTTTTACAATGTGTTTCTTATATTTCGCTGGAATATCAGAGCACCATACCTCTTTGTCATTGATACATTTCAGAAAACCGTCCCTTACACCCTAAGAATTTTACTTGGTCGCTGGAAGCAACGAGCATTTATACCTATGTAGCACAAGTTTGTAGTACTCACTTTTTGATATATAATTATTTTCTCATAAACAAGCTTCTTACAAGATTCTCCTATCTAGTGGAAGCATTGTAAAAGCGGGCCAGAACTTCAAAAGCTAATGAATAATTTCTTGTACCAAAAGGGGCAAAAGAGTTTTACTTTGACTACCCAGCGGAAAGATTTTAACATCTTAGTATTTAATTTTTGGCCCCAACAAGAAGCGAAGGTTGAAACGTCTTTACGTAATTTAAACCACATCTTCTTGGTATCTTTCTTAGCTAGGTTTCTAACTCTTTTTCTGTCTGTCAGTGGGCCGTATCTCAAGAACCACAATAGATAGACAATTGAAGTTATGTATTTCCGTTGCCGCTAAAACAACAAGTAATATAATAAAATCCCATGAAACGTCCACTGCAGGACAAGGAGCTTCCTCCAGAATTAATTAGGTACTTTGGAGGTGATTTATCATAGTCACCAAGCTTTTAAGCGAAATATGCTGTTGCCCATCCTCCGGCTCATAAGCCCTTTGTCACCTCTTACGACACTCACTGGTAGAGATAGGTTGATACTATTCATTGCTTAAAATTAAGTAAGGAAAAAGTAATTTGGACACACACTACAAAATAAATGGTACAGCAGCACTGCACTTACTTTCTCGCAATACTCAAGAAAAACTATCAACCGCAAACTTAAATTTGTAATGCCATACACATACAATGGAAATACAAACTTTTATTTACGATTTTCCAAAAAATGTTCGAATGAAATATACAGATCAATTCAGAATTCAAATTGTCAAACATTAAAACAAACAAACTTCAAACGATTTCGAGTAAATCACATGTTTAACTTTTGGTAGTACTGGAACACCCTTTATATGAATTTTCACAGATCAATGGATACTACCGTAGGATACTTGCATCCACATTTTTTTAATTTCCCTGCACATGTTCCTTATGGATAATTGTTCAGTTTGGTCTACTGAGCAAGCCCTTTCAGTTTTTGGTACACCCTGTGTACTAAATTTTATTGAAAAAAATTATAAATAATATTCAGTCAGGTAGACAACCAATCCAGGATTAATATTATATTAATAAACTCAATGGAACCAATTTTGGGTAAATCACATATTTACGTTTTGGTGGTACTGGAACACCCCTTATATGAAATTACACAGATCAATTGATACTAGTGCATGATATCTTACATGGAGATGCTTGGTCATGCAAAGTTTCATCAAGATTCTATGAGTCGTTTTTGAGAAAATTTCAATTTTTCATTTTCGTTGTATGACAGCTACACTCAAAATGAGAGCCAGAAGGAAACCACTCAGAACCCTTTGATGGATTTGCATAAAACTCCTAAATTCAGAATATGGTGTCAATCGGACCATTCGTTTAGCCGCTAGGCCAAAGCGTGACGGACAGACCGACCGACGCCGGACCGACCGACGGACGGACATTTTTGGGAGACTTGTTTTTTGTGATATATAAGTGATATAGAACACATTTTTGAGAAAATTAGAAAAACGTTTTTTTTCACGAATACAATACCTTTCTCGCTCCGCTCGAAAGTAAAAAGGGATTTTTGTACGGGGCCACAGTCAAGTGGTATGGCATGGGTACGGATGTAGAGTTGACAACTCCCTAGCTAGTTGTTAACTCGACTAGTACGTACGCCAGGAAATAAAATAAGCCGTTAAAGTCCCACCGGTGTTGCCAACATTATTTAGTTAGCCGGTTTTAAAGTTTATAATTTTATTTGCACCATCGTAATTGTTTTAGCGGCAGAACGAGAATTGCGTTAGTAGTTTTACCTACAACTTTTGTATATATCTGCGAATTAAGTTTAAAAGGTTCGGGATGAGGACGAGGCTTAGTAAACTAAATAAGGTTTGCCCATATTAAACCCATACTAATGTTAAGTATAAATACTAAAGTAGGTCGCCATATTACGCCAAATCACAAAACCAATTCTCATATTCAATTAAAAATATGCCTAGGAAGTTCAGGTCTTGTAGGAAACCTTTAGTTTTTTCAAGTTTTGTCAAGCTTTTCCTGATTTTTTTTACTTTAGTTATGTATTGCGAACGAAGTCAAAGGTACTATCACGGTCTTTAGCGACCGATCACTTGAATTCTACGGACGCGTCGAGTCACGCTTCCTTAGTGTAGCGACACACCTGTGGATGTTTCTGACGCGGAAAGTTCCGCTCATTACGCTCGTAACGCTTTTATGGCGGAATATCCGTTGGTGTCCATACGTGAAAATTTTTTCTGTCACGGAACTTTACGCATCAGAGTTTCCGCATGTGTGTCGCTACGCTTTCGCCTAATAGAAATGCAATAATACCATAAGCTGAAATTTGCACTTCGCACCTTGGTACCTGTGTACTCTTTTAGAAATTTTACCTATGGGTTTTACCGACGTATTGATCTATTTCAGTGTACGCCTAGAGAACGGATCTTTTTTTACGGTGCAAGCAAAAATGGGCACATAGATGATCAGCCGCTAGTGACTGTGATGGTATACCTCAGGTCTTATACTTATTACAATGTATAGTAAATGTCGTAATTACTCATCAACTCGAGGAGGTCAAAACTAATATTGTAATATTGTCATTCGAATGAAACGTTTTCTCATACATCTATCTGATAAGTGGGCAAATTACAGAGTACGCTGCTAAAACTTCTAACAAAGAAGCGTCCCCGAAATTCGATTAAAGAGAGCCGCAGCGCTTTACCTCGAGTTTTTGGGAGAAAAGTATAGTGTTGCCGGTGCCAAGAAACAGCCAGAAAGGGTCTTAAATACGTGCGAATTTATTTTAAAGTTGTGGTTTTAGTGGCGCGTGTGTAAGCGTTGTATTTTCTAGCCAAGCCATAGTTTTCACTTGGCGCTCGTTTTCGGACAGAATTTATTTGGTGAGCATATTTGCGTCCACATATTTTCGAACTATATCGCGTCTAACAATTTCAACTCACTAGCGCGTGAATTGTGACATCAAATTGTATGGGTGCTATGTTGATAAAATTGTTGTACTAGATCTTACTATGTCTGCCTACAGTTAAGTCATATTTGACAGTTTTCCTCATGTAACATAATAATCTAAACAACACCTGTCAGCATATTCTTTAAAATACACAGAAATTCCTATTAATAAATGACCTGAGTTTACGCTGAAAGCCTTAGGGACAAAAATCCATTGTACCCAATTTAGCAATCTCATCCGACTAAAAGTCTCTTTTTATTGAATTTTGCCATCGTAATTCATCAAAAGAGCGTACATGCGTATCGATTCGTTGCGTAATTTTCTGTTAAAGCTGAAAGTGCTGAAACCATATCCATAAGTATACTTAAGCACTACTGATATATGAACCTAATAAAATTGTTATTTTAACTAGTTATCTCGTACATGTAATGACGACAACCGAACAAAAAGAGTCATCAGCTTGTTAGCCGAACAAGAGCTCAAGCACCCTTTAGATTGAAAGCCAGTAGGGCATGAGCACGCGGCCAGCTGAAGATGGCGAGTGGAGAGTGAAGCCTCCTCAAGCGGGTTGAGGACGCCCTAATAGCACAAGGACACCCGCCAACCCTCACGGTATCTTAATCGAGTCGCTGAAGACTTAAACCGGTTGGAGCTTGTTTTAAAACACCACTCCAGCATAATTACTTTGTAATTTCCAAAGTCCTCTGTTAGTTGAACAAGGAAGCACGGTCCGGGTCTGTTTTGTTAAAGGAAGTTGTAAACTTTCAAGTAGATAAGGAAAACTGGTGAGGATCTTTTTTGTAGTGCCTCTCTTGGGTGTGATCGTGTTCTTGTTGTCCATTGGAAAGTAGTTTCGGATTTTCTTTTTTTGCGCTTTTTAACAAGTGCCCGTACTACGTGCAATTTCCAATCTATTGCCGGGCTATCGTCTTTTTTGTGATGAGCGATGCCATTTGTGCTTGTTCCATGTCGCGCCGTGTTCTTGGTCTGAAAATGGATTTACTGCTTGTGAGATATTTTTTACGTGAATGATGTTAGATTGAAGTTTAAGTTCATGATCATCATACCATCCTATGGAACTTCCACTGCGGGACAGGGCTCTCTGGAGGAGTTCAGTATGTAAGATGGTACGATACACAGAAAGATGCTGCTGCCGATACTCCGATTCATAAGCCCTTTGTCGCCTTTTACGACATCCACGGGTAGAGATGGGTTGGTACTATTCTTTGTCGGCACCACACGGACTACCCTTTTACCTAGAGTGGCTGCAATTTTACTTTCACAATCACAACCCAAAGAGAAAACCAGACCCAATTTCAACAAAAGTAATACATATACACTCAGCATATCTCAAAAATGAAGACAAACCCACGATCGTTGCCCATGAGCACCAGTGCATGCATGGTTCCGCTTGTGATGGTAGGTGCAACTGCCGTAAATTAGATGTAGTTAATCAGCATACTTACCTCGGTGTAGTTATAGACAACAAATTTAATTGGCGCAAACACATCGACCACATCTGTGGAAAATTAAGAGCTATACTGTCTAAACTATCCATATTAAAATACAGGCTACCTTTCATGACACTTAGAATGTTATATTTATCACTAGCAAACTCCATTATCAGTTATAGTATAAGCAGCTACGGCCGTACGTATAAGACTTACCTTGAGGATATATACAGGTTACAAATTAGATTACTTAAAACTATTATCCCACCTAACAAAAAAGAATTATTTAAAGATAACGAAAGGAAACTATTTGAATTTTGTAAAGTACATACTGTTTTTGACATGGTCAAATTCGCCATAATCACAGAGTATTACGATAAGATATCACTCATGACAAAGCACGCTCGATCAGGGAACCTCCGACAAGTAACATACTTACCTACATACTCACTGCCAAAGTATAAAAATACATATGGTAAAAGACATAGAGTAACACGATTTTCGCGCGCTTGCGCGGTTTGACGCGTTGCTCTATGGGTAAAAGAACACATGAATATATGCTACCGGAATTCCTGAACGAGCTGCCTACTGAAGTCCTCAACTTACTAACACAAAACCCCAAACCTAATGTACATAAGCAAATATTAAAAAAACATTTTATGGAAAAAGTGACTGAAAATGTCAATACCGCAGCATAGTGTATAATTTTATGTAATGTTTTAGAGCGACGACGCTCTCCTGAGCATAAACTTACCTTAAGTTTCTTCAGAAGAGTATATAAGTCATTTTGTATTTAAATTATGTTTTATGAATAAAAAATAAAAAAAACCGGTCAAGTGCGAGTCGGACTCGCGCGCCGAGGGTTCCGATATACCTATAGTATTTTTGGAAGCAATAAAGTCAATTTTCAGGACCGCAAAACTAAATTTGTTTGTAAACGTTTTTTGCAGATTTCTAAAAAACTGTGCAACTTAGAAAGGTCGTTTTATTTTTGCTGTAAAGTTTACATAAACCTCTTTCAACAGTAATTAATTCAGATTTTTCCTTACTCAAACTTCGGAGATAAGGGGGGGGGAATGGTATTTTTTTTGACATTTTTCATCATAACTTGAAAACTAAGAAACTTAAAAAAATACAAAAATATTTTTTAAAATGTAAAAGTAAAGCCCTTTTATAGGATACCCCACTCAACCTAGTAGCGAAAATTTGAAATTTGGCCCCCCCTATTTTGTCCCCCTTTACATTAATAATCATACTTTTTTCAAAAAAATTTCATGTGCAATTAAGTTGGGCAACTATATTCTAAAACTACTCCAAATTTCAGGTCGATAGCATAAGTGGTTGCTGAGATATAGAGGTGTGACAGACAGACGGACAGACAGACAGACAGACAGACAGAGCGGCACCATAAGGGTTCCTTTTTTTACCATTTTGGTATCGGAACCCTAAAAATTAGGTTTTGCTATGTTAGTGGTCAACCTGGTTGTTAGAGATAACTGCAAACACTATAGTACCTATGAAACAGTAGCCAAGAACAGCGATTTAACGTGCGACTCAAAGCACAGAAAACGCTCGAGATTTTATCCCATTGGCAGTCAAGATTCCTTAGTTGTAAGGACAGACTCGTATAGAGAAAATACAAAAAAAAACAATTTTTACCGTAGCAAATGTACCTAGCGAACAATGTTAAGTTATAATCCAATGCTTTTGTCTACTACTTACTTATACAACTTACAACCTATGGAGGTTGAAATCTCCTTGATGACAAAAGTACCTACCAAAGCATTCGAAGCCAATTTTCACTCCACTATCTGAAACCATTTTCCCAAAAGTGTTTTCTTGTGCAAATTGAATTCTTTGCCCGTTTACTGAGGAGCCAGGATATGTGGGATAGTTGGAGCTTGGAGCTCTGTTATCGCGTGGAAGCAAGTGGAGGTGACAATTTGTGAATGCAAATACTGATACCTACGTTTGCAGAGTGCTTTTTTCGTCTGCAATTACCTTAATATCCACCAGATTATTGTTAGACCTGTAGCATTGACGTAAGAAAAACGCTGCGCTTCTAACGCCCCCTGGCGTAGTTTCCAAAATCTTTGACCTGTAGTGAAAATTTGTTTTATGTCATGAGTGACATTAAGAAAATTCTAAACAACTTTCCAATAGAAACTTGGGTCTATAAATGAGATATTTTTCTGGCGTTTCCTTTTAAATCTCATTTCTTGCGCCGGCAATCTATAAATTAGTTTATGACGACTAAAAGTTTTTCTTGCTTTTCAACTCCCGTTCCTTTAAAGGATGCCTTTTATGTTCTGATTAATGTACTAAAATTGGCCATGAGGTCCAAAAGTATCCCAGTGAGGAACTTTTCTGAATTATTTTCTAGGGTACTGAAGAATACAGATAAGTGACAAAAAAAATATCAGCAGACCCAGAGCTAAGCTACAAACCTGTAAAACCAAAACCCCTAAGTTCCTACTCGTAGTATTACCTTATTCCAAAAAGTGAATACTAGGGAGAGGCAAAATAATGATTGACAAAAAGTCGTAGATCTTTAATTAAAGCTTTTTAAAATGAATACTGCTATAATATTTTTGACTCTCTCTGTCTTGCTCTTTCTTAGGTATATACTACGAATAAATAATAATATTTATTCGTAGGGTATATGCAATCTGTTTACCTCTAGATTTTCAGAAAGAGAAAATGTGATTCATTTAAATATACATTACTTCTGAAAACTTAACTTCTTCACAACAACGATAAAAAATATTATTGCCACAAAAACTCCTCAAGAAACATTTCATTTTCAGCAAAAAACGGACAGAAAAGTCGGATGCTTAGCTATTTAATTAATTTCGTTGTGGGTTCTTGAAAAAAATGTAAAAACTCGAGATGCGGTCCCTTGAGCTCCGCTAAGAAGAAAAGTTTAAGAAGCTCAGTAAGTTGGTACTCTCTAATTTTGGTTACTCTCCCCTTAGGTATTCAGTAGGAATGTTCATAAAGGTCGAAAGTTTTGACGAAACGCTTGCACTTAAGTATGAGAAGGAGTAGTATTATTTTTTTTCGGTAAAGAATTTATACGAAACAAAACTGTTATTTGTACAGGCCAATGATCTAAGAGCCAGACTAACCCGATACCGTACCGATGATATCCTGGACGTCAGCTTGTACGAGATAAGTATGGCTCTCAGACAGCTTAGAAAGAACAAGGCACCCGGGCACGATGGAATTACGGCTCAGCTTCTGAAAGCAGGCGGAAGGCCAGTGCTAAAAGCTATTCAGAAGCTGTTTAATTCTGTCATACTCGAAAGGAAAACGCCACAGGTATGGCACAGAAGTGTGGTGGTGCTCTTCTTCAAAAAGGGTGATAAGACCCTGCTGAAGAATTACAGACCCATCTCACTTCTAAGCCATGTCTATAAGCTGTTCTCGAGAGTCATTAAAAACCGTCTCGCACGCAGGCTTTCAGCCGGTTTTGCGTAAAAGCTTCAGTACCAAAGATCACATACATACGCTACGGCAAGTTATACAGAAGACCGAACCAGCCCCTTTGCCAAGCGTTTGTGAACTACGAGAAGGTCCTCGATTCGATCGAGACGTGGGCTGTGCTACGATCTCTCAAGAGGTGCCAAGTTGACTATCTGTTTATTGAAGTGTTGAAGAATCTGTACAAAAACGCCACTTTGACAGTTCGTCTTCAGGACCAGGACTTGAAACCTATCCAATTGTAGCGAGGAGTGCGACAGGGAGACGTCATATCTCCTTAACTGTTCACCGCTGCATTGGAAGGCGTCTACAAAATCCTGGACAGGAAAGGACTTGGCATCAACATCAATGGTGAGTACATGACCCACCTTCGATTTGCCGACGATATTGTCGTAATGGCTGAGACCCTGGAAGATCTCGGCACGATGCTCAATAACCTCAGTAGCGTTTCTCAACAAGTGGGTCTTAAAATGAACATGGATAAGACGAAAATTATGTCTAAAGCCCTTGTTGTACCCACTCCACTCAAAGTTGGAGACTCTACGCTCGAAGTTGTCGATGAATACGTTTACCTGGGACAAACAGTCCAGCTGGGTAAATTCAAGTTGAAGAAAGAGGTTACTCGTCGAATCCATGGATGGGCAACGTTCGGGAAGCTCCGCAATATCTTCACGTCCAAAATACCGCAGTGTCTCTCGACGAAAGTCTTTGACCAGTGTGTGTTGCCAGTGACGACATATGGCACCGAGACGTGGTCGCTTACGATTAATTGGCCTTATCAGGAAGCTCAAATTCACCCAAAAGGCCATGGAAAAGGCTATGCTTGGAATCTCTCTGCGCAATCGAATCAGAAATGAGGAGATCCACAGAAGAACTGAAGTAACTGTCCAAGTATTTGTCAAAGTATGTCACGAAACTAATGTTTATCGAGTATCCTGTTAAACAAACATACCGAATTTCATCATAATGTTTTCTGGTTGAATTTCTGTACCCTTTTAGCAGTATGCTCGACAGACCATAAAGAGTTTCCAGAGTAAGTGGCACCGCCATCTAGTTCCAGTGAGTTTTGTTACTTTTCGGATTACAATTTTTAAAATGGATGATTGTCAGTCCTCCATTCTAGCCAATCTGTTTAGTTTTAGATCTGTTTTAAATCAAATGTCATCTATTTAAAATGTGAATTATTATGCAATGTTATGTTTAGTTATCACTTCGTTTTCATATACATTTTATATTGCCGCTCGTAAAACAAAAAATAAATTCAATCTTACATTATGGCTACTTCTCGTGGAATGTGGTCTGCTATTATGTTATTTAAAAAATCTTTTGCACATGCTGTAGGTAAATAAAAAGTGAAAAATCCATCATTTTATTAAAATTGTTCTCTTCAGCTCGTACTAGTAAGTATTAAAACTTACCTGTATCGAAAAATTACATTTGAAACGTGCTAGCTTTTGTGTAAAGTCAACATAGCAGCAAGCTCGTAGAAACAAAACCAGTATAAACTGAACCAGCGATCCTCTGTAGGTCAAAATGTTCCCACTGACGAGCGGCCTTGTGTACCACCTCCTTGCCTTTTTCTGCCCAAAAGCAACAGTGTTTTTACTACTGAGTCTCAGGGTGGCTAGCCCACTTTGCTTATCTAATATGTGAAACATACCATACCATACCATCAGGTGGCCCACCTGCTGAAAAAAACAAAACAAATAAAACAGCATTAATTATGGGCGGTGGTAACCACATACCATCGGGTGGCGTAGCTGTGTGGCATCAAAATTGAAAAATATCCAGACCGCCTGGTAGCAGAATAACTAGAGCGTTCCTTTTTTTGGTCACTAGCCATTTGGCAGCATTTGAAGCCATTATGGCCTGACAATACCTACACGATAGGACGAGAACTGACTAACTAATACAAACAAAAACCTTTTTTTTTGTTTTAAGTGCGAGCATTGTTATTATCATATTACCTGCAAATGATGTTTGCAACAAGTTTTAGGCGTCAAGACACGAAACTAAGAATTCACGAAGGCGAAAGCGTGTCATATTCTGAATATCCGTACATTATGGTCATAGTGATTCCTGGGAAACAATTTGGTGAATTCAGAAGAAGTTGTACATGTAGTTTATTAAACTCGAACTGGATTTTAACTGCGGCCCATTGTTTCGATGGAATAAGTGATCCTCAATTTTACAGAATCGTTTACGGAAACTTGTCAATACATCCGAATATTACACCCTTTAAAAGAAAAGTCTTGAAAATTGTTCTTCATCCTCATTTCCGAATCCAAAGACAGTTTGACACTGCGAAAAATGATATTGCGCTTGGGTTCATTGAGTCTTTAGATTCCCCCCCGTATGGCAAAAATTTCATCAGTTGACTATCAGTCTTTAACGGGTTATCCCGTAAAGTTTTTTGGAGCCGGCATGACTATATCTTGGAGAGATGTTTATTCTAGAAACAAGAAGATTTTAAACGAAGACAGAAAGAAAATTCAAACAATGCCCCTTCAGTCTGGTGAGGCTGTCGCTATTAAATGCCTGCCTGACATTGAATTGTATCCAGCTATTTGTTTAGGGAGCAAATGTAGTAACAAGGGCTTGAGCGTTATGCCTGGAGACTCAGGAGGTCCTCTTATGTACAAAACTAAAATTGTAGGCATGGCTTCTAAGTCTGGTTTTGGAGAACAAGTAGTTTATACTCGTAGGCCACCTTTTAAAAAGAAGGCTGGTCCTCCTTACATGGCATATCCTCCTGTTGGAGTTTATTTGTACTGGATTTATTTAGTTTTATCTGGAAATTTTACAACTAAAGTAACGAGAAATAATTTAACTCATCCCTGCTAATGAATCTGTCACCAAAATGGGTTAATTGAAGTAAGACCGCTTTTTTTAATATCTTTTTGTATATTGTAATCATGGATGTAATGTAAAAAGATCCTTGCGTGGCTTTTAATTTACTTAAATTTTTGCTATCACCATTGTGCGTTTATTTCTCATTTTTGAGCAGAGGCCCATTTTTCGTAACTCTTGCATTGTAAAACGTCAAAATGCATGAAGTGGAATTTATTGAATTTATGTTTTAAATCATTATTTTAAGAATAACCTGTCCACCGCGTTCGTAGGTAAAGGAGACTGCGAGAGCCGGAATACTCGACCCGATCTACGGACTACACAGTTGCTACAGATTCATGAAATAGACAACCTTTCCCAAGTAAAATAGGGCAAAAATGATGCTGTGTTCTCACTTTTATGGAAAAGTATCCCTATTATTTTTGCCCGTGTAACAATTCATACTTGCGAATTATGAATTAGAAGCCACTGGCCTGACGATGCTTACACGATAAAACGATAACTGACAAACTACTACATAAACCTTTTTTGTTTGTTTTTAGTGCGAGCATTGTTATTACCAATTTTCCTGCAGACGATGTTTGCAACAAGTTCCAGGCGTCAAGAAACAAAACTAAGAGTTCACGATGGTAAAAGCGTGTCATATTCAGAATATCCGTACATTATGATCATTGCTCGAAAACTAGTAGTTGGCGCAAAATTCAAAAGAAGTTGTACATGTAGTCTGGTAAACACTAACTGGATTTTAACTGCAGCTCATTGTTTAGATAGAATAAGTGATCCTAAATTTATAAATGCGAAAAAGTATAAATGCATAATATAGATTTCGAATTAAAATTTTGTTTAAAAACCCTGTTTGTTGTCATTTATGTTCGGATAATTGTTCAGGAGAGCTTTACTTTAAAAGACATCTCCCGAATACAAAAGCCGTAGATTTTAATTTGTGATTGCTACTTGGGATCTACTAGGTCTGTAGTCCTACTGAAATCACTGAAAACTATGTTGTGACGTCACTCAGTAATAATAGAGTGTAACCTGTGTTATGTGTGTGAAAATAAAAAGAAAACAAAATAAACCCGTCCGCCGCGTTTGCTGGTGATGCAGTCTCGGTTAGAGAGTATTATATTCTTTGGTAAAGGAGTGTGTAACAAAACGTAACCTACCTAAATGGATATTGTGGACTGGAATTTAATTATTTTAATTCTGTAATAATTTTGGCCATAAATGCGTGATCGTCTAACTTTAACACCTAAAAGACCCGTACATTGTGGATTAGTAATTAATTTAAAAAATATTTGAATTGTGAAAATAATTAAGTAGAAAATGAAGTTAAAAGGTATTACACATACAAAATAAAATATTTGGAATAAAACATACCAATTCAGCCCACTAGCTTGTGTGTGATGTCAAACCGAGCGCTGCAGACTCGTCTCAACCGCGCGTCTCTTTCAATTTCTAGGTGACCTAGGTTTCCTGGATCTAGACCTTATAGTGGGAAGTAAAATTAAATTAAGCACGTGGTCTCTTCGTCTCGCGTTGCTGGAATGAAAGTGACTCAAAACCAGGGATAGGGTTTGGATGAAGACTTGAAAGTCTAGAATTAGGTTTCCTATAGATTTTTAGAATATCTGGGACTCCCAACCAACCTAGCATCCCAGGCCTACCTACAAAACCTAGAACAATCCTACGCCCAAAGTTTAAAATAGGTTACCTTGCAAACCATCACACACATTATTCCGATCATCTCAAAATAACATCCATCTCCACCTGCCTAAAATTTATCTACGATTAGTAAATTGTTTTATATCCATTTGATCCAAACGAAACAAGATTCGACACTCAATTTTAACGTGTAAGAGTGCTGAATATTGTCCCTTTATAATACAGGCTAGGCGACTTAGGTAATCTAACCAGTACTATATTCGTGGAACATTAGACAAAACCAATTTACTAAAGTAATATTGTCTTATAAATGCATGTGTTGTACCGATTAATTTTATTGTGTATTCATCGATATAACATTATAATACCTACATCACATTTTAGTGTTAAACATCCATCACCACCTAAGTGCCCTAATAACCTAGCATCAAATGAACTCAACCTAATTCTCACGCTGGCTCCATAAAACACAGGAATCAGCTGCACCTAGATTTAACTCAGAAAACTCGCCGTTGATCACCCCAGCACCTTCTCATATGACCTATCATTTCAAGAGACCTAGCTAGCACTTTTAAATGAATAGTAGGAAATCTGAAATAAACTCACCAACAACGAAGCCATAAATTCCCGACGGGAAAGACACAAGCACGAAGCCCTCTCGTACAATACCTGTATGTAGCACGTTCACTGCACTAAATTGAAATATAATTATAAATTACTTTACACAATTTTACACTTGCAAAAAAAAGTAAGTTAGTATTCCCTATTGCAAAAAGACACTTCTTTAATCAGTAAACCTCCACGTCTAACATTTAACACTAATGCGCATTAGGTACCTAAATTAATATCTAGCCTACTGAACCGCAGTCGCTAAGTACTATTTTTTTTTAAGCTCTTATTCTATATCCTATCGTACGTAAAGTCAGACGCCGTCTCTCAATCAAACCCTAATTTTAACCACTAAAGTACTATAATCAGGCGGCCGCCGAAAAAAAATAATAATTTGTGCACGTAATCCCTATTCTAAAGCCTAGCGCTGACTGCCCTCCTGCATTTCTCATTCAAAATCCTGTGTTTGTTCCTTACAATTTTATACCTGCTGCATCTCTCCTAAAATGAACCTTAAATCAAAACAGTAAAAATTACCACATGTGCAATTTGGCTGCAGTGTGTTACGTCACTGCCTCGCTATGCCTTTTTTTCTGAAATTTCTAAGAAGTGTTGTTTTTACAATAATACGTCCACTGCGTCTTTTTACCAAAATGAATCTAATTACAAGGCATTACAGTCCACTACGAGCGCAATGCTATTTTGTAAGCGGGAAGTCTATTTAGATGTACAGTCAAGAGGACGTTCAGCTTGACACGTTGGATTTCGTACCATAACTATTTCATCTCCGCAAGAACTAAAGACAAACTGCGAGTGTCAAGCTTGACCTGCCGTTGAACGTACCTGTTGTAAATTGTAATATTATAGTGGCTTATTTGTTTCAACTAGTAATTCTTAATTTTAAAGTAAGTAATACTCATTTTATACGTTTATTACTAAATTCCTAAAACTGTGACGAATATGATCGTTACATCGCCCCTTTATTTCTGAGTTGGATTGATATTTTCCATAAATAGCAGAAGACAATGAGGAAATAACAATAGAAAAACTAAATTTGTGCTTGTCAATATCAAGATCACTTCAGTAGTTTTTTATTATTATTATTGATGTCGTACCCCTTACACTAAACGTTTTAAATCATCTTACAGAAGTACTAGCACTCCTGCTAATGTTGTATTCCCACATCATTTACCACTGCTGTCAATAATCCTTAATTTACCTTACGCCCCTAGCTTTGAAAAATCTTTCATACTTGTACTTCTTATAAGAGTAATGTCTTCCTACATCATTCAACCCTTCTTGCAATAAACCTAGACAAGACAGACTTACTTTCAGATATTCAGTTCAGTAGTTTTTGCATGTTAGGATGTTGTTTTATGCAAAACGCCCCTAAGAATTCAAGAAATATGCATACTTTACATAATTATACCTAATAATGCACTTCTAGTATAACTTCAATACACATTTAATACAATCTCATTTCGACTTTATCTCTGATAGGATTGTGTTTGTGTCCTATTGGAATAGTCGCATAAAGTTAAATAAGACCCAATTCTGATTGTTGAATGGCACAATGGTAGTGCACTTGCTTACCGTGCAGAAAGTTTCGGGTTCGATACTTGATCGGAATCGATGTCAGAATGTAACTAATGATTTGAAGTCTGAGTATCTGTGTACTGATATTCTACACTTTTCTTGATAGTAACAATAAAATAAATATTTTGAAATTAACCGTGTTCCTTGTCCGTGTGGTACCGGCAAAGAACAGTACCAATCTGACTCTACCCGAAGGTGTCATAAGAGGCGACTAAGGAATCATGAACCGGAAAATGGGCAGCAACATTTTTCTGTATATCGTCTCATCCCAACTGCGGTCACCAACAACTCTAGTCTCCAGCCGCAACGCTTACAAGTGCGTTGGTAAATCCCCTTTTAGTACCAAGCGTTTTTATTGAAAGTCTGCAATGAACGTTTAACCGGGCGAAATATTATGATGATGATTCTTTCCTAATCACAATAACAAAAGAACATCGACTGTGGTGAAAACCTAAGTAGATAAGGCATAGCAGTAAGAAAAGAGCGGTTTCTCTGCTTCGTAAGGCATGTTAAGTCGTTCGAACGAGCTTGATTTCCTGCCAGTAGTCATTTAACTATATCAAATATCTTTATAATAAAATTGTGCGATGGGCTGATTTTCGCAACTAAACGTTAAGCAATGCCCTTAAAACTATTTACTGACTTGAAAAACTTCTGACTCTGACACATGTTAACTATTTAACTAACAATAGACTCTGTGGACTAGTGGCTAGAGTGTTTGGCACCCGATCCGTGGTTCCGGGTTAGTTTCCAGGTAAGGACACAGTTAAACAAAATCCCATTGAGCAACCTCTCCAGTTTGGTTAAAACATTAATGAATTAATAATCTGGTTTTCCGAAAAGCAAGATGATTCCGTGCTTCGGAAGGCGCGTTATGTTTTTGGTCCTGACTACTATCTACGGATGCAGTCGTTAATGAGCCATGTCAAAGGCTTTTGGCGGCTCTACAACTCTGACACCAGGATTTGTGAGGTTGGTCATCGACCTTGAAACCCGTATGATATGATGATGATAATGATGATGATGAACACAACCCATTAAAGTCCACTGCTAAACATATAGGTAGGTAAAATTTTTTCGCCCCTAATTTTAACTTAATTTTTGACTCAAAGTAAAAAAACAATTAAACTCAACAAGCAACAGGTATAAAACTCATACCGAGATTAAGTAATTTCGCCCCTATAAATCCCATTTATCTTTTTAAAATAAAAGCGACGTCATAAAATTATAAGGTACAAGTTTTAATGAGTTCAAATTTTAATTTTTCGACAGGTAGAAGAAACCTATATTGATATAAAATAATTAAATCAAATAATTTCGCCCCTACGAATTTAATCCATTTGGTTATGATAAGTCCACTGTTAATTCCATTTATTTTAAATAAAAATAGTTTTTTTTGACGTTCAACTGCACTAAATTGCATTTTTCAAACTACTTAAAACTTTGTGTTCAAACTGTAAAATGCTATCTCAAAATAATTAATTTACTAACAAAGAAAGCTACATTAGGTTCTGAAATTTAACAGAACTTAACATTTTACACAAAATTTTAGGGTTCCGTTCCTCAAACTTGAAGATAGAAAACCCTTACGACTGTGATTTCTTTATGATAGGCCGGTTCGCGCACGTGTCTCGTACAATTTTTTTTTTTGTACTTTGCATATTAATTTGAAAAGCTGTGGTTAGGAACAAGTACCTATTTATACAAATTAAAAATCTGAGATTGAAAACAATAACTAATTCAATTACCACAATACCCAATAAACCCATTCTCTATACTACTATGTCATTCGAATATATTTCTAAGCGTCATATTAACTGAACATTCAAATACATCACCTGATTATTCGGCTTTAATTTCTTTAACACAAAAGTAAACAAACTACAAATATCCTTTGACGAATAATCGTCAATTAAACTCATTACTAAAATTTAAAGTACAGAACCTTGTCGGAGTTTGACTTTCACACTTGACCGACTACCTTTTTTTATGACGAACTGGGTCTGGGAATCACCGAACTTCACCGAACCCACTCGTCTCACTTCGTCGTCAAGCGTAAACAAATTGCCACTTTTGTACCTATGTGTCAACTACGACCAAATTTATTACTACAAAAATATTTCTCAAAATCTCTCTGAACTCAAGTGGATTGCCTACCATCATGGGAACTATTGATGCACTTGTGTTATCGACAACTTAGGTACAGTATCAGAAAACTTAAGCCGGAAACAATAATAAGTTGCGTGAAGCGTTTTGTTTTGAAACAGAGGTCTTTGTTTTTGAAGCAGAGGTTCTCAACCTAGGTCTTATAAAATCTTGGTTGGTAAAACAGAGTCGATAAACTTGAAAACTAACACAATATATAAAATTAGTTTTAAATAAGGAATAGTATTAATGCAAATAACTAAACGATTTTGTGTGTTATTCAAATTCACCAAATAAATTTAAAATATTAGCATTAATTAAAATTATGCTTGAGCGATTAGGTTTGAAACTTGCGTAATGTACTTTTGAAAACAATTCAAAGCTCAAATTCAATATTTATTTGTTACTTTTTTTATGAAAACATATATCTTCATACTTTGGGTATGAGTTACTGTTCTGAACTTTTTCAAAGCCCGTACTTTTTTAAGTTCAAAAGTTGTAAACCACTGACTTGCGACGCACAAACATGTGTTACCAAAAAAAACTGACCTGCCCATGGTACGAAATAATAGAAAGTTAAACTGTGCCATAAAACTGTAAAACCCAAGGGTCCGTTTGTTTTTCATTGTTTGACTGATATGACCTGCTCCAAATATAGATGCCTTTTAAAAAATAATGCTTCTATTCATTTTTAAAACTCATGTAATTTTACTCTGTTTATTACCTAAATATCCTTGAATTCAAAATGTTTTATACACTTTCATTGAGGCAGTCCTATTTTTTTTACATCTTATTAAAAACATTAAATTTAATGAGAATATCTACCCAAAATTTTTATTTACCTCTAAAACCTATCTGCTTACTAAAATACCTATAATACCAATCTTAACAAGAGTACTAAATACTCGCATGTTTGTGCTAAGTACAGCTGACCGCATATCAGTGGCAAACTCCGACCCTGAGCGAATCTCTGGTTTCGAGCGTATGTAGTGCTGAACAAGTTCAGTTTATACCAACTGATTTTGTTACCACCTACTTGCAGCCGTGTTTATTACTTTTATCAATAGATATGTAACCGCTACCTGGAGTTGTAATAAATATAACTACCAATTCAAAAATGTTTATACCGTTCCTGCATAATTATTGTAATTCACAAGACATTAACGTCCAAAAATATTTTTATGTAACAAGTGACCAAGCGATCTCGCGAGCTACCTGATGGTAAGTAGTAACCAGTGCCAATAGTGCCTACTGTCTTATTAGTAGTATAAATGACACTAACAAGACAGCAAAACGCGTTGCTCACCCTAAGAACTAAGTTGGTTTGTCTCTTGTGCCAGAAATTTCACTAGCTCCATTGCCCTTCAAACCAAAACACAGTAGTGCAAGCACTGCCGCTTTACAGCAGAAAAAAGCAAAGGGGTGGCACTTCCCCAGACGGAAGCTGCACAAAAGCCCTACCACCTTTCATCTTAAGCATCCACCGTACAAAATTTTTTTGTTTACTATTCTCAAAAGAACTTAAACTATTAAAACTGAGATGTCAAAGGGTTCCTATTTTTATACCTATTAAATCATTAGAATATAACGTTCGATACAAAAACGCTAAAATAAACCTGAACTTGGCAAACGAAAACACTCTTACTTTGTCGAAACAAAAAAATACATCCCATTTCGAAGGGCATGTGGCGTGGCCGGTAGTGACCTTGTCTACTGCGCGCGCTATGTTGAGTTGCGGGTTCAATACTTGGCAAAGCATACATTTATGTGATTTAAAAAATCGTTTTTTTTTTGTGACTGGCGTTATTTATCAATTTATTGTTTCAAGTTAAGAATCAAATTACACAATATGAAATGTCTAACGTAATTTATCTATGTATTTGTGTACAATATTGTCACAGATATATCATCATAACAGTCATGTTTCAAGATGATAAATGACCACCATACCCACCTTTTTTTTTTCATTCTTATTCCTAGCCTATTTTGTGTCCCACTGCTGGCCAAAAGTAGGTATTTGCGTACCTTAAGTATATCTGTTTATAAAACTCTTTATGCCATCACATTAAATTCTTAAAACAAAAAAATACAAACTAGTCATACATTATATTTGTTTGTAATGCTGTACTCTATGTATCGTTTCAAAAAGTGAAAAACACATAAAAAATTCTAGTCATCCTAATAAATGACCTATGCTATGCTAAGTCATATCTACACGTAATAAAACAGGTTCTTTTATTGTGTGTTCGAATCAATCAAGATCCGCCCTTTAAGAACACGATTCTGCGTCACGAGGCACCAATGTAACAAAACGTAACCTACCTAAATGGATATTGTGGACTGGAATTTAATTATTTTAATTCTGTAATAATTTTGGCCATAAATGCGTGATCGTCTAACTTTAACACCTAAAAGACCCGTACATTGTGGATTAGTAATTAATTTAAAAAATATTTGAATTGTGAAAATAATTAAGTAGAAAATGAAGTTAAAAGGTATTACACATACAAAATAAAATATTTGGAATAAAACATACCAATTCAGCCCACTAGCTTGTGTGTGATGTCAAACCGAGCGCTGCAGACTCGTCTCAACCGCGCGTCTCTTTCAATTTCTAGGTGACCTAGGTTTCCTGGATCTAGACCTTATAGTGGGAAGTAAAATTAAATTAAGCACGTGGTCTCTTCGTCTCGCGTTGCTGGAATGAAAGTGACTCAAAACCAGGGATAGGGTTTGGATGAAGACTTGAAAGTCTAGAATTAGGTTTCCTATAGATTTTTAGAATATCTGGGACTCCCAACCAACCTAGCATCCCAGGCCTACCTACAAAACCTAGAACAATCCTACGCCCAAAGTTTAAAATAGGTTACCTTGCAAACCATCACACACATTATTCCGATCATCTCAAAATAACATCCATCTCCACCTGCCTAAAATTTATCTACGATTAGTAAATTGTTTTATATCCATTTGATCCAAACGAAACAAGATTCGACACTCAATTTTAACGTGTAAGAGTGCTGAATATTGTCCCTTTATAATACAGGCTAGGCGACTTAGGTAATCTAACCAGTACTATATTCGTGGAACATTAGACAAAACCAATTTACTAAAGTAATATTGTCTTATAAATGCATGTGTTGTACCGATTAATTTTATTGTGTATTCATCGATATAACATTATAATACCTACATCACATTTTAGTGTTAAACATCCATCACCACCTAAGTGCCCTAATAACCTAGCATCAAATGAACTCAACCTAATTCTCACGCTGGCTCCATAAAACACAGGAATCAGCTGCACCTAGATTTAACTCAGAAAACTCGCCGTTGATCACCCCAGCACCTTCTCATATGACCTATCATTTCAAGAGACCTAGCTAGCACTTTTAAATGAATAGTAGGAAATCTGAAATAAACTCACCAACAACGAAGCCATAAATTCCCGACGGGAAAGACACAAGCACGAAGCCCTCTCGTACAATACCTGTATGTAGCACGTTCACTGCACTAAATTGAAATATAATTATAAATTACTTTACACAATTTTACACTTGCAAAAAAAAGTAAGTTAGTATTCCCTATTGCAAAAAGACACTTCTTTAATCAGTAAACCTCCACGTCTAACATTTAACACTAATGCGCATTAGGTACCTAAATTAATATCTAGCCTACTGAACCGCAGTCGCTAAGTACTATTTTTTTTAAGCTCTTATTCTATATCCTATCGTACGTAAAGTCAGACGCCGTCTCTCAATCAAACCCTAATTTTAACCACTAAAGTACTATAATCAGGCGGCCGCCGAAAAAAAATAATAATTTGTGCACGTAATCCCTATTCTAAAGCCTAGCGCTGACTGCCCTCCTGCATTTCTCATTCAAAATCCTGTGTTTGTTCCTTACAATTTTATACCTGCTGCATCTCTCCTAAAATGAACCTTAAATCAAAACAGTAAAAATTACCACATGTGCAATTTGGCTGCAGTGTGTTACGTCACTGCCTCGCTATGCCTTTTTTTTCTGAAATTTCTAAGAAGTGTTGTTTTTACAATAATACGTCCACTGCGTCTTTTTACCAAAATGAATCTAATTACAAGGCATTACAGTCCACTACGAGCGCAATGCTATTTTGTAAGCGGGAAGTCTATTTAGATGTACAGTCAAGAGGACGTTCAGCTTGACACGTTGGATTTCGTACCATAACTATTTCATCTCCGCAAGAACTAAAGACAAACTGCGAGTGTCAAGCTTGACCTGCCGTTGAACGTACCTGTTGTAAATTGTAATATTATAGTGGCTTATTTGTTTCAACTAGTAATTCTTAATTTTAAAGTAAGTAATACTCATTTTATACGTTTATTACTAAATTCCTAAAACTGTGACGAATATGATCGTTACAAGTGACTGAGCCGCAAAGCAAATATCAGCAGCGTCGGGCGGTGGCGAGCTGAAGCCATATTTTCTCTGCTTTTATATAAAAAAAAAAATGTTGTCTGTATATGGAAAATATTTATAAAAAATATTATCAAGTTATGCTATTTGATGCCCCTGAATCCAAATCACAGATTATTTTGACAATTTGTCTGTTTATTCGTTCGAGCAACACGCAAAAAGTACTGAAAAGATTGTTAAACTTTTTAATTAGTCAGGTGATCGTTTGACTTGAACACTAGTATTTTTCTCTTTGCGAACGAGAACCGAATCCAATCATTTATAATGCGGAAGATGTCGTGGGCAAAATAGTCTAGGCAACGATGCGGATCGTTCTATGAAGTTATATTAAATCCTCAGTCGATGAAACTTTGCTGGGGTATTACACTACATGAGACATACCTTCTATAAAAAAAAATCGGTACTTTTAATTTTTCCATACAAAAGTTAAAAAAAAAAATATTTTTGGATATTTTGAAATTACATTTAATTCATGATTCTTTATCATCCTGTCAAATAAAATCTGCCCTAGAAATTTATGTTGGGCTCAACTGCTTCGTTGCCTACTTTAATAGAGTTATATTATTTTGATGCCTGAGTTTGTTTTAATTAAAACAAAAATAAAATTATAAATTATACATTATTGTAGAAAGCAGCATTTATAGATATTACGCAACTGTTTTCGGAATGGCAATATTTGTGATACAGTTTCCAGTTTCATATTTCGAACTTTAACAAATGGGAGAAGAAAAAAATAATATTAGTCCTAGTCTTAAAACCTCACCTTACCTCACCTTACCTCTTCTGAGAGCCTCAAAGAGAACGGTTACGTCGATAAATGTTCAATCACAGCGCATATCCTTAAAGGCCACCACATGTTTTGGGTGGGATTTTGTGATAATGTTCAACCAAGTCAAAGTCAAAATCGTTTATTCATTGTTGGATATTAAAATCTCTTAATGACGTCAGCTAAACTACATCGCTTCACAAACAATGTGGCGCCATAGTGGGAAAAAAAGAGCAGGACAAGCTTCATACAGTGCCACTTGAGTTCCTTTGTCGATTGAAATAAGAATTACAAATTCGAATGTGTTAATCTTGACACACTTAAGACTGTATTTTTTTATTGTGTTGTAATAATTTATGTTAACGATCGATTCCCCAATACACAGAAGTCGTTAGGATATAAAATCATTAAAAATAAAGATAGAATAATATGATAAGTATATCTTGTTATGTGTCCATGATACCATACATGTTGTGAAAACTCAAACACAAATTGTACTGCACAAGAGACTGTTTTATTTACTTCAGCTGCCAAAAAACAAGTGAGTCAATTTCACAAGAACCTCGGTATTTAAACGCTACCCTACTGGTCCCCACTCTCCCACCTCCACTACTGTGGCGTGTCGACGTGGACCAATAGGAATCGTTTTACAACAACCAACCAAAATGAGTCAATACACTTCCTTTTAAAAGCGATAATCAACGGAAATTACTTACAATAACTTTTTAAAACTGGTCAATACACTGTCTTTTAAATATAGTATTTTAAAACAATAGTCAATACACCATTCTTATTTATCCGTTATGCTTACATTCGTCCATCCTGACTATATAATTGCGACCTCGCAATCGTTGCAACAATGCTATCAATACTACCTTACTATTAAACTGTACTACTTTACTATCATCATTACTACCATACTATTATACTGCACTACTTTACTATCATACTTTACTACCCTGCTATCAAACTCTATTGCTTTATCATCACACTGTACAACTCTACTACACTCTACTGCAATGTAATAACATATGAGACGAGACTATTTTAATTTATTAAGTTTATCCTTTAAACATCTGGCGTATCTAAGTTCGTACATTATCTTTACTACAAGTTATAATTTTATATCAACATATTTATTTGTTCGTTATAATCAAAACCTTACTAGTTTCCAGTAATAACATAAATTTCCACTTATTTGTGATTAGTGTGATTACTTACATATCATAATTACTTACTTTAGATAGAAGCTATTTAAGTCGTAACATTACAATACTCCTCAACGGAGTCACTAGAATCTCCAGAAGAACCGTCACTATCTAAATTACTAAAGGATAACCAAGGATGTATTCGGTCAACCGGATAAACCCCTTTGTAAACCGACTTACCCTTCTTCTTGGTTACAGGTGTATCTTCCACTTCGTAACGATCGTTTGGTAATATTTGAGTTATACGGTAAGGGCCTAAACATTTTGCAACTAATTTTTTGCTTTTTCCTTTCTCAGATACTTCTCGTTCTACTCTTACCAGCTGTCCTACTTTAAATTTCCGAGCTGGAGTACGTGATTTGTCGAACTTTTGTTTTTGTTTTTCTTGGTTAGTTTCAATTTGTTTTTGGGCCTCATATCTATTTCGTTCTATATTTGATGAGGTAGACGAACAGTCATCCTCGTCAACCGTGGAAAATCTCAAGGCACTTTCTGACTCTCCGGTTAATCTTAGTCCGAACAATACCTCAGTTGGGGTTTTGCCAGTTGATTTATTAATTGTATTATTGAGACCCCACTGTATCTGAGGCAAATGTTCGTCCCATTTTCGTTCGTCACCTCCATGATTTTTAGCATTTAGTGCATCCAAGACCGTACGGTTATAACGTTCTATTTGACCGTTCGCTCTAGGTGTTGCGACCGCATTTAAAATATGTTGTATCCCTGTGCTATTAACATATTCCTTAAAATTTGAACTAGTAAATGTCGTTCCTCGGTCTGTGATAAGTCTTTTCGGGACGCCAAACAAGGCAAAGTAGTCTTTAAAAACATTAATAGTAGTATTACTTTTTGTGTTTTTCACTGCTTTTAAGTAAATGAATTTAGTGAACGCGTCTATAATAAGCAAAATATACTTATTTTTCCTTTTGCTCTCGTTAAAGGGTCCCAAGTGGTCCGCATGCAAAGTGTGAAACGGAACTGGCTCCTTAGGTATAGGATGCAGATATCCTGACTTCCTTCCACTAGGCTTTTTCCCGTGTGCACATTGCAAACACGACTCTACATACTTTTTTATGAATTTACGCATCTTAGGGAACCAATAATCGGCCCGAACCTTATCAAAAGTCTTTTCGAATGAGAAATGTCCGATTTGATCGTGACATGCCTGCAATATCTGCCATCTCACTCCCTTGGGTGCCAACCACTTAAGACCCTGTTCAGTTATTTTGTAAACTAGATTCCGTTTGACACAATATTTTTTTTTTATCTCTACAATATTATCAGTATCCTTATCCGACAGTATTTTTTTAATTCTTTGAACCTCCTCATCACCGGACTGCACAGTTTCTAGCCAATCTGAAGTTATCTGCAAGATATTAGGGGCACACATACTTTCAATGCTGTTTTCATCACTCCCTATTGGGTTACGACTTAAAGCGTCAGCATGACTAATGGCTGTACCTGGTTTGTACAAAACGTTACAATCAAACTCCTGAATCAGACTCCACCAGCGAGCAACACGTGGGATCATGTCTCGTTTTAAAAATGTTGACCGCAAAGAATTACAGTCAGTTACAATGTTGAATTTAATACCAAGTAAATAAGGTCTAAATTTGCATAACGAACTTATGACAGCTAACGTTTCGAGCTCATATGACGAAAAGTGTTGTTCTTCTGGTGAAGTCTGTCTGCTATAAAATGCAACGGGTTTTAAGATATTCCCGTGTTTTTGGAGCAGTATGCCCGCTACGCCATGTTTACTTGCGTCAGTATGTAGCTCGGTTTCCAAACGAGGGTCAAACAAACTCAAGACCGGTCGGGAAACGAGTCTCGTCTTAAGCTCTTGAAAAGCTTGCTGTTGAACTATACCCCATTCCCAAGGACTATTTTTCTTGAGCAATTTGGACAAGGGTCGTGCGATCACAGCAAAATCTTTGATGAAACGCCTGAAAAAACTAGCAAGGCCAAGGAATTGTCTCACGTTGTGAACATTCTTCGGAATTGGAAAGTTTTGCACGGCGGCAGTCTTTTGTTGACCGGGTTTAATCCCCTCTGCAGAAACCTCAAACCCGAGAAAATCTATAGAGGTTTGGAAGAACTTACATTTCGAAACTTTTAAAGTAAGACCAGCTTCTCTAATCTTTTCGAATACCTGCTCGAGTTTCTCCAGACCGTCTTCGATTGAATTAGAAGGAACCAGAATATCATCCATATACACGACTACTGAGTTGAAACGCAAGTTATCCAAAACTTTGTTAATTCCCCTTTGAAAAACAGCTGGCGCATTAGTTAGCCCGAATGGCATTCTATTAAACTCGTATTGTCCTTCAGGTGTTACGAAAGCAGTTTTTGGTTTGGCATCTTCTGTTAACTCAACCTGATAGTATCCTGAAGCCAAATCAAGGGAAGTGAAATATTTAAATCCGGATAACCTCTCCAGCTGCTCCTCAATAATTGGCAAGGGATAATGTTGCTTTATAGTTTTTCGATTAAGAGATCTATAATCAATACACAGACGCTTCTCGCCAGTCTTCTTTTTGACGATTATGATCGGACTGGCAAATGGTGAAGACGACTCTCTAATTATTCCACAGTCTAGTAACTCATCGATCATTTGTCTAACCTCGGCTTTTTCGCTGTGGGATAACCTATAGGGTCTGTACACAACCGGTTCTCTGTCCGTTAGTGCAATATCCATCTTTTCTACACCAGTGCAACCTAACTCCCCTAGCGAGATAGCAAAAGAAGATCTATATCTATTTAACAACGCCAACAACTTCAATTTTTGAGTCTCCTCTATGCTGTCATCTATATTTAAATCGGACAGAGTGAAGGGCTCATAATACCCCTTGGAAGAATCTACCCTACATACATCCGGAGCCGGCATATCGATTAATTGAATTTCTTCAGCTCTAGCAATTAAACAATCCTTGGAAAAGGGTATGCTCTTGCCACTGAGGTTTTTAATTAATAAAGTGCTTCTACCTTCTTTTAGTGTGTACACACCCTCCTCCAAAAAGTATTCCCGCTTAGGCTTTGAACAAAAACATCCATGCACTAAAAAGGGCCCGTCTAATTTATTGGTCGAGTAAACATCTAAACAATTCACGCCTGGCTGTAACTCTGTGTCAACAGCTACAAAAAGCTTTTCACAGTTTGCTCCTTGACATTTCAAATCCTGAGACACCAACAGCTCGTCACTGGTTTTCAAGATGCTAATATCCGGCAATTCGGTGAAGTTCTGGCCTAGTAATAACGAATGGTGAAGAAAATGATCAGGTACAACATGTATTGAGATTCTAGCCTTCACACCTTGGATCTCGATATCTGCCAAACAGCTTCCTAGAGTCTGAACCTTAGCACCTCCAAATCCTGTCATTGTTAATACTTCTCCTCCAAATGATCCTAACACAACTTTTGCGTCACTGTGCCTGAATAACGTACAGTCGCTTCCCAAATCCATAAACGCAGTTCTTTCAAAACCATTGACAAAAACTTTTTGAATGTATTTTTCGTTATGTTTAGACCCATCACATATCTTAAGAATAGACTTGTTTTTCAGGTTTCCTAAAACATTCATTCGCGTCATGTCCTATCAGAGAGCAGTTTTCGCACCTCTTTAATGGCTTAGGGCAATTAGAAACAGTGTGACCCTCTTGCTTACAGTTAAAGCACCTCATCGGATTCTTTTGACCGGACGTATGACTAGTTTGTTCGCGCGTGTTATTTTTCCTGTTGCTATATGGAGTATTTTTAGCTGTATTTTCGTTTTGTCTGATTTTAACGTTCCTAAGATATGATAACAGCTTTTCCGGGTTCTCAAACTGTGCCGCTTCAGCCCCTAACCTAATTGCCCTATCCTCTATTCCAAAAACAATACATTCGACAGCCCTCTTTCCGAAGATGTCACATCGGTTCAGTAACGCTGTTTTTTCATAAAAATAATCCTCCAAAGAGTCCCCAAATTTTGCCCTCTTCTTAAGCATATCAAACAACATTTGCCCGTAGTTTTCTTCTGAAGGAAACGCGGCTCTAAGTTTTTCTTGCCACTGTGACCATGTGAAATCCACAGAATTGAGGCCCTCGTACCACCGTTTTGCGTTCCCTTTTAATTTTGGTATTGCACTTACTGTTGTTTGTTTATCAGACCAATTATAAATTTTTGCAATTTCATTTACTTTAGTAAGCCAAGTATTAATATTTTGATTTTTAGCTGATGGATCAAAATCTGGTACGACATTTATGTAATTAATCTTACTACTATTATTGTCACATAGTTTCTCTAAGATACTAGAAAACTTTGAAAGTAACTCACAGGACGAATCTTCTCGTCGTGAAGCGTTGCTCTGCCGGTCGGGCGTGCGCAGAATACGGCTGCGACGTCCACTGGTACCAGGAGACACCCGCCGCGAAGAACGCTGGGCGCGCTGCCTGCTGCAGCGCTCCCGCGATGACGGTCGAGCAGGGCTCCTCTTTTCCGTGCTGGCCCGCGGAGACTTCTGGCGACGCTTGTTGGGGCTGGCGATGTCACCCAGGACGGCGCCTGCCCACCCCAGTAATGGACTGCGGCTGCGATGCGAGCTGTCATGGGCACGTGACGCGCAATGGCTGCGTCGCCTGCTGGCGCGCAGGCCGCTGCACCGCTCTGCTGCACGGCTGGGTCTCGTCGTTGCTCTGTCGTCGCTGCGATCCGGGCTGCGGCTGCGCCGAACTATACCGTGCCTCTCGTGACGTTGCGGACTGCGGCTCGGCCGCCCGTCAGTGTCGCAGATGCGAAGACTACTACGGCTCCGGGGTTTTCGGCCGCCAGCCCCCGACGCAGAGCGTCGACTGCGCTGACCGCTCGCTCGGCGTGAAGTCTCGCGACTCCTCCGCTCGTCGAGTTGGTAGCAAGATGGTTCCCTTCCAGGGAAGTCCTTAATCCTGTCAAAATATTGAGAGAAAGTCAATGTTCATAACAAAAAATATTTTGAAGATATTATTTAGGTTCTAATTGTATACGATTCAGGCTTCATATATTTGCTCACGGTACTTAATCAGGAATTATCTAGATCTAATCTAAACAATCAATAAAACGACTAGACTCACTCACTCATCTAGTTTTGGGACCTAACAGAGGTCTAATATAAGAAAATTTATAAAATAAGGCGGTAAAATAAGCAATAATTATAAAGTAAGGTCAAGAACTATAGCACTTTGCGTGTAAATATGTTTATCTTAATGACTTATTTACTTGTATACATGTACTTACAACAAATAAATGCATTTTGACAATAAAAAAAAACATACCTTTTTCCGATGGCGATCCTGAATCCCACTTCTGAGTTGTGAAAACTCAAACACAAATTGTACTGCACAAGAGACTGTTTTATTTACTTCAGCTGCCAAAAAACAAGTGAGTCAATTTCACAAGAACCTCGGTATTTAAACGCTACCCTACTGGTCCCCACTCTCCCACCTCCACTACTGTGGCGTGTCGACGTGGACCAATAGGAATCGTTTTACAACAACCAACCAAAATGAGTCAATACACTTCCTTTTAAAAGCGATAATCAACGGAAATTACTTACAATAACTTTTTAAAACTGGTCAATACACTGTCTTTTAAATATAGTATTTTAAAACAATAGTCAATACACCATTCTTATTTATCCGTTATGCTTACATTACTTAAGCTAATAAAATACTAATCTGATTTGTTTTTGATGTGTTTTAAATCACACGTGAATTATTATTTATCAGTTCATTTCTTTCAAATATTTTTTATCGTAGCTCGTAAAAGAAAATATAATTTTTAGCTTACATACCTGCCATTTCTAGTAGTATATGCACTGTTAAACGTCCTTTAAAAACTTTCGCTACTGTAAGGTATGCGATTATTCCATAACATAAGTAATAAAATAATTTTCTGCAGCTCGTGTCAGTAAGTATGAAAACTTACCTGTATTACTTCACCCCTTGCCTTGTTCTATCGTAAAGCAGCAGTATTTGCATTGCATCTTATAATTTGTTCTCATGGTGCATAACAAACTTTGATGTCCCATGGGTGTAAAGTTTACCACAGAGCACGTAGTTATAGTTAGTTGCTCATTTCACTTACCATAAGGTGGCACCGGTTCGTTTACTCTAAAAAAATATCAAGACCGCCAGGAGGCACAATAACCACAGTGTTTCCTGGCTTTAGAAAGCACGTTAAAACGTTGTTCTTGGTCTGTGGCTGATTGGATAAAAAATAAACCACTGGAGTAACGAAGCTTACCCGAAAAATAACGACTCCATAAACCCATATTTTGTTTTTAGTGCGAGCATTGGTAATACCGATTTTCCTGCAGATGATGTTTGCAACCAGTTCCAGGCGTCGAGAAACGATACTAAGAATTCATGACGGTAAAGACGTGTCTTATTCAGAATATCCATATATTATGATCATTACGAAGAAACAATTTGGCACATTCAGAAGAAGTTGTACATGTAGTTTGTTAAACACCAACTGGATTTTAACTGCGGGCCACTGTTTAGATGAAATAACTGATCTTAAATTGTGCAGAATCATTTACGGAAATTTGTCAATACCTCCAAATTATACGCCGTTTAGAAGAGATCTCTTGAAAATTGTTCTTCATCCTAATTTCCAAATCCAAAGACGGTTTGACAGTGGGAAAAATGATATCGCGCTTGGGTTCATTGAGTCTTTAGATGCACCCCGTATGGCAAAACTGTCATCAGTTGACTATCGGTCCTTAACGGGTTATCCCGTGAAATTTTTTGGAGCCGGCATGACTATATCTTGGAGAGATTTTTATTCTAGAAACAAGAAGGTACTAAACGAAAACAGTAAGAAAATTCAAACAATGCCCCTTCAGTTTGGTGAGGCTGTTGCTATTAAATGCCATCGTGAATTTGTACAGTATCCAGCAATTTGTTTAGGGAGCAAATGTAGTAATAAAGGCTTGATGGCTATGCCTGGAGACTCAGGAGGTCCACTTATGTACAAAAATAAAATTGTAGGCGTGGGTTCTCAGTCTGGTTTTACAGGTTATACAAAGTATAAGCCACCTTATAGAGAGAAGGCTGGTCCTACTTTCATGGCATATACTCCTGTTGGAGTGTATTTGGACTGGATTTATTCTGTTTTATCTTGGAATGTTACAACTTATGTAACGCAAAAATAAATAATAGCATAATGTATGATTTTATGTACTGTGTCCCGCCAATGAATATTCTTCAAAACCATGTTTTCGCCGAAAGCGCATCAGATCTGCAAACAATGCTATGCCAACTAACAGAGGAAAGCAAAGAAGTGGGACTAAAAATGAACACATCCAAAACGAAAACATTGACAAATCATATAAAAACTACGAGTATCATCAACGTAGGAAACTAAGAAATAGAATACCTATGTAGAAGAATTTGTACATTTAGGGCAAATAATATCCCCAAACAACAAATGTCTAAAGAAATTGAGAGGAGAATAACGAACAGCTGGTCACGCTATTGGTCCTGAAAAGAAATCGTGAAAAGCAACTCGATACCGACCTCAGAAAAACGAAGAGTATATGACTCGTGTATACTACCAGTACTAACATATGGATGCCAATCCTGGGCCCTCACAAAAGCACACAATCAAAGACTAAAGACATGCCAACATAGCATGGAAAGGAGCATGCTGAATTTGAAACTTAGGGACAGATGGAGACTTACAAACATCAGGGAAAAAACTAAGGTAACCGATGTAACAAAGAAGATACGCACACTCAAATGGCGATAGACGGGACACATGATGAGATCAGCCAAACCTAAATGGACAAAAGACATAACCGTATGGTACCCCAGAGACTGTAAAAGAAGCAGGGGGAGACAGGTCAAAAGATGGGAGGACGACTTACCCAAAGGTTGGAGAAAAAAGTGCATGGATCGTGAAGAGTGGCACAAAATGGAGGAGGCCTATGTCAGAGGACAACCTGATCAACTATAATTTTTTTTTAAGGTTAATGCATGCATGTGAATTGGTCAGTGAATAAAGGCTTATTTTATTTTTACAACTTGTATAACGCAAAAATAATTTGTGGTATAATGTATAATTTTATGGAGTATTGTGTCCCGGTAATGATTATTCTTCAAAATCATGGGTTAGCTACAAGGAATCCCTTGTAAGTGTTGCAGGAAAAATGTTGTCTTGTAAGTTCGTTAGCCAAGGCAAAGCCAACTAAACCAATCCTGTGTGTCCCTACCGTGATCGGTTGGGTTGCGTAAGGTTATCTTGCGACCAGAAACGAATTACCTACGTGCCGTTTTGTTAAGTGCCTAGGCATTATGTGAAGTAGCAAATTTTGAAAGTTCTCGGCATTTTGAGAAATGCCTAAGATATACGCAAGGCGGAGAAAAATATACACGATAAATATTTCATAGTAAACTGGTTTAATCAGGCAGTTAGTTGAATACATAGGCGGTTGATTGACTGCCGGTATTCAATGAAATGGCTAGATAATACCTAGCCCAAACGTTGACCACAACGTTTAACGAGATAGCTTAACGTCCTGAAGCCATCTCGTTGAACTTGCCCATAGGTCCGCTAAATAAGGCAAACACAACCTAACCGATCCGTTTCCAGATCGGTAAGGTTGTGTTAGGTTCTCTTGCGACCACAACGCACGAGCCGAGCGAGCGGAGCGAGCGTGCCGCGTCAGCTACGGCAATGTTCCAAGAGCGAATTAAAAGTTGCTTGTACTGCTGCACAAATATCTATTTTGCTGCAAAAATAATTATTTTGCGGCTCAAATAATTTATTCTGCTGTACAAATAATTATTTTGGTGGAAAAATAAATTTAAATCTGCTCAATCAGGATTTTTGCCGTTCATAATTTGCTGACAAACATGAATTTGATCACCCGGCTGGTCAAATTAGACCGATTCAAGTCTTATTTAGGCTAGCTATCGATTGAGCGATAGTAGTTCATTCAACAATAAGCCTAGGCATTCAATTGAATGCCGGCAGTCAATCAACAGCCTAGGCATTCAATTACCTGCCTGATTAAACCAGTTTGATGCGAGATTTATATTAGACTGATTTTGTTAAGCAGAGGCCCATTTTTCAAATCTCTTCCATTTTTAGCGTTATAAAAGTTGAAATACATGATTTTTAATTTTGTTTAAAGAAGCCTATCCTACTTCCTACTAATCCTAATTATCCTACTAATATTATAAACGCAGGAGAAGTTTAAGTAAAATTAATTAAAGTGAACGATGGATGTTATGGTCTTTTTTGCTTAAAGGTTATGGACGGGTTAAGAAATGTAATTTGCTCATTGGTAAAGTTGGTAGTGAGCTTGCCTTTCACGCCGAGGGCCGCGGGTTCGATCCCTGTCCGAGTCTGGGTGTTATTTATCTATTTATGTATGTACTAGCTGTTGCCCGCGGCTTCGCTCGCGTGGACTTCGTATTTATGTTGTTACCGGTTTTCCGAAGCAATGAGATATTTTCCCGTCATTTCGGGGTAATTTTAAACTAAGGAAAAACAGGACTAACCCCTGACACCAGGGTTGTGAGGTTGGTCATCGACCTTGCAACCCACACGATATGATGATGATGACTCAAAAGCTGCTTAGTTAGTAATAGTCCTATACAGGCTGTAAAAAAACCGGCCATGAGCGAGTCGGAGGGTTCCGTACCACTACATAATAATAATTGTAATAGTTAAAAATTCAGTAACTTACTGTGCTAGATTCCATGGGGATGGTGATTCTACATCACTTATAGATTGTATAAAAATGTATGAAAATATGAAGATTTGTGTAAAAAAAGTTACCTTTCATACAAAAAAAATGACCTTGACCTTAAAAATAATCTTAAATGACCTTGAATCTGAAAAATTACAAAATTACCTCCCCCCCAACCCGCACATCCCCCTAAACCCCCTCTCCCACACCGCGCACCCCCCCTCACACCCCCCGACCCCCCCTCAACCCCCCCCGACCTTCGCGCCCCCCCCAACCCGCACGTCCCCCCACCGACCCACACCCCCCGCCAAATCGGCAAATTTTGTTAGACGGTAAAGAGATCGGAGTAAGGTAAAGTCGTTTTCCGCGTCGTTCCCCACCATCACCCCCCCCCGCCCTGGGAACTCCCACTTCCCCCCGGTCCCCGAAGATTTGACTGGGGGCTTGGACTTCCGCCCTGTGAAGTCGTCCCGCTTGGATGTCGGCTCTTTAAAGAAGTAGGTTTAGCTTAAGGAGAAGTAATAAATGACCTCTATGATCAGCTGGTGATGCAGACTAAGATGTTTTTGTTATAATATTCAGTCACTAGTAAGTCCTTATCCATTACTTTTTACAGTACAGTAACTCGAAGGAAAATTAAATTTAATGATCGCACAAAATTAAAAAAATATATTTTTAAAAAGTATTTTTTAAATATTTTTTACAATCTATTTGTGATGTAGATCTTTTTTTTTTTAACACTCTGTATAAAAGAGGCATCAGTTTTAGTGGAAAAACTCTTACACTTGACAGGTTTTTGCCAAAATAGTCACTTATTTATGCAGCCAGAGAAAAACTTCACCTTTTGATTTTCAATGAAAGCTTGAAAAGTGGTTAACTAATGTTTGAGAGAATCTTCGTTTCATGAAAAGCTAGTAAAACAATGCACCACTTGAAGTTCACAAAGTGCTTTTTATTTAACAAACAATCCGGCTGAGTACTTCCGGCTGGCTTTGCTTTGTTGCGTTCTATAAATTGTTTATTGTCTATGGATAAACATTTTCTAGGTACGTGTTTATTTACTGATATGAAGTTTCTTAGAGGGTTGGAGCCAGTGGTTGGAGCACTGTAATTTAGGGTTATGGAGGCGTTTCGTCTAAAGACGAGCGAGTTTGATCGCCGATTTCAATTTTACAGGGTGTAAGGGACGCGGTGTACCGAAAACTGAAGGGCGTGCTCAGTCAACGAAACTGAACAACTTTGCGAAAGAAATATTTAGGGAAATGAAAAAGAACTTTCACCTCTCCATACAAAATGCTCGCTTTCATTTCATCGAATATTTTGTATGGTGAATGAAAGCAAGCATGCATGAAAGGATTGATGAAAATACAGGAAGCAAGGGAAGTATGTCAAGATCGTAGCAGGTGGAGGACTGTGGTCTCTGCCTACCCCGACGGGTAAGAGGTGTGATGTTTATGTATGAGGAATGTTTGTTTGTGAAAGGTGTTCAGTTTCGTTGACTGAACGACTGAACCCGCCCTTTCAGTTTTCGGTACACCGTCTCTTACACCCTTTATTTCTTGTTTCAAGTTTCAAAGCTTATTAGCGAGGCCATACTTAAAATTATTATAAATCAGTCCAATTTGTACATAAATCTAAAACTTGAGTACCAGACCCAATTGAAAGAAAACCGTGAAAGAAACCAGTGGAAATTCTGGCAAAAACGCTTTAAAAGAGATTTCACTAATTAGTTAAAGCTCTATACACTCTTCTGGAAGCATCAAAGAGAATGTTTACCTCGACAAATGTTAAACACCCTATATCGTTCAAACCCATAACGAGACCACATATTTACGGTGAGATTTTGAGATGTTATTCAGTCAAAAGCAGAGCAAGCTTGATACTCACAGCGCAACTTAAGCTCCTGTGACGATTGAAATAAGAATCTACAAAGTAGAAAATCGCAAAATTTTACAATAGAGGTATAGGTCGCTGAATTGCACAACATCGGGCAGGACCACAGTAGCCTAGTTGGTAAAGCGTCTGCGGTACTTACGCAGAAGACGCAGGTTCGAATCCTGCCTGTGGTTGTGAAATTTTGCGATTTTCTACTTTGTAGATTTATCCGAACACTGGAAGTGTTAAAATAAAAATCATTTTAAAAATCATTTTGAAATAAGAATGGTACAAATTCAAATTTCTTAATCTTGAGGACGTACTTAGGATTGTACCAGATTTTTAAATATTTGTAAAGTCAAGAGCAGGGCAAGCCTGACTCACTCACCGTCCGACTTTAGCTCAAATGGTTCCAATTCCATTGTCTCCTCTTCCTTTCAATGTTCTGTTTTCGGTGGCTTTTAGCTTAGCGCTGGTTCAGTTTATACTGGTTTCGTTATCCCTTACTTGCTGTCGTGCGTAACAGATTAGAACTAACTTAGGGTGTGATTTTGAGATATTGTGCAGTGAAGAGCAAAGCAAGCTATATACATATCATCATAACATCCCATGAAACAAGCACAGGACCCCCTCCAGAATTACAACAAAAACCCTGGAGGGGATTTACAATAATCACCACGCTTGTAAGCGTTGCGGCTGCCGACCCCTGTTGTTGGTAACCGCAGTATGTAAGATGTAAGGTACAGATGGGTTAGTAATATTCACACGGACATATAGGGCGACTATAATAGGATGCGGTTAAAATTCCTAGTCAGTCTTGACGCATATTATTATTGTAGATAGGTATGTCGATAGTACTGATTTCCTAAGAATTTTTAAATCATCAATCGAAAGACGTCCACAGACTGCTGGACGGGCCTCCCCTAAAGCTCTCCATGAATTTTGAAATACTGAATAAAAATACACGATTTAAGGCTAAAAATCATTAGATAATCGGGTTACATAGTATGAAAAGTAAAAAAAAAAATTATTTCGCCAGGTCCCAAAGGAATGATACTGTGTTACCAGCTCGAAGGAAAATATTATTTATCCTAACAATCCACGAAGAATACTTTACAGTCGTTTTTCTTCTGAAGCCTAGTAATCTATACCTATATTGTTTTTAACCAAAAACCTGGATTGTATTTCCTTTTTGTGATTGGGCCCAGTGAAAACCTATGATGATTTAACAATAAAATACATTTTATATCTTTAGCAATGGTGGAGCTTTATTGTAAGAAAAACAAACATGAATACGCATTGATGGTGTCGCCACCTTCACAAAGCGGCCGACTCTAGAACTAATTTGTTGACTAAAACCTTGATACCGGGTTTTAGGGTATACACTGTGGTCCTTCAAACTGTGCATTAACACCATGAAACTGAATAACTTTCCCTAAGGAAGATAGGTCGAAATACGAAAAAAATAAAGTTTTTATCTGCCATACAAAATGTGCAATCCCGTGGTGCAATCGGCTGGTGCAGTTTCTATAGAAAGTAAAAAACAAAATTTTCGCATTTCGACCTATGTATCTTAATAAAAGTTGTTTAGTTTCATGGTCTGAATGCACAGTTTCAAGGATCACAGTGTTTACCCTAACACCCTGTATAGGGCACCCATTTATTAACCATAAGTAGTTCATTGTAACATGTGCCAATGACGGCTTGAATTAAACTTGTTTACTATTATATATTCTGTGCTTGAATTAAAAAAAGTGTACTATTATTACATAAGTACGTATGGTATTCCGTAACTGTAATAGGGTCACCATTTAAGCGGTTTTATGACGAAATTCATAAAAAAACTAAATTATTAGTTCTACTTCTTAAAGTTCGACTATGTAATAAATGCTTAAATGAATTAGGTAGGCTTGTGATATAATAAGTGTTAAGGCGGTTGCCGGGTGGCAGCAAAATAGAAGAAATAAATTAATTGCGTCGCAAATACAAAGCTTTTCAGTAGTATTGTTCGTTTGGCGGCAATATCGGGTAGTTATATATGTTATAACCCATGACATCATAGCTTAGCTTATCATTTATAGCTTTGTATTGGTAAAGTGCTAAAAGTGGCCGTTTTTGGCAGTTTTACAATACAAAGCTATTCACGATAAGCTAAGATGTGATGTGATGGATAATAAAATATAGAACTACCCCAAATTGCCGCCAATCAAACAATCCTTATTAAATGTTTTGTATTTATGACGCAATAAATTTATTTCTCAAAGTGGCAGCACTTCTGCTCAGCAACCACCTTTAAGGACTTTACAAAATATGCTCTTAAAGTTTTTTTTTTTCAAATGTTCCATTGCTTGACCACTTCGAATAAACATATTAAAGTAATAAAACCCAAACTATTGTAATATTAATTAGTAGTGTAGGCAACGAAGCAGTTGACCCCAACATAAATTTCTCAGGCAGATTTTATTTGACAGGATATTAAAGAATCATGAATTAAATGTAAATTCAAATTATCCAAATTGTTTTTACAAAAAAATTTTTTCATACATTTTTTGTAATTTTTGTATGGAAAAATTAAAAGTACCGATTTATTTTTTTATTTTTTATAGAAGGTTTGTCTCATGTAGTGTAATACCCCCGCAAAGTTTTATCGACTGAGGATTTAATGCGGGGGTCTTCCTTCATACAACGATCCGCTTCGTTGCCTAGACTATAGATGTTTTTTAGGCTTACAATGCACATTCGTTATAAGTTCTAACAAGTTCAATTATTATCGTATTATACTCGTCTATCCAATTTGTGTGGATCACTGAATGCCAAGATCTCAAATACCAGTTAATTTAAAGGTCTCTTTTAACTTGTTTAAATTATTTATATAAGGGCTCTTACAGCAATTTTGATTATGATGTAAGATAAATAGAAAATTTAAAATGAATTAAATTATCATATTATATACTGGATTAGCAAATTTTTTAAACCGCTTAGTAGTCATAAGAAGAGCATAACCAGAAGAGCTACTCTCAGCTGGTACGGGCAAAATTTATTGTCCGTTTGATTGATGAAATATTTACTGTCGAAATAATGTCAAAAATGATTCATCATATAAGTCACACATCCTTGTGCTTAAAGAGATACGAGTAAGCTCGCCTTTGTGAACAATTTTCATTTGACAACTTTATGTTATTTGTGCGCAATAAAGAATATATATAAGATTTGATAAATGAGACTAATCTGTGAAATTTATCATATTAGGTTCAGTTAGGTTAAGCAAGTTTAAAAATAGAAAATTAATCACTTTTACCATTTTGGTAAATATTAATTTTCAATTAAACACTTTATTCGTAACATAAGTATACAAGGTTATTTTTTTGGACCTGAATTCCTTTTGCCCACTTATTAGTGAGGTCAAAAGCAACAACTTTTATTCTACGATTTTGCTAACAATGCACAAACAAATTTCGACTCTCCATACTAAAGTGGTCACGTGACCGACCAATTTTGTAAGATATTGGAGCGACAGAGACACGATTCAATCTATCCTGCTCCCACACAAAGCTCTGTCATTCTAATCAAGCTACATACAACATTATGACGACGACCTTAAGGTGTTACTAAAGGAGAATAAATCTCAAAGAAACACCTTCCATATATCGCAGCCATTCATCACCCCTGCAAGGAAAACGCGCGCCTGACTAAATGATATTGCAGTTTTTCCTCCCTCTACACTCACGCGACATGACATTTCTTTTTTCGTTGGAAATAAATTTATGATTTTGTTACATGTGGAATATTTAGTGTTGCGGTTGTTACAAGTAATAAAGGAAATGTTTCAGATCACTTATGGAACCAATGCCAAGTGATCCCGGTAATATCTTTAAAGTCTCAGTTGACTCTAATGAAATTACCTACTAGGACTTTTGTTTAATTTGGTGTAAATTACAAATTTTCATTATTCTAGTATTCGGCGGATTGACACAAAAAAAACGTAATAAAACATTTTAATGTTTTCTTTTTTTTTTCACCAACTCACATGGTTGTTGCCGCGAGTTTTTATTAAACCGAAAGATTTTTATGCTTGAACTACGGGACAAAAAAGAAAAAGTCAGATAATTTTAAAAGGTTTTTTTTTTATAGTTGTTGTTGCTATCCTAGGGCATCCAGCTGGTGCATAGGGCCTTCAGGAACTGTCTTTTAGTAGTGTTTTTTAAATAGTATGTATATAGAAATGGCCGGGGCTGGATTAAGATTGAAACCGACTTCTATTGAGCTTATCACATTTACTGTCGAGCTACTAACGAGAAGGAGGGTACAGTAAAAGAAAAAAAAACATCCTATTCTGTACAAACAAATAAAACAACGCGTAAAGCCAGTCAATACGGAATTCTTTCACAATAATGAAGGTCTCTCAACAAAGCCGCGAGAAAACAAACGGTTTCTTTTTATACAAGGAGTAACAAAATGTTATACAGATATACAGGGTGCTAGTATAAACACTGAGGAGCTAACTCAATATCGTTTTTGTAAACAACTTTTCCCATACGAAATCAAAATGATTTATTTATAGGTATGTGGAAAGCAAAATCGGCAAATAGGTATGTGGAAAGACGGCTATTTACAAAACAAAATATACAAAACTTTTACGTTGACATTGCAAATTATGAATGGAATTTTATTTATTCTGATGATATTTCTCTTAATGACAAATTCAACAAATTATTTGCTACTTTGACATATTATTTAGATATTCATTTCCCCATTAAAAAAGTTTTGATAAAAAAGAAATCTAGAACTCCGTGGTTAAGCGATGAATTAGCTGAATTTATAAATAATTTTGATAATTTTTGCTTAATAAAAAACCAATATCCCAAAAATGACAAAATAGACAAATGTGTTCAATATTATTCACAATTAATTAAAATGGCGGCATTAAGGGACAAGCGAAATTACATAGATCAGGAAATAAAATTGACAAAAAATACTTCCAAAAAGGTTTGGCAATTCGTAAATAACGAAGTTTCAACAAAAAACCGATCACAAAATATACGCTTAACAGATCAGGGAAAATGCTTGCAAGCTCACCAAGTGCCTGAGAAATTTAACGATTACTTCCTTAGTATTACATCAAAACTAAACCTGCAGCCCAATAAACAAAAAGCTATTACGTATTTGAAAAGATACCTTTGCAACTTAAATCCGCCTTTATTTGAAATGCCGACTGTAACAACAGCCATGCTGAGTAAAATACTTAAAGACATGGTTCATACCGGTAACACTCTGGACATATATGACATTTCTGTAAACATCTTAATGTCAGTGTGGCCGATTATATCAGATATTTTGGTACTTTTAATAAATGAAATGTTTGCAAATGGAGTTTATCCTGAATCCTTGAAGACTACTCGAGTATGCCCAGTTTTTAAAGGTAAAGGTGATCCAACCGAGGTTGAGAGTCATCGGCCTATAACAATAGTTCCTAGCATCTCTAAACTCATCGAATCTCTAATATCTAAAAGCCTAATGGAACACCTAGAATCTAACGATCTATTGTCAGAAAGGCAATACGCGTACAGGAAAAAAAAGTCGACAACAACAGCAGCTCATCAAATAATAGACTCAATTATAACAGGGATTGATGACAATTATGAAATTTCAGGGTTGTTCTGCGACCTAACAAAGGCATTTGATGTAATACAGGCTGATCTGCTTTTGGAGAAACTTTGTTGTTATGGGATTATGAAAAATAGTCACGAATTGCTGAGATCTTTCTTGGACGATAGAAAGCAGACTGTACAGATTACTTTTGATGGGCGTAAGTTTAGATCAAACCCTGGTCATGTATCTATCGGCATTCCTCAAGGATCAGCCTTAGGAAACACATTATTTCTTGTTTTCATTAACGACTTAGCAAACTTTATAACCGAGAGTTTAACAGTGTTGTTTGCTGATGACACTACGGTCGTGGTAAGCGCGCGCACCTATATGATCAATTAAACGCAAAATTAAACATTACTTATGAACAGCTGCGTGAGTGGTTCACGGTAAATGGTTTGATACTAAATCCAACAAAATCAAACCTGCTGCTTTTTACTGCACGGCCGCTAACAACACCGCCTGCTTTGAAATGTCCTGTACCGTTTCAAACCGAATGCCGGTTTCTAGGGCTCGTGCTAGACTCCAACGTGAACTGGAAGTCTCACGTAGAGTTTTTCTGTAACAGACTAAGCAGTGCCGCATACGCGTTGCGTAAATTACGACCGTTAGTTTCTGACCCTGTGATGCTCCAGGTATACTACGCGCATTTTCATTCGGTGATGTCGTACGGCGTCATGTTATGGGGCAATTCTACAGATCACCATCGTATCTTCGTTCTCCAAAAACGCGCACTGAGGACAATAGCTGGGGCAAAACTAAGAACGTCATGTAGAAAGCTATTTAAAAAATACAAAATTTTAACTTTATGTTCATTATATTTATATGAAATAATTAAATACGTACGACAAAATGTGGCAAAGTTTGAACGATGCACATGTGGAGGACGAAATTTGCGGAGCGTAGGAAAATTGGCCCCGGTATCACGTCGAATCGAGCTCGCGAACAAGAATCCGCGCGTAATTGGTCCCAAATATTATGAGCATCTACCTCACAACATAAAAGATGAGGTCAATGACGAGACGTTCTATCGCCAACTAAAAGACTTTTTATTAGAAAATGAATTTTATAATATAAATGAATATTTAATGTTGAAATTAAAATAACCTAATTTTGACAAATTTATTATTATTATTTAACATTTCAATACATAATGTATTGCTTAATTTTTTATTGACATTTTTGCTTTAATTTTGACATTGAATATTATTAATAACATTTGTTTGACATATTATTATTTTGTATATTGCAATCCATTTTTGACATCATTGTTTATTCATTTCTTTTAATTATTGTTTTGACGATCATATTATACTCTGACATTTGAACAATCTATGTTAATCTGAATTTGATAATGTGAAATAAATAAATCTAATCTAATCTAATCTATAAACTTAATTAAGACGATATTTTTTTTATGGAGAGCAAATTTTATTTACTGCGAATTTAGAAGTCGTTAAACAAAAAGTATTGCACTTTGCCTCCAGGATAAGCCTTTAAAATATTTGACAGAAATTAATCAATACCTTAGATATAATCTCAATATAATAACAATAATCTAAGTTTCTAGCCAAATATCAAGTTTTTTCATCGTTCGTAGACCCCGTCTCACACCCTTCATTCTACATTTTCTCTCCCTTATTTTAGGACACAAGTACAGGTTTTCCGAAGTCTTACAAGTACTCGATGTATTTTTTTAGATAAAAAGAAAACACGAAAAAAAAAATTGAATTAAAATTGAATTTTTGAATTGTGAATTGGTGATATATTTTTGTCTGTCCCTTGGTGTGGGGTGTTTGCGTGAACAATGCGGGACGCGGGTGTGTCTATTTTTCAAGTTAGGGTTCAGTTTTTGAAATACTAAGCTCTAAAAAGCAATTTTTTCTAAGAATTCTCGCCCTAAGATTGTGAACATGCTTGTGAACCTATGATTATGAACATGTCACCCTGAGATTGTGAACATGTAAGTTTAATAATCTATCTTTCGAGATTGTAAACTGTCTAAAAATGGAAATTTATTAGGAATTATTCTTAGTTTATTATGTAGAAGTTAGTCAGTATCACGTGTCAGTATTAAGAATGATTATTCATTCCTTGTTTAAAATTACTTTTTATTTCACCAAATAATTAACCATTTCATACGTTTTTAACCGTTCCTCGAGGCCTTTCCAGTTTTTGGATGACCCTGTCTCACACCCTCTAAACTAAATTTCTCTCTTTTTTATTTCTACAAATACCAAGGTTGCTGAACTCTTACAAGTGTTCATTGTATGTTTTTTAAGTAAAAAAAGAATGCTTATACGTGGGACACTCAGAAATATTTGCGACACTAAAAAAAATTGTTCTACAGGTACATATATTTTTATTAAATCTTTTCAAAGTACTCTCCACCAGCCTCTATACAAAGATTCATGCGTCTGAACCAGTTTTCAAAACACTTTTTCCAGTCCGCCGTAGACACCTCGTTTACAGCCTGCTCGAACGCAGCCAGCGCATCTTCCGGCGACGAAAATTGTATCCCCTTGAGCTGATTTTTTATTTTTGGAAATAAAAAGAAGTCACACGGTGCTAGATCAGGGCTGTAAGGAGGGTGACCCAGGAGTTTGACTGGTGTGCTGTCCAGGAAGTCCCTCGTTTTGAGCGCGGTGTGTGCAGGCGTATTGTCGTGGTGGAGCAGTAGTCCGCGGAGCCCTGTGTTTGGTCGCTTGTTGCTCACAACAGAAAAAACTTCTGGTAAACATTTGGTAGTATACCATTCGGCGTTGATGCTTCTTTGATCTCGTAAGGGAATTGAGGCCAAGTGGCCAGTCAAATTAAAAAAGCTGGCGATCAAAATCTTCCCCCCGCTTCGAGATCGCTTCACTTTGGTAGGCGTTGGTTCATTTTGAAACACCCAAACTGTCGACTGGCGCTTGGTTTCTGGATCGTATTGATAAATCCAGGACTCATCACCTGTTACGATGTCGTAAACACGCCGAGACGAGCCTGCTTCAAATTTGTTCAGCATATCACGGCACCATTCCACCCGGGCCTGCTTCTGAGCGTCGGTGAGGTAGTGCGGCACCCAGCGCGATACTATCCTCCTCACGCGAAGATGCCCGTGTAGAATCTCGTGAACGCTTCCCGATCCAATCTTTAATATGTGCTGAATCTCCTGATATGTAATTCGCCTATTATCTTGGATTAAATTTTTCACTGCTAGCACGTTTTCTTCCGTAATAGCCGTCAAAGGGCGACCGCTTCTTTCTTCATCCCCCAAGGTTGGTCGACCGCGCCTAAATTCGTTATACCAACGATACACGGTTGCCTTGGAGGGGCCTTCATCCATAAATGCCATTTGAAGTCTATCGAACGATTCATCCGGTTTCAGGCGACACTTGAAATCGTAAAAAATCATAGCTCTAAAATGTTCCCGGCGCAGATCCATTTTTCAGTAAGACACGATACTTTGAATTGGCTCGCAAAAAATGTGGAGGGAAATTTTGAAAATGGAACACACATATTTTTACTTACAAGTAATCATATTTTCGAAAAAGATTCTGACCGGCCAGTCTCCCATATATAAAATCTATTTTTCGCAATACTTTCTGAGTGGCCTGGTATTATACCTAGAAAAACTTATGATTAGGTTCTTAAGTCGAAAGTTCTTCGATGTTAACAAAGATTAATTTAGTTTTGCTTTATTCTGAAGGTTGAAAACGACTTGGTACACCTACAATTTATTGACGTCTTCATTAAAGATTTACTAGAAGAAACTCAGGCAGGACATAGACAATGGAGAGAGCAGAATGAATTTTCATTGGTTATGTTCGGGAAACCCAAACCCGAATCTATTCAAATCGTGAGTGAATAGGCTTTTTCTGGGCATCTCATCGTCAATCTCATGTCTGCCCTCAGGGCTAGATCGAGGTCAATAGTAATCATATTAACTATAAAAAGAAATTCAAACCAAAAATATCTCTAACTTAAAATTGAATCATTTTTTTATTTACATTAAAGTGGTCACGTGATCAAAATCTTCAGGAAAATGACTTCTTATCATGAGTAAAATCACGGGCTGCAGGAGCAAAAGCAACGAAAATTTACATAGTATAGAACTATTTTTAGGGTTCCGTACCCAAAGGGTGAAAAAAGGGACCCTATTAATATCGTATGCCTCCGATGTCTGTCTGTCAGCGGGCTCTATTTAATGAACCGTAATAAGGCGAGTAAAATTTCACAGATTATGAATTTCTGTTACCGCTATAAAAACAAATAATAAATAATAATAAAAAAAAACAAAATGAAGGGGGGCTTCCATACTAAAAAGGTGGTTTTAGGCGATTTTTTGCTCGATTTTTGTTTAAGCTCCGTTTATAGTGCATAAGCTATAGAATAACAACAAATAATAAAAACTGGTCAAGTGCGTTTTATTGACCCTTTCGGTACAGAACCCTAAAAAATAATATGAATCTGGACTCAAACAAAAGACAACTGCTCCACCCTTATGCTCTAACTTTTCCAGAGAAATAAAACATTACGTTGAAAAGCCCATTAAAACGCCCAAAAGGATACTTCAACCCGTCCTGTAAAGTTGGTAAATACAACTTGCGGGCTAGTCGTAAGTAAAGGCATGGCTAAGGTGGAAATATTTTTATCGTAAATTACGCTTCCAGCCGACACTAACGTTTAGTAAGACCCGCTCCGGTAAATGGGGTGGATTTTATGCTCGTCTAACGTTCAACTAAAAAAGAAATCTTCCACCTTTTCCCCTCAATAAATTTGGACTACCTGCAGTTAATTTTAAAGTTGTAAATTGCAAAAGCTGCTTAAATCGTGTTACAGCTTTTGAAGGTGGTAGGGCTTTTGTGCGAAGTCCGTCTGGGGAAGTACCACCCCTTGTCTATTTCTGCCGTAAAAATAGTAGTATTATCACTGCTGTGTTTCGGTTTGAGGGGTGAGGGACCTAGCGAAATTACCGGCACACGAGAAACACCATCTTAGTTCTCAGGGTGGGCAACGTGCTTTGCTGTCTTATTAGTGTCAAGTTATGCCACTAATAAGACGGCGAGCTCCATGAGCGGTGGTGACCACTTTCCATCTAGTGGCCCACCTGCCCGTTTGATCACTTGTCAAATAAAAAAAAAACATCGTGAGTAACAGGTTATCTTTGTACGAGTAAGATTAACTTAGCGGAGTTTGCAAGCAAAAAGCATTTATAGTGGAAATAAATGGAAATAATGTAGCTACATGAGAAAATATTGCTTTATTTTACATAGCTTTTTTAAAATTATCGACTTAGTGTTTTGCTTGATGAATACATTGCAATAAAAGAAGATGATAATAGTACACATTAAAATTTGTTAATTTTCTAGTTCGTAGAATTATCAACTTAGAATTAATTTACCAAATGTCATCGATTTAGAAAAAACTACATAATATATTGATTTGTCCCAAACTCTTATTTTTTCTCGCTAACGCAACTTCGTTCATACGAGTACGTAATTAATAGAGATGATAATTTAAGTAACATCAAAATTACAAATGATTGTGTTAAAGGAGATCGGACATTTTTGTATGAACCTTGGTCCAAGTAGCGAATATTGATACAGCTTTATATAATTTTACAGCTTTATATGACTTTCATTTACGTGTTTTTTTATAAATCGCGCTATGAAAACAAAGTTGTAGTTATTAATTAGTATTTAATATAATGAGTTTCATTATTTCATTAAATGATTATGAACGATTATGATTTTTGTCTGTTACTTTACAAACTCATAAAAATGTATACAAAAAATACAGCGCATTTACTTGTTCTAAAATAATTTATTTGGAAGACGCTAAGTTATTCCATTTGTTTTTACTAAAATCTGTCATTATACTCAAGCTACTTTATTATGACTTGTATTTACATTGGGGGGGGGGGGACATTTCACACAAGGTCATCTGATCCCACACTAGGCAAAGCCTGACTTTGGGTCTACTTGTTTTTGATACAGATATACATACATAAATAGATAAATAACACCCAGAGACAGAACAAACACTTGTGTTCATCACACAAATGTTTGCCCTGGGCGGGGATCGAACCCGCGGCCCACGGCGTGAAAGGCAGACTCATTACCAACCACACCAACGGGCCTGTCAACATTAAACATAATCAGTCAAAGTAAATTTAAGAAGATTGCGGACAAAGTTTCTCATTTTGTTGATTTACTTAAACTGCGCAGCCACATATGAGTAAGAATCCTACATACAATGAAGTTTTCCCGGAGCTTTGCGCTCATAAAACTCTTTTAGCAAAGCATGCCTTCCCTAATAAAGCTGGATGGTAAATCTTCAAGGCGTAAGAGTAAGATAAATCTCACACTGGACCGCAAACTGCTCATAACGCGCTGGATGTCATAGGTTTTGTGAAAGAAGTGGCGCAGAAAAAACAATGTAAGTTGTTGCATGAGTAAATTTTTCAAAAAGCCTGTTCTGACAACGCTTAGCCAGTGTGTTTAGTATGTCAACTAAAATTCCAATACTCTGAAGAGGTGCATGTTCTAAAACAGAAATTATAATACCAAAAGTATAGCTAAATACTTGCTGACGCAGTAAAAAAATTAACAAGCAAACGGCTTTTAATTGGATAGTGACGCTGAAATTGAAGCAACGTTTGAAGCTCTGGTATAGGATCTAGTGTAAGATTTGTCTGAGTCGGTACCTCAGCCGGTGTCTGGAACTTTCGGGTTCCCTCGGCAAACCGGGATTACTTATGTACTGCAGCAGTTCTATGAACAGACATTTACAAATTGTGGACATGCTAGGATGATGCACTAATATTCTTCAAAGTTACCATGAGACTTTTCAAGTACTTGAGTGATAAATACATGCCTGACCTTCATATCATTTTCCGAAGAAAAAGAATTCAAGTGTCCTTCTGCAATCAGAAGAAAACATGATGATGTTTTGCTATTATTGTTGAAAAACCGGTCAAGTGCGAGTTGGACTCGCGCGCCGAGGGTTCCGATATATCTATAGTATTTTTGGAAGCGATAAAGTCCATTTAAGGACCGCAAAACTAAATTTGTCTGCAAAAGGTTTTTTGCAGATTACTAAAAAACTGTGCAACTTAGAAAGATTGGTTTTATTTTTGTGTGACAGACAGACAGACAGACAGAGCGGCACCATAAGGGTTCCTTTTTTACCATTTTGGTATCGGAACCCTAAAAATCGGATGACGGTACACTCAGCTAAAAGCGTGTGTATTTCGGCCGATCTCTTGTCGCGTACATATAGGGGCTCCAGTAAGAATACCTTATTCTGGAATGTGGATGTTACTCTTTACTGAAGACACTCAATTTTCCACCCCCTGTATATTTTATTAGTTATTTTACTATCTCAAACCGTTATTTCGCCCATAAACTGCTCATTGGCTTCATTGTCTATCATACTTTGAAGGCAGTTCGATTATTATTTTTTACTTCAATTTGAAAGTATTAAGAACTTTATTAAAAACATGAAGAAACTCGATGTTACTCAGTAAAACTTTTAATAATATTTCAAGAGAAAATAAATTGTTACTAAAGCTTTAGAATTGAAGCTAGGTTGAATCAAATTGACTTGTAAAACAGATACATCGATCCCACCGGCTGCGCCAAAAATGTCCGCGCGGTCTAATCAGGTGTCACTTGTGAGGACGTGGGGACGCCGACACACTGGCACCTCCGAATAAATAAATTACCGAACGCATCCCATCCCGGAACAGACCCTTTCGAACCCAGTGCCCGACAGATAGAACAATTATCCAACCCTTTGTGGTAAAGCTGTATTTATTATTGACGCAAAAAGGTGGGCCAACTCGAACGAACAGCAGGCGTTCTATACATACACATTGATTACATTAAACCTAAGGTCGTTTGTATCTATGGTCGTTTGTCCATCGCGACCATGAAGGGGCGTAATTGTTTTTTCCTTCATGATCGCGACGATTCCGAGCCGTTACTGATAAAACAAAACAACAGCGCCGATAGCAGCGACACTGTGACTTAAGGCGTAATAAGTAATGTTTTTGCTCGTATCTTTATCGGTGCTATACTCTTGTTGTCGGTATCAGCTCGCAATCGTTGCGGTGGACAAACAGCCTATAGTCTGACCGCAACCACTGCACCGCGCCTTAGGTATGCGCGGGGAGGTGGGGGAGTGAGAAGTAAAGAGCAAGAACTAGTAAAAAACTTTCTCAATCAAATTGTCTTTTTCGGCATACAAATCATTGATTTGTTGTAGACTGAGCATTTTGTTATAATGTCAAAGCATAAAAAACAGGTAAGTACGTTTAATTATTAAGGTTTAATAAACGACAAAAGCACTCAGACTCGATACTAAAAAAACACAAATAAATTACTGACAATACATTCCCAAAATAAACTTTCATTTGATTGCCATATAAATTAGAAGGTACTCTTGATCTTTGAACGGAACGTTTTCAAAGATCCTATTTCTATTGAGAATGGGATTCTTCCACGCGACAATACAAAACAAGACAATAGGAGCGGCGCAAAGATGTTCCCAGAACAATCGAATTTCAATAATAATAGAAGAGAAAATTAAATTTTTGGAATACAATAAAATAAATGGTTGTCTTTAATATTTTCAAATGAAAGAATATCAAGAAGAAAAAACAGTCAAAAATTACATTAATTTTTTGACAAGGATTCCCTATTCTTTTAAAAGGAAAGCATCTTTCAAAGAATTTGTTCAAAAAATAAAACCCGACTACTGTAAAATTTTGCTATAAAAAGTATGAAACAAGAAAGTATTGTCATCTGAAATGGTTGTGTATAAACTATGGTATTTAATAAATAGTCATAGTGATGTTCGGATAATAGCCGTGGTCATATTACTACGAGTATGCCACTTTGCCCAAAAGATTATGATTGCTTTTTAGGGTAGGTGGCATATGACCACGGCTATCACTATGAATATTTATTAAATATCATAGTTTGTACACAACAACTTCAGATGTCAATATTTTCTTGTTTCATGATTTTTAGAGCAAGATTTTACAGTAGTCGGGTTTTAGATGTTGAACAAATTTTTAGTTTAAATTATTTTGCGGTTATAATAACGGAATAAGACTATTAATATCTTTATTTTTGAAATGTTACCCAACACAACATCATTGTAATATATATTTTTTCATTACTCGACACATTCAATTTAATGTGACGTCTATATTTTGTAACCAGCGGTGTTATCAAGACGCTTCTAACCTCATTCGTCAAATTACGATAAGTAGTTGCTGTAACGAGGAAACAGATGAACATTAAACATACCGGTCAAATCATAACCCTCCTTTAGGCCGTAGTGGGGTAAAAACTAGAACTGTGAATAAGCCTTAGATCATAAAACTAAACAATAAATTGGTTTTTAAGGTATACAAGTAGAAATACAAAAATTACTTACCACAAAACTGCATTTGATAGCGCATTTTGTATGAAAAGTAAACAGTTTTATTCGTATAACGAACTACGTATTAGAGAAAGTTGTTCAGTCTCGCGGCGCTTGTTCAGTCTCATAGTTTGAATCTAATTATACCCAATTAATGTAGGTATTGTATTGTCTGTAACTAAAACACCTCTTATCTTCAATTCAATTAAACACATTAAAAAACGGTCAAGTGCGAGTCGGACTCGCGCGCCGAGCGTTCCGTTATAACTATAGTATTTTTATCACACCTGCTCTGAAATTAGACTCTAATTATTCTAATTAGAGAGAGGGAACGCGTATATCCCGAAATTCTTCTATCCCAAGGGTGGGAAAAAGGTATAAAAATCCATTACTGACCCGATTTTGTTTTTTTTTAACTCTCCAGCCGTCATACAGCAAAGAGATTTTGACTGTCTAAAAATCTAATTTTAAATAAATTGATACTGGCCACATCAATTTTTATTTTTTTATCGGTCACCAATATCCGTGGCGCATGCAGAAAATTAAAAAAAAAAGATTTTTGTTTAAAACTTTCACGAAGATTCACGGAAGAAGTGGTTGCATGACCTATGATCTTAGCCTACTCCAAATTGTAATATCATTGGCCTACTCCAGAAACGAGCGAATAAAAATAATAAGCCCGCGCATTTTCACAAAAAAATCGATTGATTTAGCATTAATTGTCTTTGTGTTTTTTGTTAAATATGGATACTTCTAGCGATAGTGATGATGATCCCTAACACACCGCCAGAACTATTAGAGGCGGCCTGTTGCCGGAAAAATCTACATACAGATACAACAATACTTATGAAACGTTGGCAAAAGGTAAAGGAAACGTCTTCATTTTCTGGAAATGTAATACTCTCATATTTTAGTGAGAAAGCAAAACAATATAAGCCAAGCACGATATGGGCTATGCACTCTATGTTAAGAAACACAATTTTAAAAAGAAATAACATCAACATAAAGGAGTATCCGAAATTGACCGCATTCCGCATTTATATCTATTATTTTCCTCGCAGGGGTAATAAAAAGCACTATACATCATTCGGGATAAAGCACATACCTAGTTCCATACCTCGAATGGTTTGCTCCCCTCGCAAGCTCGTGGCGCAAATGCCCTGATCTCGGTATGGAACTGTCACTTTCTTCCCTCTTGAGTAATGTACTATTTTAGAAACCATAAACTTTTAGGACCGCAAAACTAAGGTTTATTTGCAGATTTCTTATAAAATATGCTATTTAGAGATATAATTTTATTTCTGATGCAATATTTACAAAAAACTCTATCGACAGTAATTAATCAAGATTTTCCGGTTGGAAAATTTCGGAGATAAAGGAAGGGAAATGGTACATCTTTAGACATTTTTCATCATAACTTGAAAACTAAGAGTCGTAAAAAAAAAAGAAGTCTATTTTGAAGTAAAGCCCTTTCATATGACATCCCACTTGACCTAGTTAAGACAATTTAAATTTTTGCCCCACCTATTTGGACCCCATTTACATAAATAATAAAAATATTTTTTAAAATATTTTATTTGCTGTAAAGTTGGGTACCTAAGCATATTCTAAAACTACGAGTATTCCAAATTTCAAGTCGATACATGAGTTGTTGCTGAGATAGTACTTATCTAGTCCCTGTTGCTGAAATAAACAGGTGTGACAGACAGACAGACTGACATACAGCCAAGTCGCACCATAAGGGTTCCGTTATTACCATTTTGGTTCGGACGGAACCCTAATAAATTTTACACGTGCCATACTAGCAGACTAATTCTAAGCCACTTAGGTAGTTGTAATCAAAACTCCTTTACGCAACAGTGTTTAGAATTTCTTAATTACTCACGCCAATAAAATTACTTAGATACAAGATTGTTTGAAAACACGTGGAAGACAAAAACAAGTGAAATGTTTGTGTAAGGGCAAGCCTTGTGTAAAGGAAAAGAGCACTCGTGGGGAGTAAACACATTAGGCTTTGTGTGTGTGTTTAGGCAGATGCTTACAAAGATTTTGGACCACCTTGCTTCGCTCGGAATAGATACCTTGCTAATTTATTTTACTACGGGATGACAACAGCATGTCACATGAAGGAAAGAGAAAGAAAACACATTGTGTGCGTTTGTGTATCAGTTTTTATAGTGTGTGTAGTGTTTTTTAGGGTTCCGTACCTCAAAATAAAAAAACGGAACCCTTATAGGATCACTTTGTTGTCCGTCTGTCTGTCTGTCAAGACCCTTTTTCTCACTAACGAGAAGAGGTATCAGATTGAAATTGATAACTAATATTAAGGTTCATAAACCACACAAGATCTGAAAATTTCAATTTTTTACAACTACGCAATCAAAAGATATGGCTTTTTATGTCCTTATCTCCATACATTTATCCAAAAAAGCAAAACCTACAGGGTACTTCCCGTTGACTTAGAATTATGAAATTTGGCAAGAAGCTAGGTCTCACAGTACAAATTATTTATTATTATTTACTATTATAACAATAAAAATACAAATTTATATACTAAACGGTAAAAGTAAATAAAGGAAAAAGTCTAAAATCATTAAATATTTCAATTTTTCTCACAACTAATACTAACCAATTAAGGTGAGCTCCCGTTTCAAGAACTTTTCTATAAAAGAGGGGTCAAGTTGGATGGTCACGGAGTTTTTAAAATCAAAGAGCAATAGCTTTTAGTATATCATATGGTAGATAGGTACGGAACCCTTAGGGTGCGAGTCCGACTCGCACTTGGCCGGTTTTTGTTTTTGTGTAGTGTTTTAGGTGGCCCACCAGCTCGTTTAGCCTCTTTTGACATAAAAAAAAAGTACGTGTGTGTATCAGTTTCAAAAATATTAAACTCATTCGTACGAGCAGGTAACGAATAAATTTTTCGAAATCTCTAAATTTCCTTAGACCTATACAAAATTGATCTATATCGATAACAGAATTTCTCTTAAAATATATCGAATTTCTTAAAAGTCACCCTGTAGTAGTACCTAAATACAAATACAGCGTATTGTATGGGTAAAGTTGTATTGTTATTATGATAGAGAAACATTAGTCTCGCTAGTACGGCGCCCAGTTTGCTTCAGTTCTAGTTTAATAGGAATCTTAGGGTGTATACAACATGCTGGTCTCCTTTTTCGTGTTGGCTTCGAGTTTTTAAACTATTGTTATACTAGCTGGTGCCCGCGACTTCGTCTGCGCAAGTTTATAAATTGTAGCCTATGTGTTATTCTGATGTATTAGCTATATTATAGTCAAGTTTCATTAAAATCCATTCAGTAGTTTTTACGTGAAAGAGTAACAAACATACATCCATCCATACTTACAAACTTTCGCGTTTATAATATTAGTATTAGTAGGAAGGATTTAACCACTCTTGGATATCGTAAGAAGCCTGTGTGGTGTCGGGGTAAAAAATAGTACCAACCCGTATGTACCCGTAGGTGTCGTAAGGGGCGACTAAGGGTGTATACCCCGGAGCATGGGCAGCAGCATCTTTCTATGTATTGTATCATCTTACATACTTCGGTCGCCAGCCGCAACGCTTACAAGCGTGATGACTGCGGTGATTCCCCTCAAAAGTGCCACGTGTTTTTCCTGGAATTGTGGACGGAGCTCCCTGTCCTGCAGTGGACGTTTCGTGGGATGCCATGATATTCTTGAACTACCTAGTTTGTACAGCCAAAAGCAGGTCGGGTCGAGCTTTGACACATTGAAGTTTATAAAGTTCTTATTTTAAATGCTCTACGTGCTAGAGTCTCACTACAACTGTCCAGCTTGATGTGCTCTTGAATGAATGAATGAATAATACTTTATTGCACACTAATAAAGTAACATTTACACATAATCAGTAATAAAAAATGTTGGCAAAAGGCGGTCTTATCACTAAGAGTGATCTCTTCCAGACAACCTTTTGACGAAATCAACATTTACAGAATTCTGCAGTGTAGTGCACTCATATAAACTACATAAATGAAAAACAAAAAAGACATTGTATTTACATAAAATACTCAAAATAAATATCAAATACATAAATACAATACAGAAATATACAAACATATATAATTTTGTATGTATATACTTACATTAAAATAAATTATATATACTTACATAAATATAATTAATTATATACCAATAATAATTATTGAATGTACTACGAGTAACAACAATATTTTTTAAATTCATGAATTAAATACTTACAAATTCACGCAAATCATCTGTTCTGTGCTGCAGTTACTGCACGCACACGGTTACCTTATTGCGTAAAAAAATGATAATAATCTCTCTTTATCTTATCTTACTTACAGGCAGTTGCATAAAGATTCATGAAAGATGAATTTTTGTTAAATCTAGTGCTTTCACTTGTAGTTATGATGACAAAGAAATTGACAGCAATAGACTTAAAGGAGCTTCACCTTTAAATACGCTTTTGCAACTGACAGTCAGCCGTAAACGTCCCATTGCTACTCCTTCTCTCTCTGTACTGGTTAGGTTCTATGTACAAAAAGCGTCGAGTTCAACGAAATGCCATATGCACTGGATGCCTTGACAAGTAGCTTTCTATAATCGTAAAGGCTATTGCACTAAAGAGCAAAGAAATCGGATCGGTAGGTTTTCCGCCATACATTTTCAAACAATGATGAGCTCAAAGCAGTTTAAATAGGTTCTAAATAGGCAATGGTACCTTTGCTTTAATCTGTCTTTCCGGATTTTCTATGAGTTTTGTATTATTTTATAACTTAACCTACTATTTTATATAAACATATTATTATATTTGAAATTGAGTGACAGGGTTAGAAATAATGTGATAAGAGAACGTTGAAGTGGATAAAGTTGAGAAAGAGGAAGGAAGATAAAGAAGATTGACGAAAGAGATTTACAAGGCGAGATTGAATGGAAATGCTGGAAGGTAAATGCCTCGGCTAACGTAGGGCCAAATTCAGAACGTTCTCAATAAAGGCCAGGTTAAAAGTACCCTTAACCGACGAGCATGTATGAAAGGATTGATGAAAGTACAAGAAGCAAGGGAAGTATGTCAAGATCGTAGCAGGTGGAGGACTGTGGTCTCTGCCTAACCCGACGTATGTAAGTTACATGACTGTGTTTAATTATCTTGTGTGGTGCTTGCGTGTAAAGACTGCCTTAGATATCGACAGAAGTAGTAGTGCTCTAAAAGTTTCATAGTTAATTGTATATAGTTTTCGTTCTCTCGTATATTGTTTCATTTGGAGGAGTTTTCTATTGTTAGTGAGTTGTGTGGATTCTGCAGTCGGGTAATGCATTGTGAGTGAAGTTGAAATTATTGTGAAAAGTTTCAAAGAATCGCTAGAGACTCACAACCACTTTTGGACTCAGGATGATGGCTGCAAGAAAAATCTTTGTCCATGGGGGTTTTCTTTTAATGAGTGTTTATGTCTGTTTTTTAGAGAGTGTATGAGTGTTTCTTAGCTCGTGATCACGGTATTTTTGTATCGTTGTCACTGACAATTTAAGAAATTATCCGACTGATTTTTAACTCAAAGAACGTTCGAAAGTTGATTGGTATCAATTTGATGTCAGCACTACTTGTGTATAGACTTTTTAAGTGCTTACATTTTATAGCAGGCAAACGAGCAGATAAGTCAGTTCACTGATGGTAAATGTCACTGCCGCTCAAAGGCACTTGCAACATCTGAGGGAAGGCGTCAAACCATGCAAGACCTGCGCGAAGATCGTGTTACTCTATGGGGGGAAGTTACCATTCTCGTGGTACTATCACATACTATGAAATTTCTACCCCTGGCTTTTATTTTCAAAATGTTTGTTCCACGTTTTTCCCAGAGGTTGAAGATAAATCAGGTGAGTTTATCGCAACTCTCGCATTCACTCCGAGGACGTGAGCCGAGATGGTTCATGATGTTATTTAAAATGGAATTTTAAGGAAGTCTGAGGTGCAAGGGTGCAGTATCAAGTCGACCTGAGTGGTGTATTGATTTCGCCTGCCAAGCGGAACGTCCTAAGTAAGAATCCTAGGTCTTGATTTGTAAGTGTAATAATTATGATTTCACCTTAATAGCTCGGAAAACTTTGCTTTTATCAGTCAAAATCTGCGTGCTAATGTAATTGTTGGCCGCTACCGTGAAAAAGGTTTTCGATATTTAGATCAGTAAAAATCTGCGTTTTAAAGGCTTTTTTGGCTACCAGCAGGGCAAAATAAAGACGCGATGATGAGTTATGGTATTAGGTACTGGCGCTTTTCGTTAGCATTTTCCTCGCCGTAGTGAGGTGAAACATTTTGGTTCTTACTACAAAAAAATTAGACATCTGTTGAACAATTGATCAAAAAAATCGCACAAAATAACTAGGCTATGTTAGTTGATGCGCAGAAGTTAAAGTCATAAGAAAATAAGTCATTTTTGACTTCTGCTCATCAATCACATAGCCAGAGTTATTTTGTACGATTTTTTTGATCAAGTGTTCAACAGATGTCAAACTTTTTTTATAGTAAAACGGTTTGTGTTTCACTGGACAGCAAAGTTATTTTATGTCTCGTGCCTTGAAACCGTCGCTACGTTCAGGATTCTTCTAGAAGAATCCTAGAATAACCCTAGAAGAATCCTAGAAGAATGCTAGAAGAATGCTAAAAGAATGCTAGAAGAATGCTAGAAGAATGCTAGAAGAATGGTAGAAGAATCCTAGAAGAATCCTAGAATCCTTCGCTTGCTCGAGTTTCAATGCAAGGCACTCGCACCAAAAATCAATATTGCTTGAATAACAAATAACTATTATTAAAAAAACGCAGACGGCTAACTTGTTTGTGTTGAACCTTTAATGTTTTCAAGGGCAAGGTGTCATAGAAATTGAATGAGCTTAGATCGTTCACCTTATTGTTGGCCAATTATAATATTAAAGTAGAATAAAAACAGGCCTCGAGTATTCTCGGACTTATTAGCCCTTAAAACTTGAAAGCCGAAACCCAACCTAAGCTTAACTTAAGCCTTTTAAACCTAAAACAAAATTGTTAAATCCCTGTTATAAATAACAAATGGATTTACAGATTTGAATTTTTGTAATTCAGTAAAACCACAATAACGTTATACCAAATTTTAATCAGTTTATGAATATATTCGAAAGTCCAAATTACGTATGAGTCGTATTTACATTTAACCACAAGTCCTCATTCTACAAAGTAGAAAATCGTAAAATTTCACAACCACAGGCAGGATTCGAATCTGCGTATTCTCCGTCAATACCGGATACGCTTTACCAACTAGGCTACTTTCTATTTCGTAGAGTTAACCGACCTGGCAATTTTTCTACAAGAGAATGATTTGTTGTCATCTTTATCATTTACCTAACATCACAACCTAACCTAGGTGATTGATGGGTGAGAAGAGCACTGGTTTTTACACAGAACGATTGCCATCTGACTTCCACATCCCAGTGGACCAATCAAACCTATTGCCAGCTTGACTGTCAGAGTTTCAACAATTTATATCAGTGACCAAAATCTTAACTAACCTTACAAAGCAAGATAAATACTCGAGTTTTTTCACCACGAGCGATTACACAGGTTCTGACCACGGCCGTAGAATGGGCAACTACCACTCGGCCAAAAGTACTTCACTGCTTAAGTGCTTACACGGTTGGCAACATGGGTCCCCACAGAGGTGACCTTGGCTGGCAACCATTCGGATCCTATTAGAAAATTGGTGCTAAACTGCGGACTAAACGGTTGGAACCGACCAAGGTCGCTTCTGCCGGGACCCATGTTGCCCGACGTGTATCAGAGCTTTTATCCTATCATGAGTGTTGGATTCAATAGTATCATCATTATGTCCCATGCAGGAACTCACTCCGGACACTTAACACATCGAGCGCGTATTTGAAATTTGAAATCCGAAGGTGGCGTTGACTCACATATTCAGTACGTAAAAAACCCTCAGAAGGACCACGAGAATCTCGTGGGCGGATGCTCGCGGGGGTGCGGGGTAAATTGCAAGGGGGGCGGAGTGTCCGGACTGTATGACAGTACTATGACTTTATTCTTTGGCAGGACAGGGAGCTCCCTCCAGAATTTCACAGCAATAATACGCAGTATACTTAGGAGAGAAATTACTATAGTCACTACGCTTGTTAGCGTTGCGGCTATGGCACCATGGACCGATTTTGTTAGAAGTATGATATGGAGGAGCTACTGACCACCCTCCAGTCACACCCCGGCCACAACATACACTGCAAAAGACCCTCAGGAGCACCACGCGAATCTCGCAGGTCGGTGCGCGCAGGGGTGCGGTGTGGATTGCAAGAGGGGCGGAGTGTCTCTTCTGTGTAATAGTTCTATTATATACTTTATTCTGTGCTCCAGTTTCAATTCCCTTAGTCGTCTTTTACGGTCACCCTCAGGCAGTTGTAGTATCATTTTACTTTGAATCGCTTACGAAATGCGGTGTCGGTTAATTTATTTGTGCGATACACAGCGCCAGCGAGCGTTCATCCATCTTATTCACTTTGAACAACGTGACTCACAGTTTTACATTTTAATTCCGCCTGCGGTTTAATATGTCAGAGGGTACGCCTACTATTGTACATACACTGTGCATGTTTAAACGGCACGTCACGGTGAAAGTTCGAAATGTGGGGAGAAACAATGTTGCCTACACAACGTTAACGCTACTTTGCTCAGGGCGTAAACTGGCAACTGCAATTCTTTTGATGCAAGATTTTTGTAACCGGCTTAAAAAGAAAACAACATTCGTAATACTACTGCATTGAGTCTAAAATTTTATTCACTAATTGAAAACTACTCTGATGTAGAGTAACGCTACCTCAAATTTTACCTCAGGTAAACATGTCACTCATATGGAGAAAATGTTTAAGGTGAACTAGTTTACGATTCGGTTGCCCATGTGGTGCGAAAAAAGAATAGTACCAACCCATCTCTACCTGTGGGTGTCGTAAACGGCAACTAAGGGTTGATGAACCAGAGGATGGGCAGCAGCATCCTTCTGTGTATGGTGTAATCTTACATTCTGCAGTCACCAACAACCGCGGTTCATAGTGACAGCCGTAGTGACTATAGTATTCCCCCTCTACATTGTTTCAGCAAAAGCTGGAATTTTGGAGGCAGTGTCCCTGTCTTGTAGTGGACGTTTCATGGGATGTTATGATGAGATAAAGGTTGTCAGTTTTGAGTGGTCCCCGCCCAAGATGCTACGCGGGTGCAGCTGTAAAGGTGCCTATCCACCAAAGCTGCGCTAGTTGCAAAAATTCCAACCAATAGGATTGCTCTATTTTCGAGCACAGCTCTAAACTAGAAAAATGGAGCAATCCTATAGGAATTTCGCCAGCTCACAGCTTAGCTACATACTACAGTTCTAGTGGAAAACACTCTTACCTTACAATCAAAAACTACCAGCCGCCTTAGCACGCTGCCGGAGAGAAAATATATCTCGGAGAAATGTCACTTTATTTGAGGAATTAAGTCATCTAATCTATCACCTCCAAGCGCGAAGAAATGTCAGTGGAGGAAAATGTTTAGCTAATCCACAAATTACGTTTTTGATATTTTAGACAGAGATAGCTTTATACACTAATACATTCAGCCGTCCTTGTCTTTCAAAATGTGTCGCACTGCTCGAATGTCAAAAAACGTGACCATGCTTAAAGTCTTTAATCTATGGGCCTAGATAAACTGACAACTGCAGCGTGCTAAGCCGACTGGTCCGTACGAACGGTACGAACGAAGTCACAATCACAATGTCGTAATGCCATAAAATTGTTTCACAATTTGACAAAAAGAGAAAAAAATATCTAATTTAGTTGTTTAACAGTAACACAAATGTACAATTTCGTTTGGAACGTGGGCGGATGATTTTTCAGCGAGAGATTCATATAATTTAATAGGAGCTGCGCTGTAAATTTATTTTTACTTGTGCCTAAAAGGTAATCTTGTTAAATTGCGTCAGGAAAGACGAGTCATTTTGACTAAATTGTTCATTTCATTACATTAACGATCTGCTTAGCTTAGCTTTTAAATATTTACTCATATATTAAACAACTATATTTATATACTAGGTCTTCTTTTTCTTTTTATTACAAGTTAGCAAACAAATAAATGAGCCATCTGATTATGGCAATGTTGACTTATTTGTTATGTGCTTTAAGACATTTCAGACAGCAAAGTGCATTGCTTACTCATAAGTTAACCGAATCCATTTAATTCGCGAGTGAATAGGCTTCTTCTGGGCAAGCTTGTTCAATCGTCGACCTTAAATCTGTACGCAAGGCTATATCGGGATCAAGAGTAACTATGAAAAAACAGTAAATATGAAAAAACCGGTTAAATGCGGATGCGGATGGTATGTTCGGACTCGCTCGCCAAGGGTTTCGACCTTTTTATTTCACAACCAAATATTCAAAATAGACAAATATTCTTATACCATCGCAAAAAAATCTAAAAAAAGTTCAAATACATACTTAAAACATAACTCCTCATCCAGGCACCTCATTTCATTACCGCAGAGGTAAGCAAAAAATATGGTATTTACGATATTATAAGTACTATTTTCGATTCTTCCTCTCTCAATAACCTTAAGTAGGTGAGTATGAAATTTTCTTAAAAAGTCACTCTTCAGCGTTTCCCGGAACCATTTTCACTTCCACTCCCATCGATCGCATCTCAAGTGCCTATTACATTATCTTCGAGTTAAACTTGGTGTTTCTTATCTCCCCAACTTCGGCTGTGCTTAGGATAATATAGGGGTTAATTACAGAATCGGGTTTAACTTTACGTATGTAAGGATTACTTTGAAAATATTGTTTTTTCTTAAACATGCTTGGAAATTCGATCATTATTTCGACAACCTTCTTCTAGATAAATCAACATAACTGTACTGGTTAAATCGTTAGCTTAAATATAGTTCTGTGGGTTAAATACTCGCGAGCAGCTGCCGGCAAAGTTAGTATGAAAATTCATTTCTATCGAGTTTTGCGATCGAGTAAATTACTATGAAAACTATTATGTGTCTATTATAGTTATTTAAATGTGGAATATACCAACAAACATAACCACCAAGACGTAACATATCAAACCTTCCGAACAAAGGAGGTAACTCATCAAATCGTAACAACCAAGGAGGTAACTTAGTAAAGATTTTTTTAAAATTTCGAACTGGCTTGCAAAAATAAAGCTATAAATTAAAAATATAAATAAACAAACACAGAATAAGCAGAATACGAGAATGAAAAACTGCGATGTAAACTGAATGGTTTAAACTTAGTTTGAATTCCCGTGATTTATTGAGAAAAGTACTATACAAGCCTAGCCCGCAATTAGGTATTGAAGGAATTACGTATGTGAGCCTTGGCTTCGCCTCTGCCCACATTATCATGTTCGTCCTTCAATATTTTTTATGTCGGCCATTGCAGTAATGGTGCCGGCACAGAATAAAAAACTTATTTCAGGTAAATGCTTTGATCGTCTAGGGACTCCTTATCAGTTGTATTATTTATAAATGTCCCTTTTGGTATAGGGAGTAGTCGATAATATAAGTTCAAAATTACACTAGCAGCACTAGTCTTGTTTACGCCACTCTACGGTTGAATAATCCTTCGATAAGTTTCATTATAAAGGCCAATCGGACCAACTGTTTATAGTCCAGTCAATCTACGATATGAGGATGCAATAAATGCACATTTGAAGAAATTTATTTTAAATAGTAATTTAGGCAATTTGAAACTGTAAATAATTAAATCCGGCAGTTTTAAGGTGCATTCCTTGTAGTTACACCAAGTTGTTACACCAGGAAAAACCAATTCCTGGTGGTGACACCGCAGTAGAGATAGACTATCGATTGTCGATACTACATTTACCTGAAACCACTAAATTGTAATAGTACAAGTATAAGCTGATCTGTGCTACATCGGAAATATTATACAGGTTGAGTTTACCATATACTGGTTTTAAGAATATCATCGTTATGTCGGGGATTACTGTGGTTTTAAATTTTTCTCTAATGTGCATTTAATTCTACTTTCGCATACAAACTTTCGTAGATTTACTGGACTATTTGCCATTACTTAAACCTTGCCTGACAGTACGACCAATGGATAGAAATTTTTAGGAAACTCGCTTTTTATGATTTATAAGTGATATGCACATTTTTGAGAAAATTTTTAAAGTTTGAATACACTTCGCCCGGAAGTAAAAAGAAAACCAGAAAATAATTTTGTGCCCAATTTTTAAAAACATTATACCTGGTATAATTTATACCGGGCATTTCTTCCCAAGTAAACCAAAGTTGTGGTGCTTACAATGTTGCACCAGTTTCTGGTTAATTTCGCGTTAGTGTGGGCGCTTGTTGTATTTATAGCGGAACTCGTCTAATGATCGTTGTATTACCTAAAGCGCACAGTGGGGTGAAAAGATGAAAATGTGGGTAAAATATTTTGTCAATATTTAATGAAAATAAGGACACCGAAATTGAAAAACCGGCCAAGTGCGAGTTGGACTCACGCACCGAGGTTTTCGTACCACTTAGGTCTCAGTATTAGTTATGGATGTGCAGTCACGCAGAAATGTATTAAATGCGTACGAGTCCGGCACGCACTTCACCAGCTTATGCACTATAAACAAACCAATTTTCAGGCTTGAAAGTTTTGCCGTTCTGGGAAAATGGAGTAAAAATGGCCTAAAAACACGAAGCCCCCCTTAACTTCTTATATTTTTTATTTCTTTAACAACAAACTAGCGGCAACAGAAATATATAATTTGTGAAAATTTCAGCTGTCAACCTATTACGGTTCATGAGATCTAACAGATAGACGGACATCGGTGGCTTATAATAGGGTCCCCTTTGGGTACGGAACTCTAGAAAGTACAGAAGTAAAAATGAGCTTGTGTTTAAATATTTAAAGAAAATGTAAAATAAAGATTATATTAGCAATTTTTTCACCAAGCTGTAAAAGTTAGGGCTCTTGCATTAAAAGTGGCTTCATTTGCTAAAAATATTTGCCTGTAAGCAAAATTTGGCAACTTAAAATGTATACTAGCTACAGAGAGTTTGTAATGTAGAACCTAAAACCGCCAATGGGTCGACATTTTGCTGTTGCGGGTAAAATAGTTTAAAGTAAAGTTATAGTCTAGCCCTTGTTGTTGTTAGTTATTGTCGAAACTTGGACCATTGTACGTACGGTCAACCGCATGTCAGTGGAAACATTTGCAACTCTGTTACCATGCCATTAAGTCCAAAGTGTTTCTACTGACCTGCTGTTGGGTGTACGCCACAGTGGACAATTGCGGACAGATGTAAACAATGCTATTGTCCTCAACTGTCCCATTACGGGCTAGTATAAACTGTTCAATAATAATTAACAAAGCGTTTGTTCAATGAAATATAGTAAATTTTCGATTGTAGGTTTGAAATTTAGTTAAATAATTATTTTATAGTTCGTCTGCGTTAAGAATGCAGTAAGTTGTTAATGCAGATGCAGGGTAACGGTGTATTCACAATAGAGTTAAAATGCAAATAAAAATAGGTAACACACAAAGGAAACAACCGCTTTTTTCGAAGGTTTGTTTTCAGTTAGTCATTGTGGATTTGATTTTCTAAAAAATACGAGATGTTTGAGATAAGTAAACGAAGTACAAAATAAGTCTGGCTGTGACCGTTCATACGTAGAAATCAAAAAATGAGTCGCGGGGGTGAGCGCGGCGGGTGAGGGGAGGCGTGCAGTCGTTTATTGGTTCTCTGTCTGTCACCCATGCTCAGACAATAACTGTCAGAGGCAAACTTATCCTGCAAAGTACTGCACACGCTATACTTACAGTTAAGAGCCCGTCCAACTTGTCATTCAGACTCTAGCCCTACATTATAAAAACAAAGACAGTGATTGCACTGTCTTGGTCCAAAATGTCATGTTTTCCATTCTCTTCAATCTTTAAAATTTATACTACAACTAACCATTACAGTTCCTATACCTATGTCAGAAATGGTAAATAGGTCTCTTTAAAAAAAATATTAACGCATACTTTTCTTGACGTTTCACCATTGTTTTATCTTACATAAGAATTTGTTTATTTAAGGTGGTTGCAGAGCAAAGGTGTCACCACAATAAAAATACGATAAGTAGTATTTAAAAACTAATTTTTCGCATTTAACTATACAAAGCTAATTTATGTTAAGCTAAGTTATTTGATGGCAATAGTTATTTGTTATGCAAGACAGCAAAAGGTTTATTTGGCGCGAGTGCCTCGTATTGAAACCTGAGCAAGCGAAGGATTCTAGGATTGAACCACGAGCGAAGCAAGTGGTTCAAAAGAAGAATCCTGAGCGTGGCGAAGGTTTCAAGGCACAAGACGCAAAATAACTTTGCTGCCGAGCGAAACACAAAATTTTTCACCTCATTAAAGCGAGGAAATGTTAACATAATGCAAGAAAAGCAATTCAAATATAAGAAATAATTACTCATACGTTTTAACGTAAGGGCATAATACCTACATAATGGTACTGACGGCAGCAAGCAAGTGGAAACATAACCAGTAGGTATAACCTGATCCAGCGCTTCGCTACAAACCTCCGTAACCAGAGACCAGCTCAAGGTCAGAGTTTTCACGGACGAGTGGCCATGTATAGATTAAGAATACTAGACATTAAAAATGAAATCACTATAATTAAATTAATATTATTTTTGGGACTGTTGTGCTTATGTTCGTGACTCTACCTATAAACTACTTGATAAATTTGCAGAACAAGGTTCATTTGCATTGGATTTCAATGAGGAGACAGAGGATAGGCAGTGGCAGGCAAATCTATTTTGTATTGCGTTGATTTGAAGTCAAAGGGCGAGTTAATCGGGGCAAGAGAACAAAAAACAAAGGCGATCGAATTTTAAATTTTCTTTTCATTATCAGCCAGTACCTTACCCACCAGGCATTCACTATTCATAATACTATTTGTTTCTTTCCTATAGTTGCATCTCTCTTTCTCATATTGAAAACGATAGTGCGTGCCTGGTTTTACAAGCAGCCAGTACTACAGCATACTACAAAAATAATAAGTACATCGCGTTCGAATTTCAAAAACCTTTTGCCCGCTAGGGGCCAAAAATCGCTTTTGGCCGCAGAATTTAACCGACAAAACAAATGTTTCAGAGCTTTGGAGGTGAAAAATATATTTTATATTGTAGCCAAACTAACAATACATTTGTTCTTGATTACCAGCACAAATAAGGATGAATTAAAAGATTTTTAAAGGGGAATATTTAACAAATCTTGTTGCTACGATTTGTTTATTAAGAACATCACAGAAGGGAAAATTGAGAAAAGAGAGGAAGGGGCCGACCGAGAAGAACATTTATGGTTAAAAGCTAAGAGAAAGAACAGGTTAAGTCTAAATGAAAATGTAAATAGTTTATTTAAGTAGGTGTACGGACAAACCTAATTAGGTTTTTGTTACACCTTACATAAATTGTAAATTAGTATTAAGATTAGTATGTAATTCTTTTAAATAAAATAAAATAAAAATAAATTCAAATATAGTTTATTCATTGTTGGATACTAAAATCTCACAAACAAAGTGGCACCATGGCAGGAAAACAAGAAGCGACAGTAAAAACGCACGCGTTCTTTTAAATACGTTTGAATGTGGATCAGGAGGTGAAAGAACTCAGTTATCAGGAGGTAAAGTTACTATCGGAAACAAGGACACATTATGGCGATAACTCCACCGACAAGAACACGGCTCTTAAGTAAGAGAGAGAGAGAGCAAATATAACTGAGCAAAAAATAAATTAAAAGTTTATTATTATGTCTGATAAATTGTGTAAAGTATACCACTGTGGCCATTGTAAAGGCAAGCACTTTAAGCAACCTCAAAGAGGTAACGACCACCTCACTTACTTATGCAAGAATGTTCATCCTTCCTCCCTCTCTATCCACTAATCTCCACATAATAGCTGGCTCCACCACAAATTTCTCACTTTTAGGGTTCGGTTCTTTAAAAGGAGACAACGGAACCCTAAACGGACGAACCTATATCTCAGGACCGTGATAAGGTTATCAAGTTGAAAAAAACTTTGGACTCTGTGATCGACGCAATATCTTCGGTGTAATAAAACCTATCAGGAATTGCCTGTAAAATTTGTGAATATGTATAATTTTTCACAACCAAAGGCAAATAAGAAAAGGTGAAGTCCCCTTTAAAGTACATCCATGAAGCGGTAAATAAACAAACAGGTATTTAAGGACAAACTTTTTGAAAGATAACCACTCATATTTCGACTTTTTTCGGATTATTTTTCACGTTATGACTCCAGCCGGCCAGAGTTCCAATACTAACTGTCATATACATCATCATACATCACAGTAGTTTTATTAAGAGTTAGTGCAGACAGCCGCTTTTAATCTGTGAATATTTAGCAAAAAATATCATGCCCTTTCAACTAGGGAAAAGTATGACCAGTTTGACAGAGTCTCGCCGATTGTACAAGTGCGTTGCCGGCCTTTGCGAAGTTTGTTAACCCGCTTTTTTAATGACCCCATGTCGCAACTACCAGGGAAAACCGCAGGGGGAAGATCGTCAGGAACGACTTTATGTTCATTTAACCTAGCCTGTTTTCTGATAGAACCCATTTTCTTGTAGACAGAAAGAAACAATTATTGCCACTAGGCGACTAACTAGCACTTATTTATTATATAGAAACTGACCCTATTTTATCATTGACAAAAGAAAAACGCGCGCTTCGCCCTGCGCGTGGGTTTCCGAAATCTTTTTTTTCTTTATTGAAAATGAGCTTACTCTTGACCTCGATCTAGTCTTGAAGACAGAGATGAGGTGGAAGATGGAACGAGCTTACCCAGAAGAAGCCTATTCACTCGCGACTTGAAAAGATTCGGGTTATATGAACTCGGGAACATAGACGCAGGCAGAGAGTTCCACTTTTTAGCCGTGCGCATTATAAAAGATGTTTCAAAGCGCTTTGTGCGAATGTGCGGAATATCAACCAAGTATGGGTGATATCCTGCGGTGCGTCTGGACTCCCGATTGTAGAAGGGAGATGGTGGAATAAGCTCGTGGAGCTCTAGAGCACACTCTCCGAACCTTTTACTGACTCCGTAATAAATCTAGTCTAAATTAAAGTAGGCCTTGATTCATCGGTCATAAATCAGTGACCGATTAAAATCGTAAGTCTGCGCTGCACCTAAAGCACAGACCTAAAGTCGAGTATATGGTAAAACGGCGCTGTTAGGATAGTGGCATGTAGCGATTTATAGACCCTGCCTTCCGAAATGCATTCGGTACTTTGCTATTCCATATAAAACTTTGCAGGTTCCCAGACTTGTTTACATCTACTCTGTGAAGCCTACAAGTAACATTCCACTCTACATTACCGTCACGGCAAAAAAAACATTAGCGAGGGTTTATTTAGAGCGTTTTATTATTAAAATCTTTAAGCCTTTTATTATCATAGCGCCATAAACACCCCAAACCCCCAATCTTTACATAAGCGAAACTGTTGCTTTAAAATCAAGTGTCTTGTTTACAAATTAACAGGGTACCCAAGACAGACAGGCTGACTATCAGACTTGAGCTGATGATAGCATTTTTGGCCAAAATCTATGTGCTCCTCAAAATATTAGGGTAGGGTAGGTTTTTTTTTGTTCCATCTAACTTAACCATAACCAAAAAATCAAAACCAAATATAGGATGCGGTAAAGTTGGATATGGTTACCGAGTTATTTATTGTCTTTGAGTTTGGATAACGGATAGATCAACTTTTTTTAAATGTCATAATTACTAATATTAACTTTTTCACACAATATAATCAACTTAACGAAAGGATCTCGCAAACTATGGGTCCGCGCACACCATCCGCACAGACGCAAAGTCGCAGTGTTGCCTGCTTGACCGTTTTTGTGCAAAATCTAGCATTTTTTACAATTTGTAGTTAACTCTAAAAGGGCTAATTTGTAAATTGTTAAGACCGAATCACACTTTTGTCATGAATTCATATTCGTTATTGATATTTTTCGTATTTTCAAGTTTTTTTTTCCAATTACAAAAAAATATAAACAAAATTCTTCTGAATGGTAAATTATTATAAAAGGATTGAAATTCTCTAGAAATATAATTCTACTGTCAGGTCACCTCCATCTTCATTGAAAAATCAGATATTTTTATGTTTTAATTTATTGATAATTCCGTTTCTTTCTTTTCTGTCTAAAGTGCATTATAATAATATCCCAGTCTATCATTTTTGCGCATGCACGTCCCAGTATTGAATTATTGCTACAAATCAATGACATGGCATGGCAAGCCTGAGAAACTAATCTCGCATCCACCGGGCGGGCCGTTCGAGCTTGCGCGAACATTTTGCCGTTCGGTCTGCGCGGACCCAATAAGATTTTGCAGATTTTGTTATTTTGTCTTTGAAATAAGAAATAATAGAGCTTGATTAGAATGACAGCTGGACAGAGCTATGCGTGAGAGCAGGACGGAGCGATACGTGTCTCTGTCGCTCCACTATCCATTGGATCGCTCCGTCCTGCATTTACACTGCTGCCATTCATCATCATCATCATCGTCATATCAGCCGAAAGACGTCCACTGCTGGACATAGGCCTCCCCTAAAGATCTCCATGACGACCGGTCCTGCGCTGCTCGCATCCAGCGGCTTCCCGCGGCCTTGACAAGATCGTCGGTCCACCTTGTGGGGGGCCTGCCAACGCTTCGTCTTCCGGTACGTGGTCGCCACTCTAGAACCCTCACGCCCCATCGGCCATCGGTTCTTCTTGCGATGTGCCCTGCCCACTGCCACTTCAGTTTAGCGATTCTCAGGGCTATGTCAGTTACTTTAGTTCTTCTGCGGATCTCCTCATTTCTGATTCGATCGCGCAGAGAGACTCCGAGCATGCTGCCATTCAAATCCTTATAATACAAACGTCAGTTTAATATTATTTTATCTGTGTCTGTGCAATATTTCGATACCTACTTAGTATATTCCTTAGTTAATATGGTGTTGATAAAACAAGCCATGTATAAAATTGTAGCCTACATTTTGTTAATTGTTTTTCATTCAACTACAGAATGTTGACTTGCTGTCAGAACCCAATGATATACTTTAAGTTACTAGTACTGCTGTAGGTACTATACTTATTAATCTGGGGTGACTAGCTTTTTCTACATCTACGAGTACGTATGAAATATCTAAAAAAACGTAGGTAGAGTTAATAATATCCACAGGTCGTAAAAATATTATTACATTTCACAAGGAAAATAACGCCAACGTAATTCTTGAATCACATTTCCGCAAAACATAAATAACTTTGTAACGTATTATTTTTTTACCTTTTGGTGTTTATAATTCGATAACATACAGGGTGTTAAGGCAATCAGTGTTTTATTTCAAAGATGTAACGTAACTTAATTTCGTCTATGTAGCAACATTATTTATAGGACTTATGTCAAAGTTTATTTAAAGGGATTTTTATACTGGTGATTTCGATACGCAATAGAACAATAATATGTTTCATAAACGATAACGACCTACTTATACTGAATTACTTCTTACATGGCATGAATTATTGTTGTAGTACATTAATTTAATATTTTGTCTCTATTGATATTTTTTGACTAAGTGACAACACCTTGCTCATAAAATAGCTCTGATTGCACTGTATTAAGCTTATTAAACAGGCGTGCTCTTTCCATTATATTACCGCACTAGTGTTTTATATAGTTTTTTTTTTTTAGTTTCGGTAAAGAGCAAGGAATTATTATACATGTCTTTAACATTTATAATTTTACTAATGCACTTAATAAAAGTCTGAAGTATCGGGTGTATGTAGATATCTTAGGAAAAATACCTTACTTTTGATACGAACTTTCCTTCGGGAAAAAAGATAACCAAATTTTGCTTGTTTTTATTCGCAAATGTGTTGAAAAACGTTGTAAGGAGCGCGTGCGCTTTAGTCATTGTACTCTCGGCTCCATTACGCTCTCTCCTGCGGCTCAAGCTGCAATTCTCGAGCCTCGAGTGTAATTACCAAAATCGCGCACTTGCATTCCAATGTACTATTAACTTTATGCTCTTCAAATTATTTTACAACTAGTTTGTAAGTACAGTTTTATGAATAAAAAATTATGTTGAGGACCTACTTGTAGGAAAAGAAAGTTGATCTAACAATCTGTATCACAGTGTTTTTTTTACACTGCTAAATAAAACAGAAAGACCGTTTATTCACAGTTTTTAAAAACGTTTACCGCTTGCTTGAATACGAAACTTTCTGAAGAAATACTTTCATTTTAATGCAGCAAAAAGTAACAATATTAAGGTGATTGCAGACGGTGCGGGCACGTTGCCAACGCACTGAGACTTGGCACTTGGCTCAGTATTTGCATGCACAAATTCGCGCCTCCACGCGACAGCCCCAACTGCCCCACATATCCTCGTGGTGCCAGTTCTCGGTAAACGGGGAAAGAATTCAATTTGCACATGAAAACACTTTTTGGTGTAACCAGTTTAAGATAGTGGAGCGAAAATTGGCTTTGAATATTATTTGTCTGTGAAACTCGTCTCAAGGAGCACAGATTTTTGAAGCTAAGAGGATAGAATAGCTTTTTACACATACAGTTCACTTAAAGGTAAAATAAATGTTTGGATAGATTTTCTGTTCTGTGGTTTGTGGTTAAAGGATTGTTAGGACATAAAATTTTACCAAACAACATACAGGCTGTTAGGAAAAGTACTGATTTCCTTTTAACCACATGTAGTATACCAAGAATAAAGTACATTAAACATATTGATAATAAAAAAATAACAAAAATAAAATACATCCTATGAAAAAAAAAGTTCTAGTTGCCAACTCTATTCTAAGAATCACAACGCGCACCCGGCGCACCAATTGTAAACAAGTAAAATAGGTACCTACATGCGCACCGCGAGTCTGGCTAGGGTTAACACAAATAAATTATAACATAAATTTTTATTACTGTTATTTTTTTATTGTTTAAACATGCTTATTGTTCTTTATTCTACTTATAGAACATGTAGTTTAAAGGAAATCGATACTTTTCCTAACACCCTGTATTTACCTCAAGTACTCAACAAAACTACTTTACACCTCTTTTATTTAACTAACATAAAACTTTGGAAATAACATAATAATTTATTAATCTGGAGTGGTATTAAAATCAAGTATACACGGCAGCACGTCGACGGAAACACTTTGACCTTGAGCGGGTCTCTGGTTTCGGGCGTTTGTAGCGTAGCGCTGGTTCAGCTTATACTGGGCCGGCAGCAGAGACCACAGCACGCTACTCGTAAGATGTGAAACTCTCCTTCCTCTGCTAGTGTAAAGTTTTTCTCCACCTGCTCGCCCTCTAGCTGTGGCTGAGGGTAATTCTGAGGATAACTTTCGCAGTAAGAACGAAGCAACTTATATCTGTTTTTTTTTCTCTCTTACCCAGTGCTGGTAAAGCACCAGCACATGATGACCCACGCACATTAACTAGGTACTCGTATTTGTAAGGGTGTAGAGATGGTAGAGAGAGCTTCCAGGGAGTTTCGTGGGTGTGCCACAGGCCTCCTCCTGCCACGAGTAGGATATATCTCAGGTTTATTGTCAAGAACCGTTGAATTATAACCAACCGTTAATTGGGTAAATTATGAGGCAACTTAACCTTACCTACTTAACCAAACCTAATAGCCCCTGAAATTACAAAAATAGGCGCCGTGAAATTATAATTTACCTAGTTAGATTGTAAGAAAGAAAAAGAGAAATTGTGACAATTTTATCGTTAAAAGGTAAATAATAATTTAACGACTGACAATTTACCTGCGACACAAAATGTAGTGAATTTGGTATAAATAAAATCCTATCCTACTAATATTATAAACGCGAAAGTTTGTAAGTATGGATGGATGGATGTATGTTTGTTACTCTTTCACGTAAAAACTACAGTATGGATTTTAATGAAACTTGGCACACATATAGGTTAGGTCCTGGAATAGCACATAGGCTACTTTTTACCGCGGGAAAACACTTCATTCCCACGGGAAAACGCATTTAATGTAAATTAAGAAGGTGACTGACTCACTGACTGACATGTCAACGCACAGCCCAAACATGGCCCAAAACGCTGGGTCTAAAAATTCCAAATTTGGCATGTACTCGTAGGTTCCTTATAAAGTCTAGGGGTGCATTAAGAAAGAGTTTTACAAAATTCCACCCCTGAGGGGGTAAAATAGGGGATGAAAGTTTGTATGAAAGTCCGTCAGTTTTGAAGTTAGGATCTTCAAATTTTGTATTTAGGCTGACGACTAAAAATTAATATTTACATGTCTCAGGGTTTTTGAAAATTCGACACCCTAAAGGGTGAAAAGGGGGATAAAGTTGAAAATGCTTTTTTTTTTAAAGTAAAATCCACATAATTTATTATTTAGGCATTAGGGTTGTAATTCTATGCATCTTTCATCACTGTTATTGAAATTCCACCCAGAATTCAACCCCTACAAAGGGAAATGGGGTGAAAAAGTCTAAAATCAATATGGGTATCGTTTGTATGGTTTATTGGGTCGCTGATTACGAAAACTACAACAATTTTGAAATCCAACGTGTTGGACGTGAAATACCTTCATCCCTTGGGGATGGAGTTGGGGTGAGATAGGGTTGAAATGTCTAAAAATCAATATGGGTGTCGTTTCTAAGTTTATATGAGGATAGGGATAGCGGTTAAGATGGCGTTAAGGGTAGGGATACGAATAGGGGTAGGGGTAGGGACAGGGAGTGGGAGAGGGACAAGGTGAGGGAAGGGGAGAGTGGGAGGGAGACAGATAGCGAGGGGGAGGAGGGGCAGGGACAGGGATGGTTTGATGGACGGTTGGACAGATGGTTGGACGGACGGACGGACGACAGATAGACGGAAGGGTGGATTGTCATAGATAGATAGAATCCCTCGCGGACGAAGTCGCGGGCAACAGTTTATAAATTTCGAAGAAAATTTGTATTCATGAACACATAAAAAAAGGTAACAGGATGAAAATAAATTCGTAGAATTTTATCTAATTTGAATTTAATTCTAAGATTTTATTTGATTCAGTGATAGAAAAATAAATGAAAAGTTGTCTCCAATTTCAGAAATGGATCTCTTTTTTTTACATTTCACTAGGTCCTCCCTTTTATTTTGACTTGGTAATAAAAAACCGGCCAAGTGCGATTCGGGCTCACGCATTAAGGGTTCCGTCTCACTACATAACCGTTAACTTTTATAACATATGTCGCTAGTACAGTCAACAGCAGGTCAATTTTGGCACTTGCAGTGCTACTTACGTCTCTACTCTGACTAGTACAACGTGTAACGGAAAAGTGTGATAATACTGAAGGGTGTAAATCTTCCCATGAAACTGAACAACTTTTCCGAAGAAACATAGGTCGAATTTCGAAAAACCAAATTCAAAGCTCCCATATAAAATGCGCTATCAGCTGATGCAGTATGGAAGGTCAAAAATTTATTTTGTTCCTAGGGAAAAGTTGTTCAGTTTTATGGGCAGATTCACACCCTCTAGTATTATCACACCTTTGCGTTTCACGCTGTATAAGCACGGTACAAAGTCTAAAGTGTCTAGCTTGATTATAACTACCATGTGTGTGTATATATTTGGTGATGGGATACGTCTTATCCAATATCTTCAATTTGGTGTACTCGTATGCACTTAAAAACTTAAGACAAAAAAAAACATTGACAATAAAATAAGAAGAAATGGAAAGAATTTATGAAGAAATTACAAGACATAAGAAATGGCTGTATGGGCTTTGTACTCCTCGCCTTCCCGAAAGGAAGAATTAAACCAAAAAAAAAAGTATGCACTTAAATTAGAAAGCCCGTGTAGTGTCGGTTAAAAATATAACCGATCCAGCTCTACCCGTGGGTGTCGTAAAAGGTGACTAACTGACGGATGAGCAGCAGCGTCCTTCTGTGTATCGCAACATCTTTGATACTGTGGTGATCAAACAACTGCAGTCCATGGTGCCAGCTGTAACGCAAACAAGCGTGGTGACTATGATACTTAAAGAAATGACAGTCGCACGCCGTAGATGCCGTAAGCGTAGGAGTATTAAAAGGGCCCCGTTGGTACCAGGGCTTGGGTATCGGTTATCCGTGTGGTGCCGGCATAGAAAAGTACCACCCCATCTCTACCCGTGGGTGTTGTAAGATGCAACTAAGGGTTTATAAACCGAAGGATGGGCAGCAGCATCTTTCCATCTTACATACTGCGGTCACCAACAACAGCAGTCGCCAGCCGCAAGGCTTACAAGCGTGGTGACTTTGGTAAATCCCCTACAAAATATTAAGCGTATTTGCTGGAGTTCTGGAGGGAGCTTCCTGTCCTGCAGTGTACGTTTTGTGGGATTTTATTATCAGTTCTCAACCGCTCTTTATACACTTTTCTATCAGTGAAACCGAAATGGGAGCTTTTTCTAAACATTTATTTACCGGTTTTCAGGGTTCCGATACCAAAATGGTAAAAAAGGAACCCTTATGGTGCGACTTTGTCTGTCTGTCTGTCACACCTGTATATCTCGGCAACCACTCACGCTATTTATTGACTTGAAATTTGGAATAGTTTTAGAATATGGTTGCCCAACTGAATTGCACAAGAAATAATTTTAAAAAAATTATGTATATTAATGTAAAGGGGGCCCAAATAGGGCACGGCAAATTCCAAATTATCGCTACTGGGTCGAGTGGGGTATCATAAGATAGGGCTTTACATGTAAATTCTAAAATATGTGTACGTATGTATTTTACGACTCTTAGTTTTCAAGTTATGATGAAGAATGATATAAAAATACCATTCTCCCCCCCCCCCTTTTCTCCGAAGTTTGTGAAAGGAAAAATCTGAATTAATTACAGTCGATAGAAGTTTATGTATGTATTACAGCAAAAATAAAACGATCTTTCTAAGTTGCACAGTTTTTTACAAATCTGCAAAAAACCCTTACAAACAAATTTAGTTTTGCGTCCTAAAAATGGACTTTATTGCTTCCGAAAATACTAAACGTATATCGGAACCCTCGGCGTACGAGTCCGACTCGCACTTGACCGGTTTTTATAAAAAACGTTGCGCCGCAGAAATTGAGAAAAATAAACATTTTCTTTATTTATTTCAATTTTCGAACCAAGTTGCAAAGCACGTGCTAGGCTAGCAAAGCAAGAATTTAAAGGGTGTAAGCGACGGTGTACCGAAAACTTAAAGGGAGTGCTCAGTCAACGAAACTTAACAACTTTCCCAAAGAAACATATGTTGGGAAATAAAAAAAAATTTTACCTCTCCATACAAACTGTTCGACAGAGTGGGCAATTTGTATGGAGAGGTCAAAATTTTTTTTATTTCCCAAAATATCTTTCTTTGGGAAAGTTGTTCAGTTTCGTTGACTGAGCAAGCCCTTTTCGGTACACCGTCCCTTACACCCTGTAGAATAAACCAGTTAAAACTAATTTATAAACCCGAAACCTCCTAAACCCTTTGACTCTGAAACCGTTTACGGAACCGGTTATGTTCGAACGAGATCAAAATAAAACGTTCTCTGTGTAAAAGGTACTTGTGGCAAAACTGGTTTGGTATCCAATATCCAAGTCCTGGTTGGCACCCTTTAGATACGGAACCCTAGAACGCTCAGCCAATCAAATATGAAATTGTTTCTGATGAATTACGATGGCGAAATTTAATAAAATGGATGATATTGCAAATTGGATACAATGAATATTTTTCCTTTTTGTGCTTGGAAGGTTTTTGGCGCGAACAATTATGTATTTTTCAATTACCGAACTTATTTCAAGCGAAGTAGAAAATCTTGGTGTTGAAATTTAATATTATAACTGTTTACATTTTAATATTGAAAGTTCCAATTACTAGAAAAGTTTTCCTTTAAGTACCTCAGCTTTATCAAGTCTTGCAATTTCTTTGATCGGCTTATTCTTGGGGCTAACAGCCAGTTGTACAAAGCATCTTAAATGTAAAGCTACTTTTAATCTATTGCTGACATTTTCTGTTTCGCTGAAAAAGAAAGTGACACTATTAGCCTTAAAGAAGCTTTAACTTTAAAGAAGCTTTAAATTTAAGGAAGCTTTGTGCAACTGGCTTTAAATGCAACAAGTTTTAGTAATTTGCAAAAAAAAGAATTCGAATCTCAATTTAAAATATTTGCAGATAATTTGTCCCATTTGTATGAAAAGTCGATATTTCTTGCTAATTTGGAAAAAGTCACAAACCAATAGTTGTTGCTTTAAACTATTAAATGAAGTCGTTAATATAATTCACTTTTAAAGCGACCCTGCTTTTTTCATTTTCATGTTACCAATCGGCATCGATTTTACCACCACTTAGGTAACCGGGACCAAGACTGCTAACCACACCTTCGAAAGTGTGAAAATGCTCTTGTAACGAGAGCATATAAACTAGCTAGAATCTAGTTCATATGCCTTCAGCGGTCACCCTTTCAGTTCTGTTTACGACCAACGGTGATAACTTTCAGGACCGTACAGAAACAGATCATCTCAAACACCACGAGCGTTAAGTGAAAATTTAAAAAAAAACTCAGTTTCCATACTTGCCAACAAAACACGACCACATGAACTAGCTATAGCCTAATACATATGCCTCCAGCGGTCACCCTATCAGTTCTGTTTACAACCAACGGTGCTAACTTTCATGACCGTGTAACAAAACGTATCCTACCTAAATGGATATTGAAACTGGAATTTATTTATTTTAATTCTGTAATAATTTTGGCCATGTACATGTGATCGTCTAACTTTAACATCTAAAAGACCCATACATTGTGGATTGGTAATTAGATTTATTAAAGAAAAATAAGTTGATTTGTGGTAATATAGAAGAAACTGAAATAAAAAGTGAAAATAATTATAATATAATAAAATTATTTAAAATAAAACATACCAATTCAGCCCGCTAGCTTGTGTGTGATGTCAAACCGAGCGCTACAGATTCGTCTCGATCGCGCGTCACTTTCAATTTCTAGGTGACCTAGGTTTCCTAGATCTAGACCTTATAGTGGGAAGTAAAATTAAATTAAGCACGTGGTCTCTTCGTCTCGCGTTGCTGGAATAAAAGTGACTCAAAACCAGGGATAGGGTTTGGATGAAGACTTGAAAGTCTAGAATTAGGTTTCCTATAGATTTAGATTCTCAGAGGCTCCCTTCCAATTCCTAGCACCTCTGCTACCCATCAAATCCTTAGAACAATCCTACGCCCAAAGTTAAAATAGGTTACCTTGCAAACCATCACACACATTATTCCGATCATCTCAAAATAACACCCATCTTCACCTGCCTAAAATTAATCTACGATTAGTAAATTGTTTTATATCCATTTGATCCAAACGAAACAAGATTCGACACTCAATTTTAACGTGTAAGAGTGCTGAATATTGTCCCTCTATAATACAGGCTAGGCGACTTAGGTAATCTAACCAGTACTATATTCGTGGATCACTAGATAAAACCAATTTACTAAAATAATATTGTCTTATAAATGCATGTCTGTGTTATACCGATTAATTTTATTATGTATTCATCGATATAACATTATAATACCTACATCACATTTTAGTGTTAAACATCCATCACCACCTAAGTGCCCTAATAACCTAGCATCAAATGAACTCAACCTAATTCTCACGTTGGCTCCATAAAACACAGGATTCAGCTGCACCTAGATTTAACTCGGAAAACTCGTCGTTGATCACCCCAGCACCTTCTCAGATGACCTATCATTTCAAGAGACCTAGCTAGCACTTTTAAATGAATAAGTAGTAGGAAATCTGAAATAAACTCACCAACAACGAAGCCATAAATTCCCGGCGGGAAAGACACAAACACGAAGCCCTCTCGTACAATACCTGTAGCACGTTCACTGCACTAAATTGAAATATAATTATAAATTACTTTACACAATTTTACACTTGCTAAAAAAAGTAAGTTAGTATTCCCTATTGCAATACGCTTGACACTTCTTTAATCAGTAAACCTCCACGTCTAACATTTAACTTTAATGCGCATTAGGTACTGTACTGATCTGAAGTCCCTTCATATAGGATCCTCAAGTCAGATACGTGAAAGTTTTGGCCAAAGTTGATCGTCTAGAATAATACCCTTTAAGAATATTATATTTTTTCTGAATCCTACGTCATACCGTTTTATATCTTTATAATATTTTGTAATTTTCAGATTCTGCTCGGTGGAGAGTGGTAATAGAAGAATGAAAAAAAAAACACCTTTGTTATTTTATTACTTTTATTTGAATATAATCCTATTCTTTACAAGTCTAAATTGTGTTATTTAATTCTATATTGAATCACTAATTATTTAAATTTAGTTTCATATTGATTGGAGTAGCTCATCTGAATTCATGTAGATTCATCAATTTAGGGAAGGTTTTATCTCATTTACTATGCAATATTAGAGCCGATAAGTTTCTGAAAAGAAACCTATGTTAATATAAATGAAGTAATAAAAATAATGTGGGGAAAATCCCCAGGTTCGGAGCCCCACCATCACCCCGAACAAGCTCGTCCTAGGATCCCCTACTCTGAGTCCTAGGTCCGAGGCATATCACCACCCAGTTCAAGATGATATGACGCTAAACTACCCTAACAATCCAACTGGATCGTCAGGATTCTGATCATCCTCGCGGAGCTGGAAATCCCATCGAAAACTTAAACTACAGTAAAGACTAGGGTTAATGTATGTGGAGAGTGGAACTAACTAACCACAGTACAACCCAGACGGTGATGATGTCTCCCCCCGGTATGTTCATGCCCCGCGTCAAACCCGACTCCCACGTGGCCCACCTTTAAGGGACAATCACTGACTCGTCCAGGGTTTACAGGGTATTTGACTATTTCTTTTAGCCACCCATACCAGAGTTGGTCACCGAGCCCGCCAGGCACACAAAGCATACAGTCTTCCTTTAGGAAAACAAGGCACTCCTACAAAATGAGCTCTTCCTGTAATCCCTCCGGGCAGACATTGATCGACATCATCGAATCCCTTAGTTTGTTTTGAAATAAGTTAAACTGAAAATAATTAGCCAGCTCCACACGTCCAAGTGTGAAGTCTGTACTAGATACGGGTATAGTATTAATGCTTGCATGGCCAGCCTAGATCAATAACGGTTTTATAACGAGAGATATAAAGAGTTTGAAGGGCAATTTCCCTCCCCCCAGTCACTGAGTGACTTTTATTGCACCAACAAGGTCTCCGTATACCCTTCATAACTCTCACTTGTGATGCGTAGCTAAATCTCTTTTCCGTTACCAACCCACGCAAGACAAGGATTATGTAGAGTAACCCCAGTCTAAACACTCATTTAAAAATGAATTGCATCTAAACTATAATGGGATTACCCAGCATATTTCGAAGAAGTACATATAAGAAGTTAGTAAGACAAAAGATTACTGAAGGTAATCCTTAAATAAAGGTGAAGTATGATGACCAGAACCGAGAAGATACGGGATAGTAGTATCTAAGCTAGATTGGGCCAAACATTTATGATTTAAGATCTTAAGGGAAAATCAAAAGCATCGAGTATTCAAAACCAAGAACACTGGGAGAATTTAGCGTAAACAACACTAGCTAAAACTCGATGTTCTTTTAAAAGAGGACTCAAAAGAAGTATAAAAAATGGGATTATTGTATATACTTAAATATTCGGAACATACAATGAAAGAAACTAAACATTATAATTTCCGTTCCATTATTGTTTTCAAGAATCTATTTAGTAATGTTAAAGGTGGTTTCACACTGAGTCAAAGTATAATTTTAAGTATGATAAATTATGAAAAGTTTTATTAAGGAAAATAAAACATAGAATCTTATAAGGTTTAGATTCCTGTATGATTCAATGAAGATTAAATAGATTATTTAACTACTTTAGGATGACACACATAAAGTTCAGAGGTCCCCCAAGGTCAGAGTGTCGTACAGCCGTCGCAGCCTTGCGGGCAAACGTCGTCAACACACTTTACAAGAAGCAACCCACGAACGAATGTAATGTCTCCATCAAGAATATTCCTCCTGTTGATTCAGGACAATTCTAATTTATTCCTTATAAACAATCTAATGTCATTAGATTAAACTAGAATGTCCCTACACAAAAGAAGAAAGTTTTAAGTTATCTAACTACTCTACATTTGGTAATCCAACGCTAAGATCAGGAGGTCCTCCCGCGGTATATGCCACTCAAACGACGCAATCAATAATGGGCGAACGTTGTCAGCACATAACACAAGAAACACCATTTCCAAAATCCAACGTTAAAACACCTTATTAATATCCTTCCATTTGTAATAGAATAACACCAATTCATCCCACACATACAGATGAGAGAAATCAGGATGAATCAGCGAAATCTCAAACAAATAGAAAGAGAAGAACTTTAGTACTAGACCCTTTTAGGCTTATGCAAATATCTCTACAACGTGTATTATGCGACCATCACGTTAAATATGGCGAATATCAGGAAACATCAAAGTTTATATTAACACTCCAGCTTCATACACCGCAAATCTATTGTTGCTAGTATTTTTGAATAACAAGGAACATTTAGAGCCAACCAGAAACTCCAGAGACATGTGACATACATCCAACATATTTAATATGGCAAATATCAGATGCACATGTTTCGAGGGCTCCGGCCCAAGGATGGTTAAAATAAATAAATCCGAAGGTAGATTTTATCAGTTAGTCTTAAACAGATACTCCAGGGACACGCGACATACATTCGCCACAGCCAACATGGTGGACAACGGACGCACATGTCACGAGGGCATCCATCCATGCTTGGTCGAACCAAATAAACCTGAGAGCAAGCATTTCTTAATCTCAAAAGCTGGGACTCCAAAAGAATAATAGTTAAAGGAAAGATAAGCACCTCCTATGAACATGAATACTGAAATGCAGTAATGCTCTCAGCATGTTCCAATTTTGGGAAATTGAGGCACAAGATTCAAAATCACTATCAAAACAATTTATTATTATTCGAAATAATATTATTTATTATTTTCACTCTACTTAAACTTACCCTTTATTTCACAATAAAATGTCACAATTTATATCCAAGTTTCAATTGGAAGATATTTTATTTGAAGGTCTCGAATTGACATTCTAAATTCTTTTAAACTGACAGGGTATTTATTTTAAATTTTATCAAACGAAGACACTAGCATATAAAAACTGGAATTTCGATTTAGGGCCAAAGTTTTTATATTATTTTCTAAAAAATTGTAACTATTTAATTCTTTAATATTTATTGCCATTTTGATTATGGGTTTTGATTAATTTTTTTGTTAAAGAGATAAAAAATTTATAAAGATTTCAAAATTAGCGACTAGCTGTGGGTAAAACTAAATACAAAATGATTTATTTGTTGACTATTTGACAATAATGTCAAATGTCACCACAAACCATTCTTTTCTCTCACTTGTTCCACCAAAAAGAAGGTTCCCTTTTTTAAACAATATTTTGAAGACAATTCTACCTAATATGCCTAGTGTGGGTACTATTGTAAAATTTGTTAAAGATAGCTGGACCATTTTAATAAATGATTTATGATTTATGATTATTTTATGATTTATATACAGGGTGTCTCATTCAAATCGGTCAGTATGGGAAAGTCTGAAACTATAAGATATGTATGATACAGAGAAACTGATTAAAACAGTCCTTGGTGTAAAACATAGAAACTGAACTCTGTTGTGATGGAATTACCATCATATCTTATATGACGTTAGATGAAGTATATACAGGATGTCTCATTCAAATCGGTCAGTATGGGAAAGTCTGAAACTATAAGACATACGAAGATTTGTTCTTAGGAACCATGTCACCGATTTTGATAAAAAGAAAAACTGCAATCATACATTTGAAAAAAAAGTGTACCCATATTGTATTGAAAAAAACGGTGGTCACTTCGAACACCTACTATGATAAATTAAAGTATGTAAAAACAATGCATTTTATTCATTTTAGACATCGTGTTTCATAGAGACATTTACTGCTTAAGACCTACACAACCGTTATTTAAACAGAAAAACTGTAAGCTTTTTTTTTCAAAACTACCGGGTTCGATTCCCCAGCTGGGTACACTTTTTTTTTTCAAATGTATGAATGCAGTTTTTCTTTTTATCAAAATCGGTGACATGGTTCCTAAGAACAAATCTTCGTATGTCTTATAGTTTCAGACTTTCCCATACTGACCGATTTGAATGAGACATCCTGTATATACTTCATCTAACGTCATATAAGATATGATGGTAATTCCATCACAACAGAGTTCAGTTTCTATGTTTTACACCAAGGACTGTTTTAATCAGTTTCTCTGTAAAGAAAAATAAACACAATGAAATTTACTTTACCTTTACATTCCAAGTAATATTTTACAAGCCTTCATGCGCTGTCATTTTGTGGATTGCTTTTCCTTAGCAATAAAAATTTCAGTAAATCCTGTGAAACTGTTTAGAAATAAACATTACCCTGCCTAGCTATACGCGAACAAAAACATAAGCAGAACTAGTTTATTATTAATTATGGGAAAAGAAAATCTTTATTATTATCTACAAATAACGACTCAGATTAGAAACACAGTATGTTTTAATTCTCACAGAGTTATTAATGATTATAAAAGAAAACTATTAAGAGGGAATAACAATTTACTTAATGTATCACACAGTATAAGGTTTCTTATGATCTTGCGTGTAGAGCTGTAAAGCTGCAAATATTCTCCATCTAACTCTTCCTCATTTGACATTGTAGTCTGATTTCCTCAATGTTATTTAACTCACACAACCTGGAAGAAAACTATGAATTTCATTAAGTCACATTTCCCCTTATTTTAATACACACAACAACTTTGAATTGAATATAAATAAAATGGAAAACCACAAAATTGAATACTTACACAACGTTAGATTCACACCACTTATTCTATACACTTTGGAATCAAATTCTGAATGTTAGCGGCTAGAATTTAACTGTATATAAACCCTTCCTATTCTATATCCTAAACGGAGCAATCCCTATCTTTATCTCAATTGAAGGAATCCACAATCAAGGATCGCAGTCTCCTTCAATAGATTCATCACATCAGCTAAATGATAGCTAATAACGCGAACTACAAGATAAAAAAAATATTACTCACAGATGTCCGGAATCAAACCATCTTTTTTCCAAGACTGATGTGTGGCCCAAAGATCCTTTCAAAAAATTACACGGCTGCAGTTCACTTCCATCTATTTTTGACCATCAGCTTCATCTGCAACTATAAGGAAAAGTCAAAATTCTATTTCATTTCCATTGACCTCATTTTTCCCCAAAAACCTGTTTCCTTGTTTTTTTCTGATCTTTTCGTCCCAAAACTTCAGCAACTATTTTTATCCAGGAAAAAAAACACTTATTCTATCCACCAAAAATCCCCAACTTGACACCCGTTGTCCCATTTTTCTTCTCCCTGTTTCTCGCTAAACTCTTTGACAGTTCCTCTAAATAGTATTTTATGCATTAAAAAATTTTTAGGGTTCCGCAAGTGCACAGTACCTAAATTAATACCTAGCCTACTGAACCGCAGTCGCTAAGTACAATTTTTTTTAAGCTCTAACTCTATATCCTATCGTACGTAAAGTTAGGCACCGTCTCTAAATCAAACCCTAAATTTAACCATTAAAGTACTATAATCAGGCGGCCGCCGAAAAAAATAATAATTTGTGCACGTAATCCCTATTCTAAAGCCTAGCGCTGACTGCCCCCCTGCATCTCTCATTCAAAATCCTGTGTTTGTTCCTTACAATTTTATACCTGCTGCATCTCTCCTAAAATGAACCTTAAACCAAAACAGTAAAAATTACCACATGTGCAATTGGGCTGCAGTGTGTTACGTCACTGCCTCGCTATGCCTTTTTTTCTTAAATTTCTAAGAAGTATTGTTTTTACAATAATACGTCCACTGCGTCTTTTTACCAAAATGAATCTAATTACAAGGCATTACAGTCCACTACGAGCGCAAAGCTATTTTGTAAGCGGGAGGTCTGTTTAGATGTACAGTCAAGAGGACATTCAGCTTGACACGTTGGATTACGTACCAGAATTATTTCAATCTCAGCAAGAGCTAAAGACAAACTGCGAGTGTCAAGCTTTACCTGTTGTTGACCGTACCTGTTGTTAATTGAATAGTGGCGAAATATTATAAGGTCTTATTTGTTTTAACTTAGTAAGTCTATATCATTTTATACGTTTATTATTAAATTCCTAAAACTGTGACGAATATAATCGTTACAACCGTACAGAAACAGATCACCTCAAACACCACGAGCGGTAAGGATAATTTGAAAAAAAAAAAAAAAAAACTCAAGTTTCCATACTTGCCAACAAAACACGACCATATAAACTAGGTTTAGTCTAATTCATATGCCTCCAGTGGTCACCCTCTCAGTTCTGTTTACAACCAACGGTGCTAACTTTCATAAACATATCAATCACCTCAAACACCACGAACGATAAGAAAAATAAAAAAAAACTCAGTTTCCGCACTTGCCAACAAAACACAACTTTTAAATAAATTCACACGTATTTAAGACTTTTTCTGGCTTTTTCTTGGCACCGGCAACACTATACTTTTCTCCCAAAAACTCGAGATAAAGCGCTGCGGTCCTCTTTAATCGAATTTTGGAGAAACTTCTTTGTCAGAAGTTATAGCAGCGTGCCCTGCAATTTCCCCACTTATACGGTAGCTGTAGGAACAAACGGCATGTTGAAAAGACAATTACCTTCTCTCTGTCATGAGTTTTTACTTCCCGAAGTAACTGGTATTCCGAGACATTTGCATACTAATAATGAAGACCTAAAAGCATTAACTGGAAGACATTGTTTCAGTTGGCTTCAACGTTTGTTCTGTTCTCGTGTGCGTTGAATTAACACTGAGAGACAAACTGTGACTATGTATGCTAGTATTAAGTGAAGCAAAGCTATAAAACAAAGGAGTTTAGATGGAGGTACAGGATACAAAACAATACAGTGTAACGCTACAGACTAACTTTATTATTATATTGGAAGAAAATATGAACTGTTACTACTTGATAACAGTATATAAATTGTTGTTGGCATAAAAAAAGTCAGGGCTTCACAAAAATCGAGTAAAATCTTTTAAACCTTATTTTGAATGCTAAATGAAACTACTTTTGTTCTACGACTTTTCAGTTGATAATTTTTTATGCTAAATAAAATTGTTTTTTTGCGAATTTCGAAAAGAACCTTATAACAAATTGCAAATAGTGGATATTTGCAGTCTGCAGACACTTACAACAAACAACTTTATGTCTTCATAATTAAGTATTAGTTTAGAAGTATCAAGTCTACGTTTCCGTGTAAAACCAGTGTTTACAGACCAAGAGTTTTTAAAATTTTTGCGTATGAATTGTCACGATTCGCTAAACAGACTATATGACAAACCGAAAACACTACAAAAAAACAAATACGAATACGAAAAGAAATAACACAAGGAAATATAATCGTTTTACAATAACTGTATTTCACTTTATCGGTACTTATACGTTTTCGTATTTATTTTACGGCAGTTAGTTCTACAGTTATGTTTTTATATCAATCTTTGCTAGTTTTTCAAGGTGTAGCAGCATTTATTATTTTAAATTCTCAACCCGTTGACAATAATGTGAACAAACAATATAACAATACGCGTCGAGGTAAGAAGGTACAACTTCAACAGCTTAATAAAATGTTATAGGTATACATCATCTCCATTTTATCTCTTTTTTGGTCGCGCCTGCTTCTGGGTAAATTCGTTCCATTATTTAATATTATTTTTATTATCGTCGACCTCATCTCCGTCCTCAGGGCTAGATCGAAGTCAAGAGTACGCCCACTTATTTTAATGATAATGACGTTGAGACGAGCTTGTCCCACCCTAGGAAAAAATTAAAACCTTCATTTGTGGGTACCATGGTTACACAAACATAAGCAAAACCTGGAAACAGATATCCAAACCTGTTACTCGGTTATATCTGTTCCCGCCGAGACTCGAACCCGGATTGCTCGGAACGGAAGCTGTTGCTCTATTGTACTACCCTTGCCCAAATAAGAACATCATCATCATCGTCATATAAACTACTATTTCATTTTCTCGCCACTCACCCCGGTCTCTCGCCTCCCTCATCCAGGCTTCTACTACCAGGCCACGCTGTAGTCTGACCATCAGGAAGGTGGTATGGCTTCCTTGCGATTTAAACTTCTTGGTCGCCATTCTGTTACCGCCTCGGTTCATCTTTCATGATTTCGTCTTGCTAAATGTCCTGCCTGACCCCAGTTTAATTTACTTATCCAAATCAAGTTATCACGTTTTGTTCTTCCAGATGCTGATGCATGGTCAACTGAATGGAGTGTAAAGAAAATACCTTATGCCATAAATTTTTACTCGCCAAGTAAGTGGTATTTTGCAACGGATATGATTTTACCAATTACATAACTATTGTAGTGGTTTGAGTGCTAGTCCGACTCGCATTTTTATTTTTGGGTTCCCGTCTCAATTTTCTGAGCATTTATGTTACCGGTTTAGATTTTAGGAAGTTTTAATCAAGTTACTTAGTACAAGTAGGTAATATTTTATTGTACCACTGTCTTTGCTTGACTAAGTAATATGTGAACTCATACCAAATTACAAATTTCTAGTACAAACCGCGGAAAGACTGACAGACAGACGGACATGACGAATCTAAGGGATCCTTGTCGAATATGGAACCCTAACTAACTGACTGATGGCCTGACTGACGTATTATTTTACATTTTACGAGGTTACACCTCTATTCTTTGTGTTTTTATTTTCATTGTGCAGGTGCAAAGCGACTCATAGGCTTAGTGAAAAAAGGTGTAGCGTTTTTGGAAGACCAAACTTGTCTGAGGTTTTCGGAGGAAAATCCTGTAGAATTGGCTGAAACGCCGGACTCCACGTATCTCTACTTCACCTACTCTGGCGTGACAGAGGACTGCTGTTTACCATTTTATCGCCACCTTGTTGGACGACGGGTGAGTTTATACTATAAAGAATCATTAAACTAAAGTGGCAATGAGCATGGCACATCGCAAGAAGAACCGATGGCCGATGGGGGGTAAGGGTCTAGAGTGGTGACCACCCACATGCCTCACCCATGCATACATCGAATTTGAAATTTGGAATAGGAAGGTCACGTAGGCTTGCGTATTCAGTACAAACGACCCTCAAAAGGACCACGAGAATCTCGCAGGCCGATGCGCGTGGGGGTGCGGGGTAGATTGCAAGGGGAACGGATAGTGTCCGTTCTGTGTGATAGTACTATTACTTTATTCTGTGCCCTAGCACTTGCACGAGGTATGAGATAATGCTAGCTACTGAAAACGGTAAACTCGTATCTGAACATTGGACAACTTTTATTTCATTGGATTTGCTGTCGACACGATAAGAAGAAGCAGCGGCACTATCTGTTTAGTGCCGCTGCTTTTTCTTCTGACTACAACAATTAAAATTTAATTTACTTTGTTCCACAGACAGTATTAATAACGCCAGTATGCTCTAACGCACACGAAGTTGCGCACGCGATTCTTCATGGCTTGGGGCTGCGTCACCGGCCCAACGAGCCTTTCGAAGAGACCAAGGTCTTTCCTGTCACGCGTGGCTGGTGCGAAAAATATCTTTATGCTGATGTTGAGATGTTTGACACAGGGTAATGAATAACTCTTTTTGTATATTCCCACGTGCGCACTGCACAGCTATGCTCGCCGTGTTTTGCCAACTCGACAGACTTAGAAATAAATAAATCTTTATTGAGCAAAGCCTAATTACAATATCAAGTTAAAAGAATGTATAAAAGAGAACAAAGACGCATTAAATCCTTCTACCTCATACATACACCCTTATTTATTATCACAGGTGGAGGTGGTTCTTTCCATGAAACTGATTAACTTTTCCCTAGGAACACAGGTCGAAACAAAAAAAAAATAAGACCTCCCATACAATATGTGCTGTCAGCTGATGCAAGGTGTATGTATGGGAAGCCGATTTTTTTTTATTTCGACCCATGTTCCGGAGGATTTTTAGGAACAACCAAAAGCACCCGACCAGCACCAGACATTAAGCAACTAAAGTTAGGCCACCGTAATAGGTCTTTTCTGACAGCTGTCAAATGTATGCAAAATGTACCCTGTGTGTTGGTGTTAAGGAAACGTCAAAACGGATTTCTTACGTTGGCGCTACTTTAGTTTGTACTAAAAAGGGTTGGCGGCGCGACATCCCCTAGTTGACCACCTGTTTTCACCTCTTATACCATATAACTTTAAGTCCGTTTTTCGGCGATGCTGGTCTGGTGCTGAGGCGGTTAATGGACGCTAACCCTAAAGCTCATTACACGGGACAACAAGGCTAGATCACTGATGCATGTATGATAATAATAAAAAATCGTTTATTAGATTACAGAGTTTCTCTTCGTCGATGGTACCGAAAGAGCGACGTTCCTTAGTGAATGCAACGATAGAAGGACATTCTTTTGTGAATGCGACAAATGCGACAACACACCAGGTAGCGCTTTCAAGCCTAGTCAAGAAACACAGTACCTCCAAATTTAAATATGAACCTAGAGGAAAAATAAGTCTACGTAAGATCCCCGTGGTGAATAAATCGGTACAGGTTAACATCAAGAAGCGACATATATTCCAAAGTTATAAAAAATATTAAACATGTATTGTCAACTTGTTTGTGTCTGAAATCATAGAAATAAGAAATCCTCAAACTTCTACACCGGTTTTGCAGTCTGACTAATTAGACCAAACATGTAGCACGCATGCAGGAACTTAGCTGTTATGCCGGCATCCTAGGAAGTAAGTAACGCCGCCTTAGTTTTAGGTTATTTAGCAAAATAATACTTTCTTATATTTGTCGCGGACAAGACGTTGTATCACTCGGAAGATGATGTATGTGCACCCTTATATTTTTAACACCCCGGATATTTTAAGAGGTGGTTCTGTCTAAGAAACTGAACAACTTTTCCCTAGGAACATAGGTCGAAATACAAGACAAATTTTTCGACTTCACATACAAACTGCATCATATGACAGCACATTTTGAATGGGAAATCGATTTTTTTTTGTATTCAGATTTTTTTAATTGTTTTATTTTGTGTTTTTGTATCGTGTTTGTGTTTTTGAAGTGAAAACTTCTTTAGCGGCGCTTGGCACTTTTTTAGATAGGTAAAAAATTTAAACTCGCGTCAGATCCGTAGCCTGATGGAAAAAGCGTCAACTGTTAACCGTATTGTTGTTACAATACGGGTTTTTATTCAGTGACATCAAAGACGTACGCGAGCAATGGCGCGATCAAAGAGATTTTAACTTCGCTACGCTCGGTCACAGCGAGGTTAAAAACTCTTTGGGCGCGATTGACCCCAAAAAGCATAATATTCAAAAATGCAAGTTTTCACTTCTGTCGGCACTCCCGGACTGCAACCCGTCATTTTTTTTTGTTTTCCTTGGACAAGTTGTTCATTTTCATGGGCAGAACCATTTCGTAAACTATCCGGGGTGATGAAAAATAACGCTGTAAAGTATTGTAAGAGTTAGCAAGTTTGTCAGATCAATATTTTGAAAAACTCATCGTTTTACAAATAAGTAAATTCTTTGTTAAACTAAACAAGCGAAGTCATTATCAACTCTAATGGAATATTCCATACATTTACATTCGAATATATAGGTAAACTGGAAACATTGAAAAATTGCTCGTGGTTCTATACTAGGAAAACAACGCGGTAGTAGGGGCAATAAATCGTTTTTATTTACCTCATGCTTTATTGATGAATATATTTTTTTTGTTATCTTTTCCTCTCTTGTAATGCTTGTGGAGCTAACAAACATTTTGTACTTACTTACTTTTTCCAAATATCGATGGTAAGAAATTTTGGTCTTGGTCAGATACTTCGTTTGACGCAATTTTGTGAGTTACTTTTTATACTAAAACACACCACCGTGAGATCGGGGTCGAATGGTCACCTATGTCACATGAAAAAAAAAAAACTGACTGTACGGTCAACCGCACGTCGGTAGGAACTTTTTCAATTCTATTACCACTCCATAAGGTCCAAAAGTGTTTCTACTGACTTGCTGTTGAGTGTACCTCGGAACTGAACTCACTGACTGACTTACTTACGGACTGTAAAAACCGGCCAAATTCGAGTCGGACTCGCGCACCAAGGGTTCCGTACATACCACCACATTATATTAATTGTATTAGTTACAGTAACTTACTGTGCTAGATATTTTGAGTCTGACTTCAACCCTAAAAACTCACTTCATTATTCAATTCTGCTTTTTGATTCGATATCCTCCTACATTCAAAATTGTGTGATTATTGATATTCTGAGTTTGAAAGATTCTAATCAAAAGTGAAAAGAGTTTTGGTTACAAATGACGTCTACTCGTACAGCCGACAGTTTTTTTTTCACTTATTGTTGCGACAGACCTTCGGATTTTTCTGATGCGGAGAGTTCCGCTCATTACGCTCGCAACACTTTTTAGGTTACCTATGACATCTGGCGGAATTTCCGCTGGTGTCTTCCCTGACAGATTTTTCGATCGCGGATCTTTCCGCAGGTGCATCGCTACGGTAATAAGTTCATAACATCTGTCTGTATGTATTGAATAAGATAAAATATAAAATCTTTTTCTTAGCAAAAACGTCTCCGACATCACGCCCCGAGCCCACAGTTAACAACTTCACAACATAATTGGCACAACAAAATAAGACGAGTTCTTTTGTGTCACATCTAGTTGCACCACAAACAACTTTTCATAACGAGGATATTCAACCAAAAACTGCGAGCAATTGGAAAATCGAGGTCACGTCGCTGTAGAAAATTATGCTTCTTTCAACAGTCTAAGCTATTCAAGCTTAGCAAGAATTTAGTATAAGTATCTATTTAATTTATTTTAAAGGTTTTGTAGAGACTCTGTTAGGGTGAGCGTAAGCAGAGACAGAACGCGTCTTGCCACTCGCTTTATTACGAAGAATACTAAAAGATAAAAATACTGTTCTGTGCTGCCCTGCGCTGTCTGAGTCTTAGCTTACTTTCACTTTTTACTAAGCCAACGTTTTTTGTCTTTTTTGAACGTAGTCGGTAGCTATTTAGTTCAATTCTTATAGAATGTTTTTGTGGATTTCCCATTGACGTAAGAAATACGCTCTGTTTATTTTCCAAAATCTTTGGGATTTCCTAATTTATAATAATAAAATAATAGACCCACTCTCACCAAAAATATTTTCAGCAGTGTTAGAAGAAACCTAGATTGGGACAATTTAGGCATAAATATCAATGGTGAAAGACTAAGCCATCTACGGTTCGCAGATGACCTTATAATTCTGGCCCCAGACGCCCAAACTCTGCATAAAATGTTAAGTGATCTTTCACAAGAAAGTATCAAAAAAGGGTTGACAATGAACACAGATAAAACTAAACTTATGACCAACAACAACAAAGAAAACATAGAAATTGAGGGAAGGAAAATAGAATATGTAGAAGAGTATGTTTATCTGGGCCAGATCATTTCAGCCAGGGACCTGACCACCAAAGAAATAGACAAAAGAGTGAGCAGTGCTTGGAGTCGATATTGGTCACTAAAAGAAATTATGAAAGATGACAATATGCCCATAGCAATCAAAAGCAAAGTTTTCAACATATGCATATTACCATGTATGACATATGGATGCCAAACATGGGCCCTAACTAGTTAACATCTCCAAAAACTTAAGGTCTGCCAACACGGCATGGAAAGGAGTATACTTAAAGTAAAAAGACAGGACAAGGTAAAACTAACAACAATTAGAAAAAGAACAGGAGTACGAGATGTAACAAGGACGATAAGAGAACAAAAATGGAGATGGGCTGGACATGTTATTCGGTTGAAAGACAAGAGATGGACAGGAACTGTAACGGACTGGTATCCTAGGGATGGGAAGAGGAAAATGGGCAGACAAAACAAACGATGGGAAGATGAAATAAAGGAAGTAGCAGGGCCATTGTGGCGGAGAGTTGCTAGGGACAGACAGGAGTGGCGGGCTCTGGAGGAGGCCTTCGTCAGAAGACGAACCAAGCAATAAAGATACATAAATATAGAACTATAGAAAATATGTAAATAAGTAAAGAAAAAGCTTGGAAAACAAGGCTGTAATAAATAAATAATAAATTTATAATAAAATCAAAAATTTTGCTGACTAATATACAATATTTATAATTTAGCTAAGTACCTAATGAAAAGGCCTATTACAGAAATTTTGTTTAATACGTCATGTAATGTCCACACGTACACTGGAGGTCCCTTCGAGTCTGACTCGCACTTGCCTCACGATCAAAATTATTTATTGCCCAAAGGGCGGACCAGCCAGACGCATAATAGCGTAACATACGCGGTACAAATTACGCTCAATGTGGCTGTAGCTGGAGTTCTACATACTCTTGTGCAATGTGTGTATCTTGAGCTACGCAACTTGCACCACGTTACACGATGACCTTGCGTTCCATACAATTTCGACACATCATTCACACCTCACGTAAGTTACACTCAAAGTTTTGCTAGAGAGCCGTGTATTTTACGTTATTACGCGGTGCAAGATGAATATAATTCATTTTAAATTATGTTTAAGTACCTACTCATAAATGACCAGAAAAAAAAAACATTTAATTGTACGTAGTTAGTAGCGATGTTTAGACAGCCCAACCTTATGTAATATAAACTATAAACGTTTAAGTTTCCAATTTAGAAACTTGTTCTCTAAAGTTTGTGTTTCATAGAATCCGGGAGACCACATTTGATTTATCGGGGTGCAGAATAGGCCCGATCTAAATTACCTGTCTCTTATTCCGGACCTAAAACAACTAAGGTCAAAATCACTATAAGCGACCTTACCCAACATATTTTATGTACAAACACGGTAGGAAGGAAACAACTGACATATTTTTGGTACTTCTGCTGAGGTCGTCATCCGTGTTAAACGGTATAAAAGCGACTCTCTCTACCCATTTGTCACTGAGTCTGTGCAAAATAAGCTACGAAAAAAAGTCAAATCAAATGTTATAAACTTTAGTTCAAGCATATGAAATTCGGTTACTATAGTTATAAGGTCAATAATTTGTTAGTAACCAAAAATTTGGTTACTGATAGTAAAATAGCTTATTTTAGTGTAATAGATGAATGACGCCAATGATGATTCTTTTTTCATATCGTATAGGAAGGAATACAGGGTGTTAGGGACAGCCTTCCGAATACTGAAGGGGCATGATCAGTCAACGACACTGAACAAAACTTTCAGGAAACAAAAAATAAATCCGCGTCTCAAAAGACTGTCCCTAACACCCTGTATGTGGCAAGAAATTTAATACACGAAAGCGGAGTAGCGATGGAGCGAATGCCGCCGCTCAAGAATCGATGGATCACTTACATAGGAATACTACTATTTACTTGGGATCTCGATCTGCCCAATCTAGCACCTCGGGCGGCGTCGTGTCTGCGACAAATTTCATTGAAATTTTCGCCGACCATTGCTTTAATTAGCGAGGGCAGCTTTGTCAGTAGGGTGCCTGACGATATGATCAAGGTAACAGGAAGCCCAGGATGCTGGCAGCACCGGACTAATCACCGTAGAGATTTTAAGAAGGTATCCTAGTCCGAAAAATATGTATGTGTACTATTGACGTTTCGCTTCGCCTAAACAATTCTATAGTGTGCGATAGGTATAACCTAACGATTTTACTTATAAAATGACGTTCCTCTTTCCCATTTTTCTGTTTTTTTTTCTCCGTTTTAAGGGTTCCGATACCAAAGTGGTAAAAAAAAGGAACCCTTATGGTGCGACTTTGTCTGTCTGTCTGTCTGTCTGTCTGTCTCACCTCTATATCTCAGCAACCACTCATGCTATCGACCTGAAATTTGGAATAGTTTAAGAATATAGTTGCCCAACTTAACTGCACATGAAAGAAGAAAAAAATATGATTATTAATGTAAAGGGGGCCAAAATAGGGGGGGGGCAAATTTCAAATGGTCGCTACTAGGTCGAATGGGGTATCATATAAAAGGGCTTTACTTGTACGTTTCTTAGTTTTCAAGTTATTATGAAAAATGTCAAAAAGAAATACCACCCCCCCCTCCAAAGTTTATGAGAGTATTCATTAAGAATTACAGTTGACAGAAGTTTATGAAAACATCACAGCAAAAATAAAACGATCTTTTAGAAAAACTTTTTTGCACAGTTTTTAGAAATCTGCAAATAAACTTTACAAACAAATTTAGTCTTACGGTCCTAAAAATTGACTTTATTGCTTCCAAAAATACAAAATGTGTATCGGAACTCTCGGCACGCGAGTCCGAATTACACTTGACCGGTTTTTTTCTTTATAATTAAGCTGATTCTATTATTTTTGGTATCATTATTATCTATCATATATGGAATGGATTATCATGTACAGAAGAGTAGATCTATGCCCCTATTTTTTTGAAAACTTAAAAAAAAAATCTGGTAGCTGTCTAAATATGGCGGAAACACAGAGCAGTTTTTGAGATTTTCGACTTTTTTTCCTTCCTTATTCTTTTTGGTAATTTTTTTTCGAAAATAAAAAATTAACATGCCTATACAGTATACTTTGATTTAAAAACAAAATGCCATCGCTCCGCAGTCTACAGGCATTCATTATCCAAGGAGAAAATAGGGAAATACATTTTTATCAATTTGTATTTAAGAAATGCAACTAGGATACCCTCTTAAAGGGACGCCTCTGTCCCGTAATGGACGTCTTTCAGAAACAAAAGAAATGATTTCAAACAAGATATTTTTACAAAACTTCATCATTTTAATGTCTGATTTCGGCTACAGTAGCATTATTGTAAAGCGTTGCCCTCTCGTAAAAGTCAACGAACCGGTGCAACATTAGCCCTATAAACGTTTTATTTTACTGTTATAAGACTTTTCATTTCTTTGCTTCCTCGGTCAATAGGTTTATTACGAACAACAGCTTAGCAGAGTATTCTTTTGAGCGATTTTTCTACGAATTGTAAAGAAACTTAATATTTGTTCAGGATTTAGCTTTTATTTAAACATGCCTTTAAAACTTATTTACCTTGTACTAATACTAACTGCTAGTTTCACTACGTCTCGTGGTGAACATTTTATCTTTATTTATTAATAACAATTATTCGAGTTTAACGATAACCGAATTTAATCGTCTTGCTCTCTTTACATTATTTGCAAGACTGAGACAAGCATTTTCCGTTTTTGATACTGTGAGATAGGTAGTGCATTTTAGGCTTAGAATCACTGTCCACAAAGCGACATTAATCACTCAAGTTATATTATTCACTCGGGCGGTATTATTCACTCAAGCAGTATTAATCACTTGCTCACAACTGCAGATGCATCATGCCATTCTATCAGGACTGTTTACAGGAAGAAAAAATGTTGACTGAAGCCACTTCTTCCGCGAATTTATTCCGTTACCCGTTCATTCATCATTGCGTCACTGTTTTATCGCTTGCATGACAGATCTGAAATGCAAAAAATATTTGTAGTTTGCTTTCGACTAATGTCATATGCTACATTCGAAATTGCAATAATTGCGGTAAACTTGCATTTTTGGTATGTTGTTTGGGTTCACCTAGATAGTATTTACCCAGGATTGCAGCAGTTTAAAATTCACGGGCGCCGACTTATTGCTTAAAAACCGCCATTTTTTTTCCCTTTTTTTAGTTTTGTGCAAAAAAAAAACGACAAAGGAAGTTATCATGAGGTATCTACGGGGAATTAATGGGAAATGAAGTTGTAGCAAATTTAATTACGTTTATCTTGAGGCTGAAGGTACGTCCGTAGGCGTGATAGATGGTTCAATGACGACCATAAACCAAACAAACCTAAAATCAAGTGTTAAGGGGAAGTTATAATAAAATTACTAGGATTCTTATCTATTTGTTTATTATCTATTATCTAGTTGCATATAATGCTAATCTAACCAATAGGGCCCACGAGTATCGATATCAACTTCGACAAGGGGGTCACTCAAAATGAATATCTTGTCAAGAACTATCATTTGTCCCTACAAACTAGTAGCCTGGGATTGCTAGTTTCTAAGATGTGACAGTTTTTGTTTTGGCAGCTGTCAAACGAAATGAAGATCTTGTCGAGACCTATCATTTGTCCCTACAAACTAGTAGTCTAGGATGGCTAGTTTCCAAGATATGACCGTTTCCGTTTTGACAGCTGCCACTCAAAATGAATATCTTGTCGAGAACTATCATTTGTCCCTACAAACTAGTAGTCTAAGATTGCTAGTTTCCAAGAAATGACAGTTTTCGTTTTGACAGCTGTCACTCGAAATGAAGATCTTGTCGAGACCTATCATTTGTCTCTACAAACTAGTAGTCTAGGATAGCTAGTTTCTGAGATATGACCATTTTCGTTTTGACAGCTGTCACTCGAAATGAAGATCTTGTCGAGACCTATTATTTGTCCCTACAAACTAGTCGTCTAGGATGGCTAGTTTCCGAGATTGACCATTTTCGTTTTGACAGCTCCCCTCAACACCTGCACCACATACTCGGCTAGTGCGAAGCACCGCCGTGCCTCCAGATTGGTGGATCACACCATCCCAAATCCAGGGTATGGCACGGCCGCCAGCCACATTGTCATCATCATCATCATAACATCCCACGAAACGTCCACTACGGGACAGGGAGCTCCCTCCAGAGTTCTAGCTTTAGCTGAGAAAAATGTAGAGGGGAAGTACCATAGTCACCTCGCTTGTTAGCGTTACGGCTGGCACTATGGACCGCGGTTGTAGGTGACCGCAGTAAGTAAGGTGTAAGATACAAAGGAGGATGCTGCTGCCCATCCTCCAGCTAACCCTTAGTCGCCTCTTACGACACCCACGGGTGTGTATGGGTTGGTACTATTCTTTGCCGGCACCACACAGGACCACAGCCACATTGTACTAGTCTTATATTTACACACAGATTACAGGGTTCCCTGTTGAAAGTTACAGGCACGACCCGCTCATGCCCCGTGTTTTATGAATGGAAGCTTGGTAGTGATGCTGGCTAATCGAAGTCAAATTCATATCTCTAATTTCTCAGCGTTCTGGAACATGGGCTGACACTGCATATATAAGCCTTGCAACTCAAGAAAACGCTACTCTAGTCTTCAACATAGAATAACCTTTACTCACTTACTGCGAGGTCTTCAGTCTGAAATCTACAACTACTAAAAAAGGCCTGGTCCGAGGCCGAGTTGACCCCGAGACGCCTTCTCAACATTTTCTGGCTTTCCTTCAACTTCTTCACATCAAAGCTACCTTCTTTGCATATCGTCACTTGGCTGGGCCTCCGCCTTTGGTCGCCCGCCAATGACTCCAGCTCTTCATCATCCTACGTCACCACCTACGCCTCAAAGATCGGAAGACAGAAGACCGTCTAGCTTTGGGCAAACCCGCGGCTAGGTAGGGCCATGCTAGGTCAGTAGGTTAATAGGAACCCTCTTTTGCCCTCTTTTATAATAAACCCTCTATTCCCTATTTTATCTCTTTATTCGACGTTCGTAGCGACCCTAAGGGCGTTCCGTGACACCCGTAGATACCTAATATTTTGGTCAACTTTTTGGAAAAAATGGAGAACATTGGGAGCCCTGGAGAAAATTGGATCAGGGCTCAAACTGTCAAGAATTTTGTACACTTTATAAAAGTCGTAGTGACCTTTCTCGTTAGAGCCTTCCTATGTAGTTTTTTCTGCACAAAACTAAAAAAAGTGAAAAAAAAAGGCGGTTTTTCAGCAATAACTCACCGCCCGTGCATTTAAAACTGCTGCAAATCTGGATAAATACTATCTAGGTGGACCCAAACAACATACCAAAAATGCAGCTTTACCGCAATTATTGCAATTTCAGAGTTTTTCTCTGTAAGATATGGCCAGCCTAATAGAACTGAGCAGAAAATCGTGAGTTAGGTTTATTTCTCTGTCTACGATAAATCTTTTTTCTAGTAGGAATTTAGGTGTTTTGTGATAGATTTTAACAGCTTCTTGTGCAGCAGTGTGTGAACCAGCTACACTTTGTTATTTAAAACTATCTATAAACATACAAAAAATATTTTATTATTCACTTCTAAAAGCATGTGTAATCTTTTTGGTTCTTGACATTTTTTTTGCGCTTTTATAAAGTTAAATTATCCAATATGGAGCTTATAACCTTATTGTGCCTAACGAACCAGGTGAGCGTTTAATCATTACGTATTTATTTTATTTAACTTCGTGTCTAAATGAGGCTGCAAATCCAATAAATAGGGTTGCGTGGAATTGGATTCATTATTGATTCAAAGGGTCAAACCAATGCCCTATACGGTACTCTGGAGAACGAGAAATCTGGTGAATTTAAGTGAATTTCGAATTCTTACTTAACCTTCCTGGGTTTTAGATGTATAATATTGGTTCAAAATATAAAGTATACAATGATATAAATGAAATTAAAATATTCATATCAGCCACAAAACGTATCAGTAGGTACTCGTAAGCTTCGGTGTTTTAATTGTATATCGCAGCTATCTAGTCTAATCAGGCAGTTAATTGAATAGCCAGCCAGTTGATTCACTGTCTGCATTCACTTAAATGCCTAGGCCTATCGTTGACTGAACTACGATTGCTTATCATTCAACGAGTTGGCTAATCTTATGTTAGCCCCCGATCAAGACGGCTAACCTTGAACCAGTTGGGTGGGTTAAATCAAGTTTGCCAGCAACTTACGTCCAGCAAAATAATCAAGTTGATCAGCTTTAAATTTATTTGTCTAGCGCAATTATAATTTGTACAGCAGACTTAATTATTTGAGCGGCAGAATAATTATTTGAGCAGCAGAATAATTATTGGTGCAGCAGAGAAATTACTTGTGCAGCAGAGTAATTATTTGTGCAGCAGAATAATTATTTTTGCAGTAGTACACACAACTTTCCAGCAAATCGTAAAACATTTTAAATTAGCTTCTGGCACTCGCCAGCTCCTCAGCTCGTGCTTCGTGGTCTAGGCTTGGCTAGCTAACACAACCTTAACTAACGGAACACTAAGCACGTTCAACGAGATGGCTAAACGTGGTGCAGCCATCTGGTTGAAAGTTACATTCAACTGGCTAGGTGTACTTTTATTTTTTGTATTTTACTAAGCCGTTCAATTGAATGCCGGCATCAAATCAACCAGGGCCTAGAGACAAGTGGCTTTCTTTTATAGTAAAAGCTAAAAGATTAGAATGAAAACGTATGAAATTGACATAAGCTAACGAAATGTTGCGTGACAGCTAATGTTAATCCCATATATATTCATCCTATTCTACTACCGTTTTCGAGTATAGAAAGTCACTTGTCTAGGTACCCCGCAAGCCATTTCATTAACGGCCAAAAATATTATAAACAGTATTATTTCAAACACTAGTGCTTTGCAAATGTTTGAAACAGAAACGCAGTTAAAATAATGTTTGACAACATCTCTAACAAAACAGGAAATATTTTTATGTTAGTCTTCTTAAAAGAGAATCATTTTACTGTGTTACCTGTTACTGTGTTAAATAACTAAAGAAACCGCTTATTATTTGAAACTACGATGTATTTAATAAATAAAGTTAGAGTTGGTAATAAAAACAGCACTAGTTTAGAACGAGTGAAGTAAGTAGGCGATTTAAGTGATTCCCTAGTTCTTAGTTGAGTAAAGTATACGCGCAAACTGAGTTACAGAACTTAATGAGATGGGGAGAGTTGGAACGCGAGTGTGAAACTTTAACTGGGAAATTAATTATTGTGAATATATGTGTGATTGAGGAGGCTAGCCGAGCAATTACAATTTTAGATTATCATGCTTGCAAAAAAGATATTAAATTGATGAACGCAAAATTTTATAGATATAATTTAGCCTAGGTTGGTTTTTGTCTTTTTTGAACTAGTAGGATTTCGGCTTGACAAAATTGATTTTTGAATTCTGCGGTGTTCAAAATCCCAGAAAAACTTGATTGTCAGATCTGGTCCAGTTTAAGTTCTGACCCTAAGAAGGAGAGCCAAATTCTGAATTTTATCCTAGTTTAGAACAGTGAATTAGACTTTTGGGATACGATTTTACCTAAAATTAAGAATTTATCATAAAATTTAACAAAATATAAAATTTAACAAAAAAAAAATATAAAATTTAACAAAATATTTTTTTAGCAGCCAGTAAAATATTTCGAATTCATGATGTGTAAGAGGAATTTAATTACAGAAATCAGCTGACTGATTTATTGTGGGATTCTGAATATTTTTCTTCTTTCATTCTCTAGAAAACACTTACACTTGATGTACACCAGGATCATTACAGCCTTTTTGACTTGTATTTGACAACTAAAACTAGTCGAAAATAAACACTTTTCACAGGAAATGAAATGTCGCCGTCTTACTCTCGCAATAAGCGGTACCATTTTGCAGCTGCAATATATTGTCGCTTCTTCACAAGTTTACACATTTTTCGTCGCTTCTTGTGCTACGTCGTTTCTCATTTTGGGCTAGACGAAACAAATATTACTCAGATGTTTCCAGTGTAGTACTCGTAATATTGTAGGGACATATTTTGTTTAAATGTTTACAGATATATCATTTCGTTGGTTTTACCGCTAGCAGTAGGAATTTTTTTTCAAGATAAATCTCCTTAAATTTACCCAAAGTGTCGGCAGATGGCAGATCGTGACTGTCCGTCAATGTGGCCGGTATTGCGAAAATAATTGTTATTTTTTTATAAAAAATTTAAACTTATCATTTTTCATAATTGCCTTTTAAACTAAATAACAATCACTCTGAACAACCTTTCGAACTAAGAAACTCTTTGAACTGAACAGCTATTCAAGCTGTTTTTCTTCCAAACTATGAATAATATCAAAAAGGTTTGCAGTACTGACCACACTGGTGGACTATAACGGATTTTGTGTTCACGTTTGCGTGATCTAAGAAGCTTTCTGAAACTGAATAAACATATGTTTTCTTTTTCACTTAGGCAGGGCAAAGCATTATTGTGTAAATAACAGTGATGCTACAAGTATAGACACAAATCTCCGATGTGGACGGTTGTTTACTACGCCCAGATACATAGCAGTAAGCCAATCACGATTCGCACGCCTGCCCCGCACTCTGCGCCCCGTCCCACGCAATAGGTTTTTTGAGTTACCGGAGTTAGGTGCCCATACTTGTACATCAATTAACTCGATCAGCATTTGAGTATTACCACTAAAGAGCATACTAACTGAAGCGCATACAAACTAGTAAAATCAATAGAGAAGTTTGTCCATTATTTTGGCTATCCGTCGAACTAAGCAAGCTCGGTTGGTTGCCCACAGCACTTACTTGTTAGCTCCGTTCAAAGCTTCTATAGAACTATCGTAAAGTTGCTTTTAAGGCCTCTCTTTGTGTGCTAGTAGCTACTTTTGCCTCTATAATTTGATAAAATTTACAGTATACTTACTTACTCTAAAGATATGAAAGAAAATATTTCCAAGCAGGACACTTCGGTAGAACTCGGAACTCGTTGCGTTGTAGTTGTAAGTATGCAGGCTTTGATGTATCATATCTAAATTCACGTAAAACCCTTTTAAGGCTTACCTATTCTGGGGGTAAAATATAGCAAATTTAGTTGTACAAGTATTTAATAAGATATTATAAAAAAGACCTCACCACTGAGGATACCAAAGACCAGCCAAAGTGGAGGAGATGAAGCCAGGAGGAGGACCCCAGCAATTGGCCGGAATCACGCTAGACAGAAAAATAAGGTAATACACTCTGAGTAAGCCTATACACAGAAAAAATTAATGGTACAGCAACACTGCACTTACTTTCTCGCGATATGCAAGTCTACTGCATCAAAAACAAAAATCTAGAAAACACACTGACTGCAATCACAACATGATCACTTGACGATTATCTGAAGAGAAGTATCGACGTTTAGTGTAGCGACACACCTGCTGAAATTCCGACGCGGAAAGTTCCGCGACCGAAAAATCTGTCAAGTATGACACTAGCGGAAATCCCGCCAGATGTGTCATAGGTATTCAAAAAGCGTTGCGAGCGTAATGAGAGGAACTCTCCGCGTACGAAAGATCCGCAGGTGTGTCACTTGCAGTTTTATGCAAAAACTATACAACCAACATTTTGACAAAAAAAAATACAATAATTTTGACAAAATATATAAAAATAACATCCACTAGTAAGTACTAGTACATTCTTAACCAGCTTCCTACCGAAACAGCTTTAGGTATAAGTTAGTGGATCTAGCAACTTTGTAGGCGTAGTAAGAACATTCAAATGCTCTTTAGAACCAGAAGTGGAACCAAAGTTTACCGTCTGCGATCCGGAAGTACAACCATTGAACTTTAAGATGACCTCTGTTAGTTGCTTTATACTTGTTCAGATAGGAGATAGTTTCCTTTCGAGTGCCTAATAGTTTGTAAGTACTTAAGAAGCCTGCTGCAAAAGATTAAGATTCAGAAAATTTATTCAATGTATACTCGTATTCTTTACATAATACTCATTGAATTTCATGCAGAATATAATGAAAAATTTACTATTACAGCTGGTAGAGCTCTTTTTGAAGGGTGCGAAATGTACCGTAACTTTAACTTTTTAAATAAGATGGCAAATTGCTATTTAGCAATACGGCCGCCTATTGTGTTAGAGCTCCACGAGCTTATCTCCCTTTTACCATCGGGAGTCCAGACGCACCGCAAGATATCACCCATATACTCGGTTGATATTCCGCACATTCGCACAAAGCGCTTTGAAACATCTTTTATAATGCGCACGGGTAAAGAGTGGAATTCTCTGCCTGCGTCTATATTCCCGAGTTCATATAACCCTAAGTCGCGAGTGAGTAGGCTTCTTCTGGGCAAGCTCGTTCCATCGTCGACCTCATCTCTGTCTTCAAGACTAGATCGAGATCAAGAATAAGCCCATTGACAATAAAAAAAAATATTTGTGAGTTTGTTAGTAGTGTTTGTGTGCAATAAACATTGCATTATATTGTACAGCATCTTTGTGATATGAGTAAGTAAATAAAAAGTTGACAGCAGCAATGCTGAACAAGGAGCTTATCCAGAACTTGACAAAAAGGCCTAATCTATAGTGGTAGAGATGTATTAGTTATAGTCACCACGCTTGTTTGCGTTGTGGCCATCTTAATGGTACAACAAGCAGAAAGACAGCTGTCTATCATCTGGTTCAATCTTCTTCACTAAGTCGCCTTGTACGCTAATCAGAAACGGAAGAAATATTTAATTTCGGTGAAAGCCATATTTGGCGGTCGATATTTAGAAATTAATTTAAATAAAAGAAATGAAGATATAGAATATCACAAACACTACGATACCAGCACGCCTCAGAAACTATATAATTTATGAGCCGATTTTCACAGTAAAATTTTATGAATTCCCAAGGGATCCCTGCAACTTCGCTAGCGCGAAACTATTGGAAATCTACGTGACTTCCCACCTGAGCTATAGCTTGCCTTTTAGAATGCTATTAACGTGTGAAATTTCTAACAACTAGAACTTTAGCACATGAATGTTTAATGAAAGTGATACATTGTTTTGTTGCATTGCTAATACTGTGTAAATGACTCCACATACAAGATGTTTTTGCTTACAGAAAAAACTTATATCCGTGCTTATATCTCTACCGTAAGTTTTAGGTGTCTCTTTTCAGTTTATATATGCTGGATTTTGTTAAATCTAGTTTTTGATAAAATCAAAAACTAAAAGAAGACAAAACCTTAGCCTTACTCTTAGCCTTAACCTTACCTTAGTTTCAAAGGTAGTGGCGGAATCATATAAGAGTTAGTCAGAAGGCCAATAAGACATCAGACAGACAGACAATATTTCAAGTAAAAATGTTTACTTTTGGGAAAGTTTTTTAAAACCATCAAAAAGATTGATCAACTTCCCAGATAAAATTGTAATTCCACATAACCTTTTGTTTTAAAATATAGCGGGCTTATTTATGTGCAACTTTCTTTTTTAATATTTCAGTCTTTTAAAAAGCTGTGAGCCAGTCATGTAGTTTTTGCTCTAGCTTTGCGGATCAGCGGTCCCTGAGCAATTAACCTGCGGTACTTTAATTACTAACTTGCAACACCACTTCTGTTTATCTACAGTGACTGCAGCGTGGAGCTATTGGAACTTTGGTGCAGCGGCAAAATCAAAATCCAAGAATCATTTATCCGTTTTATAAGCTTTTTTGAAAACATTCATTACTATTAGTTATTGCTTTCCACATGGTCAAAGAAGAAATTTTCGAACCATTTTCTTTCAAAAGTAACATACGCTTGTTCAGCGAAAAGGACCCCACAGTAAGGCGCATTCAGAGACATCATTTGCTACGCCGGGCTTAGAGGTGACCGAATATAAGTGAGAAGCACGTTACATCACGAATAATACAGCACTTTTAGTTGAAGCATATCACTCTTATTAATCATTAATAGAAATTTATCAAACACGCGCATATTTTCGGTATCAAGTATGTAATGAATCGCTATCGGAGACATCAAACGAATGTCACAAGTAGTTCGATTGAAGGAGCGAACGACTAATAAAATTATACATACTCGTACTTACCTGTACATGAAAGCGTGGGTTATTTAGTGTCGCTTCTTTTTTTCCACATGGCGCCACTTTGTTTGTGAAGCGACGTAAATGTAACTGACGTCATTACGAGATTTTTAATATCTTACATTGAATAAAGAACGAAATAATAATAATAATTTCTACTGCTCGTAATCCAAAATCTCTACGTAGCCAAATCTTTTGTGTTCAGATTGTTGCAAACTGCCTGTATAAAGTTTAGTTTAGTTGCAACAGGTTTAAGATTTGAATTTTGTACCATTTTTACTTCAAACATATTTCAATTTGTGCTACTAGTAGTGTCAAGCTTGGCGTGTTTATGACTGTACAAGGCTACCACCGTCACCAAATACTTCAGAGAGATAAAATCATGAGCTTTGTCCGTGTCACGTTCCTATTCAGGAGTAGGATAAATAATGATCGCGGATCGTGATCCGTATGCGTAATTCCTGCGTAACTTTATTCACGTATTGCGAAGGTAGGTTTAATATTATGGCGGTTGGGTGCGAGGAAATGGAAGACAATAAGTTCGCGTAATGAAGAGCTGTGAATTTTGAATTAGAAATTCTAAATAGCACAGATATTTACGGGCTTCCATCAATTCGGGACCTATCCCTTTCTATTAAATGACAAAACAACAGCTTTTGAATAAAATAAATTATTAATATTATTGTCTTATTAATTTATGCTACGGCGTAGACACAAGGTTCTTCAGGTTTTAAAAGACAAAATTACACATATTCTCAGTTCGTAAGGATTAAAATTTTAAAACTATCCAATTCAATGTATAATGAAACTACTAGTGCGGCCGATTAGCTGTTTCACGTAGACACGCCTTACAATTTCACCAAATTTTTTTCAGGTACTATTAGGTACATTGCTCTCAATTTTTGATAGGAGCCAATTCTTGAATTTCCATGGAAGAATTGGCTCCTATTAAAATTGAGAGCAATGTACATAATAGTACCTGGAAAAAATTTGGTGAAATTGTAAGACGTGTCCACGTAAAGGCGATATAAGACGTTAAGCGACTGGACTATACTTGCTAGATTAATGATTAAAATATAATTTCCAAAGAAATAATGTTTAAAGAAATTGTTATTTAGCGCGAGAGCTTGTATCGAAACCTGACTAAACGAAGGATGCTAGAATTGAGGGTTTCAAGGTACCAGTTGCGAAACAATTTTGTTTCCGAGTGAAACAGACAATTTTTCTAGCATCTAGCATTCTAGATGCTAGAAAAACTGTTCAATTAACTCTGCATGCTGGGTGCGTACTCCGAAGTTTTATCGGAGCTCCGATATTATCAGATTGACTACAACAATTACGTTCGGAAATTTACTTTGTATGGGAATTTCTTTGTCAATGCCGAACCATAGACTAATTATCGGCGCGATATTATCGTAGTTTCACTTCGGAGTACGGCAGCTGCATCGAGCACATTATATAATTTCCTTCGAGTTTATCACGAAACAAACCAAAATGATTCATAATTGTCAAGCCCTACAACTAATGCTGAATATTATGAGCTCGTAAAACATATTTATTGATACTACTCTGAAGCGAAGAAATAGAGTTAGAGCTCAATCGGGTTAAAAAAGCCTTGGCAAAGAGTGAAAAAAAAAAATAGTGGCCAGAACCGCAGGATAGAGGCTTGGTAGATCATTATCACGTTTGAATTTCAAAAACTCTAAAACCTTGGAAGGAAATCCAACCTGGCCTTCAAAAAACTAGGAGTTACTGAGCAAGGAAGCTTGGGGTACTAATTTCCAAATAGAGCGAGGCGTTACTTCATGTCGAGTCATCGGCTTTTGCTATATAAAGCACAAGTTAGGCCCAACATGGAGTACCTACTGCTGCCATCTTTGGACTGCAGCACCCCAATACCAACTCCTTCCAGTTAATTGCATTCAAAAGAGGGCAGTTATAATTGTCGACGATCCCGAGGTCACAGACTGTATGGAGCCACTAAGTCTTCGGAGAGACTTGGCCTTCCTGTGTGTTCTGTACCGTCTGTACAACGGGGAGTGTTCTGAGGAACTATTTAGTCTGGTACAGTCAACAGCACATCAAGCTTGACACATTGGACTTTGTACCGTTCTCATTTCAATAAACGTACGGGCTAGAGTCGCACTGCAAGTGTCTAGCTTGATATGTCGTTGACTGTACCACATCACTTGGACAATTGGCGTTGCAACACATCGCGGTTTGCTCGATCATTTCTCTTGCGCACATCTAGGATGTGGAACGATCTTCCCCCTGCGGTTTTCCCTGGTAGTTACGATATGGAGTCATTCAAAAAGCGAGTTAACAAATTTCTCAATGGCTGGCAAAACATTAGTACCACGCCCCCAGGTGTTGCAAGTGTCTATGGGCGGCTGTGACACTTATAGTTAGGGTCAAGGTTAGGGTGCTGGCTGCCATTTGGATGTATGACTTTCTCATAATTCATATTATTAGGGATGATAGATCAGCTCAATACGAATCGATTTGAACCGAACAAGTTTTCGGAGAGTGAGAGCAAAAAATAAAAATAAGAGACTAAATATTTTTAGAGTTTTTTGCATTTTGAAGCGCTGTAACTTGACAACTTTTGATTATGGTGGCAGACCATTTTTCTGGGGTCCTATACATTGTGTTTACTCGTAATTGGACAGCCATAGTCTGCCAGGTGTGCGTTTTATTGTCAAATTTCAAACTTAATTCCTCAAAAACGCGTGGATGTATGCCAATATTTTTTGTATCTTTTAGAGGATGCTTCTTATCATCAGAAATTTTGCAAATCATGTAGAAATCATTAGAATTTTTTCCCGTCAGCACCCTTACTATAACCATCAGGTGAGCATCTGCTCGTTTCCATGCTCTTACATAGAAGAAAATATATTGACGCTTAATTTGCCCGATGAAGCAAACCTTCCCGGGCTTGTGAGGTGAAAATATAAAATGAATATATTTATCACAGAAATGGAATACAAGTTAAACATGGCAAAACAAATTAATTTTAAATTGCTTTCTTTTTGTGACAATTCATTGTTGCAATATAATTGTAACAATATAATATTTCGATCTCTTTGATGAATAAAATAATGATTTTCTTCTGATCTTTGTAACTGCGTCGCTAGCAAGAGACAAATAATTAGTAAATAGATTATTAAAAAATGGGACTGAATAAAACATCTAAATATGTTATCTATAAGCTTTCAAGAATTTTTGTACTTTCAAACTCCTATACCTACATATATGGCGCTGACTATATGTGATCAGTATTGGAAAAAACCGGCCACATGCGTGTCGAGCCACGCGCAGTGTAGGGTTCCGTAGTTTTTCTACGATTTTTATCGCAAGGTAGGTTTTTTAGGTTTTTAGCGAGATCCTAGCGCCTGATTGCTATTGCAATTTTTATTATTTCTAGTTTTGCAACTATAGCTCATTAACCTGTAAAGCCTACTTAGTTGTGATAGTTTTCCTTTTAATTACATCATATATACTACTGCTGTGATTTTTTCACATTTCCAATAACAACCGTTAGGCCGGCTTCACTCGACTCCATCAAAAAAATGTGCTTTCAAGCTTAATATTTCGCAAAGAAATCCCTAAATCGAAAAACGATCTGTGCAAACTTACATTGTTTTTAAAAGACCTATCCAACGACACCCCAAAGTATGCGGTAGACAAGAAAAACAATTCCACCCCCACTTTACTGGTAGGTACCCTAAAAAAATATATATTTCAAGATGTCATTTTATCACTTTGTCGGCGTAGATAAAATGTATTTCCGTTTCAAACTTCAGTTTTGTAGTACTAAGGGTCTCTAAGCTAAGCCGCGGACAGACAGACTTTGACTACGGAACCCTAAAAAGTATGTAAAGAAGGCTCCTTACAGCTTTTTTTTGTGTCTATCTTGGCATCAACAACTTTATTGGCATCAACAACTTCAAATTGTGTATTGATAACTGGAATGATATCAACATCGTAGATTAAGGAGTCCATAAATAAGACCATGAAAAGGGAGGCTATACATTGATGCTTCTACGAGTATATTATGCAACGACGCATTCGTGAAGAAAAAATCTATGTATAACGCTATTCAGCAAACGGATCGGATTTTAATAATTCGCCGATAGTTGACAAAAGCCCTAGGCTCCTAATCTAAATCCTGTCAAAGGACGGTTACAATGTCGACACTAGTGATTAATTAAGATTTTTGTGTTTATGTAAGGCTGAAAGTTTTTCAGATAACTTGACTGATCGACCATGCCTTTTCAGTATTTGTAAGGCTGTCCCTTACACCCTGTTTATTCCTTACTGCACTTATTTACATACCGAAAGTTACATACCAATGGACATTTACAAAGTCGGGCTTATCTTTTGTAGTTTTATTTTTGCCTATGGTATATTTTGATAGCCCTGTTAGAATATTGGTAATGTCTCTTTCTCTTGCGCTGTGGATCACGGGTTAAATTCCCGCCCAGGGAAAATTTAAGTGGAACATGGTGATTTGCTATGTCAGAGTGTTATTTTTATGCTTATGTAGGTATAAGAGTTTCAGATACAGATTTTTGATTAGTTTGGGATTAAATGATCTTGTGTGAATTGTCCCTAACTTATAAATGCCACCTATTGAAAGTTTTCGTTATGAACATAATTAAAAAACATCACGGTTAATTCACTAATACACGCTTGTGTCTGAATGTCGTAAAAAATACATGTCAAATTACAGTTGTCAGAGTCGTAATGATTATATTTTTTAAGACGTAGCATAATGTCGTAGCAGTAGCGCTACGCCAGCTACGGCGTAGTATTTCGTAGCTTTCTCTTAAAGTGATTATTTGTGACTTGAACTGAATTTCATTCTGAAACGCCGTTTATTAATAATATTAACTTTTTGAAACATTTCTACCAAAAATCAGAAAAAGCTTTAAAAACTTAGGCTTCAATCCTTTTCCAATTCTTTCTCTCTCAACAAATCTAAATAAAACTGGTCAGATAAAGCGATAATGAGCCAATTTTATGCTGTGATAAATAAATTATCATTTCAATTGTTTTTTTCCCTGGATTTGCATCACAAAAACAACTGGAATTCCGCCATGGGGCTGTCGACGGGATAAACTGGCTGCGTCTCAAAGTTATAATGCTTGGAAAAATCAATAAGATAAACCTTGAAGAAGTAATTACAAAATTTGGGGTCCAAGTTTGATGTATGCGACTAGAAATTTTTCATTTCATTTCATTTCATTTATTAATTGCCTCCATGAGTACAAGTGCGTCTTAATGCTAGTGTAAAGTTCTACATGAAACCCTGTTTGGGCATTATGCAATATTAGTTAGGTGCTTAAAATTAACATATTATCATTATTTCATTTATCACAATTTTAGTTTAAACCTAACACTATTAAATATTATATAAAATTTTAATCAAACACATTTTAATACGCAATAATAAATTCAATTCAAACATAATTTCATTTAAAGTAATAATAATAAAATTCAAAAGCCTAATGTGCAAGTTGTAAAGATAAAATATAAAAGCGATTTTAAAGTTTTGTCTAGTAGTAGTTATAAAATATCACAGAGCAATAGATTAAGAAAAAAATAAAATTTCATTTTCATAGTTTATAAAGATATTAGATGTCAGATTGATCAATAAATAATTAATAATTTCGTTATCACGGGAAAAGTAGAATAAAATATTCAATACATAAATTCGATCACAGATATTGTCAGTCCTACCTAAGTATTTAACTTATCATCCATAAATTCTGTCACTGAGTAATAATTGTTTTGTAGAAGAAAATGTTTTAACCTGAAATTAAAGCTCTTATACTTCTCGGACTTTATGCTTTCTGGTAGACAACTACTACTACAACGACTACTTTTTGTAGACAAGAAGATGAAAATTAAATATGTCGATAACTGACCCAAGTGCTAATTGGTTCCAAAGCTTTTCAAAATTCAAATAACATAGGTCTAAAAAGTTAACCTAAAAGTTAAGTAGATAAGTAGACTTACAACATCAGCAACAACAACAGCATCTTTAGAATTAATGCTCCTTTAAATCTTTTATTTTAGAAAGCCCACCAGTTACAAAAAGCATCTTTTAAGTTGAAGCTACTTTAAATGTACAACTGACACGTTCTATCTTGTTCAAAAAGGAAGTGATAGTGCAACACATTTATTATAAAGGAGCTTTAACTTAAAAGATGCTTTGTGAAACTAGCCGAGATTCAGCCATAGACTTAGAGGTACTTTGTGTGACTGGCTGTTAGTAAGTAGATCTAGCAGTTGTGGATTAGAATCCACATAATACAGTCGCCTCTTTCGTTGTACAAGTTAGGTACAAATATTGAGTCGCTCATCATGATTCACGAGTGAAATTAAATAAATTAAAAATTAGGCAAAGTTCAAGTTGGACTCGCGCACTGAGGGTTCCCGCCACTCATTACCTTTTTTAAGAAACTTTAGAATTAGGTTAAAAACTACCGTTCCAAATATTGTGAAGTCCGAGTTGGACTTGACCCAACTTCTTGTTATTCTACTACAGCTTATTTACAATCATACTTTTTAACATATTTTTATGTTACGGCCAACCAAGTCATGCCTTTTGACCAACTACAAGATGTAGAGTAAGTATCTTGGTACACATGATACATTTTTAACAGTTTCAGGTTAAAGTGGTGGTTTGTGGGTGGCAGGTGACTTGGCAACTTACGCACGGCAGTAAGCACGTAGAAATAAAACCAGGATATGCCGATCCCGCGCTACGCTCAAAGTACGTACGTACTTACGTCGTGTGTACGTACGTACTTTACACGAAATATTTTTACACAAAATGACGCATACCCTATGATATAATTATTCTAAATATTTTGCGCCTGTTTACATAAAAAGGACAGTTTTCCTGATTGGTGAGTACTTACATAACCTTACTTTTAGGGTGTTATTGATAAGTCGCTCTCAAAATCCTCCCTGAGAGCGTATCAGGAACAATGTGTTTGCGTTTTATTTTTGCTTTTAAGGTAAGGCCATCGTAATAGGTCCGTAGTGTCTGCTGTCAAACCTATGGAAAATTATGACCTGCAAAGAAATATGAGCCATGTGTGTTGGTGTTAGGAAACGTCAAAACGTCAAATCGTATAAACGTTTCGTTTGTTTTTTTACTATGTATGGGCGTACTCTTGACCTCAATCTAGCCTTGAGGATAGAGATGAGGTCGACGATGGAACGAGCTTGCCCAGAAGAAGCCTATTCACTCGCGACTTAAATAGATTTAAATTTAAACAAGTTACGTTACTAAATTAAAACATACTCTTTGAAGTACAAAAAAGGTAATGTCACCGTTTGCCATCACTCTTGTGATATCGACACGTAAGCTTCTTTTTTTTTTTTTTTAAGTATTTATTCAAGTTACATACATCGTATCTTATCTAGGACAATCGCATCCACTGAAACCTAGCAAGGTGTATGCGTGGTGCGCATATTATCGCTCGCATGCAGCATATACATATATATTTTCTTTACTATCTAGGTATTGCTCGGATCACACCGCATACTCAAATAATATTGAAAAAGCAGTTTTTTGCATTGTTTAGAATTACTGCCTAAAATGCGTTCTAGCAACTCGGTTGGAAGATCGTTTAGTATTTTCGGTAACATATATTCCCACGTCCGCGCGCCATATACGTTAACATATTTCGGTAATACATATTTAGGTACATACTCTAACTTTCTTAACTTTTCATTTCTAATTGTTGATATTAATTGACTTAATTTGTTGTGTTCATTAATTACAATTTGCATATTAGTTTTATCAAACACAGAGATTACACGACAATACTTAAACAATGAGGCATTATCTTCTAATTTAGTGCATACACTTTTATGGACAATAGTTTTAAGAATACTAAGTTGCAATTTATATATACGTTCAATATAAGTTTTGTAAGTTCTCCCGTAACTGTCTAGGCCATAACTAATAACAGAGTCTCCTAGTGATAAATATAACAATCTCAATGTGTGATAAGGTACCTTGTACTTTAATATTGTGAATTTTGCACGTAGGGATCTTAATTTGTTACACACATGTTCTATATGAGGTGCCCAGTTGAGATAATGGTCCACGACTAAGCCTAGGTAAGTGTGTTGAGTTACTAACTCCAGAGATGGACAAATACATGTGCTTGGCCCGTTATGTAGGCACAGGTGATCATGTGCTATTATGTTAGGAGTATTATGTACTTCCATGTATGGGGAACGGATGTGCATTACTTTTGTTTTATCTGTATTTATAATCAAGCCTACATCATGTGCCCATTTGCACATTATATCAAAATTGCGTTGCATTATCACCTGCGCCTCACGCAAGTTCCTCCCATATGTCACCAAGCAGGTGTCGTCTGCGAACTGGTATACCGAGCCCTCCCTGAAGAGGTTGCACATTTCATTGACATACAGCAGATATTCAGTTGGCGCTATGATTGATCCTTGGGCTGTTCCTTGTTCAGTGGGAGTAAGGTTACTATAACATTCTTTTATTCTGACCAGCGTATATCTGTCATCGTGATAGTTTCGAAACCAATCCAGTAGAGGGCCCCGTATACCAGCTCGTTCTAGCTTATTAAACAGTGTACAGTGTTCCAATGTATCGAATGCTTTACTGAAGTCAATGAAGACAACCACCACCTGCATTCGGTTGTTCAGGTGGTGGTTGACCTCATTCACAAAGTTTGATAGTAATTGAGTTGTACTTCGCCCTCTTTGAAACCCATATTGTTTATTATTTATAATTTGATTTGTAGTTAAGTAGTTTGTTATCTCATTTGTGAAGTACCTCTCAATTATTTTATCAATACAGGATAATATCGTGATGGGCCTATAGTTGTTAACATCCTTGAAAGTGCCTTTTTTATGTATAGGTCGTATTATACCTACTTTTAACTCATCAGGAAACGAAGACGTGGCAATTCATGCATTAATTAAATGAGTAATTACTGGTGTGATTTCCGATTTTATACATAGCAAATCCCTTACCCGTATGTTATCTGTACCTGGGCTTTAATTGCATCAATCTTTTAAAAACAATATCATTACTAACTTGCTTGAGCCTCATTGACAAGTTTGATTCTGTCTGATACATTGATTGATCTAGTAGTTTATTTTTACAATTGTGTATTATACTTTTGACATTCTTATCAAAACCTTCGGCAAATGATTCGCATACTGATGTTAAATCTGCTTTAAAGTGCTTGGTAATTAGTTCGTCAACGCTATTACAAATTTTACCACTAATGTTATTTATAATTTCCCATACTTTCTTAGAGTTTTTAAAATTTTCAGTGATCTATTTTTTAATGTACTTATTTCTAGATTTATTTATATATTTATTAGTTTTATTTCTGTATTTATTATACAGTAATATTTTAGACTTGTCATTTTCATCTTGGATACATAGTTTCAAAAGTTCTTCTTTCTTTTTTATCATATACGACATGCGTTCATTTAACCATTTACATTCTTGCCGTTTACCTACTATGATTTTACATTTATTTGTGCACATATTATAGGCTTGATTATAGTTCTGTACGATGAAGTTGAAGATATCATTAGGGTTCTTTAACTTTAGAGCGGAATTCCAATCTACTTTTTGTAACTCACATAGCAATTTCTTATTGTCTATAATATTTTTAAATCTAGTTGTTGGAGACTGAACATTCGAATTATGTACTAAAATACAGCCGGTTATAAAGTGGTCAGCTATTTTGTACTTTACTACAGCAGTGTGTACGTCTCTGTAGTTGGTTGTACGCGTAAAAATGTGGTCAATACATGAGCTTGTAATTTTGTCTTTTTTCTTTTCGATCCGTGTGTACTGGGTTATTCCACATTCCAGTCCTTTTTCACACAAACTTTTTAGGTATTGCGCTCGAGTCGGCGAAAGTTCACACAAGTTAATGTTTATGTCACCTAATAACACATATGAGTACTTACTTGGATACCGTCCTATTACGCGTGATATTTCTTCTACGAATAGGTTTTTGTTTAGGTCGGGCGGCCTGTACACTGCACATATGCCTACACTAGATTGAAATGACGTTTTTATTTCACCCACAACGCACTCACAGAAAATCGTAGGTACCAAGTCCCTACTGAAACACAAGCTGCTATGAATATACACTATTACGCCGCCTCCCTTTCTCGACAATCGTAGTTCCGAGTGCATCTCGTAGTTATTTAGTTGGAAAAGGCTTTTACATTTATCACTGATGTTGACTTCCGTGAGCACTAAGACATCGATTTTTCGTTGGCTTGTTTTTACTAGATACTCAATATGGGCAAAGTTTTTTAACATGGAGCGTATGTTTACATGTAGTACATCTATATTATTGTAACTCTGTATATCTACATCGCTTAAAAAAGAATTCCAATTGTAGTGGCTGTGTTCTGATGAGGGCGAGTATGAGTCATCCATTTCTGCGCGAGTAATGGTAGGCACTTAAAGTAGGTAGGTAGATAGTTATCTCCCTACTTTTCTGAGAATTAGGAGTTCTGCGCATCTCCATTTTTTTCTAAAAGCTTTTGGATATCATTTTCACATCTGATGGTATACACTTTGGAATTTTCGACCTTACGTGCGAGGATGTTTCCATTTTTGCACCACACGTAGCGATAGAATCCAGGCTCTTTTAGGCTTGTTTTGGTTTTCCAAAGCAAATACGCCGTATGTGGGGTTAGTAACTCGCGTACGTATATTTTGCTATCGTCGTTCAAGCCAATTGTTTTTCCTGTAATGTTTTGACTTTTGGATGCAATCAACCACTGCTCACGGTGACCTTCACGCAACGAGGCAACTATTGTAGGTACGCTAGCCTGTTTGTTTACGTTAGCCTTTTTATTTTGACTCTTTTTACGGTACGCTTTAATGATCGCATCGGGGCTTAACTTCAACACAGTGCATATCTTTTTGCATACCTCATGAGGGTCTTCTTTCTCATCTTCCTTCACCCCACATATTTCAATATGATCTGCCAATTGGGATTGTTCGATACTACATAGCCTCTGTTCTAGTGCCTCATTCCTTGTAGTGAGATGTTGTAATTGGTTTTTTAGATTGTAGCATTGATTTTTTAGTTCTTCGGTGTTGCTTCTCATGCTTTCCATATCTTTTTCATAGTCGTCTATTTTATCCGAGAGAAACTGCAGCGTAGCTTGCAGTTCACATCGTACAGTCTCACGTACTTCCTTCCTTATGTCTGCTAGGAGTTGGGCAGATACATTATTTGTTAGTATTTCCGTATCTGTGCCCTCATCGTCCTCGTTTTCTGGCAGAATGCAAGAAAGACGTTTTTGCTTGGCGGTACCCGAACACGCGCGGCATTTCCATACAACGGATGGTGCCAATTGCAGGGCACTAAGTTGTTCGGTTGTTAAATCAACACATGACGCGTGATACCACTTATTACAATTCCCACACATTAAGCCGGGACATCTTTTGTTTACTACTTTCGAACATTTCGCACACTTCATGGTTGTGTCGTACGTAAATTGCGCGCTGCCGTGCGTACGTAACTATACACCCGTGTTATTCCAATTTGCGCGTCCGAACCGGTTCGCTGCGCGCGAGCAACTGAATTAATTAGCGAGTGTGTTATAAACACTCAAGTGATATTTGTTTCGATGACAGCTTCTGAAGATTTGTTTATTAATTATGGGTAATCCTTCCTGAATAAGCTTGAGACTAAATACTTAACTTCGATACCAGTATTAACATTAAATATAGCATTTATCTTAACAGAAAAAAACCTTGTAACAAACAAGATATCAGAAGTGATGTGGTCGAGATAGAATTTTAATTTAATTTGTATAACTGAAGAAAAAATGCTAAAGTTACCCTTGATTTGTCAATTTTTTCGCATTTGTAACTCCTACTGTTACTGCTACATTTTTTATCAAAAATATATGAAAATTTTAAATATTTGAGACAAAACAACAAATATTGATGTGGTGGTTTTACATTTTTGTGAATTCTGGTGTCACTGTTGATCAAACAGCCAGGTTGGTTGATTGGTGGAACAGCCACCTTGCAAGGCACGCTTATGTGAACGTTATTGACGTGTATCTATACGTCAATAACGTAACGAGGGGACAATTAACATTGACGTGTAGCTGCTAATTTTAGGGAAGGTATAGCCTTAATGCAAAGCATCGACTTAGTCTATAAAAAAGTAATAAATTTTAACAGCTCTATCCCCCATATAGACTTTGAAGCCGTTAAGCGTGATCTTGACAAAACCGACTTTTCCCCTATTCTTACCGAAACTGACCCCAATCTTGCAACAGAATCCCTCATAATCTGTATTCAGAATGTCATTACAAAGCATACCAAAATTAGAAAAGTTTCACGCAAAAATAGGATCATAAAACCATGGATGACATCTGGATTGCTACGCTGTATACGCAATAGGGATAAAATGCATCAAAAACTCAAAAAAGAACCAAAAAATGAAATTATAAAACTAACCTACAAGCGCTACCGAAATTTTTGTAACAACCTCATTAAAAAGATAAAACGTAACTATGAAAAAAATGAATTCGAAGCAGCTAAAAACAATATTAGAGCGACATGGAAGGTTATTAGATGCATAACAAACACCACCAAACAAAATCAGTCGCCCAGTGAACTTTTAAATAGTGAAGAAGGTCCTGAGGCATCAGTTGACGCAGTAAATAATTTTTTTGCCAATGTAGGAAGAAACTTAGCATCCAAAATTTTACCACCAAATGAACAAACTCCACTATTGAATAAAAGTACATTGGTCCCGCCCTGTAACTCGTTTGTAATTTACCCGGTTGACGAATCGCAGATCGAGCGACTTATTATGACCCTCCGTACGGATTGTGCAACAGGCTGGGATAATATCCCTGCTAGGGTTCTAAAGAGCTCTTGTCAGGCTTTGGTACCGCCAATTTCGCACATATGCAATGCATGTATCAATATGGGTATCTTTCCGAAAGCCTTAAAGAAAGCAATCATACATCCTATCTACAAGAGTGGCGATAGACGCAGTGTCAACAACTTTAGGCCCATATCAGTTCTATCGTCTCTCTCAAAAATTTTTGAACGAATTCTGAATAACTCGCTTGTAAAATATTTGTCAAAAAATTCTATTTTAGCCAAAAATCAATATGGGTTTAGAGCAGGTATTTCTACTGAGGATGCCGTAGCAGACTTTTCTGCTGACGTCATTGATAAACTGGACAAAAAATTCAAATGCTACGGTATCTTCTTAGACCTCTCCAAAGCTTTTGACACTGTCTCTATCCCCATTCTTTTAACCAAACTGGAGAACATTGGAGTTCGGGGACTAGCGCTCGATATTTTTAAAGATTATCTTCTGGACCGTTCCCGACAAGTTAAAATAGGCAACTGTATTAGCTCTGAAGCAAGCTTAAGTTTTGGCGTCCCCCAAGGTAGCATCCTAGGCCCGACACTGTTTCTTATATACATCAACGATCTATGTCTTACAAGTATCGAAAATTGCGACATCTTTACTTACGCAGATGACACAGCCTTACTAGTGTATGATACTACCTGGGAGCAAGCTAAGTTACGAGCGGAAAATGCCTTGTACGTTGTTATGAAATGGCTTAATCATAACCTGCTAACGTTAAACATAGAGAAAACGAAATGTGTTCGGTTCACTGTCTCAAGATTTCCTCGTCCTCCTCCAACTTCCGGTTTGGTTAAAGCGCATACATGTATGGACCGTCTAAACTGCGAGTGCCTTTCTCTGACAATGGTTACACATATAAAGTACCTGGGAGTAATCTTGGATGCCCAACTAGACTGGCGTGCCCACATTGATGCGTTGTGCGGTCGGGTTAGAAAACTTATTTTTGTTTTTAAAACCTACGCTTATCATCCGACTGGTCCATCTTAGAATTGGTCTATCAAAACCTGTGCCAATCAATTATATCATACTGCATTTCAGTTTGGGGAGGGACGTATGTAAATGTTTTGCTTACTTTGGAACGCGCTCAAAGAACGATTCTAAAAGTAATGCTTTTCAAGCGTAGAGATTTTTCCACTCAAAAGTTGTATGCGCAGGCTGGGATATTAACAGTGAGACAATTATATATTTTAAGAGCCATCCTTCGTCTACATTCGAATCTTCCTCTTGACCCGGAGGTGTTGCGTAGACGCCCCGGTTTATCTGTCTGCCCCTCAGTCCCTTGTCGTACTTCCTTTGCTCGTCGTCAACTTAGTGCCTTAAGTGCTTATCTTTATAATAAAATAAATAAATTAGTTCCTATTTATATTCTTTCCTACCATGAAGTTAAATCTAAAGTTAGAAACTGGCTGCAAAAACTAACATATGACGAGACTGAAGGATTATTAAGGTTCATTGAGTAATCCCCTTTGTATCTGATTCGCGTATACATAAATTTTACACTTTAAACACATATGTGTGTGTTTTACACTTTAAACACATACTCACAAACACACGTATATACACTATAATGCACTTAAAACACACACAATACAACACTGCACTTGTTTTGTTTTCCTTTTCTTTCTTTGTATTTATTTTATAAATTTTTGTATAACAATTTTGGTCACTACACATAATTATTATCGACAATTAAGTTGTAAACAATAGTGACGCTCCGCGGAGGAACATCATCTGTTCCTTTTGTACAGGTCTTCCTAGTAAAGGAATTTGATGATGGACTTTGCCCTTACATACGATAGCGTACAACTGTCTGTATTCATAGAAATTACTTAAACATGTTAATTATTTTTGGTTGTACAAGAATAAATGATTTTATTATTATTATTTATTACCTCAAAATACCCTTATGGCCAATCTAACACGTAAGCGGCATTTATTAGTACTACCCTTACAGACTTTCTTCGTCTCAAAGTTCGAATAGGAAAAATCAATACGACTCGCTTACTTTGTTAGGGGGCCGACCTGCTGCAAGTTAGAGTAAGAAGAATTAATTTTATTTGCACAGGGCCGCTGTTTAATGTTAAAACCAATACACCGTGAACTTTTATTGATTTTGCTTCTGAAGTATATTGATAACTTGTACCAATTTTAAAAAAAAATGTAATAATCGGTATAGTTTACAGCTTGACCAACTTATCTGGAGAATTTTGTGATGGCGCCACGATCGAAAAGGGTTGCCACCTATTACAAAAATAAACAAATTCAGCCTTTTTTAATACTCTTAACTACATGATAAAATACGACATGACCTTTTACTGTTTGCCTCCTTGCTCGCAATCACAGATAAAAGATACCTATACAGGGTGTTAAAAAAAGTACGATGATCCTTCTTAGGGGTGATTCTACATAACTAATAAGTTAATATTTTTCGGGGCGCTTCTCTTCTACTTGAGCTAAATCTATTTTTTTAAGAAAAAGTATTTTTAATATTTTTTGTACAATCTATTAATGATGTAGAATCACGCCTTAGAAGGATCATCGTACTTTTTAGGGTTCCGTACCTCAAAATAAAAAAACGGAACCCTTATTATAGGATCACTGTGTTGTCCGTCAGTCTATCTGTCTGTCAAGACCCTTTTTCTCACGAACGAGAAGAGGTATCAGGTTGAAATTGATAAAGAATATTTAGGTCCATAAACCACACAAGATCTGAAAATTTATTTTTTACAACGACGCTATCAAAAGATATGGCTCTTTATGTCCTCATCTCCATACATTTATGCAAAAAAGCAAAACATACAAGGTACTTCCCGGTGACCTAACATTATGAAATTTGACAAGAAGCTAGGTCTCAAAGTATAAATAAAGGGAAAAGTCTAAAAACTAATATTTCAATTTCAATTTTTCTCACAACTAATAGTAACCAATTAAAGTGAGCTCCCGTTTCAAGAACTTTTCTATAAAGGAGGGGTCAAGTTGGATGGTCCCGGAGATTTTAAAATCAAAGAGCGAAAGCTTTTAGTATATCATATGGTAGATAGGTACGGAACCCTAAGGGCGCGAGTCCGACTCGCACTTGGCCGGTTTTTCACACCCTGTATAAGTAAATACAAAGATCGATGATAAAGACAACGGCCCTGACTAAACAGTAAGGGTTTTTAGGCAAATTGGCCTCGGAATAATTAAACTTTAAAGCATACAAGTGATATATTAAATGTTATTTTTTTTATTTTATATTAGCTAGTGCCCGCGACTTCGTCTGCGCAGGTTTATAAGTTGTAGCCTATGTGTTATTCTGAAGTATAAGCTATATTATTGTAAAGTTTGATTAAAATCCATTAAGTAGTTGTTACATGAAAGAGTAACAAACATCCATCCACCCATTTTTACAAACTTTCGCGTTTATAATATTAGTAGGGAGGATAATTCCTTTTCCTGATTATTCCTTTTACTGATAACCTTTCACACAGTAATTAAATTAAATTTTGACGCTTCACAAGCATTTTCTAAACGGACGAACATGCTTTACAAGCATTGTAAAAATATAAAATTTTCAACAAGCATTCGCAAGCACGTAGATTGCTTGTCAAGCACATCAAGCTTCGTTCTAAACGATCAAAATTGCTTGACAAGTACGTTAAACGAGCTAGCTTTATACATGAACAAATGGTGCTATTGGAGATTCTTGCTCCTTTTCTGCATCAAAGAATGATTTCATTATGAGAATCATTTCTCACACACCACTTTACAGCGATTTTGGAATGATTTTCTTATAAAATACTTGGAAATATGCAGAAAAACAAGAACAGCACAGGCAACACTGACTGATACAAGGAGGTTTAAGTAGCAGCTCTTTCGGCTAAGGAGGGAGCCATAACCGTATCCATTTCTTGCGAGGGACCTCCATACTAAAATGTATGTACACTTGTTCACGTATGGACTGTTAGGTCGCCCACTATCCTCGTAAGTGTAAAATGCGGACGAAGTGTCATACGGGTTTCTTTATTTCATATACAAAACAAAACCTGTAACTAAATCTGAGGCTCAGTCACTTTAGCTTCTGTAGGTACTGAAAAAAGAGCGTTACAAAGTCCACCGTGTCAAGATACAAATGCTTTTGACTGTAGGTACGAGTACATGTACCTGAACACAAAACTGTAGTATTTTTATACAAACTTTGTTTGAACACTTATTTCCCCCTTTAAAAGATAATTTCTAAAACATGAAGGTTCACATCTCTATTTATTTCTTAAAGTATTTTATTTATCTATTTTACCTAAGTTTTCAAAACTCTAAAAGTTTCATACGTATATTTTTTTATGAGTTGCGTATCTTCTGTTCGAGTGAACCGATTCCAATGATACACCGCTTTTATATTGCAAGAAAGAACGCCAAACATATTATTGAAAACCCCGTTTGTATCATTAAGTTGTTTATGAGTTATTGGTGCACAGGCCGTGATAATTTGCATTCTTGTGGCTTCTGTTTGCTTTTTTTTAGTGAATCGATTGCAATGATCTATAGCTTAAATATTGTCAAAAATAAGTCAATGAGTTCAGTGGTTTTCGAGTTACTGGCGCCACCGCTTGAAACTTCACGTATCCTCTGTTTCAGTGAACCGTTCGCATTGAAACAAATCTGAGCAATGAAACAAAATTAAGCCTAATGTGTTATTGTTAACCTTATTTCAAGCGGTTGAGTGGTCTGTGAGTTATTGGCGCCGCCGCTTGAAACTTCGATAGTACTCTGTTTGAGTGAACCGATTGCAATGAAACTAAGCTTATATGTTGCACGGAAATAAGCTTAATACATTACCTATCGAAAACCCAGTTCCAATCGGTTCAGTGGTTTGCGAGTTTATCGCGAATACACAAAACAGACCAACAGACAAAAATTCCAAAAATGAACCGAATGGTTTCTATTACCTTTTTTGTGACCCCTCAGATCAAGATCAATTTTTCCCGATAATTTTCAATGAACAGAATCGGCGAGTTATTATATGTATAGAATTGATGATCAATTCACAAGTAAAAATGATATATTTTCACTTCCGCATATAAATTTTGGATTAAACATTAGATTTTTTTAAAGATGTTTGTAAAACGTAACCTAGACCCTAGTTTTTTGACCGACTTGTAATAGTCGACTAGGAGACGCTTTACACGACTATGTTTAGGACGGACTCTACAGTTTTTACTCTGAGGACTGTCAACAACAAAATGACGTTTTCAAAATGACGTAAGTAGTTCCTCTTTTGGCCATTCTATAGAAAAGTTGGTCAAGCTGTACTAGTAATATCCTGACACATTTTTATTGATCGGCCATACTGGCAGCACACAAAATGATGGAAAATATTAGATAATGTGACGTTTGTGTAAAAAGGCCGACATTCAATGTGTTTTTCTTTTTGTTTTGCAAAGGTTTTGCATAATTAGACCATTGAGATATGAACATTGCCGTGCCATATCGCACGAATGAGCGTATTTTCTCGTTTAAACTACTGGATGAAAAACAAATCTGTTGCTTGGTTAAAATAGGTACATTTTTGTCTCTTTTTCCCCCTATTCCATCTTTCCCTGCTAGTTTATCCCTATAGTCTTAGACTTAGATTATGAATAACGGCAGCTTACTGCCTAGTCTTAGACGATCGTGTAATCTCGAGGCGTTAATATTTTGTGTAACTTCGTACACTTGTTTCTTAGTCCTATTAGACTAATATGACTCGGAGCACCGGAAATTCCATTGATGTATGGGAGGGTTATGACGTCATAAATTTTTTGTATGGAATTTTTTAATTTTTTTTTAGAGAAACCTATCATGTGGGGTATTTAATAAAAAGGCTTTTTGAGCCGATTCTAAAAATATAGTATATCTTTATATTTCAGTCACTAGTTTCCTAAAAACTTGACAAATATTTTCAAAACATACCAAGTTTGGCCTCTTCCTGGTAGGAAATGGCTGAACAAACTTTTGAAAAATATAAATCAAGTGAATCGTTATATCCTCATTTCTAACTTCCTAAAACATTTTTTAATGTTTTATTCAGAACTATGTTTTTTTTTATGAGACTCGTACCGACACGATTGGTGGGAATTTGCTCAGGACCGCGATGGTTGGAGGGACGAGGGGGGAGGCCTTTGCCCAGCAGTGGGACAGTACAGGATAGAAAAAAACGAAGGGAAGAAACCTGTTTGAATTTTAGTACGGAATTATATATTATTTTTTACAAAAACCTATCATTATGGGTATCCAATGAAAGGGCTCCTCAAGCTGATTCTAGAAATACAGTTTATCTTACATTTCAGTAACTGGTCCCCAAAAATAAAAAAAAGCAAAAACAAGCACTAAAAAAGCTAACAGCTTTCTTATTTAAAAAAAATATAGCTCTTATTAATATTTTCAGAAATGCTTTCATGACGTTGGATATGAGGATATTATGAGTCATTTCATGCATATTTTACAAAAAATTATTCAGCCATTTTTTTACCAGGAAAAGCCCAAACTTGGTATTTCAATAAATTACTGTGATGTGATTCGAAAGGAAATAAATTTTCATGATTACCCAAAATAAAAAAAATATATTAAAAAGTATTTTTTTAAATATTTTTTTGCGATGTACTGTACCTTAGAAGGATCATCATACTTTTTTACACCCTTTATAAAATGTTTGACTTGCTTCAGCAGGCACGTTTCCAGTAGGCGAATAATATCAGTCACTATTACTTACAGGGTGTCAGGTACAGTGTACCGAAAAGTGAAGAAACAAGAAGTGTAAGAAACATGTGTTAGGTAACTTTAAAAAGCGACTTTTCCGTTCCAGCAGTATATATTTGGTATAATAGAAATTTGTATAATCAATATGTAGCTTTGAAAAAGTTTTTCAATTTACTCTTCAGGCCCTTTTAGGTTTCAGTACACCGTACTTTACACCCCGCTTGTTGGAAGTCACAACTTAGGGTCTGTGCACACCGATTGTAGCGGAGCACAGTGCTCTGTGAAACGAAAAGCGCGATCCTACACCGCGTCGACGACGGCGTGATTTGAAATTACGGTGTGCACAGGCCCTTTCATGACCAAAATAAGTCAAAGTGGATGTTTGAAACAGTGAAACAACCAAATAATTACAAATGTTTTGTTTTATTATTACCCTTATTATTTACAATCAGTATTTCGTGAGAGGTACTTTGACCCATACTTAGAAGTTACTTAGTTATAAATACAGTAAAGGTTGGTTAACCAATTTTACACTTAGACGATATTTACATAACATTTCCCTAAAACTATATAACACTTAAAACAATGAAACGTGTTCTGGGAGTTTTATCAAGAATATAATCAAACTAAAGAAATTTATATGAGTTAAAGATATTAGTTAAAGAAAAAAGAAGAGGAAATTTTATTCTTTGTCTTGGATTAATTTAATAACTTTATTGGATTAAAATTAAACAGAGAAATAGACGGAAAACCGGCTATGTGTCGTAGTGCGACACAGAGTGTGTTACTTAGTATCAATAAATCACTCTCAATATTCTTCCGGAGATGTATTAGCTGTCAAGGTGCGATCTCAAAATCATACTAATTAATAAACAACTATCAATCTCAAGTACGACGTCCTTGCTGTGTACATCACACTTCAAATGAGAAAAAGTATTTTACGTTTGCGTTTATTTTTGCTTGCACTTACATTGTTAATCATTTTTAAAGTTTATTACTTCATATAAAATAAATAATAGAAAGTAATATTTCGTGTTATTATTTGTGTTTTCTTGAATATTAACTATCAAAATAGGAAACATAAGCGATTTTGTTTCATTTAAGAAAGTAATGTTACTAAAATAAAACACACAGATTGATGAACAAAAAAGTATCGTCACTGTTTGACAGCACTCATGTGATATCAACTCATAAGTTCATTTTAATAATTAGCGAGTATGTTATCAACACTCAAGTGACATTTGCTTCGATGACAGCTACCTAAGTTTTGTTTATTAATTAATGCAATACCCTAATACAATATCTTGTCTTGGTGTTTCAGATTAAGGACAATCTCACACTTGAGCGAGATTTATTAATTCTAGCCTTATACATCGATGCGCGGTGTTTTGTAACTTGATTGTTTTACATACAAAATGAGATGCCTAAAGGTCCCGTTATACTTTATAGAGGTCTTTTGTCGAGACCTCCCGAAAGATAAAAAAATAATATGAAAGAAAGGTAAAAGTTACAAAATTTTTGAGGAAAAAAATACAAAAATAATAGTGGTATTTGTGTTTGATTTATTATTTTTAAGGTAACTACGGATTGTGTCAATTTGATAAGATATTTTTTGTATTTTTATCTTTCTTTGATCTTGCTTGCCCAAAAGTTATCATATCACCTTTTTAAGTTTGTGGACACCCTGAAAAATGCCAAAACATACTACGCGTCGCACGCGCAAACGTATGTTTGTTTGACAACACAAACAATTTCTTGTTGTCTTGATGTTTCAGATTAAAATAGTGTTTAAAAATGAAAAGCACACGCGAAAAACAGGAAATGTTCGTTAAAAGTAAATTGGCGAAAAAAGCTAAAATTATTCAAAATGTTAAAGTATCTACAATGAGTCGTACTGCTACATTCGACAAAACCGCAAACCATATTTTGATAAAATTTTGCATATAAATCTTGTGAACCTTGGAGAACCACTAATTTCATAACATTTCCTAGTCGCGGGCAACAGGAAGTTACGAAACAAAATGAAACGTTAAGAAAAAAGTAATCATCCAGTAGCACCCCAAGTTGTCAAATATGTTTATCCCCCGGATTTACCTTCTTTTCCCAAGTAACTGGTCATAGACCAGGAAATAGACGATGTCAAATCTGGATTTTTTTTTGTTGTTTATCTAACATCATTGGATTTTCCCCTACAGTCTTCAAATAATAAAGTATATTGAAATAAAAAAGACCTGAATAACGTGATGAATACTTATTGAATATAATTTGGCACAGCTCTTACAATTATTCTAAAGTTTTTAACAGATACTTAAGTGTCAAAAGTGTCATTTTTAAGATGACTAGACTAGTGTTTTATTTACAACATATGATACAGTCAAAATTACTGATATGCTTTTATATGATTAGAAGTACAGTTTATAGTTATTAACGTTTTCATCTTTTAATACATGGCTGGTTTAACTCTTTACCAATTGTTTAAGTAAACAACAAATCATACATGTGACAAAGTAGTCTAGGCAACGAAGCGGATCGTTGTATGAAGACCCCCGCATTAAATCCTCAGTCGATGAAACTTTGCTGGGGTACTACACTACATGAGACACACCTTCTATAAAAAAAAAATCGGTACTTTTAATTTTTCCATACAAAAATTATAAAAAACGTATGAATATTTTTTTTGTAATTTGTTTTTTGGTTCATTTGAATTTACATTTATTTCATGATTCTCTTTCATCCTGTCAAATAAAATCTGCCTGAGAAATATATGTTGGTGTCAACTGCTTCGTTGCCTAAAGCTATTTTATTTCTTCTTGATGATTATGCACCCCTAGTATTAACTTTACTAAGAATCAATACCACAATTAACTTTACTAAGAATCAATGCAATACACAACCTTTTGTTATTCTCAAAAATTTTATCCATAACCGACATAACAAATGAAAGAGGCATCTTACTATTCATCATCATCATCATATCAGCCGAAAGACGTCCCCATTGCTGGACATAGGCCTATTACTTTAATTAAAATAAAGCAGCCATGAAGGAAAAAAAAATTACGCGCCCAGATGGAGTGTATAATCAAAACGTACTATGGGTGCCGGCTATGATACAATTTTGTAACTCACACACACATTCACACTTTTCTTCCAAATAGTCGTTCACGGCATGTGACATGGACAACATCTCTGTCATAAAATATCAGAAATAAAATTAATAACACAAAACATTAATAATTGTTTGGTGAAATTGTGCCGAAACCATGCCGCAAGCAAAACTACAAAGCTTGCTGGTATCACATTTTTCTGGTGAGTAGTAAACCGCTTGGTTTTTACAATTTTCGTGGTCAAATTTTTTGTAGAAAATTGTGTTGTTGATTTTTAGTGATGTGAAGTAGTCGATAAAAAATAATATAGAATCGAGTCGTCGTTATAATTTTATTTCATTTATTTATCGCAGTTTTCTAAAACATCCGGCGCAAAAACGACAATGGGTGCCAACATGCGGGAGAGACCAAAATTGGATTGCAACCAAATATAGCAGAATCTGCTCAGCTCATTTTAATAACAGTAATTACGAATGAACTGAAGCCCGCAGAAAAAAACTTCATAAAGATGCCATTCCAACCGAGAACCTATGTCACAAGGTAAATGAAAAACAGCTGTATGTACGTTTATAACTCTGTGCAGTGTCTTATTAATATTATTAACTAGCCCCATACAAACTTTGGACCCCGTTTCACTCCTTCAGGAGGTGAATTTTGAAAAATTCTTTCTTGGTCAGCCCTAGATCTCACAAGGAAGCTAAGTGCCAAATTTAGAGTTTCTAGACCCAATGGTTTGGGCTGCGCGTTGATTCTTAGTCAGTCAGCCATTTATTTATTCATTCAGTCAATCAGTTTCTTCTTTTATATATCTAGATTTGACTATTCGTAACGATGGCAAATAGTTGCTGATCTAGTTTTGCAGTTATTCTAAGAACTGTAACATTTTTGTGCTTCGTTTAACAGTTAGGCAGACAGACCATACTGAACGAAGTATTGGTGTTATATTAGCTTCAGCATTATTTCTTTATCCAAATAATATATTTTCATTCTTACAGGTTGATGAACAAGTGATTTCCCCTCAGAACTCAACGATACATGCTTCCGAAGGTAGCTCTACATTGTCAGAAACAAGATTAAAATATAAAATTGAAGAGCAAAGGAAGAAAATAAAACAATCAACTATGGCATGTGTTACTAATTCTATTACATTTTTAATTAGACTACAAAACATTGTTTTACTTTTTATTGTTAATAATTTACATTGTAATAAATATTATGTCAATATCAATGGTGATTTACGAGAAAAATAGGTGGTCAAAAGTTATTTTACACGTAATGTAAATACGTTATACAATAATTTAAATAGTAAAAAATATAAATTAAAAATATTGTTTAAAAATTTGTAATGTATTTTTATTTGTTTATGTTTAATTTCACGTGGTCCTTGCAATTTTATATTTAATTCCGATAAGTGATAGATTTCATCCTCACCACCTGGACGTCTGATCTCGAACTAACGTACGTGGATAACGCTTTTACCGCTCACGTGCAAGGTGTGGAATGATCTCCCTCTCGAAGTGTTTCCTTTGCACAACAATTTAGGGTCCTTCAAAAGGCAAGTCTACAGACATCTCAAAGGCCTGCACCGTATCTGCTCCCCTAAGTTGCAAGATGTCCTAGACGACAGTGACCACCTACTATCAGGTGGGCCGTCTATCCCTGTGCGTCTCTCGGTAGTTCGCTCACTCTAGGAAATAAAAGATTTGTATGGAGAAGCAAAAAGACAAAATACCAAATGCCCAAAGAAGTAAGCAGTTCCCAATATTATTGCAAGTTGCAAATTGATCACCATTGTATATGAGAGGTTCGATAAATAAGTCCAGGAGCCATATACATCACATCACTATTTTTAAATTCAGCAACCATGAAGTTTCTTGTTTTTTACATGCCAAATAAAGACAAATAAATGTCGTACTTTATTGATATTTTGTTTTTAATTGGGCATATCATAACATTAATGTCTCTATCTTTTTCTAACGTAACATATTCAAAGATGTGTGATAGAGTTAAAAGACAAACCCCGTCTCCCGCTTCCACCTACCCTCCCACCCCTCTGAGCGGCCGCATAGGTTTCGATACAAAATGGGCATGATTACTACTCCATCTGGGCAAGTAATTTTTTTTTCCTTCATGAAAGCAGTTATACCAATAAGCAGCTATATTTATAATACGTCACATAATCTGGAATACCAATCTTAGGTTAACTTAAAACAAAAACTAAACAAAGGTAAAAATATTCAGAAAACATCCAACCTCATCTGCAGACAGCAGACTTTTTGTCGTGACCAGTGTGGCCGGTATTGCATTTTTTTTCGATATTATTTTACGAGTATAGTACTGTAGCCCGTGGACATTTAAATTATGAAAAAGGTTGCCGTTTGTCTTTGTGAAATTGTTATAGATTTCACCATTTCACATACTAATAGCGAAGTCTTAAAGATCATAACCCGCTGTAACCATATACATATAGTGAGGAGTGATGTAGTCCGGCCATATTGACAATAATTTACATTTAAGAGTTACCGTTTCAAATTTATACATCTGTTTAAAGACCTACCTATTTTAAGACTGTTTCGGTGGCCGGTTCAGATATTAAGACTCATTTTGTCTTCAATTTGTTTTTGGCAAATTTCCATGACCTTACTATTACGTATGGTAATTCAACCAAGCTGTACAACAACATGACAATAACGAAACAATGCGGTAACCTAAATGTATATAACTAACATATATGGAGATTATAGTTTGGTCACTATTTATGGTTACGGCGGGTTACAATCTTTAAGACTTCGCTTTTAGTATGTGAAATGGCAAAATCTATAAAAAAATCACAAAGACAAGCGGTAACCTTTTTCGTAATTAGAATGACCACGGGCTACAGGACTATTAGTTTAATAATACCATTGACATGAGTAAAACGCTTCGCTTCTATGCGCGTATTTCCCAAAATCTTTCATTTGGACAGAAAACAGCTTGAATAGTTATGTTCAATTCAAAGATTTATTTAGTCGAAAAAAGGTTATTCAGATTGATTTTCATTTATATTAAAACGTACATTACAGCAATTTTGAAAAGTGATGTTTGAATTTTATTTTGATAAAAACCATAATTTTTGCAATACCGGCCACACTGGCGAACAAAATGCATGGCTGCCCGTGTCGGCCCGGCTCGTGTCTGCTGAACCTCAATTAAAATTAAGAATGCTTTTATGGTTGATCCTATCACAATTTTCAGTTTCTTTCATCCCGAAAACAGTTTATATTACATGTCTGAACCGTAACTGTACAGTGTTTTATGTAAGTAAATAACAATAATAATTGTTATTACTATCAAATACCTTTCTTATATCGATAATCTGCAATTTGATCTTACAACAACCAAAATATTGTAAATTGACACTCTTTTTTTCTTAATATTCCTAGTAAGTAAACATAAACTTATCATCTTGAATCCTGTACAAGTATTTTGTTATCATATTTATTGCTAGCGAGTGTAGATAAAAATGCAAAAAAACTACTAATTAGCATATTTTTTATATGTGGCAACACTATGATGGCGGCGAGAATGGGAAGAGGCAAGGCTTGGTGGGCGCTAGAGCCTGTAGACTCAGCAGTTGGTAGCCAATTGTTGTCAAGAACCGATTGCTCGATTACATTCTGCATTGTATCTAAAAAAAAAAACCAGTTGTTATACACTCACGTGTTGTAAGTGGCTAAATATTATTGTCAAAGTAACGCTGTAAATTTGCAAAACAGGGCGAATGTTAATGATAGTAGGGCTTTTGTGCAAAGTTCGTCTGAGGAAGTACCACCCCCTTTGCCTTTTTCTGCCGTGAAGCAGCAGTGTTTCCACTGCAAACCGTATTTCGGTTCGGAAAGGTGAGGGAGCCAGTGAAATTACAGGCACATGAGACATACCATCTTAGTTCTCAGGGTAGGTAACGCGCTTTGCTGTCTTATTATTGTCAACATATTTCACCAATAGACAGTGGGTGTCATAGGCGGTGGTGACCACTTACCACCAGGCGGCACACCTGCTCGTTTGCGCACTTGTGACATGAAAAAAATAATTGGCACTCGTAGACCCAGTAGACCTAACTTGCACAAGTTAGGAGTGTATGGACCATTTGCACTAAACTTAAGAATCGCCCCTAACTTAGGACACTCCTACCTTTGACAGCCCTTAAACAAGAACTTGGGCGATTCTTAAGTTTAGTGCAAACGGCCCTATGTGTCACCAAAAAAACTTATAGTCTGACCGCAACCGCTGTACGGCTGTATAGGTATGCTCACGGCGAGACGGGGGGGTATCGCTCGTCACCGCTCCCGGCGGCAACTAGTTCTTGCTCTTTCCTTCCCACTCCCCCACCTCCCCGCCACTACCTATACATCGCTAGTCCCCGCTCCCGGCGGCAACTAGTTCTTGCTCTTTCATTCCCACTCCCCCACCTCCCCGCCACTACCTATACAGCGGCACAGCGGTTGCGGTCAGACTATAATACTATTTATTAACAGTGATTGTAGAGGTACTTCTACGAGTTTGAACTCACCATAAGTAGTTACATCTGGTGTGTAGAACTTTTGCTCTGCCGGTTGCATAGGCGCCACGACCCCTGAAAACAAAGCTCCTGTAAATGATTACTGAAATTTAATTAAATTAAAAGTTCTTTATTGCCAATAAATACACATGCAATACATAAGATAGATACATACAAACATAAGAGCCTTTACAATTTACGTATTAATCTGTCTATCTTAACACGCAAGGAATACTCAAGGAATCTACAATTGGCAATGGGTACTAGTCTCAGCATATTGCTATGCCTACCGCTGGTTTTCAGACCAGCCCCTAATAAGATTGGCTCGCAGATTTGCTCAGTGTACAGATGAGGTGAAAGTCACATTATTTAAAACCTACTGTCAATCAATATACACATGTAGTCTGTGGGTCAACTACACGCGGAGAGCATACGACGCCCTTCGTGTTCAATACAACAACGCATTCAGGATCGTGCTGCGGCTTCCAAGGTTCTGCAGCGCATCGGCAATGTTTGCGGAGACACGAACTGACGACTTTTATGCGATTTTGCGCAAACGAAGTGCGTCCATGCTAGAGCGTGTGCGTGGTAGCTGCAACACGATCCTGTCTACCGTCTCCAACCGCTGGGATTCTCCCCTGCTGGCCCACTGGATCCGCCTGCATGCTGCCCGGTAGCCTGAATTATTTAAGTGTTGTGTGTGTAAATTTTATATGATTATTTATTTGAATTGAATTGAATTTTTGACATTATAATTGTATTTTAGTATGGATTTAAATGTGATAATGAATTTTATAGAACTATCTGATTTTAAATTTACCAACATAGTTTTTAAGTCTTACTAACAAAAAGGATCTTTTTAATCTGAAATTTAATAAATAATAATAATAATAAGGTATCAATTGTCAAGTTCATAGTTATGCGTGAGCGTGGTGTTGCAGAGTATTTGTGTAAAATGAGATATAATAGCTATACGCAAGTTATATAAATAAAAGAAAAAAAATACAAATTTAAAACAAAATAATTAATCAAATAAAATCCTACGCAGCATATATATTAACATGATAAAAATGTGTTCGGTTTTATTCGTGTTCGACTCCAACACTAAACCTTTGGAATAGATCGCGCGAAACACGCGTCGACAGCTGTGCAAAAAGTTTTCTGAGCCTAGAGACAAGAGGCTATATATTAGCGTAAACGCAAATTTTCTAGCAAATGCCTAAACCCCATACATATTTGTTCTATCCTAATTACTAGCGTTTGAAATTCATCCCTTGCGGGCATAAAATGAATGATGAAAGTTTGTATGAAATACTGAAACTGCTGATGTTCATCATAATCATCATAACATCCCATGAAATGTCCTCTACAGGACAGGGAGCTCCCTCCTAAAGTCCAGGTTTTGCTGGAACATGGAGGGGAAGTACCATAGTCACCTCGCTTGTCAGCGTTACGGCTGGCACCATGGACCGCGATTGTACGTGACCGCAGTAAGTAAGATGATCATCAACCCCGTCCCGTGTGGTGCCGGCAAAGAATAGTACCATCCCATACATAACCGTCGTAAGACTCGACTAAGGGTTATAAACTGGAAGATGGGCAGCAGCATCCTCTTGTGATATTTTGAATTTTTTGAATTTGTGAGGATGACACTTGTGTCATCCAAAAGAAGATGGGCAGGATGCCGCTACCCATCTTCCAGTTTATAATCCTTAGTCGCCTCTTACGAGACCCACGGTTATGTATGGGATGGTACTATTCTTTGCCCGCACCACACGGGACGAGGACGGGGTTGATGATACTAGAATTTAATAATTTTATTATGATACGCCAAAACTGTTGCTGTTGTCGCAGTGTATAAGGGTTGCTATTGCTACACACATGTTCGAATCGGCATGTTCGGTTCGGTTTTTCAACAGACAACTCAAGTTCTAACTTACGTGGCGGCGGTGTGTACTCCGTCGTTGAAGTCGTCGACGGCGTCGTAGTCGTCGTGGTGGTGGTTGTTGTTGTCGTCGTCGTGGTTGTCGTTGTAGTTGTAATTTTGATTTCTGAAAGAAAATCGCAAGTTATACTCGTAGATTAATTTGTTTGAGAAAAAATATAAAGAGTAACTGAGTTCTGGAGTTTACAACCTGAGTATTTTGTTTGAACATAAAAACAGAGATATGAGATTTTGGAACTGTGACGTCACTATTTCATTATTCACGAACTTTTAAACTATAAATAAATCATATAAATTTTAAACTAGACACTAAATACATAATGGTAATCAGGATGGGTTTTCGAGATGGAACAGCAAGGGCAGGTACCTTAACCGTTACAGCTACACACTGAAAATAGTCTTAGTAGACTCTCTCCATCTACAGAATTTAAAAAAAACCGGCCAAGTGCATGTTGGATCACGCGCAATGTAGGCTTCTGTATTTAAGTTGCTGCATGAGTTATTATTGTCAAACAGGTTTCAATTTTTCATAAACTTTTTCCGTCCTAACGACCAGCGAAGCCCAGCGCCTGATTGTCAATCAGTCTTGTCTAATACTCATCAAAATCTTCTATGGATGCAAGCCAGGTTTTTGTACTAAAAAGCCAGAAATTGCCAAAATCTTTTTCCATACATTTTTGCAATTTCTGTAAGGTATTTGAAACACGCTAAATTTAAGAGATCAAAAAAATTTAGGAAACTGATTTTCCCAGACATAAGACCTAGCTAGATCGATTTTTCGCCATTGAAAACCCCCGTAATCGTCAAAGGCAAATTCGAGAAACCGTTTACAAATATATAATATTTATATAAAATAATGCTCATTTAATACAGGATATTTTATCAATTCCAAATATAATACCCAGTTTCAAATTTTTTATTTGTATTTTTGAATGTATGCATATAAAACATTAAAGGCGCGAAATCCTACACCTATTTTATCATTGGTTGGCATATTTACCTTGAAATATTTTCACCCTGTTAATTTCAAAGCAAAATAATTCAACATGACATAACGTAAATACAAGTCGACGTAACCAAAAACAGCTTTAATCGTATTTCGAAGAAAATCTACCTAAATAGGTCAAACAGTCACAGACCAGTAATTTACGTATTTATTTTGAAATTGAAATGATATTCAGAATTCGGTACAGCCACAGATGAAATAATACAGCAAGCGGTACCTTACTAAGAGAATATTAGCATTGGACCAAAACTAAAGCTATATTATAGGGCTTTTTACACAGGGTGTAAAAAGTGGATTCAGACTATGAAAATGGAACTTCTTTCCTACCCTTAATTAAGAAAAAAGAATATATTATTATGTCCCACCCGGCGTTTTACATTTTACGGGCCTGCTCGGTGAAAACTGTATCATGTCTCCAAATTTTTTATATAGTATGGGCTATAGGAAAATAGCTCCCATTTCGCTTTAGTTTATGTGGAAATACGTTCCTTCTGTCCATTCCGGACAATAACTTTTCATAAACGTCTGTCCAATTAAGGGTTAAGAACGTAGATTTTTTTTTATTATTGTCAATGGGATTACTCTTGACCTCGATCGCGTCTAGCACAGAGATGAGGTCGACGATGAGACGAGATTGCCCAGAAGAAGCCTATTCATTTGTGACTTGAATAGATTCGGGTTATATGAAATCGGGAACACAGACGCAGGTACAGAATTATATTGGTATACTTGTAAAAACACTTGCACTACACTATCACTTTTAACTGTTCACTGCAGACGGAAAAAAGTGTAATGATAATAAATCCAGTGATGGCTGAATCCTTGATACGGCCGTAAGTTTTACGTGGATAAATCTATAGGTACAGTCAAAAGCACGTCAAGCTCCTCCCTTCACTCCCTTGCCTTCCAACCCCCCTTCCTTCACTCGCCACCTATCAACCCCTCCCCTCAACCGTCCTCCCGTCACACCCTTCCCCTCACCTTATGACAGGCCGTTTTTTTTTACTTTTACGTTGATATGTTTCTTAGTAAAAGTTAATAAGAGTTACCGACTAATCATGCACTTTCAGTTTATGCTAACCTGTCCCTGTATTATATGGAATTAATTTGGATATTAGCCCTTCGGCAGACGTTTATGCAAACTTATTGTGAGGAATGGACAGAAGGAACATATTTCCCACATAAACTAAGGCGATATGGGAGCTCTATTCCTATTGCTAATACCCTATAAAACATTTGAGGACATGTTATATTTTTCATTGAGGCCCGCAAAATGTAAAATGCTGGGTGGGAAGTTTATTCCTTTTACCCAATTAAGGGTTAAGAACCGCTAACCAAACAGACAACCGCAGTTGCGTTGTTGTTGATGTTGCACCAATGGTAACAGTAACCGCAAAAACCGCAAAAGAATTGTGGTAATAATAAATGAATTCCAACTTTTTAAAATCTTCCTCTCGTTTTATGTATAGCGATCCGCTGAAATAAATAATCCATCAACCACTTCGTTCATTAAAATTGTTAAATTGTGCCGAACGTGGTTTTATAATTAATTAATTATGCCCAGTTACTAATGGGTCGAAATGCAAATCTGGGCGCTTCGAATATCCAAAATGACGATGCTGCTCGGATTTAAAGCACAGTTTAAAGGTATCATTAACCGAGATGATATGACGTATTCGGTGCCTATTGAGCTTACTGTTAAATGGGTGCATGAAATTTATTAATAAACATTTTTCAACACAATTGCTCATAAAACAGCTCTACCTATATTTGCACTATATTAAGGTCCATAATCTAGCTTAGCAAACCTGCGAGCTTTTTTCATAATATTACTGAACTAGTGTTTTTAGGGTTCCGTACCTCAAAATAAAAAAAAAACGAACCCTTATAGGATCACTTTGTTGTCCGTCTGTCTGTCAAGACCCTTTTTCTCACGAACGAGAAGAGGTATCAGGTTGAAATTGATAACGAATATTAAGGTAAAGGAAAATTTAAATTTTTTACAACGACGCAATCAAAATATATGGTTTTTTATGTCCTCATCTCCATACATTTATGCAAAAAAGCAAAACCTACAGGGTACTTCCCGTTGACCTAAAATTATGAAATTTGGCAAGAGGCTAAGTCTCACAGTACAAATAAAGGGAAAAGTCTAAAATCATTAAATATTTCAATTTTTCTTACAACTAAGACTAACCAATTAAGGTGAGCTCCCGTTTCAAGAACTTTTCTATAAAAGAGGGGTCAAGTTGGATGGTCGCGGAGTTTTTAAAACCAAAGGGCAAAGCTTTTAGTATATCATATGGTAGATACCTATCTACGGAACCCTTAGGGCGCGAGTCCGACTTGCACTTGGCCGGTTTTTTTTATATCGGCAACGAGCAAGGATTTTTTATGTCAGGGTGTCCACAGCTAATGCCCAAAAAATTTCCCTGACTTTTCCCTGACTTTCCCTGACCATTTTCAAAAATTTCCCTGACCAATTTTATTCATTTTAAAGAAAAATAAAGTATAAATGAGTATATTTTCGAAAAAATGTTTTGACCAAACACAATGTAGGTCACTCTAAACCTGAAAAATAATGCTTCAACAGTCTGGATTAAGGGGCTGATAAGAGCGAAATACGCTTCACTTGAGAAGGTTTTTAACGAAAAGTGGTGAATACATGGCCGTGAAAAAAAAATGTGATAATTAAGCATCTTTACAATAATACGGCCGACTCAGAAACACGATTAAATATATTTTGTACGCCATAAAATTACCGCGGGATAAGCCTTCTCAGTGTCGTCAGCAAACTGTATGCAAAGATTTTGATTGAAAGAGTGATGAAAGATACTGACGAATAAATATGGGATGTACAAGCAGGATTTAGAAAGGGAATGGGATGTACAGATCAGGTCTTTTCCTTGCGGTGCATAGCTGAAAAGTTTTTGGCCAAAAACCAAAAAGTCTACTGCGCGTTCGTGGATTTGGACCGAGTGGTGAGGAATGAATTGTAGTCGGCATTGTCTATGTATGGGGTGAACGGTCATCTGATTCAAGCACTAAAATATCTCTATGAGGATTCCAGTGCTTGCGTCAGAATAAACGGGGCGTACACTGAATGGTTTAGCATCGAAAAAGGTGTTAGGCAGGGATGTGTAGCGTCACCTTGGCTGTTTAACCTATTGATGAATAATTGTTTGACTGATCTGAAAGAGAGTATGTGCGGACTTAGAATGAATGAGTTACTCATCAAATGTCTTCTCTACGCTGATGACCAAGTTATACTTGCGTCATCTGCTGTCGAGTTAGGAGATGGTAACAATGATGAATGTGGCATGAAAGTAAATGTAAGCAAGACGAAAGTAATGGTACTTGAAAGAGAAGAGTGTATGACAGAGTGTACTATATTAATAGGTGGTGAACAAGTCGAACAAGTGCAGGAATTTGTGTATCTGGATTCTAAGTTTACGAGAGACGGAAAGTGTGAAAGTGATATCGAAAGAAGAGTGAATGCTGGAAACATGGTGAATGGTGCTCTGCATGCTTTTATGAAGAGTCAGAAGGTGTCTCACAAGGCGCGTCTGGCTGTTCATAGAGGCGTTTTGGTACCAAACCAACGCTGATGTAGGTACGGCAGTGAAAGCTGGGTAGGTATGGCAGAAAAAGCATGAAAGTAGAATTAATACAGTAGAAATGAGAGCGTTGAGGAGTATGATTGGTGTGAAATTGAGTGACAGGATTAGAAATAGTGTGATAAGAGAACGTTGTGGCGTAAAAGAAGACATAGTGACTAACATTGAGAAAGGGATGCTGAGATGGTTTGGTCATGTACAGAGGATGAATGAAAGAAGATTGACGAAAGAGATCTACAAGGCGAGAGTGAATGGAAGCGTTGGAAGGGGAAGGCCTCGGCGAACGTACCAGGACCAAATTCAGGACGTTCTGAATAAAGGTCAGGTTAAAAGTACCCTAAACCGACGAGCATGTATGAAAGGATTGATGAAAGTACAGGAAGCAGGGGAAGTGTATAACCATCCGAATTTTTTTACCCAAACAGAGCATCTGCCTAACCTGAGACAGAGAGATCCAACTAGATTGTTGATGCCAACATGTAAAAGCGCTGTATTTGAGAAAAATTGTCACGTTATGGCTGTAAAAGTTTTTAACCATATACCTAAGTCATTAAAGGAAGTTCCGCCTAAATTGTTTAGTATGAAATTGAAACAATGGCTTGTAAAAAGTGTTATTATACTCTTCAAGAGTTTTTTAACGATAAAACTTAGCGGTAATCAATCTGACTAGTAAATTAGATATTAATTAGGACATATATTAAATATAGGATGAATTTTATAATGTAAATTGCATGCAAGAATTTTTGACATTTAATATTAATATAAGCTATTTCATTGTGACCATATACTAGATTCAATTGACTAATCCCTGATCATGTTTTTGCATGCCTTATAAATGGCAAAATATGTGGAACTCGTTGTTATTGACTGTATCTACACCTTATTTACCATATTTTGAGCGAATAAAAACAATTTAAACAATTTCATTTCATTTCAAGTGTGTCAAGATCGTAGCAGGTGGAGAACTGTGGTCTCTGCCTACCCCGACGGGAACAAGGCGTGATATTATGTATGTTTGTATATATGTATAAAAAATAACAAAGTTACCTCTGCTTTATGCTTTTAAACCGTTTTTCTTAAGTACACATTAATCTATGATGCCAAAACTTTTACACATTATTCAATATATTATGCGTAATAATATAGCTGTTTAATAATTAATATTATGGGTACAGATTTTGAAAAATATGCAAAAATGAGTGAAAAACGTAAAACAGCGCGAATCCGCTCCGTTCTAGCACGCGCATTATGCCCTTTGTTAGAAAGGGAGGTAATTCAGCTCTTATCAGCCCCTTTAGAGCCCGACTAGAGCACGAATTAAAGGAGTAAATGATTTCACTGAACCAAAACTATTGAAATTTATAAAAATAAAAAGGAGTATCCTAATTACTGTGACCACAAATTATGCCTTATTGTAGGTCACTCGGAACCTGGAAAACAAATGCTTCAATAGTCTGGATTAAGAGTCAGACTAGACTCTAGTCACTAGAGAATGATTTATCCCTTATTTTACAATCACTGGGACATTTTGGAAAGCAAACTGTAAATTCTTCATTTTTCCCTGACTTTCCAGGTGGCTCCTCGATTTCACTGACTTTCCCTGACCACCTTGAGCTTCCCTGACTTTTCCCTGACTTTCCCTGATTTTCAAGAATGTGGACACCCTGTATGTCTATATCACCGGAAAATAATAAGAATAATAAGAATGATAATTTCTCCACAGTCTACTAATTGTTAAAACTGTACGGTATCTTTAGAATAGAAAAGTAGTTTCATGTTCTGCGCTACAAAAAGCCAATCAAACAAATGTTGATCACATGATTCTAGTATGTTGTATTGATCAGATAGTACAAATATCCTAGGCCAAACAAGTTTGTCCTTGCGTAAGGTTTGACTGTTAAAAACTCTAAATTTGGCCTTACCATAAAGTCGTATGGTCCCTTCTGCTTTACCCATAGTGTTGCTAGAGACACAAGTGTAGGTGCCAGCGTCTTCACTGCTGAACCGTGTCACCGTCAACATTGTCCGCATTTTGTACGTAGATAACCTTTCTTCTAATATTTCGTATTTATCTCTGGAACAAAATAATTGATTACAATACAACAACACATGACCTTCTATTTTAAGTTGGTTAAAAACGACGGGGCGTAAATCACTTCATTCATTAACAGGAGCCTTTTGTTTGTGTCCTAAAAAACATTTTAAGAAGTTTAAAATGAATATAGGTAATATTTTTACATATGTATTACCAACAATCTGTACAACTTAAAATGTATTTCATTCAATGCTTGCACCTTAAATCAAATATTTAATATATTGTCTGAGAAAACTGCTATTTATGTCTAAGCATTCAATGCCTGAATTACAAACATTGCCTTTGCATACCTAAGTAAAGTCATAATATCCAATAATAAAACGATTCTCCTAAATGTCATTAAAACGATTCCAATCCGATTGAGTGCCAGCTCAAGCATTAATAGCACTTATTAGATTAGTAAAGGCGAAAATCCTTTGAAGGGAGGAGGGAAAGCATACAGGTAATGGTAATTTGATCAGCCCCTATTCTTGATTCAATCGATTAGGTTGATTAAGTGAAAGTGAATTAATTTAGCGTATTGCTTAGAGTGAAGTCCTGTGAGCTCTTCAAAAACTTGATTTTTTCACCTGGGAAACTGTAAATATGAGATTTTTCTAACGAGAGTGATTTAAATATAATTTAATTTGGAAAATCGTATTGTCATTTGAATTGATTTGATTGTCGACCGCTGAGGTTTAAAGCAACATTTATCCATAATTAGTTAAATCCACTGTCTCACACAGTGTATCAACCCTTGTAAGAATATACCAACCCATCTCTACCCGTGGGTGTCACAAAAGGCGACAAGGGGAGTTCGCACCAGAAGATGCGCCGCTTCACGACCTTCTGCGTATCGTGCCATTATATTGTGTGGTCACCAACAACTGCGGACCATAGTAACCGCAATGTAAACAAACGTAGTACTTCGCCTCAAAAATATACCACGCATTTTTTTTTTGAGGGATGATGATGATGATGGTGACTTGGTAAATAAACTAAACCTAAGAAAATTTACTATACGGGGGTTTAGAGGGTGAAAAATTGATGAAGCCAGGTCTCATGTCTGGAAACAACTTTATTCTCTGTTATTCGAGCAATTCATAAAAATTGCGTGTTTTAGTAACCCTAAAGCGCCATCTGTTGGTGGGCTTTGGTTAAGATTTAATAAAAAGCGAAGCCTGGTCCTCCAGGCACTACTTACAGCGTGAACTGATTTAAATGAAGTTTTTAATAATTTATTTGGCTTATTTCTATGCAACATATATGTTGCATAGAAATAAGCAAAGCAAAATAAACAAAGTTTATATATAAACTTTGTTTCATTGCAATTCGTTCACTTAAACAGAAGGTGCACGAATGTAAATTATATTAAGTAACTTGTAAGTTATTGGCGCATATGTCGCTTGATATTGTACATTTGGGTAGCTTATGTTTCAGTAAACCGATCGCATATATGTTGCACAGAAGTAAGCCAAATACATCATTGAGAACCCCGTTCAAATCGGTCTAGTTTGTTGTGTACTTGTGTATACTGTACAAGTCCAAACTCCACGTGAAGAAAGTCGTGGGCACAACTAGTAACAACAAACAAAAAGGTCCCATCTAACTTTACAACAAAAAATGGACATTATATATTGGTACCTGGGCGACCGAGCTATACTCTGTATGATTAAAATATCATCGGGTGAGCAAGCTATGCTACTCAACATCAGATGGCGCTGTAAGTTTCTTGAACGCACTAAAACGCGCTAAGAAGTATTAAAAAAAACACTGAAAACGAATTTTCCCAGACATGAGACCTAGCTAGATCGATTTTTGCCCCCGAAAACCCCTGTATACTAAATTTCATTGAAATCGTTAGAGCCGTTTTCGACAAACCGATTACAAATATACATATATATATACAAATATTGCTCGTTTAATTATAGCTATTAGGTTGGACCCGACCAATTAAAACGGTTGCTTGTATTTAGCATCAAAAATTGGGCACATAAACTTTTGACAGAGTAGTTACTATTTTAGGCTCATATTTTTATCAAAAGACAGATTTTTATAGGTATGTTTGGTATTTATAGTCATACACGTGTAACAAAAGTAAACAGAAAATGTAGCAAAATAAATTAGCTTCCTTTGTTGAAAGAGGAACAAATTAATTAATTAATACTCGCTGACTGAAGAGAGTGTAAATTGATGAGGCAAAATTTAATTAATAAGAGTTTCAGTCAGGTGTTAAAGGTTGTATGTGATCTTTAATTTATTATTAAAAAAAATATTGAAAGTTTCAGAAACAAAAGTATATTATACTAGAAACTACTCTTTTGAGTAAATAATGCTCGTGCTGGAGGTGAAGAAGTCCGCTGTTTCTCTTACAAATTTAAAATAAGAATAAAGTAAAATTATCATAAAATAAAATAAACGAAAAAATTACAAATTATGAGTAACAAAAATTAACAATGTATGGTGTAAAATTTTGTGAATATGTGTGTGTGTATGTGTGTGAGTGTGTGTCTGTGTAGTGTGTGTTAATACTTAGTACCTGGGCGACCGAGCTAAGCTCCCTCCCGGCGCATAATGTCACGTTCGCAAAATGTCACAGTAGGGTTCAGCATAGCAAAATGTCACGTTCGCAAATTGACACGTTTGCAGAATGTCACGTTCGCAAAGTGTCAGTTTCGTACAATGTCACATCTAAACGTGACATTGTGCGAACGTGACATTCTGCGAACGTGGCATTGTGCCTTAGAACATTTCTACTATACAAAATTAAGTTAATAATACAGAAAACTAATGAAAAAATAATGAAAAACTTCAAAAAGAATGAACATTTTTTAAGTCCCAAATCTATAGTAAAATAATTCAAAACATTTCGAAGTTCCAAAAAACGTGACATTTTGCGAATGTGACATTTTGCGAACGTGACATTCTACGAACGTGACATTTTGCGAACGTTTCATTTTGCGAACGTGAAATATTAAGAAAGTGACATATTGCGAACGTGACAATATGCGCTGGGAGGCTTCGCTCTGTATAATCTTAACCAAAGCCCGCTAACAGATGGCGCTGTAGGGTAACCAAAATGCACTTTTTTTAAGAAATGCTAGAAGAAACGGAGAGACAGAATTTTTCCGGATATAAGACCTGCTAGAGCGATATTTCATCGAAATTTTTAGAAACGTTTTAGAGAAACCTATTAAAATACATACAGGGTGTTAATTTGGTTGCGTGCCATAGCTTAAGGGGTGTTTCAGTAACGATAAAGGACCACAAAAAAACCTACTTAAAAAAATTAAAACTCCCTTGAAACTGAACTAACGCGGAGAGCAATGACCGCGCTATCAAAAGTGCGCGAAAGAGTTTCAGTTATGTATGTGCCTTCCTTATCCACTGATACTCGCGCACTGGCTCGGTGATAGCGTGGTGCTCCGTCCGGGTCCTCCGCGTTAGTTTAGTTTCAATGGAGTTTAATTTTTTTTTAAGTAGGTTTTTTTTTTAATTGTGTGTTCCTTTATCGTTACTAAGCTATGGCACGCAATTAATTTAACACCCTGTATATAGGGTGACTTTTAATTAGTTCTTGATAACAAAAGATATGCATGTACTAATGATACTGAACAGCTTTTCCCACGGAACATAGGTCGAATTACGAAAAACCAAATTTGACCTCCCATACAAAATGCGCTATCAGCTGATGCAGTTTCTATGGGAGGTTAAAACTTGATTTTCGTATTTCGACCTATGTTCCTTGGGGAAAGTTGTTCAGTATTATGAGTACATTCATACCTTTTTCTATCAAGAACTAATTAAAAGTCACCCTATATACAAGGTAAGGGACGGTGTACCGAAAACTGAACGGGCGTCCTCAGTCAACGAAACTAAACGCAACTTTCCCAGAGAAAAAAATTTGCTGGAGTTCTGGAGTTTTTGCTAAGTTGAGTTGATTGTAAAGACTAGCGAGTTTCTTTTCGTTGTTGTCTGAAAGGAGACTTGGTTAAAGTACAAAGTGTAACTGAAAGGTGTGATCATACTGAAGGGAGTGAATCTGCTCATGAAGTTGAACAACTTTTCCCAAGGATCATAGGTCATAAAACAAAATCATTTTTTGACTTCCCATTGAAACTGCATCAGCTGATAGCATTTTGTACGTGTCAAATTTGTTTTTTCATATTTCGACCCATGTTCCTTGAGAAAAAATGTTCAGTTTCATAGTCAAATTCACACCCTTTAGTATTATCACGCCTTTCCATTACACTTTGTACTTTAACCAAAGATTTCGGACCTCCTTGCTTCGCTCGGAATAGATATCTTGCTAATTTATTTTAGTAGGGGATGACATCTGCCAACATGTCACAACCCCATCATCGATGATCCATAGAAAATATTCAAAATAACCTGTCAAATCCATAGAAAAACGCCTAAACCACCTAGTGACAAATTTTTTCTTTAATCAAGGAGGATAAGTACCTTTATTTTTCTGTGTCTTTAACCAAGTCTCCTTTCAGACAACAACGAAAAGAAACTCGCTAGTCTTTACAATCAACTCAACTTAGCTCCCTCCAGAACTCAAGCAAAACGCGTAGTACTTAGGAAGGGATTTCCCATAGTCACCACACACGAAAGCGTTGCGGCTGGCGACCGCTGTTGATGGTGACGACAGTATGTAAGATGTTACGATACACAGAAAGATGCTGCTGCCCGTTCTACGGTTCATAAGCACTTAGTCGTCTCTTACGACACCTATCTTAATCGTCCGTGTGGTGACGGCAAAGCATGATACTTATCAACCTATCTCTATTTTGTACTTACCCGGAGAGAATCATTTCCTCCCCACTCTTGAGCCAGTAGTTGATGGCGTGAGGGTAAGCTTCTACCGCGCATTCCAGCCGAGTCTGGGAGCCAGTGGGCACCCCGATCACTTTAGTCGCTACAGTGACTGTAGGTCCAACTGTTAACAAAGCATTTAAGGCATTTGGAACATCGCGTAGATATCACCAGACCAGGGCCTAGAGACTAGTGGCTTTCTATAATCGTTAACGCTAGTAGAATAGAATGAAAACGTATAGGATTGACATTAGCTAACGAAATGTTGCGTGACAGCTAATGTCAATCCCATACATTCTATTCTTTTCTGTAGCGTTTGCGATAATAGAAAGCCACTTTTCTCAGGGCCCAGGGGCCGTAGAAAAGAAACTTTCTGTAACTGTAAACGCCACACACTGTGAGAAAATCACATTCTAGCGGGATTTAATTCTTAATGACGCGGATCGTACGTTTTTGGAAATAAAAAGTTATAAATGATATTAATATAATGGCTATAACGCATTGTGGTTTATTTATTCAAGAAACATCAACTGAATAAATGTTATTATATTAATTAAAGCTGTTTTCTATGGAAAGGAAAAGTATTTGTAAAATATCCGCTTCAATTTTACTTTCTTTTTTCTTCCGAATGCACCTTAAACTTGCTAAATATGGGACCGATGATATTAAAAGCCTGTTTAGTAAATCCGTGTTAATCAATTCTTGAACATTTTCTCGTAAAGAATTCTCGATAGTGTCTATTATATTTATTTCTTATTTCTTGATCTTCTTCCGATAACTGTCCAATAGGAAGTATACATGATGATATAACATCTTTGCCATGAAATAGCACTTTATGTACACTAACGGGCATATTAAACCAAGAATAGTAATCCAAAATATCAAAAATTTGCATTTTGATATTTCAACAGCCATACTGAAAAATGAAAAAAATTGTATGGGGAGCGCAAAAATGCGCAAAAAGTGTCAACTGTTGCAGAAAGCTAACACTATGAGCTATCATAAATAATAGTTTTAATCACGGAATAATGCGGAATAAATAGTATTCAGGTCTACTGAATATCCGTTAAAATATTTAAACCATGTCCATTTTGCCCCTTCATTGAAATTAGTTTAAATGACGTTAATTGTGAACGTCAAGGCAAATAAACTGTTTTGTACTTACCTAAAAGAACCAAATAATAGTTTTATAAAACAAAAACAATGTTTTTATATAACATAGCTTCGTAATCGTATTTTCAATTCGCACAAGTTAACACTGCGTACCGAGTGATCAAATTAATTAGTTTTTTTTACCGACTTCGAGGTAGTCTATTTTAAATATGAAAGTACCTACAAAAAAAATTTTTATGTCATATTGACAGGGATAGTCTTAGGTAAAACAAAACACTATTTGCTTTCAAATTAGAAAATATTTTAGTTCTATATTAAATCCCGCTAGAATTCGCATTTCTCACACTGTGCGCCAGTAGAAGAGAATGAAAATGTATGAAATTGACATAAGCTCGTGAAATGTTGCATGACAGCTTATGTCAATCCCACACATTTTCATTCTATTCTACTAGCGTTAACGATTATTAGTCTAGACAACGAAACGGATCGTTGTATGAAGACCCCCGCATTAAATCCTCAGTCGATGAAACTTTTCTAGGGTATTACACTACATGAGATAAACCTTCTATAAAAAATTCAAAAAAAAAATCGGTACATTTAATTTTTCCATACAAAAATTACAAAAAATGTATGAATTTTTTTTTGTATTTTTTTTTTGGATATTTTGATTTACATTTAATTCATGATTCTTTACTATTCTGTCAAATAAAATCTGCCTGAGAAATTTATGTTGGGGTCAACTGATTCGTTGCCTATATAGAAAGCCAGTTGTCTAGGTACCCAGTCCTTTTCAGTTCTCATTAAAGTACTTATTAAAAAAATTCTTCGAAAGACGTCCTTGACTATTGCTGGTGTTGAACTGGCAGAATTAGAGTGAGCTCAACTGTACGCCACAAGATTTGTTTTCACAATTTTTTTTAATAAGCTTTTAACTTGTCTGATTTTTTTATAATTTTGCATTTCATAATTTTTTTTCTATGATCTGATGTCTCCCTTTAAGCTTACAAGCTGCCTGTGTCGTGTTTACTGTTGTCATGAAAGTTATGCAACGTTTGTTGTCCTCAGATCTAGAGTCATGGATTGTTTACCACTAGTGCTAGTACATCTAAAGCGTTTTCCATGCTATTGAAGGCACCTTCAGCCGTAACTCTCGGCTCTGGTAGTAGTTGTTCAGCCAAATCAGAGGTCATTTGGCGGCTTGAAAGCTCTGACTGTCAGGTTGGCCATTAAACTGGGAAAGTCAAATCTAGGGTTTCGTCCTAGACCTTGGCCTCTCTTACGGTTTGGCCTCTCGGTTGTGGAGGTCAGATATCAGTCGCTCTGAGTAAAAATTCGTGCTTTCGTAGAATCCCTTAGGTTGAGAAGCCGTGTCAACAAAAGCACAAGGTACAATTAACTTATAACACACTTACAGTTGACGCTGAGCATGATGCGTTTGCTGACGGAAGGCGGCACGTCGTTTGAAGCTATGCAGAGGTACGCGCCCATCTGACGTCGCTCCACCTTGGTCAGGTTCAGGCTTGGGCCCATGAACATGTCCACTACAAGAAAATATAGGTGTAAGGGACGGTGTACCGAAAACTGAATGGACGTGCTCAGTCAAAGAAACTGAACAACTTTCCCAAAGAAACATTTTTAGGAAATAAAAATAATCTGCCATGGCTGAGCTGGAAGTCTCTAAACAGACTCCGGACTCAGGTCGGCCGGTGCAAGGAAAACCGACATAGGTTGGGGTTCACTGAAGTAACGAACATTTCATGCGAGTGCGGTTATTCCCCGCAGAGCATGGCCCACCTTACATCCTGCCCCGCGTGCCCTAACACCTGCACTGCAAGCTACACTAAATGCCGTTCTCGTAGCTGAGTACTGCGCAAAATTCATTTAATTTTATAGGATTTGCGTCGACACGAAAAGAAGAAGAAGAATAAATTTTTTGACCTCTCCATACAAATTGCTCACTCTGATCGAACAGTTTGTATGGAGAGGTCGATATTTTTGTTAATTTCCTAAAAAAGTTTAATTGGGAAAGTTGTTCAGTTTTCGGTACACCGTCCCTTACACCCTGTATGTGTGTTATACTCTATATTGTGATTCGTTTGGGTACTGAACCCGTACGGGCTCGCACTTGTGGGAATTTGCTACTTTTCCTATGCTTGACTTCTATGAATCCGATGTTTTTGAAATTAATAATTAATTGATACTAATTTTTTATTTAAAAAAACCTGCTATTAACACATTTCATCATCTGTCCATATCCACTTCCCCGTTCTGATGAAAATTATGTGAATTTTATATTTAAGTAATATTATCGATTTTGTTGCAAGCTTTGTCGTACAAATAATCGCATGAAGATAAGAAAAAAATATGATGATGATATTTTTTTAATTAATAATAGTATCATCCAATTCTGGAAGTATAAAAAAGCACTTCAATTTGATTGCATTTTCAAGGACATATGTCAGCATATAGTATTAAAATCACAAAAAAATTAGGGTGCGACCACATTGGTCAATGCACTGCTCGCAATGTAAGTGAGCATTTGCAGATAATGTTCTCGAACTGCTCGAACGTGGACACACCCTTACATTTATCTTTTAAAACTTGAAAGATTAATTTCTTTACTATAAATCAGATTCCAAACAATACTTGAGAGCACTTCCAAGAGCCCCATTCAACCCGAAAACATTTGGCAAATAGAAGTGAAAACGTCACAGCGCCGCTCTCGAGGTCAAAAACTTTGTATTGTTCGAAACCCAAAAGTTTGTGATCCTATCAAAAGCGAAAAGTTTACGAAAACGTACGACAAACTCTAGCTTTGTGTATTTTTGCTCGGAACTTAATAGTAAGGGAGATGAAAAATATTTCGCTATATGATTTGCACGTATTTCATATCGCTAGAGATGATAGTTTAGATTATTATAAATTGATTTGGTTCAGTAAAGTTTTTCTGTCCGTCGCTGCGTTTTTGAGTTTCAGATTTTCAAAAATGTAAAAAAAAGAAGGGTACTAAATCATTTGCTCATGTCTGCCAATGGAGCTGCTGGTCAGAAACATACTAAAAATTAAAGAAATCGAAGAGGCAGACGTATAGGGCTCTGCATTATCACGGGAAGTACTAGTAAATATGTAGAAAAAAAAGGCTCTACTAAACCATTTGCTCATCATTCTAGTTGCTTTTATTCGCTTCATTTGGTTTCACTGAAGACAACAAAAAATTGGCAGACGATTTACTCACTGATTTTAAGAAATATTAATTTTTATAAATTCGTACTAAATCAATCATATCCCCAATATAGGGTGCGTCCTAATTCGCTTTCTTCTTTCAAGTAGACAAGGCTTATAATGAACGCGGGTGGGGGCGCTGGCTTGTATAAGGAGAACACTCAAAAGTGACGTTTCACAAGGTGGCGGTGTTAGTTCCTTTTTTTGCCACGTTCATAATACTCTGTACATAAACTTACTAATCTGGGTTCATAATAAGCCTTGTCGCACTTGTACATAGATAATTTCGTTTCACTTAGAAAAGAATAAACACCGGAAAGAAATTATTCATTGATTTTAAAAACCGGTAATAATTTGCGTAGGAATGGAACGCTAATTAAAAAGTTGATATCTCAATGGGTCCTCGCACACGTTAAATCCGCGATCCTGCGATCCGCTGAGATGCAGCTATAAGAAAGAGAAAGCTATAGGACCATAGACTAGGTGTATCTATGGTGTCTCTATGGTCCTATAGCTTTCTCTTTCTTTCTTATAGCTGCATCTCTACCGGATCGCAGGATCGCGGATGTTACGTGTGCGCGCACCCAATGTGTGAAGGAAACGTCGAGTGTCCGCACACGTTAAATCCGCGATGCTGCGATCCGGTAGAGATGCAGCCATAAGAAAGAAAGAGAAATAATAATGATCGCGAAGTCTGATCGCGAAACTGTTTGACCATGTGCGGGGGACCCAATATCGTTCTTATCACAGATTAAATATACTTTCGAGTGGTAGAAATGTTCAAGGGTAGAAATCCAACACGGGCTACACGACGAGCCGCAAACGGCGTTCACACGTTGGCCGTGCCTTTATCTATATATATAAAAGAAGAAGGTGACTGACTGACTGACTGACTGACTGACTGACTGACTGACTGACTGACATATCAACGCACAGCCCAAACCACTGGGTCTAGAGATTCCAAATTTGGCATGTAGGTTCCTTATGAGGCCTAGGGGTGCACTAAGAAAGGGTTTTACAAAATTCCACCCCTAAGGGGGTAAAATAGGGGATGAGAGTTTGTATGAAAGTCCGTCAGTTTTGAAGTTAGGATCTTCAAAATTTGTATTTATGCCGACGACTGAAAATTAATAAATACGTGTCTCAGGGTTTTTGAAAATTCGACACCCTTAAGGGTGAAAAGGGGGATGAAGTTGAAAATTCTTCATTCTTAAAGTAAAATCCACATAATTTATTATTTAGGCATTAATGATGTAATTCTATGCAACGTTCATCACTGTTATTGAAATTCCACCCCAAATTCAACCCCTAAAAATGGGAAATGGGGTGAAAAAGTCTAAAACCAATATGGGTATCGTTTGTATGGTTTATCGGGTCGCTGATTACGAAAATTACAACAATTTTTAAATCAAACGTGGTGGACGTGAAATACCATCATCCCCCTGGGGATGGAGTTGGGGTGTGATAGGTTTGAAATGTCTAAAAATCAATATGGGTGTCGTTTGTATGGTTTATCGGGTCGCTGATTACGAAAACTACAACAATTATGAAATCCAACGTGGTGGACATGAAATACCATCATCCCCCTGGGGATGGAGTTGGGGTGCGATAGGTTTGAAATGTCTAAAATTAATATGGGTGTCTTTTGTATGGTTTATCGGGTCGCTGATTACGAAAACTACAACAATTTTGAAATCCAACGTGGTGGACGTGAACTACCATCATCCCCCTGGGGATGGAGTTGGGGTGCGATAGGTTTGAAATGTCTAAAAATTTATATGGGTGTCATTTCTATGTTAGAAATAGCGGTTAAATTGGCGTAAGGGGTAGGGATAGGGACAGGTAGAGGTAGAGGTAGAGAGGTAGAGAGATAGAGAGGTAGAGAGGTAGAGATGTAGAGAGGTAGAGACGTAGAGAGGTAGACAGGTCGAGACGTAGAGAGGTAGAGAGGTAGGGGGTAGAGAGGTAGAGATGTAGAGAGGTAGAGACGTAGAGAGGTAGAGAGGTCGAGAGGTAGAGAGGTAGAGAGGTAAAGAGGTAGAGAGGTAGAGAGGTAGAGAGGTAGAGAGGTAGAGAGGTAGAGAGGTAGGGAGGTAGAGAGGTAGAGAGGTAGAGACGTAGAGAGGTAGAGAGAGAGGTCGAGGGGTAGAGGGGTAGAGGGGTAGAGAGGTAGAGAGGTAGAGATGTAGAGATGTAGAGACGTAGAGACGTAGAGAGGTAGAGAGGTCGAGAGGTAGAGAGGTAGAGAGGTAGAGAGGTAGAGAGGTAGAGGGGTACAGGTACAGGTAGAGGGAGAGGGAGAAGGAGGGGAAAGGGGAGAGGGAGGGAGTGAGGGAGGTGGAGGGGGTGATGAAAAGGGAGAGGGAGGGGGAGAGGAAGGGGCAGGGGAGAGGAAGGAGGGGGAGGGGGAGAGACAGAGGGATGGGAAGAGGAAGGGGGGAGAGGGAGAGAGAGGGAGAGGGTTTTAGTTTTTCTCAATTACTTCTGCGAATTGGCTCTGTTTTGAAATATTACATAAAGGTGTCTCTCATCTCTCTCTTTACATTTGTTAGGATACTGCTGCTAAGTTCCTCTGTTCTGAGTAATTTATGAGTAACGTCTGTATATTATATAAAATTCAGCTGGATCTTGAATTATACTCATTGATTTGCGCAGGGTTAGTCCTGTTTTTCCTTAGTTTAAAATTACCCCGAAATGACGGGAAAATATCTCATTGCTTCGGAAAACCGGTAACAACAGAAATACGAAATCCACGCGAGCGAAGCCGCGGGCAACAGCTAGTTTCAAATAAGTGCGTAGGAGCAGAGGGACGTTTCATTTTATTCTAAATAAGTAAAAATATTTTTTTTTTTTTTTCAAATATGGTGCAGCTGGAAACAAAACTTAAAAGCACTGCATAAGTATATTTCAGCGGCAGCGATAGTCTCCGCGTATACGTCCATCTTGCTTGCTTGACAGACCTACACGGAATGAGCCGCACCAACAACGTGTGAAAGCTGTCAACAAGCTTGCCGAGCCGGCGCGGCCAACGGTTGGGCAAACATCTACTGGGTGCTCAAAACGAGTGGGTCAGACCCATTGACGTAAGAAAAACGCTGCGCTTCTCACGCCCCCTGGCGTAATTTCCAAAATCTTTGGTCAGACAGAATTCACAGGTATAAATATTCAAAAATAGCGATATCACTGATTCGTATACGAATCTTGCCAATACGAACGCTTCAAAAATGCGTCTCCTGAGACTGCAACTGCTATGTCTTTGATTGATGTCATCCATTCAAATCTTGACAGAACTTTGAACAAATGAACATGAAAAAATTATGTATCAAAATACCAGCCAGCATCTTACTAAAAAGGTTGCATTGAAAGTAGCCGATGCTTTAAAAAAACCGGCCAAGTGCGAGTCGGACTCGCGCACAGAGGGTTCCGTACCACCACATAATCATTATTGTATTAGTTGAAATTTCAGTAAGTTAATGTGCTACATTTTTTGAGTCCGACACGCGCTTGACCAAATTTTATTATTTGTTGTTATTTTATAGCTTATGCACTATGAACATACCAATTTTAAAGTTTGTAAGTGTTCCCATTTTTAAAATAGAACTAAAACAAAAATCGCCTTCGCGACCATCCAACTTGACCCCTATCTTATATGAATGTTCTTGAAACGGGAGCTCACCACAATTGGTTACCATTAGTTGTGAGAAAAGTTGTAATATTTAATGATTTCAGACTTTTCCCGTTATTTGTACTGTGAGACCTAGCTTCTTGCCAAATGTCATAATTTTAAGTCAACGGGAAGTACCCTGTAGGTTTTGCTATTTTGCATAAATGTATGGAGATGAGGACATAAAATGCCATATCTTTTGATTGCGTCGTTGTAAAAAATTGAAATTTTCAGATCTTGTGTGGTTCATGGATCCTAATAAATGGTATTAATTTCAACCTGAAACCTTTACCCGTTCGTGAGATAAAGGGTCTTGACAGACAGACAGACAGACGGACAACAAAGTGATCCTATAAGGGTTCCGTTATTTGAGGTACGGAACCCTAAAAATAAAAAATTAGAGGCACAGTAAATACATGGGCTTATCAGGAGTATGGAAACTAAGCCTAATTTTAACCGACTTCAAAAAAGGAGGAGGTTCTATGTTCCACTGTATGTATTTTTTATGTATGTCCACCTATTTTTCCGTCAGGTGTTAACGATTTGCAAAATTCCTTTTTCATCCGAAAGGGTATACTCCTGAGGTGGTCCCATTGTCACCAAGTCAGGATCTGATGATGGGATCCTAGGGAAATCGAGGGCAACACTCAAATTTTATAGGCACGTATAACGTTTTTCATATATTTTTCAAAGCTACACAAGTATTGCGTCTGGTATTCATCATCTCATGTTGATGGTCTGATGATGGAAGGTCCAACTCCTTAACGGTTAGGAGTTGGAGGATTATTCTTCAAAATTTTAGTCACGTATTGATCGAAAGTTTGAAGCGCTCGTGGCTAAGTGGAAGTTGGTCTTTCTTTGCGATCTCTAAAATTAAATAACGTTAGTCGTGGTGTGTGACCGCTAGTGGCACAACAATTAGAACGTTCTGTCAAATAATAGAACGATTTTCAAAATTCTTTTTTTATCCGACCAAACATACTTCTGAAGTTGTCCCATGGCCACCAAGTCAGGATCTCATTATGGGATCCCAGGGAAATCGAAAGCAACGCTCAAACTTTATAGGCACGATTACCTACGTGTTTTAAAAACAACGCGTTAGGTAAATAATGCAAAATCTCTCAGGTGAAAGCTCCTAACAGGAAATTGAACATCTTAGAGATGCCATGCCATGGAACGCACGGCATTGTACACGTAGAGACAAAACCAGTGTAACCTGTAGTCAGCCGAACCAGCGCTACGCTGAACTTGTTTACTATTATAGTACCTGGGCGACCGAGCTTCGCTCTAGAATAGCCGCCTCAACCTGACAATATCATCGGGTGGCGCTGTAAGTTTCTTAAACGCACTAAAACGCGCAAAGAAATGATTAAAAAGACGGTGAAAACGAATTTTCCCAGACATGAGACCTAGCTAGATCGATTTTTCGCCCCGAAAACCCGTATAGTAATTTTCATCAAAATCGTTAGAGCCGTTTTCGAGAAACCGATTACAAATATAAATATTGCTTGAATATTCTGTGGCTACGTTACAAACGCCTTAAAGAAAATACTCGCTCAAGGTCAAATTGTTTCCACCGAAGTGCGTACCTGTCTATAAGTTGGTTACTTATTACTGACCATCAATTTTAGAGACTATCCATGAAATGCTCGAACTTTTTTAGAGACATCATGATTGTAGTGATATGACAACACTACGTCATTCGTGCTTCGGAAGGCCTTTCAGTCGTTTGTCCTTACCACTTTGAAGGAGTGATCATCAGGTCAGTAATTTAGATCAGTTAGGGTTACCAACCACCTTTTGGTGCCTGTACCTTACGATGTTTGCTTAACACTAAAACTTGTAAAATAAAAATATTTATAACAAAAACTACACACCTCCTTCAAAGTATTTCAAGGTTTCTATTAGCGCTAAAAATTACAAAATAACCGTAGCAGTTTATAACCAAGAACTGAACTGAACTGTGAAGTATTTTTTTTGTAATTTTTTTGTCGTACTTTAGGGAAAGTTGTTAAGTTCTATGGTCAGAGTAACACACTCAAAGGAACGCAGTTGATTAGGAAGTACCCTATACAAGGTGTTAACGGAATAAGCGAAACCACAGAAAAATAAAGGTACTTAGAAGGAGGATTATAGAAATAATTCGTCACTAGGTGGTGTAGGCGTTTTTCTATGGATTTGACAGGTTATTTTGAATGTTTTCTATGGATCATCGATGATGGGGTTGTGACATGTTGGCAGATGTCATCCCCTACTAAAATAAATTAGCAAGGTATCTATTCCGAGCGAAGCAAGGAGGTCCGAAATCTTTGAGCGAAACTGAGAAAATAGTTTATTCAGAATCGAGAGTGGAATCAATTTCACGGGTTTTTGATGGGGGTGATTTTTTTAAATTTTTATTACTTAAACTTTTGCCGCTTCTATTCTTAACATTTCTGTGGATAAGCGCGCTGCCGACCGGTGCCGCGCGGACCATAAGCGGTGAAGAGGGGAGGGAAGCGTGCGCGGAGCGCGCGGGCTAGAACAACGATAAAACTAGAACTATGATGAAACTTTAAAATAACAATATCTAGAAAAATAATTTTTTTAAGATTTTTTTTACAGGAATGGATTTATTTTAATAAAAATCAGTTGGGGTGTATGAGGGTTTCGCTTATTCCATTAACACGTTGTATAGGGTGACTTTTAATTAGTTCTTGATAGCAAAAGATATGCATGTACATGATGTACTCATGATACTGAAAAACTATTCCTAAGGAAAATTGGTCGAAATACGAAATACCCAATTTGACCTCCATCACCATCCGCTGATGCAGTTTCTTTGGGAGATCAAAACTTGATTTTCGTATTTCGACCTATGTTCCTTGGGGAAAGTTATTCAGTATCAATTCATACCTGTTTCTATCAAGAACTAATTAAAAGTCACCCATTTACTTATATTTTAGTACTGGCCCATCGGCACGTTACACTGTCCCCAATTCGTTGGTCCACAATCTGACATTGTGGACCAACAAATGTCAATCACAAATTGTCAATTTTATCTGAGCGGACGAGCAAGGAGATCTTTGTTCTGAGGAGCGGACCACGCAAAACGCGCGACTACATACAAAAATGCCAGCCTGTTGCATAAAAGGGTGCACTACGATGATAGAAGAAGTAAATAAAGCAAAAGATTTAAGATGTAAAAAGTAAATAAGTAAAAATGTATCAATTAATTCATGTAAGACGCGACTTTTCAATAAACAGATGTAAGTTTTCCAAATAAAAAACAACAAACTTACTAATACAAAAATGAAACGATGATTCATTTTTTTAGTTAAAAAATTACTTACTTTTATTGTTTTTTACTATTATCTAATAAATAACACTGAAAAACCAGGCCTAAGTCACGTATAAACAGTAAAGACTTTGTTTTGTTTTCCCGCCATATTACTTCCATTCCGTGTATTTAGCACCGACGACCTCAGAACAAAGACCTCCTTGAAGTACTACACTACGTAGTTTACGCGATCTTTCACAGATGGCGCTTTTTTTTCTTGTATGGGGAAATTTTGAACCGCTTGTTCCCAAGACCCTATCTTGACTATATAAATCTATGAAGTCACCCTATATATAAGACTATGAATCAAATGGTCTGCCTTTGGTAAATCAGAGGTCTAGAGGTCTGCCTCTTCGATTTTTATGGTTTTGAGGATGATTGTAACCATCAGTGCAAGCGGCAGACGTGAGCAAATGATTTAGCACGTGTTTTTTTTTTACATTTTTAAAACCCTGTTAATTGATAACGCAGCGCTACCAAGGTGGCAGACTATTTTTCTGTTGTTCTACTCATCGTTTTTAATCGAACGATCTATGTCTGCCACATGAGCAAATGATATACACGTTTTAATATCATAACAAAAAACAAAAAAAAATATTCCTTCAAAACGCAGAGGTGTGGTGGTCTGCCTCTTCAACTTTCATCGTTTTGAGGATGATTCTGACCATCAGTGCAAGCGGCAGACATGAGCAAATGATTTAGCTCATGATTTTTTTTTACATTTTTAAAGCCCTGTTAATTGATAACGCAGCGCTACCAAGGTGGCAGACTATTTTTCTGTGGTTCTACTCATCGTCTTTAATCGAACGATCCACGTCTGCCACATGTGCAAATTATATAGAAATGCTGGACGCCATCACCCTATCTATAAGAGGAAGCGCAGACGATCGCTTTTGTTTTGAATCGGGTACTAATTTACGGACCTTTCATATAACCCGAATCTATTCAAGTCGCGAATGAATAGGCTTCTTCTGTGCAATCTCGTCCCATCGTCGACCTCATCTCTGTGCTCAAGGCTATAATAGAACGAGGTCAAGAGTAAGCCCTTTGACAAAAAAACAACAAATCTTTTTTTAATCGATAAGTAAACAAGAAAACTCATGACCCAGTTGATAAGAGATCATATCTGCTTATAGCATCTACTTTAAAACAATTATAGCGTAGTGGAGGAAGTATTGAACACGACAATTTTTCACTAACAAGATATCAGAGCATGTTCCTTACTCTGAGAAGAGTTAGAACAAGTTTTAGTTTTCCTTGATGTGAAGGTAAATTCATCAGGTCAGGTAGATTGCAGACGGCGACCAATTTTCCATCGTACGATTGATTTTGTGTTTTTGTCGCTTTCATCTGCGTGTTATGTCATTATTTGCATGTTCCTCTTTGAATCTGCGACAGAACGAACGTGTTTTTTTATCTGTTGTCTGCTAACCTGTTGCTTTTTTACGATTTACCGCAATAAATTTTGTTGTTACTGTCATGCAAAATGTCCTATTCTTTCTAAAATTACTCCTCAGGAACATAAAAATATAAATCTACAAGAGAAAACTACGACAAGAGATAAAAAAGGAAAACCCACCTTTTTTGATACCAGAATAATAAATATGTAATATCTCTATTATACTATCTTTTTACTTCATGCTATAATTAGCGTGTTTCTTGCATCCTGTGGTTGCATTGCTTTGCATACGTTAAACCCAAACATAGATATCTAAACTTTCATTCAAATCATGCCCGTACACTCAAACTCTAAATAACTGCTCCTGCGCCAAAACACTTTTGGAAGTAAAGCTGCTGAAAGATTCTTTAAGGTTAAGTCGACTTTAAATCTGTTAGGTGTCCTTCTGTTTGATTGACCAAAAATATCAGATATAGATAGGCGTAACTTTGAATAAATTTATAGATAGTCCGGAAGCTTAAATTTTACCGTTTAATTGTTGTGGTAGACGGATTAAGGGTCCTTGTTCGAAGCCCTTCCTTTAAATAATTTATGAATATTCATTAGTAGAAATTACGTTAATAAATAAAAGAGACTTAATCACTTCCACAGCAGAGGTAAACGGATATCTTTTAATGAAGTTTTTAAATATTTATGAGGGCTGTGATTTATTAATTTTCAGGCAAATTGGGTTAATTTTGTACATCGTTGCCATGAAATATGAGACAGCGGAATATGTTGGTACTGTGTATAATTAATTAAAAATATACAAGGGTTTTGTTGGTATTTTTGCGAATCCAGGAATTTTCTCACAGCAAAAAAGTTGCTTGTAATCATAGCTAAAGCACGTGTTACAATTGTAAAGTTACATGTCCCAAAAATTCAAACTAATGATGCAGATTCTGAACTGAACAACATTCTCGAAACAAGATATACACGAAAACCACAATACAAACTCCTTAAAGTCGGAGTAGGCTCTCCCTCCACCTGCCACCACGATCTGGACATAATTCCCTTGTTTTCTCTACTTTTATACACGCTCGTCGGTTTAGGGTACTTTTACGTGGCCTTTATTTAGAACATCCTAAATTTAGTCTTGGAACGTTAGCTGAGGCCTTCCCTTTTCAGCATTTCCATTCACTCTCGTTTGGTATATCTCTTTCGCCAATCTTCGTTCATTCATCCTCTCTGTATGAACAAACTATAGCAACGTTCTTTTCTATCTAATTTGTTTTATATTATTGAGATCTATCTATGCCTTTTGGGGAAAGTAGGTCAATATCATAGTCTGAATCCACGGTTTCAGTTTTGAGCAGTTTTCAGAGTTCCGAACCAAATGATAAAAACGGAACCCTTATGGTGCGACTCAGTCGTCAGTCAGTCTGTCTGTCACACCAGTATATCTCATCAACCACTCATGCTATCGACTTGAAATTTGGATTAATTTTAGAATATGATTGCCCAACTTAATTGCATACAAAATAAAATTAAAAATTATTGTTATTACTAATGTAAAGGGGCCCAAATAAGGGGATTTTTTTTATTGTCTATATTAGGTCGAGTGGTGTGTTACATGAAAGGGCTTTTACTTGTATATTCCAAAATAGATTTTTGTATTTTTTTACGACTCTTAGTTTTCAAGCAATGATGGAAAAATTAAAAAACAATACCATTCACACGCCCTTATCTCCGAAGTTTGCAAACAAAAATCAAATGAAATATTATTAAATCTGAATTTAGAGTCCAAAAAATGGACTTTATTGCTTCTAAAAATACTATAGGTAGGTATATCGGAAGGAACCCTCGGCGCGGGAGTCCGACTCGCACTTGACCAGTTTTTTTTGTTACCCTGTCGTATCGTGCCATTCTTATATTACAAATTTTTCTTCGTTTCAGTTATAAGTAAAATATTGAATACTAGCTGTTACCCGCGGCTTCGCTCGCGTGGTTTTCGTATTTATGTTGTTACCGGTTTTCCGAAGCAATGAGATATTTTCCCGTCATATCGGGGTAATTTTAAACTAAGGAAAAACGGGACTAACCCTGCGCAAATCAATGAGTACAATTCAAGATCCAGCTGAAGTTACTCCTAAATTACTCAGAACTGAAGAACTTAGCAGCAGTATTATGCCTTAAAGTTGTCACTTAACCTAACAAATGTAGAAAGAGAGATGAAAGACACCTTTATGTAATATTTCAAAACAGAGCCAATTCGCAGAAGTAATGGAGAAAAACTAACACCCTCTCCCTCTCTTTGCCTATTCCCCCTTCCTCTCCCCCTCCCTCTCCCTCAAACTCTCCCTCTCCTTTTCCCTGTCCCTCTCCACCTCCCTCTTCACCTCCCCTCCCTCCCTTTCCCCCTCCCCCTACCACTCCTTCTTCCCCTGCCCCCCTCCCTCTTACCCTCCCTCTCCCCCTCCCTCTCCCTCTACCTCTCTACCTGTCTATCTCTCTACCTCTCTACCGATCTACCTCTCTACCTCTCTACCTCTCTACCTCTCTACCTATCTACCTCTCCCTCTCCCTCTCTACCTCTCTACCTCTCTACCTCTCTACCTCTCTACCTCTCTACCTCTCTACCTATCTACCTCTCTACCTCTCCCTCTCTACCTCTCCCTCTCTACCTCTTTACCTCTCCCTCTCCCTCTCCCTCTACCTCTCTTCCTCTCTACCTCTCTACCCCTCTACCTATCTACCTCTCTACCTCTCTACCTCTCTAACTCTCTCCCTCTCTACCTCTCTACCTCTCTACCTCTCTACCTCTCTACCTCTCTACCTCTCTACCTCTCTACCTCTACCTCTACATATCCCTGCCCCTATCCCTACTCCTAACGCCAATTTAATCGCTATCCCTAACATAAAAATGTTACCCATATTGATTTTTAGACATTTCAAACCTATCGCACCCCAACCCCAACCCCAGGGGATGACGGTATTTCACTTCCATCACGTTGGATTTCAAAATTGTTGTAGTTTTCGTAATCAGCGACCCAATAAACCATACAAACGACACCCATATTGATTTTTAGACATTCCAACCCTATCGCACCTCAACCCCATCCCCAGGGGATGATGATATTTCACGTTCACCACGTTGGATTTTAAAATTGTTGTCGCTTTCGTAATCAGCGACCCGATAAACCATACAAACGATACCCATATTGGTTTTTAGACTTTTGTACCCCATTTTCCTTTTTTAGGGGTTGAATTTGGGGTGGAATTTCAATAACAGTGATTTTCGTTCCACAGAATTACAACCCTAATGCCTAAATAATTTTTTTTTTATTTTACTTTGAAAATGATGGATTTTCAACTTCATCCCCCTTTTCACCCCTTAGTGTAGAATTTTCAAAAACCCTGAGACACGTAAAACTAAATTTTTAGTCGTCAGCCTAAATACAAATTTTGAAGATTCTAACTTCAAAACTGACGGACTTTCATACAAACTTTCATCCCCTATTTTACCCTCTTAGGGGTGGAATTTTATAAAACCCTTTCTTACTGCACCCCTAGGTCTCATAAGAAACCTATATGCCAAATTTGGAATCTCTAGACCCAGCGGTTTGGGCTGTGCGTTGATATGTCAGTCAGTCAGTCAGTCAGTCAGTCACCATCTTCTTTTATATATATAGAAGATAAATAACCAGAGCTTCTAATAACAAATAATCGTACGTAACTCCTCCAAGGTTAATAATGGTAGTCCATAATAATGGACAACCAAAACAAATATTTATTTTAAATTAACCTCAATTTTGTACGAGGTTAGCCTTTTCGTTGTATACCTTACCGCCCATTTATTATGTACGTTCAACCGCTTGTCGGTAGAAACTTCCACGCCATAAGGTCCAAAAGTGTTTCTACTGATGTGCGGCCGTGTGTACCAGCCGGGCAATTCTAAGCGGGCAATGAATTATAAAGCCCGCATTATCGAGCCATATATAAAACATTTTATTCAAAAAAGACGAACGTCTTTTGGCTGATGATTGAATGATTAAGAAGATGAACCACATTTAAAATACCTACACAGAATGCAAAGCCACTTCACTACGTATCTGTTCTAGATTCTAGATAATATTTGACGACATGAACACTGGAAATCGATCTTGTCATTGTTTTAATATCTGAAAATAATTAATCAGTCTATATTAATATAGGTACGTATGCTTATTTTGATTTCTAATCCGATAATTGGGATACTTATTGGTCAGTAGGAGTTTTAAAATAATTCCGTTCTAATAGTGCACAAAATGTTTGACTTTGACTTCCAAGTGGGCAGAAAATAAAATAGTACCTTTGCTAAAATGATTATAACGAATAAATGAGATGACGAGCTAATTAAATATAAAAGAATTCTAAAAATCCTTCATCGAAGAAATCGGATCTAATCAATCATCATCATCATCATTATGTCTTGTGGGTTGCAAGGTCGACGACTGACCTCACAAACCCTAGTGTCAGAGATGTTGAGCCGCCAAAGGCCGCTGACATGACTCATTAACGACTACATCCGTAGATAGCAGTTGGGACGAACGGCTTAACGTTCCTTCCAAAGCACGGATTCATCTAACTTTTCGGACAATCAGGTGATTCATCCTACAATATACTAACCAAACTGGGGAGGTCGCTTAAAGGGATCTTTTTATAGTGTACCCACCGGGAATCGAACCCAGAATCTCCGGATCGAGAGCCGAGCACTCTAACGGTGGCTTTTAATTTTAAATATTGTTGTGTTGTTGTTGTTTTGTATTTCTGTGTGCAATAAAGAGTATTGTATTGTATTGTATTGATTAAAGTGTAAAACAACTATAAACATTATTTCAGTTTTGTGGTCTAAGTTATATATTAAAACTAGCTGGTGCCCGCGACTTCGTCTGCGCAGAATCTGCGGTTTCACCTGCATTAAATGCGTGTTCCCGTAGGAATAAATTGTTTCCCCGCGGTAAAAAGTAACCTATGTGCTATTCTAGGACCTAACCTATATGTGTGCCAAGTTTCATTAAAATCCATTCAGTAGTTTTTACGTGAAAGAGTAACAAACATTCATCCATCCATACTTACAAAGTTTCGCGTTTATAATATTAGTAGGAGTAGGATAGAATAAGGCTTTTTTTAAAGTCTGTATAATATCGCTTTTTCTATACAATATGGCCGCAATCAAGTAACTGAGTAGGGACAAAAGACAGGTTCAATATGCCTCTGATAGCAGCAATCTATAAATAAATAATAACGTTTATTGAATTATTTTCTTCCAAGAAAACGCTGTTATTGCCCTCTAAGAAGCCTGTGGCGATTATTACAAAGTAAAGTAGTAATTTGCCATAATGAAACAAAGTTGTTATACTTCCAATATTATTGAATTTTAGGAGTCTTAAATTTCATTAGGCAAATTGCCCCTTTAGTTATTACAAAGTAAACTATAGTTCTTACTTCATACTCGTATACCTCTTTAGTAAAATTATTTACCTAAAATGAAATTTAAACTTCCATCAAATTCGTTCACGCGATTGACAATTTTGATTGATTAAGAACAAATTGTATTGATTGGCAGGTTAAATACATAACTCTGCCGAATTTTACATTGCTTTTTCTGACTCTATTTCTAGTATATCGGTTTAGATATGATCCTGTTTTTATTCAAGTTGTCCCGGCATAATCCTTAGAGAATTTGTACTATAGAGGTTCCAAGCCTACGTTATGGTTCAGCAACGTCACTTACCTTACTTCACATCTCCTATATCACTCATCACAAGAATGTCAATCCCATCCTCTTTTCTCCATCGTAAGGTTTCTATAAATTTTTCAATATTTATGCTCAAGGTTTTACTTTTCCTAGCTAAGTAATTCTCTTTTTCTCTTACCTTTTTTCAGCTCTCCCATCTCACTCCTCAGAATGTTAAATACCATCCTCTGTCTGCCATCGTAGAAGGAAGTAGCTAGCCATCAGGTTATCAAAATTTGCTTACGTTTTGACCTTCCCTAGCGACGTCCCTTTCTCTCTTACCTTTCTTCAGCTCTCCCGTCTCACTCCTCAGAAGGATATTAGTGCCATCTTCTCTCCTCCATAGTATACGTGGGAGTGGTCGGCCGTCAGCTTTGCAGGAGATGCTCACGTCTTGACCTTCCCTTGCTACTAGGTCTCCTGATGTACCCTCGTCGACTATGTTTGGCGGCACTGTGAGAAAAATAACAAGGTTGGTATAAATATTACTTATCAAGATTTATATATACCCGGCCGCACGTCAGTGGAAACACTTTGACCTTGAGCGGTTCTTTGGTCTCGGGCGTTTGTAGCGTAGCTCTGGTTTAGCTTACACTTAGTTTTGTTTAGCTTACACTTAGTTTTGTTTCTACGAACTATGACTACAGTCGAAATAATAAAGCTTGATTAGAATGACAGCAGTGTGAAAGCAAAACGGAGAGAGATGCTGGAGCGAGAGTTCCACATATCGTTTCGTCCTGCTCTTACGCATATCTCCGTCCTGATATCATTCTTTCAATTACAAGATTAATTCTCCAATTGCGCTTATTTAACCCTTATATATGTATATTTTTATTGTTAATGGCTGCCCCTAGACCTCGCCCTAGGACGAACTTGCCCAGAAGAAGCCTATTCACTCGCCACATGAATAGATTCGGATAACATGAACTCGGGAACACAGACGCAGGCAGATAATTCTCTCTCTAGCCAACGCATTATAAAATATGTTACAAAGCGCTTTGTGCGAAGTGTGGAATATCAACCAAGTGCGGGTGATATCCTGCAGTTCATCTGGACTCCATTGAATACTATGAAGCGGGAAGGTGTGATAATTCCGAAGGGTGTACATCTGCCCATGAAACTGAACAACATTTTCCAAGGAACGAAGGTCATGGAACAAAATCGATTTTAGACCTCTCATAGAAACTGCATGAGCTAATAGCGCATTTTGTATGAGAGGTCAAATTTGGTTTTTCGTATATTGACCTATGTTCCTTGGGGAAAGTTGTTCAGTTGTATGGGCAGATTCATACCCTTCAGTATTATCACACCTGTAAAGACACGCTGTATATTTATCACTTATTGAATCTACATGTAGAACACCTTAAAAATTGAGACTCTACTACTGCTTTGGATGCGAAATCAATCAAGAAAGTTAAATAGACTCTGAGTTAGACCGTGAAATTGTAAGGTATAAATTTATCTTCCTCTCATAGAATATCAATTCCATAACGACGGTTTCGAAGATTGATTAATATGAAACCTCAAAAATTGCAACAACTTGACTTGTTAATTTAAGTTTGAACAGAAACAAGCTCCTTTAAGTTGTCAGTATCCGCGTCTTGTCTGTAACATATTTTGTAACTTTCTTCATAAATATTAAGCTCATACAATATAATCCGTTTAGTATGAGGTAGCTTATAACGATTGACCGATTTTAGCGACACATTTTCGATTTGTTAGGTCCCTTGAGTGTCGTTATAACCGGATTTTACTGTAAATAATATGAGTCATTATCATCATTACGAGTATAACATACCATAAAATGTCTACTGCAGGTCAGGGAGCTGCCTCCAGAACTCCAGCAAAAACGCTTGGTTCTGGGAGGGGATTTACCATAGTCATCTCGATTGTACGTGTTGCGGCTGGCGACCACTGTCGGTAGTGACCGCAGTATGTAAGATGGTACGCTACGCAGAAAGATGCTGATGCCCATCCTTCGGTCCATAAGCCCTTAGTCGCCTCTTACGACACGCATACGGGTAGAAATGGGTTGGTACTATTCTTTGTCGGCACCACACGGGCAAAAATATGAGTACTAAGCTTTTATTAAGTTTAACAAAAATACTATGGTCTGCCTGCACAACTTCCAAGAGCACAAAATGTTTAGCAAAGTATCCCAAATTTTTGTCAAACTAACAGTAACACTGCTTAAAGAAAAGTTTTAAATAGATTTGTGTGATGTTTTTGTTTCAATATTTCAAAAAATCTAAATTATGGACTCAATACAAATATCTTCTAAAAGCTCTGTAAAGTCTGGCTTCTTATAACTAAAAATCAACATTAACAACGTCAAAAAAAAATGATAAGCAACTCACTCTTTAATCCCCTAAATGGAAGTCTGATTCCCTGTGAAAATAATAGAAAGTGCTGCTCGGTAATTTATGCACTGAGGGATACTCGTATTCCGGCCAAAAGAATACATTTCAGAGCAAAATTATTGGTTTAGAATTTCCACTGCGCTTTGTTCTCTTCATGCTTTATTAGAAAAATGTGGAAATGTATATAACAGTTTTATGCTGACTTTTATTATAAGCTGCATCACGCGCACACTGGCACCCTCATAAGAATTTAATTGGTTTCTTTGAATTGGAGACAAAAATAAAGAATTAATGACCGATAAATTGTTCTTTGTCAGGATAACGTTATTTTGTACAATTACAATAAGCTTTATGTTATCTAGTTTATTCAAAATTTTTGAACGGAAAGCGGTGGCCAACATTTTCCGTTTTAAGGATTTTGAATAAACAAGTTAAATAACTTAAAGCCATGAAGGAAAAAAAAATTACGCGCCCAGATGGAGTAGTAATCAAAACGTACTATGGGTGCCGGCTATGATACAATTTTGTAACTCACACACACATTCACACTTTTCTTCCAAATAATCGTTCACGGCATGTGACATGGACAACATCTCTGTCATAAAATATCAGAAATAAAATAAATAACACAAAACATTAATAATTGTGCGGTGAAATTGTGCCGAAACCATGCCGCAAGCAAAACTACAAAGCTTGCTGGTATCAAATTTTTCTGGTGAGTAGTAAACCGCTTGGTTTTTACAATTTTCGTGGTCAAATTTTTTGTAGAAAACTGTGTTGTTGATTTTTAGTGATGTAAAGTAGTCGATAAAAAATAATATAGAATCGAGTCGTCGTTATAATTTTATTTCATTTATTTATCGCAGTTTTCTAAAAGATCCGGCCCAAAAACGCCAACATGCGGGAGAGACCAAAATTGGATTGCAACCAAATATAGCAGAATCTGCTCAGCTCATTTTAATAACTGTAATTACGAATTAACTGAAGCCCGCAGAAAAAGACTTCATAAATATGCCATTCCAACCGAGAACCTATGTCACAAGGTAAATGAAAAACTAGTTTTTTCCATCCTCAGAAATCCATAATCTCTACCAGCTAACCCATCTGAAAAACAGCTGTATGTACGTTTATAACTATGTGCAGTGTCTTAATAATATTATTAACTAGCCCCATACAAACTTTGGACCCCCGTTTCACCCCTTCAGGAGGAGAATTTTGAAAAGTTCTTTCTTAGTCAGCCCTAGACCTCACAAGGAAGCTAAGTGCCAAATTTAGAGTTTCTAGACCCAGTGGTTTGGGCTGCGCGTTGATTCTTAGTCAGTCAGCCATTCATTTATTCATTCAGTCAATCAGTTTCTTCTTTTATATATCTAGATTTGACTATTCGTAACGATGCCAAATAGTTGCTGATCTAGTTTTTCAGTTATTCTAAGAACTGTAAGTGTTTTGTGCTTCGTTTAACAGTTAGGCAGACAGACCATACTGAACGAAGTATTGGTGTTATATTAGCTTCACCATTATCTCTTTATCCAAATAATATATTTTCATTCTTACAGGTTGATAAACAAGTGCTTCCCCCTCAAAACTCAACGATACATGCTTCCGAAGGTAGCTCTACATTGTCAGAAACAAGATTAAAATATAAAATTGAAGAGCAAAGGAAGAAAATAAAACAATCAACTATGGCATGTGTTACTAATTCTATTACATTTTTAATTAGACTACAAAGCATTGTTTTACTTTTTATTGTTAATAATTTACATTGTAATAAATATTATGTCAATATCAATGGTGATTTACGAGAAAAATAGGTGGTCAAAAGTTATTTTACACGTAATGTAAATACGTTATACAATAATTTAAATAGTTAAAAATATAAATTAAAAATATTGTTTAAAAATTTGTAATGTATTTTTATTTGTTTATGTTTAATTTGACGTGGTCCTTGCAATTTTATATTTAATTCCGATAAGTGATAGATTTCATCTTCACCACCTGGGCGTCTGATCTCGAACTAACGTACGTGGATAACGCTTTTACCGCTCACGTGCAAGGTGTGGAATGATCTCCCTTCCTTTGCACAATCATTTAGGGTCCTTCAAAAGGCAAGTCTACAGACATCTCAAAGGCCTGCACCGTATCTGCTCCCCTAAGTTGCAAGATGTCCTAGGCAACAGTGACCACCTACTATCAGGTGGGCCGTCTATCCCTGTGCGTCTCTCGGTAGTTCGCTCACTCTAGGAAATAAAAGATATATTTGTATGGAGAAGCAAAAAGACAAAATACCAAATGCCCAAAGAAGTAAGCAGTTCCCAATATTATTGCAAGTTGCAAATTGATCACCATTGTATATGAGAGGTTCGATAAATAAGTCCAGGAGCCATGTGATAAAATGTAAGTAAATAATCGATAAATATACATCACATCACTATTTTCAAATTCAGCAACCATGAAGTTTCTTGTTTTTTACATGCCAAATAAAGACAAATAAATGTCGTACTTTATTGATATTTTGTTTTTAATTGGGCATATCATAACATAAATGTCTCTATCTTTTTCTAACGTAACGTATTCAAAGATGTGTGATAGAGTTAAAAGACAAACCCCGTCTCCCGCTTCCACCTACCCTCCCACCCCTCTGAGCGGCCGCATAGGTTTCGATACAAAATGGGCATGATTACTACTCCATCTGGGCGCGTAATTTTTTTTTCCTTCATGCTTAAAGCTTATTGTAATAGTTTAAAATAAGAACACTATCGGTCTTCAATTTTTATTTTGTCTCCAATTCAAAGAAATTAATTAAATTCTGATGAGGGCGCTAGTGTGCGCGTGATGCAGCCTTAATAAACTACTGGGCTCTGAGACAAGTGGCTATCTATTATCGCAAACGCTATAGAAATTAATAAAATTGTATAGGTTCCTTTGCATTCTATTCTACTAGCGTTTGCGATTGTAGACAGCCGCTTGTCTCTAGATTTGTATGGAAATCAAGGCTCTGTGAAATATAACTTCATCTTCGATGTCAAATGAATTTTTTTAGTTATCGGGACATTTACTGTGAGAAGTGATAATTACCCGTGGGACTAATGTAAGTGGATTTGTTAGAAAAAATCTTTAGGATGAAAATTATTGGCTTAGGTTATTTATAGTTTGGGTTATTCATCGCCTAGGACCTAACCTTCTTCTTCTAACCTTCGAGCTAGATTTATCCTAAAAACTCAAATGGTGTTTGAAATAATTTTATTCTAAGGCGCCATAATATTTTCTTATTAGTTATAGAATTCGCAAGCAAAGGCAACTCACTTCCTTTCATTTTATTGCAAACTCCTGTTGAAATTTTTCCCATAAATCTTATGATACGAATCTTTTAATAAATATTTGTGCGAAATTTTAAATTAATTTATGCATTCTTGTATTACGCGAATGAAATTTATTTAAGCCAGGGAGCCAACTCTAGAATATTTCTGGGTGATAAAATATCGTTAAAAAAAATCAAAATCCCGATTTTTCTTTATAAAAGTGAACTTTGATATTCGTTAAATATAAAGTAGTACTTATTATTAATTTTCAAATCTTTTATTTACTTTGCAGTTTAATTTCAACTTTTAAAGAATCAAAAGTGATATTGTATTACCCGGTGATATTGAAGAGTCCTTGGTCGAATTCATTAGCATATATCATCTCGTACAATGACCATTATTTTTTGCAATCTCGCTGATTAAAATGGATTGGGAAACTGATTGGAAATCATATATGGAATGGTATGGGTTATGTTTACTTGGACTACTTAATTTTATTTCCTATTTAAGTATTTTTAATAGGTTTCTAAAAGCTGCATAAATTAAACGCCTACCTTATTTATACCACTGCATAAGATGGACGAATTAAATGACGGAGTTAAATACACCCAACGCTTTGACCTGGTCGGAAAGTTGGGAAGAGTCCAAGATAGGGAAAAGTGGAAGAACGAAAGACCTTTGATTTGCAGAAGTAGGATCTATCACAATAAATCAGGATAAGTTTTACACACAACTGTTTGATTAAGTGGACACTTGCGATACTATTTAAACAGAATTGTGCATGACAGAGAGCTATGAAGATGTTTTATGTTAATAATATTAATAAGTACCTAGTATTTACAATGTTTCTGAATAAAGATTATACAAACATGTAGCTACTCTGCTAACTCTGTAAATCCAGATGTACGTACATTATACACATATATTCTCTCGAGGCCTACTTACTTTACTTTACGCTTCCCAAAGAAGCACGTACAGTAAAGGCCCTCTACTCTCGCCGGCACATGTACATTGTCCCACACGTGTTTAGCAAAACAGCCAAGCTTCATTCCTATCGTTGGGAGATAAAGTTGGCCTATCGTGGGTTTAAGATGTGTGGCTTACTGTACGTTACAGATTCGGGCTATCCACACAACGTGTGGACCCAAGGGAGTAATGAAAGTGAACAATTCGACTTAAGGCCAAATAACTACGTTCTGTAATAGTTATAATGGTTCTGAATTTGTATAAACACTTTCTTCTTGTACACTTTGTAGTTATGAGATGTATGGTAATGAAAAAACTATTTAGTAAAAATACTATATGTCACGCTACACTTCGTTCATAGCACTCAATTTAATCAAATAGAGCATTGTAATCCAAAGAAAAATTTGATTCGAAATCGCACACAAAGAATTGTGTACCTTTTGTACGAGTATTTCAGTAGCAGGTTTTTTAGAAATCAAAGTTTAATCAAATTCAACAAAATTTCAAATAGTTCGTCTGGCACTTGATCGGTTTATAACATTTGTTGTTTAATTAGTGAGTGTGCACTATAGTCACACTTAATGCTTTGTAGGTTGTTTTTACTCTTTTTAACAAAAACGTTGTTTTAATTAAAATTATTCATAGAGTGCATATCATAAATCACTATTACGTTAACGTTTTACAAGACATAATTTTTTAATATTTTCATCTGGCTATCCGTTAGTCGGAGATTTATGGTCTCATTGGGCGGGAACCATCAGTTTACTGTTATCTAATCTGTGGCGGAACCCAGAAGAAAATGCTAAGAAAAACACAAAGTTAACAGTTGTAGTTACTACTTATCTTATTAAAAGCTTCATGGTAATAAAAGTGACTATTTCGGTGTCTAAATTGGGTATAATTAGTTTTTTTCGTTAATTTTAACGCTTACCAATCAATTTTGCAGCCATGACACTAAACCGTGTGTTTGATGGAAAGAATAACATCGTTTTACAAACTTGGGTTTTCTGACAGCTTTAGCTGATTACTTTTGACATAGCAGCCAGCATCCAGCACCCCGGTTCATCTAAATAAGATTAGGGTTCGGGATAACTCCCTGTGCCAATGCGGAATAGATGAAGGTGATATAGATCATATATTTTTTAACTGTCCCAAACTTTCTATTCCATTATATAATGCCCGGGCTCCTGAGATTCCTTTGCCCACTAATATGAAATATTTATTATTCTTGTTGATTCTCCCTTCATATTCTTATTGTCAAAATTCATCAGTTATAATCATATTAAACTTTAATGTTCTCCTATTTATGAAAAATATTTTTAACTATCTTTTTCCGTTGTGATGTACATATTGTGATGTTTTGTACTCTAAAGGATTATTCAATGGATTCTATATCCTTTTTTTCTTTTTTTTGCGAATCTCAATCGTGTATTCACTTCACTACGTGACATTGGCGGAATTGTGAACGCCACAAAAAAAGCCACTCATCAAAAATTGAATTGAATTGACATAGCAGCAAAATGTGTTGGTAAGCGTTGGAATAAAAAAGAAAAGGATAATATGTTGTATCTGAGTTCTCTTCCCAAGCCACTTGGGAGCCGTTAGGAGGCACGGTCCCAAATGGGCACGTTTCTTAATACGTCTGCTTTCACTCGCCATTTCTACCACTTTGTTAACAGTAGCTACAGTAGGCATAGTGATTTATTGTCGGCACTTGAGAGAAGTGGTTTCGCTTTTTGAGAAGAGTTACGGGTTGGTAATTACTGTTTTTGCTTACAATTTCATTTTCATCCTGATTTATTTTTCTTGTTACTTAAGTAGATTTCTAATAAAATAAGCGTCTTTCTAATAGTTAACTCCATCATCATCATAACATCCCTTAAAGCGTCCACTGTAAGACAGAAAATTTCCTCCGGAACTTCAGAAAAAAAAACGTGGTACTTAGGAGGGGATTTACCATTAGTCACCACGCTTGTTAGCGTTGCGGCTGGCGACCGCTGTTGTTAGTGACCGCAGTTTGTAAGATGGTACGATACACAAAAAGATGCTGCTGCCCATCCTCCGGTCCAGAAGCCCCTAGTCGCCTCTTACGACACTCAAGGGTAGAGATGGGTTGATACTATTCTTTGCCGGAACAACTTACATCCCAGCAATGCAAAACCTGCACTGCACTCCAAGGTTAAGAATGACTTGTTGGCGGACGGTTAGAGCAAATATCATGTGAAAAAAAGAATTTTTCATCCCATCTATTCGAAAATCGCTGAACGATTCGTCAATAAAGGCGAACAAAATAGCTGTTTTCTGCTAGAGACTTTCGTAGCGGGTAAAAATGGGATTTAAAATTAGAATTTGAATTTAGGTCCACCATAGGGATATTTTAGGTCAACCATAGAACTCGAACCAATATATTGTATGAAAAATTATACTGGCTGGTTGCCCTATTAAAATTATTATGAACATAAAAAAAGAAATATACTTGAAATGATACGTTAGTATCCCTTTGTAGTTTGTGTTGAAATGTAAACAAGACTACCAACCAAAGAGGTTCTGTTCTTAGTCGATACAAAAATGTCAATAAAATTTTCAGTGGTTACAAATAATACTTAATATGATTTTTAGTATTGTTTCATCAAGTAATAATATTGTAATGGTATTTTTTGTTTAAAATTAATGACGAGTGTGACTTAATGAGCCTCTTATTCTTTTCTCTTAGAGGGAGATGAAAAGTAGAGTGTATTACGCGGCAGCAAAAATATTTTTACCTTGGGCGACCTATTGAATCCCTCGCTACGTTCTGGATTCTACTCAAGAATCCTTCACTTCGCTCTGGATTCAAAATAGCGCCTTCGCCTTAAACATATTATTTTACAGCCTTGTGATACAATCTACTATTCTTAATTCGAAATCCATTGGAAAGTTGTTAAGTTTCACGGTCTGAGTAACACGCTTAAATATGTGCTTAAATAGTACTTACAAAATTTTGCTACTACTAAGTTTTTTACACCTTGTATACTTGATTATCTGTGAATAATATATTTGAATTAATGAAATATAAAATAAGCTACATTTACTTTTCCAGCCCAAAACATAAAGAAACATAAAATTTAGCAGTTTGTCTCAGGGTATTTGTTGGTAAGCACATAATTTGTTATATTGTGACATAATACCTACGAAAAAAAACACTATTCTTTTTCGTGTAATATTTTCTATACTTTATCTAAAACAATGTGAAATGGGGAAAATACGAGTATATACGATTATAGTCAATAAATATATCGCTGGATTACTTGACTCTTAATTCGAGTTCTGCACATAAATCGTCAGCGCTCTTCAACTCTGGAAGTTGTGTTATAACAACTTCTATTTTTGTTACATCATCATCATGTCGTGTGTGTCGCAATGTCGACGACCGACCTCATAAACCCTAGTGTCAGAGTTGTTGTGCCACCGAAGGCTCATTAACGACTACATCCGAAGATAGTAGTCGAGACCAACGGTTAAACGTGCCTTCCGAATCACGGCATCATCTAACTTATCGGATAATCAGGTGATTCATTCTGCAATGTTCTAACCCAACTGGGGAATTGACCCCGTCGGGAATCAAACCCAAAACCTCCGGATCGAGAGCCGAGCACTCTAGCCACTAGACCACAGAGACTGTTAGTTCGCTGCTGTCGGTTGTATTATCCGCCAGAAAAACATCGAAAAATAATCGTCCTTTACATTGGTCAAAGGTTGAAAAACATGTGAAACAGTTCAGACGGCCAACAATAACACGTAAAATTTCTGACGCCGCAGAAATTGGTATAACTTTTCTGATAACAATAATCGTTACGGCCGCCCGTCACATATATCGCACACGCTATGGTATTTCAATAAATATACCCCAGATAGGAAAGAAGAATGTAACTACGTACACATTTTTATATATATAAGGTAGGTTTGTGATATTATTTTGCTTAGTTGCAATTGTGGTACGGGAGCCGACATAAATTTTGCATTGGTTTTTCACGTGATACGAGTATTCAGGGTGGAAACGAGATGTCTCAGTAGATGGGAGACACTAAAAGGATCAAGAAAAACCATACGAGAACTTCTACACCAGAGCCCGGTAATCAGGAGGCCTTTTCCAGATTTTCAGCCTGGTCTGTTGTAGCTAAAGCCCTCGACTATCTTGTCTGGAAAATATTTTATTGAATCATCATAAGCTACTCCATATGAGCAATCACTTTTGTATGTCCTGAATATCACCATTATATCCATAAACTTGAAAATCTAAAATGAGCAATTTTTCTGTGATCTCATGCTGATGTTCATCGTGATAGAGTAATACTAAAAAACATCTTCCAGACAAGAAATTCGAGGGCTTTAGTTAAAGGAGAACAGATCAAAATCTAAACAAGGCTTGCCGAACAGTGGGCTCCAATGGTCTGGAACATCTCACATAGTTTTTTGTGGTCCTCTAATCATCCCCTATCTACTAAACCATCTCGTTTTCGCCCTAATTTTCACGTGAAAAAGTCATCTCGACTCCCCCATTGAAATTCTTAAAGAAACTTAACTTTTCACAAAGCCTCAAATTCATACAGAAATAAATTTCATAAAAACATCAGGGATTTCCTTTATATTTTCATTTACTTATACTTCGAAAATGTTTTCGTTATCTTAGTATTATCTTAACGTGTTCTAAAGATAGCTGAGTTTTACGTGTCTAGCGTCAAAATACCTCCTTTATATACCAACTAGTGATGTTGAGGACTCGAGTCTTTCTGATAAGAACTTGCGACTCAAATTACATGACTGTCAGGATTCCGAGTTTAGCGAGTTACTGATGTCTTATTCGTGCGCTCGAGTTGCGTTGAGTTTTTTTTTACAAGGCGTGATGTTATGTATGTATGAGCTTACTTTTTCTAGCCCTGAGGACAGAGATGAGGTCGAAGATGGAACGAGCTTGCCCAGAAGAAGCCTATTTACTCGCGACTTAAATAGATTCGGGTTGTAAGAGCTCGGGAACACAGACGCAGGCAGAGAATTCCACTCCTTAGCAGTGCGTATTATAAAGGATGCTTCAAAGCGCTTTGTGCCGATGTGTGGAATATCAAACAAGTATGGGTAATGTCCTGTGGTGCGTCTGGATTCCCGATAGTAGAAGGGGGATGGCGGAATGAGCTCATGGAGCTTCATGGAGTTTCTCATTAGGAAGAGGTTGCTGGAATGAAACGTTTAGGATAAACAAATAAAACCTGTTGTGTCGTGACATATTAAACATAACATTTTGTATAAATAAGCAATTTAAATAATACTCCTTGTGCATCGTCAATTTTTTTAAATAAGTGTACGTTACGTTTACCAGCTTTTGTTAAAATTTTGTTTTATTCAGTTTGCGACTTCAGTGCTTTTTCAAAATCGAGTTTCGTGTTGAAAATTTTGATTTCGAGCAAAGTAAGTCTTGAATTCTTTTTTACACTCAAGTACGTACTTTGATAGAGCACACAGAGCTTTGTCATAATTGCGAAATCAAGAAGAGTCTAAAAAGGACTTGGAATATTTGTACCTTCAACAACACTAGTATACCATCTTTTGTTAACCCTATAAAAGCTAGGCATTTTTCCAGCTATTGACCGTAATATCTAGAGCTTACACCTGCCAGCTCTAATGCAATCGACCCATTTCGCCAGCCAGACCGAGGCATTCCATACATTATGTATCTTACAAGATATTGCGATAGCTCGGACAAATTACGATAAGCGCTCTATGCTTTTACACAAATGAACAAAAATGTTCAACCTTCATATGATTCTAAACTCGAAACTCAATTTCATGGTTTCGGACATATTCGCAATTGTAATTCAGTAGTTTTATGAAATCATTGAATGGCGACGCCGAACGAATTAATGATGTTTTGTGTGGTCGTGAATTAAACAGCGCATCATATTTGACCCTGTTTGACCTAACGTAACAAGCCCACAACAAGAAACTCACATACTGCACCCAGATTCTTCTTTGTTTTGGACATTTTCTTTTAAAAAAAGATTAGGGCCCTGAGACAAGTGGCTTTCTATTATCACAAACTCTATAAAATAGAATAAAAATGTATAGATTGACATATGCCGTCAGGCTACATTTCTATTCTATACATTTTCATTCTACGAGTATTCTACTAGCGTTTAAAGCCGCTTGTCTCTAGGTCCTGACTAGAGTAAAAATCTGTTTTAAACAGCAGCGTATTAAAAACTTCTTCTTCACAAGCTTTTTCGTACTAACAAGCCAGTCATCACGCCACTGCGGTCGCCATTTACATTTCATTTGAAAAAGTAAAATGTGTTATGCAAGCACGAATTTATTTTAGACCAACGAATTTTCAGGCTTTTTTAGGGTTCCGTACCTCTAAAGGAAGAAACGGAACCCTTATAGGATCACTTTGTTGTCCGTCTGTCTGTCAGGAATGCGTGGAGGTATCAGGCTGAAATTCATATCAAATACTCAAGTCTACTGTCCCTTGGAGCTGTGAAAAAATCAAACTTCTAAACCAACGCAATCAATAGATACAGCCGTTTAAGACGCAAATTTTCGAGTTTTTCGACACTCGTAAGGGAATCGAAACCTACAGGGTACTTCCCGTGAACTCAAAATCAGTACACTCAACAGCACATCAGTAGAAACACTTTTGGACCTTATGGCGTGGTAATAGAGTTGAAAAAGTTTCTACCGACAAGCGGTTGACCGTACGAAGCAACGTCTTATAGCACAGATAAAGGAAAAATTGCGAAAAGCATATATTTTTAGTTACATCATTTAATCAAAAGAATTTTTATTAATTTTAAACTTACTACCCATTTCTTCATGATTGCGTAGAGGTATTAAATTGAAATTCATACTAATACTCAGGTCTAGATTACCTTTAAGCTTAAACAAAATAAAACTTCTATATCAACCGAATCAAAAGAAACAGCAATTTAAGCCGCATATTTTGAAACTCGCAACTACTCGCAAGAGAATCAAAACCTAAAGGATACTTCCAGTCTACCTAGAATCTTAAAATTTGGCATGAAGCAACGTAAATTAAATCTTTAGTTACATCACATAATAAAAAAAAATAGCAATAAAAATACCATAACTTTTACTAATATACCTACAGGTTTGTACGGAACCCTTGGCGCGCGAGTCCGACCCGCACTTGACCGGTTTTTTCTACTGTTTATAGGCTTACTCTTGACCTTGATCTAGTAATACTCGTAAGTTTATTCAAATTATTTATAGAATTCGATCGAGTAAGTATATCTTAGATTGGATGTTTAGTCAGATTTCTAATTTCCTATTTCGCAGAATGAGTCTTTGATTGATTTATTTGATTTAAAAAATTTACATTATATGCCAATTTTCTATTTATAAGTATTTTCATTTAAAAAAAAATTGGTCATATTAGAATTAGTTCATAGGTGGCTGGTTTGGTAATACCGCGTCTAAAGCTACTCAGAAAAGTCAAAAGTCAAAATCGTTTATTCATTGTTGGTTATTAAAATCTCTTAATGACGTCAGCTAAACTACATCGCTTCACAAACAATGTGGCGCCATAGTCATACTCAGAGTTTTTTTGTTGTATTTTTGATCGCGTTTTTTTTTCAATGTATACAACAGGTAATTTGTGCTTTGCAAGAAACATTTATGTGCAATACGATAATTTCCTTTTAAATTATTAGTCTCCCGGATTACTTTTATCCAAGTTTTATTAATCTAGTTAATTTCATGACAAACCTTATCTAATTTCGGCTTCAGGCTCTTTAAACTCCTTGAAATTTAGACAGTAAACTGTCTTTTATAATTTCCTTAAATTTAATTTGTAAACTTGACATAGGGACTAAAAATATAATTCTGAAATGGTCGTGCAATTAAAAGAAAAATGAAAACAATAAGTTTAAAAACGAATGTAAAGCTTTGAACTCCCATTGTCGTTGATAATCATATTTTCTGATAGTGTAACGAGTCCGCCAAGTTTTAATTAAAAGCAAGTCTGCGATTTTACTTACAAGACAGGATAGTTTTAATCCAGCATTCAACACAGCCTTTGTCTTTGAGCCGCACACAACAATGGATTAGGTATCAATTCCTGAGGTAGACCATCGTATCGATTGTCATATAATCTAGATAACAAAGCGAATAGATTATCGCAGACAGCTCAAGCCATTGATTTCAGTGAAAACGATTACCGACAGTAAATTGTTGGTATTACGCAGTGACGTAGGTTATGTAAAGCATTAATATAGGTATTGAATTGTTATGAGGTAAAATCTCCTCACGTAATGACGAATTTTGTTGGTTTTCAGACGAAGAGGTACAGTCAAAATCTAAACTAGCTTAAATAATAGTTTACAGCGGCAAACTCTTTCCTAGATTTTAAAACGTTACATTCATCTTTCGATATTCTGTCAGAACTTCTAAATTCTTTAAGCTTTAGCCACAAACTCAAATTTGATCGTGCTGTGAAGTTTTAGATACGGAAAGAATTTCCTTGTGCATAGAACTAATATTTCTATACTTGCTTTGGAATTTATTCGCATAGAAGCTGATTTGAATAGAAATAAGCTGAATCTACAGAGTGACTTTGAAGACATTCGACAAAGTTTAAGTGTTCTGGTATCGATATAGATAAATTTTGTATTGGTCTAAGGAAATTGGAAGTAGTCGAAATTTTTTTTTGTAGGTATTGAGTCAAATATTCTTGAAACTGACACACAAAATATACTTACCGACAAAAATATAAAATAAGCATAAATTATGCTATTTAATTTTTTTTTTGCATTAATTATGATTGTTTTATTATTATTATTTTTATGCAAGTACTTTTGCGTATCGATTTCAAGTATGTTTAACTTGCTAAAAAAAAATTTACAACTTCAAATATCCTTAGATCCATACAAAATTTATCTATATCGATAACTTATTTGTCGAATATCTTCAAAGTCTCCTGTAGAATTCATGATAAAGGAAACTATACGAAAAGAAAGAAGGAAGCCTACATTAAATACATTACACATTGACATTACGAGTACCTATCACTTATGATATAAATCTTATGCTATTGTTAATAAGCGCATCACTCGAGAACGGCTAGAGCAATGGACTTATTCTTTTTCTAAAGGTTTGTGATAAATTTTTAAGAGTTACACAGAAAATTGAAAAATTCTGGTAAAACTAAAAGATTTTTTTTTCTGTGGTGTACACAAACTTGATCTTTACGGGAGCCAAGGAAAAGCTCTTGATTGGATAGAGAGTTTTCTTAGCGATAGAAGGCAATCAACGGAAGTTAGTAAAATCACTGTATCAAATAATATTAGAATAAATAATACTGGAGTACCGCAGGGAAGTGTACTTGGACCATTATTATGTCTTCTTTATGTGAATGACCTGCCCGTAACAGTATACAGTTTGCAGATGACACAACTATTGCAATAAAATATACAAATAGTGAAACTTTCGAATCACATATTAATAATGCACCTGATGATATAATTAACTGGTTGGATAGTTATAATTTACACATAAACATAAGTAAAACAAAATTTATTCGAAGTATAATGCGAAGTCTATACCTCTTAGTATTACTTATAATAACGAGAAGATAGAGCAAGTCGATGAATTAAAGTTTCTCGGTCTAATAATTGACAAACATTTGAACTAGAAAGAGCACATCGACTAGCCCTTGCCGTGCATATGCATCAGAGATGTTTGTGTTTTTGTTAAATCACATCCAGAATATTGAAAAAAAAAACGTGGTAAAGTAATGCACAGGCAGACTCGGACTAAAATCATGAATTTGCTTTGCCAGCCACTGGCTTACAAGGACATTTACAAGAAAAACGTTTTCAATATGTGTATATATTTATATACATATGTGTAAACATTTACTAAGCAATGGTTGCTTAGTAAATGTTTCTATAGTGTTAAGGAATTTACTAATCTTAAGAATTGAAATTGAATTGTATTATTTAACTTTATTACTATTATTTTAGAAAATTAATTGTTTATTTAATTTAATTTTAATGTATGTGCATACCTATTGAATTGACAAAATTTTGCACGCCTGCATGCAGGCTGAAAAAAAGAGACTTTTTTTACTTTGAGATCACTATGTAATGTATGTAACTACTGTATTTTAGCAAACAAATGACTTACTTACTAACTAAGAAGTTAAGCATGTTTTAGCAAATTTTCGAATGCTCGTGAAAAGCTGAACTTTGATATGCTTATTTTATTTATTTACTTTATACAGGCGACCAACTACATCATCAGACCCTGGATAGAGCCCTTGTCAAAACGAATCAGACTAGCTCAAACTCGATGGGCTTGCGTAATTTTATTACAGAGTTCCCATTTATTGTAATGTGCATCCAATTTACATCATATACGCAAAATTTCAGCTTAGTCCAAACCTAAATGGAGACGGCGCCATCTAGAATTGAGTAGAAAAATTACAGTATGATACAAAAATTTTATGGTCGCATAAAAATAATCCTCAAAGACCCAGTTCAGGACGTCCGCGACATACCGTAAAATGTATGAAGCCTCTGCAGTCCATTTAATGTGTTGCGGAGCGGATTCGGAGCGGATAGCCCCGAGTTGGACTGAACAGACTGTATAGGCTTCATTCAAATTTACGGTTCGTCACGGACATCCGCGCGGAAGGGCCGCGTCGCACTAAACTGGGCCTAAAAGTCATTTGTGGTTTTAACATTAATACATTACCAGGTGAGCAAGCCATGCTATCCACCAACAGATGGCGCTGTAGGTTTCTGAAACGCGGTATTATCTCCACTTTTCTATGGCTATCATCCGGCTCCATCATCAGATCAGCTCCAAGTTAATATAACATTGCATTGTCATCCGATTCACACACGTATGAAAAATTTCATCTCAATCGGAAATCGGGAAGTGGGACAAATTAAAAATTACCTACCGTAAAGTGTAAACCGGCCTTTAAAGCAAATTTACACAATTCGTTATACGTAACACGTTAAAAAACCCAATAGAATTTCCAGAGGAAATAAGGCCAATACCAAAAGGAAAATATTATAATGGGGTTTACTGTTATTTTTGTAAAGGAAGTAAATACAATCCCCCTTCCAATCTGCGAACCCATTATTCTGCCGAAAACATTCACCTCCGAAATTGGGCCCAACAAACAGGGTTCGTTTTCTAAGCTCGTTATAAAACATTGAAACGTACTGTAACCAGTGTTGCCAACACAAAGACTACCTGCGTGAGTAAATTTCTAATTAGAAGGGGCGACCTCACTTATTTCACTTTGTTTGTGGGACTGTGTAATTACTGGACAATTTCCCTAATTCGTTGTCGGGTCTGCTTTTGAAGTTTACCTTCTAGTGCTTTGTTGAAAAGTTTTTGTCGACCACTTCCGGCCTAGTTTAAATGAATCAAGTTTAATCCCGTATGGTGCTGGCAAAGAATAGTACCAACCCATCTATACCGGTGGGTGTCTTAAGAGGCGACTAAGGGTTATAAATTGAAGGATGGGCAGCAGAATCGTCATTTGTATCGTACCATCTTACATACTGCGGTCACCAACAGCCGCGGTCTATGGTACCTACTTCCGGTCTACATAGTTTCAGCAAAAACTGGAGTCCTAGAGGGAGGAGGGAGCAAAAACTGGAGTCCTGTCCTGCAGTGGACATTTCATGGGACGTTATGATGAAGTAAAATTTTAAATAAGCAATCTAATGTTAAAATTATTGCGTAATTTAACTTTGCAGAAGATATGATGACGGCCTTTTGTTCAGAAAGAAAAGAGATTTTTTAAACGTAAAATACAAAACAAGTCTCAGGGGCAAAGTATAGTTAATACAAAAGTGACACTTTTACACTTTCTAAAAAGGAGCCATGGAGGACCTCTTTGTCAAAATTTTATGAGCGGAAAATGTCGAGGTTTTATATTTTCCTCTTTTATTTTACTCACAATTGCTTGTTTACTTTTATCACAACAGGGCTTTCATAGATAACAATCGTAATTATTTGAATGGAAGTTCAAACAACAAGCTCGTCGAAATTTAAAACAAATTATTTATAGGTAAATTATGAAATCCAGTATAATTTACATAATATTATTAAAGACGATGTATATTAGGCATGTTTAAAGCATTTTATTTCAATTAAAGGGGGAAATAATATCTTAATTAATACCGTGATATAGGTCTCCAGGTATTTTTGCAACGCAATGTCGTAAGTTTAACCTGCAGCAGCAAAACTGGCACTTACCTAAAACATCAACACAACCAATTTGTTTCTTCATAGTGCTAGTATTGATCTGACACATGTAGCATCCTCTGTCTTCAACCTTCAAAGGCCGGATGTGCAGCTGCCACAAGTTCGGTGAGTCGTTGGTGACTGCATATCGCGAACTGTGGGTGACCAGGCGAGTGTGAAGGGTGAGGATAGTCTGGTCGTCAGCTCGGATCCACGCCACCTGGTGGAAGAGGAAAAAACTTTGAAGAAACAATCAATATTTTGGTGTCTCCGTCGGACCTCTTGTGATTGGGGACATATTTTATTAATAACACACCATTACATTCATGCAGTATGGTATAATAATAGTAAACAGATTGACATATCAATGCTACAATCAATAACACTATTTTATCAAGTAGACGTGTGCACCGTAGCGCGGCCCGACAGAGAGTGAGACTCCTCGGTCATCGTCCATCGGTCGTCGTGATGTATTGACAGCCATGGTCCACGCTGGCCACCAGCATTGCCTGCCGTACACCACAAATATAACAGGTTACTTTTAATCACTCTAAAAAAGCATGTTGCCAAGGCTATAGAGCTGAAATACTTTTCCCAAGAATCTTGGGCCGACAATAATAGAGGGTTTTGTATGGTACGAAACAATGAAAAAACTCTCATTTTTCGAATTTGTTGCTAGGAAAAAGTCGTTCAGTTTTATTTGTTCGTAGCAAAAATTTCATTTTACTTTAAGAAAAAAGAACATGGAGGAGTTAGATCGCCATTAAAATAATATTGTAATTTTTATAACCCATATAACTTTGTTCATTTTAAATTATTTACGTGGAAAGTTTGATTACTGCTATGGCCTACGATACAATGCATATTTTAATTAGCTGAAATAAACTTTCAACATTAATGACGAGAGGTAATGGCTTGACGTGCATTTCATTAATAATTTCAAATTGATCAACATTTCACATTATGAAGCACAAAAGCACGTAGAAATGAATATGTGATTTTGAAAACAAAAACCGGCCAAGTGCGATTCGGACTCGCGCACCGAGGGTTCCGCAGTACCATGGACGAATAATAATCAGACTGACAATCCCCATACTAGAAATCATAACCCGGAAAGGCATAAAACTCATGGAAACTAGATGGCGCTTTTAAATAATCTGGAAATAAGGGATGGTCTACAGAGTATTGTGCCATAAAATCATTCAAAATTTCAACATAGTTTCATTGTAAAGAAACGCTAACATTGAAATTCGGTTTATTTTTTTAGCAGAATACTCGATAAATGATTATAACTTCCCGGACTATTTATTAGCGCCATCTAGTTTTATACTTTTCCGGGTTACGATTTCTAAAAGGGGATGGTCAGTCCTTCTTATTGTTCGTCCATGGTATTACTGCCAATATTTATGTCAGTCTTCTTTAAAGCTAGTATCCTTAGTCATAAGAAAAATTGAAAGGTGTAATTAAATTTAATCGAAAACTATCCCTGAACTTTATTTTAGGCGCTAAAGTTGTGATATAACTAGTTTTTCCTTGATATCAATCTCGTGTCGGTAACATAGTTTTATTAGAAATATAGGGTGACTTTTAATTAGTTCTTGATAGAAAAAGGTATGAATGTACTCATAATACTGAACAACTTTTCCCAAGGAACATAGGTCGAAATACGAAAAACCAAATTTGACCTCCCATACAAATTGCGCTATCAGCTGATGCAGTTTCTATGGGAGGTCAAAACTTGATTTTCTTATTTCGACCTATGTTCCTTGGGGAAAGTTGTTCGGTACTCGTATCATCAGTACATTCAGCCCTTTTTCTATCAAGAACTAATTAAAAGTCATTCTATATACAAAAGTGCTTCATAATTAGAAAGTGGTTTTAAATCAAGTGTGTGCTATATTGTAACTGTAAACTGTGTTAAAAATTGTTATAAAAAAAACTACACACCTCCTTCGAAGTTTGGCAAGGTTAATAGTAGCACTAAAAAGTATAAAATAACCATAGCAGTTAGTAATCAGTAACTTAGTGAAGTAATAGAAAATAATCAAGCCAGTTTTTTATTTCAACTATAAATTTATAGGTACATTACAACAGTACATTTTGAAGTCGGTGCCAGCCAAGTAGACGGTAGAGATCCCCTGCCTTTAAATGAAAATAACGTCATTCGTTTGAAGGTTTGAAGATACTTCGTGCGATTTTATGCGATTTTATGTATGAAAAGTGCAAACGTTTAAAACAAACCATGTCATCAAGTATTTTCATAATTAAATAGTTTCTAACATGGCTTTACGATTGGTTCCGGACCAACAACGAGTTGACGTGCTTTGTGTCGTGCGTGGTCATTCATTAGCTTTATCGGTGATATCTTTTCGACAGGAATACGATCCTTTTCATTCTTATATTCCTTCAGAACGCTTGGTGGTAATGCGTGTATTTTTAGAATTCATTAGTATGGTCATGACAAAAATAAATTTTATTTTCAAGTTTATTCCCAAAGAAAATAAAACAGAAATAAAAGAATGTTATCATAACAGCAACAGAAATATTACTATTTTCATATTTTTCATGACTCTCACAAAAATCTAATACAACTTTGTTCAAAGGTATCTCAAAAAAACCCGTTATAATTTACATTAAATTTCTTAGAAAATCCAATAGGCTCACCGCTTTATCTGTACTTAGTATGTAAATATACAGTCGAACCACTCGTAAGTCTGTCATTCTTTCTTTGATATGTAGAACACTGAATAAGTTATCTATCACAGATGAAATACTTACTACTTATGAAAACTAAGGTTTGAAGGTAGGTAGTGTACCTACTTGAATAAGCTTTTGAGTAGAGAAGTAATCTAAAAGAATTGTACCTACTAAAGTCTTTTGATTTATTTATTGCTTTTATCAACTTGAAATATTCTACAAAAATAGTATTTACTTTATTAAATTGTTTCTTGTGCTTGAAAATATAAATGAATAAATCTCAAAGGGCGTACACTGGGATAAAAAACACTGACGAACATGAAACACAGCGAATTCTTTTATTAGGCAGCTCGTGAATCAGCCCAAATCAAATTACTTTGATTTCGACAAACGTATAAGGCGACAGATATAAGAATAGGTAATTCTGTTATCGCTTTGCCGAAAAAGAATCGTATTTGTAGATAGAAAAGATTGTATTTACAGACAGGACTTTAGTTACTTTTTGTTGACGAGAATATTTGATGTGTTTTATATTTTCGCGCTGTGTTGTACATTGATGTGTTTTATATTACGAGTATAGCGTTTAAAAAACTGTGATCCAATCTGAATAAACATTATTAAATCGTATTATTGCAACGTTGCGGAGTTAATTTCACTTTAGTAGTAAAAATGTCCTATTATGGTTTTAAAATGAAATAATTATACATATGAACATAGACGTTTGAAAACATTTTTTGAAAATGTGTGGGTACAGCATGAAAATGCTGCTTATAATGACGTTTACAAAAGCTATAAATAGGAAAACAAATTCGCCATGCGTATCTGATTGTGATCTTTTTTCTAGAAAGTTTAAAATCCAACATAGAAATTAGTCACATTATGATCTAGATATCGCCTTTATACTTTTATACACTAAGGCATAGAGCTACATAATACTGGGTAAAAAGGCGGGTTCAACACTATGCGGCATTTTCTACTAGCCAACCAAAACAATAAAGTAGTTGAAATGTACATTTCAAAACCTTTGCCAAAAGTAAAAAAAACCGGGCAAGTGCGAGTCGGACTCCGTACACACCTGTAGGTATAATTATGAGTAAAATTTGTGGTATTTTTATTGCTAATTTTTTTTATTATGGGATGTAACAAAAAATTTTAGGTTTCCGGATTTTTTTTTTTATATTGTGTGCTATAAAACGTAGCTTCATGCCAAATTTCAATAAGATTCTAGGTCGACTGGAAGTATCCTTCAGGTTTTGATTCCCTTGCGAGTAGGTGCGAGTTTCAAAATATGCGGCTTAAATTGCTGTTTCTTTTGATTGGGTTGACATGGAAGTTTGATTTCGTTACAGCTTAAAGGTATTTATAGACTTGAGTATTTGATATGAATTTCAATTTAATACCTTTATGCGTTCAAGGGGTAGAAAGTTTAAAAACATATTTTGATTATATGATGTAACTAAAAATTTTTAGGAAAAATTTATGCTTTTTGCAATTTTTCCTTTATCTGTGCTATAAGACGTTGCTTCGTACCAAATTTCAAGATTCTGAGTTCACGGGAACTACCCTATAAGTTTTGATTCCCTTGCGAGTGTCGAAAAACTCGAAAATTTGCGGCATAAACGGCTATATCTTTTGATTGCGTTTGCTTAGAAGTTTGATTTTTTTACAGCTCTAAGGGACAGTAAACTTGAGTATTTGATATGAATTTCAGCTTGATGCCTCCTCGCGTTCCTGAGAAAAAGGGTCGTGACAGACAGACGGACAACAAAGTGATCCTATAAGGGTTCCGTTTTTTCCTTTTGAGGTACGGAACCCTAAAAATATATAATATTAATAATGTTTTGTATATTTCCAAAATAATTTTGAATAATAGTATCGCAAAATTTGAATCAATTCAAGATAACGTTAGCATAATTATATGATGAGACTTTATACGGTGCCTATCAAACATTTATATTAAATACTGAACAGAGTTATACAAGTAAATATCTAGCAATAATAATGGGGGCGATAATAATAAGGCAACAATCTTTTCCTGACTTCTATAACTTCATTATAATTCTATCTTGGATACAAAGCAAATATAAAGTAAGTAAATAAAAACAACAAGAATAAATCTTTCTTTTTGGCTTGACGGAGAAATATTCGCAACGAAAATTTCGTTACAACGAAAGTGCGAACTGCCAGGAGAAAAATCTGCGTTATCATGTTGGTAATCTCAGAAGAAGTCTTTAAGATTTTCGGGGTGATATCCTATACTATAAAACGAGCAATATTTATATAAATTTGTAATCGGTTTCTCAAAAACGGCACCAACAGATTTGATGAATTTTCTTATACGGGGGATTTTGGAGGCCAAAAATCGATCTAGGTAGGTCTTTCTAGTAAAATACGTTTTTTCTAGGATAAGCTTTTCTTTAAACTGTAGTTTTTCTATATAGAATAGGAAGCAGAGCTGGGTGCCCAGGTACTGTTTATTAAGTAAATTGCTAGTGGTTTTTTAGTTGGTTGTTTCTCTATTTTGTCGATCACGATCTTTAAGCAACGTTGACCTGGATTAGAACCTATAATAGATGGAAGCTCGAGCACGTTACGCCATTGGTCCCTACAGTCATTAGGTCAAAGCCACTAACCTCGCAAAGCTTGCGAAGCGTAATCATGTTGCTCACTGACATCAGATTTCTTATATGTAATTTTGAATATAATAACATAAATTAAAGAAAGTATTGGATCTGGTTTGCCTTCAGCGAGGTCAGGAGGCATATGGCAGTTGCTTTTTGTAAAAACCAGTGCCCTCGTTAAATCTAGGGAAAAGTGGGACATATCACACGAATCTTCAGACTTTCATACTATTAATATATCAAACTCAATACAAAACACAACTATAATACTTTCAATAAGCCGTTGATCTACCGAATTTTAAATGCTGGCTGGTATTATATCAATGTGTAAGTGACATTGTTTATGCAACTGATAATGAAGTCAACATTGTTACTGATGATAATAAATGGATAAATGTCATTTTGAACGGATATTATATCATTTTATAAATCATAGTCGTTAAACTACGAAAAGGATCAATTTCATAAAGGAAGTGACGGTAATAAAGAATGCGGATGATCTGATGGCTGTTACTCGAATAACGAAGTTAAAATGGATAGCGATCCGTTTTATCCTGTTAAGCTCTGGGAAATATTAAAGCAAAAGCAAGTAAAGTTCGAGTCAGACTCACACATAAATGCGCCGTACTACCACCCGATATATCTTTAAAAGGCTAACCTTACCCAAATAACCAGGATACCTAGACAAGTGACTCTCTAAATAATCGTGAACGCTAGAAGAATATAATGAAAATGTATGTGATTGACATTAGCTGACACAAAACATTTTGTTAGCTTATATCTCGTACATTTTGAAATCTCGTACAAAAAAGGTGATGTCGTGTTAACTACACTCTATATGAAATTTGAAACGGCGCAGCCTGAATAATAGTTTATCTTTTCTCTATGTTATCTGCGCTTGCTTTTCAGCTTTTGAAGGATTAATTGACCGTGGGTTTACCGAGTTGTCCTACTGATAGAAAAATGATATTTTTTTTACTCATGTGTTAGCGACAAAAAACTAGACGTGTACTATAATTTTAGTAATGGGTTATAAAATAAAAATAAATAAAAAATAATAGTACATTATGGTACTAGTGTGTAACATTGGTGATTACTGCCGAGGCGCCATTGAGACCCGAGCCGTAGGCGAGGGTTTTAAGAGAGCTGAGGACGGTAATCATCCATACACACGTTACGTGTATCATACGACGTTTTTCAACACTCTTGTGAATAAAATAACAATAAAATTTAAAAAATAAATTATAACTCACTAGTGAGTTATAGCAATGAAAAAGTCACAGTTTGATTATGGGTTTCTGTGCCTAATTGCGGTGACCATAGAGCCACTTTATGAGCAAGTGTGTTGAAAAATATCTTTATTGCAGGTGATAATAAACCCATATGGTTAAAACTAAAGTTAGCAATAATCAAGTACAAGATTTTGGAACAAACTTAAATAAAATGTAGGTATTTTAAAGTTCAATTGTACCTCTTGATCTACAGGTCTATTAGAATAGCAAAACAAGTTATGTAGCTACCCCCCAATTGCACTATTTCAAGACTAACTTAACTCCAGAACTATTTCGCTTTATACATACCCTGTTAAGGTTGGACAAAGTTCTAGAATTCTATTTTAATAAATTACTACTTTAACATAGCATGCAAATAACCTAAATATCTTAAGACGATCATATAATTAAATGATACGTGTTAAAAATGCTCGTATACATAGACCCAATCACTACGGTATAACTAATTCCATCAACATCACAATCAGTAAAACGTCTGTCTTCCACCAAATTCATCACGAAAATTGAAATATATTTTAAGGAATTCCAGGCTTCTTGCATTTAAATCATCTCCGAGTGAGGACACTCGAATCTCCGGAGGGGGTGACGTCACAAATCAGCAAATCCTAATAAGATGAGAGGGTAATGCAAATGAATTTGACGGGCCGATGGCCACGGAAGCGGACGCTCGCTGCGGGTGGCCCAGGGGATGAGTTGAGTTCTTTTGATTTTTTCTTTAACTTAGATATAATAGGTCCTACAATAAGAAGGTTATAAAAAAAATAATATCTGCTTATTTTTATCTTAGAAGATTGAAGCATAGTCGGCAAATAGTTCGATTTAATTTAAACAATGAGAATATGATATCAAACTTTATTATCCGTGGCGCTACCGCGTTGTCCTACTAGTAGTACCACGGTCAATACAACTTGTTAACGGAATAAGCAAAACTGAGAAAATAGTTTGTTCAGAATCGAGAGTAGAATCAATTTCACGGGTTTTTGATGGAGGTAATTATTTTTTATTTTTATTATTAAAATTTTTGCCGCTTCTAAATATTTCTGTGGATACGGTTCCTCAGTTCATGAGCGGTGATGAGCGGAGGGAAGTGGGCGTGGCGTGCGCGGACGCGCCGTGATAGCTTAAAAATTTATAGAACAACGATGAAACTTTAAAATAGCAATATTTGGAAGAATTTTTTTTTAAAGATTTTTTTACGGGAATGGATTTATTTTAATAAAAATTTGTTTGGGTGTATAAGGGTTTCGCTTATTCCATTAACACTTTGTATATTTCATCCCGAGTTGAGCCTGAAGAAAATATATTATTTTACTGCGCGTCTTTTCCTTAATTTGTAAAGGTCGTCTAGTCCGCCGCAAGACGTGCACACCTAGACAGATGCTAACCTAGTGCGGGAACCATAGTTAATCTTGTAATATCTTTTTGGAATATATATGTAAAAAATATTATTCCTGTACTTTGGTTTAATAACCCATGTTCTTAACACAAATGTTTGCTCGCTACCTACGTCAGAAAACCCCAACAGGCTCGTCCAGGCTCGTTCAACATACGACACGCGAGCTACTTATTATGTACTTTAAAAGACACAATCATTGCGCAAACATACTTTGAAAATGTCCCTAAGTCAATTAATCGTCAAACAAACTATTAACTATTCTATTTTAATTGCAAAATTTTTGTGAAAACAAAGGCCAGTTGAATTATTATCAAACTGATGAGTGGGCTGATCTAGCTTTCCTCGTTGACATAACTAATTAACTTTTACCTGTTTAAATTATGTTGAACTCCCCTGGACTAGTCAATATTGTGATGATAAATGATAATACTCATTATAACCTAGTTCGAATAATAGGTACGAAATAACAGCCTATTTACATTATTCAGGTCACCTCGCTTGAACAAATTGGGCCAGCTGTCCGAAATTTGCACGCTCATTTAGAAATACATCCGCGTCCTGATTTACGATTAACAACCCCTTCACACGTGAGAGGGGCTCGTTTGATACGGAGCGATGATGATCAGCAATTACTGGTATTTTTTACCTCATAGGCAGCCTTGCCAGACGTCCTGATTTCGACGGGACGTCCCGATTTTTAAATCAAAATTAAATCTTGCTTTTCGGGGATACGCACGATTAAGTACGGTGGAATAACGAATACCATTTGTTTTTGGAAAGCAGAGAGCAACTAGTGAGTTGCGTTGTATTAATTTAGTTTAATTACATAAAGCAAACAAAAGTTTAAATGTAAAACGAATAAAACTCAACTATTTAACGATAGGGTAAATCCGATTTAAAAATTTATATTTTTATTAAAATACAATATCTATGGCTATTTTTGCTATTTATTGTCACGTAAATGTAATTTAAATTCAAATAAAAAGATGAATATTTGAAAACTTCTGATTATATACGTTTTTAGGGTTCCGTACCTCAAAAGAAAAAAAAACGGAACTCTTATAGGATCACTTTGTTGTCCGTCTGTCTGTCTGTCAAGACCCTTTATCTCACGAACGGGTAAAGGTATCAGGTTGAAATTAATACCACATATTAGGATCTATGAACCACACAAGATCTGAAAATATAAATTTTTTACAACAACGCAATCAAAAGATATGGCATTTTATGTCCTTTTATGTCCCATACATTTATTCAAAAATGCAAAACCTACAGGGTACTTCCCGTTGACCTAAAATTATGAAATTTGGCAAGAAGCTAGGTCTCACAGTACAAATAATGGGAAAGGTCTGAAATAATTAAATATTACAACTTTTCTCACAACTAATGGTAACCAATTGTGGTGAGCTCCCGTTTCAAGAACATTCATATAAGAGAGGGGTCAAGTTGGATGGTCGCTGAGGCGATTTTTGTTTTAGTTCTATTTAAAAACGGGAACACTTACAAACTTGAAAATTGGTATGTTTATAGTGCATAAGCTATAAAATAACAACAAATAATAAAATTTAGTCAAGCGCGTGTCGGACTCAAAAAATCTAGCACATTAACTTACTGAAATTTCAGCTAATACAATTATGTTTATGTGGTGGTACGGAACCCTCAGTGTGCGAGTCCGACTCGCACTTGGCCGGTTTTTTTTACTATGTCCCGTTTTCGACGAAATAATACCGCTGTTTTCATTGATAAAGTTCCAAAATCCCGACTTAACAAAAAAACTGGCAACGTTGTTCATAGGGCACGTGAAGGGTAGGGTAAAGATTGAAAAGGTCTTATGCAAGTTAGACTCACACCCTGTAGGTTTCGGTGTTTGCAATAAGGTTAATTTTCAGGACCGCTTGTCTAAGTTTGTTTGTTAAAGATTGTTGCTGTTTGTACTTCAAAGATTTTGAAACAGATTTTCTGTAATCGGCTTAGTATTTTGTAGCAATTTTTCGCGTTAATGAGAAAACTAAGGATAACAAAAAAATTACATGACTTGGAATTAGGGTTCTAAAGATGGTAGGGCTTTTGTGCAAAGTCCGTCTGAAGAAGTACCACCCTCTTGCTTTTTTCTGCCGTGAAGCAGCAGTGTTTGCACTGCTGTGTTCCAGTTTTAAGGGCAAGGGAGCCAGGGAAATTACTGGCACATAAGACACACCATCTTAGTTCTCAGGGTGGGCAATGCACGTTGCTCTCTTGTTACATACATACATAACATCACGCTTCTTTCCCGTCGGGGCAGACAGAGACCACAGTCCTCCACCTGCTAAGATCTTGAAATACTTCCCTTGTTTCCTGTACTTTCATCAATCCTTTCATACATGCTCGTCGGTTTAGGGTACTTTTAATCTGGCCTTTGTTTAGAAGTTCCTGAATTTGGTCCTGGTTCGTTCGCCTAGGCCTTCCCCTTCCAATGTTTCCATTCACGCTCGCCTGGTAGATCTCTTTCGTCAATCTTGTAAGCGTCAATTATTCTTCTAATAAGACAGTGGGCATTATGGGCGGTGGTGACCACTTACCATCAGGTGGCCGAAAAATCCCCTATGCTTACTTGTTGCATAAAAAAAATCATCTACCTCGTATGGTTATGCGGACGAACACCATAAGAGGTTCTTTTTTGCCGTTTTGGTGGGAGCATTATAAGAATATTAATATAACATACAAAATGCCTTTTCATATCCAAGATAAAAAGCAAATCCACCACTACGCTGCCAACCCTATACAAAAAAAGAATTCAAGTTCATAGAAATATTACTGACGTGCAGCCGACATACCATTTAACAATTTTCTTTAGCCACATGTAACTAAATTCATTTATTATAAAGGGATGAAAAGCAATTCGCCAAAATAAAAGCCAACAAAAACTATGAAAAACCATCCAATTTATTCGGTTGACGTAATTTATCAGTACACGAGCTGGTTATATCTACAGATTCTGAGTTCATTATTCCAACGCTCTCATGTGCAAACATGTAACAAACAGGTTTCCAGAGTGGTAAATTTAAAAAATCAGTAAAATGTGCGTGTTCTTAAATGAACTAAGAAGGAGCGGCTGATCTTGCTTATTACGTCGCGTATGAGTTAGAACCTTTGAGAAGATAATGCACAGTCAACACATGGTAATTTATCTCGAAAACGGCTGCAATGATTTTGATGAAATTACTAGGGGTTTTTTCGCTTGGTCTCACGTCTCAGAAAAATCGTTGCTACTGTGTCTTTGATAACCTTTAGCGTGATTCAGAAACCCTACAGCGCCATCTATTGATAGATTGATTTGCTGAAGTTTTTCTACTTTATGCTATTTTACTAGCAGAGCTAGGTCGCCCAAGTGTTAATGATTTTATAAGTACTTACCTAAATCGCCTGAATCACCTTACTTTACAGACAATCAGGTGATTCGTTCTGCAATATCATAGCCAAAATGGGGAAGTCACACAAGTGATTTTTGTTTAACAGTGTGTTTTTGTTTAACAACCGGGAATTGAACCCACAACCTCCGGATAAAGAGCCAAAAGCTCTAACCAGTAGAACACAGAGGTCGGTGAAGGAATACTCGTATGTTGCGTGCCAAAAGCAAAAAGAAAATACACCTACAAAAACTTTATTGCTAGAGGACATAAACTAGTTATATACTGAATGAATCAGGAAGCAACAAAAATAGCGGAGCTTATCAGAACAAAAACTGAAGATTGTATAAGCTAGCAAAATAGTGTGCCTATCTGGAATCATAGCCCGTAATATTTGCTCAGTATCGACGTAGGCGTCGGGTCACGGGTCACTCACAGCGCACAACATTTATCTTTGTCATTTCCGAAATGACTCCGCTCCTTCCCAGTACGCCTTATTTTCAGTTTATCATAAGTTGGGCCCAACCTCGCAGACAAAGCCCTCAGGAGCACGACAAAACTAGTGAACAAAAGAAAATTTCGAGGGCGGGAAAGAGGAAAACTTTTCTAGTTTTCCACCGCCCTTTCCGCTTGCTATGTTGTTAAAATAGTATAACTGCGTTACAAACTCGCGATACCCATCTTTCGGATGCGTGGGGAATAGACCTCTGTACTGAACTTATCTTGTTACCTCAACTTTTAGGCCTCAATTTTATTAAAAGGCGAAATCATTTTCTCAATATTGTTGAGTACTAGTATTAAATACAGTTTTATAAGGCTGTGACGGAAGGAGTGATTCAATTGGAGCTCAGTTATGATACTCGTATTAGCATTTCTCATCCTTACTTTACTCGTATTCATAATCTATGTCGTGGTGTTTTTGTTTAATTTTTAAAGCGCTTGGTAATCTTCGGGTAGCAAACACGTTTTGAAAACATATAAGTAGGTACATGGTATAAAGGAAAGATTGGCGCGCACTAAAAGAACACAAGCCAACTATCCAACACCAGAACTGATAAATTTTTCCAAAGAAACTATTCACAGAAATTATGGCTCCATAGAAAATTTGCTTATGGACAGTTACTGTCTTAGCTTTTATTTTTATTTTCGTAAGCGAAATACTCGTAGTCTTCAGAAAAATTGTTACCACCGTTGATTGATAATGCGAAAAGTTTCAGTTTTTGTCAAACTGTGTACTTACTCGAAGATTATAACAAGATTCAAGATATTTATTGCAACCACATTTATGTAGTATCACATGTGGACCCGGGAGGGCCCAGCAGTTTCACACTATAAAATTTATTTTATTCCGGGTCTTAGCGCGATAATAATTATTAGGCAAAATAAAGAAAAGCATGTTTGAAAAGTGCGAAAGTCTAAAACAAACCTAATTTAATTAGTATTTTAATTTTAAAATTTTTAGACTGCTTTATTATATCGTAGTTTTATTTAAGTATTTATTTTAGAGACCACTGGACTGAAATAAACGATTTTCATTCGAAAGGCATGTACTTATTTGTCGCCGGGTGTTGATGAACCTAGGTTCCATTTTAATTAGAATCAATCGAATGGGAATTTTTATAAAAAAATATTCCTAAAAATTCGATAGATGGCATTGACATGGCTCTGAAGAAGTATGTGTTGTGCGTGTGGATGAAAGGGCGTGATATAGTCAAAATTTAAGAGGCTACCTCTGCTTTCTGCTCTGCGGGCTACCTCCCGTCCACTAGCGCCCCCATCAGTTAAAAAAATATTACTAACTAATACAAAACTTATCGGGCTGTCCCTTACACCCTTTATAGGTGTCTAAAATTATGATGAGTATTCTACGAACATTTTTTGATTTTCGTTTTCGATATGTTCAGCTTAAATATTTTTTTTTTTAGAATCAAGTGTAATCGAAAATTAAAAAAAAATGGCATTAAATTAAATGATTTCCAAAATATTTTTTTACACCCCAATACACTTCAGACAAAATGGATAAATGACCACCAAAATGGATAAATGATCACCAAATTTATGCTGGTCAAAATTAGCCAGTTCGGTTAGGTTGTGTTAGGTTATCTTGCGACCCCCCCCCCCCGAAGGGTTCCCGCCTTGTCGTGGCGGGGGGGCTTAGTACCCGTGGCCTGGTCTCCCACGGCGAAGCGAAGAGGAACACCACGGGGCCGTTCCGGTGTTCGACTGGGCGGCCCCGGGCGGGGCTGCTCCTCCGGGCTTTGGTCTCCAAGCCCGCGATGGAGCGGCTTATGGCGGTAGGTTGCGGTAGTGTATGGGCGCTATCGCAACTGAGGCGGGCTGCGGTGTCGTATGGGAGGCACCGCAGTTGAGGTGTGGGGGCCGCGGCGGGAGAGGAGTGTCGGTGTTTCGTTGTGCCGCTCTCCCTACCTTCCGCGGCCTCGGCGGGGTCGCCACCGTTTGATGGCGGACGCGGCCCCTCCTTATGTGAGGGCCGTGAAGGGCTTGCCATGTAGGCGGGCGGTCGCTGGTGTGGGGACTGGAAGTAAAGGCTCTGCCGGTTTCCCAGGCTCCCGCCACTCGGGCGACGCGGGAGTGCCGCTGGGTTGTTTTAGTGGGTGGGAGTCCCACATACCCCCAGTCCCCGATGAGAGGGATGATGCATAATGCATTTTTTCCCAGCGTCAACAAAAAAAAAAAAAGGTTATCTTGCGACCACAACGCACGAGCCGAGCGAGCGTGCCGCGGCAGCGGCCGGCGAAGTGCCAGAAGCAAATTTGGTGATCATTTACTTATTTTGGTGAACAAAATTTGGTGAACATTTATTTGGTAAAAATGTTACTATATCTGGTGGTAAGTTAAACATAAGCCAAAAAAAATCCCAGCGGTAGTACATTTATGATGAATTAAAAACGAAAACTATCACAGCTAAGTGGGGCTTTACACGTTAACGAGTAAAAGTCCAAAAGCTGAAAATAATAGAAATAGTAATCAGGCGCTGGGCCTAGCTGTTTGGATGAAATTAGTAGATTGTATCACAAGGCTGTAAAATAATATTTTTAAGGCGAGGGCGCTATTTTGAATCCAGAGCGAAGTGAAGGATTATTGAGTAGAATCCCGAGCATGGCAAGGGATTATAAAGTAGAATCCTGAACGTAGCGAGGGATTCAATAGGTCGCCCACGGTAAAAATATTTTTTCACCTCCAAAGCTCGGAAACATTTGTTTTGTCGGTTAAATTCTGCGGCCAAAAGCGATTTTTGGCCCCTAGCGGGCAAAAGGTTTTTGAAATTCGAACGCGATGTACTTATTATTTTGTAGTATGCTGCAGTACTGGCCGCTTGTAAAACCAGGCACGCACTATCGTTTTCAAGATGAGAAAGAGGGATGCAGCTATAGGAAAGAAACAAATAGTATTATGAATAGTGAATGCCTGGTGGGTAAGGTACTGGCTGATAATGAAAAGTAAATTTAAAATTCGATCGCCTTTTTTTGTTCTCTTGCCCAGATTAATGGACTCGCCCTTTGACTTCAAATCAACGCAATACAAAATAGATTTGCCTGCCACTGCCTATCCTCTGTCTCCATATTGAAATCCAATGAAAATGAACCTTGTTCCGCAAATTTATCAAGTAGTTTATAGGTAGAGTCACGAACATAAGCACAGCAGTCCCAAAAATAATAATAATTTAATTATAGTGATTTCCTTTTTAATGTCTAGTATTCTTTATCTATACATGGCCACTCGTCCGTGAAAACTCTTTGACCTTGAGCTGGTCTCTGGGTACGGAGGTTTGTAGCGAAGCGCTGGTTCAGGTTATACTGGTTATATTTCCACTTGCTTGCTGCCGTCAGTACCATTATGTAGGTATTATGCCCTTACGTTAAAACGTTTGAGTAATTATTTCTTATATTTGAATTGCTATTCTTGCATTATGTTAACATTTCCTCGCTCTAATGAGGTGAAAAATTTTGTGTTTCGCTCGGTAGCAAAGTTATTTTGCGTCTCGTGCCTTGAAACCTTCGCCACGCTCAGGATTCTTCTTTTGAACCACTCGCTTCGCTCGTGGTTCAATCCTAGAATCCTTCGCTTGCTCAGGTTTCAATACGAGGCACTCGCGCCAAATAAACCTTTTGCTGCCTTGCATAACAAATAACTATTGCAGCCGCGTAATACACTCTACTTTTCATCTCTCTCTATGAGAAAAGAATAAGAGGCTCATTGAGACACACTCTTCATTAATTTTAAATATAAAATACCATTACAATATTATTACTTGATGAAACAATACTAAAAATCATATTAAGTATTATTTGTAACAACTGAAAATGTTATTGACATTTTTGTATCAATTAGGAAAGAACCTCTTTGGTTGGTAGTCTTATTTACATTTCAAGCATATTTCTTTTTATATATTCAGAATTATTTTAATATTAGAACCGGCCAGTATCATTTTTCATACAATATTTTGGTTCGACCCCAATGGTTGACCTAAAATATCCTAAAGGTGGACCTAAATTCAAATTCTAATTTTAAATCTCATTTTTACCCGCTACGAAAGTCTCTTGGAGAAAACAGCTACTATTTTGTTCGCCATTATTGACGAACCGTTCAGCGATTTTCGAATAGATGGGATGAAAAAGATTTTGTAAAATCAAAACCTGCTTATTTTGATATTTCTAGGGTAAAGTTGTATAATGTCACGGTCAAAGTGAACAGTATATTTTTGAAGTGAAAACTTCTTTAGCGGCGCTTGGCACTTTTTTTAGATGGGTAAAAAATGTTAAACTCGCGTCAGATGTCGCGTCAGATCTCACGTCAGATCTGTAGCCTGATCGAAAAAGGGTTAACTGTCAACCGTATTGTTATTACAAAACGGGTTTTTGTTCAGTGACATCAAAGAAGTACGCGAGCAATGGCGCGATTGACCCTGACAAAAAGCATAATATTCAAAAATGCAAGTTTTCACTTCTGCCGGCACTCCCGGAGTGCAACCCGTCATTTTTAGGGTTCCGATACCAAAATGGTAAAAAAAGGAACCCTTATGGTGCCGCTCTGTCTGTCTGTCTGTCCGTCTGTCTGTCACACCTCTATATCTCAGCAACCACTCATGCTATCGACCTGAAATTTGGAATAGTTTTATAATATAGTTGCCCAAGACTTTTGGCGGGAACTCGGCGTGGGCTCTTGCCTGCTCGGTTGAAATTCTTGTTTTTTGTGTATGTAGTGATTTAATGGATATTAAAGATAGTGTTTTATGCTGTGAATTAACTACGGAGTGCGCAGCTGATGAAGATTTCAGGCGATCTCGTGTTTGAACCCCGTTTGTGTTGTCTCAAAAAGTCATGGACATTTCCTTCGTAAAGTCCACTATCGCTTTACGGGGGGTGCAATGAACAATTTCCCCTCTCGACACTGGCGGTTCGGTTCGTTCCAGAACCACGAACATTCTAGAACACGACACTGGCAGAAATGTCCCCAAATATGGGTTGACTATTGCCAAATAACAAAAAAAAATAGTTTCCAACTCAATTGCACATGAAAGAATTTTGAAAAAATTATGATTATTAGTGTAAAGGGGGCTGAAATAGGGGGGGCAAGTTTTAAATTGTCGCTACTAGGTCGAGTGGGGTATCATATGAAAGGGCTTTACTTGTACATTCTAACACATATTTTTGTATTTTTTACGTCTCTTAGTTTTCAAGTTATGATGAAAATTTTGAAAAAAAAAACACCATCCCCCCCTCTTATCTCCGAAGTTTGTGAAAGAAAAAAATCTGCATTTATTACAGTTGACAGAAGTTTATGTAAACATTACAGCAAAAATAAAACGATCTTTCTAAGTTGCACAGTTTTTTAGAAATATTCAAATAACCTTTACAAACATATTTAGTTATGCGGTCCTAAAAATGGACTTTATTGCTTCCAAAAATACAAAAAGTATATTGGAACCCTCGGCGCACGAGTCCAACTCGCACTTGACCGGTTTTTGTTACAGAGATTACTTTAAACCCTGAACAATTAATACGGAGAAAACAAAGCAATATTTTCGTCGTAACATACCGACCGCAGCTAAGAGCTTAAACTGTCAGCTTAATATAATATTTGCAAGACCCGTAAAGTTAATCTTCTAACAAAAGAGGGCAGTGAAATGTTATTTCACGTTTTTTCAGCAAGAAGTTTTATTTCCCCCAAGAATGCTGAAGAAAATTTTATTGTAAGTAGGTACGCTGTACAATATTTTTAGATGTCGATACTAGTGTGAACCTAATCCTACAGGGCAATTTTTATAAAGGTAAAAAATGTTTATCAAAATTTGCCAAAAATATACCTAAACAATTTTCCGAAAGAAAATTTTAAAATTTTAGTTTAAAAAATTTTTTCAGAAAATCTGTGTTAAAAATAACCCTCAATAACAAGATATATTTTATGAACTTGAAGACAACTATCTTTCCGTTACTTTTCTAGATTTTGGATAAAAGTTCTTTTTTTATTCCAGTTTTACAAAAGCGTCTTTAAAATTAAAGCTCTTTTAAAACTATTTCCGACACATTATTTGCCCATATATCAGAAAGAGTTAGAAACAGGTTTAAAGGAACTTTAACTTTGAAGAAGCTTTGTGGAACTGGCGGTAAACCTCTGGATTATTTTAACGTCTTCAAATGCCCGACATTAAAACACATAAATACTCACAAACTTTTACGCTTCTTTAGTGTCTTTACAACCTGAACCCTTAGGGTGCGAGTCCGACTCGCACTTGGCTTTTTTTATTTTTTTGGCTTATGTTCCTTGGAAAAAGTTTGACGTTCTGAAGATTTGATACGAGTATGCTCTTTCTGATACACCTTCAGAAAGAGCATATCAAATCATAAGAACGTGAAACTTTTCCCAAGGAACATAGGCCAAAAAATAACCGGCCAAGTGCGAGTCGGACTCGCACCCTAAGGGTTCCGTACCTATCTACCATATGATATACTAAAAGCTTTTGCTCTTTGATTTTAAAAACTCCGCGACCATCCACCCCTCTTTTTTAGAAAAGTTCTTGAAACGGAAGCTCACCTTAATTGGTTCCTATTAGTTATGAGAAAAATTGAAATATTTAATGATTTTAGACTTTTCACTTTATTTGTACTATGAGACCTAACTTCTTGCCAAATTTCATAATTTTAGGTCAACGGGAAGTACCCTGTAGGTTTTGTTTTATTGCATAAATGTATGGAGATGAGGACATAAAAAGCCATATCTTTTGATTGCGTACATACATACATACATACATAACATCACGCCTCTTTCCCGTTGGGGTAGGCAGAGACCACAGTCCTCCACCTGCTACGATCTTGACATACTTCCCTTGCTTCCTGTACTTTCATCAATCCTTTCATACATGCTCGTCGGTTTAGGGTACTTTTAACCTGGCCTTTATTCAGAACGTCCTGAATTTGGTCCTGGTACGTTCGCCTAGGCCTTCCCCTTCCAACGTTTCCATTCACTCTCGCCTGGTAGATCTCTTTCGTCAATCTTCGTTCATTCATCCTCTCTACATGACCAAACCATCTCAGCATCCCTTTCTCGATTTTGGTCACTACGTCTTCTTTTACGCCGCACCGTTCTCTTATCACACTATTTCTAATCCTGTCACTCAATTTAACACCAATCATACTCCTTAGCGCTCTCATTTCCACTGCATTAATTCTACTTTCATGCTTCTTCTGCCATACCCAGCTTTCACTGCCATACATCAGTGTTGGTACCAAAACTCCCCCATGAACAGCCAAACGAGCCTTGTGAGACACCTTCTGACTCCTCATAAAGGCGTGCAGGGCACCATTCACCATGTTTCCAGCATTCACTCTTCTTTCAATATCACTTTCACACTTTCCATCTCTCGTAAACTTTGAGCCCAGATACACAAACTCCTTCACTTGTTCGACTTGTTCTCCATCTATTAATATAGTACACTCTGTCATACATTCTTCTCTTTCAAGTACCATTACTTTAGTCTTGCTTACATTTACTTTCATTCTTTTCCTGTCCAAAGCCACATTCATCATTGTTACCATCTCCTGCAACTCGTCAGCAGATGACGCAAGTACAACTTGGTCATCAGCGTAGAGAAGACATTTGATGAGTAACTCATTCATTCTCAGTCCACACATACTCTCTTTCAGATCAATCAAACAATTATCCATGAACAGGTTAAACAGCCAAGGTGACGCTACACATCCCTGCCTAACACCTTTTTCGATGCTAAACCATTCAGTGTACGCCCCGTTTATTCTGACACAAGCACTGGAATCCTCATAGAGAGATTTCAGTGCTTGAATCAGATGACTGTTTACCCCATACATAGACAATGCTGACCACAATTCATTCCTCACCACTCGGTCATAGGCCTTTTCCAAATCCACGAACGCGCAGTAGACTTTTTGGTTTTTAGCCAAAAACTTTTCAGCTATGCACCGCAAGGAAAAGACCTGATCTGTACATCCCATTTCCTTTCTAAATCCCGCTTGTACATCCCATATTTTATCGCCAGTATCTTTCATCACTCTTTCAATCAAAACCTTTGCATACAGTTTGCCGACGACACTGAGAAGGCTTATCCCGCGATAATTTTTGCAGTCCTGTTGTGACCCTTTTCCCTTGTACAGTGGCACAATCACAGCCTTGCACCAGTCACCTGGTACTTGGCCGTTCGTCCAACACAAGTTGAAAAGGCGGTACAACTGACTAGCCACAATGCCTCGCCCAGCCTTCAACATCTCGACCGACACTCTATCATACCCAGCTGCTTTACCTGATTTCATACTTTTCATCGCTTTCATAATCTCATCCATACTTATCTCACTTACACAATTCTCCTCTTCATTCTCATTCATTTCCACAGAAGACCTAGGTTCGCTGGCCTCTGCTTTTTCTCTCTCAAACAGACTTTCAAAATATTCCTTCCACCTCCTCAGAACACATTCTTCACCTTTTATAATACTTCCATCCTGGCTTCTGATTTTACTCAGCTCCGATGTTCCAAACTTTCCTCGGGCTGTCCGTATGGATTTCCAGAAAAACTTTTGGTTGGACTGGAAATCTTCAGTAAGCCTTCTGTCAAACTCATCCTTACACTCCTCTTTCTTTCTCTCAACAACTTCCTTAACAATACCTTTCGCTCTTTTATATACCTTTCTTGCTACACTTACGTCATCACTTGTTGCCCTCTGCATTCTTTGGTTAGCTTTTACTGCTAACCAATCTGACCATGCTTTCTTCTTCTCACAAACAGCTGCCTGTACACTTTTATCCATCCACATATTCTTCTTCTTTCCACACTTTCTCCTTTTTGACACCCCACGAACATTGACAGCTATACCTACTACTCCATCTTTAAATTCATTCCACAAACGTTCAATATCATTTACTTCATCCAGGTTCTCAAATCTTTCACTCAAGCCTTTCAAGTATTCTTTTCTGACATCCTCCTCTTGCAATCTCTCTACTTTGATACGTTCTAGAACGCTCGTCTGCTCTTGTGGTCTATGCCGCCACCGGTTAAATAGACCACCAATTCGGGTCACAACCAGGTGGTGGTCTGTGTCGATGGCGGCTCCACGATATGCGCGAGCGTCCAGAACTCTTTTTCTCAATCTTTCATCCACAACTACAAAATCGATCATACTTCTCGCATTACCCTCCTCTCTTGTATACATATGGATCCTTTTGTGGTCAAACATAGTGTTTGCCACAAAAAGACTCCATTCCAAACATATCTCAAGCAAACTTATTCCATTATCATTCACACGTTCATCACCAAACTTACCAACAACTCTTTCATAACCGTCACGCTTTCTTCCTACCCATCCATTAAAATCACCTAGCATGATAACTCGTTCATTCTGATCACATTTCTCTAACGTGTCTCTCATATTTTCCCAAAACTCATCTGTTTCTTTCTGGGCTTTCAGGGACTTTCGCGAACCAATATTCGTTGGTGCATATGCACCTAGAACAAAAATTCGGGTCAGTCCGACTTTCAGTCTGACCCAGATGAGTCTTGGGCTCACACACTCGACTTCTTTCACGCACTCTACCATTCTTCCGGAAAGTATGACACCGACTCCCTTACAGCCTCTGCTGGTACTGGGAACACCAGACCAGTACGCCGTGTAAGGGCCGTGTTCTGTGGTGTCACAACCTTTCCGTTTAGTCTCATTCACACAGAGAACGTCTATACGCCTTTCATCCATCATCTGACATACTTCATCTATTTTGCCATTCATTCCACCTCTGACATTCATCGTAGCAAAGCGGCTCTCCGTAGCCCGCTTTTCGCCCCCGGGAGGAACGTGACGTGATGGGTTGCGAACCACACCGCCGCCTTTTAAGTTTTTATTTTTATTCATAAACATTGCGTTCCCACGAGTAGCAAGGGATTACGGTCCATCCTGGCAGAGCCCGCATGCCAGGACAAGGCTAGCCTAGTTCTGGGTTCGCCTGGGCCCAGGGCCTGTGACCGCTTTCGACTAGACTCGCCTCTAGCCACGCATCCATCGGCGCGGTCAACCTTAGATTGGCGGAATGGACAGGGATAAAAGGAACGGGAGGGATAGGTTAGTTGGGACAGGAATACTTGGTGTAGGAAAGGAATAAGGTAAAAGGATATTACTTTCTCGGAAGGATCAGGATGAGTTAGTAATAGCTCGGGGAGCCGGGGTCAATTGCGTTTGCGGGGTTTGATTGCGTCGTTGTAAATAATTGAAATTTTTAGATCTTGTGTGGTTTATGAACCTTAATATTCGTTATCAATTTCAACCTGATACCTTTTCTCGTTCGTGAGAAAAAGGGTCTTGACAGACAGACGGACAACAAAGTGATCCTATTATATCAACAAAGGGTACCGTTTTTTTATTTTGAGGTACGGAACCCTAAAAATGACTACGAAGTAAAGGAGCAGCAGAATGTTCAAGTTTGCTTAGCAAAAAACGAGCCGCATAATATTTATAGATTTTCAAAAAAAATAAGGAATTGAACCCGCAAATAAATTAAGAGCGTTCATCCGTTCAAATCGCGCCTGGAGTCAAAATTAACGATTTTCGCCGAAGGATAAAACAATGCAGTTCTCAGTTTTTAAAGAAGACATTAATATCATATTAGATATTTCACGATCTGTTTTTTGGTTTAAAAATATTTCAAAATATTGGGATATTTTTCCAAATAGAACAGTTTTTTAACACGTCCGTTTTTAACTTAGCGCTGGACTGTCTACGCAGATGCGACATTTACGAGTATGTAGGATCAAATGCTACAAGATTGAAAAAAAATCACCATTCGAAAATTAAGGATATTTTTAGTTTTTAGTTAAAAAAAAACTTGATTTAGGTAAAATTCATTCAAAAAAACTACAATCAAAAGTGACATTTTCAGTAAATTTACGGGATATTAACCGTGTCATTTTAGGTGAAAATGTAAGACATTATTTTTTCTTTTTGGACTAAGCATGTAAAGTCATTCATACTCTAAAATACTGTATCTTTTTTTTTTTTTGGAATAAATTGTATTTATATTTTACTGTGAATTATTTAGTACTCCTATAAAATCGATGCGAGAAAGCGCCAGCGCTTATTCGTGGCCGAGGCCTTGTTGTGTCGACGCATCGGAGTAACGCTCTTAAGTATGCATGCAATTTATGTCCTGCAAAATAATAATTTGCAGATTAGCAAGCAATAACAATAGCAGAATAAGCAAAATAGCAGAAAATTGTGTGTTAGGCTTAATTCGCTTTCTGCTTTGCCATAAAAAATCCTAAAAAAGCTACAGAACCCTACACTTCGAGTGAACGATACGCACTTGGCCGGTTTTCGCTACACGTTGTAAATCTTTCATTAAAAGTTATGACTTTAAAAGCATGTGGCAATGTTGTCTTAACATACTCGTAGCTTCACTTCAAGGAGCTTTGAAAGTTTAAAGTAACTGACAACACACCGTCAAGTTGAGGTCGACCGATTATAAATAGAGTTTAGTTATAAGCGGCTTAACTTCACGCCGTTGAAATATGTTCACTTCAACTCTGAACAACTTGCGAACAAGCTGTTTGTCATCCGACCGAGAATTTAATGGAGTTATAATTCTTGGAGAAGGACATTTTTTGATAAACATTCGCACTGAAATTTGGATTTAACTCGATACTTTGTCTGGACATGTATGACAGTAAACCAACTCTAGTCAGTTGCATAAATTTTTTTTTATCAAGCGTAACGACACAACCGCGGATATTTTCGCCGCGGAGGGTTCCGCTTATTACCCTCGCAACGCTTTTTTTAGGCTACCTATAACACATCTGGCGGAATTTCCGCTGATGTAATAAGCAAGACGTCCACTGCTGGACAAAGGCCTCCCCTAAAGATCTCCATGACGACCGGTCCTGCGCTGCTCGCATCTAGCAGCTTTCCTCAACTTGACCAGATCGTCGGTTCACCTTGTGGGGGGTCTGCCAACGCTTCATCTTCCGGTACTTGACAGATTATTCGGTCACGGAACTTTCCGCGTCGGAATTTCCGTAAGTGTGCGACACGAAGCTGTCATTTTATTTACTTTAAACTTCTGTTCCAAGTCCCAACCTTGTCTTACCTTGATCAAAGACAATAAATACCCTTGACCAAATAAATTTTTGACTATCAGAAAAATTTACAAGTTACTCTAGTACACAAACTCTCGTACGCTTTTAAAGGTTATTTACATTGACGTAAGCCAAAACTAATTAATCTTAAGAAATCAAGATCTTAGCTTCGTTATGAAGGTTCCTTAAGTACATCACCACGTTTGTACGACATATCACTAAAACAAAAAGAAAATATTTTAAGTAATACTTACAAAACAGTATAATAAATTATATTTAAAGCGCAGACATACACAGAAATAACAAACTTACAAGAGAGCAAATGAATTGCCGTCGACTTCTGAAACTGGACTTGAAGCGATGCCGCGTTTATTTTTAGAATAAACAAGACATTTTAATTTATTTTCCTAAGCAGAGCGAAGCTGATGGTTCTCTAGAGAATTACAAAGGAAATGTTATTACCCAGTTTCAAAATGTTCTATATTTAAAAGAACTTGTAACGAATAAAGAACCTTTTAACGACTCGCGATGCGGTTATCCGCCGCGCTCAGTTAAATAGTAACACATCTCAACTGCCACCCATTTACAAAATATATTCAGCCTACGAACATTATCACAAACCGCTCCGACCGAAGCTTCCGAAAGACGCAAAATTAATGATCCACCAAACCGAGACTGGAAACATTTTATCTGTTGGATTTACTCTTTTCATGTGTTTTTTGCTTGAGTTCAGAGTGGTCTGTAAATAACCCCGCTATAGAGAAATCCATGGGTTCATCGGGTAGCTCCAGCATAAATCGCTATCGCTTTCAAAGTTATGATTAGTTTCCAATTGTCAATGATGTGTCGTCATGTTTGAAGTTTCCACGCGAATCTTTTTCCAAAAATTTTGTTAATTTTTACAAATGCAAATACAAAGTCATTTATTTTTACAAAAGTACATTGAAATAAAAAACAAGTAGGAAAATCCTTAGGGCACAGAATTTTTAAGCATTTTAGCTTCTAAAGGAGCCTTTGAATTAATGTCTCCAGGTTTTTGACAAAGAGGTAGGTTGTCTGTTTATTATTTGTAAAAAGGAAATATAAAAAATATTTTAGTTGTGGGACGTCCGACCGGCCGTTTTCCCGTCGGTCGTCCCAGGTACGCTCTTTTGACTGCACGATCTTCCTCCATCCTCTCAACGTGGCCGAGCCAGCGAAGTCGGTCTGATTTGGTCTCTCCAATTATATTGAGTTCAGTCACTAGGTCTTCTACCTCCTGGTTTTTTAGTGATCTACAAGTGCCATCATCACGCCTACTTGGTCCCAGGATCTTCCGGAAAATCTTCCTCTCTGCCACAAAGAGCTTACTTTCCTCTTTTTGAGTCGGTACCGCTAGAGTGACGAAGTGCAGAAGGACCTGAGCGCCCTCCAAAGACCCGATTAGCGTAAGGAGGTGCAGGACGACTGGCGGCTTTTGGTGTTGGAGGCCAAGATACTCTTTGGGTCCCTGAGCCAGCGAAAGTAAGTAAGTAAGTATTTTAGTTGTGAGAAATTTTATTACATGTTATTTTGTAAGTGGTAGGACTTTTGTGCAAAGTCCGTCTGGGGAAGTACCAATCCCTCGCCTATTTCTGCCGTAAAGAAGCAGTGTTTGTACTGCTGTATTTCGATTTGAAGGGATAAGGATCCGGTGAAATTATTGTCATATGAGACATACCATCTTAGTGTGATCGAGTGAGCAACGTGCTTTACTGTCTTATTAGTGTTAAATTATGCCAGTAATAATATAGTAGTTGGTATGAGCGGTGACGACTTTCCAGCAGATGGCCCAACTGCTCTTTTGCACACTTGTAAGATAAAAAAGTGAAGAGATCCGTTTTACTGTCACTTTATAAGAGTTTTTTATTCGATTCTGATCACGATGGGTGCTGGGGCTAGCCAATGAGCCACCCATTTAGTGTCCTCGCCATGACAAACGAGCAACGTTCCTTTCGGAGGCTATCGATCACCGCCTAATGACATTTAAACACTGTCTTCCCTATGATCTTCATGACTTGCTGAATAGACCCAGTCTGTATTGGAAGTTTTCGCTGTTTAAGATTCGGTACACGTTCTATGGTTTGGTGATATATTTTAAAAAGAAGTATCTTTATTCGCAACAGTGCTAATGTTTCTGAAATGAAATAACTAGCCTGTGGTGTCCCGTGTGGTGCCGGCAAAGAATAGTACCAACCCATGCATACCCGTGGGTGTCGTAAGAGGCGACTAAGGGTTATAAACTGGAGGATGGGCAGCAGCATTCTCCTGTGTCTCATACCATCTTACTTACTGCGGTTACCTACAACCGCGGTCCATGGTGCCAGACGTAACGCTAACAAGCGAGGTGACTATGGTACTTCTCCTCTACATTTTTCCAGCATAAGCTAGAATTATGAAGGGAGCTCCCTGTCCTGTAGTGGACGTTGTTATGATGAATGCTTCGACAAACTATGCTAAAATGGTCTTGACGCGGTTTGAATTCCAGTGGTTGTTAATTTTACGTAGTTTTTTCGATATCTTGTTTTTTTTAGGGTTCCGTACCTCAAAAGAAAAAAACGGAACCCTTATAGGATCACTTTGTTGTCCGTCTGTCTGTCTGTCTGTCTGTCAAGACCCTTTATCTCACGAACGGGTAAAGGTATCAGGTTGAAATTAATACCATATATTAGGATCCATGAACCACACAAGATCTGAAAATTTGCAATTTTTTACAACGACGCAATCAAAAGATATGGCATTTGATGTCCTCATTTCCATACATTTATTCAAAAATGAAAAACCTACAGGGTACTTCCCGGTGACCTAAAAATATGAAATTTGGCAAGAAGCTAGGTCTCACAGTAAAAATAATGGGAAAAGTCTGAAATTATTAAATATTACAACTTTTCTCACAACTAATGGTAACCAATTGTGGTGAGCTCCCGTTTCAAGAACATTCATATAAGAGAGGGGTCAAGTTGGATGGTTGCTGAGGCGATTTTTGTTTTAGTTCTATTTAAAAACGGGAACACTTACAAACTTGAAAATTGGTATGTTTATAGGGCATAGGCTATAAAATAATAACAAATAATAAAATTTGGTCAAGCGCGTGTCGGACTCGAAAAATCTAGCACATTAACTTACTGAAATTTCAACTAATACAATTATGTTTATGTGGTGGTACGGAACCCTCAGTGCGCGAGTCCGACTCGCACTTGGCCGGTTTTTTTACTTATTTTTACTTAATTATTTTTTACTTATTAGGTATAGTAAGTAGTAGTAGTAGTAAGTATTCACATAGCAGTAATTAGTACCTGGTCGACCGAGATTCGCTCTTTAATAGCTACCTCCTATGGCTACCTCAACATTAAAATATCATCGGGTGAGCAAGCTATGCTCCTCACCAACAGATGGCGCTGTAGGTTTATGTCTAAAACGCGGTTTTTTTTTAAATGCTTAAAAGCACGGGAAAAATGAATTTTCCCAGACATAAAACCTAGCTAGATCGATTTCTTGCCCCCAAAAACCCGTGTATACAAAATTTTATCGAAATCGTTAGAGCCGTTTTCGAGAAACCGATTACAAATATATATATATATATATATATACAAATATTGCTCGTTTCATAGTATAGGATTATGTGCATATACCTACTCAAAAGCACTTTAAAATGTTCGTAACCGAACGCTTACAATATTTTATAGAGTATGTGTCAAAACTATTCTATCATGAACATAACGTACAGCTGCAAGCAGAATATTTTCAAACAAATATACATGCTTTAGCAGTAAGGAGTTGTTTTCGTTTAATAAAAAAAAATTCTGTCAACATTCCCAAGAGATTTTGTGTCATATTGTTGTACGATTGCGCTCCTGGCGATCTTTGAGTCCAACAAATAGGTACCTTCCTATGATGAAACCGTATTGTATTGGATTTCCTCTCTCGTGTTTACAAAGTGGAAAACTGGAACTGATGTTTCGCAGTCTCCTTGATATTTTCTTTTCTTTCTTTTTTTTTTGCTCATTGTTCGTTAGTGTTTAGCGACGAACAACTTTTTTTAAATTATGTTATTTCTGTATCATCAATAAATTATCCATAGCCTGAAAAGATTTTATAAAAAATTTCAGCTGTCTGAATACACATCGTAAGGTTGTGGATCAGGGGGACAATTCTTGAAAGTCACCGGGTGATTATCGAGATTTTTAAAATTAAAAAAAGTTACGATAAACTCATAAAACTCAAATTGTAATTATGGTAATTTTAAAACTGAACATTATTTTATAATTAACAAATATTGATTCTTACTTTTGAGGAGTTTAACAGGGCTAAACTAAATTTTTAAAATCTCGAAAATCACCCGGTGACTTTCAAGAATTGGCCCCCAGGTCTGAATTTTGTGTGATATTCTATTGATGAATGGTATCGATTTCATATGTGTCAACGCGTATAAAACTATAATTTTTCACCATTACCATCTCAAGAATGGTTTTAGAACAGAAAAGCCGCCCAAAATTATTATTTCAAATAAACAAAAACACTAATTTATGATTTTTTTTTTCTGAAAATCAAGCCTGATGCACCACCTTAAGACAGTCAACGATGACTTCTAAAATAATGTATCATTGATTGATGATACAGGAATAACAAAATTAAAAAAAAGTTGTTTTGGCTTCTTATCAAGTATTACTGACGGAGAATTTTAAATTAATTTATTACAAATATTTTATTATAATAATATAAACGTCAATAATGTATTACAATAGCATTACAATTTTAATTTAACATCCGTTGCAACGTAGCTTGATTCTGTGATATGAGTTTGAAGTGAAAATTTGAAACAGATTCTTTTTGTTTTGTGATTTAAAACATCGAATGTATCAAGCTTGATGTGCTCTTGACTGTGCATCAAGCCTGACACATTGGACTTAGTATCATTCTTTTTCCATCAACCCTAATAGCATAAAAAACAAAGTAACAAAAAAAAATAATGAATAAGTTGCACTGCGTTATAGTTTAACATTCTCTTACCTGTACTATATTGTATATTTTCGCGGATTCTTACATCGATATTCCGGCTTTATTAAGCTCCCGATATTTCCGAATTGAAAATTTTGCTATGAGAAACCACGGTTTGACCATTTTTTGAATTCATACGAACCATTATTAGCTTGAAAAACATGCGTTAAGGTCAATAATACAAAACATCATAACTATTCATTTACCTTATAATCCCCCAGGTCAGTAACTGCGCAAGTAAGCACAGCCTCTCTGCCCAGCGCCACAGTGACATTCTCTATGGCCCGTGCGAAGTCAGGTTCCGAATCTCGCAAGGAGGCAGTCGGGCCCACTTTACTTAGAGGTGACGTGGTCTGGTGCCGCATACTGCTCCTTACCACTGGAAACAAATAAAAAAAATATTGTCTAAAGAAGATAATCGACTTCAATCTAAACCCTACTCAAAACTGGTATACCTTATTTAATCCATTGATTGTAAGATCAAACCATCAACTTGCGAGCTCTGAATATTTTTGATGTTTTGGCCAATATATCTATGAACCTGTTACGCAACATTTCGTTGGCTTGTTTTTATTCTACTGGTGTTTACGATTATAGAAAGACACACGTCTACGGCCTCAGACATTGCAGAGAATCAGACAGACCATTAAAATAAACAAATTTACTATTTTTTTAATGTATAGCGACCTACGCCTTCATCTTTGCTTAATGCTAGGGTGAATTTGTAGAGAAAATATATATATGTTTTTTATTGGCTTTTGGGGAGACTAACAGCAAATTTGAAATTATGGTCCTCTTCATGTGTTTTATGATCCTAGCCCTGGTTTTTTTTTACATTGCAACAACAACACCCTACAAGTTTTCGTTGAATCATAGAACAGATCCCAAGGTCTGTGGGTTGGATAGAGTTTGTGCCAATTTTTGAGAATTGAGTTCCTGGGTGCACATAGCTGTAGTACCTAATTCTACAGTCCAGCTAACTTGTAAAATTAGTTATAATAGTGGTAGAGCTTTTTGACCGTATCAGGCTTTATTTCTCAATTCAATCAGGAAATGGGAAACTTTGTCGATTGCTTTCAGTTTGGGGCGTCTTTGATTCATTGAGCGCCTTTCACGGAGCAACGTTGTCCAAGTTCAATATTGTCCCGAGTTTTCTTATTTGATGAAAAGATTTTTTTTGTCCTTTTATTTGTTTCGTTTATTTTGAAGCAATGATTTTTTAAATATTTCTACAAAAGAAAGCTGGTGGTTTTGTTCAATAAACAGAGTAGGTACCAAGGTACCAGGGTAGGTAGATGTAATGTATTTAAAAATGCTTATCAATGAATTTAGATAAAGTTTTTATGTTAAATTACCAACGGGTTTGATTTGTTCTTGATTTGTTGTCTATAGTCGTACGTATAATTTTAGCAAAATAAGCTCTTATGATCATAATAATAGTAATAGTATCTAACATAAGTATGATTAATATATTGTTGTTACTTTTGTATAATTTTTGAGCTTGCGCACAGTCTACTTCTCCAATATTTTTTCACACTCGCCTAGGTCTGCTGGAAGACATTTCTTTATTGAAATAAGTAGGTAGTACCTGTTGTGTCGTTTTTCTTTATGTATTGTCCATTGTATTTTTTTGTGTGCAATAAACAATAAATAATAATAATAATAATAAGCTTCAATTATCTTCATAATTAACTTGAAACTGAACAATTTTGCCAAAGAAACATAGTTCCAGAAAGATGGTTCCCATACAAATAGCTCATACTTATTTGTGTATAATTCTGGTATCAAAACTATTCCCCAAAACACGAAAACACAGACTCATTAATTACATAAAGTTACCGCTTGTGACCACAATACAAAACCGCTCTTGTGTTACAAATCCTACACTTATCCGCATACGTACGTACGTAAGTGAAATACACACATTCATAACATTTCCTGTACGGCCGCAATCCCGAAAATCACTTACAAATCTCGCACTTTTACCTCGCGGAGATACTAACCGGACATATAAAGTAGTAATTTATGCGACAGTGCCGACCCAAGAGGGCTCGACCCTATTCAAATTAGCCCTGCAATATATGCTTCCAGGGTTGAGCGTATCCTTTTGGACGTCTCATTTGATAAGGGAGACGGAGGTTTTGTTTGTTTACAGTGCGTTACTTCTTTTATAAAACAGTTTTTTGAGGTCTGCCCCATTTATAGCATTTTTATTATTGGTAATAATGTAATCTTTTTATGTGCTATGATGGCGGCAGCGAAATGATCCTGCACAGAATATTGTTATCAAAACTTAAATGACCGACTGTTGCTACACTAGTATTATTTTTTCACTTATTAGATTGTATCTTGATTCTATCGCAGTCACTCGCACCTGATTACCTCTTCCTCAATCCTCACTTTACTTTACACAAACAATAATTATTAGCCTTAGCTATATTAGAAGTCATACAAATTGCCCGTTAAATCACAGGAAAAAAAAAATTTTTTTTTTGGTGCCTCCGTAGGATTCAAGCAACATTTTTTTTATGATCAGGCGTGAAAGGGGTTTCATCCGCTGTGGCCGTAACAAGATAGCTGTCTAATACCCGAAACATTACACTAAATTTAAATTACATCAATATAATAACTTTCACTACCACGCAGCAATGTATATGCAATGTCTTCAACAAAGCAGAAACGTCAACTCGGATTCACATTCCTCTGTCAGTATTTCATACCCAAATATGATTTCAGACGCACGATTTAGCAAAAGATATGTAATACTTGACCAGGGTAACAATAGAACTAGCGCACTCTCCGGAATAAATAAAATAAATAAAAGGGTTTCTATACAATCAATACAGGATGTTAAACTATAATAAACAATTACATAATACAGTCTAAGTAATAGTCACAACACAAAATACGAGCGAAGCTAGAAGGTCATTATTCTAAGACAAGGAAATTGAGGTAAATATGATTCCTACAGAGAATCAAACAGTTTACTAGTTTACAGACTACTCTTTAATGATGACTCGAATACGTGAGTGTAGTGCCTTGCGTCTCGCATAAATTCTTCACGTCTTGGAAAATGTCTAGCCAAAACTTTCGGCAGCATAGTGGAGCGGTTTTTTAAAAGGAATAAAAAGGGATGCCTGTAAGTTGATACTATATAAAATATCCATGATATTTTTAAAACCTTTTGTTTTTAGAACCGGCATAATAATATGCGGGATCTAATATAGGAATATCTTTTGTATTTGTTTGTACACGTAACGTCAAAGGGCAGATAGTGAAAATAATACATAATAAACGATGAATGTTTTAATTAAAAGGGCAATCATTTTTATATCTTTCTTTTTTATGGCTCTCTCTCCGTGGTCTAGAGTTAAAAAAAAAATGAAAAATAGTTTTATTTGATATTTTAGCAATTACATACATAATTACATTTTGCCAAACTTTTTTAAAGTTTGTCGGCAAAAGTGTAAGCTCCTTTAAATCAAAATAAAATAATAGTAATTAAAATTAAAATTTAAACAAATTAATCCAAAACAAATAAATTCAAAATTTTAAATCTTACTAACTAATCAAATAAGCATACAAAGTAAAATATTTTTTTATCAAATAAGCCTTAATTTACTAACAATATATATTTTTTTTATATTGATATTTTCCATTAGGTATTTTAAGACTTTATTTTTAAATAAACCTTTTGTTTCACAGTCTTTAACATCTTTAGGTATATCATTTAATAGTTTAGGTATTACATATTTTCTGCACCTTTGACCAAAATAGTTATTAAATTTAGATCATCATCATCCTCATAACATCCCATAAAACGTCCACTGCAGGACAGGGAGCTCCCTCCAGAACTCCAGCAAAAACGCGTGGTACTTTGGAGGGGATTTATCATAGTCACCATGCTTGTAAGCGTTGCGGCTGGCGACCGCTGTTATTGGTGACCGCAGTATGTAAGATAGTACGATACACAGAAATAACGGTTCATAAACCCTTAGTTGCCTCTTACGACACCCACGGGCAGAGATGGGTTGGTACTATTCTTTGCCGGCACCACACGGGACGGTCTCGAGTGTTTGTCTCTAAATCCGGAGGTTTTTGGGCTTAAACTTCGGTCAAAATCAATCGAATACTGTGAAATTGTGTCACTTTCTGAAACTTCTCCAGTTTGGTCCTAACTTATTTCTTTGGATTGCAGGGTGAATCACCCAATTTTCCGAAAGGTTAGATGATTCCGGCTTCGTAAGAGATGTTAAGCTATTGGTCCCTACGAAGGATTCGTTAATGAGCTAAATCATAAGATTTTGGTGGCTCTATAACTCTGACATTAGGGTTTGTGAGATTGGTCACCGATTGGTCTCTACCTGTGTCTGTGTTCCCGAGTTCGTATAACCTGAATCTATTCAATTCGCGAGTGAATAGCCTTCTTCTGAGCAAGCTCGCTCCATCGTCACCTCGTCTTTGCCCTCAGGGCTAGATCGAGGTCAAAAGTAAGCCCGTCGACCAAATAATAGTAGATTAGTAGCCAAGGGCTGTGAGGCATCGATTGCAGCCCGAGATATTTAGGCGCACGAGCGCAGCGAGCACATCTCGATTGTGAGGTAAGTAGGTCCTTATTACCACCAAATTGTAGGTGATCAATTAGCGCTCTAGGGTAATAATGTAGCTAGAAAAGCCCTAGGGCGGTAAGTCATAAAAAAAAACACTTCACTCTTTCAAAATTTAATTACTTACCTCCCTAGGGCTTTTCTAGCTACATAATAATGTAATATGTGGGTAATAACCCTAGAGCGCTAATTGGTCACCTACAAGGGGGTAATAAGGACCTGCTTACCGAATTTGAGAGATGTAAACAAAAATTACATCGCACACGATGTGATCATTGTGTTTAATTTTCAGTTTAAATGCTTATGATGAAAATTCAACGAATTATTAAAGAGCCAAACATTTTACACATTTTGGCAAGTCCATTTACACCAGAAGCCAAATTCATTTATGCAAAGAGCCAATTTCATTTCCTTAAAAAAACCTTAAAAAATATATTTTAATAGAAGTTTTAAATTGAATTGAATATTTATGCGAAATCGGGTTTGAAGTTTGTGATTTCCATGGAAAATTAGTTTCAGGGTCCAGAAGATTTTCCCAAGTTTGTAACTTGGAGTTTTTGATTATATTTGCAGATTTTAACTGCAATTGAGGATTTGAAAGTACTATTTACTTTTACATGATCTTTAAAAATGGTCTTTTAATTAATATTTTTAGGGTTTCGATACCTAAATGGTAAAACCCTTATTGTGCGACTTTGTCCGTCTTTCTGTCCGTCTGTCACACCTGTGTATCTCAGCAACCACTCATGCCATCGACTTGAAATTTAGAATAGATTTAAAATATTTTTGCCCAACTTAATCACACATGAAAGAATTAAATATATTATTATTAATGTATAGGGGGCCCAAATAGGGAGGATAAATTTCAGATTGTCATCACTATGTCGAAATCATTTGAAAGGGCTTTACCTGTACATTCCAAAATATATTTTTGTTTTTTTTTGCGCCTTTTAGTTTTCAAGTCATGATTAAAAATGTCAAAAAAATACCATTCCCCCCCATATCTCCGAAGTTTGTAAAAGGAAAAATATGAATAAATTACAGTCGATAGAAATTTATGTAAATATTACAGCAAAAATAAAACGATCTTTTTAAAATGCACAGTTTTTTAGAAATCTGCGAAAAACCTTTACAAACAAATTTAGTTTTGCGGTCCCAAAAATGGACTTTATTACTTCCAAAAATACTATAGGTAGCTATATAGGAACCCTCGGCGCGCGAGTCCGACTCGCACTTGACCGTTTTTTTTATCTATACAATTTTTAAATATATTTAATTACGTCAGCAATATAGTGGTGATAAAACCAGTATCAGCTGAACCAGCAAAATGCTACAAGCAACCGAAACAAGAGGTCAAAAATAAAATATTTTAATATTCTAATATTTTAATATTCAACAATGATTAAATTATTTTCAGTTTGAAAACTTACCTCTGACGTGCGACCACGTTACCTAAGTTATGAAGTGGGCATTGCTACAGTTGCAGATTGGCAAGCCAGACTCACGTCACGTTTTTTAAAAAGTGTAAAGTCGCCAAAGGTCGTTTGCTTTGGATTGACGACTACTATCCAACGTGCCTCCTGAAGCACGGAAAACACACTAGCTGCTAGTCGTCCGTTTACTTATCTTTTGATCAATCTATGAAAAATAATCAAACATGATAGTTTATTGAAGTTGCAAGAGAAAAGAAAATGTATTTGAAGGCGATCATAAAAGGGCTAGAGTGAATTTAGGTTAAACCGAGCCCCATCCATTATTAGAATGGACTCTCAATAAACTTCGGTGAAGCAATTTTGGTCGCGTATACCCTTCTCAGATATACCTTCCGCAATTTAATAATGGCCATTAACAGGTATCTATACATAGTGTGACCAAAACTGCAATGAGATTTCTGTTTTTTCAATTTCTCGAACTCCACATAGGACCTGTTATTTCTACGAGTATATATTCTGACGCGCTACGACTTAATTTTTAATATATATATGATAAAACTCGTATGTTTTTTTTTATCAAATGAAAATTCGCCGCGTATGCTATGTAATTTAGTTTCACCCTGTACTTGAACAGTTAGAAGAGTAATGTAATGGGTGGCTTTCAGTCGGCCACAATTTAACGCACTAGGCCGTAAGGGTCGGGAATGGCCTCGTAAAAAATGTGAGAAAATGCCACCAATCAGAGGTGAGATTACTACGAGAACCCAAATTGTAACGTTAGAAGGTAGATTTTGATAAAATATTTCTACATATTTTGTGACTTCACAGAAAATAATTTTACTATCTCACTAAGACCATGAATCTGAACAACTTTTCCATAGGAACATTGGTCGAAATACGAAAAACCGAATTTAACCTCCCATACAAAATGCGCTATCAATTGCGCAATGCGCTATTACGGTTCATGAGATACAGCCCCTTGACAGACAGACAGACACACATCTAAGGTCCCGTTTTTTTCACCTTTTGGGTACGGAACCCCAAAATATTGTTGGGATGACTTCAAAAACCTACGAACTTCGAATGATACTGTGACAGTAAGCAATAAATGTAATTAATCTACGTCATTGAACACATATTTATTTTATACTAGCTGGTGCCTGCGACTTCGTCTGCGCAGGATTAGTATTTCGGGTACTACTTACTTGATATTTTGGACAATTCATACAATATATCTTTATAAATTGTAGCCTATATGTTACTCTGATGTACCTATATTATTGTAAAGTTTCATTAAAATCCATTCAGTAGTTTTTACGTGAAAGAGTAACAAACATCCATCCATCCATCCATACTTACAAACTTTCGCGTTGATAATATTAGTAGGATATTCCACTTCCATTTATTCGCAATAAGTAAATGTTTTTGAGTTCTCGTACTTGGCACATGAATAGGACTGTTAAAAGCATATCGTAAGCGATTGATGGTACGTCCGTTCATAAATAGGCACCGCTTTCCGATACGAATACTTTAAAAGCTGTCGTAGAAATAGGGCATCTTTTGATATTACGCTACGTATACCAAACCTATGAGGAAATTGAATAGAGCTTACATTGATTCTCGACGAGTTCTTTTCCGTGGAGAAAAATATCAACATAGAAAAGTAAAAAGCAGCTAAGATGAAATTCAGAATGCAGACAGTGCGACAAGGCTTATAATGAACGTGGCAAAAAAGGAACCAACACCGCCACCATGTGAAACGTCATTTTTGACAGTTCACCTATACAAACCAGCGCCCCCGCCCGCGTTCGTTATAAGCCTTGTCGCACAGTATACAGTATTTCAAAAACGGGCCAAGTGCGAGTTGGACTCGCGTACCGAGGGTTCCATACCACTAAGGTAAAAATACAGTCTTAGTTATGGGGGCACAGTCACGCAGTAGTATATTAAATTTGCGAGAGCGCGACTCGCACTTGAACAGTTTTTATAATTTGCTGTTATTCTTTAACTTATGCACTAAAGTAGGGTCAACGTAAGAAGTCCGTCTTGACGTTTCCTTGACACGAATGCACAGAGTTTATTTTTCTTTGTAGGTGATAATTTTTCATACGTTTGACAGCTGTCACAAAAGACCTATTAAGATGGAGTAGTCACCATGCTTTTTAGCTTTACGGCTGGCGCCATGGACCGCGGTTGTTGGTGACCGCAGTAGGTATGTAAGATGTCCGATACACGGAAGGACGCTGCTGCCCATCCTCCGCTTTATAAACCCTTAGTCGCCTCTTACGACACCCACGGGTAGAGATAGGTTGGTACTATTCTTTGCCGGCACCACACGGGATAAATGTCTGTATGTGGTACTGACGTGTAAAACATGTCCAGTGGCTGGCGACTAGAGTTGACAAAGACTGCGGTAACGTTTACATACTAATATACAAAATATCACGCCTCTTTCTCGTCGAGGTAGGCAGAGAACATAGACCTCCACCTGCTACGATCTTGACATTATTTCTCTAGCTTCCTGTACTTTCACCAATCCTTTCATGCATGCATGCTCGTCAGTTTAGGGTACTTTTAACCTGGCCTTTGTTTAGAACGTCCTAAATTTGGTCCTGGTACGTTCGCCGAGGCCTTCCCCTTCTAATGTTACAATTCACTTTCGCCTTGTAGATCTCTTTCGTCAATCTTCGTTCATTTATCTTCTCTACATGACCAAACCATCTCAGCATCCCTATCTCAATTTTAGTCATTACGTCTTCTTTTACGCCACCACCTTCCCATTGAACGTTCGTTAAGGAACTTTTGTAATAAACCAAATAATCCAATAAAAAATTTATATACATCTTGTGTTTAAGCATACTTTAACATGAGAACGTGAAAACATGTCTTTTCGATTATAATAAGAAGCGTAAATGATGCGTTGACTTCGATTATGATATGATGATAACAAATTTTTGACACCATTAAATAATTATAAAAATATTGTTATTATCAAGGAGTTAGTATAGTTTATGTTATTATTATTCTTCTTCTTCTATCGTGTCCACGGAATATAAAAGTGTCGATGGCAACACTCATACTCTTTTAGACCATATTATTGTAAGAGGGGCAAACTTTTAAATGTTCCTTACTAGTTCAAATAAGGTATCATATGAAAGGACTTCATTTGTACATTCCAATATAGTTTTTTGTTTTTTTTTACGATTTTTAGTTTTCAAGTTACGATGAAAAAATGTCTAAATAAGTATCATTCCCCCCCCCTGCGAAGTATTATCTCCGAAGTTTGCAAAAGGAAAAAGGTCCTTTGCAAGAAACGGACACGTTTAAACCAATATGACTCCCTCCTTCTTCTTCCTCGGTCCCTCACTGATGAGGTTAGCGACCACATATAGTTTCCTACTACAGACTGCGATTATACTCGTATGATGTGTGGACCTTACGCTGCGTGTTGCCGCTCGCTGCCTTCCACACTCTGTCTGACCATCTTGTAGGTGCCCTACCCTGAGCACGTCTGCCTTCCATTTCACAATGCCTTGACTCTACTCCCTCCTAGTAAGCGGAAAATGCTGCTATTGCAACATTCTTGGACTGTTTCGTATGTGCAGAATGAGCTCCCTTTATCTAACATGAGCAGAAAAATCTTCTATAGATATGTATGGTATTTGTAAACTTTGACGCCATTATTTCATGGCAATGTTAACGACTTTCATGTCACAAAACACATTTACAACAGTTAATTTTTAGGGTTCCGTACCTCAAAATAAAAAAACGGAACCCTTCTTCTTCGTGTCAATGTTCAAATACCAGATGCTTTTAAATGTCTTCCTCCCAAAACCTTGCCACTTCTATGGCTTTATTCGACGCCTCACGAAGATCGTCGCCAGTGCAGGTGAAGGGGCACAGTGGACAAGAGAGCAAGTGCGCCATGTTCTGAGATGGAGCTCCACAGTCACAGTGCTTTAGCAACTGGTCTGCGAAGCCCCACCTCGCCATGTTTTCTCTGCAGCGGCCAACCTGAGTTCGCAGACGGTTTAGCGACTTCCAGGTTGACCACTGCAGATTGTGTCCTGGTGGCAGAGTTTCTGCAGGTGGGACGTATCCTGATAGGACGGAACCCTTATAGGATCACTTTGTTGTCCGTCTGTCTGTCTGTCTCTCAAGACCCTTATTCTCACGAACGGGTAGAGGTATCAGGTTGAAATTGATAATGAATTTTAAAGTCCGTGGACCACACAAGATCTGAAAATTTCAATGTTTTACAACGACGCAATCAAAAGATATGGCTGTTTATGTCCTCATCTCCATACATTTATGCAAAAAAGCAAAACCTACAGGGTACTTCCCATTGACCTAAAATTATGAAATTTGGCAAGAAGCTAGGTCTCACAGTACAAATAAAGGGAAAAGTCTAAAATCATTAAATATTAAAAAAATTCTCACAACTAATAGTAACCAATTAAGGTGAGCTCCCGTTTCAGGAACTTTTCTATGCGCGAGTCCGACTCGCACTTGGCTGGTTTTTTTTATTACATTTATTGCCCTATAATTGTAAAAAAAATATTAAGTTTATGTCGAACTAGAAAACGACTGTGTTTTTCTGTTCGCTTGAAACTTAAAAGCTTCATCTGATTAAAATGTCCGATGAACTCTTTATCAAAAGAAATGGAGACGTCTTAATTTAGGGTAGAAACAATGCATCCACTTTCGAAACTGTAACAATCAGTAATCCTCTTAAAACTGTTTCGGGAAAATTTGGTAACAAACCATAAGTCTCCTCTTAACTTCGATAATAGCCACGCAGTTCTGTTGAGTATTTATATTCGTCAATCTGTATAAAGTTATTTGTCGCTGTAGAGAAAACATGGTGAGATCGGGCTTCACAGACCAGTTGCTAAACCAGTTGCTACACAGGTGTATGTGGAGTTCCTTTTCAGAACATGGCGCATTCGCTCTCTTGTACATTGTGCTAACGAGAATCTTTAATCTATAAATCTTAAACGCCATAGAAGCAGCTAAATATTGGGAGGTGGATATCTAGTTGGTGTCTATTCATAACATTGACACGAAGAAGAGGAGGACGCATTCTCGAGTTAAATTCTATACTACTCTTATAGTTGCTGTTGTTTTTCATACGTATGAATCCTACATACATACATACAAACATAACATCACGCTTCTTTCCCGTCGGGGTAGGCAGAGACCACAGTCCTCCAACTGCTACGATCTTGACATACTTCCCTTGCTTCCTGTACTTTCATCAATCCTTTCATACATGCTCGTTGGTTTAGGGTACTTTTAACCTGGCCTTTATTCAGAACGTCCTGAATTTGGTCCTGGTACGTTCGCCTAGGCCTTCTCCTTCCAACGTTTCCATTCACTCTCGCCTGGTAGATCTCTTTCGTCAATCTTCGTTCATTCATCCTCTCTACATGACCAAACTATCTCAGCATCCCTTTCTCGATCCTGGTCACTACGTCTTCTTTTACGACTTATGAATCCTACTAATATTATAAACGCAAAAGTTTGTAAGTATGGATGGATGGATGGATGGATGTTTATTACTCTTTGACGTAAAAACTACTGAATGGATTTTAATGAAACTATACAATAATATAGCTTATACATCAGAATAACACATAGGCTACAATTTATAAAGATATTGTGTAAATTGACCTGCGAAGACGAAGTCGCGGGGACCAGCTGGTTACTCATAAAGGTATTTACCGTAATGTGCATGAATTATTGATGTATTGGGTGTAGACTGGTGTATCTAAAATGGTACGATATAAAGTAACTACGTTTTCAATCTTTCGAAAATATATTCTTAGGTAGGCAGACAAATCCTCTAATTCATTTCCTCAGTATATGTCATTTCATAGAAGACGATCAAAGTCAAATATTTATTTACAAGAACACGAGCGAGAAATGCTATTTATAGTAATAAAGGGAGACCGTTCTTCTTCCTACGTATTAATTACTTGGGTAAATATTATTTTCTCTTATTTAGTCAAAAAATACTCGTGTGCGCGAATTGAAGCTAATTTTTTTACATATATCAAATTATTTTCTAACACTGTTATGAGTTCTCGGTAAAAACCAGCCAAGTGCGAGTCGGAGTCACCCACCGAGGGTTCCGTACCACTGAAGTAAAAATACCGTCTTAGTTAGGGACGCGCAGTTGCGCAGAAGTGTATTAAATGCGCGCAAATCCAATTAGTACTAAACCATTTTATTTAATTTGTTGTTATTCTATAGCTTATGCACCTGTTTTTATGATAGAGCTAAAAAACACAAGAAAAACACGTTTCCCGTGTGTAGGAGATCCCTTATTATTGTTACGAACGTGCCGTTGTGTTGTCAGCTGCCATACTGTCACGAACGTGACGTCGTTCTGCCAGCTGTCATACGAAAGAACTGTATCAAAATTTCGACAAGAGCCGCGTGGTCCAGGGGATAGAGCGTTGGACTAACAAGCCGATGGTCGCCGGTTCGAATCCGACCTACCCGTGAATGTTTTATCATTTATAATTTGTTTAGAACATTCTAGAAAGAAAAAAATCTAACAAAAACCTAAATTCAAAAATGAGTCTAGAATGTTCGGGAACGAGTAGCACGGGTACATAAGCCGGGCCACCGAGCGGCTACGCCGTAGTTCAGTGGAAAGTGATCTAAAGTGAGAAACAAGGAAAAGAAGAAAAGTCCTAAGGAAGAGGAAACCTCATAGGTAACTCAAGAGCGCACAGAGGGAAGACTCTGTGGAAGAGGTGCCTGAGGAAGAGGTCCCGGAGGGAAGACTGCTCGGATGGAAGTCTCGCATAGAAGAGGTCCCGGAGGGAAGAGTGCTTGGAGGGAAGTCGCGCATAGAAGAGGTCCCGGAGACAAGAGGAACTCGGAGGGAAGACTCCGAAGAAGAGGTCCCAGAGGGAGGCGTGATAGGAGGGAAAACTCCGTTGAAGAGGTACTAGAGCGAGGACTGCTCGGAAGGAAACTCCGTAAACGAGATCCGAGAGAGCACGAAGAGGATCGGAGGGCGAACTTGGTGACGTGTAAATAAGAAGCTTGGATTGTAAATAACTCCTAAATAAACGTAAAAATCCTATATTGGCGTTTCACTCCAATCCCGAACCGCTATAGCTCGTAATTTTTTTTTATTTATTACGTAATCCGCCATAATAACACAATCTGTGAAAATTTCAGCTACGTATATAGCTACTGCGGTCCAAAAGATACAGCCCTCGGACAGACAGACAAACGACGTAGGCTTAGTAATAAGGCTCCGTTTTCGGACCCTTCGGGTACAGTACCCTGAAAATTTTATAAGTATGTAATAATTTGAGGGACATTACACACAAGGTCAACAAAGGATACTTACTTAAAGAACAAGTTAACAAGTACGGGCCAATTCGGTAAGGGTGTTATTTTCTATGTTATCTTATGCACTTGTACTTAAAGAGAAAGGTTCATCATCATCATGATATGCCGTTAAAACGTCCACTGGTGGGAAGGAAGATCCCTCCAAAATTGCAGAGAAAGTGCGTGGTACAATTTTTAGGGGAAGTAACATTGTCAGTATTGTCACCACGCGTGTTAGCGTTGCGGTTGGCATCATGGGCCGAGGTCGTTAGTTGCTTGTACCGATCAATGAATTTCAATTTCAGTTTTACGTTTTGCTTCCACATTGTTGTTCTTAAGGTCTAATAAGTTTAATCCAGTATAATGTGGAACCTGCTATTAGGGCACCGCAATCCAATAAAGTAGAAACTGTCAGGATGTTTCCCTCTTCTCTTCTTTCAGTTACTGAAGGTCGTGTCCTTAGATTATGAATAACGGCAGCTTAGATGGTCGTGTCTTACTTGGACCGTCATCGTAGATGTCATGTGTTTCCCCTTCACTGCTTCACTATTAAAAAATTTACCTGGTTCTTTATGTTGGTTGACCCTGATTTTCCGCTACTGAATGTGTCCTGACTTGTACTCTAGCATTTTATGTTTTTACCTAAAGCATACACTATAACATCCAGACACAGAAAAAAACACCTTTGACCATCGCATAAATTTTGTCCTGGGCGGAGATCAAACCCGCAACTGATGATGCAGAAGAAAAGGGCGCTACCATTGCGCAAACAAGCCAGTAAGAAAACAGAACATCTATTCAGCCAAGCCAGCAAGGTCGTGGTACTAATGGTTGCCACGACGCCGTTCAAGTACCACTTACAACTCCAAACTGGCATCTCCATCAAACCAGGGAATGTTATTGCCGTGTTCCGGCAAATTTCCGAGAAGTTCCGCCTAATTCCCGCCTAGTGTGATAATGAACGAGGTAAATAATATCCAAAGTTGGCGGAATGGGCCATTATTCTCGATGAACAGGTCGTTTGTCAAGTGAGCGGGTCTAATGAACGTGTGCCGGACGATGCTGGTGTGGCGTGACCCTAAACAGGGCAAATGGAGCGAGTCTATGAACTTCTGTGAAATGGTTCAGAAAGTTGTTGTCATCAGCTTTAGAAAGGCTTAGATGTATCGATGTGCTAAATGAAAGAGTTATCAAAAGTTCAAGCTATGTTAAACAGGATAGGACATTTCACGAGACGATTTTTGTTCACATTCCAATAAACGGGATTGAACAATTTTTCAATGTTTAGTAGAGCGTCCCTAATACCCTATATATTTTTAGTATCATTTCACATTTCATTAGCTGAATTTATCTCTCAAGGTGCTCCTAAAATGAAGATATGTTAACAGCTCTAAACAGCTGTAAGTTTATTTACAAAAGTACGTATGCCTGAACTTTTATAAATAACATTGCATAACTTTCTGAGAATATTGGACATTCCGTTACTTTTTGTATTTATTTAACAATTTATCATAATTCAGCTGAAAAACGTCCACAGCTGAAAAAGGCCTACTTCGTAGTAAAGATCTTTGAAGTCTTGTTCTATCGACTCAAAAGAAGAAGACTTCATAGATCTATATATACAAAGTCCAATCCTGCGCTGCCCGCAGCCAACGGATTTCCATGACCTTGACCAGAGCCTGCCGACGATTGATTTAGTGCGATGTACGTACCCTACCCACTGCCACTTAAGTATTTCGGCTTTATACTTAGCAGCTTCTGTACTATCAAAACTTCGTAATGTCAGTCGTTTGATATACATGATGATGACAGCGGAAAAATCAATTAAAAAATTGGTAACGAATCGTTGAAGTCTTTTAGAGCTAGCCGCAGAAAACTTCTTTATAGTTAAAGCTTCTTTAAATTTATTGAGTCACTTTTAAATTTACATACAGAGAAAACAGATTTCTCTTAATGAAAAATTTACTATCTCATAACCTTGCGCATAATATTACGAAATAAACATTTTCATTTCATAATTAAAGTAAATACTCTCAAGCCAATACCAAGTAAAATTTGATTTTAAAATATTTGCTTGATTCAAGAAAATCGTCAATTCTTCGGTGTGGTGCCGGCAAAGAATAGTACCAACCCATCTCTACCCGTGGGTGTCGTAAGAGGCGACTAAGGGATTATGAAGTGGGGTATGGGCTGCAGCGTCTTTCTGAGAAACGTAGCATCTTACACTGCGGTCACAAACAACCGTGGTCTAGGTGCCAGCCTCAATGCTAGCAAGCGTGCTACCTATGTTACTTCCCAATGAATCCTGGAGGGAGTTCCAAGTTCTGCAGTAGACGTTTCATGAGATATTATGATGATGAACTCGGGAATACTGACGCAGGCAGAGAATTACACTCCTTGGCTTTGTGCATTATAAAAGGTTTTGCGCTTTGTGATTTATTAAGACAGTATCTTGGCGACCGAGCTGCCGCCGCAACATTAATATATAAACACATTTAATGCTGTAAGATTTCCTAAATAAATAAATTAAATTAAATATCATCGGGTGAGCAAGCTATGCTACTAGCCAACAGATGGCGCTGTAGTTTCTGTCTAAAACGCGATAATTTAGAAAAATGCTTAAAAACGTGGGGAAAACGAATTTTCCCAGACATGGGACCTAGATCGATTTTTCGCCCATGAAAACCCCCGTATGGTAAATTTCATCGAAATCGTTTGAGCCGTTTTCGAGAAATCAATTACAAATATATATATATTTAAAAATATATCAAGTATACAGGGTGACTTTTTGAGACGGGTCAGTAAGGGCAGGTACCTTAACCGTTACAGTTACAGGAAATCGTTCCTAGGAGACCATCCATAACTTTTAAAGATATTCTAAACTGCATTCACAGATTTTCAAAAAAATGTACAGTTAGCAAGAAAATACCTATTTTACACAAAAAAAAATTGACGCCAATCGATCCTGTTTCTAATACTGATCAAAACCTTCTAATGGACCAACCATCATTGGAGTACTCAAAAAGTCACAAATTGCAAAAACTTTAAGGAATTTGTGTAACTGAAATACAAAAATTAAAATAAAAGACAAATGATCATGTAGAATTTTACACATATCAAAAAAAGAGTATTAATTTTCTTTTTTTGTTAACTAACATAACTTGATAATGTTGTTCTTATTTAAAATCTTCCTGTTTCTTGCCCTACGATATCAAATTCTAAATTGCAGGTCATTTTTCTCTTATAGCTGCTGTCCAATTATGCACTTATTGTAAAATTCACAACACATTCAGAGCTTTTCTGACGCATCAAACTGTCAAGATTGCTTTTTATTTAACAATAACGAGTTCGAAATTGGAACTGTTGTTAAACTTATCTTTTTATTCACCGTCACTAAAAAGATCTCAACCGTCACTAAAAAAACTTTTGCGTAAAATCTTCATACAAAATGTACGGGAAAAGTTTTTTGCAATTTGTGACTTTTTCAGTACTCCAACGATGGTTGGTCCCGTAAAAGGTTTTGATCAGTATAAGAAACAGGATCGATTGGCATCAAAAAATTTTTTTGTGTAAAATGGGTATTTTCTTGATAACTGTAATTTTTTCGAAAATCTGTGAATGCAGTTCAGAATATCTTTAAAAGTATGGATGGTCTCCTAGGAACGATTTCCTGTAACTGTAACGGTTAAGGTACCTGCCCTTACTGACCCGTCTCAAAAAGTCACCCTGTATATTCAAATATTGCCCGTTTAATAGTATAGGATTTGAATGCACTATCATTATCCGTAGCCTTACCTTAGACCACTGAAAATTTATAAGTAGGAGCTATACATATACCTCCATGAATTCGGCCGACCACATAATGCAACTCTAATGAGGCCCACTGCATTAACTCCGGTGGTCGTGTCATACCAAATTCGAACAAATTACCTCCACGGTACCGAATTCAGACAAATTACGCAAATTTTCAAATCTAATCCGAAATCGACCCCTCGATATCGAGGATGAATATTTCATTATTAGCATGCAATAAATTTGACCTCAAAGTTCGCTAGTATCGAAGCTTTAGCCGGATTATTTTGAAATTAGGGTGAAAGGTCACGGGGACAAATTTAATTATGATGTAATCTCGTTAATCTGTTTTGTTTAGCCGTATTAACGAGGTTTACGTTCGTTTAACATATTGGAGAAATCGGTATTTCATATCACGTAATTTTTTTTTCTATAAAATGTTTCATTGCATTACTTGTAGGTATTGTTTTATAAATAAGTTGTGATATGAATAACCCAACGAGAGTGTATGATAGAGTTGATAAGAGAGGAAGAAGCGAGAGACATATCTTAAGATCGTAAAAGATGGAAAGATTGGTGTTGTCTCAGCTTACCCCTACCAAAAAGAATACCTATGTATAAAAATATCGCTAACTTTAGAGGTAACTCGTATGGACTCAGTTGGGCAACGTTCGGGAAGCTCCGCAATATCTTCAAAATACATTGTCTCAAGACAAAAATCTTTGACCAGTGTATCATCAATGGCTGTTGCTATATGGTACCTAGACGTGGTCGCTCACGATGGGCCTTATTAGGAAAGTCAAAGTCACCCAAGGGCCTATATGGAAAGGGCTATGCTCGAAATCTCTCTGCGGGATCGAATCAGAAATGAGGAGGTCCGCAGGAGAACTAAAGTAACCGATATATACCTGAAAATCGCTAAACAAAAGTGGTAATGGGCAGGACACATCGCAAGGTAAACCGATGGCCGATGGGGCGTACAGGTTCTAGAGTGGCGACCACGTATCAGAATACGCAGCGTGGACAGGCCCCCAACAAGGTGAACCGACGATTTAGTCAAGATCGCGGGAAGACCGGTCGTCATGGAGATCTTTAGGGGAGACCTATGTCCAGAATTACACGTCTTTCGGCTGATATGATAATGATAATAAGATAGCTTACTTGATGAGTAATTAATTAATGTTAATGATCATCATATCATATGGGCCATAAAATCGATGACCGATTCCATTATTTGTCTGACATTGTCTGACTTGTTGAGCCTTTCTGTAGACAGTAGCCGGGACCAATGCATAGGACGGAATCATCTTACTTTTTAGAAAATCTGGTCATTCATCCTGCAATGTCGGGGATGTCTAAAAAGTAATTTTTGTTTCATAGTGTGGTTCACCAGGAATCGTACCCAGAACCTCCGGATCAAGAGCTGATTGAATACCACGGAGTCTGTGAGAGTGAGAGCATACTTCAAAAGACTCCACAAAAGTTCTAACTGTGAAAAATAACGCGTTATTATAACCCTTGTAATTTTTTACTTTCGAGCGGAGCGAGAAATATAGATACCTAAGAAATCGTTGTAATAAGCTGTGTAGGGATGCACAACGATCCTATATACATGAATCGGTAAAAAATTGTGACCAGGCAAAAGTGTGGAGGTTTATGCGATCTCTTGGAATAGGTAAATCTAAGCAGCTGAATTTACAAGCCACTAAAATAGATCTCAACTCTTTAAATAGCCATTTCTCTTCTGCATCTTCTGTGACTGCCGTTGAAAAATCTAAGACATTACTGCATCTGAAAAATATTCCTACCCCATATTATGATCAGTTCGCCTTTAGAGCTATTACAGTAAAAGAGGTAGAGAAATCTATCAACGCCATAAAATCGGACGCCGAGGGCTTGGATGGTATTGGTCGAAAGATGATAGTGTTGACTCTAGAAACAGTGTCTCCTATTCTATGTCATATCTTTAATACCTCACTAGATACTGCTTCCTTTCCTAATGTCTGGCGTCAAGCTTATGTAATACCTCTCCAAAAAATTTACAATCCTTCACATCCTTCCCACTATCGCCCAATTTCTATCCTGCCGTTTCTATCGAAAGTCTTTGAGCGCCTGGTACACCAACAACTCTGTATCTTTCTACAACGTAATCAGCTTCTCAGTCCCTTCCAATCAGGCTTTCGACTTGGACACAGCACAGTCAGCGCTTTGATTAAGGTCACTGACGACATCCGATTCGGTATGGAAAAGCAGTTAGTTACTGTCCTCGTACTTCTTGATTTTAGCAATGCTTTTAATTCTATAGATTTCGATATTCTTCTTAGTATATTATCCTCACTAAATATTTCTCCAATCACCGTTAAATGGTTCCGCAGCTACCTTAGTGGCCGCCAGCAGTGCGTTCGGTTAGACAATAAATCATCTACCTTCTGTCCCATTACTACTGGTGTGCCGCAGGGTGGAGTGCTTTCTCCCCTCCTTTTCTCGAATTTTATAAATTCTATTACTTCTCACATATCTTCCTCCTTTCACCTCTACGCTGATGATCTTCAGTTATACTGCCAAGGTCCGGCTGATAAGGTCTCAGACGTCATTTTCTCTATAAATAATGATCTTGCAAAAATTCACAACTGGAGCAAATCCTTTGGTCTAACTGTTAATCCAGCTAAGTCTCAGGTCATTATCGTCGGTGGGACAAAGCAGCTAGATCGGATATCATTTACAAACCTTACCCCTGTAATACTGAATAACTGCCAATTGCCGTTTGTGGATGTTGTCAAGAACCTGGGTTTGGTAATTGACAAAAATCTTTCCTGGCTTCCTCAAGTGGAAACCGTTTGTCGTAAAACTTTTGCTGTGTTTGGGTCGATGAAAAGATGGAAAAATCTTCTTCCCGTATAAACTAAAACTGAGCTCGTTAATTCCTTAGTCCTTCCGATCCTAGATTATGCAGATATCAGTTACTTGGATTTATCCCAGCTCCTTTTGAACAAACTCGATCGGCTGCAAAACATGTGTATACGTTTCATTTTCGGTCTTAGGAAATACGATCATGTATCTGAATATAGGAATAAACTAAAACTATTACCGATTCGTCAGCGACGTTACGTACATGCCCTCTCTTTACTATTCAACATCCTCAACTCTCCGGTTTCTCCTCCATACCTCGGTGAAAATTTTGATTATTTAGGGTCAAATCATCTCTTAGCTTCCAGGTCTAAAAACGATAATTTGCTAACCACAACATTCGCAAAATCTAATTTCTATTATAATTCATTTACAAAAATGTCAGCCCGATTGTGGAATGAACTGCCACGTGACATTCGTCAAGCAAAAACCATTAATGCTTTCAAATCTAAATTGATCGAATTCTACCTAAAGAAAGAGGAAAGTTGTCTGTAGGAAAATAGGACACTTATTTGCATTTTGTTGTTATATTATTTATATAATGTATGTATATGTATATAAAGGTATATATTTTTATGTTTATTTATGTATATTACATCTGTGTATATGTGTATTATTTTATGTAAGTATATATGTGTATTTATTTATTCTATGTCTGTATTTAAGTATTTTGGTAAATAAGTTTATTGTCAATGTCATGTTTGATTTTATGTACCTAATTTATTTTCAAATTAGTCTAACTTAGTTAAGCAAACTCTGCACTACTCGTGTCCATCTCAGCGATTCCCAGTCCTAAGGTTGCCTGGAAAAGATTGCTCTAAGCAATAAGGCCGCCTTTGCGCGCAATTAGATATAAGGTTTCTTACGCAATTACTCTTAATTTGTGTGCAATAAAGAGTTTCTATCTATCTATCTATCTATTGTATTCGTGAAAAAAAAAAGTTTTTCTAATTTTCGCAAAAATGTGTTCTATATCACTTGTACATCATAAAAAACAAGTCTCCCAAAAATGTCCGTCCGTCGGTCGGTCGGTCGGTCGGTCGGTCGGTCAGTGGGTCCGACGGTCGGTCTGTCCGTCACGCTTTGGCCTAGTGGCTAAACTAATGGTCCGATTGACACCATATTTTGAATTTAGGAGTTTTATGAAAATCCATTGAAGGGTTCTAAGTGGTTTCTTGCTGGCTCTCATTTTGAGGGTAGCTGTCATATAACGAAAATGAAAAATTGAAATTTTCTCAAAAACGGCTCATACAATATTGATGAAACTTTGCATGACTAAGCATCTCCATGTAAGATATCTTGCGCCACTATCAATTGATCTGTGTAGTTTCATGTAAGGGGTGTTCCTGTACCCCCAAATCGTAAATATGTGATTTACCCAAAAGTGGTTCCATTGATTTTATTAAAATTTTCTATAATATTAATCCTGGATTGGTTGTCTACCTTACTGGATATTCTATAAGATTTTTTGAAAAAAATTTAGTACGCAGGGTGTAGGTACCAAAAACTGAAAGGGCTTGCTCACTAGACTAAACCGAACAATTATCCATAAGGAACATGTGTTGGGAATTTTAAAAATCTCCATGCAAGTATCCTACGGTAGTCTCCATTGATCTGTGAAAATTCATATAAAGGGTGTTCCAGTACTACCAAAAGTTAAACATGTGATTTACTCGAAATCGTTTGAGGTTAGTTTGTTTCAATGTTTGACAATTTGAATTCTGAATTTATCTGTATATTTCATTCGAACATTTTTTAGAAAAACGTAAACAAATGTTGGTATTTCCATACAATGTGTATGGCATTACAAATTTAAGTTTGCGGTTGATGGTTTTTCTTTGAGTATTGCGAGAAAGTAAGTGCAGTGCTGCTTTACCATTTATTTTATAAATAAATATAATCTCATTTCGAATTTCTATGTGTTTGAAATGAAAAGGGTAATTATTCAAGCCCTGAACGTGCCCTGAACATAAACACTGACGTTTATTTATATGCCCTTAAATTCTGAGCTGAATGAGTCCTACTTTAAATTAATTACAGAAGCCTTTCTTATCTTGGATCTTGATAAAAAATCTCCCCGAATTGTGGGAGTTTTCCCCGGAACTCCGTGGGCAGTAAATTTCCAGGTACGACGGACGATCGGGAAACTCATTAGGTTAATGTGGTATTTTTTTGTACTGTCTTTGTAGTGCACGAGTGTATTCTATGTATACCAGAGTTCATGTAAGAGGCTGGGGTTTTGTAAACCAAATAAACAACCTAAAATTTGTTAAATTTAAATTAAAAAAAAAAGTGGTTAACATATCTCTAGCTAGCTGCATGTAAAACAATAATAATAATACTAATAATAAAAATGTTTATTGTTCTCAAAAACAGTTGATACATGCTTTATAATGAGATCCGCCAAACTATATAATAGTTTGTTGGCAGTCTCAAAAACAGTAGATACATGCTTGATAGTCTAAGCGTCAAATGGTATAATTCGCCGCTTCAAATAACGCCTTAGGATTTCACGAAATGCCGAGTGATTTTAAATTCGATTTTAAATTCGAAACGATAATACGTTTATGGCACGTTAAGTTAACCTAACCCAACCTAACCGATCCTATTCGGGATCCAAACCCCGCTTACAATCTGCCTATGCCCTTATACAATTTCCCGAATGTATACCACTTGCCAGCCGTTTATAAACGGCGAATTATGCGATTTGTCTGCGATATGTATATTGTGGTTATAAAACTGTAATTGAAAAGAAATATTTCCTTTGAAAATGTTCGTTTACAATACCCTTGCGTCTTTTGTGAACCCTTCTATTTTAAAAATAAATAATTATTTCAAACTAGCTGTTGCCCGCGACTCCGTCCGCGTGGGGTTCAGAAAAAGTAGCTAATGACTTTTCCCATGGTTCAAACTATCTTCGTACCAAGTTTTTATCACAATCAGTTTATCGGATTAGTCATATAAGGGTAACAGATAGACAGTGCAGTTCTGGCCTATATATTATTAGGTATACAGAGTACCGATAATACGGATTTTTTTAAATTAAACACCTCTTGTTAACGTGTGGACTGTTCGTCATCGCCCACTATCCTCGTAGGTGTAAAATCATAGTCGAATTCCACAAGGAGTAACTATGATACGGGTTTCGTTATTTCTTATACAAAACAAAGCCTAACTAAATCTGAGGCTCAGTCACTTTAGCTTCTGTGGCTACTGAAGAAATACATACAAAACTGTTGGACTTCACTTCCGTTCAATCTTTGCAACTAAAAAGCAATGATTCACTTCTCTTTTTATTTTTTGAAGTATTTCGTTTATAAATACCTACTTCCTAAGTTTTCAAAACTTTAGACCTTTCATATTTTTTAAACATTTATTGCACCACCGAAACAGGATTTTTTTAATTATTATTTTTACTATAAAACTAAGTCTAGATTTTACCAATCTTTGGCTGTCCACGACTTTAACACAACTGGACCGGATCAAACGGAATTTTCAACAGCGTATTTGGCTTTCTTCCGTACAAAATTATAAGCTTTGTTTGATTTCAGCTCGGTTTCACAGGTTGAAACTTTGAACTCGCCTATTATCTGTTTGGATGAACCGATGGTAATAAAAAAAGTTCAAATATTGCACGAAAGCAACCCAAATACGTTATTGAAAACCCCGTTTAAATCGTTCAAGTAGTTTGTGAGGTATTGATGCGGCCGCTTAAAATTTCGCGAACCTTCGGTCTGAGTGAACCGTTTGCAATGAAATAAAGCTTATATGTTGCACAGAAAGAAGCCCGACGCGTCATTGAAAACCTCGTTTGACTTTGAACCAGTTCAGCAGTTGAGTGCTTGGTTCTGCAGCTTGAAACTTTGCGTATCTTCTGTCAGAATGAACCTACCTATCGCAATGAAACTAAGCTTATTTATTGCACAGGAGTAAGCCAAACGCGTTATTGAAAGCCACGTTTGAATCTGCTCAAATGTTTTTGAATTATTCGCGCCTTCGCTTGAAACTTTCCGTAACTTCTATCTGAGTGAACCGTTTTCAACTAACCTAAGCTTATATGTTGCACGGAAGTACCTTATCCAAGCACGTCATGGAAGTGCCAGTTGGAGTCGGTAGAGTAGTTTGTTCGCTATTGGCGCCGCCTATTGAAACTTCGGGCATTTTCTGTCTGAGTGAACTGTTTTCAATGAAATTAAGCTAATACATTGCAAAGAATTAAGCTTAACACGTTATTGAAAACCCCGTGTAAATCCGTTTAGTAGATTGTAAGTTATTGGTGCCGCCGCTTGAAACTTAGTGTATTTTATGTCTGAGTGAACCATTTGCAATGAAACTAAGCATACGTGTTGCATGGAGTAAGCCAAATACGTTACTGAAAACCTCGTTTTAATCGGTGCAGTTGTTTGTGAGATATTGGCGCCTCCGCTGGAAATTTCGCGCACCTGTCTGAGTGAGCCGTTTCCAATGAAAGTAAGCTAATATGTTGCAAAGAAGTAAGCTTGACAGTTTATTGAAAACCCCGTTTGAATACGTTCAATATTTTGTGAGTTATTTGCGCCGCCGCATGAAACTTAGCGTACGTTCTGTCTGAGTGAACCGTTTGCAATGAAACTAAACTTTTATGTTGCAAAAAAGTAAGCCAAACTCGTAATTGAAAATTCAGTTTGAATCGGTTTGTGAGTTATTATCGTACAGGCAATTTGATATTTTACATTAGTGTAGCTTCTGATTGAGTGAACCGATTTGAATGAAACATAGCCTTTATGTTGCTCAGAGCTAAGCTTAATCTATCTACGAAAACCGCGAGAAAATCCGTTCAGTAGTTTCGGAGTTTATCGAAAACATACAGACAGACAGACAGACAAACAGACGAAAAGTTCAGAAAACATATTTTTGAGTTATGTATAGATGTATAGATGAAGTAGGTACGCGTATTCTTTGAAAGTCTTCTTATTTTTGTTATTCCTAAAATTACGTGAAGCTTTTGTTATCCCTAATTTTATTTTATACTTGTTTATGGAAGAACTTCATAACAAAGGTTGAAAGCAACATTCAGTTGGGCTTAACTTTTTCGATAAAGTTCATATAAAAAATTAAAGATAAGAAGTTAATAGTGATTTTTTGTTACGTAAGCCTAAAAATCTAGTCTAGAGTAAAAAGCCGTATATCAACCGATCTGCTGCCGGTCTCCATTTTCTTTCTGATTGGAAGTTGCTGCTTTTGTTTTAGTATAAAAAAGAGTTAAAATTATAAATAAATGGGCAGAACTCGTGATGAGAATGGTACTAGATGGACAAAGAAGAACACAGATTGGTTTCCAAGAAACAGATGGAAAAAGAAGGAGAGGCAGACAGAACAAAATTAAATGTCTTGAAATAAGAAGACAAGCAATGAGATTGACTTTAGACTTTATAAATACAAAGTAAATAAATAAATTATTCTATGACAGAAACATATAATTTAGTCAAATAATAATAGTAACTTGAGTGAAGAATGTAGTTTCTTTAAATAATAACCGTGTGAACTTTCAATTAACGAAACTGTACAACTTAGGTTGAAAAATTATAAAAAAATGTGCCCTCCCATACAAATAAAATTAAAAACAAACTTAGATTTGCGATTCTTAAAATAGACTTTATTGCTTCCAAAAATACTATAGGTATATCGGGACCTTCGGCGCGCGAGTCCAACTCGCACGTTTTTTTTTTATTATAGCAAGCCACTTATACTTTCATTACCTTAATACTAACAAGTGTCCACAGGCCCGGACCGTCACGACCGGACACATTTCGGACCCGAAAGTCAGCTTCTAAGCGCAGTCGTTACGGGAATAGACCACTGTTAGCCAAGAGTCATGATCATGACAACGACGTTCATATATTCAGTAAATTGGAGAGCTGGAACGCATTTCCTTAAGTAGCAGTGGTATGATGTAATGTAGTGGTACGAAGTATTAAAAGGTCACAACGTATCATCAACATATATCAGAGTTCAAAACCGGGATTACAGGTACTCCGGATGGTTTCCGCCAGAGCTGTGCTGGCAATCCTGCGCAAGCTCTAAAAATTCTAACCAATAGCGTAGCACAGAACATTTTTTTCTATCTCTAAGTCTTCTTTATAACGAAGCGTGAGAGAAAACATGATTTGCCCTGCGCTGCACCATCTGCGTCTCAGCATACGCCCACCCATAAAAATGCTCTATTTTTGAGCGCAGCATTTTTTTTATTGTCAATGGGCTTACTCTTGACCTCGTTCTAGTCTTGAAGACAGAGATGAGGTCGACGATGGAACGAGCTTGCCCAGAAGAAGCATATTCACTCGCGATTTGAATAGATTCGGCCTTAAGCTAAGAAATGGAGCAACCCAATTGGTTGGAGTTTTTCCAGCTCAAAGGTTAGTTACCAAGCACAGGTAATGTAATGTATTTTTTGTAACATACTCGTATGTGTATTAGTGAACCTACTACAGTACAGTTTCCCAAGTCATGTTAATTTTATGGAAAGGTTGTTTGGATGAGATCACTCTTAGTGATAAGACCGCCTTTTGCCCACATTTGTCAAAAAGCTTTTTGTAAATGACATGACTTCTTTATTAGTGTGCAATAAAGTGTTATTCATTCATACACAGGTTCTGGTAAGTGTATAGGCATAGCCTAGACATATAATAGGGAGGGCGATCAAAGGTACAGGTAGGTAAAAGTTATTAAGAGGAGGTACCAGTCCTCTTCAAAAACATTTAGTTCTTTCTTCTATCGCTTCTTGAGCTTACTTAAATAAATAGTTAACATTTTCAACTTACTTTCACACAACTTTTTGTAAATCTTTCTAACTATTTTTCTTGCATAAACTGCAATTTATTTTTTCATTTTTATTGGACCTTTAAGCCAGTTCAGCAAAATGTCGCAATATTGTAACAGGATTAATCCAGTTCGCCGCCCGTAGCATCGTTACTATAATGGCCTGATGTTAGTTCGCAACAATGATGACAATAAATTCCCTGTGGATAGGAGCAGATCCCAGTTGTTATAGATACAGTCATACTGTTCAACTAGTATACAAACAGCCATTATATAGTCTGGAAAATTTTTCTTAAGATGTACAGTAACATATTTTTAAACTCTTTGACAACTAGGTGCAGTAGGCGTTTAATAGCAACAAAATTACTTTTAGTGATAAAAGAGCATACAGTAGCGTCGCTAGATAGCCATAATAGGTATAATTGAGTTAATAGAGTCTTTCATACCACCGTGAGATATAAAAGTACTCTAGTAGGTAAAGGGGTTCAAAAGAAGGTGTAGTGTATGACGCACGCCCTAAATTATTGTAAGACGTCTGTACAGCGCTGTGTCTTAGATAGAAGTCTCTTAATATCTACTTAGATGCTAATCTCATTGAATAATGCTTACTAACTACTTTGCATAATGCACACAATAAACTAGGGCGCGCGTCATACACTAGCATTTGTAGAGCCACTTTTACATACATCTACGACCACTGTAGACCAACAAAATTGTAATGCTAATAACCTGTATAATATGGACTTACTATGGACTTACTAAAAGTGGTTTGTAGCTGCTTATAAAACCACTACATTTCTGACTAATGAAACCGAGGCGGTTACCAATATCTTTAATCTGACTACTGTGCAGCTTGTTGCAGGTGTTGCAGCGCTTGTGTGCTAGTTGGATTTATTAGAGATACTACTATGATTGAATACTTAAGGGCCTGCGGTTTAAGCGACAAGAGATTTTTTAATACATTACCTACAAAATGCTGCATGCATACGTGCATATAAACTGAAACTTATTGCTAGGCGTATTGAAAAACCGCAATTTGCTAAGCCACAATTGCTTACCATCATGGACTAGCAGCGCGGGTGGGCTATGACGCCGATCGCAGCAAATCGCAATTCTTTAAACATCTAAATAAATTTCTGGTTACTTTGACTTCAGTTTTCATATTCATGTATACAACTGCTACTACTAGTGATACTCCATCCTCTTGTTGTATTAGTTAGGACCAAAGCAGGCATTACAAACTCCTTCATGGGAACATTTGCCTGGGGCGTGCTCGTTCCATTACCAAATTGTTTCAGTTTTAACCTAAAATTACTTTAATTTGGCTTTTAATGCCGGAGGTTAATTAGACTCTGCTTACAAAGCTTTGAAATCAGTAATTAGCTACATAAGTACCTTATTTCCTTAAATATTTTAACATATAATGGTTTTTTATTTCTTGTTCCTTTAAAGAATTAAGATGCTTTTGTTCAAACGTTTGGTCTATGTTCTCAACTGAAAACATGTATTGAAAATGAGCTCAATTATTTCTTCGTTCACTTCATTACTGTTTGCAAGAAATATCAAATGCTGTAAAGTAGGCCAAACACATAATCTACTTATATATTTTTGAAAAATTTGAACTGTGTAGAACTGTCACAGAAAAAAATTACTTTCTTAATGAAATCTTTGGACCTAATTAATTGCTTTTGAAAAGAACAATAGCATAATACAATGCATCGCCGCTACTCCCTAAAATTATGAGTAACGAAAACCCATCGAGTTGAAAACCCACTAATCCACAAAATTTCGCACTGGGCAAGGGCGGTGAATTATGACCCACCCTGTCATTGTTACAATGGGGTCCTACACTTTGCATAAGACTAATTTATGATCATGAGTATAAAAAATTGCCTGAATGGCGCAATAAATAATATTGTGACGTGCTTCATTATCACTATCGATGAAAGGGCGACAAAGGGGGTGTAGTAATGACATAATCAAATCCTGCCTTTGCACATCTGTGCCAGGGGTGTCCGTGCCCGGGGTCACATCACGCACGAATGCTCTTGATAATAGCTTCGATACTGCGCGTCCTCTTTTTGCGCTCGAACCGACTGTTTTTTGCGACCCCAAAATCTCATCTTCTCAAACAGAGTCCGTAATATGATACTGATGGGTGCGTTTTTGTGACGCTTAAAAGGTCTTTGTCGATATCGGGGTTAATGGTTTTACTATTAGATTGAAGGCCATGCTTTTTTAAATCCAATTGTATTGCTAATATTGAAATACCTAATATAGAACTGATGAGAGTGTATGAAAGAGTTGATGAGAGCAAAAGAAGCGAAGGAAGTTTGTTAAGATCATAGCTGTGGTACTGCGATGCGGGATGTAAATTAAGAACTGAAAAAGATAAATAATTTTATTTAGTAATTTCAGTGTCCTTCGTAATTATAATTAACTTCAAAGAAGAACAAATTTTATGCGTTGACACCCTTCCGCCTCTAGCATTGCCCCTGGTAACCTTTGTCCAAAGCTTTCGTCACCACCCTATTGCGTCACTGCAACGTATTACAGGGGTGCTCTTCGGTGATTTATAGCACCTTAAACGGATTGCACATCGACTGCAGATTCGCTATATCAATATTAATGGTGAATAACTTCCCCTTCGCAGGGGGTCGAGAGTTGAGGGGTGAATTCACCCTAAGGGCTCTACCTTCCTTAACAATTTGGAAGTGAGATGTCGACTGTGTTTCGTTTCAAATTTGCTCTGGTGAATTAGAAACGACGTCTAAAAGCATATGGCATTGTGCAGGCGAAGAATGTTTCGGTGAGTCTTAAGTCGTCATAGAAAAAGGGTGAATTTAGTAGCAACATTTGTGTAGAAGCAGTGTATTACTTAACAGTTATATAATTCATGAACTAATACTTAATCGAAGCCGTGCTTGCACAGCTATTTCGGTTCAAAGGATAATTAATGGTGGCATTGAAGCAGTTTCGTTTTAAATCTAACTCAGATTACGGTTTTTTGTCCTATTATTCTCAAAGTACGTCACAAAAAAGACAGAAGGGTTTCTATCTATTTATTGAGGAAAAAAATCGTACTTAGTTCAGAAAAGTGGACATTAATTATAACAAAAAGGGTAAATAACAAGCCTGAAAGATGTCTAGAAGATGTAATTTGTCTCTGAAACTCGACAACTTTTCCCTAAAAATAGTATTTGACGAACAATAATTATAGCTTCCTACGGACACAATATTAGCTCATATTGCATTTTGTATGGGACATCAAAAATATTTTTTCGCATTTCTATTTATTGCTAATAAGTGTATGAAACTTTATTTATTAGTTGAAAAAAGCATAAACTACTTTGTGTTTCACTCTTGTATAAATGAGTTTAATATACGATTTTGTAGACTACTAATATTTTCTACTTTGCAGAATAATCTGATCTTTATAATAGGTAGGTACAGCAGCATTTTATGTTGAGAAACAAAAAGTATGTAAGTATAGAAACTTGTGAACAATATTTTCATATAGCGATATATACAAACTGTATTGTGTGTCTATCTCGGCAGTACAATCTGTATTGGGGGAAGTTGTAGGGGTTCGAGAAAAATGATCCAGAAATAGCCACTTCGGGAAACAATGAGGATATTTATGCTCGCGAGGGGAGCTGATAGTTGGAAAGGCATAGTATGTGCACTGCACTTCATACGTGTTGTAGCCATAAAGTTATAAATGAAGACATTTTTACAACTAGTAATAAACTCTACGTGCAATAAATTTTTGATTCCTCGTCGTCTTATCAAGTGTTTACTGCTTCATATAAAATTCTGCAATATGTCATACATAAAATTATCTTACATAACGACCAACGCTTTGATTGGTCTTCTGAATCGGTCTTGATCTATTTAACTCTTTGCTCTAGATTGCGAACAATATAATTGATAGAATGTTGAATTCAACAGTACGTAGTAGTATATTCGCTGAGTATCTTGTTTCCACAAAGGCACTTTTGAGCCTCGGAGACGCGAAATGTGCAAACAATTATAGAGAGCTCTTTTACACCCCTACACAAGCGCCTCTGGTCTCCGGGCCGCGCCACAATGGCACTTGATGCTGCCGACAGCCCGCTCCGAAATATGTACAAGCAACACGCGCCTGCAATAGACATCTGCTACTCTCACACACCAAATCAAAGGGTGATGACCATAGATGAAAAATTAACCGCACAATCCCACAAAGAGGGTGTCTTTCAAGGCGGTCTCGTAAATCTCTTCAAAAGATTCTTTTGATAACGTTCTTTTGTACACGTTCGAGTACGATTCCGAGTCCCATTTTTCTCCTAAATACATAAGCACTGGCAATCGGAAAACTCGGCGCGGGATCCACTCACTGCGTGAACCTATTCGATCTCATGCATTTAAATTCAGAATTAGTGAAAAGCCTTGCCCGCAAACCGACTTTTTTGCGCGAGGTAAGCATGAGACTGTTTGGATTTCTCTTTAATACCGTTTTCATTGAAAACGTGATTGATTTAATAGTCTTCTGTATACGATAAAAGAAACATTTTAAGAGAATTTTCTTGAGTCCCGAGGGATTTCGGCAAATTGTATTTGGTTTCGCCACAGACGGCGTTTTTGTTTCGTTTTTTGCTGGGCACTACAATCAGCATATTTCCGGTGGAGGGAGGGTGCGGAGAGACAAATAAATAATCTGTTGTGAGCCGAGTCGCCGCGTCTCTGTTACGCGGAAAAATGTATCTGGAACATAAAAGGATGGCGGAGCGCGGTTCGTTACGTTTTGTTGGTCCCTCGGGCGTACCTCGCGCGAGACTGCGCCCGCGACTAGTGGCCCTACAACATGAATGTTTTATGCTTACGTCACAATCCTGATTTGTATCCACTATTCGGGGAGTTTACTGCTGCTGTTACTCTACACCGAGTAATAAAGGAGGCTGTTTATTGTTTTCCGAGTTCAAGGTCTACGAGCCACTTTAGTGCCGTTTAGGTGGATAGCATTTGAAAATTATTAAAGGGATACGAGCTAACGAAAATTATTTTCTTCTGAGATAACCGTAAAACTCCAAACAACTTATATCCATAATTAAACGACACGGGGTCTGTTGAGAAGCAAGAACTAGACTTAATTTAAAAGATAAGCATTTTTTTGTACAAAACTAGAAGTAAGACAAGCTCAAGCAAACAACAAACTTAATTCATTTTTAATTACCCACTCGACACAAATTCCAAATGCATTTCAACGACCCTAATCATACTTCACATCTGTCATAAACCCCCTCGTTTTGACGAGCGCCGTGTGAGGGATAAATAAAAGATGTGTGTTAGCAAACCACAAGACATTTGTTAGATGAGTAAGCCACGGAAATAAGGGTATGAAGGTGTTCCCACACCGAAACAAATACTGTTTGCAAATTTGTAAGGCCACCAATATGTATATATATCGGCAGTGAACTTGAACAATAATCATAAAGCGATCAAATAATCCTAATATGAAATGAATATAAACATAGTAAAAAAGATCACATAGTGGAGGAATGTATGCGCGTAATAATTTGTATGTGTTAAAATTGTGCATAAAACAATTTGATTGCCCTAACATTTTTTTTTATAAAAAATAATAACATTTATTTAATTAGTGGCTAATCGGAAAGTACATGTGATAATTTGTACACACGACTGCTCGTCGATAGAATGAATGAATGATTGACGTTTATTTGCAAGAATACATTAACAAGAACATAATGTCTTAGGTGGTAAATAGGTACATGGTACTTAGTAGGTATTCTGCTCGCAAGCGAGCGTGCAAATATAAAATATTTAGAAAAACTTAACAAAAACTGACACTACACTATTACCTTAACAACAAATAATAATTTTACTAAAAACAATCTTATGAAAAACTGAACACTACATAGGTAACAATTTTAACAAAACTTGGTAAGTAACTATAACTATCTCAACACAAATTCACTTTTGTGGTTGAAAAATTCTTTTAAATTATAAAAACATATAATGTTTAACCATTCCGAAAGACTTTTTTTTTAAGTATTTACATAAGATATATTTCTTAAATTTTCTGGTAAATTATTATGTAATGAACATCTATACACATATTATATACATTTGACTTATATATTGCTGTTTTACATGGAGGCTGATACAATAGATCCTTGTATTTATTTCTTACTTGTCTTGTAGTGACTTCTTGACGCATTTTGAAAAAATCCGGATTCATTTTTACGAAACACTTTGACCTTGACCGGACCTCTGATTTCGGGCTTTTGTAACCTAGAGCTGGTTCAGATTATACTGGTTTTGTTTCAACGTGTTTGCTGCCGTGTTTGCTGTGAATGCGGTATTTTGCAAACCATGACACACTTGCTCTCGTGCCCTACTTCTCCAGTTTCCTGCACTCGGAGGGACCTTTTTGAAGGCAACCAAAAGGCTATTGATGTGGCTACTTTTTGGGCTAAGCGTTTATAGTCAGTTTTGCCATTGACTCGAAAAGAAGAAGAAGAAGAAGCTGCCGTGCGTATATTGGGCTGCAAGAACCGTATGTTGCTGCACACAAGACACGGTAATTGCAGCCCAAACCGCAGGCGAGGGCGTAATGGATATGAGAGTATAATAAAAATAAAAATATATATATAAAAATCAATGCTCACCCGCATCTAACGACGATTTTCAACGCACTTGCGAGGAAAAAAGCTATTTGTAATCATATTTTCCTAGAATTTTATGATGATCAAAAAGAAGGTGCTTGTAAGTCTTACTGTTGTAAGGCAAATTAATTAACTGTAATATTATATTAGCCTAAGAAATTGGAACTTAACACGTACCTGAACTTAATTAAACGGTAATTAATTACCGTCAGAAACAAGATTAAATTAATATTACTTTGTACCTATCAAAGAAAGGTTAGTATTTATTTTCCTTTACTGTATACAACATTATTACGATAAAATGTAAACGCTGATTCTAATTAACAAAAGATATCAAAATAATAAAAATTAAAAATGTGCTCGAGACAACGATTGTGCTTTGAAATTTACCAATCCAATGAACTTCATATTAACAGCCGAAACACGACCACTTCTGGACATAGGCCTTCCATAAAAAAAAAATCGGTCAAGTGCCAGTCGGACTCGCGCGCCGAGGATTCCGATATACTTTTTGTATTTTTGGAAGCAATAAAGTCCATTTTTAGGACCGCAAAACTAAATTTGTTTGTAAAGGCTATTTGCAGATTTCTAAAAAACTGTGCAACTTAGAAAGATCGTTGTAAATATAAGACTAGTACAATGTGGCTGGCGGCCGTACCATACCCTTCTTTCAGTTAATGTATCCCACCAAAGAGTTTTGAACCTCGCTAAGTATCCCACACCATTCAGGCAAGGTGGGATACAACAATCTGGAGGCACGGCGGAGCCTAAGTAATAAAATTTAAATATTGATGAAAGTATATGAGTCAAAGTACTAAGTATCCAGGCCAAAATCTTAAAGCAAGATACAAGCATTGTGTTGCAAAATTCACAAAAGTGACGAGTTCCCGCAACAAGGAACATTTGCGAAATGAGACCCCGCCTTACCTGTGTTGTTTTGTTCTACCAGTATAGACTGGTCTTTCATCACGAATATTACTTAAAGCATTACGTGTAAACTTACACTGGTAAGATAGAACCGACTGTACCGCTCAGAATACCACATTTTCAACACTCGACATGCTGTGTATGATGCCAGTCATGAATACGTTACATACTCGTTGCACAAAATCTACCTTTGCTTGCAGGAATGCCATTTTAATTTTATATTTTGTTATAGTACTTTCAAGACTGTTGGTGGCAGTTATTATAATTAAAGGGCCTACAAGAATTTTTACACGCTACTTCATGAGGACAAATTGTAATTGACCTGTTGAATATGTGCAAACAATGCGCTTTAAATATAAATCTACTATAATTATTTACAAGTTTATTCTCACAGTCTTCCAAACTATTCATGTTTAACAGAAACAAATATTTTAACTGTATATACAAGTTGTTAACGGAATAAGCGAAACTAAGGAAATGGTTTGTTCAGAATCGAGATAAGAATCAATTTCACGAGTTTTTGATAGGGGTATTTTTTTATTATTAAATTTTTGCTGCTTCTATATATGTCTGTGGCTACGCGGTACATCACTACATAGTATAAATTTTACCGCTGTCTGTCTGTTCCTATGTATGCTTAGATCTTTAAAACCACGCAACGGATTTTGATGCGGTTTATTTTATAGATAGAGTGATTCAAGAGGAAGGTTTATATGCATAATACATGCATAATATAGGAGAAAAACACTGAAAATTTTAGAGGTTTCTAATGTGATGTCGTAAATAAACACATTTTTTGTGCTTACATTGCAAATGCTGGCTGAACCCCACGAGATAGAACAAAATAATGTACTACAGTATTTTACCCCTTAAAAAGGTCTATAATAAATCCGAAATGGTACTATATGTCTAAGTCTTAGGGATAACCCACAATAATCATTTTTTGTCCTTTACTTTTTACGAGAAATAATGGCTTATTTACGAAGCTATTTTAAGCAATACAGCATAAATCCTTATCCAAATAGCGGTTGCGGCGGTACCGGCCATGGGCCGTAAATAGCGCGCCGCGCTTTGCCCTATAGCACTTTATGATTCGAAGTTGTCAAACTTTCAACGTCGCAGGCTTAGATTTGAGCGTTGAGTGTTTTTCACATGGCCAATTATATGTAGCTCTTTCAAGAGTAACCTCTAAAGAAAACACGTTTGTATTGTCTTATGACAAAAAAGTTATGAAAGTTCTATAAAGACATTCTGTAGTATATTTAGTATCAGCATTGCACCCGTGCGAAGCCGGTGCGGGTCGCTACTTTATATATAACGTCTACGTATGTTAAAGTATAGTCAAGTTCTACAAAAGTGGGCGTGGCGTGCGCGGAAGCGCCATTATCGCTTAAAAATCTACTAGAACAACGATGAAACTTTAAAAAAACAATATCTAGAAAATAATTGTTTTTTGCAGGAGTGTATTTATTTTAATAAAAATCAGTTGGGGTGTATGAGGGTTTTGCTTATTTCGTTAACATTAGTATATTTGTTAACAGTATAAGCTTCAAAATATAACTTTCCATCTTCCAACAAATCCTATTCAACGCCAAAGCTTCCCACGAGAAGGCAATCTAATAGGTATCTATAGCCTTCTAGTTTTTGCTCGAGTTACATAAACCGTATCGTATCCATCCTCGCTGTTTCACCGTTATATTCTGTGCATAAACCCACGAGGTTTCAAGGGAATATAGGCAAATAAATAAAAAAATAGCGGTACATTATAAAAGCGGGTGAGGCGTAAATAGATAACCCACATGGGATCAGCCGAGCAACCAAACGGAGGTCCAGATTCGATGAGTTTCCTGCAAAATTTATCGTGTGCCTTCGCGAAGGGAAATAGGAAAAATGTCGAAGGAAAATTTGGCAAAAAGTACTTTGGTTTGATATCGACTTTGGATCTGATTTAAATAATGCGATAGTAAGAAATCATATTTTCGTGTGTGCGTCAAGGTGAGTCAGAAAGATTCTGACTCGAATTTTTCGCAACTACTTCAATCAATCTACGTCATAATAAGATTTATCTTCCTAAGCAATTTTCTTTGATGAAATTGCTTTTTGAATTTGCATTATCTTTGCCAAAAATTGGATAAAATTTTTGATGTCCTACTTAAATTTTTTATTTTCTAACAATAACTAAGAATGGAACATTAACTATACTGTTTTCTTTATCTTTAGTATTTTTCACTCAGGAGCATTCACAAAAGGAAATAATAATTTGATATTAAAAAGACAAAGAAAATATGAGATGCTTCCTAATTAGCTATAATTTTTTAAAGGGGAAAATTCAAAAATATTAATAAAAAAAAGCTATTCTTCTAGTCATTCAAGTAAACAATTTGATTGATGATGATGGTGAATGCCCTAAAAATATGTGACTTAGTGAAAACCTATATTCGAGTTTACATATTTATAACATTCGTTTTGAGCCTTATAGCACCAACTTCTGTAGGGAAATGCGCTTATCGAGAATTTTATTTCAGGAATATTTGACAAATATCCTGAGCCAATAAAAGTTTTTATATGATTTTTTTCTTACCTTTCGTGCTTTCAACGACGCAGTCGAACCTCCACAGTAGCAGCGCAGCGTAAAGTGTCAAAAGCATTTTGCCTTGTACTAACTCTTCACGGCCCATCTTTATCTCTCTTCCTCGCACTGCTGCAGATCACTGCTGCTGACAACATCACAACACTCTCGGATAAATAACTAGTTTCCACGCCAAATGAAATAAAACTAAATGGCTTTGTCTCCAGGCCACAAATATAAGATAGGACGCGATCCAAGACGCGCGGAAGATGTCACTGTTATGTTAGAATCTACAATACCAAAGCGAAACACTTTCACTAGCCAGTAACATAATAATATTTATGAGCCTATTTACGCGAGTTTTTTTTACTGTCACTTCATTAGAAGCAGGACTACCTGTAACAAAAATAAGTACCAATTAATGTTAAAGGAACAATATGAAATTATAAGGTTAAAAAAATGTTACAGTAAAAATAAAGACGTAAGCACAAATTCTGATCTTGTCGAGATGCCAAGTCCTTCAAAGCCCAACTAGGTGCTTCTCTTGAGAGCACTTGTCATGAACTTCAGCAAACGTGAAGAACCGGCAGTCTTCCTCATAGGCGTACCACGGCTTTAAGTTTCCAACCAAAAAATTGTGGAGTGGGTGTTGTAGAGTATTCACAGTTGTTGGCTTTTCAAGCAGTTCCAAATACTTCCCCTAGCAGATATTTTCCTAATTTAAAATATATTGTTGAAATTTGACCTATAATTAATAATAACCAACTGAAATATTCTCCGTAGCCTTCGGCAACACACTTTGTCATTTGGCTACGTTTATACCTCTTTTGAATCAGATTCATTAAAAATTATAGTAATACGAACTTCTTCTTCTATCGTGTCGATGCCAACACTCACACTTTTTTGGACCAGGATTCGGCAACGCAGATGGCAGTTGGTCTGGCCTTGTACAGATCCACGAGCATATTGTGGGGTTTGATGCGCATGCTGTGAGGTGGGACATAGTTTCTGGCTTCGAACTGAAATCGAGCCTTTGGCGGAGAGCTACATATTAGCTTTATTTTTTTTTTCGTTTGCTCACTTGTAACATAAAAAAAAAAACTAATCAGATTTAATCAAAATTAATCAGATTCATTCAAAATTATAATGTATAATTTGATCTATAATAATAACCAACTGAAATTTTGTTTTTGGCAGGGGGCTATATTTGACTACATTTTTACCTCTATCAATCTGATTCTGCAAAGATATTTGGTACAAAACTAAATAAAATCCTATAAACAGACAAGATGCTTTTTGCAACAACACTTCCGCTCCGACAAGCGTATGTGGGATGTAGAAATTGAAGAGGCAGTCGCGGAATGCAGGAATCGAGATTTCGTGCACTTTTTTCATTTTATCTCGAACGATTCGTGAAGCTAAGGGAAATAGAAAGACGGTGACGCTGCTTATACGGATTTGCTGAGCGTATTGTTTGCCGTCCAATAAAAGTTTCCAGTCCAAGTTTCTTCTTAAGCACACACATAGCGTGTAAAAAAGAAATTCCCGAACTAAAACTGTGGATTAAAGATCTTTTCCCAAAAAAACGTATGCCAAAACTTATTTAAGTCGCAGGGATATGATAAAACCAGGGATTTGGTTTAATTTCTGAGGGACTTGATTAACTCCCGGGAAATGATAAAATAATAGTATAATTTTAATATATCCCTATGATATATATATTTAATATATCCCTAGGATTCGTCTGAATCCCTGAACTGAAGCTAGTGGATTGATCGAATCCCTAAGTTCGATTTCAGTGAAATATCGAACGTACGTCAGTTCCTGATTCTCAAAAAAAAATTGCTTCTGGCACTTTCCGGCCGCTGCAGCGGCACTTACTTACATTTTCTTGTTTTGTAACAAGAAAATGTAAGAAGTGCCGCGTCCAAGAAAATGTAAGTAAGTGTTTTGTAATAAGAAAATGTAATTAAGTGCCGCTGCAGCGGCCGGAAAGTGCCAGAATCAAATTCTTTTTTTTTTGAGAATCAAGAACTGACTGACGTACCTTCGATATTTCACTGAAATCGAACTTAGGGATTCGAGCAATCCTCTAGATTCAGTTCATGGACACATACAAAAAAAAACGTACAAGTGTCTCTTGGGAAAAATATTCAATTGCATGAAATTAATATCAGTCAATGAATTTCAGTTTTCGAGACATGTTTAACAGCCGATGTATATTCGATTCTGTGGGTTCAATGATGGAAAGTACTCTCCCAGAAAAAAGATTATTGACGTGAGACATCAAGGTGTTAACTTGGGAAGTTACTCGGGTTTATTTGACAATTATCACAAAAACATCAAAATTTCACTAGTCAGAAATAACATTGCTCTTACAAAATAAAAGACATTCAACATTAAGTACTTCATAAATCACTCAAATGCCTACTTATATTAATTGCGAGGCTAATTTCTAAGGTTGTGCCTAAACAGGCAAGGCAGTAAACATGAGATGGTGAGGGCCATAAAATAGAATTGCCCACGCAGTCGCGCAGTTACTCTAATGGGATTCCTTCCGTAAGCGGACGGAACTGAGATTCTTGGGGGCTGGAGTAAGGCTATTGTTACGAGATCCGAAGTATGAAGAATGAAAAAGGAAACAAAAAATGCTGCTTAAAGATACAAAAATCTCATATTTATGTTATTAAAAATATAAAACGAGATTGTTTCTAAATTTTAATGTAGAGCTTCGAGCAACGAGGTCGAAGTTGTAGAGTGGAAATAATCAAGAACAAAAGAAACAAAAACTTTAAATTAACGTTTCTATGTCAACGTTTCGGTAACGTGATAAAAAAAATCATAAAATGAGAATAAATATTTAGAAAACTCATAATTGACTAACTAATGTTACTTTTAACTAAAGGAAACAATTAATGCCCAATGTAAACACGTTTACAAACTGTAGTACTTTACTAGTGACACCTCCTGAAATCTTATGATAATACAACACTAACAAGATAAAACGTGATCGTTGAACATTGTAAAAAGCTATCTTTGGAACTACTCAACCAATTTTTTGTACTATCCAAGATGTATTTAATGTATATTTACTAAGAACTAGTGAATCGTCCTAAGCTAAACAAACGTCGAATACAACTATCACAAACTACTTTTTACGATGAAAAAGCATCTCTTTTACGCTGGAAAACAGTTTAAGGTAAAAATGTGGCCGGCAACAGCTTAGCTAGTATTTATGTAAAAAAAAGTTATTCATCATGACTCTGTGAGAATACAGATACCATATTAAAATATTTCCCCTTACATTGGATTTGTAACAAGTGCCACATTTTCGTTTTACCAAACGGTATTTTTTGTACAAAGCTACTTTTATAATAGACATTATGATATAATCCTCTTCGCAAAAGAAGTACATTTAATAAACCTGGTTACACCCCTGATCTTTTACTTCGCCTGAAGAACTGAAAGGGGATATTTTTATAGTCACAATAAGTTCACTTCTTACGGATGAAAATAAAACCTTTCACCTTTGGGATGAAGAGGACAATGTGGGAAAAATTACTTTTTCTCAAATACGCTTGGGAATTCCATCATTATTTTGACAACCTTCTTCGAGATAAATCAAAATAGCTGTACTGGTTAAACTCTCGCGAGCAGATGCCAACAAAGTTTGTGTAAAAATCCATTATTACTATCGAATTTTGCGACCAAGTCAATTACCATAAAACTCATGTCTCTCTAGTTGTTTAAGGCCCGAATTGATAAAGCTTGACTTATCTAGAACTCAGGTTGAACTCAACCTGATCCTAAACTCAGCCTGAACTCAGGGAGGGAATCTGTGTAAACAAATGTAGCAGAAATAATTTGACAGATTTTACGTCAAGAGGACTAAACGCTCGACTTGAGTCTGCGTTCGGTTACTGCTTTGAGTTGAAAAAAAAATTAACCACAAAACATGATAATACTAAGCTGAAACAAAATATTTCTTTAGATTTCCTTAAGTGTTTTGCTCAGCGTACGCTAATTATTAAAATACATCAAAATTTCAAAATAATTCATGTAAGAAATTATTCTTTAAACCAAGACTAAACCATTTTTTCCCAAACTAAACGCAGTTTAGTATGCCATAGACAAATAGCTCTACTGAGGGCCAAAACTTGAGTTCGGCTCAAGTTTTTGACTATCAATTAGCACAAATTTTTTACCGTGACGTCATGAATCTTTACTCACGAACCTGTCAAAGGTTAGTCATGGTCGACCCTGACTTGAGGATGTCAGTTAAACGTCAAACGGAGAACCTGCACAATGTAATTCAAATCATACAGGGTATTTTGATCACAAACTTGAAAAGACCCTGTATACATATTTTTTATCAAAAATAAAAAATACGTGAAACATTTCTTTGAACATAACACTTTTGTAAAACTCATATTCGCAATTTGGGTACCTTCACAATACCGATAACATCCCACCTAACGTTCACAATATGAATTAGTAACGGCCCGTTGGTGTGGTTGGTAGTGAGCCTGCCTTCTACGCCGAAGGCCGCGGACTGGATTCCCGCTAAGGGCAAACATTTGTGTGATGAACACGAGTGTTTATCCTGTGTCTGTGTTATTTATCTCTTTATATATTCAGTCTCTGTTACCCAAAGTACAGGCTTTGCCTAGTTTGGGATCAGGTCACTTTGTGAGAAGTGTCCACCGATTGTATACTGGGTTGTTCCTCGTGTCCGTACCACAACCTATATTATTTATAGCACGATTTTGCTGCTTTCAAAAGAACACCATTCTGAACTTGCTCTTTGAACCATTACGACCTCGTATGACCCATTGCTACTGCATTATAATATTTCTATTTAAAAAGAAAGTTTGAGGAGAAGTTCCTTGTTGATTTGCTCAAAGTTGAATTTAAATTGTATGGCTCAAAGACACACAGAATGGCTTTAGTGTAACGTGGATATCGTCGCCTGCATCAAGTTTAACGCACATCTTCAATCTGCCGAAATGTTGCACCATAACCTGTTTCGTGTCAGAAATAAGAATAGGTAGTGCTATGGCATCATCATAACATCCCACGAAATGACCACTACAGGACAGGGACCCTCACGAATTTTGGCTTTTGCTGAAAAAATGTGATGGGGAAGTACCTTAGTTACCTCGCTTGTCAGCGTTAGGGCTGGCACCATGGACCGCGGTTGTAGGTGACCGCAGTAAGTAAGATGGTATGATACATAGGTGGATGCTGCTGCCCATCCTCCAATTTATAACCCTTAGTCGCCTCTTACGACACCCATGAAAATCCTAAACAAATAAAAGTGTAATAAAAGTGTAATAAAAGTGTATCGTTTTAATTCAATATCTTTATAAGTTATAAGTCAAATTAGGCATAAATGTTTGAACTAGTTTTTACATCTACATAATTATTACCACGTGTGCATTCTTCAATAGCATTTTATAAGAAGGGTTGGCCAACAACAACACACGTTTTAACAATAAACGTCGTTAAATGCCGGGAAGGAAATAATTTACTTAATCTCATTTTATTATGCAATTATATTAAAAAACGAAGCAACAATGAAATTATAGCTTTTAGCTAAGTAAAAACACGGTTAAGCAAAACATTAAATGTTAATAGCTACTTTTTTGTTTATCTTACTTAAATATTATTTTAAGACACTATATATACGAATCCAACAAAAATTTTAATAGGCGATAAAAATATAAAACAAAGCTTAGGCCAAAATGGTAGTTGATTCTTATACAACGTGTTAACGGAATAAGCAAAACTGAGAAAATATAAAATAAAGCTTAGGAAAAAATGGTAGTTGATTCTTGTACAACGTGTTAACGGAATAAGCGAAACTGAGAAAATATAAAATAAAGCTTAGGCAAAAATGGTAGTTGATTCTTGTACAATGTCTTAACGGAATAAGCGAAACTGAAAAAATATAAAATAAAACTTAGGCAAAAATGGTAGTTGATTCTTGTACAACGTGTTAACGGAATAAGCAAAACTGAGAAAATATAAAATAAAGCTTAGGCAAAAATGGTAGTTGATTCTTGTACAACGTCTTAACGGAATAAGCGAAACTGAAAAAATAGTTTGTTCAGAATCGAGAGTAGAATCCATTTCACGGATTTTTGATAGGGGTACGAAATCATTCGACCGCCTACGAAACCAATGCTACGTAACAAGTTCGTTTCAACGAAACTAGTTTCGTAGCAAGAAAAAAAATTATCTCCTGGCCCCTGCGTTTGCAGCAGTTTTATTTTTTATTATTATTGTTTTAATTTTTGCCGCTTCTATTATAAATATTTCTGTGGATACGCGCGCTGGCGGCGGTGCCGCACGGTTCATGAGCGGTGAGGAGGGGAGGGAAGTGGGCGTGTCGTGCGCGGAGTACGCGGACTAGAACAATGATGAAACTTTAAAATAACAATATCTTGAAAAAAAAACGTTTTGCGGGAATGGTTATATTTTAATAAAAATCAGTTGGGGTGTATGAGGGTTTCGCTTATTCCATTAACACGTTGTATATTAATGATTATTCAAGCAATTGAAATAGCCTATGCTTATAGCAAAACTACATGTTCAATGTACTGTATATACCTTAAGAATGACGGAATCGCTCAATTTCTTATGTACCCACCCAGATTTTGTTTGGTTACGTGGAAAAATTGAAAATGTTTTGCAGAAATAATAGTTTTCCTCAAAGTTTTCCCAACAAAAGCAATAACCAACAGGATAACAAAACAAAAGAAATGCCGCGAGAAATTGCCCAGTCAGCTGTTCTCGACTCCTCATCATAGCTACCAACATCTGTTCGCCCATAGCCATAAAGAGTTAATTATCTATCTAAGAATACCATCTCGAGAATAGCTCCCTTGGGAAGATCCCGTGTTCTTTATTTTCGTACCGTTACAGGAAACATGATAAATGTCCAACTTGTAATATAACACTGCGACATAATGAGGGACTTTGCTTCGGGAATGGGTGTGAATAGCATGTACATTGAATAGTTTTATATTCGTGTGCAGGTTTTTTAGTAGTAATGATATTTTTTAAAGTTAGACCTTGGGCCGTAGACAAGCGGCTGTCTTTAATTGTAAGCGATCTTTGTAGCGATAGTAGAATAGAATAAAAATGTATGGGATTGACATTAACTAACGAAATGTTGTGTGACAGCTAATGCCAATCCCATATATATCTACTCTATTCTACTTGCGTAAGGAAACCTAAAAATATAACACCGACCGATCAGCTAAACATTTTGTGTATGGAGATCAATGTAAGAGTTAAAATTGTTTTGCGTTATGCCTCCAGAACAAGCCTTATAAAGATTTTATTTAATTTCTGTGCATTTCGGGTTCGCGCCTTGCCAATTGCTTGTTTTGTTAATCCACTGTGCATTTTCTTGATTACTACCTACTCCTCTATCGTTTTAATTTATATCTGTTGACTAGGGTCACTTTTCTTCTGGCTGTTTTTAACCAACTTCAAAAAACGAGGTTATCAATTTGTAATATAGTCAAAAATACACGATTTTTGAGTGTGTCTTTTGCTTGACGTAGACCGAAATCGTCATGACCGGAATAATAAATTCGCCTATATAAGCTTCTAAACAAAAATACCATACTTCATAAGTGTATGTATGTATATTTAACATAACATAACATCACGCCCTGTTCCCGTCGGGGTAGGCAGAGACCACAGTTCTCCACCTGCTACGATCTTGACATACTTCCCTTGCTTCCTGAACCGATTGGACATCGACGCTCACTGTCGCGCCGACCAGTTTGAGTGGCTCAGTGTCTCGTTTGAGTGAAATAGGCCTATCTTGCCTACGCTTACTACGCCCACTAACGAGCGAAGAGGACAGCTACATTCGCCTAGCGTATATCACCTCACCGTCTGCACATCGCCGCATTACCGCTTTGTTTACATTTTTGTTTGCTAAATTGACGGTTGCTTGCTACTGTGAATTATGCCTCGCGTAGAAAGATCACCTACAAATTCTCCTTCGAGCATCCATCGCGCATCTTCGGTACCTGATAAGATTTCCCATCAATCTACGCAGCCAGATGTACAATTTTATGGAAATGAACAGCAAAATGTCAATACTAACTCGCGAAGAAATCGCCCTCAACGCACATCGTCACCGGCCAATGACTTTCAGGTTTTTAAAGATGAAATTAAATCCATGCTCATGACCTTGAAAGCCGATCAGGATACTCAATTAACAAAGATAGCCAATGATCAAAGTGCTATCTTGAATAAATTGAATACTGACGTATCCGAGCTCAAGCGGCAGATTTCTGATATTCAAAAGTCAAATAAGGAATTCGAATCCTCAATGTCCTTCATTAACCAACAGTACGAGGACATTAAGTCACAAATAGCTGTGCTCCAAAAGGAACAGCATGGTTACAAGGAGTGTATACTTCATCTGGAACGTCAAATTCAAGATCGTAATCAAAGTTCTCGCTCATCAAGCGTAGAGATTCGTAACGTTCCAGGGAATGAGAAGGAGTCAATCCCACAACTACAAAAAATTGTTTTTGCCGTCGGACAAGCGCTTAACACACCTATCTCCACTTCTGATATACGGGATGTTTACCGTCTGCCGGGGAAGTCTGGTACGACCAAGCCTATTATTGTGGAATTCGCTACTGTCCAGACTAAGAATAATATTATTACAGCAGTTAAAAAATCCCTCAAAAATGGACAGAAAGAAGACAGACTCAACACTCAGAAAATTGGTATACCTGGAGAACCGAAACCCATTTTTGTAGCCGAATTCCTGCCAGGATATTCCAGAACGCTATTTCACAAAGCTCGTGAATTCGCTAAACTAAAAGAGTATCAATTTTGCTGGACCAACAATGGAAAAATCTACCTACGGAAAGATAAGGACGCTAAACATATTATAGTCAACTGTTTGAATCGTTGGTGTATCCACACCTGGATAGAAGTTTTAAGCAGTTTTTAACAAATGACCAGCATGGTTTTGTAAAGTCTCGCTCTTGTAATACCAACCTGGTGACATATTCTCAATATCTAACTGACGCTGTTGATGCAGGACACCAAGTTGATGCTGTCTATACAGATTTTACTAAAGCCTTTGACAGGGTGTCTCATAACATTTTAGTTAGAAAGCTGGAGCATTATGGCGTAGGTGGCAACATGTTGAAGTGGTTTTCTTCTTATTTACATGATAGACAGCAGTTTGTAGTGCTTAAGGGGTTTAAGTCTTTCTCTTACATAGCCACTTCAGGGGTTCCGCAGGGTTCCCACTTGGGTCCGTTATTATTTAACATTTTCATAAATGATATTTGTAATTGTATAAAACACAGTAAAGTTTATCTTTTTGCGGACGACTTGAAACTGTGTAGAATCATTGACACTGCTGATGACAGCCATTTACTCCAAAAGGATTTAGATAGCATTGTAAATTGGTGTTCTGATAATGGCATGGATTTAAACAGTAGTAAATGCAAACACATAAAATTTACACGTGCACACAATTTCCTTAGAACTTGTTACAATATATCTGGCAATACTTTAATAGAATGTGATAATATTCGTGACCTTGGAGTAATATTCGATACTAAATTAACTTTCATTCCCCAGATAGATAACATTGTCAATAAGGCTTCAAGAATGCTTGGATTTATTCTCCGAAACGGAAAACTGTTCAAGAAGCAATCTACCAAAATTTGTATCTTTAACGCGTACGTTAGAAGCATCTTGGAGTACTGTAGTCCAGTGTGGTCACCTCACTATTCTGTTCACCAATTGCGTATTGAGAGGATTCAAAAGAGATTCTTACGGCACCTATCCTATTGCTGTGGGGTAATAAAAAGACTGCCATCCTATTCTGACAGACTTGAGCATTTTGAAATTGATAGCTTGATTGTTCGTAGACAAGTTGCTGACATGATTTTTTTGTATAACATATTGAATAACCGTGTAGATTCTCCTGATTTACTATCTGCTATATATTTCCGTATTCCTCGTCGTATTCCACGACAACCGCTAGGATTACTATATCTTCCAAGTTCCAGAACCAACCTTAAATATAATTCCCCTTTGCCCAGAATGTCTAGAGATTACAACAAACTAGGTCAGACTATTGACATCTTTAATTGCACTATGCCCGTCTTCCGTACAGAAGTATTTAACCTTCTTAGAAGTTAGCGTAAATTATGTTTAGTTTAGTTAACAATTCCAATTTATTTGTTATATTGTTGTTATATTGTAAGTTTATTTTTATATATTCATTTAATTAAGTGATGTTGTACTGCCAATTGCATGCTGTGGCACCTAAAGACAGTGCATTTACCTTTAATTTATATCTAAGTTTTTGTGGTTTGTACTAATGTAACTGTTACTGGTTGTCCTAAACAAATAAAATAAAATAAAATAAAACTCCGAACAAATCTTGATTGAACTCCAGCAGCAAGAATGACTAGTTTATATCACCTATTGCCTAATGTTCCTATCGGTTTTATTTTTGAATGCTATTGAAATTGAACATAACAATATTATGTATTGTCAAACATCACTCACTCATATAATTACAGATAATCCAAGGGCATTTTTTGTAATGAAGTTAATTATTAATCAGTACACACTAACCTACTCTCTCACACACACACTTACACCTACAATAAATAATTATCTCTACGTCAGTCTCCTTACTTACCAACCCTCCTATCCTCCTTACTATACCCACCGTTCAACGCATCGCACTGCTTCCATCCTTCCCGTTTTTAGTAATTCAATCATATATACACTTATTATATTACACTTGTTGCCCGCGACTCCGTCCGCGTGGGGTTCAGAAAAAGTAGCTAATGACTTTTCCCATGGTTCAAACTATCTTCGTACCAAGTTTTTATAACAATCGGTTTATCGAATTAAGAATAAGAATAAGAATAATAATTAGAATAAATTTATTAATTCCACACAGAAATAATTTACAAAAGAGTGCACTAGAGGTTCCCAAACTAGGACGCAGCCTGTCTCTTGGGCAACCGATTAATAGTTACTTTATACAAATAATTTACATAGGACTAGAGGGACGTTTAACATAGTTACATAGCTCAGTTGTAAGGAAGTTGACAAAGTCACAATTTAGCTAAATTAAATAATTTAAGTGATGTGTGCATGTGTGTCTGTGTGTGTGTGGGAGCGTATGTGTTGTGTATGTATGTGTAAATGTGGATGGTGTGACAGGTCTATTAAGGGATGATAGATTCGGTTTGGATGTAATTCATGCCAAGTAACCATATGTGAACCGCATCTTTTGTCTTTTTCATTGAGGAACCTTTTAGTCATAAAAGAGTAACAGACAGACAGACAGTGCAGTTCTCGCCTTTATATTATTAGGGATACAGAGTACCGATAATACGGATTTTTGTAAATTAAACAACTCTTGTCTACGTGTCGACTGTTAGGTCGCCCACTATCCTCGTAAGTGCCAAATTATAGTCGAATTCCACGCGGAGTAACTATGATACGGGTTTTGTTATTTCTTATACAAAACAAAGCCTAACTAAATCTGAGGCTCAGTCACTTTAGCTTCTGTGGCTACTGAAAAAAGAGCGGTACAAAGTCCAACGTGTCTAGCTTCAAATGCTTTTAACTCTACATGTACCTACATACAAAACTGTTGGACTTCACTTCCGTACAAACTTTGTAAATTATCTCTCCCCTTAAAAGACAATTCCTAAAAAACAATGATTCACTTCTCTGTTTATTTTTTGAAGTATTACGTTTAAAAGTACCTATTTCCTAAGTTTTCAAAACTTTTGAACTTTCATAATTTTTTTACATTTGTTGCACCACCATGCCGAAACAGGAATTTTATTATTATTATTTTTACATTAAAACTAAATCTAGATTTTACCAATCTTTAGCTGTACCTACCCACAACTTTTACACAAACAACTGGACCGGATCAAACGGAATTTTCAACAACTTATTAGACTTTTTCCGTACAAAATTATAAGCTTTGTTTGATTTCAGCTCGATTTCACAGCTTGAAACTTTGAACTCGCCTATTGTCTGCTTGAATGAACCGATTGCAATAAAAAAAAGTTCAAATATTGCACGAAAGCAACCCAAATACGTTATTGAAAACCCCGTTTAAGTCGTTCAAGTAGTTTGTGAGGAATTGGTGCGAGAAACTTTAAATACACTTAAAATTTCGAGAACCTTCTGTCGGAGAGAACCGTTTGCAATGAAATAAAGCTTAGGTATATGTTGCACAGAAAGAAGCCCGACACGTCATTGAAAACCTCGTTTGACTTTGAAGCAGTTCAGTAGGTGAGTTCTTGGTTCTGCAGCTTGAAAGTTTGCGTATCTTCTGTCAGAGTGAACCTTACGCAATGAAACTAAGCTTATTTATTGCACAGGAGTAAGCCAAGCGCGTTATTGAAAGCCACGTTTGAATCTGGTCAAAAGTTTTTGAATTATTCGCGCCTTCGTTTGAAACCTTGCGTAACTTCTATCTGAGTGAACCGTTTTTAACTAACCTAAGCTTATATGTTGCACGGAAGTACCTAATCCAAGCACGTCATGGAAATGCCAGTTGGAGTCGGTAGAGTAGCTTGTGAGCTATTGGCGCCGCCTATTGAAACTTCAGGCATTTTCTGACTGAGTGAACCGTTTTCAATGAAAGTAAGCTAGCTAATACATTGCAAAGAATTAATCTTAACACGTTATTGAAAACCACGTTTAAATCAGTTTAGTAGATTGTGAGTTATTGGTGCCGCCGCTTGAAACTTAGTGTATTTTATGTCTGAGTGAACCGTTTACAATGAAACTAAGCATACATGTTGCATGAAGTAAGCCAAAAAAGTAGTTGAAAACCTCGTTTTAATCGGTTCAGTTGTTTGTGAGATATTGACGCCTCCGCTGGAAATTTCGCGTACCTGTCTGAGTGAGCCGTTTTCAATGAAAGTAAGCTAATATGTTGCAAAGAAGTAAGCTTGACAGTTTATTGAAAACCCCGTTTGAAACAGTTCAATAGTTTGTGAGTTATTTGCGCCGCCGCATGAAACTTAGCGTACCTTCTGTCTGAGTGAACCGTTTGCAATGAAACCAAACTTTTATGTTGCACAAAAGTAAGCCAAACTCATAATTGAACACTCAGTTTGAATCGGTTTATGAGTTTTATCGTACAGGCAATTTGATACTTTACATTAGTGTAGCTTCTGATTGAGTGAACCGATTTGAATGAAACATAGCCTATATGTTGCTCAGAGCTAAGCTGAATCTATCTGCGAAAACCGCGAGAAAATCCGTTCAGTAGTTTCGGAGTTTATCGAAAACATACAGACAGACAGACAGACAGACAGACAAAAAGTGCAGAAAACATATTTTTGAGTTCTATTAGTCGTTTCTTATCGCCCACACTATTTTTTTTATAAATTTATCAAAAGTACAGACACGCGGTTTCTACTCTTTTATTATATGTATAGATATTTTACTATAAATGGCTAACTTAGATAAAACTTTTCTTGAAATAGATTCTTTGAAAGTAGCAGACAGTTTCTTATGCCCACCTCAAAACTGTACTTTGTATTTACTTAAAGTACTACACTTAAACATACGCAGCATAAATAAAAACTATGATAATCTGTGTATTACACTCACTCAAACTCAATTAGATTGCGATATTATTATTTTATCTGAATGTTGGCTTCTCAAAACTGCTAATGTACCTAATATGCCAGGCTATACAGAATATCACACAAAAGTAAACCGTAACCAAAATGAAGGTATTATCCTATATATAAAATCTAACTTACATTGTGTTGTAGAAGAACCTAAATTTCAATATGCAAATTGTCTCACATGTAAACTTAAGGGTTCTATAGCATTAGTGGCTATCTATCGATCCCCTTCCTATACACAGTGTGATAAATACGAAAAATTTATCGATAGTTTAAATTGTGTTTACCAATCACTATCTAATTTCAAAAACATCATTTTAGCTGGAGATCTTAACATCGATATTAAGAACAATAACATCGATCCTAAGTCTCATGATTATCTGACCCTAAATGCCTCTCACGGTTTACTCCCTGGTCACCTGTTTCCCACCAGGAACAGTAACTGTTTAGACCACATTTTTCTTAAAACGGTTTTAAACTGTAAGGTACTTGTCCTGGAAACACTACCTACCGATCATCAACCAACCCTTCTAGCAATGAGTCTAAAAAAAACACCTTCTAAACCTAATCACTACATTAAAAAACTTGACCACATAGCAATCAAACTTGAGATTGACAGTACGGACTTTTCCCAAATCTTAACTACTAATGATGCTAATGCTGCTGCCTCTTCCCTTGTTTCGATCCTTAATGCAATTATTCGCAAACATACTCTGGTAATGAAAATACCTAAAAAAAACAGAAATATTAAACCATGGATCACACCAGGTCTTCTTCACTGTATCCGCAACCGTGATCGACTTCATAAAAAAGCAAAAAAGTCCCCTGAAAACCCCATCCTTCATATCACGTATACCCGTTACAGAAACTTTTGCAACTGTCTCCTACGCAAATTAAAAAGAGCACACGATAAACAAGAACTTCAAAAAGCCAAAAATAGTCCTAAAGCAACATGGAGTGCGATCAAATATATAACAAATACTAATAAATTAGTAAGGACCCCTCTTGAATTACTTTCTATAACAAATAACCCTAAATCATCCCTTAATGAAGTAAATAAATTCTTTGTTGAAATAGGTAAAGAGCTAGCATCCAAAGTAACTCCCCCAACACATAATATTTTCCAAAATTATCTCTAGAGCGTAACAAACCCTAACTCTATGGCTTTATTTGAGGTAGACGAAGCTGAGATAGAAGCTATCATTATGACTTTGCGCTCAGAATCAGCTTCTGGTTAGGATGACATCCCAGCTGGAACTGTGAAAGCATCGCGTCAGATTCTCGTGCCTGTCATTACTTATATTTTTAACGCTTGCATTAATTCTGGAAAATTCCCAAGTGTCTTTAAAAAAGCCATCGTACATCCGATATACAAGTCTGGGGACAGGGGCAGTGTCAACAATTACAGGCCTATATCCGTCTTATCCACCCTTTCAAAAATTTTGGAAAAGGCACTAAACACCCGCCTTACAAATTTTTTAAACATTAATAATTCTATTTCAAAACACCAATATGGCTTTCGGGCGGGTATATCAACCGAGGATGCAGTTGCTGACTTAGCTGAATCAGTTGCGAGGAACCTCGACAGCAAAAATAAGTGCATTGGTGTCTTCTTAGATTTGGCTAAAGCTTTCGACACTGTCCATGTCCCCAGTCTCCTTTCTAAATTAAACTATATTGGCGTTCGCGGAATCGCACTGGAAATGTTCAGAGACTATCTCTCTGACCGATCACAGTGCGTCAAAATTGAAAATCAAATAAGCTCAGACGAACAAATTACCTGTGGAGTACCTCAAGGTTCAATATTAGGACCTACTCTTTTCAAAATATACATAAATGACTTATGCACTTTGTCTATACCTAACTGCGAGATTTTTACATACGCTGATGATTCGGCTTTGATAGTACAGGGTGCTGATTGGCACAGCGCAATAAAAAACGCAGAATATGCTCTTCGAATAATGTACAGCTGGCTGTCAACCAACCTCCTTACACTGAACATTGAAAAATCCAAATATTTACCCTTCTCAATCAGGTCAACTAATCAGCTACCTCAATCAATGTCAATTAAAGCACATACCTGTTCTCTCTCTTCATCCGACTGCAGTTGTCTCACCCTCTCGCGCTCATCTCACCTCAAGTATCTCGGCATTCATCTAGACCAACATTTGAACTGGAATGTGCACCTGGACGCGCTTACGGCTCGTACTCGTCGTTTAATATATATATTTAAGACCCTAATGCAGTCAGCTGATCGTGAGACTCTTAAACTAGTATACACCGCTCTTTGTCAATCGTTACTTACCTATTGCATTCCGGTATGGGGGGGTGCAGTTAAAACATCTATGCTACAGCTAGAAAGAGCCCAAAGAGCTGTATTGAAAGTTATGCTCTCAAAACCCTTCAGGTTTCCAACCTCAGATCTATATTCTATAGTGAAAGTCTTGACTGTAAGACAGCTTTTTGTGCTCCGAGCTACCCTACGCAGACACATTAAAAACCCACCTTCTCCTGACCCTAACAAACGAACTATTCGTGACATTTGTGTTGTTGACACTCATAAGACATCTTTTGCTGCTCGTCAATACTTTATTCTTAACTCCCATATATATAACACAATACATAAACTTATTAATATCTACAATCTAAGTAAATATGAAGTTAAAACTAAAATCGAAAAGTTACTTCTTAATTACAACTATACACAAACCGAGGATGTACTGACTAAATAATTCACTCTAACCTATGTAGACATACCTTCCCAAAAACAGCAGACTTACAGACCCACACACACGCACTCACTAACACACACACACACACACACACACACACATGCAGAGTCACGCTTCCATATCCATTTATTTTATTTTTGATAATATGATTATATTATAATTATAATTAATTTATTAATTATTAATGTACATTTAAATATATATACGTATTAACTTTATATAATTTCTCCTTCCTTTTTAAATTTGCCCATATAGGATATTGGTATGTTGACGTCCCACGACTGCACGTCAGACAATCACTGATCCCTAAGTTACAGGTTTTTACCTAGTTTAGGAATTAGGATTCCATCATCTTATATTCAGGTACAGCATGCCTATTTTTAAGATTATTGTTAATGTAAGATAACCTAAGTCCTTTTGATTAATAAAGAAATTTTGTAATTTGTAATTTTGTAATTTTGTAACCTTCATCAATCCTTTCATACATGCTCGTCGGTTTAGGGTACTTTTAACCTGGCCTTTATTCAGAACGTCTTGAATTTGGTCCTGGTACGTTCGCCGAGGCCTTCGCCTTCCAACGTTTCCATTCACTCTCGCCTTGTGGATCTCTTTCGTCAATCTTCCTTCATTCATCCTCTCCACATGACCAAACCATCTTAGCATCCCTTTCTCAATTTTAGTCACTACGTCTTCTTTTACGCCACAACGTTCTCTTATCACACTATTTCTAATCCTGTCACTCAATTTCACACCAATCATACTCCTCAACGCTCTCATTTCTACTGCATTAATTCTACTTTCATGCTTCTTCTGCCATACCCAGCTTTCACTGCCGTACATCAGTGTTGGTACCAAAACGCCTCCATGAACAGCCAGACGAGCCTTGTGAGACACCTTCTGACTTTTCATAAAAGCATGCAGAGCACCATTCACCATGTTTCCAGCATTCACTCTTCTTTCGATATCACTTTCACACTTTCCATCTCTTCAAACTCCTTCACTTGTTCGACTTGTTCACCACCTATTAATATAGTACACTCTGTCATACACTCTTCTCTTTCAAGTACCATTACTTTCGTCTTGCTTACATTTAATTTCATTCCTTTCCTATCAAAAGCCACATTCATCATTGTTACCATCTCCTGTAACTCGTCAGCAGATGACGCAAGTATAACTTGGTCATCAGCGTAGAGAAGACATTTGATGAGTAACTCATTCTGTATGTATATTTGTCCACGCATATCTTAGGAATCAATAGGTTAGGAATAGGAATATTTTTTATTGAACTAGGTATTATTCAACTTAGGGTATAGTGCAAGTTTAATCAAAATCGGTTAAGCAGCTCTATTTCAAACACCTATTTAAACAACTGCAAAAGTTTATCGTATTATACATTTTCTCGATTTAAATGCTCACTGATTGATTTCATCATTATATCAGCGGAAAGACGTCCACTGTTGGACATAGGCCTCCCCTAATTAATAGATATAAGTGAATGAGCGCAAAGCTCCAACAAACTGAATGCACAGTTTGGCGCATGTAAAATTTGTAATTTGTATTGAATTTAATTGAATAAATGCTTTTATTATTTATTATTATTATTAAAGATCTCCAGCTAGATCGCCGGTCCACCTTGTGGGGCGCCTGCTGACGCGTCTTCTTCCGGTACCTGGTCGCCACTCGAGAATTTTTACGATTCATTTACTTCCTTAAAAAAATACCGAATAAAAGCGTAATTCACAAAATGGTATTATAAATTTAATTATTATCTACTAACGGGAAACGCTCTTGAGACTACGGGCAATTTCTACCAATTTTACGACACTTTATCATCACTTTATTGACATCCCTCCCATGGGCCCGACATGAATTATGTATGAGCAGTTTTATTGGGCTTGATACTTAAAAATAAGGTAGACGATTTATTGCAACAGGCTTTTAGCAAATTTGAGTAGAGATTCTCATAGACGTTTAGAGATGGGATGTGTGTAAAAAAATCACGACATCCACTGATGATATTAGAGTTTATCAGTTTAGTATTTTTACCATTCGTAAAACTGTAAGAACCTCGTGTTAAATAGCTTATGAGCATTTTATAAATTGGAATAAAACTAATATATTATTTATTACTTGCAATTTTTTTCTACATTGTAATTAAGCTTAAACATTATGTGCTACTTAATAAGTTCACTTTAACCCTAAATATAGTATAGCATCCCACGAAACGTCCACTGCAGGACAGAGAACTCTCTCCAGAACTCTAGCTAAAACACGTGGTATTTTGGAGGGGATCTACCATAGTCACCTCGCTTGTAAGCGTTGCGGTTGGCGACCGCTGTTGTTGGTGACCATGGTATGTAAAGTGGTACGATACACAGAAATATGCTGCTGCCCATCCTCGTACGACACCCACAGGTAGAAATGGGTTGGTACTATTCTTTGCGGGCACCACACGTGCTAAATGTACCAGCTATGAATTATACCACCCCTTATCTTCTTGTAGGTATCGTGGCGTATATAAGGAAACCAGAGGAACCTGTGTCATTTACGTGCCAGCTAAAACGTTAACAAGCGTGGTACAGTTGGTACATCCCCCCCCCCCCGCCCCTGAATTTTGTACAAGGTAAAAAGCTGGGGTTCCTTATCCAGTCGTGTACGTTTCTACAGGGTAGAATGACAATTAATAATCTGTCGATAGACAGAAAACCCAAGCGAGACTAACATCCTACTGTGGAAAAAAATGTCTCATCACTAAGAATAATCATGTTCGCGTCAGTATCAAAGTCAACAGTGTGGTCTATTACCTTATGTTTTAGCTTAGACTATATAATACTAACGTATAATGTTTTAGTTTATTGTGTCCCAGAAACCTCCCTTTTTGACAATATTTTAACTGCCAGAAGGCGGAGAAGATGGACGAAAGAATAAAAACTTTTTATGACATCTCCGGACAGAGTTTTTTCTATTTTGATAATGGCTTTTAAATTAAATAAAAGAATGCTTAAACGTTACCTATTATGTAATGCTGGACTCTACTATTGTAGATATGTAAATAGTATGTGGGAGAATGTGCTAAAAAAATCCACGGTCTTATTCCGCCATTTCCCTTTCATCCATCGAGAATCTAGACATACCGCAGTTGCACATAGAGTCCTATTGGAGTCTAGCTGGCAGCTTGCTTGACACATGCATGTCAAGCGTTTGAGATAAGAAAGGTACACACAGCCGCACGTCAGTGGAAACACTTTGACCTTGAGCGGGTCTCTGGTTTCAGGCGTTTGTAGCGTAGCGCTGGTTCAGCATATTATACTGGTTTTGTTTCAATGTTTGTGACTGCATGACTGTACTGCTGCCTATATGTACCCGGGTACCCAGTAACCATCGTCGCATATTTATTCTCAAGGACAGCCACGACAGTGAACTGTAAGCGTCAGATTACTGTTATCTAATCTGTGGTACGGTCGATAGTAATCCATTGCATGTAGCCGTACGAGCGGTACTCTGTCCTCGCAGATAAACCACGTAAGTGGTTTTGTGAGACCCTATGTAAATTCATGTAAAAAGTTCTAAAAATAAAGATCTATTCTTATCTAAGATCTATTCTTATCTAAAATAATATTTCTTTCTTGACTTCTTAAAGCATAAATTAATAAGTCGAACAAAGAATAGGACATTGTAGCACTCGCAATGGTCAAAAGAGGATCACAAGACGAAGCTAAGGGAAGTAATTTTTCAGCGGTTGCGTGCCTTTGACGTATACCCTGAATGAAATTATCCCCGGATTCGGGACCGAAGGAAGATGAAATCTCATTTGCTCAGTGATTATGAAAACTATAGATAATTTCTCATTCCATGTACTTACGAAATTTTGCGATTCAAGCCAATCTTGCCTCCTATTTGAATTTTTTATCAAAAATCCTACGAGTAGGTGTCTTAAAGTTAGTGTTTAAGTTAGTCTCTCTAACGTTTTTGCTGGTAAAGTGGCGGTGGATTGGGCATACCCTCCAGTGTGACGACGTAATTACACGGCGTCAATAGCATTCGAGTGGCAGCCGAGTGATAGATGTAGACCTGGGCGACCCGTTCACTCCTGGCGACGTGTCGAGAACGAGCTTAAGGCTGCTGGACTGACGTGGGAAGAAGAAAGAAGGACGGTGCAAGACAGGGGGAAGTGGAGACACCTCGTGAAGGCCCTATACACCAGCGGGATGCCCTAGGATAACAACAACGTCTTTGCTAGATGAAGACCTCCACAAAAATTTTCACTGCACAAAGTGTTCTACGTCACTAACATGCGTGGTGACTATGGTACTTCCCCTCTAAAATAACCCACGTATTTTTGCTGTAAACTTCAAGAGGGAGCTCCCTGTCCAACAATGGACTTTTAATGGAATGGAAATCAATATTTAGCCTTACCTAATTCAGAACTCAGAAAATGCCTTTACTTGACGCGTTCTTTTCATACACGACGGAACAGAGGCGGCATATATTTGGGGTTAGAGGTTGTTTGTTTGTGTGTGTGTATGTTTATGTGTGTCTATTATAAGTATGTTATGTGTCTGCACAATAACAGAATACTAGACAACTCACATTAGTGTAAAAAAAAATTTCACTCTTTATATCTTATGCAATAACAAATTTCTGAAGTTTCCTTTAATTTGAACTTTGGGCGTCCGACTTATCGCTAACGATCCCACAGATCAAGGAAAAAAGATCATGACAGAAAAGAAATTGCAGCTTGAAGAAGGCACAAGAAAATAATACCGTAGCCATAGAAAATCATGTTTAAAAAAGGCAAGGAAAATAGCAACACTTTTTATAGTAGCTGTTTGTAGACCATTATTCTTTTCGCTTGTTTTCCGGTTGTCCGTGTCTTGCTTGTCCAGTGTCTTCGTTTTCGTGTTTTGAAACAATGAAATATTATGACACTGTTCTACGAAGTGTAACATTAAAGAACAATAAGTAGGTCTCTGTTGTATACTATGATAGACGAGCTTTTGCCCGTGATTTCGTCCACACGTACTGGAAGTAGCGTTTTGATTGTCCACGCTCTGCCCGCGTTGAATCGACTTAAAACTGACCACTGAGTGACTTATATAAATAACCCTTTAATTAGGAAATTTTTTTATGTCTCGAGTTCCCATAAACGGAGCGAGATAAAATATATACCAAATTTAACTTAAGCTATAAGCTTTCAAACAAAAAAGTTGCTTTGAAATCTGTTCTGTAGTTTCTATGTGATGCTTTAATGAACATGTAAATAAACAGGCAAAAGGTCGAAAAGTTAGTGATTTGGATTCGAAAGCATCAAAATACTGAATACTGAATCGTGATGATTAATTTAGGGTTTTATAATAGTAATAAAAAAGTAAGTCATTATTGTTTTTCCACTCTTAATTACAAAAACACATCTGCGTATTCTGATTTCAACAATAAATTACAGAATTATCAGTCGCAAATTTTCTTGGTGAAATGACTATTATAATCAATTTGGTGTTGTCTTCATTCCACAGCTGGATAAAAGCCATCTTTCCATTTTCCATTATTCACTTATTTCTCTCGCCTCAAAGTAGATCTTTCCATTAGCCACTTTTTAATTATTTTGCATTATCAGTAATTCATCCAATAAAGTGCCGGACGCTCTGTAAATAAGTAATTTCGTTACTTATCCATCGCGGGCATGGTTCACAGAATTCAATTAAGGCCGCCTACAAAAAGAACAGCCATAAAGTAATTAGTGAGACCGAGGTTCCTCCCTTTATCAATGAATGTTGCATATCATTCCCTCGTGGGCATAAAAATAACGCGTCATCTGGTTTATTGCTGCCTACGGACGACAGCACATCAAGAGCGGAGCTAACTCACGAGACTCACAAACTGAACGACTCAAGAAACCTACGGGCCAAAATGAAAGTAGAGAAAGCGAAGGTAGTAAGTATGTCAGGATCGTATCTGGTAGAGGCTGGTGGTCTCTGCCTACCCTGACAGGAAAGAGGCGAAATGGTATGTATGTATTTCTTGCCGTTTCTTTTACGCTGCCATAACATGCACCCTAACGAAACGGTAGAAGACTCGCTCTATTTAATTGTATTCTACATAATAATATGATATTCAAAATGTATTCTGAAAATTCTGAATACGCGATCGTTATAGTCAAGAGTATATGGGCACAGATTACTATCAGTATGAAGGTCCATTGAAGACATAATTGTAATACAACAACGGTTAGTCGAACTTGCTAAATTTATAAAAAAAATCTCTGGATTGTTTTTTGAAAAAAATTGCGAGTCGGACTCGCGCACCGAGGGTTTCATACCACTAATGTAAAAATACCGTCTTAATTATTGACGGGCAGTCACGCAAAAGTGCATTAAATTCGCGCTAGTCAATCCGATACGCACTTGACCAGTTTAAATAATTTGTTGTTAATAAGCAATTTTTAGATATTCATCCGTTGTTTAACTGGCCATATAATTATGATACGAGTATGTACATTCAAACAGCGTAATAGACGAAAGTTAAATAATAATTCAAATTTAATCTAGACATTTAGAATACCTTTTATTGTTCCCAAAACCGCAGTAAATCACATAAAATCTGTCTTGCACGGGTTAGCGAACTTTTGCGATTACAAAGTTATGAATACATTTATAGAGCCTTTTTGCAATTATTATAATGATTTTGAAATCATATTTCGACAATATTCCTTAGAAATAGATGTTTAGTTCCATATAACTACTATATGGACCATAAACCTTTTTATTCTTTGTTTTGAGTAACTTGAACAGGTCACACTAATACCACAGATAATATAATACTATATACTAGTACAGATGCCTCACGTCATAGAACGAATTTGTGACGAAAATTGTTCGGGCTATTTTTTCCATAAGGTATTTTCTTAGAATAAATTGATATCTGGATGTTAAAATTGAATTAATGTCATACCTACCAACCTAGTAGTAACATTTTGATTAATTATTAGAAACAAAAGGGGCCAAATGAATTCGGGCTATTTACTCCGTAGAAAAAACCGTAGTACGGAATGGGACCCCATGCTAATACTAACGAAAAAGTTCAATGAATTAGTTGCTAGAACACCACATCTCTTGTAATAATATAATTTTCACCTTAATAGCTCGGAAAAGTTTGCTTAATCGGTCGAAATCTGCTTGCGAAAGTCATTTTTGGCCGCTAGCGTGGAAAATGTTACTGTAACTAGAACGTGATAATGAATTATGGTTTAAGGTACTGACTACTGACGGTATTCGTTAACATTTTCCTCGCTGAAGCGAGATGAAAAATTGTGTATTTCGCTCGGCAGAGAAGTTATTTCGCATCTCGTGCATTCGCTTGCTTGAGTTTCAATACAGGGCACTAGCGCCAAATAATAGTTTTGCTGCCTTGCATAACAATAGTTATTTGTTATGCAAGGCAGCAAAAGCGTTATTTGGCGTGAGTGCCTTGTATTGAAACCTGAGCAAGCGAAGGATTCTAGAATTGAACCACGAGCGAAGCGAGTGGTTCAAAAGAAGAATCCTGAGCGTAGCGAAGGTTTCAAGGCACGAAACGCAAAATAACTTTGCTGCCGAGCGAAACACAAAATTTTTCACCTCACTAAAGCGAGGAAGCAGCCAGTACCGCAGCGTGGAGGTCTGCCATACTGCATCACGTTCGAATTTCAAAAACCTTTTGCCCGCTAGCGGCCAAAAATCGCTTTTGGCCGCAGAAAAACCTTTTGCCCGCTAGGGGCCAAAAATCGCTTTTGGCCGCAGAATTTAACCGACAAAACAAATGTTTCCGAGCTTTGGAGGTGAAATAGTTAAATTCGAACGCGATGTACTTATTATTTTGTAGTATGCTGCAGTACTGGCCGCTTGTAAAACCAGGCACGCACTATCGTTTTCAAGATGAGAAAGAGGGATGCAGCTATAGGAAAGAAACAAATAGTATTATGAACAGTGAATGCCTGGTAGGTAAGGTACTGGCTGATAATGAAAAGTAAATTTAAAATAAACCTTTTGCTGCCTTGCATAACAAATAACTATTTTCATGTCTCATATTTCTTACGGAAAGTTGTTAGTTTTTATTAAATTGTCATGTTCAACCCATCCCACGAATATGTTTATGTTGCACCCGGGATATAGCAAAAGTATGGCTTGTGTAACGTTAAATTGAACAAGAAAATAACAAAAAACGGTTTCATGCACAGTGATCTTGCTGACACTTTTAGTTTTTTTTTAAATAAAAATATTTATATTATTTACCCTACGATATTTACCTTATTAAGTGGTATCCATCTTAAACAGTGCTGAGGCGTTGAGGTGCCCCTGTCTTAATGGAATTCTACACGTTTGCATTTGACGTTACCAGCGTAATAAAAGCTGAATATTTAGATATACAATCTAGGGGCACGACCAGTAAACCCTTGTCAGAAGTTTTTCAATTATGTTCGCCTACAACATGCTCGTGTATTTATTATACGAATAACTTTGTATGGGAGTTATGAGTTGGAGTGAAACTTGGAAGGTTTTCGGGTGATCTTGACGTATGAGGTGTTCTTGGCATGTTCTTAGTAATTTTGTAATGTCGTCTGTGCGCACCTTAATAGAATATAAATTTATGTTCATAAGTAGAACTTATTGGAAAGGTACGTTAAGAAGTTGGAGGATATAAGTAAATTTTGTCTGAGTCTGTGCCAAAATCGGTACCAATGTTTCTTTGGAGCTCGGCCCAAAGATTTTACTTTCTAGGTTTTTAATTTATATCCCTTTGGGTATAAAAACAACTTCATCATTTAACACTTTTCCATCGTTTATAATTTGCATTGACCATTGGCATAAAAAATAGTTCAATTTCCCTTTTCTGTCATTAAAGAGCAGCAAAAAAAAGAAAAAAAAAAGAATCTGTAACAGCATAAAAAAAAAACATCAATGACAAATAGATCAAGTTTGTGTGCAAATAAGTTGCAAACATTGAGAAATTGAGTAGTTCTAAATGTATATAACCATAATAGTACATTAAGATGCAAGTGCGGTATTAAAGTGAACGCCATTCTTACGAAGTTTTTCAACACAACATTTGCGAATAAAACAAGTAAAAGTTGCTTACTTCTTTTCCCGAAGGAAAATTCGTAAACAACAAGCTACGTATTTTTCGTTAGATTTCTACGTAGACCCGATTTTCCAAACTTGTGTTTCATGCCTTAGTATTTTCTACGTTGAGGAACTACAGTTAATCACAGTTTTTTTAATTTGTACGAGTCGATAATTTTGAAAATAATTAGGTACAATAAACACAATGTAAATATCACAAATATTAGTAAAAATGGCGCGCGCCGTTTTAGCGGACACAGTTTATATACTACATGCGCGCGCAGGAGACATTGACTAAATTGCCAAACAGCCTAAACTTTAAATTATTTAAAATGAGATATTTTGATACTTAAAAGAGGAATTTGTGGATTTATATAAATATTTTTAATGAATGTATAATGATCATATTATAGAACAAAGTTCATTTATAGGAAAAAGGCGTGATATTATGTATGTATTCATGAAAATATTATGAATTTTATAGACATTAAGAACTCCTTGCTCCTTACCGAAATTAAAAAAAAAACACTAGAACGGTGTACTTGAGAACGGTAAAATAATGGAAAAATCACGCTTGTTTAATAAGCTAGATCTCAAAAAGAGCTAGGCGCTGGTTTTTAGTCACGCGTAATTTTTTTGCAAGCTCAACTTAACCATCGCATGCTGAATTTATTTACATTATGTGGTGAATAAATTACTTCTCTTTTTCCAATGCTTACTTTTTTTGGGACATTTAAGCTTAGTTTAATTGATATTGAGTTTGTTTTGGTATATCGGTGTATAAAGGAGCTAGAATTCTGGAGGGATCTCCCTGTCCTGTAGTGGACATTTCATAGGATGATGATGATGATGAAATTTTGTTATTGACTATTCTTCTTTTAGTTTTAATTAAGTATTTTTCATCTAATTTCTACATTATTAAGTGCATTGTGGTTATTGGGATATGCCTGTAGACATTGTGTTTTGTAAATTTTAGTATAAAATTGAAACTTGAACATTGATACTTGAATCACCATCTTCTCAACACAGAACTTAGTTTCACACTGCACTTTATCCGATCGACTGCTCACTTCAAGTGTAACTGAACTTACCTACCTGTTTAACTAGAATGTTCAAATCATATGTAAGTTAGCGAACTTAGAAGTTAGGGATTCCTCGTGCTTAAGAGTTTGATATGTGAACGACTTCGTGGTGGAAGGCTATTGAATCATAGACATTTGTATTGAATGGTATATCCTTGTTGTGGTGACAACTTTTGGAACTAGTATACAACGTAAGTAGAAACCTTTCCCAAAATTAGGCAAATCTGTCTTCCGTCGTCGAACTTATCTTTGTCCTCTGGCCGAGATTGAGGCCAAGAGCAAATCTATATATATAAAAGAAGAAGGTGACTGACTGACTGACTGACTGACTGACTGACTGACTGACATATCAACGCACAGCCCAAACCACTGGGTCTAGAGATTCCAAATTTGGCATGTAGGTTCCTCATGAGGCCTAGGGGTGCACTAAGAAAGGGTTTTACAAAATTCCACCCCTAAGGGGGTAAAATAGGGGATGTATGTTTGTATGAAACTCCGTCAGTTTTGAAGTTAGGATCTTCAAAATTTGTATTTAGGTTGACGACTAAAAATTAATATTTACGTGTCTCAGGGTTTTTGAAAATTCGACACCCTTAAGGGTGAAAAGGGGGATGAAGTTGAAAATTCTTTATTCTTAAAGTAAAATCCACATAATTTATTATTTAGGCATTAATGATGTAATTCTATGCAACGTTCATCACTGTTATTGAAATTCCACCCCAAATTCAACCCCTTAAAAAGGGAAATGGGGTGAAAAAGTCTAAAAACCAATATGGGTATCATTTGTATGGTTTATCGGGTCGCTGATTACGAAAACTACAACAATTTTGAAATCAAACGTGGTGGACGTGAAATACCATCATCCCCCTGGGGATGGAGTTGGGGTGCGATAGGTTTGAAATGTCTAAAAATCTATATGGGTGTCGTTTGTATGGTTTATCGGGTCGCTGATTACGAAAACTACAACAATTTTGAAATCCAACGTGGTGGACGTGAAATACCATCATCCCCCTGGGGATGGAGTTGGGGTGCGATAGGTTTGAAATGTCTAAAAATCAATATGGGTGTCGTTTGTATGGTTTATCGGGTCGCTGATTACGACAATTTTGAAATCCAACGTGGTGGACGTGAAATACCATCGTCCCCTGGGGATGGGGTTGGGGTGCGATAGGTTTGAAATGTCTAAATGTAGGTTTGAAAAATAAATATGGGTGTTATTTCTATGTTAGGGATAGCGGTTAAATTGGCGTAAGGGGTAGGGATAGGGACAGGTAGAGGTAGAGAGGTAGAGTGGTAGAGAGGTAGAGAGGTAGAGAGGTAGAGAGGTAGAGAGGTAGAGAGGTAGAGAGGTAGAGAGGTAGAGAGGTAGAGAGGTAGAGAGGTAGAGAGGTAGAGAGGTAGAGAGGTAGAGAGGTAGAGAGGTAGAGAGGTAGAGAGGTAGAGAGGTAGAGAGGTAGAGAGGTAGAGAGGTAGAGAGGTAGAGAGGTAGAGAGGTAGAGAGGTAGAGAGGTAGAGAGGTAGAGAGGTAGAGAGGTAGAGATGTAGAGAGGTAGAGAGGTAGAGACGTAGAGAGGTAGAGGGGTAGAGGTACAGGTAGAGGTAGAAGGAGAGGGAGAAGGAGGGGAAGGGGGAGAGGGAGGGAGTGAGGGAGGGGGAGGGGGTGATGAAAAGGGAGAGGGAGGGGGAGAGGGAGGGCAGGAGGAGGGGGAGGGGGAGAGACAGGGGGAGGGGGAGAGACAGAGGGAGGGGGAGAGGAAGGGGGGAGATCGAGAGAGAGGAGAGGGTTTTAGTTTTTCTCAATTACTTCTGCGAATTGGCTCTGTTTCGAAATATTACATAAAGGTGTCTCTCATCTCTCTCTTTACATTTGTTAGGATACTGCTGCAAAATTCCTCTGTTCTGAGTAATTTATGAGTAACGTCTGTATATTATATGATTTGCGCAGGGTTAGTCCTGTTTTTCCTTAGTTTAAAATTACCCCGAAATGACAGGAAAATATCTCATTGCTTCGGAAACCGGTAACAACATAACACGCGAGGGAAGCCGCGGGCAACAGCTAGTTTATTTATAAAAATACTAAAATCAAGATGAATACAGAATGTTTCTGTTATTTTTTTTTTAATTTAAGTATAGTAGAATTTATTTCTTACAACCTAAACAATCAACTTTCGTAATAAAATAACATAACATTCTGTCAACCTGACCACCACTCTGCCAACCTGACATTTTTCTTATCACGGGCATACTTAGACCAAGAATAAAAATCTTCATTCAACACTGGAGATCTCGCCATAATTTTAACTACAAGTCACAATTTTAATGATATAATCACTCGACGCTTGCAGAAACGTCCCCAAAAAATGTATCGACTATTGCCAAATCTTGAACAAAAATAAAGGTACAGCAGCATTGCACTTACTTTCTCGAATTATTAAAAATAATATTATTTGAACGGGTGTATCCCACTATTTCCATTATGAATTTCCATTGATGGAAATAGTGAGGCTGTTTGCGACTGCAACCATTCAAAATATATTTTTTTTAAACAAAAAGGAATTATAAATAAGATTATAATTAAAAATTTTAACATCTGTGTGCGTCTCTGTCGCGTCCTGCCGGGGAACACCATTTGTTATATGTTACATATAAGTATCTCGCTCCGCTCGAAAGTAAAAAGATGAAAAAGAGAATCTGGAAAGAAGTCTCAGAGGAAAGACATGATAGGTTTTACTCACGAGAGAATACCGCAGGACTCAGAGGGAAGCGGTCTTGGAGGGAAGAGGTGACGGAGGGAAGACTCTGCACAAGAGGGCTTGGAAGGAAGTTTCTGTCCAAGAGGTCTTGTAGGGAAAACTACGTTCAAAAGTGCTCGGCGGGAAGACTCCGTACAAGGGGGCAAACTTATATTAGCGTTTGTCTCCAATCCCAAACCCTAAGCTTGTAAAAGTTTTGAAAACAGTATATGAATCAAATGATCCCGTGTCCAGCGTAGAATAATGTTCATAACTTAGGTACCTAGTACCATGGACGAATAATAATAAGACTGACAATCCCCTTACTAGAAATCGTAACCCGGAAAGGCATAAAACTCATGGAAACTAGATGGCGCTTTCAAATAATCTGGAAATTAGGTATGGTCTACAGAGTATTCTTCAAAATTGGGAGTCCAGACGCACCGCAGGATATCACCCATACTTGGTTGATATTCCGCACATTCGCACAAAGCGCTTTGAAACATCTTTTATAATGCGCACGGCTAAAGAGTGGAATTCTCTGCCTGCGTCTGTGTTCCCGAGTTCATATAACCCGAATCTATTCAAGTCGCGAGTGAATAGGCTTCTTCTGGGCAAGCTCGCTGTATCGTAGACCTCATCTCTGTCTTCAAGAATAGATCGAGGTCAAGAGTAAGCCCATTTTCTATTAAAAAAAAAATTCAACATAGTTTCAATGTAAAGAAACGCTAACATTGAAATTCGGTTTATTTTTTAGCAGAATACTCGATAAATCATTATAACTTCCCGGACTATTTATTAGCGCCATCTAGTTTTATACTTTTCCGGGTTACGATTTCTAAAAGGGGATGGTCAGTCCTTCTTATTGTTCGTCCATGCTAGTACCTATACATTTTAATAATACTTTTGTCTAAAAGACTTACAAAGAAAAACTTATTCACACATATACATCATACACGATTTAAGATGAGACGCTATGAACGAAAAACAATTTCTTACGTGTTCAAAAGGAGACTCCTCTCAAAACTCTAAGGATTAAATCAGTAATATTTTCACAAACAAAACCTTTAATTCAATGACGAAAAAGCTTAAGAAAATCTAATAAAAACAAAGCAATATTGGGTAAAAAGACGTCTGTAAAAGTTCTCGAGGTTAATTATTTTAGGAATATATTTTTGTGGTATGTTTACGTCTATCAAATAAGCAGCACTTTTTTGTATTCTTATTGAATTGTTTTCTTTTCTTTCTTATGTATTCCTCATTTTATGAGTATGTGTTTTATGCTTTTGCTAAAAACAAATAATATCAAAGAGCTTTTGATGGTTGGCACAACTGAAAATAATTTAATGGAGACATTATTTCATTTATTTTATTCTGTGAAAATTAAGACAATTGTAAGGTTGGATGAACATGATGGCAATTGGCTAGCAATTTTAATTTGGTTACAAATTGAGACTGATTTTGCCGGTGACATTAAATCACTGCAAATCAATTAAATAGAAGTCGCCATCGAATCGCCGTCGATTTAAAGTCACTTAATGTAGCCCAGCCATGAAGTCAGGGGAAATGTTTTCTCTTGCCTACACCAGCTAACAGGTCAGAATTTTTTAGAACGCCAAATGGGCTAACATGGCTTATCAACCGCTACTTTCTGGAACACGAAAACTTTTTTGTTCTTATGCCACTAGCGGTCACCCATCCACGTTTTCACTACTACCAAATCGATCACAATTTGGCCACAATTTCCTCTAAATGTCTCACTTCATGTCATTGAATTCGGGGCTTTGAAGTTTTTTATCGTAAGATAACATTTTATTGACTCAACATAACCTTAGCAGAAAATTGGCTCCAGAGAAAAACACCAATATGAACGGAACAGGTGTCTCGCAAGTCCATTACTAGAAGAGCGGGACAGCGTAGCCGGAAAATTGGATTTTCCCCTTTATGAACACCCTGTAGCCACAGAATAAAGAAATCCAGAAGGTCTACTTTATACAAACCGATATATTATCTTATTTTATCTTATAAGCCATTTCTGTCCTACTGCTGGGCAAAGGCCTCCCTCCGTTTCTTCCACTGTTCTCTAGTCTGAGCATCCTGTTGCCAGTCTTTACAGAAAGCGTCGAGTTCATCGCGCCATCTGCGCCGTGGTCGGCGTCGACGCCATCTGTTACTTGGCGGTTGCCAGATAGTTGTGGTCTTGGCCCAGAGTTCTAGCGGCACGCGACTTACGTGACCAGCCCAGTCCCACTTTAGCTTGGCGGTTGCGTGGGTCACATCGGCAATTTGTGTTTTTGAGCGTATTGTGCTTCATTGCTCGCTGGCAAGCCGCGAGTCTGGACTTTTGAGCTTCCCTCAAAGACCAAGTCTGGGCTCCGTAGAAAAATATTTTATGAGTGCCAGAAACAATACGAGTAAGCATGTGAAATATTGTAGTAAAGTGAAATTGAAGCACTAAAATAGCCTGCTCAACGAAGGGCCTTATCTCTTTTACAGGAGGATTTATAACTAACCTGAAGGAAAGAGGCAGTTTTATAGTAACTTCTGTATTAAAAGCTTGCACACAAGAATCGCCATTACACCGGCAAGCACAGACAATAGTACAGAGCAAAACAGTGTTACCTTTTTAGATAATTAAACTACTAACTAGTAATAACAAAAAATACTGTTGCCATTATTTTTTACAATCTCAGCTCACAGCAAGAGCGATCATTTTCAGCTTAACTGCTGCACAATAACAGCATCAAAACTGCGCCAAGCCAGTAGCAGAGAAAATCGAGGGTACCTATTAAATCACTTGTATATGGTTATCTCAGGAGATCTCGCTATACAGGAAACCTTCTGGGCCTATTTATTTTGTGCTCTTAAGCTATCATACGAGTATACGATATAAAAGAATGTTTGTCTAGGATGGGTGGGCAAATATTTGTGCAGCCCTGATTGATTGAGGGCGTGGCTTTAAGTGGCCCAATTCGCTAAGCTAAATAAATAAAAATGATTTGTTTTATATTTTTAACTGAAAATTTAGACTATTTTAGGAAACTAATTTGTTTTTTTCCGCCTAAAATACTATTATTAATTTTATATTAATTTTTTAAGTTTTAAAGTTGATGACGTCATTTCACAGTAGACGATGAAACGATTGCCATACCAAAACGAAATCGCGGGTTGGTAGGAAAAATCTTTAGCCAAGTTATGCTTGGTTTTATGTAGAAAACCTTTTTACAGCTAAATCGTCAAAATTTTTCGGGTGCTTTTGGTTCTGTGATTTAGCTACTAATTTCTAAAATTATATTTGATCTAATTGTGTTGTTTATGGTCAAGCAGGTTATGAACTTCTTCATTGGTCATCAACCTTTTTGGTAATATTTTTTACACATTACTGGTATCCCCGTCTTTGACTTATTTTTATGTCATGCTAAATGTTGTTTAAAATCACGCATTTTTCTGCAAAAACAGTGAAATATTGTTGCGTAAATGGCTGCAAAATTGATAGCTATGCTATTTGCGGAATATTCTTTTATGGGTATGCATTATTCCTTTGATTTTTCTATGAAAAAGCCGAATTGTTTTACGTATGAAGTAGGGTGGCTATAATATACGATGTTTGAACATACAGGAAAACAAAAGGTACAACCACATCAGTACTGTGAGATGTGAATCTGCGGAAACTGCCCATAAAACTGAACAACTTGTCCCAAAGAACATTATGATAGACTAGTCTCAAACTCCCAACTAACATTATGGACGACACGCGGGGAGCCAATGAACAATTTGCACGTCTGCCCTGCGCTCCCTCGCGATATTTCGAGCCACATTTACGGTCAGCATCGGAGTTTAGTGCCGTGATTATTGAGAGGTATTATGTGAAGTTTTTTTACCTTGGGTTGGAATTTATTTAAAAGAGTTTCATTTTTCGATATTGGTATGCCTCTTACGGCCAGTTGCATAAAGCGACATTAAAGTTAAATTTCCTTTAATTTTTATGCTGTCACTTTCTTTATCATCGAAACAGAAAGTGACAGCAATAGTGTACCGAATGGCACAGTACGATCGAAGCAGGAGGACAGGAGCAATAAATAAAAACGCCTTCGTACACGGAATACAAAACTTCGTCGTGTAGTAGTAGTGAAGCAAACCACCTCGCTGAGAGAGATGTATTCTTGCTCATATTCAAGTGGATGGTAGTTATTTTTAGAAGGTATTGTTTTGGAATTTGGGAGAAATTTAGTTTTGTTTTATTCATTGATAGACCGACCTATTTTCTCGATTCATCCGTAACTTCATTTAAAAAGTAGGGGGCTCGCGACTAGGCCGAAATGCAGTTGGTTGATGTTGAGTTTTTACAAGAATACCAACAAAGACCTTTATCGGCCTGTTGTTCACGGACGGACAGAAGGGACGCACGCACGTATAGATGGACAGAAAGACAGCTGATGTACGAGTGGTGTTCAGTACGTAATGAGAATGAACAACATATTGGTTTTAAGTCTTTTGATGTTTGAAAGTATTGATAGTTTATTTCAGTAAACCTACCAAAGACTTGGGCCATAATATTAAGAAACGTATAAATGAGGTAAAGTTTAAGAGCCAGTTCATATTTTTGAACCTATTCCTATTCCGTGTGAGTAAAAAAATGTAAAGTCAGAACTAAATCTATGAATTAAGAAATAAAACCTTTTATCTATTCGATAATTTTGTTACAAGTCGTACCTTTAATAAAATTTGTTTATCAATAAACAATAAGTCATAAAATACAAGTCAAATATTATTTATTGCTTTGCTTCTGATGATGACGCATCGTACTCGGACTTTTCTGGAAAGGAAGAAGAAAAATGAAAAAAGGTTTATTTTGGAAACAAACAAAAAGAATGCTGTTGCTGAAAAAACTCTGATCCAATTGTTGAATATCACCGAGTGATAAAATATAATTTTTGAGACATCAAAAATTAATGTACCCTAATAATCTGTTAAAATATGAACCATTATACATGAAAAGTAATAATCCATCCCTACTTTATATTTAACGAATGTCAATCCCATCAAACCGCACTTTTGTAAAGATAAAATTTTAATTTTGAATATTTCGGATGATGTACTTTGTACTCATGACATGCTTGAATAATATTCATGACATGCAAATAATATCATGCTTGAATAATACTCCCATGTTATACATAACATCAAATGAAACGTCCACTACAGGACAAGCTCCCTTCAGAACTACTTGGAAGGGGATTTACCATAGCTACCATGCTTTTAAGCGTTGTGGCTGGCGACCGCTGTTGTTGGTGACCGCAGTACGTAAGATGAGACGATACATACAGGGGGACGCTGCTGCCCATCCTTCAGTTAATAAGCCCTTAGTCACCTCTTACGACACCCACGGGTACAGATGGGTTAGTACTATTCTTTGCCGGCACCACACGGACTTGACTTGATTTACCTCTATGATTCTACGATTGAGCCACGAGCCAAACCAAAGATGGATCCTCAGCGTTGCAAGGGTTTCAATGCACGGGACGCAAAATACTTTTTATTGCCGAGCGAAACACAACTTTTCAGGTAGAGACGAAAGTATAAAATCTTGCCAAATAAAATATTGAAAATGAAGCTGCTCTTCCAGAGGGCTTCAATAATAATACAACCCCAAGCCTAAATAAAACAGTTTGGTCACCCTACTTTGTGACAGAGATGCATTACCGACTGTTGGCGTTTAACAGAAAGAGCACAGAGAATAAAAGTTTTCTTATCTATTGGTTTTTTTTGTTGTGGAATGACGTCACTCAGTGGTCAAATGAATGTTACAACTGCCGCAGCATTTTTTAATATATTACCGCAATCAAATTATTTTTCTATTCGAAAATAACAAAATATGGTATGATATAAAAATATCTCGAAATGGTTTTTGTATTTCAGTGTCTTATATCATATTTAGCTTGGCCAATTGGAATTGTAAAGATCCAAATGCTTTGAAACATTGAAAATTTAATATCGGAGCATTTAAATATTAAGAGAAATAATACTATAAAATAAATATCAAGCTTATATCCATAACGATCATTTATGAAGTCAACGGAAGATCCGATAAGCATGAGGAAGCACGAAATATCTCGTAGGGTTGAAGTACACTGATGTCTACTAAACAGAAACTCAGCCTATTAAAAAATAATTAAAAAGTTAGTAGTTAGCTGATATCGTGTAGGCATCATCAGGTCAGTGGCTAGCCTAAGTATTATAATTTATTCTTTTCAAAACATTTGCTTACAAAACAGCTCTAATTGCACTGTATTAAGGTTCAAAATTCAGCTTATTAATAGTAGTTTATGCAACGGTACATAATGAGGGCTATAAAACTCGAGTGTCGGTTTATGGGATGCAGGCGAGCGTAGCGAGCCAAGTTCCATAATAGAAGACACGAGTGTTTTATACCTAATTATGTTGAGTTGCATACACAACTTTATCTATTCTCATATCGTGAATCCTAAAATAATGTGTTCAAAAACAAACCTTAGTGTTTGTCACTTTTTCCGGTGATAACTGCTAAGTGAAGTTCCTATAGCTGCTTTAAAAACACTCGAATGCAAATCGTAAATGATTTTATCACTTATTTCATTACAAAACTAATAAAATGATGTAACTACAACTTTTGTTTGCTGAGTTTTCCATTATTGCAATGAAACCTACTTGCAGCCACAGACTTCAAACGCATCAAGCTGTCAATGGCGCGGCTATAAAATTAAAAAAAAATTAATAGGTCTCCCGCGATGACTGTTAGTAAATTCAATACTTCATAATACACTCCCACAGATAAAAAAATGTTGCTAAGAGTGTTTCTAAGCAAAGATTGACATTATGAAGATGTTAACCTACAATTTTTGATCGCATTATTGAGGATTAACGAGATGAGAGTAGTTCATATCGCACTAGTGTTTTATTGTTGTTTCTTTTAAATCGGCTCGATTCTCGAGCCTCGACTGTAATTACCAAAATAGCGCACTTGCATCTTAATGTACTATTACTTTACAAACTAGCACTTTACAAACTGAAAGTTACAAAACGACATTTATAAAGGTAAGATTATCTCTTTAACAATGTTTTCGCACCTATCATGGGTTAATGATCACCATATGGCTGGTGCCGCAGCACGCCCGCTTTGCTGAAATCCTCTTTTTCATAAGGCCCAATTAGGTTTCTAAAGGTTTCGCTCGCTCAGCTCGTGCGTTTGGTCAAAAGCCCGTTCAGGATCGGTAAGGTTGTGTTTGACTTACCTGACAAACATATGGATCTACGAATTTCCTACGATTTTATTATTTTTCGACAGTTTATAATCTGACGCGGAAATTGATCAACTTTCGATTTTTATTATTTTCCGATGACATTTCTTATTTCAAGCTAGTTATGACTGATCTTTATTAACCAGTCTCAGAAGAACATGTTATAGCATAAAATGTCAACTGGTTTTGCAAAAATAGAATCCGTTTCAAATTGTAATTTACAGGAAAATAATAAAATGACAAGCGAGACACGGGCCTAATTTCGAAATTTTATAGGCATACTTTGTTTGAACTACGCTCGTTAGAAATTAAGGTTTTATTTTATTTACGAGAGTTTTATAGCATCCGTTATTACTCAAGTTTATGACAAAACAAGCGCTCCATAAAGATGAAGACACAGATTCAATTTCCCTACTTTTTTCTCGGACCTAACTAATAAAATAGCAATGGGCAAGCTACATCGCCCGAAGAACCGTTGGGTGTTAGACCACGAACCGAAAGACGTAGCATGGACACATGGCCGCAGGCCCCCCAAACAAAGGCCCCCCAGTCAAACGATCTCGCATTAACATCGCGGAAAGCCGCTCGATGCGAGCAGCGCAGGACCGTTTTGTCCTAGAGATCTTAAAGGGAGGCATCCAACAGAGAACGTCTTTCAGCCTATATGATGAGCCAATGAGTTCTCGGTTCGCTTCTCAATCGCCTTAGCCTTAAGATGGCTATAGATTGGTGGTGATATGGTGATTTGCAGAAAGAGTCAATAAATATAAACTTGCCATGAAATTTCCTTTATTCTTCTTTTTTTGTTAAACGTCTCTTTTGCCCAGCAGTGGGACAATCTCTTCTTGTACTCTTGGTCTACAATCAAAATTGATAATTAGTTTACCTACTCCTCAATGCCTACCCCTGAAACTTCTGAAAAAGTGACTTTCATTTTGATCTCCGCAACCTTGAAGGTAAACCAGATCCAATGTGCCAGGCTTGTGGCCAACCTGGTACAGAGTTTTCAAACAGTCAATTGACCTTTGATTTGGCTTTACCATGCTTTACCATCATAATTTGCCTGCTTTGCCTTTATTTGGTGTAAGTGTAACATGTTGAACTCTTTAATAAAGATGTCATCTCCACATTCCCTCCTTTCTTTCTCGCCACAAGCTCTCCCTCTTTTTTTCCACTTCACCATTACTGTGTTACAGAAACTCGGTCTTCCGCGTAAATACCGAGTTACTCTACTAGCCGCATTTGGGATTATTTAACGAGGGTACTGGCTTTTACACTGATCGACAGCCATCAAACCTCCGCAACCCAGAGGGCAAACCAGACCCAATTCAAGATTTGGCTTTGCCAGGTTAGTGGCCAACCTCGCTGACAGAGTTTTCAAGCCGCTAAATGTCCTCGGATTTGGATTAACGCCTGCTACCAGTGATAGTTACCGGGACCAACGGCTTTACATGTTTTCCGAAGCACGGTAATGCTCTTGTTGTTGTGTCTCAAGCGGTCACCCATCCGGTTCTCACGGCCAACGTTGCTTAACTTTCGTTATCAGAAAGAAAGAGCAACTACCATTCGGACGAGAGCACTTCTAATATTGCCATCCATCAGTTTAAATAGCTGAGGTCTGCGGCTTAACGTGTATCCTGAAGCACAGGAAAAGTTCTAATAAATTGTTGCACCACTATTACTACCGTTAGGTTCGTTAGTTGGTTCTAGCTGGAAACCAGGGGGGTGATCGTGGTAATTTCAACGATATTACCGAAACAAAAACGTTTGCCTAAAACACTTAAGTCAAGAGTTATCATAACTTTTGAGGCAAACGTTTTTGTTTTGGTAATGTCGTTGAAATTACCACGATCACCCACCACCCTGTGATTTCCGGCCATACTAAATCCTATACGGGGGTTTTCGGGGACGAAAAAATCGATCTAGCTAGGTCTCATGTCTGGGAAAGTTCGTTTGCACCTTTTTTGTTTTTTTTTTAAATACCGCGTTTCAGAAACCCTGGAGCACCATCTGTAATTGGGCTTTGGTTATAAAATTATAGAGAGCAAAGCTCGGTCGCCCAGGTACTGTCAATTAAGCGCTATAGAATAGAAACTTAAAATTCCCCACTTTTCGGGGAGAAATTAGTACTTGAAGGAATCCCTTTGAGATTAAGAAGACTCGCTGACCGGAAGACAGAATCAGTTAAATGGAAAACCAATCATCCCTCAAGATGAAAGTGATTCTTGTCAAAGAAAATCTTAATTAATGTTGAGGTCAAACTTCAATTAAAATTTGCTTTATTTAAATTACTTGGTATTTGTAGGCGTAGTATTTTATAGGTGCCTATTTTTTGAGGCGGATATACTCACTGTTAGGTAAAAATATAAGGTTAGGTAAACATACTTATGTTCTACCGTGTGGTAAACTATTATCTAATCTGTGGTTATACAAATAGAATCACCTTATTTCGTTACCCAACCGCGGCGAAGCCCAAAAGGGGGGTTATTAGATGAGTTTCGTAAAAGGCGGCTAATAACTCTTATTTTACGCTTGTGTGTTACTGCCATTATAATGTGGTTGCCAGCGAAAGCAGCAGTGCAAGCAGCAGCAATGCAACCAAGCGTAACATATAAGAAAACTTATACATATGTTTAGTTAAGTTTTTACAAACATGTGAAATTTCATTGGGCTGGGTCTCAAATGGCTTAGCACAAAATTTTAAAATCGTTGATTACGATAGAGAAATAATATTATGCACATCAAAATTTATGATTTTGCATCAGAATTACTAACTGTGCATCAAAAATAATTATTACGCATCAAAAAGTTTTAGGTTCGTTAGGTTGGGTTAGGTTAGGTCGTCATGCGACCACTACGCACGAGCCGAGCGAGCGGAGCGAGCGTGCCGCGACAGCGGCCGGCGAGTTCCAGAAATAAACTAGTGGCTAAGAAAGTTTTATTTAGTTGCACGTTGTTTGTGGCTGAGTTAGTAATTTCGAATGCAATAATGCTATTAAAAAGAAGTCTAATGGTATTAAAAAGAAGTCTGTTTAATTAACACCCGTGTCAGGCCACGCGCAGTGTAGGGTTCCGTAGTTGCCTTATAATATGAACCATTATTGTTATGCAGGTTTTATTTTTTCATAAACATTATCGCTTCTAACGAATAGCGAAGTCCAGCGCCTGATTGCTACTGCCATTTCCATTGTTTTCAGTATTTTGACTATTATATTCGTTAACCTGTATAGTTTCGTCATATCCGTCTGTCTGCCTGTCCGCGGCTAGATAGTAAGTACTTCGTACTAGAAAGCTAGCACTTCGAACTAGAAAGCTAGTTTGAAAGTGTTCTTTTTTGTTGGAGTCGAGTCTGCCCCCCCCCCCCACCCCCCAGCTAAACGGTCGTTATTGGAAATGTGAAAAAATTTACAGTAGTTAGTAGGATATGATGAAATTAAAAGGAAAACTATCACAGCTAAGTAGGTTTCACAGTTTATTGAGCTAATCCGAAAAGCCGTTTTACCACTTTGTCAGAGTTATACTGCAATGTATACCCTTACTAAATTACAGCTTTCTAGTACTAAAACTCTCTGAGCAGACATACAGACAGATTGACGGACATAACAAAACTATAAAGGTACCTTGTTGACTACGGAACCTAAAACCATATAAAGTAAATCTATTTGTTAATGGTTATTTAACTTTTTTTGTTATCAATCTAAGTGCATCGTAACATTCCATGAAACGTCCACTGCAGGATAGGGAGCTTCCTCCAGAAATCCAGCAAAAACGCGCGTTTCTTTGGAGAGAATTTACTATAGTCACCACGCTTGTAAGCGTTGCGGCTGGCGACCACCGCAGTATGTAAGATGGTACGACACACAGAAAGATGGTGCTGCCCATCCTCCGTTGAAGCCCTTAGTCGCCTCTTACGAATCCCACGGGTAGAAATGGGTTGGTTGGTACTATTCTTTACTGGCACCACACGGACGAAGCCATTTACATGAGTAAAGTAACGAAATGTAAAAGTACTGAAAAATTATAGGACAAGTGATGTTGAAAGTAATTATAACAAAAAATAATGATGGCAACTTTTCTTTTTATTATTCCTGCGGAAAGGATTTTCTTTCTGAGTGACCCTAATAAATTAAATACTAATTAATTAACCCAAGCTTGATCACCTGGATAAAGATAATTTCTTATCGTTTGAGAAGACAAAGTCTTAACTTTCATTAAAAGTAAACAAGAGAGTGATCAAAGTTCTCAACTTACTCTGAATCCAATTTAAATCCGAGAGCCACTCCAATATCACTAAATGGAAGATCTGTCACCACGGCACAGAACACCACTCTCTAATTAGGATATTTTTGTCGTCACTGAAATATAACACGTCCGAGAGTTTCAGTTTACGCGTAACAATTTGAAAAGACACCGACGCAGGAGATACGTCTCGACTGCCCCGCGATCTGCGGACATCTAAAAAAAATTAGTCCTGGAAGCTTATTGCCAACGTCAAACGTCGGGAGTTCGCTACAGAATATCCCTGCGTTACCGAAATTCAACTCTATTACCATTCGATACGGCGAAATTTTTTCAAGTCGCTTACGCTTGTTTGGCGTAGAAGCGGTCGGGATAGGGAACGACAGATGCTGGGCGCATGCGCGGCGCGCGTCACACATGAAACTTTCTTGTTTGAGCTGTGTGCACAGGGTTGCCATACATCCGGAGTAGGCTGGGGGATGACCGGTGCTGCTAGCAGGGTTGCATCACAGATTTATAATGGAGAGCGTTGCTCCTGGTTGCATTCGTCCAAGGCAACGTATGAACGGTAAACGCTTGATTTAATTTAAATCGCTTTCACATTATATGGTCTTCTTTTCGTTTCTATGGTAAACCTTTTTTTATAACAACTGAGTTCGAACTGTGGCTACATCAATAGCTCTTTGGTTGCTTTTGAAAAGATCCTCCGGTGTGCAAGACTCTGCAGAGGTAGGGCAAAACAGCAAGCAAGCAGAAAGTGTGTTATATTGCAAGACGTCGCACTCACACTTGTCGTTCTCAGAGCAGCTTCATCTCTACATGGGTTCTAGTGTGGGGTCACCTGCCAGCGCCCGACCGACAATACATCTAAGTACTTATATTAAAGTCTATGGCTCAATTAAATTAGTGCTTAAAACTGTGAATTAAAGCATCGTTAAATTGTGCCCATATAATTTTATAGATAGAATCATGATAGATATTTTAGTGAGAATATTTTATGAAAATACCGATTAAGTATTTTTTTTTAATCACATTCTTTGCATATCTATGCAAATAATGCACTGGGTGTAATTTCAAAAGCGTGCGACAACTCATGGATGTACTCAGACCATGAAACTAAACAACTTTTGCAAAGAAACATGAGTGGGAATCGGAGAATTTTTTTCAGCTTGTGAAAATTTGTATTTATTAGCCAAAAAAAAATCTCCGTTGTATCTTTGGAAAAGTTGTTCAGTTTCTTGGTCTAAGCACACCCTTGTTTAAAAATACTTACATCAGTTACATTCTGGCAACACCATGTGCATAAAAGACAGTGAAACTGACCCACCATTATAGTACGGTCAACCGCTTGTTGGTTAGAAACTTTTTCAACTCTATTACGAGTACCACGCCATAAGGTCCAAAACTGTTTCTACTGATGTGCAACCGTGTGTACCTACTGATAACCGCTACTTTACGGTCGGGCTGTGATTAACCCCTCTCGCTATTTGCCGTTGGCAGAGTATGAAAAATATGGTAATCAGTCGCTTTGTCTACGTTCTGTAATTTGTAAGTACTTATTTTAACGTACAGATATTTTGTAGCGCCCTGTGGTAGTGGCCTATTATATGGGATATTTCACACAGCATGACACTAATTAACGAAACAAAACTCATAGGTGTTGAAGGCAAGGCAAATTAGCATGTGCAGGCCAAAGTGCATTACTCCATCCTTGAGTGCTTTGATACTTCAAACTGTGTAGTTATTGGCGCAGGCAAGCAAAACGTAGCGATATATGCAGCTGACGTTATATTAAAAGGTAACGCAAATATTGACAGAAAGTGTCCATGATTACAAGCTTTTTTTTTACATTATAAGTTCTGTGAGAAGTTATGCAAAAAAAAAACACAACGACCGGTGCGATTTCAGAGTAGTACGCAAGTAGTAAGTCTAATCGTTGCTGCTGTTTTAGTCTAGGCAACGAAGCGGATCGTTGTATGAAGACCCCCCGCATTAAAGCCTCAGTCGATGAAACTTTGCTGGGGTATTACACTACATTAGACAAACGTTCTATAAAAAAATCCAAAAAAGAATCGGTACTTTAAATTTTTCCATACAAAAATTACAAACAATGTATGAAATTTTTTTTTTGTAATTTTTTTTTGGATATTTTGAAGTTACATTTAATTTATGATTCTTTATTATCCTGTCAAATAAAATCTGCTTGAGAAATTTATGTTGAGGTCAACTGCTTCGTTGCCTACACTATTTTTCGACGTCACTTTGTTTTAATAACGTTTGCATTGCTTTTCTAAAAACTGTTTAAAAAACAAAAGCATGTTTAATAAGCCTAAGCACAGGTATTTTCTAGTTGATTATGGAAGTGTCTGTGTTGGATATTTAATAAATTTTAGTTTATTGAAGCTTGAAAAATCATTCGAAATGCAAAACCACGAACTGAGAGAACAATATCCTTTTTGTCGCACACTGGCACGTTGCCATGTAAACTAATAATAGATAGGAACATAGGTACTACCCACTCCCTTCGTCCTTTCGGTCCCTCATCGGTCCCTATAGAGATTTCGGACGGCATTGATCTATCGCCCTTTCCCTTCTGCCATTTACTATGACGATGTCCTTACTCAACCGCACAACCAACAAGTCCCAAATTCAATCCATCTTGTTTGTTATAATTTCCACCTGAAATCATCGTAAACTTCTGCTTGAAATATCTTAATAATAAACCAATAAATTTAACTCTGAATCAACTAATACAAAGTGGTTTGGAATGGTTGACATAGCTGAATATCTATTTACGGAAATAATTTATCAAAGTCGTTTAATATTCCAGAAACATAGGAGTAAAACGTTTAAAAACATTTAGATCTCTCATAACTGATTTCATTAAATTGAGAAGAGCAATTTTGTTACAAGAAAATGTCTTCAGTTTCTTTATACTTTTGGCTTTATATAGCTATCAATATAGCCTAACCCCTAATCAGGTTCATTTCAGGTAAGTCTATTCAACATAGACTGGACATTAGGTTTGTTAATGTTGATGAGAGAAAATTACTTTAATTTACATTACATCTTCAGTTTACGTTTTTTCTGTCTAAAGCTTTATGTCATATCGGCACGTGAAATAGTATTTATTACTTAGTGTTATCGCCGATAGCGGAGCGATTTCGTCGCTAATTTGTATCGGCGCTGTTCTTTTGTTTTATCGGTATCGTGCTTACCTGTGAGCTGAAAAATTTCACCAGTAATCTATACTTTTATAACATGACAGTCGCCGTTTCCCTGCTAATAAAGCGATTGTATTTCATTGTGGCGGTATTGATTGTTTGTATCGTGATTGCACGGCACGATTCGGCAAACATCGACGCGCATATGATTTGCAAATTGAATAACAATTCGACACGACGGCGGGTGTTTCCGAATAATATTACATTGGACGTGTGTATGGCACACTTTGAGGCGAGGAATATAGGTCATTCTTCAGATTTTTCGTATTAATTGTTTGGAAACTCACTATCTACCGTTTAATATGATTTGGCATAAATAATCTTGTGGTAATCAGGTAAGTACGTACCTGATTCCTTATCCGAAAAAGGTGCCAACGGACCCTTGTCTTCTGGCCACAAAAATGGCTGTATCTTTTGAATGGGTTAGTTAGGCGTCGATTCCGAAATGATACCGATAAAACAAAAGACCGGCACCGATAAAAGTGACACTATAAGTAAGTAATAAGAATTATTTTTGCTCTTAATTTTGTCAGCGCCTTCCTCTTGTTATCGGCGCATTAGCGTTATTATATATTCTTTGTTATCGGTATTGGCTCGCAATCGTCGCGGTGGACAAACAGCCTTAGTCGGTTGAAATTTTAAGAAAGTTATTATTATTATAGCGGGTTTTTCAGAAAATATCAAAAAAGTAAAAAAAAAAACATCAAATAAAAAATGGTACTCATACAAGAAACAAGTTAAAAATAGTATAATTTTTTATCTATCTGTTAAAACAGCAAAACAAATGAGGGTTAAAGCAACAAATAAGTCGTTTTGAAAATCTCACTGAAAATTTTATTTTTTTAGTGAGATTTTAATTATTATTATTTTTTTTATTAGACGTGCTAGTCCAACTTACACTAAACTAGAATATTTTTGTTTCATTACATTCATTTTGAAGGTAGTACGCATCTCTAAACTGTTATAGTAGTTAGGGTGCTGGCTGCAATTTGGGTATTCTTCTCATAATTTGCTCATGATTCATATTAAAAGGGATGATAGATCAGCTCAATACGAATCGATTTGTTCCTTACAAGTTTTTCTGTGCGTCGCTGCGTTTTTGAGTTAGAGCAAAAAAAATGAAAATAAGATACTAAATAATGTTTTTTTTTGTCTGCCTTTGTGGCTCCTGTTTAAAATACTTCTGAAGATGTAGAAAATCGAAGAGGCAGACATGCAGGGCTCTGCATTATCACGGTACGAAGTAGTGAATTTTTGCATTTTAAAGTGCTGTAACTTTACGACGCAGGGCTATTATGGTGGCAGACCGTTTTTCTGGGGTTTTATACATTGTATTTAATCATATACATACATATTTAATAGTCATAGTCTGCCAGGTGTACGTTTCATTATCAAATTTCAAAATAGTTCAAACTTAATTCCTCAAAAACGCAGGTGTGTGGATGTCCACCAATATTTTTTGTATCTTCTAGAGGATGCTCCTTATCATCAGTCAAAGAGGCAGACATGAGCAAATCATATAGAAATTTGTCCTTCATCACCCTTAATAAAGATCGTATTAGAAAATAAACCATTGTTTCCTTTTTGAGTGTTGCTCACCACTGCGCAGGGCGTAGCGCGCGTTTTCTTACGTCGATTGTCTTGCTTTGATACACAGATCGCTACCGCTAGCTGATTTAATAAATGGGACAGTAGTATGTCGTGCTATAAGTAATTTATTTTAAGTTTCCGATGTTCAGTTGACCTAATAATAAAACATTTAAAACAGCAACGAAATAATCAACCATCATCCCTGGTAGACTCTCATACAAAAAAATCGACTCAAAGTAGGGCAATGTTTAGAATAATATTTTTTTTTTTTTTAAATAAAATAGTCTTTATTGAAAATCAAAGGTACAATGTTACAATGATGACTAACCGCTACTATAGCAACTACATACAGATTTACTTCTTGTAACAAAGAAAAAAAAAAGAGTGGAATTACCAGATCCCTAAACTAGGTGATCCTGTATTTTAGGGATTTAGGTGTTCCTCCGCATAATGAAAGTTTTAACAGCTAAGAAATAAATAAATGAGACTAAGTGTGTACTCATGACACTAATATATATGCATTTATTCAGAGCAAAACATTTTACATTGAATATACTTAAACTAAGGTCTAATACAGATACAAAATACCAGAATCTGTTACAAAATACCAAAAAAAAAATAAAGACTAGAATAACTTAAAAATATCAATAGAATGTGTAGTTAGGTATAATGTCAAGTTCATAAAATATTTATTTATATGTCTATTTATTTTTGTCTTCAATAAATTCATTAATAGAATAGTAACATTTCCTCAACAACCAACCTTTAAGTTTATTTTTAAAACTAGGGAAACTATTAACAGACTTCAATTCCACAGGGAGTTTATTAAATAACCTTGTTGTCTGGAACTGAGCACTGTGTCTAAAAACTTGCAGCTTTGATGAAACCGTGCCATCCATAATGAGTATATCTTTACGTCTAGTTGACATCCTCAAATTCCTTCCGGATTCTGTCTCAAATTTTTCAGGATGTTTGACAACTTCGCAGAGTAAAACAAGCAGATAAAGGCACGGGGCAGTCAAGACTCCCAGTTTTTTAAAGTACTCCTTACAAGATTCTTCCTGATGTAAACGAAAAATTATTCTTATGGAACGCTTTTGCGCTACAAATGCCCTTTTAATGTTATAATGATAACTATTTCCCCACAATTTGATACTGTAACGGAGATGGGACTCAATTATAGCATGATATATCATCTTTAATTGATCGATGGTAGCAACCTCTCTGAGACTTCTCAAAACGTAACAAGCTGAGCTAATCTTGCTGACAAGTCTATCTAGTTCATTCTGCCAGTTCAATAAGGAGTCTATATTTACACCAAGAAACTTAACAACGTTCACTGCTGCGATGTCTTGACTGTCTAAAACAACTTTTAGGGAATCCTTGTTTCTAGAAGTGGAACGGAATAACATTAATTTAGTTTTATTTGCGTTTATTATAAGATTATTATTTTGAAACCAAGTCGAAAAACAATTAAGGGTCTGACATGTTACACGATTTAGGTCGTCTATCGTTGGAGCAGAAACTATAGCGCTGGTATCATCTGCAAATATAATAGGATTGACAGTCGGAACTTTCGCTCTTATATAATTGATCAAGTCGTTAATAAAAATAACAAAAAATATAGGCCCTAAAATCGACCCTTGAGGTACTCCCTTTTTTACAACAACTCGCTTTGAATGGCAAATGATCTCTCTATCTCCATTAATACTTTTTAGCTCAACAAACTGTTGCCTGTTACTTAGGTAACTTTTGATAAGGTTGAGTTGATCGTTTCTAATTCCATAATGGTTGAGTTTGTGTAACAATATCTCATGATCTACAGTGTCAAAAGCAGAGGTTAGATCTAGGAAGACACCAGCTACCTTATGTCGCATATTAAGATTCGTCACAATTTCATTTGTGAGAGTGTCAATTGCATCTACAGTACCAATTCCCTGTCGATACCCAAACTGTCTCTCATTCAGTACGTTATGCGTATGAAGGTGGTTCAAAATTCTTGCTTTTATGATTTTTTCAAACAACTTGGATAAAATTGGCAGCAGAGAAATAGGTCTATAGTTTTTTGGGTCAGTACGACTTCCTTTCTTATATACTGGTATTATTTTTGCTATCTTAAGCGGGTCTGGAAATATATTTTCTATTAAACATGACGTAAATAATTTACTTAGAGGCTCTGATAGTACCTCAATATTCTGTTGAAGGACTGTTATTGGTATGTCATCATATCCGCTGGAATGTTTTTTTTCCATCTTCCTTACAATTTTAATTATTTCTCTCGGTGTGACTTTCTTCCATCGTAACTCTCTCGCTACTTTTGGGGTTGATTCGAGTAAAGATTCAATAGCCTTTATTGTGGCTGTACAATTTTCATTGTCATTACTGAATTGTGTAGAGAAAGCTTCAACTATATGCTGAGGGTCATTAATTAAGGTATCACTTACTTTGAGCAGCTTAATTGTATGACATTTGTTCTTGGATTTATTTCTATGACTATTTGCTACTTGCCAAACTGTTTTAGATATATTTTTGGATACATAAATTTTTCGCTGCACAGAGTATTTTTTGGCAAACCTGACGAGTTTGCGATACAAGTTTAGATACTTGGCACGATATTCAATAATAGATTTGTCACTTAACTTCTGATCAGTCGTATTTAGAAACCTCTTCATTTGACTTGAAATTCGCAAACCTTTAGTTATCCACGTGATAGAGCTTGCCTTATTAGAATATTTTTTTTTAGTTTTGAAAATGAAAGATTCATTAAAATTTTGATTAAATGTTTTGATAAAGGCACTTATGCTTTCTACATTTTGCCCCATTTCCAAACATTTTTGTTTAAACGTATCTTGGCAACTCTTACCGAACTGTCGTTGATTTACATAAATGAACTCATTAGTGTTTTTCTTATTGAAAATTGGTCTATCTATCTCACATACGAGTGCATGGTGTCCATCAGATAAGCCATTATTGTCAGTAGATAGCTTTTTAAAATCCTCAGATGCTAAGTTTGTTATCATGTTGTCTAAACCCGATTGCGTATCGCCCCTTATGAAAGTAACACAGTTAAATAAGTGCTGAAAGTGGTAGCATTTCAATAAAGTTTTGAAGTCTTTGTAGTCATCTCCATCTGTCAAAACATTAATATTGAAGTCTCCACAGATTATACTATTTTTATCAAATAAATACTCCAGTAGTTTTTCTAATCTTTCAAGGAAGGGAATGAGAGTCTGTTTCGTTGGAATTCTATAACAACACAAAATATATAAATTGGTCTCTTCATCTTTAACACCACATATTTCAAAACAATCTCTTTTGTACAGTTTTTTACATATTGTCACTTCTTCAGTAGTCCTATCATTTAATCCTAGAATAAGTGTTCCTCCCCTTTTTTTATTAGATCTAGTATTGTACGCACATAGAGAGTATTCATTTAATTTTAGTAGAGAGACATTTGAATTATTGAGGAAATGTTCACTTATACATAAATAATGAGGTTTATTATTTTCTAAATTATGTAAGTATATTTCAAATTCATCCCTCTTTTTTGTTAATCCACAAACATTTTGGTGAAATATTCTAAGAATTTTGGATTTTTCATACACTCTATTCACGAAAAAACTTATTTTCGACCAGGCATTCAAATTCCCTACTATCATTGGTACAGTCAAAATCATTCGTAGTTAATACTTGAAATTGTAAAATAAGCTGGTATAAATCTTTAAAAATTGTATTTAAACCCCTTGTGTTAACTCTTCCATTTCGCTTATCAAACATTTTATAAGAGTAGTCCAGATTTTTATTTGAGTCTAGTATATAAGCGTATTGGTATTTTATATTGTCATAATCAAGTAATTTATTAAAGAGTTCTATTCTCTTGTTGAACAAATAGCCGAATTTTATACATTTAAAAGTAGGTACACAGATAATAATGTTGGTGTGTTGGACCTTTTCTAACTTTAGTCTCATGCATTCGATAAGTTTCGAATAGTTATGTGTGGTGTGAAAATCGGACTCTCCTATAAATATTACTATTATTATTTATTAGAAGTTGTTGATGAGTACGTATACCTGGGACAAACAGTCCAGCTGGGTAAATCCAACTTAGAGAAAGAGGTTACTCGTCGAATCCGACTCGGATGGGCAGCGTTCGGGAAGCTCCGCAATATCTTCACGTCCAAAATACCGCAGTGTCTCAAGACGAAAGTCTTTGACCAGTGTGTGTTGCCAGTGATGACATATGGCACCGAGACGTGGCCGCTCACGATGGGCCTTATCAGAAAGCTCAAAGTCACCCAAAGGGCTATGGAAAGGGCTATGCTCGGAGTCTCTCTGCGCGATCGAATCAGAAATGAGGAGATCCGCAGAAGAACTAAAGTAACTGACATAGCCCTGAGAATCGCTAAACTGAAGTGGCAGTGGGCAGGGCACATCGCAAGAAGAACCGATGGCCGATGGGGCGTGAGGGTTCTAGAGTGGCGACCACGTACCGGAAGACGAAGCGTTGGCAGGCCCCCCACAAGGTGGACCGACGATCTGGTCAAGGTCGCGGGACGCCGCTGGATGCGAGCAGCGCAGGACCGGTCGTCATGGAGTTCTTTAGGGGAGGCCTATGTCCAGCAGTGGACGTCTTTCGGCTGATATGATGATGATGATAAATATTACACAAAAGTCGTTCATACTATAGTCTTGCAACTTTATATCAATCTCGTTAAGTAGCTGCATGATTCCTCCGTTTGGTGTGCAATAGTGAAGTATAGAACAGTCACTTAAAGTACATTGCGCCAAATTCAGCGTGCTTTTGTTTTCACTGCTCAGAATGCATATTTTGTTTTTGGGTGTTATCTCTCTATTAATCTTATTTTCAGTCAAGATCTCCGGCGTTGATTCCGATGTGATGTCGGTTTGCGCCGAATTGTAACTTTGTTCCGGGTTCTCTCTGCTTGTCTCAAAATCTTCACAACTTGTATTTAGCATGTCTTTTCCGTTTACGGACTTGAATTGTCTTAGGTCTGAAAGAGTTTCACTCAATTGTTTCTGTAGCGTAATTATGTTACTTGTAAGAGTGGCTATTTGGGTGTTTAAGCATTCAATGTTCACAATATTATACTGCTCCGAGTTCTGTGTAGGTGAAGATACGAATTCTGGGTGGTTTAAATTTCGTTTTATACGATTGAGAGCGCTGTAGTCAAATTTATTGTTGCTATTTTTCTTGCGACTAGTACTTAATTTTTCTTGTGAAGTTGAACAACATATTCGAGTCAATTTATCTATCCTAGACTCCAGAATTTCAATAGTGCTTTTAAGGTTTGAATTTTCAATCAAGTACCGGTCTAGTAATTTGTCGTTAAATTGTAATTTATTTGTTACCTCATTCAACTTCCGCGTTTTATCTTCAAGCTCCTCCTGCAAGTTAAAATGTCTTGTGTGCTCGGGACAGCTTCTGTTGTGTTGTGTAGTCGAAGATATATCAAATTCTCTATCCTCATCTTCAATTTGTAATATATCAAAGGAATTTTGGGTTTTAATATTGGCCCGTGTGGGATTCCTCGTTGTGACAAAGTTAACTGTGTGTGACTCATTTATTACTGCACTTTTTGTCTCGTTTATCTTGTCTTGTTTATTAGGAGAGCTGCTCGCAATTGGTTCAACAGACTGTTCCATTGCTGGCGTAGTTGGATATGTACTTGCCTCACATGTTTGTGACGTCGACGTCAAGGTCTGCTTCACTCGTCCAGTAGGAGTAACTGAGGAATTATTTTTCGTCAATCCAGGAACACAACTATCGGGCTTAGATTTGTGAGTCTTTTTTCTATAACACAAATCGCAGATCCATGTAAGGCGACGGTCCCTATCTGGGTCTTGACGCATAAGATCGTATCGTTTAGTTGTAATGTTGGCACATTCTAGGTCATAAGCATTGCCACATTTACAACAAATTAGGTGATTGCTCTTTTTAACAATTTTATTGCACTTTCCACAGTTTTTGTTTATGGGTAACATTTTGCCAGCTTGCTTTTGTTCCTTATCATTAAGTCTTTTTCTTGAACACTTTGCGTAATCTTGCTATTAATAAACCTACAGGCACTCAACTAATCTCCTTACAAATAATGCACGGTCCAAAGTCCAATTCACTGCTACATTGCAAACGATAACCGTTACAATGAATAATTTAAAAAAGGCACTTCTTTTTCACACAATAAACATTTTGTTTGATGGATTGGATAAAAATTTATGTAATTAATTGAATTGTTTATTACACTATGCATTTTATTGACGATTTATTTGTTTTAAATTGGTGAGACGGTATATTGTTAATTTGAGCACTAAAATTCACATAAAATGATTCACAAACAATATCACTTCTTATTTCAGCCTCAACGAACACAACTATGTTGAAATTTAACTTTAAAATTCACTTTTACAATTTTAAGAATTAATTTATTACAGAGACGATGTTAACAAGGCAAGCGCCTGACGCGACTAAACTAATGAATTATATTATTCTTATAATACCTGCCACCCCATTTCTTTGCATGAATATTTTATACAACCAGCATCTGAGCAATAGCGCAAGCAAGGGTGGTTCAGCCAATATAACTTTATGTGAACGTGCCATTTTGCGAACATGACATTTTGCAATAGTGACATATTGCTAACTTAATTTTATGCGCCAGAAAGGTGATAAGTATCAGAATAAACTCACAATGTCTCAATAGATTTTAATTTTCATGTTTATACAAATATTTTATTAAAAATATTATTCACTGTTCACAATCGTTCCACTCAACACAATATTTTAAAAATGCTTGCTACACTCTCGAGCGCTTCCAACAGACTGCCATGTTTCGCTTTTCCCTTGTGGTTCGCCCCTCCCTTCCCCACTCATGGCTATCCCTTCCTAGTACAGTCAACAACAGTTCAAGCTTCACACTCGCAGTGCGACTCTCGTACGTACGTCTATTGAAATAAGAACGGTACAAAGTCCAATGTGTCAAGCTTGATGTGCTCTTGACTGTACGTTTTGCTTCCCAGTACGCCAGAAAACAGAAAGCTACTCTACTCATGACCACATTACAAATGCGGAAGTTAGACTACTGTATTCATGACCAAAAATACGAAATTATATTTATAAGTTCAAGAAGCTTACTTAATAGACAATGCCTAACACTAGATAATACCTAACATAAGTATAACAGTTTTATTAAAATAAACCAAGGTTTTTGTAATTTTATGTAATTGTCTACAAACTACAAGTTCGCACGCAAGTCATGTGGTACAATTTAGTACGTGTTTTACTTTTTAGGTTTCTTTTGGCTGTAATTATGATAATGGATAATATACCTACATAAAATAAAATACACAGAAATGTAACAAAAGTGCTTAAATAAGATTTTACCCTATGAATTTAACTAAGTTGTGATGTACTTGTAATTTAACATAGAATGGGAGAAAAAACAGCACTTTATTTTCGTATTTCAAGAACTCCAAATACTCTACTCTTAACACCTAATAAACATTCACTTCTGACATAAACAGTTGTATATCTTTCTACGCTTCAGAAATTGTGCATCAGCTTCTCACCACTTTCGGTGCTTATGTCGTTCTTGATCTATTTTTGTAACCGCGAGTTACATTTTCTTTCAACTAAATAAACATATCTTTCTCAAGCTCGACATAGTGGTAAGATATAAATTACTTAGTAACTAAGTAACTTCCTGAAAAAAAAAGGTAACTAACTGTTAGTTACCTTTTTTTTTTTAGGAAAAGTTGTTTAGTTTCATAGATAAATTCACGTCCTTTCATATTTCTTTCTTTTTTTCATATTCTAATACCCTTTTTGTTAAGGTCTATCGGGGCAAGTCTTAGAGCAACGCGTCAAACCGCGGGCTATCGTGTTACTCTATGGGGCAAGTGCGTCGCTGGGGTAAATGTGTCAATGGCGGATATCATCTGCTATAGAGTTATAATAAGACTGCAACCGGGATCAAAACTGAAATTTTTCATGATAGAATGATGTCGTTACTAGCATGATATAAACAGTTTATAAAATATTTGCCGTTGACACAAATACTACCCGGCTATACAGTTTATATATGGTTTGTAAAGTCAGGGTAGTGATGTGATTGTAAGATATTATCGCGTCTAAGATAATTTTACAAGCGTTCAAGGCCAGGTTATCTCTTTCTTACTAGCTTAAGTTTGCATTAAGTACAAAAATAAAAAAAAATATCAGCAGTTAAAATATAATGCTGAAAAACATTATCCGACATTACGTTACCTCGTGGGGACACGCGCTAAATTATATTTTTTATTTATGTTGACTTATTGACTAATTTGACTGATGTTTATTTTGTATGAGGAAATAAAGGAGTTACACACATCACAGGAGTTACGACATTAACCGAATGCAATTTTGATGCAGATATATTTTCACTTTCGCAAACAAAGTTTATACTAAAACATTACATTTTTAAAGACTTCTTGATTTTTGTAAAATTTAATTGAGTTTTTTGACCGACTAGTATAGGCGACTGGGTTACGCGATACACTTCACTAGCTCATACAGAATATGTATATGACGGACTCTATAGTTCTTTACTCTGAGCCTCAGAACATTAGTGTGGTTTCACATAGCTCCGGCACGGCGCCGCACCGTATAAACTCACGGCGTGCTCCGTGGAAATCTACGGCACGGCGCCGTGCCGTACTCCGGTGCGGTGCGGATTTACGTATGAAAATGACTGAATGTAATAATTCAATGAATTGCAAATGCATGTTTGCATAAAGATTTAAAATTTAACTAAAATAATTTCAAATTTGAATTGAATCGGATTCAAAACGAAACTAAATGACAATTTGATTAAGATTGAATCGGAATACGAAATAATATAATTGCAATTTCATTAGAATTAAATTGCATTGGAATTAAATTGGAAGTGATTAGAAATAAAATTAAATTACTGAGGTCTCTGCCTACCCCGACGGGAACAAGGCGTGATAATAATTATTTTTGTATGATTAAACAGTGATAGTCTAGCATCGCTAGTTTATAAGATATGGCGGTTTTTACTTTGACAGCTGTCATCCGAAATGTAGATCTCATCGAGACCTATTATTTGTCTCAGAACACGAGTAGTCTAGGGTCAGTAGTTTTCGAGTTATGCGATTTTTAGTTTGACAGCTGTCATGCAAAATGTAGATCTCATCGAGACCTATCATTTGTCTCAGCACATGAGTAGTCTAGGGTCAGTAGTTTTCAAGTTATAGGGATTTTTAGTTTGACAGCTGTCATCCGAAATGTAGATCTCATCTGGACCTATCATTTGTCTCAGCACATGAGTAGTCTAGGGTCAGTAGTTTTCAAGTTATAGCGATTTTTAGTTTGACAGCTGTCACCCGAAATGTAGATCTCATCGAGATCCATAATTTGGCTCAGCAAACGAGTAGTCTAGGATCAGTAGTTTTCAAGTTATAGCGATTTTTAGTTTGACATCTGTCATCCGAAATGCAGATCTCATCGAGACCTATCATTTGTCTCAGCACACGAATAGTCTACGGTCAGTAGTTTTCGAGTTATAGCGACTTTTAGTTTGACAACTGTCATCCGAAATGTAGATCTCATCGAGACCTATCATTTGTCTCAGCACATGAGTAGTCTAGGGTCAGTAGTTTTCGAGTTATAGCGATTTTTAGTTTGACACACAACAAAAAAGCCGAGACTATTACAAAGACAAAAAGGATGTTTTGGTCTTTATCACACTAGAACTTTTTTATATATTGAGCCTGCTCTAACTTGGTATGATTATTTGCAAATCCATTTCTATACTTATACTTCATCCGAGATCTGACGCGACAAAGACAAAAAAGATGTTTTGGTCTGTATCACACTTTAGAACTTTTGTATATAATAAGCCTGCTCTAACTTGGTATGATTATTTGCAAATCCATTTCTATACTTCATCCAAGATCTGACGCGACATCTGATGCGAGTTTATAATTTTTTCCCCATATAAAAATTGCCAAGCGCTGCTAAAGAAGATTACACTTCAAAAATTATCGTATTTAATTTTGGCGGAACAATGATTTCTGTTCACTGATTCTGCTCTTTTATTATTTTCGCACAGTTGACAACACTTCCACGGCACGGCGCCGCACCGGAGTACGGCACGACGCCGTGCCAGAGATTTCCACGGCGCGCGCCGTGAGTTTAACGGCACGGCCGTGCCGTAGTCCGGCGCCGCACCGGAGCATGCCACGGCGCCGTGCCGGAGCTACGAGTATGTGATCAAGCGACTACACATACACGGCCTCTCTAATATTCTGAACTTATCGGCGTAGGTGCGTAATATAACAAATTATAAAACTTATTATTTTGTGATTGCTAAAAACAACTTTTAGAGAAAATTTCAATAAATTGATTGCCTAATATATTCTATTGAGTTTATTTGTTGTGTAGTGTGCGTACTCGCCTTCACCCACACTTATATAGTTATTGTGGCATGTATTATTCGACAGTACAATATAGAACCTTTTACTGGCAACACGTGTTTGTATTTATCACCGCTCCCGGGTCCGCACATCGCATGGCGACCCTGCCAGTGCTGCCTAATATGGCAGTGCTGTAAAATATGAGTCGGAAAGATCTAACGTGAAGAAAAAATGTGATTTATACGAGGATTTAGTGAAAAGTGACAGAATAAAATCAAATGCAAAGCAAAGTACTATGGTGAATCAGTGGTTTGAAGTAGTTGTAATTTGAGAAGACAGAAGAATTTACATTAAATAAGAAGATACGTCTCAGTAAAATTTTGAATAAAAACAACAGCAAGAAAAGTTTCTAAAGAAGACCATGTATGAAGACGGAGAATGGAAGAACAGAAGAAGTAGAGCAGGGCGCAGGGAGATAGACGGAGTCAGATGATAGATGATGTGTTGCTGGGCGCAGGGAGTTGTTGGTGTCAGATGATGAGGAATAAGCAGGGTGCCGGGAGTTGTTCGTGTCCACGGCCGGGACATGGCCAGCCCTCAGTGATGATTGTGTTTTTAGCTAGGGTTTTGGAAGAAAAATAGAGTAGGTCGTTTCGGTTTCGGTAACGGAAGAAAATCGGCATAATTTCGGACAATTATCTATGAAGAACGAAGACAGGAAACCAACCAGTGATTCACTATACGGTATGACCATAAAGGATCATCATAAAGGGTCTTAGAAAGCGTAAGTTTATTTTAGTAACCAGCCACGGATAATGTAAACACCATATTTCTGATCTGTGGTAAACACTTTAGAAAGGCGTAAGTTCGATTTTATTTTTCTATAAAAAGAGAAATTTTACACTATCCGTGAGCTAATTTTTCATTGGTGTTACCTACTTATTTTTTTTTCCTTTTAATGGTAGGGCTACGGATAATGTAATATTAGTACAACAAGTAAATGAATTTTGAAGTAGAGAAAATTAAAAAGTTATTAAAAAATATTTTGTGATGATATAAATTATATGAGAAAATTACATTATCCGTGTGCCCATTAAATAATATAAATACTGTTGGCAAAAATAGTACAAAAAAAATTGTGTTTTGTGTACAGGTAAGAAGATTTTAAATTGATATACTATGCTATAAACTCAATAAAAAAAAATTATTTCGAAAAAAAAAAGCTAAATTTTAAAGTTCAGGTAATTTTTTTATAAATTTGGTTTTCAATTTAGTATTTCATAAGCAAATTTAGTTATAAACTATGCTCGGATTGACTTAAATAAAAGCAATGGCATTGCATAACAGCAATAAGTATCTACTTATGTAGTGGGTATATATTTTTTTCTAAAATGAACATAAAATAATAACAATTCAAATACCACCACCTGGCACCTTTGCACCAGGGATGGCGAGGGGTGGTTTGTTTAATTAGGTTCTTTTCTTTTCTTAAGTTGACGATGTGTTAAAATAAAGCCTTTCTTTATTCAAGTACTAAAATCAACATTCTTTTAGAACTCTTATAACTTCATAAATTTTTCAACTAGGTAGCATTAATAATTTTAATTGAAAAAAGAAAAATGCCGATATCTTTACGTGAGAGTTAACTTACTACCGAATTACAACTGTATTATTAACTTTTTTTTTAAGAAACGGCAATAATTACGTTTTAAGACATTTTTAATTTAGTTTTTTTTGCATTTTAAAAGACAATTTGTTTAGATTTGATTAAAGCGTGTTCAAAATTTAATTTAAATAAACACATAATGTATCTTGAATATATGCATGACATAGTTATTTAAATATTTGCAGTGACGCTTCTTTGTTACAAATTAGGTATCGTATCAGCGAGTGCGCAGCGACAGGAGAATCATGTTGCAACTTACTGTGAAATGCATAGGTACCTATCATACAGAAATATTACACAGGTCGAGAATTTTCTTTTAATTACGTTTGGCTAAAATTTTTGTTAAACATTTAAAATCTTAGCAGCTTTTCTTTTATTTCATATAATAAAGCACGTGTAATAGGTGCCTATATGGTCATATTATTAGAATCAGAAATTTATAATAATATTTTCACGTAAAAGTTGGTAAGTTTATTTTTATGTCGAAATTGTAATCTTTTACAGAGATAATTTGCAGCGTAGCTGATATTTGCATTAGTTTCGTAAGTATGTACCTATACGACGTTTCTAGAAAATACAAGTAGGACTGCAGCGCATGCCACCGTTCACGGAATCTGCAGCGTCGCACAGGTACTTACTCATATGTCTCATAATAACACATTGTCAGCACAATTTATTGCATTCGGTTTCATGTTGATGATGAAATTTTCCAATCAATTAAGCAAAATTTTCAAAATTTGATAACCACTGGAACATATTTTTTTTTATTGCCTATAGAATATTCATTCGTATCGAATATAAACAAGAAATTAATATAACAACTATCTTTTGCGTAGTATTTAAAATTGACTTAATACTTGAAAAAACGTGCATTACGTCACAACTCTAGGGTATACTTAATTTTTTTTATATAAATGATTTATTGGATTTAAATTAATATATTTGTCAGAGTAACCAAATAGGTAAAGTCTAAACAAACCAACGAATGTATTTTAAAATAAAAACAAAAATTTTCTAATATAAGTTTGGATAAAGAAATTCTAATAAATTGTATGTGAGTACTTTAATTGTATCTTTATAGAGGAAGTCTACCACCAGTTGCAGAAAGCCACTTTAAAGTAAAAACCCTACTTAAATCTATTGCTGACATTTACTGGGCTAACATAGCAGAAAAGGACAGCACGAGATCTAATGTGACGTTAACGTTAATGGGCCTTCCTGCAACTGACGGATAGTTGGTCAGGTCATTTAAAAAGAAATGCGTTTACTACAGTTGAGTTTTTGTATTAAAATTATGTAGATTTTTTATTCTTGTTATGAAAAATTGTCTTGCGGTTAGAGAAATTATTAATTGAAACATGTAACATGATGATACTGTCACCTTATTAGGTCAACCGGTTTATGAACAACACAACATTTTCTGAGCAAAATTAATATCATAAATTAAGATAATAAGGTGCATGGATAAAGGTGTTTTTAACAGGTAACGAAAGGCAAGTTTAGGGCGCTACATGCAGCAATATTTTTTTTTAATGTGTAACAAAGCTAGGATTGACTACGTTGAATAAAAACGACTAAGCTTTTTAGCAGATATTAAGAATATTTAAGACGAATATAAAGTAGCGATAATTACGCGCAGTAAAAAGACGTAATAGTATTGTACTACGTACATACTTTAATAATGTAGAGAAGGTAAAGATAAGGATTAATAAGTAGGAATTAGGATAGAGGTCACACTGATGGAAATCCGGAAGTATGAAAAATCTTTTTGACACCACTGAGTGCAATTAGGTACTTTCTTAAGGAATGTTTCGAATAGTTTATTTTGATGAAGGATAATGAATAAGCAGGATAGTATATTTTGTGAGATAGAGTATGGGAACTTTGAAGGTTTGGATTGTCTAGTAGATATACTAAAGTATAAAAAGAATGGATGGGAATACTTCGGTAGACAGAGTCTTGGCAATCGCTTGGACTGATCACCCAAACGATTATTGTTGTCTGTTGGTCCAAGACATTGGATATCGAAATATTCTTAAATAAGGATTGCGATAGAAAGATGAGTGAGTGGAAAGAAAGATAAAGAAAGAGAAATGTAATGATAAGAAGTTAGAGGACTCATACATGAGTAAACAAGCAGTGCTAGATAAGCGCTCTAAAGAGGTACACAATGGTACATAGTAGGCATAAGATCCTTCAGTCTAATCATAGGGCGGACGAGCTTCCGGTGTGAAAAAGCTGTTGGAGACCAAGAGTCTTAAAACTATGACCTATAAATTAAGTAATATTGCTACATTGAGTGTCAGATCCTTCATTCGATCATGGTGTCAACGAGCTTGCTCTGTGAGAATAGTTGGAGTCCTGTAGGTGACTTAAAACATGACCTCAAATAATTAAGGGCGTGGCCACGACCCATAAAAAGGCGCAAAGTTGCCAATAAATTAAATTATATTAAAAAGTCGACTAAATAATAAAAGTAGCAATACAAATAAATAAATAAAAAAGGGGCCAGCCCATAAATAAATAAATAAATGAAATATTAATGTGTAAAAGTAAAATGTAATTATATGCATGCAAGTAAAGTATTATTAAATTACGTAAGGAGCTCCATGACAAACGATTAATAGGCCTAAAAATAAATAATGTAATATAATTTTACAAAAAATTATGACAAGACAAGACGCGTAAGACGACTTTCGACATATGACATGACAGAATATTCTTTACAAGACTTGACGATAGCTATCGAAACATTGAAACATCAAGATATATAAAACACCATAGATGTATTAAAAAAGCACATGTAAAACACAGCTGTGTCTATATATTTTTACCGGAATTGACGATAGTGTTATAAAGTGGAATAATATTGTAACCAAGCATATAATCTTAGAATAAGTAAAATTGATATTTTGCCAACAGTAGGTAAATAAGTAATCAATAAAACCATGTATTAGCAGTAAATAAATAGGTAAAGTAATAATAATAAAATGTCAGTATGTAAAGAGGTTTACACAAAATTTTTAATTTGGTTTAAACTTTTTTTTATTCGGAATGTACAAGTTATTAATTTGAAAAATAAATGTTAAAAAATATATAAACCTCAAGATTATGTAATCATATAGCTTCTGATTTCATTTCTGACAGTAACTGATTTGGTCATATGGTTTCTGATTTATTTTTTGATAGATTTTTTTTTATTTCTGTAAAAAAAAAATTACTGTATTTTTTTTTTTTCTTTCAAAAAACGGGGGAGGTGTAGTGTGCGTACTCGCCTTCACCCACACTTATATAGTTATTGTGGCATGTATTATTCGACAGTACAATATAGAACCTTTTACTGGCAACACGTGTTTGTATTTATCACCGCTCCCGGGTCCGCACATCGCAGTTGTTTGAATTTGTTATGATGGAATTTGATTGCAAAATTTGGAAAAGCGCGTATCTATTGCAATAAACTACTGTTGTGTGTGACAGATACTTTTTACCACTTCTTATCTTAATTACTGTCACATAGTTAATGTGAACCATCAGTGTAATTATTCTGTTACTCATGAAGTTATTTTCAAATAAAATTTCCAACAAATTCAAAGTAATTGAAATATGGTGTTTACCCGTTGACATCTTGTCAGGTAATACTTATTCGAGTTCAAAGATGGTTCGAGCCTGCTCCTGAAAGGTTGTTAGAATTTTTATGAACTTCCAAACTTGCTTAGCACAAAACTCGCGAGTTAGGAACTTGAGATTGGTTTTGTTTAATACTTTTGGAATTGAAAGCGAAGTAATATAAGTACATATTATACATGTGGCTGAAAATCGCAGGTAAAGATTACAATACACATTACGAGAATTTGGCAAAACTGAAGAACGTGACATTTTGCTGAGAATATGGGTAGAGAAGTATTCTTTCAAATGATGTACGTAAGAGGCGCTGTCTACGTAAGCTGCAGGACAGACGCATCTCGCGTTTCCATCATTTTACTCTTGTGAGCATTCAGAACGAAACGAAACTGTCTCCAAGGAGTGATGAAGTCGCATATGCGTTTTGCTATACGTTTGGCATGCATCGGCATGTGTTAGTCATGCGTTCATCATGTTTCTATGCAGGATGCATGCAACCGAAAACGAAGAAAGCGTGCGTCTGCCTTACAGCTCACGTAGACCGTGACTTTTATTTTTATTAAAGTACATCTACAATCTTATTTCAATAAAAAGAAGGGTGGTACCTTTATGGACAAAATAAATCATCACTAGATATTATAAAAGAAAGTCCCCCGAAACGTTTTTCTGTCTTCATGCATGCATGCATGCATGAATGCGTCATGTCTGTCTGTGATCGCTAAACTCAGGAACTACTGTATGGATTTTGATCCGGTTTTCACTAATAGATAGATTAATTCAATAGGAAGGTTTGGGGTTATAATTTATAAATAATTAGGTATTGCAAATTAATTGAACTTTGATGATGTTTGTCGATCGAGGCGGAAAAAAACGTGCCTCTTGAGAGCTTTCTGGGCGTGCGCTGCGTAAATGGTTTCATTTATATGAAAGTTATATATGAAAGAATTGTTGCTCTCTAAGAGCTCTAAAGAAAAGTCCGCGATAGTACTTATCTATCGTTTAAGGATTACCCATAGTAACCCACTTTTTATAGCAAAAAAGTAGATTTTCAAAATAAGGTATTTTTGCCCTTAAGGTACGGTTAACCGCTTGTCGGTAGAAACTTTTTCAACTCTATTACCACGCCATAAGGTCCATAAGTGTTTCTACTGATGTGCGGCCGTGTGTACGTTTCGCATTTGAAAATTAATTCGATAAACGTCAAACGTAAACGTAATAACACTTTACCTACACACGTATCAAGAACCACATATTTTGCCTACGTAAGTAAACCATTTCTGTAAAAATCACTAGACTAAAAAATATAGGTACGCAAAAGGATCTACGTCTTTATAAATGTGGCTGATTAACGTGGATTAAGGGTGAAAGTGTCTGATTCCATATTTGAATCTATTTAAGTCGCGAGTGAATAGGCTTCATCTGGGTAAGTTTGTTCCATCGTCGACTTCATCTCTGTCCCAAGGGAAAGATCGAAGTCAAGAGTAAGCCCATAGACAGTAAAAAAAGCTGTCCCGTTGGATGAACCATTCTCAAAATGCGCTCATTTGCTTTGTTTTGGACGTTCAAGGTGAACACAAAATACATTAAAAACTATACGATTCATTTGTTTTTTCCAAGTAATAAGTAGTAAATTTTAGATATGTTTAACCATTCTCGACTTTTACAGATAGTTCAAAATGAGTGTCGATTGAATCCAGAGCAAAAAAATGAATATGATTCGATAATGTCATCAGCCGACAATAACATAGGGAAAATAATTTTCTTAATTTTTTTTTTCTGTCTTTCACACGAGCAATAATTGTATGTGGCCCTGTCACGTGTGACATCAAAACTCAATATGTTCATTTTTGCACCTAATCCTGAAGAAGTAATTAATGTTGTGTACAACGAAATATTTCAGAATGTTTTAAAAATTGTGTAGCAAATTGAAGACTACGTCATAATATCGTAGAAAAGACACCACTCTACCCGTAGATTAGTACCCGTGCGAAGCCGGGGCGGGCCCCTAGTAAAGAATAAATTTAAAAATACGAAGGCAAATACGAAACCTCAATACACAAACGCACTTGTGTCAAGTCAAGTGTTCGTCAAAAGTTTATTACAATCAAAAATAAACTTATTTCAGCCGACCTTCTCCTAAAACTTCTTCACCCTAAACTTCCATCATAATTCTGTTCGCTATCGCATTGTGGTAGTGTCAAATCGCAGCCGATCCGGTCCTATTCTCAGGTGACTTCCACTTCGATTATCCGTTTACAAAAGTCTCGAGCTCAATTCACACCAAACTTGTTTAATTAAAGTTTTCGCACTCTTTTTCCCTTTAGGCGGGGAATAATCCCTTGTCTGGAAAGGGAGTTGTAAAGAGTAGTCTTGTTATAACAATTTTTTATAGCTTGTACACAAGATGTCCCACTGTGCGCAATGTTACAAACAGTCCAATCCGACTAGTAACCTAATGTTAATATATACAATACTCTTTTATTGCACACAAATAACAACAAGTACAAAAACATATGTGGACATAAAAATGGAGCTCTATAAGGCGGCCTTATTGGCGGGCTTATATATAATATTGTTTGTGGAAATTTTGATCTTACCACATAATTGCGACATAACCGAAGTGCGACATCACTAAAGACTGCGATAGTTGGGGGAACTACAGGGAGGTTTATGCCCAGCAGTGAGCTAGAATTTTTTATTTGTAAAAGGTTTTCTCTACGGCTTTCTATGTTCCTCACACTTGGCCAAAGTTTCTGTACTCAGTATTTGCGTTCGGCTTGGAGTTGGTTCCAATACGGTGGAAAGTATTACTTTCCGCTTAACATGCCGGCTCTGCAGACTACTACATACTATCTGATGTTAACTTTGCTGCGGGACCACTACCGAATAAAACATTTAAAATTTATTTATATTAAACGTTATTTTTAAAAATATGGTGATGTTTTTTTTTAAATCCATCCAAACTATATATATATATATTATAAATGCGAAAGTAACTCTGTCTGTCTGTTACGCTTCCACGGCTAAACCGCTCAACCGATTTTGATGAAATTTGGTATGAAAATAGTCTATGCCATGAAAAAGGACATAGGCTACTTTTTTTTACAAAAATGAGACTGGAAAAGGGTGAAATAGGGGATGAAAGTTTATATGGGAAATTAATAAAATAATTTATGTTACGCTTTCACGGCTAAACTGCAGAAACGATTTTGACGAAATTAGGTATAAGGATAGTCTTAATCATAAGAAAGGACATAAGCTACTTTTTATTTATAAAATGAGACTAGAAAGGGGTGAAATAGGGGGTGAAAGTTTGTATGGGAAATCAATTAAATAATTAATGTTACGCTTTCACAGCTATATAATTAAAGCTAAATAATTTATATTTAAAAAAATTATAGAGATAGTCTAAACCATAAGAAAGAACACACGCTACTTTTGATTGCAAAATTGAAACTGGAAGGGGGTGAAATAGGGGATGAAAGTTTGTATTGGGCATCAATACAAATATAAAATATAAAAGGCTACAAGAGGTGTCGTGGGGGAGGCATGTCGGCAGGTGTGAAAAGTCCTTGAAAACCAACCCCAAGGTCTTCTGGTCGTATAGTAGAAGCTTGAAGACCGGCTCCGGAATACCGGCCCAAATAACTTACGGGGCAACAACGGCAACAAACTCAGTCGACATTTGTAATAATTTCTTAAATTATTTCTTATCTGTATATAGACCTACTAGCAGTGATAGTTCAAATCCTCCATTACCTTATGAATCTCAAGGTCTTAATAATTCGTCATCCCTAGGTTCCGTGCACCTTACCACAAAAATGATCCTCACGTATCTAAAGAATGTGAACTGCAACAAAGGACCCGGCGGTGACAACATACCACCTATATTTGTCAAAAGAGCAGCTGAAGCGCTGGCATTTCCACTTCTCATTCTATTTAGACGATCATTGTCAGAAGGTTACTTTCCAGAGAAGTGGAAAGAGGCGATAGTCGTGCCGATTCACAAAGGGGTTCTCGAACAAAGGTTGAACAGTATAGGCCGATATCCATACTGTCGGTTTTCAGTAAAATATTTGAGAAAGTAATTTATGATCAGCTGTATCCATTTGTAGTTCCTTTCATTCCGGAAGAGCAACATGGTTTCATGCGCCACCGGTCAGTTGTTACCAATTTGGCAGTCTTTACAGACGATGTACTTAAAACCATGGATTCCGGTGTACAAGTTGATGTCATCTATACCGATTACTCTAAATGTTTTGATCGGTTAGACCATAAAACGCTATTAAAAAAATTAACAGTGCTTGGAATCCATGGTGATCTTCTTAGGTGGGTTAGCTCTTATCTAGACAATCGCAGCCAAACTGTCAGAATAGGGACGCACTACTCCGATAAGGGCCTCATACCATCTGGAGTGCCCCAAGGGTCCCACCTAGGCCCGTTATTTTTCAATATTTACGTCTCTGATATAACTACCTGCTTTCATTATGCACAATTTTCAATGTATGCAGATGACAAAAAAATATACATGCCCATACTGTCTGTCGAAGATTGTATAAAACTCCAGGAGGATTTAACCAGATTAGAACACTACTGTAATGAAAATATGCTGGATCTTAATGTGGGTAAATGTCAAGTAATCACATTCACAAGAAAGGTTAAAAAGATCACCTACAGGTACCAATTACATAATTCAGATATAACTAGAGTAGAATGCATAAAAGACCTTATACTAGATTCCAAAATGACATTTACCCATCATTATGAACACATAGTACAAAAAGCTTAAAATGATGGGATTTCTAATCAGGGCTACAAAGCCGTTTAAGCAAGAGGAGTCAATTAAAATCTTATATTACGCTTATGTTAGGGGTGTCCTAGAATTTGCTTCGCAAATATGGTCCCCTTGTTACACAACACACATAAAGAGAATTGAAGCAATTCAGCGTAAATTTGAATACCTTCTTCAGAGAAGTAACCTTGAAGCCGCTGATGGCGGCTCTAATACTGACACCCCTGTGACCCTTGAAAAACGTAGAATTATTGCGGACATTATGTTTATGTACAACGTGTTGAATAACGTCATAGATAGTCCACAGCTGATCGCTCGGGTAGGACTGTGCACACCTGCAGTTCGCACTCGTCATACCCGTTTATTCTATGAACCGTCTGTGCAAACCAACTACGCACAGAATTCTATTGTAATCAGATGCGTACATGAGCTCAACCTTTACTGCAAAGATCTTGACATATTCAATACCAAAAAGGATGCATTTCGTAGGAAAATGATGGACGTAGTTTATGGTTCTGGGCGCGACAGTACTTCATAAAATATTAAGTTACCATATATCTCTTGATTTGACAAAATGGCTTATTTATCAATGTTCTATTATAAAAGACATACACACACACACATTTACACCAACACACTATTCCTCACACTGACACAAGTATGTTTATATATATATATATATATATATATTTGCAACCTATTTAGTTTGTTCTTTTTTAAATTTTGGTTTCATTGTGTAGAAATTTTATAACTTTCTTACCATTTTGTACCAATTGTAATTTTAATAAGTGAAGATCTCTTAATTTGGCATACAAATTTTAATTTGTAACTAGAAATAATCATTTATAAGCTGTGAGATTTTTCCCTGAAAGAAATAAATTAAATTAAATTAAATACTTTATTGCGTTTTAACTATCAACTATAATAATGTCTAAAAATCTATATGAAAGTCGTTTGTACTTTCATATAAGGAAGGATAGGGATAAGGATTTCGGTAGGGGTAGGGGAAGGGATAGGGGTAGGGGTAGTGGTTGAGATAGGGGTAGGGATAGGGGTGGGGATAGGGATGGGGACAGGGGTGTGGACAGCGGTGGGGACAGTCGTGGGGACAGCGGTGGGGACAGCAGTGGGAAAGGGGTGGGCACAGCGTGGGGATAGGAGTGGGCACAGGGGTGGGGACAGCCATGGGGACACCGGTAGGGACAGCAGTAGAGTCAGCGGTGGGGACATTAGTATGGACAGGGGTGGGGACAGGGGTAGGGATAGGGTTGAAGACAGGGGTGGGGATAAGCGTGGGGACAAGGATTGGGACATGGATTGGGACATGGGTAGGGAAAGGGGTGGGGATAGGAGTGGAGACAGGGGTGGGGACAGGAGTGGAGACAGGGGTGGGGACAGGGGTGGAGATAGGAGTGGGGACAAGAGTGGAGATAGGGTTGGGGATATGGGTGGGGATAGGGGTGGGGATAGTGGTACAGATATGGATAGATAGGGATATACAAGAACAGAAAGGTATAGATACAGATAGATAGGGCAGGATAGAGATAGATACGGATAAAAAAAGATACATAGGTATAGAAAAGGATAGCTAAGGATGAATGGGGATAGTTAGGGGTAAAAAGGGATAGAAAAGGATAGATAGGGACGGATGGGAATAGATAGAGACTTTTTTGACTTTTATGAATACCTCCTCGCTACTCATTCACTCCCTTTATTGCCTTCTTTTTAAGGTTCGCCTGTAACGTTTGACAATAAAAATTCCTTACTACCCACCAGTTGAATATTTTATTTTATTTTATTTTTATTAGTATAGTTACAGATGACAGACCTTAGAACTAGTAGCAAAACATTATCTATGTATCATTATAAATCTGACACCCAATTAAAACTATACACAGCTTTTCCAAGTATCAAGAGAAATTAACATTAAGAGAAGTAATTATAAAGTTAAATTAACATTAATAGTAGTTAACAATTGAATTACTTATACTTAAAAAATAAATTATTAATAATTAAGGGCATTTTACAGTGATACTAATTAAGTTCAGCTAGGTAATTACATGACATTTTGTTTTAAACTGGTTATAGTTTAGAGCGAATAGATCTAAATGAGGATATACATTATTGAATAACTTGCACATGCGAATTAAAGGATTTTTTTGGGAAACATTATTGCTGGTACTCGGGATATCAAATAATTTTGGGATGCGCACAGATCGGGTTGGCGCCTTAAAATTTAAATGTTCTAGGAGACAAGCATCCATATAACCATTAGCAATCTTGTGGAGGTTACACAAGTCATATACACTCCTACGTTTATTAAGACTATCAAGTCCAAAATGTCTTAGACGCTCATCATAAGTAGGTAGTTTACGCCTCAGACCTAGTCTAGAACTAAGATATCTAAGAAAACGGCGTTGTATTGACTCCATTCTATCCACATGAATGTCGTAAATAGGAAACCACACGGAGGAGCAGCACTCCAAGCAACTTCGCACTAAGGCACAGTATAAAATTATCCACGACTTAGGATTTCTAAAAAGTTTAGCATTGCGAAATATAAACGCTAACATCCTATTGGCTTTATTACAAATGTAATCATAGTGCGGTCTAAATGAAAGAAAAGAATCAAAAATTATGCCCAGATCTTTAACGTTGAAAACTCGGTTAATAGTGACATTACCAATAGAATAATTATACATGATAGGATTCTTAGCTTTAGTAAATGAGATAACCTGACACTTTGTGCGATTAAGTTGCATAAGATTATTAGTGCACCACGCAACAGTTATATTAATGTCGTACTGTAATAACTTGCAATCATTTTCATTACAAATTTTTCTAAATATTTTGATATCATCTGCATAAGCCAAACATTCACTATTAAGTCTACTTAAAAGATCATTAATGAATGCAAGAAACAACAAGGGTCCCAGGTTTGACCCTTGGGGCACCCCAGAACTTGCGCAAAAGGGGATGGAGTCAAAACCAGCAACTGCTACGATCTGTGAACGATTTAGTAGATAAGATGAAAACCAACGATAAAGACTGCCGTGTATTCCTAGGTGATATAATTTGCATAACAATATGGAGTGACTGACACGGTCAAACGCCTTAGAAAAGTCCAAATAGACAGAATCAACTTGTTCTGTTTTATTAAAAGCGTTTGTTAGGAAATTCACATACACAAGAAGATTCGAATTAGTAGATTTTCCCGCCACAAACCCGTGTTGTGATGTGTGAAGAACAGGTCTTATGTGGTTATAAACATGTTCATAAACAATGCTTTCCAATATTTTAGCGAACCAACTCAAAATATTAATTGGTCTATAATTTTCGACATTATTTTTTGTTCCAGACTTTAATATGGGAGTAATTTTAGAAATTTTCCATATACTGGGAAATAAACCGTCCTTAAGCGACCAATTGTAAATGACAGATAAAGGTTTGGCCAATGCAGTAGCACATAATTTAATGAACATGGGCGGTATAGCATCCGGTCCTGCACCCTTTGAAACATCAATGTCCTTCAACTTCTTGAGCACCTCATTAATTGAAACTGAAAGGGAACCTGTGGCTAATATATGAGCAGTGAAATCAGGGACGTAACCAGAAGGCGAGTAATCATCGTAAACTGAGGAAAAGAAGTCCGCAAATAAATTGACAATACCCTGTCCTGCAGAAGCATAACGATCTTTGAACTTCATGGATGCTGGAATACTGTTAGTTACACGTTTACTTTTAGTATAACGCCAGAACGATTTTATGTTAACTATCAAATCTTTTTCAATGTTTGAAATATAAGATTTGAAACAGCTTTCCATCAGAATCTTGGCACGTGCCCTTAAAGCTGAGAAAGTATCGTAGTCCCGGGGGTTACCAATTCGTACAAAGCGGCTGTGATACCTAAACTTCGACCGGAGTAGCTTTTTAAGACTCGTGGAAAACCATACAGGATAGTCACTATTTTTAACTTTCCTTTTAGGTGTGTACTTCTTCTCCGTAAATAATGCAGTAAGATAGCATTCAACTTGGATAAGTACAAATGCATCTTTTACGTAGGGATCAAGAAGGAGAAGCGTTCCTCAATTAATATGTTTCAGTTACGTTCGAGCTCTGTTTATTCATGAAATCCACGCGGACGAAGTCGCGGGTAACAGCTAGTAAAAAAATAAAGTGTTGATGTTATTTTTTTTATCACCTCGGATATTTTAAGCGGTGGTCCATTTAAGTGAACAACTTTTCCAGAGAAACATAGGTCGAAATAAGAAAATAATCTTTCGACTTCCCATACAAAATGCTTCAGCTGAGCACATTTTGTATGGGAGGTCGACATTTTTTTTTTATTTCGATCAATGTTCCTTGGGAAAATTAGTTCAGTTTCATGGGCAGAAACACCTCTTAAAATATCCGGGGCGATAAAACAATAAAGCTGTAGTTTATTGGAAAGTAGAAGTTTTATAAAACAAGCTTTACTGCTGCCGCACTCCGAAGTGAAACTACGATAATATCGCGCCGATCATTAGTCTACGGTTGGGCCTTTGACAAAGAAATTCCCATACAAACTAAATTACCGAACGTAATTGTTGTTGTCAATCTGGTAATATCGGAGCTCCGATAAAACTTCGGAGTACGCACCCTGCATTATTTACTACATACATCATCAAAATTGTGCGTTTCCTTCTACTTGCGCGTTTTTCAGATTGTTTTTATGTATGGAAACAATGCGTCATGTGTGTGATCGATCACTTTAACTTATGCCTTTAGCAAGCGTAGCTGGTAATATATTCGTGCATAGTTTTTTCTTTATTAAACTTTACTGTCAAAAAGTAAGTTATATTTGGCCAAGTTACTTGGAAAAAATAAATGAATCGTACCTATAGTTTTTAATGTATTTTGTGTTCAACTTGAACGTCCACTGCAAAGAAAATGAGCGCATTTTGACAATGGTTCATCCGAAGGGACAGCTTTTTTTACTTTTTTGATGGGCTTACTCTTGACCTCGATCTAGCCCTGAGGATAGAGATGAGGTCGACGATGGAACAAACTTGCCCAGAAGAAGCCTATTCACTCGCGACTTAAATAGATTCAAATATGGAATCAGACACTTAAATCAGCCACATGTATCAAGACGTAGTAGATCCTTTTGCGTATATTTTCTTCGTCTAGTGATATTTACAGAAATGGTTTACTTACGTAGGCAAAATATGTGGTTCTTCGTACGTGTGTAGGTAAAGTGTTATTGCGTTTACGTTTGAAGTTTATCGAAATAATTTTCAAATGCGAAACGTACAATGTTTTTCTCCTGTAGTTTATAAAAGCTTGACAATGCCATACTATAGTTGATTATTAAAACAGTAAAGTTTTCTAAAGATAAAAGGCCTAAGGCGTCGCGCCATCTAATCCAGCTCGCAGGACCAGCAAAATCGTCTTACCGTCCAGTAACAAGATTATCTCACCGACTAATAAAATTACAAACAGCCCAAGGGGCAGTAGAAATGAACCGAGCCGGCCTGACGGCTCGTTCCAAACTTGTCCTCTGCACCACCAACTTTCGAATATACTCTAAAATATTCCCCACAACTTTAATAATGTTGGTGCCACTTTTCGAGAACTAGTTATCATGGAAATAAGTTAATCACTTCACGGAACTTTACATTAAATAAAGTTGTGAACACTGTACGTGACAGCTACATGAATAGTTGTTGCTGTATTATTATCAACTTTCTGCTCGTTAGAAGTTTGCCATTTTGTAGTGCCTTACATTTGTCATTATTTCGTTTGGTTACGTAAGTGGTAAAACTTACGATTATAAGTAAATAAACATACTTTATTGTTATTATTTTCAATTGGAAGATCGAAAATGAAACAAAAAAAAATCTTTGAGCTTACACAACATCAATAAACAAAATACGAAAACGTAACTTAAATAATAAAACGTTGGAATGCGTATAGAGGTCGCTAAATTTCACAACATCGGGCAGGACCACAGTAGCCTAGTTGGTAAAGCGTCTGCGGTACTTACGCAGAAGACGCAGGTTCGAATCCTGCCTGTGGTTGTGAAATTTTGCGATTTTCTACTTTGTAGATTTATCCGAACACAGGAAGTGTTAAAATAAAATCATTTTCAAAATACACTTCCTTTTGGCTTCGCGCAATCGTGTGCTCCGGTTTCAATACGAGCACTCGCGCCAAAAAACAATTTTGCTGCCTTACATAACATAAATTTTCATTTCCTTTAATTTTTATCCACTGAAAGTTGTTCATTTATGTTGACTGATCATGACCTTACAGTTTTCGGAAATCTGTCCCTTACACGCTGTACACGTGAAAATCATTACAAAAAGTTGTGATGTGCCTTTTTGGATTTGTTATAATAATATTTTGTAAACATGAAAACTGTCGCCAAGACTGTGTTGCTACTATCACTACAAGATCTTACTGATGAGTCACCTATTTTTCGAAGCATGTAAGTTTTCTGAGCAAAGCTTAGTAAATATTTTTCCTAACAAAACTCAGATGGAAGAGGAATGACAAAGAGACAAAACATTATTATATTATGAGGAGCAAACTACAACCGTACGGCAATTCGGGAGAAATAACTTAGCATCAAAGAGCAAGTCAAAACAAAACGGCTGCGAGAAAGCTTGTTTTTGTAACTAAGTTAAGATTAAACGGCTCTTTTATATGAGAATTTGGCTTGATTTGTCGTGTTGTTGGAGTAATAAACGTACTACTAGTATTCAGAACGAAGATATCACTTGTAGACTAGCGGCGATTGCTTTCTCCATCGCATCGGATGGGTGACCCGTGATGATATATAGAAAGTTTCCGTGCTTCGTAAAGCACGTAAAACCACTTCATAACTTGCGAATACATTGCGGTGCTCAGTTTTCCAGAAATATGACACATGAGTATGCCGTTTCATTTTCCAATAGACAAATTTTTCCTTAATATTAATCCCAGTGATCCCAGTATACAAATATTATCATTCCTTGAAGCCAGATCTGGATATATATAGGATTCTTGGAAGTACGAACTTCCTAAAATAACAATAATTCCTAAACAGGTATAATAAACTAAGGTTCATTGTTTCAAACACTGGCTGAAAAGAAACAGCAAATTTAGGCACAATTTCTGAAGACTGTGTCACTGTCTTGAATATTATACAACCACGAAAACAACGTACCTGCTGAGCAGATTGTGTTGGTTGGGTACGATTTTAGAAACGCTTATAGAGGATATATATGTAAATATGTGTGGTGCCGGCAAAGAATAGTACTTACACTTGTCTATAGGTACCCTTGGGTGTCGTAAGAGGCGACTAAGGACTTATGAATCGGAGGATGGGCAGCAGTATCTTACTGTGTATCGTACTATTTTACATACTGCGGTCAACAAGCGGCGCTTATAAGCATATGATAAATCCCATCCAAAGCACGACATGTTTTTGCTGGAGTTCTGGAGGGAGCTCCTCGTCCAGTGGACGTTTTCATGAGATGTCCTGTACTAAATTTTAGTTTTGAAATGTCGAAGTTGCTTAATGTATGGTATAGATTAGGTTAAACCAACCTACACATAATTTTATGGATTTGATTGTTCATTTAACTGTTTTAACACCTCAAATATCCACCTACAGATACATTCAGGATCAAACCTGCCAAGTCCGACTAAGGTTCTTAATAATCGCACCCCAGCACAAACAAGCTGAGGCGTTGAGCACTGCATTATGCCACATATTGTCAGCAACAACGAAATTCATGTAAAAATCCAAGTAAAGGTGCCATCCATACATTATTCACAACGACACAGCTGCCTCATAAAGCTTACACGCTGTAGTGGGATTTGGAATTTTAAAAATACCTACCCACAGTTTGTTTGGAAGAACTAGGGAACGTAAGATGTTTTTGAGTTTTATGTGAGAATGGGATCTGTTTTGAAGGCAAACTTGTCAACAAAGAAATATTTTATCGTCAGTTCTAACACAAACTGTTTATTATTTTTGGTTTACATTCAAATACTTTGGCTAAAATTTATACAGAGCTTTGTAGATATTTGTACTTGTGTGAGTGTATGTACCAAAGAGTTCCGTGGTCTTAGTCCGCCATAATTGAGCCAGACTTCTTTGTACATGTTGACACATAGCTAGATTTCCTTTATGCTGACCTGCAGCGCCATCCAGTTGAAATTCCAGAAGGTGTTTAAAAACACATCGATAGTCTAAATGCACTGCTTGTACCGATCATCATCATCTTATCGTGTGGATTGCATGGTCGATGACCGCCAAAGACCTCTGACATGGCTCATTAACAACTATATCCGTAGATAGTAGTCGGGACCAGTACCGATTGATATTCTTCACATTTACACGAAGCGTTATGCAAGATCTTTTACAATTCATACAGTCAAGGAGTATATAACTCCTCGCCTGCGTCTGTGTTCCCCATTACATGTAACCAGAATCTATACAAATTCGTGAGAAAATATGCTTCTTTTTAATGAAATAGTTCCATTTTTATTCTCATTTCTGTCCTCAGGTCATAAGCAAAGTAGAGGACGACAGAATCAATACGAAAACACAGACAGACGTCCTAAATCTACTTTTTCGCCCATACAAAGTCGTCACTTCACCAAAACCATTGTACCTATTTGATAGGTACCTAAAATTTGTCGTCTGGTCTAAGTGGTACAAACGATATTGGCCAAATTCCATTTTACATATCCCATAACTTTACTCAATCCCATTCCCAATGACCCACCTGGGCTCCTATATGCCGTGATGAATGTTTATTACTTATCTTATGAGTTATAGAGATTGTACAACGTTTCACTTCATTCTGATTATTTTTTTATTTTAGTATTGTTGCATTAACTACGTATGTAATAGTGTATAACAAAGGCAGCTTTCAATCTTTCAACATATAAGTAATAGGTACAAGTAAGTACAATATATTTATACTCTGTGCTCTGTAACGTGTGTGTTTTGTCCACATTGATGATGTCTCGGCAAAGGCAAGGGAAACTTATATGTAAGGTACCTTGAAACTTGGCTCATATACAGGAATAGGATCATTAAAGATAAATAAAAAATACCAATTTTTTTCGGCCATAAATGACGAAGTTTTTAAAATAAATCGTTTTCGTCCAATATCGATAGGTCGTATGGCAGAATGTGATGAGTAGTCATTGCCTATCATGAAAAAAAACTAACAGCTGCATAAACCGACCACAGACTACTTAGAACAGTTGTCAGTTGTTTTTTTTAAGACTGGCCATGGCTACGTTTCATTCTGCCATACGACCTATCGATATTTGACAAAAACAAAATTATTTTTTAACTTTATTATTTGCAACCGAAAAAAATTCGTATTTTTTATTTTTACTTATTGACCTTATCCCTGTCTATGAGCCAAGTTTCGAGGTACCTTACACATACGTTTCCTATGCGAATTCTCTCGCTTAAATAAAATTAAAATTTATTGTCCATTATCTCCGTTCTCGTTAGATTATCGATCACCTTCATCTTCATATCCTGTGCGTTTTAAGATCGATGTCGGGCCTTAATGTTTATGAAGTGGTAGCAACGCTGGTATTCATAGTGCCTTACAAAATAATATATTTTCAGTTCGCATAAGTATTGACACTGTACAAATCTTTCTTTAAGTGTTAAGTATTTCGACCACCATAGGCCTGGAAACTTCACATTTCCAAAACTGCTATGACTATAAATAATAACTTCATGTTAACAACTGTTTATTACCCACCCGTTAAACTAGGCGTTTAATTACTTTGATAAACTTTGGCTAAGTTTCGGAACTACGCCCATAATGTATTATTATTGTAATTTCTTCTCTTTCCCGTACATCATCACACCTCTGTCCTGTTGGAATAGTTAAAAACCACCCTTTCCACCTGTTATGATCTTGACATTTTCCCCTTACTTTTTTTTCTCCTCTACTCAACCCTTTGTCCCGTGTGGTGCCGGCAAAGAATAGTACCAACCCATACATACCCATGGGTGTTGTAAGAGGCGACTAAGGGTTAACTGGAGGATGGGCAGCAGCATCCTCCTTTGTATCTTACTTACTGCGGTCACCTACAACCGCCATCCATGGTGCCAGCCGTAACGCTAACAAGCGAGGTGACTATGGTACTTCCCCTCCACATTTTTCCAGCAAAAGCTAGAATACTGGAGGGAGCTCCCTGTCCTGTAGTGGACAATTCATGGGATGTTATGATGACTCAACCCTTTTAGGCGCGCTCGTCCAATTCGGGGTACTTTTGAGATTGCCTATATTAACAACATCCTGATTTTAGTCTTCGAACCTTCGTTGAGACCTTCCCTTTTCTACATTTGCAGCTAATGTCGGTCATCGACCTTACAACCCATACGATAAGATTATGATTTTCATTGACCCTCGCCTTGTAGATTTCTTTCGTCAATCTTCGTTCATTAGTTAAGTACCTAAGCATTCTTTAATAATTTTAGTCAGTACGTCTTATTTACACTACAACGTCCTTTTTAACCAATTATCACACTATTTCTAGTCTGCCACTTGCTAAACTTAACTTTGACTAAATTTATAAAAAGATACCTATTTCTGCTTGTTACTCTTTTGTTGTTCCTCCTGATCTGACAATAATCTTCTTTAAGGCCCCAGATTGGCCGTCAGTCAGCTCAGTTTAATTTTTCCTGTGTTGTCAGCGGTGAACAACTTTTTAAAGTTGATGAAGCCATTGGCATATTTTGATGTTTTTTAAAGATACGGTGTTAATTTAATTGCGTGCTAAGGGTTGTAAGGGTTGGGTTCAGTATCTCTGACCTATGGCACGTAACTTTAAGTAGGTAATAAATAGTCTCTTTTCGTTTTATTACAATTGCCTTGTGACGTCATTCCGTTAATGCCTGTGTGACTGTACAACTGCAAGTCAAACTCAAATAAGTAATCTCAAAAGAACCTGATATACAAGACGGCAAGATACACGAAGTTTATTTTAAAACCCATTTCCTTCATTTGATCTTTCTCTCTGGTACGAATGCACTCCTTTTCTTTAATTTTACGAGATAACTCAATTTTCTTAGGGAGAGTTTCTTACATTCCACAACATAACCGCATTACGACCACAAAGGATGGAATAGATTGCGTTTCTCTCAAAGGAACAAGAACAGTGCTATGAAAAAGAACAGTGCTATGAAGAAAATATTAACGAAATCTTATGTAATTTTAATATGGCAACGTAACTTAGATATCAAGCCCTGATATATGAGTATTTCTGAATCTGAACACTCGGATATCGAATTTAATGTGTCAATCATCAAACCGATCAACTTTTCTCTAAAAAAGATATGTTTATAGTTTTAGATTTATTAACGAGAATCCTGTGTGGTGCCGGCAAATAACAGTACCATCCCATACATACCCGTGGGTGTTGTAAGAGGCGACTAAGGGCCATGAACTAGAGGATGGGCATCCTCCCATGTAGTGTATCATACCATCTTAATTACTGCGGTCACCTACAACCGCGGTCCAGGTGCCAGCCGTAACGCTGACAAGCGAGGTGACTATGGTACTTACCCTCCTCATTTTTCCAGCAAAAGCTGGATTTCTGGATAGAGCTCCCTGTCTTGTACTGGGCTTTTCATGGGATGTTATGATGAACGAGAACATTCCAGCTTATGTACTTTCTTATGGGAAGTTGATTTTTAGGTTTTCTAAGCGCAAAGAGTTCCAAACCTACTACTAAGCCTACGTCATCTATCTGTCTGTCCCTTTAAAGGGCTTTATCTTTTGAACTAATTAAGCTAGACAGCTGAATTTTTTACAGAATAAGCGTTACCTAACAAATACTTAATACAGTGAAAAATCATAAAATAAAGGGGTCGTAATATATCACATTCAAACATCAAACTTTGTATAGTTGTAGTGCATAAACCAGGGTAGACAACCAACGAACACCTAATTAAAACTAGTCAAGTGCGAGAAAATTTTGTCTAGCACGTGGTTTTAAATGGTGGTACTGTACCTTCTGTACACGAGTCCGTCTCGTCTTTGGCTGGTGTCTACCTAACGTATGAAATACGCTATTACTAATGCAATGCATTCGCTGTGGGATATTGATTTATTAAATACCTTTTGTTCCTTGGGAAATGTTCAGTTTGATAGGAAACTGAACTTTCTTCCCACTGCCACATCACTGTAGTTGTATTTTTTAACATCCTGTAATACCAGATTTGCTCGTAGACCACACGGTGGCGTGAAGCAATTATCATGTTCTGATAACATCAATAAAGTTGGAAGTATGCTATCCAAGTCGGAGGCGTCGACAGCCCAATCGAAGTTGGGAAAACTATGCCAAAACTAGTTTGTATCAATTTCGCGATACCCAGCAGCGTGAGAACTAATAAAGAGATTAGACATTAGATCAAGATGTAGACTTTGACGGATTATTGCCTACTTGTATCTGGTGAAGAGAACGTCAACTTGTTTACTATTATAATATTCTGTGACAAGGTGGGATATTGGTGAATAATCTTTTTTAGGGTTCTGTAGTCAAACAGTTATAGTTTCGTCATTTCAGCTCTAAGACCATTAGTACTAGAATACTGTTATTAAGTAATATTTTATTCACGCCAACAAAGTGATAAAATAAAATATTGAAAAAAATTTTTAGGGCACCTACAAGTAAAGTGCGGGTGATCTTTTTACTTTCGAGCGGAACGAGAAAGGTATTGTATTCGTGGAAAAAAAATTTCTAATTTTCTCAAAAATGTGTTCTATATCACTTATACAACATAAAAAACAAGTTTCCCAAAAATGTCCGTCCGTCGGTCGGTCAGTCGGTCGGTCGGTCGGTTGGTCCGTCGGTCGGTCCGTCGGTCGGTCCGTCGGTCGGTCCGTCGGTCGGTCTGTTCGTCACGCTTTGGCTTAGCGGCTCAACGAATGGTCCGATTGACATTATATTTTGAATTTAGAAGTTTTATGCAAATCCATCGAAGGGTTCTAGAGTGGTTTAAAAGTTAAACATGTGATTTACTCGAAATTGTTTGAGGTTTTTTTGTTTTAATGTTTGACAATTTGAATTCTGAACTTATATGTATATTTCATTCGAACATTTTTTTTTGGAAAAACGTAAATAAAAGTTGGTATTTCCATACAATGTGTATGGCATTACAAATTTAAGTTTTCGGTTGATCGTTTTTCCTTGAATATTGCGAGAAAGTAAGTGCAGTGCTGCTGTACCATTTATTTTAAATAATTTGAGCCTGAAAATGTCATTTTCGAGTTAGGGATCCGTTTGCGAAATATTTAGCTTCAAAGTGCATTTTTTGATGGAGTCGAGTGAATTTTTGTTGAAAAAATTCACAGTAGTAGTATATGAGGTCCTAGTGAAATAGTGAACATAATTTTGATATGCTTCTCAGACCTTATAAGTAAACAACTTCCCCTAAGGAACAAAGGTCAAATTACGGAAACCACTTTTTGACCTCCCATACAAACTGCATCAGCTAATACCGCATTTGTATGGGAGATCCAAAATTGCTTTTTGTATTTCTTCCTATGTTTCTTGGGAAAAGTTGTTCAGTTCTATGTAGTCATCATAACATCCCATGAAACGTCCACTACAGGACAGGGAGCTCCCTCCAGAATTCTAGCTTTTGCTGGAAAAATGTTGAGGGGAAGTACCATAGTCACCTCGCTTGTTAGCGTTACGGCTGGCACCATGGACCGCGGTTGTAGGTGACCGCAGTAAGTAAGATGTAAGATACAAATGAGGATGCTGCTGCCCATCCTCCAGTTAACCCTTAGTCGCCTCTTACGACACCCACGGGTGTGTATGGGTTGGTACTATTCTTTGCCGGCACCACACGGGACCTTTCTATGTAGTAACAGGCTATAATTATGTTCATTATTTCTGTAGGACCCTATACACCGTGGGCTTGAGTAACCCGAAAGATTACAACCATCAATTATTCTGATGGATGTCTAATTGGAGTAAAAAAGTGCTATAACGTATAGCTCAAAAACGCTTACTTTTCGAGATATTCATTATTTTTATAAATTAACTAGTGAATGTGACGTAGCCCTCGTATTGTGTCGAAGTAGTTAGTCAATTGTTTTAATGTTGGCTTATTTATACTAGGGATTTGTACAAAACTTAACTTTCAAACCTTAAACTTAGTTCCAAAAAATAGCTAAATTAAAATTACACAATTGGACCTATGTTCATATAAAATTATTAACTTATACGAGTAACATCTTCAGAAATACCTGGTTAAAGTTTCTTGGGTTACTCGGGCCCACACTGTATATGATGAAATTAAAAGTAAAACTATCACAGCTAAGAAGGCTTCACAGGCACAGAATATATAATAGTAAACAAGTTTACAGAAGTCGCCCTCCTTTGATCTTGGAAAAAACCGCCTTTTCATATACCTAAACATAGCGCGTCAAAGCTAAATTGCACCTTAACTTCACGCGTCAGAGCCCTGTTTGCAATGCAGCTCGATATACCGAGTCGACGCTATCGATTGCCAGGGTTGACTCCAGTGTCGGCTACAATTGCTGTAATACCTATTTTATTTCATTTATTCGTCAAACTAAAAATTATTATATATTGCTGGACTTCTACAGTCAAAAGCACGCCAAGCTTGACACTATATCAACAAATAACCTCATATTTTCTGAGTGCCGACTTATCTATATTTAGAGTAAGTATGTTTTTATAAACGATACCTATTTAATAATAAAAACTATAAAAACACTTATTACAATCAGTTGGTATCTTAAAAAAAATAAAATTTTACTTTTTCTTCGAGTTCATGCATCCAATACACAAAATTAACTTCTGTTCCTCATTATAATTATCTAAAAACATCCCAGACTTGGAAACAAAATAAATAATAATTGTTTCATGAATGTACGTTAACACAAAGTGCGCAAAACGTATCGAATATGTAAACACAAAAACGTGATAGCCCGAATAACATTGCGCCCGTAGGGCGCGCCGCGCGGTAGGTACTTAATTCATGCCTAGACGCGGAGTGAGACAGGCCTGTCACAGGATTAATAATAAGATATAGCTGAAAAACGGTACATAATAAAAATAGCCATAGCAATTAGGCGCTAGGACATCGCTGAGCAATAAGAGGTAAAAAGTGTATGATCGTTATGAAATACTAAATCAAATCCTGCTTTGTTATAGAAAAATCTTAGAAAACTACGGAACCCTTCATTGCGCACGGCCCGACGCGTACAGTCAAGAGCAGATCAAGCTTGACACTCGCAGTGCCACTTTAGCTCCTACGACGCTAGAAATAAGAACGGTACAAAGTCCAAAGTGTCAAGCTTGATGTGCTCTTGACTGTACTTGGTCGGTTTTAGGGTTCCGTAGTCAACAAGGAACCCTTATAGTTTCTTCATGTCAGGCTGTCTGTCTGTCTGTCCGCGGCATAGCTCAAAGACCCTTCGTACAAGAAAGCTGAAATTTAGTATGGATATGTATTTCATTCACGCCAAGAAAGAAGTAAAATAAAATCTAAGAAAATATTTTCTACTAAGGTACTTCCCCTACAAGTAAAGTGGGGGTGAATTTTTTTTTCTTGTACTCCCCATTGTGTGGAGTATCGTTGGATAGGTCTTTTAAAAATAATGTGAGTTTGTAAAGATCATTTTTCGATTTAGGGAGCCGTTTGCGAAATATTCTGCTTGAAAGCGCAATTTTTTGTTGGAGTCGAGGGTCCCCCCCCTGCCAGCTAAACGGTAGTTAATGGAAATGTGAAAAACATCATAGTAGTAGTATATATGATGAAATTGAAAGGAAAAATATCACAGCTAAATAGGCTTCACAGGTTAATGAGCGATAGCTGAAATACTGGAAATAATGTAAACAGCAGTAGCAATCAGGCGTTACGACCTCGCATAGTATTAGGAAGTAAAAATTTTATGTTGAGTGTTATGAAATACTTAGTCAACACCTGCTTTGCGATAAACATTGGAAAAACTACGGAACCCTATATTGCGCGTGGCCCGACACACACTTGGATTGTTTTCTTTTATGGTTCTGGAACAAGCAGTTATTATTATTATTATTTATTATAGAAACAACCTTACAAGTTGACAGGATAAACCCAAAGCACATGTAGGTTCAAACATCAAATACCTATAGGCACATATGTACATTATGTAAATACAAATATACTACTTTAGTAAAAGTAACAAAGGAGTCATAAAAAATATCAGCATCAACGTGCTGCATGAGCAAGTCACCAAGAAGCATATCAGCGCTCTCGCTGTGGGCGCGTTGCGCGAGCGGTTAGTGCGGGCGGTAGAGCGCGAGAATAGGCGCGCGCGCAGTCGCGGGGGGAGCGTTACCCCTTCGCATCTAGGGCCTAGCTTCGGAATAATCAGGCTGATCCTACCGAGAGCATTCGGATTGTCAACTCTATTGTGCAGCAAAGAGTAGTAGTGCAAAGCTAACAAAAGCATATATTACACATATATGGGTACATATATGGGTAATAACCGTACATACGCTTATAGAGCCATCTAGCATATTTCCGCTGCACTTTCTCTATCAGAAGTGAATATTTACTTTCATACGGATCCCAAATTAACGCTCCGTATTCGAGTTTACTACGGACATAGACATTGTACAAAGCCATAGCCACTTGTACTCCTTGAAACTGGGAGGAGGTCCTTAAGATAAAGCCCAGTACTTTATTAGCGCTTTTGCAAACATTAGTCATATGAATCCTAAAGTCAAGGTTTTTATCCAAAGTCAATCCTAAATCACGTATCTCATTTACTCTTTCCAATGGAGCGTCAAATAAATCATAATCATTTGCGATTGGTGCGCGGGAGCGAGAAAATGTCATAATTTTGCATTTAGATGTATTAAATGGGAGGCGATTTGCATCACTCCAAGTAGCAATAGCATTGAGGTCTTGTTGTAGAGCGACAGTGTCCATCTGACCACTTATACCCAGAAACAGCTTTAGGTCGTCAGCGAACATCAAACACTTAGGGCCAACGCAAGCTGAGGTGCAGGCCGCAGGACGCAGGACGCAGGCCGCAGGCCGCAGATTTTGCAGGCCGCAGACGTAGGTGACCAACGCAAGCTGGGACGCAGTTACTAAACACATGCGGGCACATAATACTATTACACACCTACGGAAGGAAGAATGACAACTTATAGTGAAAAAAATTAGATTTTTTTTTAATATAATAGAAAGAAGGTTTGAATTCTCCCTTCTCATAAACTGTAATGCTATCTTGTACTGTATCTAATATCTACATAGGGATTTTAAAAATAGCTGTAAAATCTATTAGGAGGCTAAATGCAACAACTTTTTATAGGGTTCCTTAGTCAACAAGGAACCCTTATAGTTTCGTCATATCCGTCTGCCTTTCTGTCCATCTGTCTGTCTGTCCGCGGCTTAGCCCAGAGACCCTTAGTACTAGAAAGTTAAAATTTAGTGTACATATGTATTTCATCCACGCCGAGAAAGTGGTCAAATAAAAAATTTCAAAAAAAAATTTTTGGGAACCTCCCATGAAAGTAAAGTGGGAGTGATTTTTTTTTCTTGTTAACCCCGTGTGGATATCGTTGGTTAGGTCTTTTAAAAATAATGTACAGTCAAGAGCAGGTCAAGATTTTCATTCGCAGCGCGACTTTAGCTCCTACAGCTAATTTAATTGTGATTTTTTTAAGCTGTCATCTGAAATGTAGATCTCATCGAGACCTATCATTTGTCTCAGCACACGAATAATCTAGGATCAGAAGTTTTCGAGTTATAGGGATTTTTAGTTTGACAGCTGTCATCCGACATGTAGATCTCATCGAGACTTATCATTTGTCTCAGCACACGAATAGTCTAGGGTCTGTAGTTTTCGAGTTATAGCGATTTTTAGTTTGACAGCTGTCATCTGAAATGTAGATCTCATCGATACCTATCATTTGTCTCAGCACACGAATAGTCTAGGGTCAGTAGTTTTCGAGTTATAGCGAATTTTAGTTTGACAGCTGTCATCCGAAATGTAGATCTCGATGAGATCTATTATTTTTCCCAGTACAAGAGTAGTCTAGGGTCAGTAGTTTTCGAGTTATAGTGATTATAAATTTGACAGCTGTCAACCAAAATGAAGATCGCGACGAGATCTATCATTAACAAAAAAAATTGAAAGATTTTTGCCATAGACAAAAGGTGGACCACGGGCGATAGTTTTGAATTAGTTTTATTTCAAAAGTGATCAGGTGTTCCACGGGAGAAAAAAATCTTCCGTGGTACACCCAGGTGAACCACGCGGGTGTACCACGGGCAATGCCTGCGCTAAAGTACTAACCCATCGCCACCGGTGTCGTGAGAGATGATTATGGAATTATGAACCGGAGGATAGGCAGCAGCGTCCTTTTGTGTATCATACCACCTTACTTTCTGCGGTCACCAGCAATCGCGGTCCTTGGTGCTAGCCGCAACACTAACAAGCGTGGTGACAATAGTACTTCTGATCAACATTTGAGCAGTTAACCACAGATGTATTAAAAAAGCATGCTAAAATTTATTTTATCTGTGGCATAACTTTTTGTTGTTTCTAGTTGCATGAGTCTGAATTCACACGCAATAGTGTGTTATTTATTCTGTGACGCGCAGAAACAATTGCCGGCAGAAACAAGGCGCAGACATGTGTCTGCGTACACATGTCTGCATCCCAGCTTGCGTTGCTCTATGAAGGTTCATACATTACAAAAATCTGCCCTGCTCTGCTCTGCCCTGCCCTGCGCCATCTGCGTGGCAATATACAGCGGTGTTAACGCTTTTCGGCAGATCATTGATCATAAGCAAAAATTGTGTTGGTCCAAGCGTGCTACCTTGGCTGACTCCAGACCTCGTGTAGTATTCATGCGAGTCACATCCAGCTACTCGGACGTACTGGCATCTGTTCCGTAAGTAGCTCGAAAAAAGCTCTAAAAAAGTTGAAGTAATTAGCCTTTGGCGGCTCAACAATTCTGACACCAAGGTTTGTAAGGTCGGTCATCGACCTTGAAACCCATACGATATGATGATGAAGGGAGTTCAAAAATTGATTTTCGTTAAACCTACTTATAATGTATATTCCTTAGGGAATGTTGTCCAGTTTCATGGTCTGAGTAACATGCAAAAGTTTTGGTCTTTATTGTATTAGGACCTTATTATACAGAAATATTTCAGAATTACAATTTTAAAAAGAGTGAATAGGCATTTTTAACATTTATTTTGTAACATGTAATTTTAAGAAATTGTATTAACTGCCTCTCACTACTGCTGTGCCCCAACGGGGTATCACGTGCTGTACACTTTAACTTTAAGATCTTTTTTTAACCATGTGGTAAGTAATAAAAATGATTATACATACATACATACATACATACATACATACATACATACATACATACATACATACATACATACATACATAACATCAAGCCTCTTTCCCGTCGGGGCAGGCAGAGACCACAGTCCTCCACCTGCTACGATCTTGACATACTTCCCTTGCTTCCTGTACTTTCATCAATCCTTTCATACATGCTCGTCGGTTTAGGGTACTTTTAACCTGGCCTTTATTCAGAACGTCCTGAATTTGGTCCTGGTATAATTATAATAACCGGCCTATATTAGCTAAAGAATGAGTTTTTACCCTTACTTTAAGGCTATAAACTGGATCTACCTGTATAATACCTCAGACGGCTGCATATTTTAATTTCATACCCTGATAGAGGGAAACCGAACATCGTCCTTATCGGCTAAATTTGCATAATGCGAACGTAGGAAGCGCTGATATTGCGCTTCAGATTATCGCTAGTAAACCGGTTCCACGAGAATTTCTAGTTATAGGCATTAGTACGCGAGCCCTTTTTATATATTCTTATCTTCTACAAAACATGATATCTATAAAATACTTCTGTTTTTCTGCTTTTTCACTTTCTAGTGTCATATAGAGTAGGAGAAAAGTGATAAGTAATTATATTTTCTCAAAACTAAAACGGGACCATTCTTGACAACAAAGCTTTTATGGGGTTTTGGACATCACAGAACCCAGAAAACAAAGTCGTCAAGCCGAAATCCTACTAGTTCAAAAAAGACAAAATATAACCTTGGCTAAATTACGGTGGGAGATTTCTTATTTTCAAAGTTATAGTGAGGCCGATTAGCTGTTTCACGTAGACACGCCTTACAATTTCACCAATTTTTTTCCAGGTACTTGTTAGATACATCGCTCTCAATTTTTGATAGGAGCTAATTCTTGAATTTCCATTGAATTATTCCCACCAACAAATGGCGTTGTAGGTTTTTTGTCTAAAACGCGGTATTCAAAAAAATGCTTAAAAACACGGGAAAAACTAATTTTACCTGATTGAATCTGACTCAGCTAGATCGATTTTTTGCCCCCGAAAACCCACCTTATGGCAAATTTCATCGAAATCGTTAGAGACGTTTTCGAGAAACCGATTACAAATATTGCTCGTTTAATATTAAAGGATCTAAGGCAAACGAAGTTGCGTTGCGGGCTACTGCTAGTTTACAACAGGAAGTTTTGAAGCGACGACGTGTCCAATTGTCCACACTAGTCAGGAAAGTAGTTTGTCTTCGTCCGAAAAAAATATCTAGCTAGGTCTCATGTATGTGAAATTTGTTAGTTTCGTGTTTTTCAATATAGCTTAGGAAAAAACTACAGCACGATTCAGTAAATCCTACAGCGCCATCTATTGGCCCGCTTTGGTGTAAGATTTTATCGAGACAAGCGTCGCTGGGTCGCCAGGTACAGCGAGAAACAAAATCAATAAAATAGTTTCACCTAGAACACAGTGCAATAGCATGATTGGACATGGGATTGCGTACTACAAACCTCGGGGATATTACTAGTTGTCGGGCACAAAGCTTTGAAGGCTTGAGCGATTCGCCGAAGCTGGAGGTAATTATCCTGACGCTACACGATCTGTTTTGCAGAGTGGAGAAATTCCCTACTCTAAGGCCGGTATTTCACTGGGACACCACGGTGTCTGTAACTAGACACCAGTAAAGACACCAGTAAAGACACACCCTGCGGCCACAGTATTAAGGACTATATTTCACTGGGAGTGGTAGCGCGATCAGCATCCGAGCTTGTTGCGCCGCCAAATTGGTTGCGCAACCAAACGGACACGAGGTGAGTAACTGTCTATAGACAGCTCTATAGAGCTGTATACATTTTGTTGGTAGCGGCGACTGGTTGCGCTGCCATGGTGTCCCAGTGAAATACCGGCCTAAATGCTCAGATATTACAGCTACTTCCTTGTCTGCAATTGTATGCTTTCAATTTTTGAATGCTGCTGGATGCGATGCGAGCAACGCAGGACCGGTCGTCATGGAGATCTTTAGGGGAGGCCTATGTCCAGCAGTGGACGTCTTTCGGCTGATATGATGATGAATCTTTGAATGTAATAAAATACGATGTATTTCTTTCTGTCTGTGATTGTATGTCTATTCCTATAACACAAATTATGTGATAAATTACATCTTCTGGTAAGATCATTATCATTGTCCTACCTTTATTCAGTTTTTACCAATGATATTTACAAAATCTGATACCTAATCTTGTGGATTTGATGAGGCTACTGGTTTTTACACAGAGCAACTGATATCTGCCATCCGCAACCCAGAGGGCAAACTAGACACAATCCTAGATAGCCAGGCTACTGGCAAACTAAAACTGTCAGCCGCTAAATGAACTCAGACTTGGCGTAACGACTACTATCATTGATAGTAACATTTAACAACGGCCCAACGTTGCTACCAAAGCACGAAAACCCTCTTGTTATTTTGCCATGATTGATAAGCCATCCGGGCTCTATAACTATGGCCAACGTTGCTTCACTTTCGTGATCAGAAAGAATAACTCGGCCTCGAGCTCTTCTTAATGTCGGTAAGTAGGTTTTTTTTAATGATTAACTTGAAAAACAAGATATTTTTAACCATCATAATTATTATTTTGAATTTATGTTTCTTATTTTTATATTGAAACTAGCGGCCCGCCCTGGCTTCGCACGGGTACTAATCTACGGGAAGAATGGTGCCTTTTATTATGATATTATGACGTAGTCTTCAACTTGCTACACAATTTTAAAAACATTCTAAAATATTTCGTTGTACACAACATTTATAACTTCTTCAGAAGTAGGTGCAAAAATGAACATATTGAGTTTTGATGTTACACGTGACATGGCCCCATACAATTGCCCGTGTGAAAGACAGGAGCATCAAAAAAAAATATTTTCCCTATATTATTGTTGACTGATGACATTATCGAATCGTATACATTTTTTTTCTCTGGATTCAAACGACACTCATTTTGAACTATCTGTATAAGTCGAGAATGGTTGAACATATCTGAAATTTTAAAAATCAGGCTTTAGACGACCAGTCGCAACGACGTGTGCCCCCGGTGCCCCGTCGTCGTCGGGTCGGCTATCAACGGAAATGCGCATCGAGTGTGAAGCTCATTCTAGGACTTTAATTAGAGAGATTTTATTATTATGATATCTTCTAAGATATTCATTTAAATAACATGGTGTCAAGGACAATTTTGATCTATGTTCATTGTTTATTATTACTAAGCTTTTAAATTAGATAAGGATCCGTACCTTAAGGGCATAAAAACGTTCAATAATACCTTATTTTGGAAATCTACTTTTTTGCTATAAAAAGTTGGTTACTATGGATAATCCTTAAGATAGATAAATACTATCACGGACTTTTCTTTAGAGCTCTTAGAGAGCAACAATTCTTTCATACATAACTTTTTTTTTTTTTTTTTTTTTTTTATTAGGTTCACAAACCGAATGTTACACACCTACAACTAGAATTCTGATAAAACATAAGTTAATGATATTTGTGTACATTCTCAAATAGTGAACACAGCATTCACAAGGGATAAACAAAATATCCGGTAGTTTTAATTTAAGTTACGTTAAATTAGGTTAGAAGTAAGAAGTTAGATTACAACTAGGTTAAATTAAGTATTAATTAAAATTTGGTAATAACCAAATTACTAAGTACTTTATCCTTAACTGAGGCCAAAGAACCAGTGAATATGTCAAATTTGAAACGAATACCGTTATAACCGGCACACATTCTGTGGATAGGACTGTGTTGGCCAATGTTGGTCCTAACATGAGGAAGGACAAATGTTCTCCTATTTAGAAGCCTACTGTTTGGTCGTGGAATTTCAAATTTTATGGCTTGTAGAAGTTCCATGGAGTCAATACACCCATTGACTAATTTGTACAGGAATGTTATGTCCGCACATTTTCTTCGGATACTTAGTGGTGTTATTTTATAGAACTTTAGCCTAGATTCATACGAAGTAAGTTTTTTACATTTATTGTCAGCATACGCCAAATGATACAGAAACTTTTTTTGGACCCGTTCTATACGACTAATATGCACTTGATAACATGGATTCCATGCTGGACTTGCATACTCTAAGACACTACGCACCACACAATTATAAATAGGGATGATAATACCTGGATCTTTAAAAACTTTAAGTTGTCTTGTTACAAATCCCGTGAGTTGAAAAGCTTTTTTAACAATTTCATCAATGTGCGTCCTGAAACTCATATCCGAATCCAAATAAACCCCAAGATCGCGGATGCTAGCAACTTGTTTTAAAGGCTTACTGGAAATGTAATATTTGATATCCCATTGTTTCTTTTTCCTGGAAAAATTCACGAAATAGCATTTGTCACAATTTAGTTTCATTTCATTTTCTGTACACCACTGGTACACTTTGTTTATTTGATCTTGCAAAATGGATAAATCATTGTTGTTTTTTATTATTTTATACAATTTCAAATCATCGGCATACATTGTAAAGTCACAAGAAATACTCTTAGCCAAACTATCTATAAAAATAACAAAAAACAACGGGCCCAAGTGTGATCCCTGAGGCACACCACATGGGATATTTTTACATTGAGACTGAAAGCCACGAATCGTAACTAGCTGCGATCGGTTTCTTAAATAGGAGTCACACCAACGGAGCAGAGAACCGTGTATTCCGCTTTGCCTGATTCTGTCAACGAGAAGGTCATGATTTATAAGGTCAAAGGCTTTGCTGAAGTCTGTGTAAATACAATGTATTTCATCTCCTTTGTCCATTGCTTCTGTGATATCGTTGACAAAGCTCACTAAGTTTGATGTTGTAGACTTTTTTGGCAAGAATCCGTATTGAGCCGGATGTAGATATTCTTTTACGTGCCAGTAAATCTTCTTTTGAACTAAGGACTCAAAAACTTTTCCAAATGCTGGTAAAATTGACACGGGTCGATAATTAGATACTTCATCCAGTGCGTCTTTTTTATGAATTGGAGATATGCGCGCATTTTTCCATTTTGCGGGAAAGCAGCCAGTCTTTAGAGACTCATTAAAAATATAAAGCAGAGGCTGAGTTAACACCTCCGCGCATTCACGTAGAAACACTGGAGGTATACCATCTGGACCGGCACCTTTACTTGGGTCTAGTGATCGTAACGTTTTGAGTACTTCAATTCTGCTTAGAGAAAGAGATCCAATAGTATTATTATTCTCCGCCTTGGCTTCACTGGCATAATTCCTGGCCGTAAATTGCGATTTGTATTCGTATACAGACTGAAAGTGTTCCAAAAATAGTTCAGCGATTTCCTGGCCACCGTTAGCCATTTTGTTTCCAAGTCTGACCTGGCATGGTATCGAACAACTTTTACTTTTTTGTGCGTTAGTATACGACCAAATAAATTTAGGGTTAGTGCGAAGATTATGTAATGCGTTATTTTTAAGTTTATTGAAGCAATCCTTTATCATAAGTTCGCTTCTATCTCTTAGTAATTCGTAAGTTATTTTATCTAAATCATTTTCGTATTTTTTAAACCTAGAGTGAAATTTGGCCTTTTCTCTTAAACATTTAATTAGCGGTCTACTAAACCAGATCGGATATCTATCAGTGTGAGGTCGGCGACGAGGCGTATGTTTGTTGATAATTGTTAGATACGCGAGAGACGAGTGAAACAACCGACTGCTCGATTCACACTGGTTTATTGTAATAAGCGGGCACGCATACACAACATTTCCTCCCCTTATTTAGAACTAAATCTTAACTTAATAATTATAAATAAGGCTTATAATTGACCTTCGCAATATTGCGACGTTGGCGTGTACAGTAGGTCTCGGCACTGGAAGTTGGCTCTGGGTTACTCTCATTTCGGCTCTGTAGACTGATTGTAGGCTCTGAAGCCCCACTCTCGCCCTGTGGCTGGACCTCTGTTGGAGGCGTAACATTGTCGTCATCTGCTTGGGCTTCTCCGCACGGATCTGACGAAGATTGGCCCGAGCTGTTAAGGTGTTCAAATTTCGCTACTGGTTCTTCCCCTTCACCGCTAGGTTGGCTTTTGTCTCTTTCAACTTTCGCTACTGGTTTTTCCTCTCGATCGTTTGCTTGGTGTTCGTCAAGTAAAAGAGGTGTAGACGTCTGGTTTCCAACGGCAGGTTCATCCTGGTAGCCAAGATCTTCAAATGCTAGATTTTGCCAACAATAGCCTCCTTCTCCTCCGACTTGGACACCACCTTGAAATGGGGTGTCTGTGCCTTTGTACAGTACGATTTGATTTTTATGTTTCTTATGTAAGTTGTTTGTTATTTCATCTTTTATCATGTACGTAACCTTGCCAACTTTTTTTACAATAATACCTTTACGCCATATGAACTTATTATTAATCACATTTTTTTTATACAAAATTTTATCATTTGTTTTGAAACACTGGTTGTTAGAACCTTTGTACGCCCTAACCTGTAAGTACTGTTGGGTTTTGACCCGATTAGCAAGTTCCGTGGGCGTGGGCGACGAGGACGACGGTGGAGAGTTAGCAGCAGCGCTTGGCGGTGACAGCACGTCAAGGCGGGCGCGCAGTTTGTGACCGTACACCAGTTGGGCAGGCGGAACTCCGGTGGTGGAATGTACCGAATTTCTGTAGTCGAATAAATATTTTTGTAGCTTGTTTTTACTTTCTTTCAGATTTTTACTGCTTAACAAACTCGTTTTGATACCTTTTTTGACTACCTTGACGTAACTTTCCGCCTGTCCATTACTGGCTGCATGATAAGCCGGTGAGGTAACGTGTGTGATACCATTTAACTCGCAAAACTTTTTAAATTCTAAAGACGTGAACGCCGAACCATTGTCGCTAACAATCAATTCTGGTAGTCCGAACCGCGCCATAAAGTCATATAGCTTTTCTATCACGGCGCCGGAAGCCGCACTACTTTTCATATCGTATACTTCTACCCACTTAGTGTACGCGTCGACTATCACTAAGTAGGTATGACCATTTAGTGGTCCCAAGAAGTCGATATGGATACGATGGAAGGGTTTCGATGGGAATTCCCACACAGCCAACGGAGCACGAGCTGGCGACGGACGCATTTGTATGCAAATTGAACAAGAGCTTATCATCTTCTCTAAAGCATCGTCAATATTAGGGAACCAGAACCTAGAACGGGCTTCGGCTTTAGTTTTAACGATACCTAGATGTGAAGAATGCAATTCTTCGAGTATGCGCGTGCGGACACTTTGTGGCAATACTATTTTATGGCCTCTCATCAAACACCCATTTTCATACGACAGTTGCAATCGACAAGAAAAATAAGGTTTTAACTGTTGATCATTCATCTTTTTAGGCCAACCATTCATAACATAGGTAACAACCTTATTCAAGATTACGTCGCTCCGAGTTGCTGAACGTAATTGTTCTATACCTATGGGTAGGGACCCATCTACAACAAAGTTGACAAAACAGGCTCGATCCGTAGCGCCCCCCTCCGCGTGCCGCTCCCCGGCGTCGCCTTGAACCTCTTCAGGCAGGCTGGCGCGAGATAAGAAATCAGCGCTGTTGTTTTCACTACGCACATATTCTATAACGTAATTATAACCGCTCAGAAAAATCGCGTATCTTTGCAGACGGTTTGCAGACACTTCCGGGACGCCGCGGTGTGGACCAAATATTGAAATCAAGGGTTTGTGATCAGTACGTAATACAAAGGGTACCGATCGGCCGTACAAATATTGGTGAAACCGTCGAATTCCGAATATTATGGCAGTAGCCTCCTTTTGGATTTGAGAATATTTTTTTTCAGCGGCGTTTAGAGTACGTGACGCGAAAGACACGGGTCTTTCGCTGCCATCCGTGTCTATTTGGCTTAAAATTGCCCCGAGGCCCTGCGGGGATGCGTCTACTGTAAGAATTAACTTAGCATCGGGGTTGAAATGCGCAAGCACCTGTTCTGACGCCAAGATTTCTTTAATCTTGTTAAATGCTTTGGTGTGTGTTTCCGTCCAACACCACTTGTGTCCCTTTTTTAATAAATCGTATAAAGGGCTTAGTATTGTGGATGCCGCCGGTACGAAGCTTCGGTAATAATTTACTAAACCTAAAAAAGACTGTAACTTTGTCACATTGGTAGGTACCGGCGCTTCCTCAATAGCTTTTACCTTATCGGGTGATTTATGTAACCCGTTGCGATCTATTACGTAACCAAGGTAATGCACTTGGTCTTGAAAAAAATTGCATTTTTCCTTCTTCAGGGTCAGCCCGGCATCCTGTAACCTTTTGAGTACATTATGCAATCTTTCTAGATGTTCTTCTTTATCTTTACCGGTAATTAAAATGTCATCAAGCAGACACAACACACCCGGCATTCCTGCTAGTAGGCAGTCCATGGCCCGTTGAAAAATAGCAGGTGCACTAGACAGGCCAAAAACAAGTCGGGTGTACTTAAACAACCCGCGGTGTGTGTTTATACACGTGATATTCTGGGACTCTTCGCTTAACTGAAATTGTTGGTATGCCATAGTTAAATCCAATTTGGTAAATTGTTGCCCACCGTGCAATTTTGAAAATAATTCTTTTATGGTTGGCAAAGGATATTTCTCAGTTACTAATTGGCTATTTATGGTCCCAGAATAGTCTGCACACACCCTTAATGATTTATTGTTTTTCAAGACCGGCACGATCGGTGAAGCATACTCTGAATGTTCCACTGGCTTTAGCACCCCGAGATTAACTAGCCGGTCAATTTCTTCATCTAATTTTTGACGCAACGCAAACGCTATTGGCCGAGCTTTACAAAATACAGGTTTAACATTTTCTTTTAATGATAACTTTACAGTGAACTTATTAAAAAGACCTAGCTGTTCTGAAAATACCAACGGATAGCATTGTTGTAGCAACTGGACCTCATCAACTTTTTGTTCACAATATTTCACCGCGCTCAACTCCAAATTAAAAGCGGAAATAAAATTCCGGCCTAAGATCGGCGGCCCTCCATTACGAATAACCACAACTTCCAAGGAAACGGTGGTTCCTTCGTAAGTAATAGGTAGTTGAATTGCCCCTAAACATATAATCTTATCGCCAGTATAACTTACTAACCGCTTGGATGTTTTCGACAATGGATATTTCGCGAAATGATTTTTGTAGGTACTTTCAGAAATTGCTGTCACCGCCGAGCCACTGTCGACTTCAAATTGCAAATCTACGCCAGAAACTATAATATTTTGAAGCATCGGTTCACCCTTCACCGAACGAATATTGAAAAGCTTACCATCATCGCCTTCACTCACGTCACCTGAGCTTGTTTCCATGTAATTCACCATTTTACACATCTTGCTTAGATGACCTATATTACGGCATTTGTTACACTTATATTTAGCGAACCGACAACGATCACTTTTATGATTTTTGCGACCGCACACTGAACATTTTTCGTTTGACACACTTTCACTTTTATTGACATTTTTCGACACCCGGAACACTGCTGCATCGTCGATCGAACGAGATTGAGTGGAGCCGGCGCCGGCCGCACCGGCCGCGTCCAACGCACGCCGCACACTGCTCGCGAGCTCGACTGCCCCGGCCAACGTCAGCTGCGACAAATCTTGAGAAAACAATTTCACCCTTTCTGGACCTGGACGCATACCCATTACAAAGCGATCACGCAAGGCTTCATTGACGTCTTTGAATTCGCACTGTGCCGACAAACCACGTAGCCGTGCTGCCCACTGCGTATGAGTTTCTTCCGGCTGTTGAACCGCTTCGTAGAACGTAGAACGTTCTCCGAACCCACACACCTTTGGTGTAAAATGGTTATCCAATACCGTAATAATATCCTCAAAAGGCAGACTAGGCAACTCTTTTGGCAGCGCTAAGTCCGTTGCTAACTGGTAGGTATCATCTTTGAGTGTGCTCAGCAATATCGCTCGCCTCTTGCTTTTTGTTGGATCTTCAGTATCATCGATATCATTTGCCACGAACCACTGTGAAAGCCTGCCTTTAAAGGTCTTCCACACTTGAACATGATGATCAAACGTTGGCAAAACCCCGTACGTAGCGGACATTTTGTTTAATGCGCGCGGGTGACCGAATCGCCGCCAGTGTTCGATACGCGAGAGAAGAGTGAAACAACCGACTGCTCGATTCACACTGGTTTATTGTAATAAGCGGGCACGCATACACAACAATAATGGAGTATAATTTTTCGTAGAACATTTCTACAGCTTCGTCTAGGTTTGAAACTCCCCGCCACACCTCCGACCAATCAATTTCAGCAATTGCTTTCCGTATGGCATCGAAATCGCTTTTAAAGAAATTATACTTGGGTTCTCTGTTTAGTCTGAGCTTTTGTATAGAATGGGGCGTTTGAACGCGAATCTCTAGCGCCGGATGGTGTGAATCCAATCTGCAGAGCGGTTTTGATGTCTGACTGATACTTACCGGCAATCTAGAGTCAGAAAAAACTAAGTCTAGGACACGACCATTTGCATTGGTTACATGGTTATACTGAGAAAGATTGTTAAAAGTCATTTCATTGGAAAATTTTCTCGATTTTTTCAGAGGAAAATGTTCTCGATTTTGTTAGAACATGGTGCTGGGATACATGTATTTGTAGAGCTGTTATAAGACCAGGTGATATTAGGTAGATTGAAATCTCCAATAAGGAGGGTAACAGATTTTTTTGCTGATTTATTGCATATCACATCAACAGTATTTTTAAGAAATACGTTATAATGTTCTTCAGTAATAGGTGGCGAAATATATACTGCACACAAGTTCAAATGTAGTGATTTACTGCCTGTACCCAATTTTAATGTAATCCAAAGCTCCTCACATCTACATTCCCATGTCGGCTTTCTTAAAACATTATATTTATTCAAAACACCTATAAACACACCTCCTCCATCCTTTTTATGACATAAACCAGTGGAACTTCTATCCCTCCTAAATAAATTGTATCTTTTGTCTAGAATTTCGTGATCAAACACAGAGTTATTTAACCATGACTCGGTCAATATAACAATATCGTATTCTTGACATAAAGCATTTCTATAAAAATCATTCACTTTGGTTCTTAAACCTCTTACATTTTGATAATAAATGGACAGGTTGAATTTTAATTTAAAATATTTACTATCATGCTCTAAAAATAAGGAAAATAGTTCATTACTAAAGTGTTTTGAGAACACTTTCATTTTTTATCCATACAGCTTGAGATTTAGTGTCCTTGCGAATATACACTCTACCACCACGGACCCAAACGAACTCATAACCATGTTCTTTAGCGAAAGTCCTAGTCGAAGCGTGTAGTAACTTATTTGCTGGAGCCAAGTGTTCCGCCACAAAAACAGGTTTCCTATCGCCGGCAAATCCCAGATGGCTGGTGTCTAACTTTTGATTTGCGTTATCTTTGTTAAAGCGCTTTGCTGCCGCTAAGATATTGTCGCGGATGCGAGGACTAGATAGTTTAACAACTATAGTGCGCGGTCGATTACTATCTTGCTTCATTTTAGGTACTCTGTGGAAATCCATAATTTCGTTTTCATTCAAGTTGAATCCAACCACGTTCGAGAACTGTTTAACAATTGTAAGCAAATTTTCATTCTTGTGCTCTGGGACGCACTGTAGTTCCAAGTTGCATGCTCTAGATTGTTGCTCTAAAACGTTAAGTTTAGTAGTGACATCGTTCAACACCAGGATTAAAGAGTCACTTTCTTTTTGAAGTAGTTTAACCTTCTCAGAGTGTTCACTTGTAATTGTTTTCATTTCTTCATATTGCTGGCTCATAAAATTTACACTAGATATCAAACCCTCTACGGTTTCATTTGTGGTCTTGATGTCAGTTTTAATGCTAGCAATGTCAGTTAGGATTTTAGAGGTAACGTCCCTCAGTTTCTTATTTAATTCATTTTTTATTTCCGATAGTTCATTGCTAAGAATTTGTGAAAACATCTGCGGCAATTCCGCTCGAATTCCACTTAATACCCGCTCAGTAATACCACAAATAAGGCTATCATCGTCACTTTGCTTACCCTCACTAAAGCTGGATTGGTCTAGCTTAGCTTCAGCAGTAGGGTTAGTCGGAATATTGACGCGCCGAGGGTCACAATTCACGTATACCGAATCCGATCCAGAAGAAGTAGCCATATCTGAGGGTGTAGACTGGCTACGCAATGGTGTGTTGAGATTGCCAGTTTTAGGTATTTTATTGACACATTGTTGACAAATCCAGTTCTTTTTTACGCTTTCGAAGCGTTGTTCCGTCACATTGGCGCAAACGAGATCATAAACCTGCAAACATTTACAACAGGACAGGCGTCGGTTACCCTTTACGATCTGTAAGCATCCTGCACATTTAATTGCATTTGACATTTTCAGTTGGGTTGGGTAAACGGTTAGAGTCTATTTGCGTTTTAGCGCTGAATTTACACGTAAATAATAACGATCTAGTCGACAAAAATCAAACAATACGGGCGCGGTGTGTGTGAGTCATACACTGCTTGTCGTAGCAAACACGTAGCGCAGTCGTAGCACTCGTAGCAGCTCTGTAGCACGGCGGAGATACCGTATCGTTATTTCGCGATGCGCCGTCGATCACTCCGTGGCGCAATGGTCAAGCGCACGGTCTACACTCCGATGGGCGACGGTTCGATCCCCGGCTCCTCCGCACTCACAAAAATAATTTGTTATGTGGATAAATGCACGACACCGATGAAATTTAGGCGTCTCTTTCTAGGACCGCCCAATGGGAGGTGACACCAGGTAAGAACGCAATACGAGTGACAAGAAATTAAAATTTGATAAATACGACCAATCACAGAATTTATAAAAAATATTTAGTAAAAAACCGATAGGCAGAGTGACACACGTCCACTCGCAACAAACTCCGGAGCAGAATTCACTTTCATATAAATGAAACCATTAACGCAGCGCACGCCCAGAAAGCTCTCAAGAGGCACGTTTTTTTCCAACTCGATTGACAAACATCATCATAGTTCAGTTAATTTGCAATAAATATTTATAAATTATAACTGCAAACCTTTTTATTGAATTAATCTATCTTTTAGTGAAAACTGAATCAAAATCCATACAGTAGTTCCTGAGTTAAGCGATCACAGACAGACACGATGCATGCACGACAGAAAAACGTTTCGGGAGACTTTCTTTTATAATATGTAGTGAAGCAAAGGGGAAATGGCGAATATAAATTTTTGAATATAATTTTTAAAGGTTTTATTCTGATCTTCTGAATCATTACCTATCCTTTGTTCTTCTTTTATCTACTCCTATTTTGAATTCGCAATAAAAATGAATGATTTCATACTAAAATAGATCGATCATTTTATTAATGGAGTCAAATTTTATATAAACGAAACTTGTTGCATTAATTTTCGAAGACTTTAAACGAAATTGAAAGAATTTATTGAAGCCCTGGTGTAAAAAAATAAAGATCGTGAAAACAAGCTAGAAATCCGAAATTATTCTCAATCCAAGCTAAAGCGTAGTCATTGCGCAAAGCTGGTGAAAGATCGGGCTCAATATATCATACGCGCGCGGGATTCCCGTCCATACGCTTCTGCGATTAAATCCGCACCATTAGCGCTCCCCTACGCGCATAGCACACGCTGCATTTCACTACCACCAAAGAGATTTATAATACACTCTGTAATATCCGAAAAGATGTGTGAGACTGTCTGGAATAGGTTGGTTGGTACTTGGTAAATCCACCCACCTGAGTTTGTGCTTTGCGAACTAGCTTTTAAAGAATACTGAGTTCAAATCACTGAGTTCAAATTTAATATATGTAGAAATTAATTATTATTATACCTATATTATGTTTATCTATTTTCTACTATGAAAAACATACTTTGACAAAAATCGTAAGCTTGTATGGAGCTTTTGCATAACTCCCAATTTCAGGTCCTTTGGTTTTTTTTTCACATGTCTCTCTATACAGAAATCAGCTGATTAGTCCAATTAGTATGGCCTTTTTTGTTGCCCAGTTACAAAAGTCACAGAACAGAATTTGTTGTTCTTGTTCTCACTAATAAAAGGGCAAACGGATTTCAGGTCAAAAATATCTATATTTTTCATCCCATCTTTTAAAAAATCTCTGATCAGTACGTCAATAAAGGTGAGCAAAGTAACTAATTTCTCCAAGAGGTTTTCATAGCGGGCAAAAATGAGATTTGAATTTCGAACTCTCCTGCACTAAACTCTCTAGCAGGATCCTGAGCATTATACGTACTCTCGTACTCTTAGCTCTAGGGAGTTTAGACTGTGTTTTACAACCCCTAACAACTGTAAGTGTAGGAGAGGCTAAAACTATTAGACACAGCAAACCCTATACTAGACAACGTACATTGATATACAAAAACCTTTTACTATGTGATACATAAATGTTAATGGAAAGTTATGTGATTTTCCATTAACTTAATAGTAGATTGTATCACAAGGCTGTAAAATAATATTTTTAAGGCGAGGGCGCTATTTTGAATCCAGAGCGAAGTGAAGGATTCTTGAGTAGAATCCCGAGCATGGCGAAGGATTCTAAAGTAGAATCCTGAACGTAGCGAGGGATTCAATAGGTCGCCCAAGGTAAAAATATTTTTGCAGCCGCGTAATACACACTACTTTTCATCTCCCTCTATGAGAAAAGAATAAGAGGCTTAATTGAGACACACACTCGTCATTAATTTTAAATATAAAATACCACTAAAATATTATTACTTGATGAAACAATACTAAAAATCATATTAAGTATTATTTGTAACAACTGCAAATATTTCTTTTTTTATATTCATAATAATTTTATGGTAATTAGTACAACCGGCCAGTATAATTTTTCATACAATATTTTGGTTCGACCTCTATGGTTGATATATCCCTATGGTGGGCCTAAATTCAAATTCTAATTTTAAATCCCATTTTTACCCGCTACGAAAGTCTCTTGGAGAAAACAGCTATTTTGTTTGCCTTTATTGACGAACCGTTCAGCGATTTTCGAATAGATGGGATGAAAAATGTATTTTTGATTTCTCGATTATGTTCTAGATTTTTAAAATTGTTAACATGTGGAAAATCAATATATATTATAAAAGAAAGTGTACAAGGTGCGTGCCGCTAAAACTCTGAGATGAGTCCCAATACGATCAAGGGAGTTCTATCTCCCGTCCATGAAAAAGGTTCCCGTTTTTACTTGAAGGGCGTGCTTTTGAAGATATAAGGGCTGGAAGTGTCGCCCTCGAGATATTTATAGAACAGTCCAGAACATTCGAGAGCATTTCACTACATTCTGGACTGTAGTGAAATGTTCGGGAACATCCCAGATCATTGTGGAACATTCCAGAACACTCATATATAAAGCAAATCTTTCATGGGAACGTTCTAGAACATTCTGGAAAGTTTTGGAATGTTCGGGGATATCTGGAATGTTCGGGAATATCCCAGATCATTGTGGAACATACCAGAACACTCTCGAATGTTGTGTAATATTCTGGAACATTGTGGGCCTTTCGAATGAAGCCTTTTTTGTATAGGTGAAGCTACCTATTGGTGGAGGTATACTAGGTTATTTGCTTGGACCTGATTTGCGTATGCCCACGTTATTACAGAGGTCATAAGCAACAACTTTTTTTGTTCTACGACTTTTCTAACAACGCACAAAAAATTTTCGACTCCCCATACTAAAGTGGTCACGTGACCGACCCATTTTGTATGGGAAGTTGAGTTAAATTTTAACTGAGTCTTTTTATTGTATGAAATGTTAAGTCTACACTGGACTCTATGGTGACAATCTGTGACCAAAAATATAAAAAAAATCTTCAATCCGCTTTTTTCTAGTCCACAATGTATAATGGCATAAAAGCCCGATAGGTGGGTCCGGCTTCTTTATAGGCATCGTTACTCACCAGGCGAGCGAAAACACCTGAGCACCAAGCGCGCAATCTTTCCTGCAATGCAGTATGAAATACCTTACCCATTGTTATATGCATAGCGAGTCGAAGTGAAAGATAAGCCGACGTATTCTGGGTAAGTTGAATTCGTGAACATTAACCACAACCGGCAGAGGTGTTATTCATGACTGATGAACAAAAATACGTCGGAAATTGACACGACAAAAACGTAATAATAACTATCTGTAGCTTTTTTAATCGCATGTCAGTCAAGTTCTTGGCGCATGACAGCCAAAAATATTTTAAATGAGTATTTATTATTAGAGTTGTATTTGGTTTAATGTGATGAGCTGGTTATAAAAAAAGAAAAACTAGTTTTAATTTTCTTGATAGATAGCGTTGTTGTAGGAAAATTTAACTGTCAAATTATTTTTTCCTAGTGTTGTCTAAGGTAGTTTATTTACTTCACGCTTCATCTATGACAGATTTATTTTAAGTTCTTTAGCAACTCTCTCCAGCGCCATCTATCGATACCTTTAAATACTCAGTTGATGCTTAGCTGCGAAACCGGCTCATTTTAAGGGCGAGAGCATTTTTTTAATCTAGAGCGGCGCGAAGGATTCTAAAATAGAATCCTGAGCGTAGCGAGGAAATTTTTTTTAGGAAAAATAGAATACTTATTTGGTGATTCAAGACAACCTGCACCTCACAATCTATAAACCCACTACCTATTTCATAATTCAGCTACGTTATTTTATTCGGTTAGTAAAATAACTTTGTTTAAACAGACCACCCATATTTCAGCATTAAAATTGAATATTTTTTAAATTCAATTAAAAAATAAAATCGATAATAAAAAAAATTCAATTAAATATATACAGATAATATTTCCTCTAAAATTTTCTATCTTTCTTGTCATATCATAATAAATATTTGGTCTATATTTCAAAGAAAAGGTTAACATATATGCATTAGGAAATGGTCCCGGGAAATCCCGGGAAATCCCGGGATTTTTGTACAGACTAAAGAACCGGGACGACCAAACCTCGTCCCGGGACTTTCGGGACCTTCGGGACATAGTTGAAAAGTATAAACTAAAATTAAGAATTCGAGTTTCCCCACTCAGACATCATAATAAAAGGTTTCTTACTAAGATTTCATTCAAAACTAGAGGTCCGCCTAGTAGTGCGGTCAGTTAGCTGTTTCACGTAGACACGCCTTACAATTTCACCAATTTTTTTCCAGATACTAGTTAGGTACATAGCTCTCAATTTTTGATAGGAGCCAATTCTTGAATTTCAAAAAATTTCCATAGAAAATTCATTCAAATTCAAAAAAATACCTGAAAAAAAATTGGTGCAATTTGGTGAATTTGGCGATATAAGACTATAAGGGACAGGACTATAGAGGTTTCACTCGCTGCTACACGTTTTTTCGAGCGAATGAGTTCAAAAGTAGTCTTTTTTTTTCAGAAATAAAGAATCACGTGTTTCAGAAATTTTGAGATATCATCTCCCAAAGTAGTGAAATAAGGGATGAAAATTTGTTTGAAAATCCTACAGTTTTGTGGATTTTAGCTAATATCAAGAACTAAAGAAACACGTGTTTCAGCAATTTTGAGATATCATCACCCAAGGGGGTGAAATAAGGGATGAAAGTTCGTATGAAAAACCTTTTAGCTTACAGCCAATAATAAGAAGTAAAGAAACACGTGTACGGGGATGGTTTTTCACAATTAGAATGCTAAATTATTCCTGAGTAACATAAGGTATATTTATTACTTGAAAAGAAATAAGGATCCCTTTTAAAACTTCAATAATGTAACCCAAGGTGAAAAAAAATTGCCATTTGATGTCTTTCATCGCATGCGCTATAGAAACTATTGATGATAGAACAAAATAACGTATTTATATGTAAAAAAACACTTCGCGAGACCATAATCAACTATTGTAGTCATGTCACAATAACTACTTTTTTACATTTTAAAAGTTGATAGAAATGCCGACTAAAGTCAGACCATAACCATACCCTTCTATTAATCCTTATTCAAATAAATCATTTCGTATTCAACGACATTACCATACGTGTAGACTACTTTTTAAATTATTCAAAACGGATGTTTCTTTCAAAAGATGTTAAAACTTTAAAAACGTCAATCTAAACAGAATACTTAGAGAAAAATATGTTAAGCATTTCCTAAGTGCTTGTACTGAGGTACTTTTACTGAGGTACTTTTACTGAGGTAAATAAAAAAAAATGTTCTGACAAAAAACTTCCTATAGCAAAGACAAAGGAAAAATCTAATATTTTGAAAATTTTACATCAAAATATTCAGGGTTTTTCCGGCAAAATTTTAGAAGTTGAAATGTTCTTAGAAAAAACTAAATTTGACATTTTATGTCTCACTGAACACTGGCAAAAAGATCACCAAATGTTAACTAATTATGATAATTATTGTATAGCCAGTTCTTTCAATCGAAAGTCTGCTTTACACGGTGGGTCACTGATTTTAGTTCGTAACAGTTTTAAAATAAAGAACCGTACAGATATTGTTGGACTTTCGGTTAAAAGATGTATTGAAATATCTTGTGTTGAGCTGGACAAGCATGTTGTAGTATGTGTATACCGACCTCCCGCTTATCAAAATTTTTCTTTGTTTGAGTTAGTAATGGAAGATGTTTTAAAAATAGTGACCAAAGTAAATAAGTTTGCGGTAGTGTGTGGCGACTTTAATGTAAATATTTTAGAAAACACTACCTATAGTACCAAACTTTTAAGTCTTTTTAAAAGTTATAATTTAGAGCATGTATTTTTTGAATCTACTAGGGTGACGTCATCCTCGGCTACCTGTATTGATAACGTATTTTGTAACTGCGATTATTTTGAGAAAAGTATCATAAACTCGCTTCAGTCTGACCACTCTGGTCAAAGTTTTATTTTTAATTATTCTCGAGTAACCCAGAAGATAGATATAGTAACCAGGAGTCTAACGAACGATAGGTTAGAAAAGTACAAAAACACGTTACTAGAAAAACTGCCCTGTCACAATTATAATACTAACAACCCTAATAATTCATATGAAGATTTATTCACATTGATTAATACTGAATTCAGTAAAATTTTCACTATTAGGAAAAAGCAAATTACTGTAAAATTCAAGTTCAGTGACTGGGCTACCGCTGGTATTCGCAAAAGTAGAGAGACTTTTTGAATTATATGAGCTAAGAAATTATTCAAATGACGACAGTTTCATTGAATATGTCAAAAATTATTCAAAATTGTTTAAATTAGTTTGTTTAAAAACAAAATCATTTTTCTTACGTAAAAAAATACAGTCTGCTGATAACAAAATTAAGGCTGTATGGAATGTTATAAACAGTGAAACTGGTAAAGTGAAACCGCGTGACAATCAAATCACACTTCATACAAATCGCGGAACCATTAGTTCAAACGTAGAAGTGGCTTAAGAATTCGAAACCTTTTTTACTAATATTCCTTTGAAAACAACAAAGTCACTCAATTCATCATCTTCACTTGCTAGCGGTTTACTTCAAAAGAACGTGGACGCCTGCGAAACTGAATTTGGGTTCAATCATGTCACCCCAAACGAAATTGTTAAAGCCTTTAAAAGTATTAAAATGAAAACTACTGAGGACCTATGGGGAATGTCAGTAAAAGTCTATAGTGCGATCATTGATACTATATCTCCATATTTAGCTGTTATATTCAATGATTGTGTCGATCATGGTACTTTTCCTGACTTAATGAAAAAAAGTAAAGTAGTTCCATTATTCAAAGCTGGTGACAAAAAGGATCCCAGTAATTTTAGACCAATATCAGTATTACTTGTACTTGGTAAAATTTTTGAGAAGGTCATACTCAATCAAACGCTTTCGCACTTTAATAGAAATAACTTACTACATGACCATCAATTTGGTTTTACGAAAGGGCGCAGTACAACGGATGCCGGAACTGCACTTTTAAAATACATTTTTTGCGCGTGGGAAAAATCTGAAGATGCTATTGGCATCTTTTGTGATCTATCCAAAGCATTTGATTGCGTAGATCATACCACATTGTAGTTAAAACTTGAACATTACGGTGTTAAGAATAATTCACTTAAACTACTTAAGTCATATTTGGAAAACAGGATTCAAAAGGTACAAGTAAACAGAACGAAATCACTGGGATCTGTTGTCAAAATTGGCGTACCTCAAGGGTCCATATTAGGGCCATTTTTATTCCTTATTTATATTAATGACCTACTGTAGTGAAGAATCTGTCAAAGATTGTGTTATTTGCTGATGATACTTCATTAATATTCAATGTAAGTAGGAAATCACAAAATTATAACGAAGTCAATGATGCACTTTGACAGATTCATGCATGGTTTACTGTTAACAATTTAGTCCTAAACGCCAAAAAAACTAAATGTATTAAATTTGCACAACCAAATGTAAGGTCTACTTCACATAACATAGTATTGAATAATGAACCATTAGATTTTGTAAATAGTACAGTTTTCTTAGGGTTAACACTAGACTCTAAACTTCAATGGGGCCCTCATATAACGGCTCTTTCTGGTCGATTGAGCTCGGCTGCATATGCTGTCAGAAAAATCAGACAACTTACTGATGTAGCTACCGCAAGGCGGGTTTACTTTAGCTACTTCCATAGCATTATGTCTTATGGCATACTGCTTTGGGGCCGAGCAGCTGCTATACATTCAATATTCGTTTTACAAAAGAGGGCTATAAGAGCAATTTATTGCCTGAAGACTCGTGATTCCCTGAGAGAACTGTTCAAGGAAATCAACATAATGACAGTGCCATGCCAGTATATCTATGAAAATATTATGTATGCTAGAAAGAACATTCATCAATTACCTAAAATTTGTGACAAGCATAATTTTAATACTAGAAATAAGCACAAAATTGATCAACCATATACTTGATTAACTAAAGTCAATACATCTTTCGTTGGTCTGTGTGTACGATACTACAACAAAATACCTGACAATATAGTGCAATTACCTGAGAGAAAGTTTAAAGAATGTGTGAAGCAAACATTATGTAAAAAAGCTTACTATAGATTAGATGACTATATGAATGACAAAGAGGTATGGTGCTCTGATATTCCAGCGAAATACAAGAAACACATTGTAATAAGCCGTGCTGCAGTGGTTTCTTGCCGTTTCTTTTACGCTGCCATAGCACAATCCGAAACGGCGTAGACTCGCTCTATTTGAATTGTATTCTGCATGAAATTCAATAAGTATTCTGTAAAGAATCTACATTGAATAAATAATCGGAATCTGAATCTACCCGTGCCAAGCCGGGGCGGGCCGCTAGTAATATAATATAGCGAGCGTTAAATAGTGATTTGACTTGTTGTTTTCTTCTGTTGATTATTTTTTTAAGAATAGTAAATGATTCTGTTTTGGTTATTTTAACCCTCAATCACTGACGTGTAATTTTGTTACGCAAACACTGACGTACGAATCAAATTCCGCCCTTGGGCATTTATCTACAGTAATTATTAAGTTCCTTTATGCCTAAATATTTTTTTTTATATTTTTATAAAATAAGAAAAATAAAAATATGGAAAGAGTTATTTAGAAGTTATATTAATTAAATAACTTACGTGTATTGCAATAAACACTCTCAATAAAAAAAAATCCACAAATAATAAATAAAAATTATAGGAACTTTCTTTTTTGGTATTTAGAAGTAAATAGGAGGGTTTTAATGGGCTAACAAGAACTTTTTTATTTTATTTAAAATCTAGGCAGTTTTTAACAGCAGTCATTACAAGGCGGTTTTGAGCACTACAAACAAACTGGACGACTGCACGCTTGACATCCATAACGTGTTCTGCGTCGCTTCAGTTTGAAACACAAGTGATAGTTTTTAACGTCTCAAATTTATCAATTTCAGGCCCTGGTTCTTCCATATCTGAAACTGAAGCTTTCCCTAATATATGACCGATAAGGCTCTTGAGTTCGTGTGAAAGCTATGCATGTCGACGCATACGATGTGGCTTAAATAATCATCTTCCTGGACTCTTCATGAATGCCAGACGGTCTGAAGATGGATAATTTGACATAATAAAAGAATTAGCGGCAGCTATAAGGAAAATGACCAATGGCCACCGTCGTAATCTTAATGTAAATTTTATCATAAAAATCACACCAACACTGACAATACGAACCACATACGTCGATTAGTCAAATTTACCTATTTAGATGTGTTGCACTCGTCAACTCTCTTTTGCATCAGCTGCGTTGCGTCACTGGTAGCTAGGAAGGTAGCAAAATGGCCGCCGGCGAATTCCCGCGCAAAATAAAATTATAAATGATTTCCGCGACGTACCATATTCATACGTCAGTGGTTAAGGGTTAATAAATGGATGTTTTTATTTAATACGAGGACAATTTAGTTTTCATTACATACGTACATACATACATACTAAATACCTAATAAAATAAAAACAACGGCGAAGGTTAAAAAAAATACCCAAAAGTCCCGAAAGTCCTGGTTCTCCCGGTTCCTTCAATAAGTAATCCCGAAAATCCCGGGACGCAAGAAGAGCACCGGTTCTTCATTCCCTAATATGCATCCCACTCATTACCAGTATATTGTGTTTGTGACAGGCAATCAGTTCGCTTTCCAGAGGAAAATTGCTTCATCACGCGCGTTTTTCGCATGATATGTGCCGTGCTATGATTTCAGTGAAATATCTACGAACTTATTGTAATGTACGAGTACATTCCTATTACACCGAGAGGTGAGCGACCTCAAACTGCAAGCATTTTCTAAAATCTTTTTTTAAATATTACGTCACATTAGTTGCCTCCCGTCAGTCAGCTGAATTTTTTGGGTTATTGTTTTTGCGTTTGGCTGGGGGAGGCTCGGACCAAGCAGAAGGCTTTAATTTCATCAAAAAACATACATCCCCCAACTACTTTTAAAATATGAATATCGGTACACAGATTATCAGATTCACAAAAACAATAGTCAGTCAGAACAGTTCTGTAACAGAAGCCGATCAGTCATCGATAAAGTTGTTCAAAATAAATACATCGAGCAAGTACTTTCAAAAATCTATAATTTAGTACACAGGTTATAGTTATTTATGAAACTGTTACGTAATGAGAGTAATTTTAACACGAGATCTGTTTTTTGATACGAGGCGCAGCCGAAAAATAGTATAGATCGAGTGTTAAAATTACTAATTACGTAAAGTTACATACAAAAATTTATCTACGACCGACAAAATAAAATAAAATTTTAAAGAGTAGTAAATAATTTATTTAACTAAGAGGACAGTTAGTACAGTTATTAAAAGTTATTCCTGAAGTTGTTCCAGATCCAGAGCTTGTGGATGAAGTTGCTTTAACATTAATTTCATTGCATACTGTTAACCCGGTATATGGTTACAGACAGCCTCTTGTAGATTCATGTTCTTCTAGTACTTCAATTTTGTTTAAACCACTTCTTCTTTTATTGCCACGGTCACTTGCGTGCCAACCATGGGTACTGTCAGCCTCTTTTCGATTTATGTTTTCCTGGTACTCTCAATTTTCTTTTAAATGTCACCCAAGTAAAAAGTTTACTATTTTATAAAATTACTTTAGAGTAAGTAGGCTGTATGTAGTACTGTGGTAGTATTTATTGCCTGCCTATGCAGAATGAAAATTATGTATTATAACAGTTGCACAATGAAAATCCATACTCTATTTCCGTACTGCTCGTAGTATGGAACAATGTGGAAATGAAAAAACTGTCATTGGTTTCGAATTTGGAATATTCCGGTACATGTAGATAAATAATAAACGACCTAGATGCTTTTGAAGCCGATTGGCAAACCGTGGCCGATGATCGCGATCTTTGGAAAGAAAAAGGGGAGGCCTTTGCCCAGCAGTCGGATATTTAGGGCTGCAAAAAAAAAAGTAGTCGGTATAGTTCTGTAACATACGCCGATCAATCTCCGATAAATGGTTGCTTGACTCCTTGTCCTTCTATAACTCAAACTCAAAATAGTTCATTCATTGTTGGATATTAAAATCTCTCAATGACGTCAGCTAAACAACATCGCTATATAAACTAATTGGCGCCATGGTGAAAAAAAAAAGAACCGACAATAAAAACCCACGCGCTCTTTTAAAAATGTTTGAATGTACAGGGTTGATATAATATTGATAAGTCAATTTGAATTTTGAATTACCCCTTTAGAACCGCAGCCTAATCCCATGGATTTTTCTTTTCTAGATAATCTGATATTTCATAATAACCTTTTTTTCAACACATTTGCTCATAAAACAGCTCTATTTGAACTGTATTAAGGTCCATAATCCAGCTTATTAAACACGAGTGCTTTTTTCATTACTATAATTTCACTAGTGTTGTAATTTTTGTCTTTTTTTTATTTAAAATCATCTTATAGTCATAATAAAAATATTCAATGTCAAAATAAATATAAAATGTCAAATTAACTAATAAAATAAACGATACTGAAAAGTATTGAATAATTAAATAAAAATGAAATGTCAAGATTATAAACTTAAACTAGGGGATGAAAGTTTGTATCGGACTTCCGCAAATTTAAGTCCTAGAAAGCTAAAAATTTGGTGTGTAAGCTAGTCATCATATCAGCCGAAAGACGTCCACTGCTGGACATAGGCCTCCCCTAAAGATCCCCATGACGACCGGTCCTGCGCTGCTCGCATCCAGCGGCTTCCCGCGACCTTGACAAGATCGTCGGTCCACCTTGTGGGGGGCCTGCCAACGCTTCGTCTTCCGGTACGTGGTCGCCACTCTAGAACCCTTACGCCCCATCGGCCATCGGTTCTTCTTGCGATGTGCCCTGCCCACTGCCACTTTAGTTTAGCGACTCTCAGAGCTATGTCTGTTACTTTTGTTCTTCTGCGGATCTCCTCATTTCTGATTCGATCTCGCAGAGAGACTCCGAGCATAGCCCTTTCCATAGCTCTTTGGGTGACCTTGAGCTTCCTGATAAGGCCCATCGTGAGCGGCCACGTCTCGGTTCCATATGTCATCACTGGCAACACACACTGGTCAAAGACTTTCGTCTTGAGACACTGCGGTATTTTGGACGTGAAGATGTTGCGGAGCTTCCCGAACGCTGCCCATCCGAGTCGGATTCGACGAGTAACCTCTTTCTCTAAGTTGGATTTACCCAGCTGGACTGTTTGTCCCAGGTATACGTATTCATCGACAACTTCGAGCGTAGAGTCTCCAACTTTGAGTGGAGTGGGTACAACAAGGTAAGCTAGGGTAAGCTAGTATTAGTATACAAACAACAAAAAATTCCTAAAACTTGGAACTTTTACCCCCCAACCCCTTAAACTAGGGGATGGAAGTTTGTAAGGGACTTCCGCTAATTTTATAATAGAGACTCCTTGTTAATAAATATAAACAATAAAACACGTATTTCAGGGTTTTTAAACTTACAAAAAGAAATGAAATCCCACCAAAAACATTTTCATCTAAAATGTTGCCAAGACGAGACCATATAGCTCGCATTTTCAAAAAGTTATCAGATCTCATGTAGAGCCATGCTTCTAACTCTACACGCCTTAACTCTACAATCCCTAACTTCACAAAATCTACACTTTAGTCAAAATATGTGGCTTGGCCGTTTCGCTACCGTCACGTGGGCGTAATGTAAAAAATGTATTCACTGTTCATTGCTTTTCTGTTATACAATAGTTCTTGTACTAAAGAAACGGCCTAGCTACATATTTAGACTAAAGTGTAGATTTTGTGAAGTTAGAGATTGTAGAGTTAAGGCGTGTAGAGTTAGAAGCTTGGCTCTACAAGAGATCTTATAACTTTTGAAAATGCGAGCTATATGGTCTCGTCTTGGCAACATTTTACATGAAAATATTTTTGGTGGGATTTAATTTTACTGAAAGTTTTAGTCACTGAAAGCTGTTCAGTTATGTTGACTGATCATGCCTTTCAGTTTTCGAAAACCTGTCCTTCACACCCTGTATAGTGACAGAAAGATTTCAGGGTTTTTTGCTTATGCAAAGAGAATTATAAATGGCACACAATTGAGGGTTGACATATTTCAACACCCTGTAATTGTCTCAATCACACTTTGATGAAAACAACTCTAATAAATATTCAATTTTGTTGTTTAGTGTTTGTTAGGGCTGTTACAAGCAAAAGTACGTTAATGCAAGTTCCAAATAACAATAATAAAGCATAAATTTATTGAACGTATTATACATATTACAAAATCATGCGCCAAACTGTACATTCAGTTTGTTGGCTCTTTGCGCTCATTCACCTCATTCATCCACCTCCTTCATTTTTTTTATTACGGTTCCGATACCACAATGGTAAAAAAAAGGAACCCTTGTGGTGCGACTTTGTCTGTCTGTCTGTCCGTCTGTCTGTCTGTCTGTCACATCTCTATAACTCGGCAACCACGCATACTATCGATTAAAAATTTGGAACAGGTTTAGCATATGTTTTCCCAACTTAATTGCACATGAAAGAATTTTGAAAAAATTATGATTATTAATGTAAAGGGGGCCAAAATAGGGGAAGCCGAATTTCAAATTGTCGCTGCTAGGTTGAGTGGAGTATTATATGAAAGGGTTTTACTCTTAGTTTTCAAGTTATGATGAAAAATGGCAAAAAAATACCATTCCCCTTCCCTTATCTCCGAAGTTTGTGAAAGGAAAAATCTGAATAAATTACAGTTGACAGAAATTTGTGTATACATTACAGCAAAAATAAAACGATCTTTCTAAGTTGCATAGTTTTTTAGTAATCTGCAAATAACTCTTACAAACAAATTTAGTTTTGCGGTCCTCAAATGGACTTTATTGCTTCCAAAAATACAACAAATATATCGGAACCCTCGGCGCGCGAGTCCGACTCGCACTTGACCGTTTTGTCAATGGGCTTACTCTCGACCTCGATCTAATCTTGAGGACAGTGATTAGGTGGACGATAGGACGAGCTTGCCCAGAAGAAGCCTATTTACTCGTGACTTGAATAGAGTCGGGTTATATGAACTCGGGAACACAGACGCAGGCAGAGAATTCCCCTCTTTGGCCTAATTAGGTACATAATTCACACATTTAGTAAAATAATAATTAAAACTTTAATTGTAAAGTTTTCTAAATTTGAATACACTGAAATAATAACTAAAATTGAAACTTTTAAAAATATGAATTGATAATTACTGTGTAAAATTCTACAAGACTTTAAAAAAAAACTTTAAACGTTTTTCTTCTTACACTTTGTCCACCGCGCCTTCACTGAGACGATACCGATAAAACAAAAGAATAGGGCCGATAGAAATTGTAAGTACCCTCCTACTGTTCTTGCTCACAACTTTGTACCCATGTCGGCTCGATATCGGCGTTTGTCCCTTGTTATCGGTATCAACTCGATTATGTCGCGGTAGACAAACGGCGTAACAGGTCCAATAATTATAATACGACATAATTTTCTGTAAGGATCTTTCTTAAAATTTCAAAGAAAGAAAAATTCGTAATAAACTCGCGTTTTTAACCACTTTTTTAGTATTTTTATCTTCACATAAACAAATCAGATATTTGAAAATCGTTCGAAGTTTAAATCACAATTCAGTTTCTAATGATAATTTCGGGCAACCCTGCTTTTACAAAGGGAGTCGAATTTGACTGAAACATTGAAAAATTAAAAGCAATCTTCTAAACAATGACATTTATTTGTGACTAGTTGTTGCCCGCGACTCAGTCCGCGTGGAGTTTAGAAAAACGTACGAGTAGCTAATGACTTTTCCAATGGTTTAAACTATGTTCTTATCAAGTTTCATCAAAATTGGTTTATCAAAAGCGTAACAGACATGTTTACGTGCGGACTGTTAGTTGGCCCACTATCCTCGTATGTGTAAAGTTATAGTCTAATTCCACGCGGACGAAGTGTGATACTGGTTTCTTTATTTCTTGTACAAAACAAAACCTGTAACTAAATCTGAGGCTCTGACACTTAAGCTTCTGTAGCTACTGAAAAAAGCGATACAAAGTCCAACACGTCTAGTTTCACATCCTTTTAACTGTACATGTACCTCCATACAAAACAGAAGGACTTTACTTCTATACAAACACTATTTCTAAAAATAATGATTCGTATCTCTCTTTATTTCTTGAAGTATTCAATTTAAAATTACCAACTTTATCCAAGTTTTCAAAACTCTAGAACTTTTTTTGATTTATTGCACTGCCATGCCATGCCGAAACTGCTGGAATTCTTTTTATTTTTATTTTACTAAAATACCTAATCTGTATTTTACTAATACTTCTGCGCCCACTACTTATTTAAGTTCCTACAGAAATAGTGAACATAGTTTTACCATGTTACTAAGACCATGAAACTGAACAACTTTCGTAAAGGAACATAGGTCGAAATACAAATAACCAAATTTGACCTCCCATACAAAATGCGCTATGTTAAAAACCCCGTTTGAATCGTTCCAGTAGTTTGTGAGTTATTGGAGCCACCGCTTGAAATTTCGCATACCATCTGTCTGAGTGAACCGTTTGTAATAAAACTTAGCTTGTTACTTGCACGAAAAGAAGTCTAACGCTACATTAAAAACCTCGCTTGAATCGGTTCTGTAGTTTGTTAGTTATTGGCACCACCACTTGAAACTTAGCATACGAGTACCATTGCACTGAAATTAAAGCTAATATATTACAAGGAAATAAGTTCAGTACGTTTTTGGAAACCCCGTTTTTATCATTTCTGTAGTCTGTGAGTTATGAATGTACCTTCTGTGTGATCTGAGTGAACCATTTGCGATGAATCTAAGCTTTTAGTTGCATGAAAGGAAGCTCAATTGAAAACCCCGTTAGAATCGTTTAAGTTGATTGTGAGTTATTGGCGCCGGAGCTTGAAACTTCGCATACCTGGCCTGAGTGAATCGTTTGCAATAAAATTATGCTTAAATGTTGCAAAGAAGTAAGTTGAATATGTTATTGAAAATCCCGTTTAAATTCATTCAGTAGTTTGTGAGTTATTGGCGCCGCCGCTTGAAACTTCACTTTGGTACATTCTGTCTGAGTGAACCGTTTGCAATAAAACTAAGCTTTCATGTTGCACAGATTAAGTCAAACAGGTTATTGAAAACCCCGTTCTAATCAGTTCAGTTGTTAGTAAGTTATTTGCGCCGAAGCATGAAACTTCACTTACCTTCTGTTTCAGTGAACCGTTTGCAAAAAAACTAAGCTTAAATGTTGCTAGGAAGTAAACCAAACACGTCATTGAAATTGCTTTTGAATCAGTAAGTTAATTTGTGAGTTATTCGCGACACCGTTTGAGACTCCGCGTTCCTTCTGAGTGAACCGTTTGCAATGAAATAAAGCTTAAGTGTTGCATGATAGTAAGCTTAATATGTAATTGAAAACCCCGTTTGAATCGGTTTAGTACTTTGTGAATTATTGGCGCAGCCGCTTGAAACTTTGCGTAGCTACTGTCTGAGTGAACCGTTTGCAATGAAACTAAGCTCATGTGTTACACAAAAGGAAGCCAAACAAGAAATTGAAAACCTTGTTTGATTCAATTTTGCAGTTTGTGAGATATTGTCGCAAAGGCAGCTTGATACTTTACATGAGTGTAGCTTTTGATTGAGTGACCTGATTTGAATAAAACATAGCCTATATGTTGCTCCAATATAATCTTAATCTACCTGTGAAAACCGCGTAAAAATCCGTTCAGTTGTTTCGGAGATTAGCCCAAACAGGCAGAAAGACAAAAAAAAAACTTGTGTTAATCCTTCCTTATCAAACACACTCATTTTGTGATAAATTCATCAAAAGTACAGACACACCGTTTCTAATCTTTTATTATATGTATATAGTTTTGTGAGCAATTCATCAAAAGCACAGACACACCGTTTTTATTGTTTTATTATATGTATAGATGTTCTTCATATTTTCACTTCGTTCCCCAAGCCCTCAACAAACAGCCGGCTTGTAATTCTAAGTTATTATTTGCAACAGCAAAATGAACGTCCCAAAATTCAAAGATTTATTCAAACAAATAAATGTTAATATTAAATTGTGCGGCGTACCATCCGATGGTTCAGCATTGGGATTACAGTATTACGTCTTATTGGTTGCAATATTTATGATGATAATTGAAGAAATTTCATTCTTTTGTGCAAAAATCTCCTCTGAAAATTTCCTGGAGCTTACTGCTTTAGCTCCGTGTCTGGGTATCGGTATACTCTCCTTTCTTAAAATCATTTTGGTGGCTTTGAAAAGGAGCAAAGCTTTTGAGCTGATCAAGAGTCTTGACGAACTTTACCTTGAAATCGTAAGCGACGCCAATAAGAAAGCTCTAGTTATCAAAGACATTATCCTTGTTAAGAATCTTACGACTTATTATTTTATTTTGAATGCCATATTAATTTCCATTTATAACTTCTCTACATTGATACTGATGCTGAATGAATATTTGTCCAAAGGGACAGTAAGTTTCAGATTGCCTTATGCTGTTCTTGTACCTATCTCCATCGATAATTGGCGAAATTGGATAATAGTTTACATTCATTCTATAACGGCCGGTAAGAATATTTTATATACTGCCGTAGTATACCTAATGATGATAAAAATATTTTTTAGCTATGAAATTTTGCACAATAACTGATATCTTCTTCTGTAAAAACACGGACTTCAAAAATGACGGTTTCACCATTCTCAATACCAATAATAACGAACTATTCACCATCATCATCATCCCAGCCTATTAGGTCGTCCACTACCTGAACAAGGACAAACCATTATTCAAATAATTTATACTAAAGTAGAGGAATCGAGGGAAGTATATCAAGATCGTACGGTCAACCGCTTGTCGGTAGAAACTTTTTCAACTCTATTAACACGCAATAAGGTCCAAAAGTGTTTCTACTGATGTGCGGCCGTGTGTACCATTTGGAGGGCTGTGACAGAGGCCTGTCTCGACGGGGAAGAGCCGTGATGTTATGTATATATGTGTCGCAAGCAAATAGTTACACTCGAAATTCGTCGTTTTACATTATGCCGTGGCATTCTACAAAATGCCGAAACATTTTTAATACTTCAAAACGTTAGTATGTAAAAACATAATGCCGCGGCATCCTTGCTCGGGATCGATTAGGTTGGGTTTACCGTGGCTAGCGAACCTAAAATGCACCAGTGATCTAAACCCGATTACAATCTGCCGCACCGTTCTACAATTTGCCGACGCCGACCGATTACTGATTGCCCGCCGTTTGTAAACGGCGAATTATACGATTTGCCTGCGACATATGCATAAATTAAACCTAAAATATGAACGTCAATAACGAACGAAAATATAAAGTTCTAAAATATGAACGTCTGTTTAATAATTATAACAGAAGCCTTTATTCCGAATAAGTTGTTTACGTTACTGTTACGATTTAAACTACCGGTGTACAGGTCAATAACATAATAATTTATTGTTCAAGGTTTCATCTGTGTCCTGTACTTCACAACGGTTGACGCATTGTACTGCAATCTTTCGTCTCAAATTTGCAGTAACTTTAAAATCATTAGTAAAAATATGGAGCAACTTAATCCAGCCAATGCCCATACTTTGAGCGATATCGTTAAGCAACACCAGTTTATTCTGAAGTATGTCCTACACAAATAACTAAGAACGGTTTTTTTTTTCAAAAGTGTACGTACTTTTTAAGGCACTTTTTCCGCAGTCAGTTCAGAAGTTAAAAATATCCTGGTAGAGGCTATGAACATGAAAGCTTTTTACTTCATGTCATATTATGGATCGATTTTCTTTGTGTCTAGTAATAAGACACTAAGAAAACGTTATGTTCTTTCCGGGCAAGACGACGTGGTTGCATTTTTTTTTATCTACTAGGGGTGATCAGAAAGTATTGAGAATGATCTACTTGTTAATGAGGTGAAGTTCAACACCATCCAGCAAACAACTTAAGAATTGAGAAAAACTTATGTTTCGACAGATGCCATTTAAATAGCTGAATTTTAACAATTTCACCACTATTCGTACATATCAGATTTGACCGACGGCCATATTCTATCTGTTTCCACAATCGAAATAACATCGAAGACGAAACCGACACGGAAGCAAAATAGAAGTTTTAAAACTCATACAGAGAGTTGTTATTTGCAGGACCAAGGAAAGCTTTTAAGGAGATCGAAGCTTTGCAAACTGTGGAATTCAGGGCAGTGCCGAATGCAGGGCAAAGTGCATTATAAATTTTATTAATAGTTTATTTATTTATTTGCAGTTGTTTATTTTCTAGATCATTCTCACTACTTATTGATCGCCGTAGTATTATCTTAATAATTTAAAAAGTCTGCATTTATTAGTTTTATTTTAAAATATGTAGTTCGTAATAATGTTTCTCAGACTAGCAGACGTACTGGAAGATATTTTCACAGCGCCAAACCTCTGCAATGTTTTGGTCGGTTCTCTTGAAATATGCGCTCTTGGATTCAATATTATGGTATGTTTTATTTGTGTCGTTGAGGTATCTACAAGTATGATACAAATTTATTTATTTCCATATTTAAAAAACACATTTAAAAACATATTGAATTAAAAACAAGTAGGAAAAAGGTATGGGAGTAGCATAGTGCTGATTAAGCCCACCTGACGTCATGAAGAGGATAGAAATACAATGACGATGTTTTCTAAACTTTGTGTTGTTGTTTAAGATTGGTGATTGGGCTAGTCTTCCGGGTTCTATCTTGTTCTTAGTGTCAGAAATTCTTCAGATTCTGGTCATGAGTGTCTTTGGAGAAAACATCATTAGAGAGGTAATCAATATATTTTTATATCGTATCTATACAACGTGTTAACGGAATAAGCGAAACTGAGAAAATAGTTTGTTCAGAATTGATAATAGAATCAATTTCACGGGTTTTTGATAATTAATTTGGGTATTTTTTTTTCTATTACTCAAATATTTGCCGCTTATAAATATTTCTGTGGACAGCACGCGGTTCATGTCATGAGTGGTGAGGAGGGGAGGGAAGTGGGCGTGGCGTGCGCAGACGCGAGGCGGACGCGCCATGATTGCTTAAAAATCTACTAGAACAACGACGAAACTTTAGAATAACAGTATCTTGAAAAAAAATAAGTTTTTAAGATTTTTTTGCGGTAATGGATTTATTTTAATAAAAATCAGTTAGGGTGTATGAGGGTTTTGCTTATTGTTGTATAATATCCATTGTAGATACTAACTCCCGAAAATTCAAACTGACGATTTAGGTTCCGTGACGACAAACAACTTAATTACTTTTCACTTATAAGGGCCGCAGTACTTTTTAATACATCAATAGCTTTTCACAAGTATTAAAGATCAAAATATAAAATAGAAGTGTCATGGAGTGATTCCGTAGCTTCAATTTTAGAAGATATTTTTCTATACTATGGGGGTTTGGTATATGAAATGGGGGAGTTGAAAGTGGGGGCAGTTTCCACTGTTCAGTTGAATGGGTTACAGTCAAAACCCTTAACCAGTCAAAAACTTTATTGACCGGTAAAATTAGTCAATAAGGTTTTTGACTAAGTGTCGGTCAAAACCCTTATTGACTGATTTCGTTTCTGGCACTCGGCGGCCGCTCCTGCGGCATGCACGCTTCGCTCGCTCGGCTCGTGCGTGGTGGTCGCAAGATAACCTAACCCAAGATAAGGTTGGGTTCACCTTAGATAACGAACCTGAAAAACAAGGGTGTCAGTCAATAAGGGTTATTACCGACACCCTTAGTCAATAACCTTATTGACTAATTTTACCGGTCAATAAGGTTTTTGACTGGGTTAAGGGCTTTGGCTGTAACAAATGAACCACTTTCATTTCATCACCTCGACCTCGAAATACGAAAAAAATTCCCCACAGAAGCTGCATCAGCTGATAGCCTATTCTGTATGTCAGATTTTTTTTCATATTTTTTCTATGTTCTATAGGGAAAAATTTTCAGTTTGATGGGCAAAGAAATCACTGTTTACAGACACACACCCTTTAGAAAACGAATGACCAAAGTGAAAAAGAAAGTTACGTTCGACGAAATCTGCAGAAGCATTTTATAAAAATGGAGAAGATAAAACGATACTTTTTAGGGTTTCGATACCAAAATGGTAAAAAAAAGGAACCCTATTTATGGTGCGACTTTGTCTGTCTGTCTGTCTGTCACACCTGCATATCTCGGCAACCACTCTCGCTATCGACTTGAAACTTAGAATAGTTTTAGAATATGGTTGCCCAACTAAATTGCACATGAAAAAATACAAAAAAAATATGATTATTGATGTAAGGGGGCCCAAATAGGGGGGTGTAAATTTCAAATTGTTGCTACTAGGATCTGCCAAAAACCTTTACAAACAAATTTAGTTTTGCGGTCCTGAAAATGGACTATATTGCTTCCAAAAATACTAAGGGTATAACGGAACCCTCGGCGCGTGAGTCTGACTCGCACTTGACCGGTTTTTTTATTACAGAGTACAGGAGTAGGCGATGCTGCATTACTTTGTGAATGGTACAACATGGAACCAAAGTACAAGAAAATGCTTCTTATAATCATTGCCAGGTGGGTAAATCTCTTTTGGGGTAAATCTATTAGAAAATTATTAAATATGACGTGACTGACACATGTGAAAAACAAACTTTCGGTTACTAAAGTGTTCCTGTAAATCGTAGTTGTATCATCCTATTGATGCGTAATTTACTATAGTTTCCAATACTAAAAATAGTTCTGGTTATTTATTTACAGATCGCAAAAACCACAAAGACTGACTGCTTATAAGTTTTCAACGATATCGTATGGTAGCTTTACAAAAGTACGAAGATCTTTTCCTATAAAAAATGAGTTAATTGATGAAAAATGTATAACTGTCACAATTTTTCTATTTTTTTTTTTTCAGATAATGAGCACGTCCTGGTCATATTTTACGATTTTGAAAACTGTTTATAAGCCATCAGATGTAGGACAAAGTGAATGAAGGAATACCTTGAATATCTATATATATATATAAAAGAAGAAGGTGACTGACTGACTGACTGACATATCAACGCATAGCCCAAACCGCTGGGTCTAGAGATTCCAAATTTGGCATGTTGGTTCCTTGCACTAAGAAAGGGTTTTACAAAATGAAATGAAAGTTAGTATGAAAGTCCGTCAGTTTTGAAGTTAGGATCTTCAAAATTTGTATTTAGGCTAACGACTAAAAATAAACATTTACGTGTCTCAGGGTTTTTGAAAATTCGATACCCTTAAGGATGAAAAGGGGGATGAAGTTGAAAATTCTTTATTTTTAAAGTAAAATCCATATAATTTATTATTTAGTCATTAATGATGTAATTCTATGCAACGTTCATCACTGTCATTAAAATTCCACCCCAAATTCAAACCCTAAAAAAGGGGAAATGTGGTGAAAAAGTCTAAAAACCAATATGGGTATCGTTTGTATGGTTTATTGGGTCGCTGATTGCCAAAACTACAACAATTTTGAAATCCAACGTGGTGGACGTTAAATACCATCATCCCCCTGGGGATGGAGTTGGGGTGCGATAGGTTTGAAATGTCTAAAAATGAATATGGGTGTCGTTTCTATGTTAGGAATAGCGGTTAAATTGGCGTTAGGGGTAGAGATAGGGGCAGGGATAGGGAGAGGTAGAGGTAGAGCTAGAGAGGTAGAGGTAGAGAGGTAGAGAGGTAGAGGTAGAGAGGTAGAGAGGTAGAGAGGTAGAGAGTTAGAGAGGTAGAGAGGTAGAGAGGCAGAGAGGCAGAGAGGGAGAGAGGGAGAGAGGTAGAAAGGTAGCAAGGTAGAGAGGTAGAGATGTAGAGAGGTAGAGAGGCAAATTCGACACCCTTAAGGGTGAAAAGGGGGATGAAGTTGAAAATCCTTTATTTTTAAAGTAAAATCCACATAATTTATTATTTAGGCATTAATGATGTAATTCTATGCAACGTTCATCACTGTTATTGAAATTCCACCCCAAATTCAACACCAAAAAAAGGGAAATGGGGTGAAAAAGTCTAAAAACCAATATGGGTATCGTTTGTATGGTTTATCGGGTCGCTGATTACGAAAGCTACAACAACTTTGAAATCCAACGTGGTGGACGTGAAATACCATCATCCCCTGGGCATGGGGTTGGGGTGCGATAGGTTTGAAATGTCTAAAAATAAATATGGGTGTCGTTTCTATGTTAGGGATAGCGGTTAAATTGACGTTAGGGGTAGGGATAGGGGCAGGGATAGGGAGAGGTAGAGAGGTAGAGGTAGAGAGGTAGAGGTAGAGTGGTAGAGAGGTAGAGGTAGAGAGATAGAGGTAGAGAGGTAGAGGTAGAGAGGTAGAGGTAGAGAGGTAGAGGTAGAGAGGTAGAGGTAGAGAGGTAGAGTGGTAGAGAGGTAGAGAGGTAGAGAGGTGGAGAGGTAGAGATGTAGAGATGTAGAGATGTAGAGAGGCAGTGAGGCAGGGAGGTACAGGTACAGGTAGATGTAGAGGGAGAGGGAGAAAGAGGGGAAGGGGGAGAGGGTGGGAGAGAGGGAGGGGAGGGGGTGAGGGAGAGGGAGGGGGAGAGGGGGGAGGGGGAGAGGGGGGAGGGGGAGGGAGAGAGACAGGGGGAGGGGGAGAGGAAGGAGGGAGAGAGAGGGAGAGGATTTTAGTTTTTCTCAATTACTTCTACGAATTGGCTTCATTTCATTTCATTTCATTTCATTTCATTTCATTTCATTTCATTTCATTTCATTTCATTTCATTTCATTTCATTTCATTTCATTTCATTTCATTTCATTTCATTTCATTTCATTTCATTTCATTTCATTTCATTTCATTTCATTTCATTTCATTTCATTTCATTTCATTTCATTTCATTTCATTTCATTTCATTTCATTTCATTTCATTTCATTTCATTTCATTTCATTTCATTTCATTTCATTTCATTTCATTTCATTTCATTTCATTTCATTTCATTTCATTTCATTTCATTTCATTTCATTTCATTTCATTTCATTTCATTTCATTTCATTTCATTTCATTTCATTTCATTTCATTTCATTTCATTTCATTTCATTTCATTTCATTTCATTTCATTTCATTTCATTTCATTTCATTTTATTTTATTTTATTTATTAGGTACACAAACAGATTGCAGTACAAAAAAGAAAGAAATAAACATTAAAGCTGTTACAGTACTTCACTACAACCCAAAAAAAAGTGTACACAACAGTACCAAATAATTTTACAAAAATTTTCTCAGACGGTCACAAGAAAAGCGGGAACTACAAATAAACAAAAAAAAAAATTTTTTTTTTCCTTTACATACTAGAATAATGAGTACGCAATTGTCTTTTAAAAGTCATATTACTGGAGCTGAAAATATCAATTTGGGCATTGCAACGAGTCAGTTCGTTAAAGTTACGACACATTTTAACTATAGGGTTATAAAAAGATGTATTGGTTTTGTACACCTCTAAGCGACAGATACGAGGATTCCACTCACGTCGGGTACAGCCATTAAAAATAAGAAGTTTCAAAAGTTCCGGACAGGACTGCAGAATTAATTATTTTATGTAAATAAATAAGTTCAGCTTGCATTCTTCTATCATGTAACTTTTGAATCCTAAAATGCCTAAGTCTTGTCTCATAATTTGATAGACGTCGAATGTAACCGAACCTACGACAAACAGATCGTAAAAATGAGCGTTGAATCCGTTCAATGTTATCACTGTGTATCTTGTAGTAGGGTGACCACACCACGGAAGCATACTCCAGTATTTGTTAGGATACTGCTGCTAAGTTCCTCTGTTCTGAGTAATTTATGAGTAACGTCTGTATATTATATAAAATTCAGCTGGATCTTGAATTATACTCATTGATTTGCGCAGGGTTAGTCATGTTTTTACTAAGTTTAAAATTACCCCGAAATGACGGGTAAATATCTCATTGCTTCGGAAAACCGGTAACAACCTAAATACGAAATCCACGCGAGCGAAGCTGCGGGCAACAGCTAGTACTACTATGAAGTCGTCAACGTATGTGTCTTCGGGAGCTCAAATTTTATTTCATTAATGTATTAAAAACAATTTACTTTAATTCTGTAATATTTAAATGGAATATGATTAAACTAGTAATTAATGCCTGCATGAAAGTTTTATTGGTGGTTATTACTCTCAGATCAGCAGTCAATTACACAGATTCTTAACTTCAAAACATGATATAGACCTACTGTGTATTATTTTTAGTAAGGATAACTTCTGCCAGTGTCCAGTCTGTACATACCGCGTCTGAAAAATTAAAACAAGTTTTGAGTGTAACATAAAAATAAAGAAAAAAGGCTTAGTATCTTGTGTGAGGGAGAAAACATCCAAGAGAATAATGACGTGCACTAATAAAATCCGATAACTTAAGACGAAGCCTGTACCTTCGGACGGAACTATTAATTATTATTTTCTATGTTAGAAAGATTAAATCAAAACTGGCTTACCCAGTCTTGTTCAAGTCATCGTTGCCCTTATTCAGTGGGTTGCCTCTGCAAGTGTTCCAAGTAATCTGGGTAGTAGAAGAGCATTCGCAGCCAACCAAGTTGTTGCGCATGACGGTCGTAGCAAACAATTCCCAGGCACAATTGAGGTTGCAGAGGTTTGTCAAACAACCGGGCTGTGAGTTTTCTCCCTTAGGGAAGAAGTCAGCTTAGGCAATGGCACCAGATCCGATACCAAGACCGGCGGCATCTCCATCGGTGTGGATAGCTTCTACGTAGCGCCCGTCGTTGGCGTTGAGACGGTCCCTGCTATAGTTCTATAGAGAGCCGGCAGGATCTAACCGTAATAAAGAATGTGGATTAGAGATAAGAGATAAGAAAGGTCAGAACTGAAGGGCTCTGTTGACGAAATTGGATATCAACTTAGGATGAGGGTACTTCAAGATTTCAAGAAAATTGCAGTTAACAAGAAATTGGCAATATTACAGAAAAAAAATTTTGGTGCCAATCGACCCTGTTTCTAATACTGATCAAAAACTTCTATGGGACCAACCCAGGTTAGAGTGCTAAAAAGTCAGAAAATTTTCCACAATTACTTTTTTTTATGTTGATCGATCCTCTTTATAGTATTGATGTATCAAACCCGACCCAAGCCTGTTGGGTATTGAAGCAGGCAGAGGGCAGCGGAAGTCTTCTCAGACAGACTTGTCTGGGATGTGATACTTGACTGCGATTTTAAAGTGCTAAATATACTTAAATCTAAGACTTACATGGTAATCCAAGGGCTGTCGCAGATAGGATCGGCGAAGAGGAGGGGTGAGGATAATCATAATCATCATAACTTTATTATTCTCTCACATAGATAAGAGTACAGTATGAATTAGTAAGTTTATTGAAGAGTTTAATGAATAATTTGATTGGGTGTTATGCAGTAAACGTCTTTGAAAATGAAAATCTACAATACATGCATTTATCAAGATTTTTGGATGGAGAGAAGCGGCCCATCGAGTCTTCAATAATTTTCCCCATCAACTTATCGGAGTCATCATAGTACACAGGCCCTCGTCCTCGTGATGTGGATTCCTGTGTAAATCTTTCACTTGACATTGGCGAACTCGCCATATTTTTATAATAATTTGTTAACTTGACATTGTGCAAAATACATCTGAGATGTGACGCCATTAAATAAATATCTATCTATGAATTAGTAAGACACACTCATAGAAAAATAAGGAAGGAGTTCCGAAATCTTTGGACACACTAGTATAGTTCATCTATGTGAAAGACTGGTGTCTATATTAGGAGACCTGTATGACAGACACTAGCCTCTCCTACACTGGACCGGGAGCAGATACAGACTTAGTGAGTACTTACAAGCAGTAGGGATTGACATAAAAATGCTGATCAGCCTGCTTAGCACGCTCCCCGAGAGAAAATATATCTCGGAGAAATGTCACTTTAATTGGGGAATTATGTCATCTAATCTACGAGTATCACCTCCAAGCGCGAAGAAATTTCAGTGAAGAATTACGTAATAAAGTAATGAATATTATATAATAAGTCAAATATTAAAGGAAAGTAAGGTAAGAAGTATTAGGAAGAATCCAAAAGGAGGTTTTCTGTGTCACTATAGTTAAGGGTTTTTAGCCACAAGGTGATAATTTTTTTGCACTTAAATTTGGTGTGAGGTGTATATAGTGATCTCTTTATTGATTTTATTATAAAGATAATTTCCTAGAAAGCCAAAAAACTTATGCGATAGAGCAGTTGACCACTGATAAGAAGAAATGCATACGTGGTGCTTCCGACGTTTATTGATAAGTAGTGATGGGTCAAATTGTAACTGTGAGTGCTTTTTTAAGATAATATTTAGAATAAATAGCTGCCTTACAGTCAGTACATCTGCGAGTACTTACAACTCTTTTGTGGGGAAGCGAAATGGTAGGAACAAACTTACCTTTAAAACTGCACGTTGAGCCCGTTCAAGTTTTATCAGACTAGTTTTTGAGGTACCACCCCAAACAGTTATACAGTAACAAAGAACGGACTGACACAGGGCTAGGTAGACCATTTTTATAATGTTTGTATCTGCGATGTGCCGCAAGTTTTTAAAGATGTAGATGAGCTCACGAGTCCTAGCTGATAATGAAAAAATTAAAATGAAAAATGGAGTTTATTCTGGTTAGCATAATATTTACTTAAAATTATTACATCTGCCAGACTGCATGGCAGTTTGTTGGCAGTTGGAATACTGCTCCCTTATCACTATCTTATCTATGCTTATCTTTCACCTGCTTATCTCTGAAGTAAGTTACTTGTTTATTGTAAGAAATATATTTAAGAAGGAAGTTATGTTGCTATTTTTACATGAATCTTATTTAGAATCTAATTTTATATGCAATGTTACATGTTACAAAGCTTTGATATGTTATCACTAAATGTTCTTAATAAATACTGCTTAGTTTTATTTCTAAATGCATTTTTTGAAGCACAACTACCTTTAATATCTAATGGGACATTATTCATAAAATAGATCGATGTGGTGTTTGGATGTGAGTGTGTTATCTAGGATGACTCCTAAACAATTGATGCTAAGATCCCGAGCTACTTGGTTGCAGGAACGGGCTGACTCCGGCACACAAGAGTGGGCTGTTATAGAAAAATTTTCATGCACTGACATGTTAAAGTTGGTAATAGAAAAGGGTATATACTTTGTTTTTTGAACATTCAGTGTCAGTGCATTAGTTGTAAGCCAAGAGAATACCTTGTTAAAACCACCTTGCGCGTAGGAGTAAGCCTGTTCCCAAGTGTCACCTTGAAAAAGTAACGCGGTGTCATCTGCAAAAGTAACTACGTATATACGTATAAGTAAAAACGTTGACCAAAGCTAGTAGATCCAGCCAATTGCGTAACATAGACTATCTACCTACATACAACTTACCGAGGTGTAATAATGTCTACGGTATGAGAACGTGGAAATACCTACTACCTGAAATTTTAAATAATATCTCATGTTATTTACATGACGAAATGCTTGTGAATGCAAAAGAATGTAAAAAATGTTTAAGGGATCACTTCCTGCGTGAATGATTGGTCACAGTACCTATTATAATTTATGTTAGTGAGTGAGTAAGCAACCACTCATCTCTTAGATAAACCCTTACAGGTTTTTTTATAGGTGTGATTAAAAACTACCTATGTTTTTTGTAAATTGTTTTGAACAATAAATAAAAAAATAAAAAAAACTATCTTGCCCTTATGTAGTTGAAGGTTGCATAGGTCATTTATGAATGCTAAGAACAGTGTAGGGCCAAGCACACTACCTTGCGGCACACCGCAGGTAATGGGAAGACCCGAACTTATATGTTCCCCCACTCTTACTCTCTGTCGCCTATTAGAGAGATAGCTCCTAAATAGCTCTAACTGAGAGTTTCGGATGCCCAATTTCTCGAGTTTTTTTAGTAAGAGTGGTGCAGAGACTGTGTCGAATGCTTTGGCTAAATCGAGAAAAATAGCAATGACCTTCTTTTTCTTATCCAGATTGCCAACTATACTGATAGCTCATGAACAGCGTCATTTGTTGAAATACCTGCACGAAAACCAAATTGAGATTTAGATAAGAGATTCATAGACTCCAGATAATCAACAAGTGTTCAAGAGTTTTTCTGCTATTTTGGACATGGCGGAGAGAATAGAAATCGGTCTGTAATTATTGACACAGCCTCTGTCACCACTCTTAAATATGGGAATAACTTCAGCCAGCTTGAAAGCATCAAGAAAAATACTCTAAGAGAATATTAGGTTGATTATGTAGGTCAGTATTTCTTAACCTGTGGTCCGCGGACCCCTGGGGGTCCGCGTGTATATGTATGTCCCAGTCCCATTTAATGATCCATAATAAATAAATGTAAGAGGTGGCATTCAATTTGAGAATACAACAGTACTATCATCGACCCATATATCACTAACTTGGCTGCATAAAACCAGCACTAACTTTCACATTAACGTAATTTTTGTTGTATTGGTAAAACTTAAAATAAATGGTCAGATATTTTGTTTTTTTTTATTATGGGGGTCCCTGAAGTTTTGTTTGAATTCCTAGGGGTCCGTGGACTAAAAAGGTTAAGAAACGCTGGTGTAGGTGATGGGAGCGTTTAAGGAAGTTGCCAGATATATTATCACGTCCAACCGTATTCCCTTTCTTTAAATTTAAGATACAATTTCCAACCTCTTGTTCATCAGTCGGTATGAGAAGAAAAGAAGACGTTTGAGATGGACTGTCAAACAATTCAAAACTAGTGGTGTGGTGTTGGATGTTCTAAGCCAGATTCTTCCCAATTGATGCAAAAATGAATTCATATTACTAACCGAGCCCACAGGGTCAGCTGAAGAAATTAGATCGAAAGCAAAATTATGGTTTTGGGTGGAACAGGTCAACTGTTTCAGGGTATCCCATAGTGATTTATTGTTTGTGTTTGCGGCTTTTTGGATTTGGCTTTTTTCATAGTCCCTCTTTAGTTTCTTCAGCAACCAATTACAGAAATTCCTATATCTTTTGTAGGTTATAAGTAATACTTCACTGCTTGGATTTTTCCTGACTTTTTGGTGCAATCTGTCACGGTTTTTCATGCAACGAAGTAAACCTATAGTGATCCAGGGTTTCTTTATGCGCTTGCGGTTTGGAACCTTGACTACATTTGAGTTTTGATTTATTTTTATATTAAGTCGGATGGGATAAAGGAAGTCGCCGATCACCGATGAGTCCAAAATCTTCTAGTATTTTCACCACAAAGGCACTCACAAAACACCACGTGTTTGTGATATTTTTCAATAGTCCTTTCACTATAGTTATTTCAAATTCACAAATTACAAATAAAAAATATTAATAAAAAACTTTTTTTAAGCTAGCTTTTATAAGAAAAATTGTACTAAAACGAAAAAAATAATTTTATTCAAGGGTCGTGCTGATAAATGTTAGTTATTTAGATGAATTATGCATAAAACTTTGTAATATTATATGGCATTAAACGATTTGAAAGTTTGTAGCGCGCATAAAAATGTTTTTTTATATAAAAATTTAGTTTCAACTCCTCTTTATTTGCGCTACAAGCTTTCAAATCGTTTAATGTCATATAATATTATAAAGTTTTATGCATGATTTCGATCGATGTATTTTTATTTAACTAACATTTATCAGCACGACCCTTGCATAATTTTTTTTTTCGTTTTAGTTCAATTTTTCTTATAAAAGTTTGTTTCTAAACAAGTTTTATTTTGTTAATATTTTATTTTCAACTTTTTAGTTTTGTCCTACGAATAAATAATAAGTCAGGAACTCTAATTCAGAACAAATTCCAAACAAAATTGGGCCTACGTGAAACCAAAAGGACGTTACATTCAAAATACGAATCAATTGGTTCAAATTCAGAACAAGAGCAGCGATTGGTTCGCGCGCGTGCTGCAATGTCAGCTACTAGTAGTTGAGCCAATGACGCGGTGGAACGACTTTTGAAATACACGACTTTCGTTGAGTCATTTTTTGAGCGCAGTTACAATTCCTGACTTATTATTTATTATACAGGTTTTGTCTTAACTGGTGACATTATGTGAATACCGTCACTGCCAAAGTCTGCCTGGACTGATGGTATATCCGTTGCATAAAGCTGTGCTCACCGAAAGCAGGGCTAAATTATTCTGGTCACATCATCATAACATCCCATGAAACGTCCACTAAAAAAGTATAGGGAGCTCCCTCCAGAATTCTAGCTTTTCCTAGAAAAATGTAGAGTGGAAGTACCATAGTCACCTCGCTTGTTAGCGTTACGGTTATTTAGATAAATACTTCCTATTAAGGGCGACATATTTCAATACCCTGTAATTGTCACAATCACACTTAGATAAAAACAACTCTCATAAATATTCAATTTTGTTATTTATCGTTTGTTAGGGCTGTTAAAAACACAAGTACGTTTACGCAAGATCCAAATAATATATAAATTAAAAAAAAATTGATGTGCCAAACTGTAGAATCAGTTTATAGGTTCATAATTCAAACATTTAGTAAAATAGTAGGTAATTAAAATTTTTATTGTAACGTTTTGTAAATTTTAATACACCAAAATAGTTTTTCTTTTAATTTGAATTGATAATTACTGTGTAAAATTCAGCAAGATTTTACAAAAAAAGATTGACCTACATTCCGTTTGTCTACCGCGCCATCACTGACTGAGAGGATACCGATAAAACAAAATAACAGCGCCGATAGAAATTATAAGTACCCCACTAATGTTCTTGCTTACAACTTTGTGCCCATGCGGGCACGATATCGGCACTTGTCCCTTTTTATCGGTATCAGCGCGGTATACTGCGTGCAAAATAACTCTGTCTGTGATCGTTAATGCGCAGAAGTCAAAAAAATTGTCGCGGGGGTGAGCGCGGCTCCCCCCAGGGGGCGAGTGAATCGTTCATTGGCTCTCCACCTGTCACCCATGCGCAGGAAATAACCGTCATAGACAGACTTGTTCTCAACGTGCTGTATTGCGCGGTAGACAAACGGCGTAACAGGTCCAATATAAAACGTCGTAATTTTCTGTTAAGATCTTTCTTAAATTTTTAAAGAAAGAAGAAATCATAACACACTCATCGAACCGCTTCTTTCGTATTTTTGTCTTCTTGAATCAGATATTATTCAAGTCCCGCTTCTTTGAGAATCGTTCGAAGTTTAATCACAATTCAGTTTCTAATGATAATTTCAGGCAACCCTGCTATTACAAAAGAAGTCGAATTTGAATGAAACATTGAAAAATTAAAAGCAATCTTCTAAACGATGACATTTATTTGTGATGTTCTTCGAATTTTACTTTGTTCCACAAGCCTCCAACAGACAGCCGGCTTATAAATTCTAACTTATTATTTGCAACAACAAAATGTGCCTTCCAAAATTCAAAGATTTATTCATACAAATAAAAGTTAACATTAAATTGTGTGGCATACCATCCGATGGTTCAGCATTGGGATTACAGTATTACCTCTTATTGGTTACATTATTTATAATGCTTATTGAAGAACTTTCATTCCTTTGTGCAAAACTCTCCTCTGAAAATTTCCTGGAGCTTACTACTTTAGCTCCATTACTGGGTATCGGTATACTCTCCATTTTTAAAATCATCGTGGTGGCTTTCAAAAGAAGCAAAGTTTTTGAGCTGATCAAGAGTCTTGACGAACTATACCTTGAAATCTTAAGCGACGCCAATAAGAAAGCTTTAGTTATGAAAGACATTATCCTTGTTAAGAATCTTACGACTTATTATTTTATTTTGAATGCCATATTGATTTCCATTTATAACTTCTCTACATTGATACGGATGCTGAATGAATATTTTTCCAAAGGGACCGTAAGTTTCAGTTTGCCTTATGCTGTTCTTGTACCTATGTCCATCGATAATTGGCGAAATTGGATAATAGTTTACACTCATTCTATAATGGCTGGTAAGAATATTTTTTATACAAGGTGTAACAGAAAGGGTATATCAACCCTGAAGTATGTGATTCTGCCCAAGAAACTGAACAACTTTCCTTATGAAACATTGGTCAAAATACAAAAAAAATGATTACCTCCCCTATTAAATGCACTATCAGCTGATTCAGTCACTATCGGAGGAGAATTTTTTTTCATATTTCGACCTACGTTGATAAGGGAAATTTGTTCAAATTCATGGGCAGATTTACATCCTTCAGGGTTGGCCCTTTTTGTTACAGGTATAGTCGCTGTTGTTGTTTAGTGATGATTAGAAAAAAAAATTGCAATGACGGTTTGCTTAAAAAGTAAAACATTAAAAAAAAGTTAACAGACTACAAAACTGATGGTTTTACCATTATCGTTGCCAATAATAACAAACTATTCACCATCATCATCATCGTCCCAGCCCATCAGGTCATCCACTACTTGAACAAGGACAAACCAGTATTCAAAATAATTAAAAAATTTGAAAGGCTTGATGAAATAAGAGGAAGTCAGGGGAGCATATCAGGGTCGTAGCAGGCGCAGTCGTGACGTGAATTTATGTATGTGTGCATAAATTAAACCAACTTTCTCTTCTAAAGTTCCGAAATATAAAAGTCTGTTTGGTAAAAATTATAATCCTATACTATTAAACGAGCAATATTTGTATATATATATATATATATATCGAAATCGTTAAGCGGCCGAAACGATTTCGATGAAATTTACTACATAGGGGTTTTCGGGTGCGAAAAATCGATCTAGCTAGGTCATATGTCAGGGAAAATTAGTTTTCACAGTTTTTAGGGTTCCGTACCTCAAAAGAAAAAAACGGAACCCTTATAGGATCACTTTGTTGTCCGTCTGTCTGTCTGTCTGTCTGTCAAGACCCTTTATCTCACGAACGGGTAGAGGTAACAGGTTGAAATTAATACCATATATTAGGATCCATGAACCACACAAGATCTGAAAATTTAAATTTTTTACAACGACGCAATCAAAAGATATGGCATTTTATGTCCTCATCTCCATACATTTATTCAAAAATGAAAAACCTACAGGGTACTTCCCGTTGACCTAAAATTATGAAATTTGGCAAGAAGCTAGGTCTCACAGTACAAATAATGGGAAAAGTCTGAAATCATTAAATATCACAACTTTTCTCACAACTAATGGTAACCAATTGTGGTGAGCTCCCGTTTCAAGAACATTCATATAAGAGAGGGGTCAAGTTGGATGGTCGCTGAGGCGATTTTTGTTTTAGTTCTATTTAAAAACGGGAACACTAACAAACTTGAAAATTTGTGTGTTTACAGTGCATAAGCTATAAAATAATAACAAATAATAAAATTTGGTCAAGCGCGTGTCGGACTCAAAAAATCTAGCACATTAACTTACTGAAATTTCAACTGATACAATTATGTTTATGTGGTGGTACGGAACCCTCAGTGCGCGAGTCTGACTCGCACTTGGCCGGTTTTTATTAATTAATAATTTCTTTGCGCGTTTTAGTGCGTTTAAGAAACTTACAGCGCCATCTGTTGTTGAGTAGCATAGCTTGCTCAGCCGATGATATTTTATCTTTACAGAGCATAGCTCGGTTGCCCAGGTATTCTAGTCAGGTCAAGTAAAAATCGTTTATTCATTGTTGGATATTAATAGTAGATTAGTTAGCCAAGGGCTGTAAGACATCAATTGCAGCCCGAGATATTTAGGCGCACGAGTGCAGCGAGGGCGCCTATAGTTCGAGGGTGCAATTGATGCTTACACCCGAGCTAACTACTCTGCTTTACATTTCGATTGTGAGGTAAGTAGGTCCTACGAGTATTACCACCAAATTGTAGGTGACCAATTAGCACTCTAGAGTAATAATGTAGCTAGAAAAGCCCTAGGGCGGTAAGTAATTAAAAATTAAAAAATTCACTGTTTCAAAATTTAATTACTTACCGCCCTAGGGCTTTTCTAGCTACATTATTACCCTAGAGCGCTAATTGGTCACCTACAAGCCCCATTTGGGGGTAATAAGGACCTACTTACCGAATATGAGAGATGTAAAATCTCTTAATGACGTCAGCTAAACTACATCGCTTCACAAACAATGTGGCGCCATGGTGCGAAAAAAAACTACTAATAAACTAATATAAGCCTTTATTCTAAATACCATACTACAATTTTTCATTTGCCGCCGTCCATGTCAATTTGGACATAAGAAACTAAAAAATATTATTTAATAATTTATTGTTTAAGGTTTCATCTGTGCCCTGTACTTCACGACTGTTGACGCATTGTACTGCAATCTTTCGTCTCAAATTTGCAGTAACTTCAAAATCATTAGCAAAAATATGGAGCAACTAACTCCAGCCAATGCCCATACTTTGAGCGATATCGTCAAGCAACATCAGTTTATTTTGAAGTATGCCTTACAAAAATATCTAAGTATCGTTTTTAGGGTTCCGTACCCAAAGGGTTAAAACTGGGTCCCTGTTAATGTGCCTCCGATGTCTGTCCGTCTGTCTGTCAGTTGAAATTTTCACAGATTATTTCTGTTGCCGCTATAACAACAAATAATACATAAAAAAAAAACAAGAATTTAGGGGGTTGTTGTTACTAAAAACGTGTTTTTTAAGGCGTTTTTTGCTCGATTTTTGTTATAGCTCTAAAAAAAAATTAAAAAAAAAAAAAAAAAAACGGGAACACTTATAAACGAAAAATTATTTACAATTTTATTTTAGTATGTTCATAGTGCATTAGCTAAGCAATAACAAAGAATAATAAAAACTGGTCAAGTGCATGTCGGACTCGCACAAATTTAATACACTTCTGCGTGACTGCGCGTCCATAACTAAAACGGTATTTTTACCTGAGTGGTACAAAGCCTTCGGCGCGCGATTCCGAGTCGCACTTGGCCGGTAATTTTTTGACTTAATGTGTGTACCTACTTAAAAAGTTACTTTTTCCGCAGCCAGTTCAGAAGTTAAGGATATCCTATTGGAGGCTATATATAACCCATATGAACGTTTTTTACTTTATATCATATGATGGATCGATTTTCTTAGTGTCTAATTTATGTTCTTTCCGGACCAGGCGAGGTGGATGCAGTTTTTTTTGTCTACGAGGGGTTATCAAAAAGTAGTGAGAATGAACAACATGTTGAATGTAAAGTCTTTTGATGTTTATGAGTATCTATTAAAAATAATTTCAGTAAAAACAATTAGACAAAAACCTGGGCCATATTATTAATAAACGTAAAAATAATGAGGTAAACTTAAACACCACTCAGCAAACAACTTGAAAATTGAGAAAAACTAATATTGCGACGGATGTCATTTAAAAAGCTGAATTCTAAGAAGTTAACCACTATTCGTACATATCAGATTTGACCGACAGTCTACTAGCCATATTCTATCTGTTTTCACAATCGAAATAACATCGAAGACGAAACCTACACGGAAGCAAAATCGAAGTTTTAAAACCCATACAGAGAGTTGTTATTTGCAGGACCAAGGAAAGTTTTCTTTTTTAAGGCGATTGAAGCTTTGAAAACTGTGGAATTCAGGGCAGTGCCGAATGCAGGGAAAAGTGCATTACCAATTTTATCAATAGTTGTTTATTTTCTGGATCATTCTCACTACTTATTGATCGCCGTTATTGTCTTAACATTTTGAAAGTCTTTTAAAATTTGTAGTTCGTAATCTTAGATAAATGATTCGCTGCGCAGCGAATCATTTTTCTAAGTTCGTAATAATGTTTCTCAGACTAGCAGACGTACTGGAAGATATTTTTACAGCGCCAAACCTCTGCACTGTTTTGGTCAGTTCTCTTGAAATATGCGCTCTTGGATTCAATATCGTGGTATGTATTGTTTGTGTCGTTGAGGTATCTACAAGTATGATGATGTTTCCTAAACTTTGTGTTGTTGTTTAAGACTGGTGATTGGGCTAGTCTTCCGTTTTCATTCTTGTCCTTAGTATCAGAAATTCTTCAGATTCTGGTCATGAGCGTCTTTGGGGAGAACATCATTAGAGAGGTAATATTTAAATATATTTTTATATCGTATCTATAAAGGGTGTAAGGGACGGTGTACCGAAAACTGAAAGGGCGTGCTTAGTCAACGAAACTGAACAACTTTTCCAAAGAAACATATGTTGTAAATGAAAAAAAAATTCACCTCTTCATACAAATTGCCCACTCTGGTCGAACAGTTTGTATGGAGAGGTAAAAAAAAAGTGCCATTTCCCAACATGTGTTTCTTTGGGAAAGTTGTTCAGTTTCATTGACTGAGCACGCCCTTTCAGTTGTCGGTACACCGTCTCTTACACCCTGTATAATATCGGTTGTAGATACCAACTCCCGATAATTCAAACTGACGATTTAGGTGACAACGAACAACCTATTACTTTTCACTTATATGGGCCGCGGTACTTTTTTTAAAACGTCAATGAATTGTCACAAGTATTACAGATCAAAGTATAAAATAGAAGTGTCATGAAGTGATTCCACAGCTTCAGTTTTAGAAGTTCTTTTTTTACACTGGGGGTTTGCAGTTGCAAATAGGTGGTGTTCCCACTGTTCAGTTGAATGACATACGAAAACAAAATCCCACAGAAACTGCATCAGCTGATAGCGTATTTTATATATGTTTTTTTTTCATATTTTTCCCATGTTCCATGGGAAGAGCAATCACAGTTTACAGACACATATCCTGTAGAAAGCAAATGACCAAAGTGAAGACGGTAAAAAATGGAGACGGTAAAACGATACTTTTTATTACAGAGTACAGGAGTGGGCGATGCTGCATTACTCTGTGAATGGTACAACATGGAACCAAAGTACAAGAAATTGCTTCTTATAATCATCGCCAGGTTGGTAAATCTATAACATACAATACATTAACCTTGAAAGACCAGATCATTCTACAACTCGAAGAAGAGAAAAGAGTCGCTATTCAAAAAATAATTAAATATACGGGCGCGACTGACACGTGTGAAAGGAAAATAAGTTTTAGTTCCAATAATAAAATTAAATAACCTACTTATTCATGCACACCAAACTTTCATTTTAATTCGTAAGTCGTAATGATGAACACAGTTCTGCTTATTTATTTACAGATCGCAAAAACCACAAAGACTGACTGCTTATAAGTTTTCAACGATATCGTACGCTAGCTTTACAAAAGTAAGATGCTTTACCTATAAAAAAAAATAATATGAAAAATGTATACTGTCACAAATTTTCTAATGTTTTCAGATAATGAGCACGTCGTGGTCATATTTTACGATTTTGAAAACTGTTTATAAGCCAACAGATGTAGGACAAAGAGAATGAAGGAATAACTTGAGTATATTACTATGAAGTCGTCAACGTATGTATCTTCGTGAGCTCAAATTTTATTTCAATAGTGTATAAAAAAGAACTAACCACTTTAATTCTGTAATATTTAAATGAAATATAATTAAACTAGTTATCAATGCCTGCATAAAAGTTTTATTGGTTGTTATTACTTATCAGATCAGTGACCAATTACACAGATTCTTTACTTGAAAACATCATAAAGATTGTGTATTATTTTTTAATAAGGATAACTTCTGCCGGTGTCCAGTCTGTACATACCGCGTCTGAAAAATAGAAACAAGTTTTGAGTGTAACATAAAAAGTAAAGAAAAAATTCTTAGTATCTTGTGTGTCAGAAAACATCAAAGAGAATAATGACGTGCACAAATAAATTCCGATAACTAAAGACGAAGCCTCTACCTTCGTCAAGTACAATTTTTTTATTATTTTCTATGGTAGAAGGATTAAATAAAAATTGGCTTACCCAGTCTTGTTCAGGTCATCGTTGCCCATATTCAATGAGTTGCCTCTGCAAGTGTTCAAAGTAATCTGAGTAGTAGAAGAGCATCCGCGGCCAATCAAGTGGTTGCGCGTGACGGTCGCAGCAAACAGTTCCCAAGCACGATTGTGGTTGCAGAGGTTTAACAAACAACCGGGCTGTGAGTTTCCTCCATTAGGGAAGAAGTCGGCTTGGGCAATGGCAGATCCGATACCAAGACCGGCGACACCTCCATCGGTGTGGATAGCTTCTACGTAGCGCCCGTCGTTGGCGTTGAGACGGTCCCTGCTGTAGTTCCACAGAGGGCCGGCAGGATCTAAACCTAATAAAGAATGTGGAGCTTTGTTGACAATCGGATATCAACTTAGGGTTAATATCCTATACTATTATACGAGCAATATTTGTATATATATATGTATTTGTAATCGGTTTCTCGAAAACGGCGCTAACGATTTCGTTGAAATTTAGTATACATGGGTTTTTGGGGGCAAAACATCGATCTAGCTAGGTCTCATGTCAGGAAAAGTTTGTTTCCTTGGTTCCGATACCAAAATGGTAAAAAAAAGGAACCCTTATGGTGCCGCTCTGTCTGTCTGTCTGTCTGTCTGTCCGTCTGTCTGTCACACCTCTATATCTCAGCAACCACTTACGCTATCGAGCTGAAATTTGGAATAGTTTTAGAATATAGTTGCCCAACTTAATTGCACATGAAAATTTTTTGAAAAAAGTATGATTATTAATGTAAAGGGGGCCAAAATAGGGGGGGCCAAATTTCAAATTGTCGCTACTAGGTCGAGTGGGGTATCATATGAAAGGGCTTTACTTGTACATTTTAAAATATATTTTTGTATTTTTTTAAGTTTCTTAGTTTTCAAGTTATGATGAAAAATGTCAAAAAAAATACCATTCCCCCCCCCTTATCTCCGAAGTTTGAGTAAGGGAAAATCTGAATTAATTACAGTTGACAGAGGTTTATGTAAACTTTACAGCAAAAATAAAACGGTCTTTCTAAGTTGCACAGTTTTTCAGAAATCTGCAAAAAACCTTTACAAACAAATTTAGTTTTGCGGTCCTGAAAATGGACTTTATTGCTTCCAAAAATACTATAGGTATATCGGAACCCTCGGCGCGCGAGTCCGACTCGCACTTGACCGGTTTTTTTTTTTTAATTTCTTAGCGCGTTTTAGTGCGTTCAAGAAATTTACAGCGCCATCTGTTGTTGAGTAGCATAGCTTGCTCACCCGATGATATTTAAATCATACTGAGCATAGTTCGGTTGCCCAGGTACTCTACTATAATTGTAAATACCTGGGCGACCGAGCTTCGCTCTGTAATAGCTGCCTCAACGTTAAAATATCATCGGGTGAGCAAGCTATGCTACCCGCCAACAGATGGCGCTGTAGATTTTTGTCTAAAATGCAAATGCTTTAAAGCACGGGGAAAACTAATTTTCCAAGACATGAGACCTAGCTAGAGAGCCGTTTTCGTTTTCGTTTTTGGTGACTGACTGACTGACATATCAACGCACAGCCCAAACCGCTAGATCTAGAGATTCCAAATTTGGCACGTAGGTTCCTTATGAGGCCTAGGGGAGCACTAAGAAAGGGTTTTACAAAATTCCACCCCTAAGGGGGTAAAATAGGGTATGAAAGTTTGTATGAAAGTCCGTCAGTTTTGAAATTAGGATCTTCGAAATTTGTATTTAAGCTGACGACTAAAAATTAACATTTACGTGTCTCAGGGTTTTTCAAAATTCGACACTCTTAAGGGTGAAAAGGGGGATGAAGTTGAAAATTCTTGATTTTTAAAGTAAAATCCACATAATTTATTATTTAGGCATTAATGATGTAATTCTATGCAACGTTCATCACTGTTTTTGAAATTCCACCCCAAATTCAACCCCTAAAAAAGGGAAATGGGGTGAAAAAGTCTAAAAACCAATATGGGTATCGTTTGTATGGTTTATCGGGTCGCTGATTACGAAAACTACAACAATTTTGAAATCCAACGTGGTGGACGTTAAATACCATCATTCCCTTGGGATGGGGTTGGGGTGCGATAGGGTTGAAATGTGAATATGGGTGTCGTTTGTATGGTTTATCGGGACGCTGATTGCGAAAACTACAACAATTTTGAAATCCAACGTGGTGGACGTGAAATTCCATCATCCCCCTGGGGATGGAGTTGGGGTGCGATAGGTTTGAAATGTCTAAAAATCAATATGGGTATCGTTTGTATGGTTTATCGGGTCGCTGATTACGAAAGCTATAACAACTTTGAAATCTAACGTGGTGGACGTGAAATACCATCATCCCCTGGGGTTGGGGTTGCGGTGTGATAGGTTTGAAATATCTAAAAATAAATTTGGGTGTCGTTTCTATGTTAGGGATAGCGGTTAAATTGGCGTTAGGGGTAGGGATAGGGGCAGGGATAGGGAGAGGTAGAGGTAGAGAGGTAGAGAGATAGAGAGGTAGAGAGGTGGAGAGGTAGAGAGGTGGAGAGATAGAGAGGTAGAGAGGTAGACAGGTAGAGAGGTAGAGGTAGAGAGGTGGAGAGGTAGAGAGGTAGAGAGGTAGAGAGGTAGAGAGGTAGAGAGGTAGAGAGGTAGAGAGGTAGAGAGGTAGAGAGGTAGAGAGGGTAGAGAGGTAGAGACGTAGAGATGTAGAGAGGTATAGGTACAGGTAGAGGTAGAGGGAGAAGGAGGGGAAGGGGGAGAGGGAGGGAGAGAGGGAGGGGGAGGTGGTGAGGGAGAAGGAGGGGGAGAGGAAGGGGGGAGAGGGAGAGAGAGGGAGAGGGTTTTAGTTTTTCTCAATTACTTCTGCGAATTGGCTCTGTATTGAAATATTACATAAAGGTGTCTCTCATCTCTCTCTTTACATTTGTTAGTATACTGATGCTAAGTTCCTCTGTTCTGAATAATTTATGAGTAACGTCTGTATATTACGAGTATATAAAATTCAGCTGGATCTTGAATTATACTCATTGATTTGCGCAGGGTTAGTCCTGTTTTTCCTTAGTTTAAAATTACCCCGAAATGACGGGAAACCGGTAACAACATAAATACGAAATCCTCGCGAGCGAAGCCGCGGGCAACAGCTAGTATTTACATATTTACCTATTTAACAAGTTTATGTAATTTGTGATATTTTATACCTGTGACACGAGCGACGCGTCCTCCAAGCTGTCTTCCAGCGTTGCCAACAGCGTGAGCTCCCAGACTGAATCCAACCAGGTGCATCTGGTCAAAGGGTGCTCCGGTGGAGCGGTTCAGGAATTCCAGGAACTGGCCGATGCCTCGCCCAATGGCGGGGATTCCACGAGCAGCGGTGGCGTAATCCAAAGCTGCACGAAGCCTCCAGCAGACCACAATGATGTTCACGTCACTTTTGTCAAGATATGCTAGAGTGTATAAAAAATCTTATCAGATATTGCACCCTGTGCATTTTTTTTAACTTAAGAGCTAGATTATAATAGTAACTTTTTAATAGGGTGTTTTGAACCATCCTTTCAATTGTCTACTGGATGGCGCTGCAAATGAGCCGGTTTCGCAGCTAAGCGTCAACTGAGTATTCAAAGGTGCCGATAGATGGCGCTGAAGAGAGTTGCTAAAGAACTTAAAATAAATCTGTCGTAGATGAAGCGTGAAGTAAATAAACATCCTTAGGCAACACTTACATTTACTTAGACTACAGTTAGGAAAAAATAAGTTGACAGTTAAATTTTCCTACAACAACGCTATCTATCAAGAAAATTAAAACTAGTTTTTCTTTTTAAAAAACCGGCTCATTAGCACGAGGAAAAACCTTCATTGTGCGACCATGTAATCAGTATGGAAATGATTAAGTCAGTTTGATTGCATTTTTTTCTTATAAAAGATTTCATGTATTTACTACGTCTAAGAATAAATTACCAACAATGATTAGCGTACCACCCATCCACCCATCGACACTTTAAAAAAACGTAGTTGACAGACGTCAAATGTGAAAATAATGTAGCCTTAGACTATATAATACCTACTAATGTAGCTCGATCCGAATGACAGCAATGTGAGAGGACCTAGCGATATGTACTTAGACTATATAATACATATGTAAGATATTGGAAAGACATTAATGGCATCGTCGTGCGTCCTCTATAGTTTAAGAGGTGTGTACTTCTAAAATTATATTATGTCCTGCTTTAATTCATAACAAGCTACATTATTTCCAATGTAGTTCAGAAGTTACCTCGTCTAACAGTAGGGTTGGGCTCGGTGTACCGACTACTCATCCAACCGTGGACGATGACGACTGTGGGTACCCTGGGGTTGAAGTTGGATCGATTGATCGAGTTGGCGTTGTTCATCACAAGCTCTTGAGAGACCAACCGGTTTCTCCTGAAAACATCAAGCATTATCATACTGCATGAAAGAAGTACCAGAACTATCATTTAAATGTTATGTAAACTCAAGCAGTTAAGTTGCAACCCTGCTCCTTCCTATACCAGGATATAACCACTCTAGAACATGTGAATCTATCTATAAAACTAAATAACTTTTCTTGAGGGATTTAAAGTTGAATCAGAGTACCTACATGTGATTAACCTCCCAAGTAGTTATCTAACTAGTTAGTAGAAAAGTTGCTAAGTTTTTTGAGCAGATTCACTTTCTTTAGGATTGTTTGATGAATGAATCAATAAAAAGTATATCTAAAGGTTACCTTGTGAACAGCAGGTAGACATTGTTGTTTGGGTTTCTAGACATTTCGTCTAAAGCAGCATAGTCAGGTTCTGCCAACAAGTCTACTTTGTGCAAGTTTCCTTCGCCGTCGGGCATATCGATGAATCTAGGGTATCTGTCTTCAACCAGCGGCTCTTCGACGGGTATCGCCGAAGCGATGTACGCTAAAGTTTGAAAGACGACATTAGTTTCTTTTTAATTTATTTTACCTTTTTTTTTATTTGGGAGCCGGTCGTGTCTTACTGCAGGCCAAAGGCCTCCTTTCCGTATTTCCTCAAATCCCAGTTTTGGGCTAGCGATCGCACTTGGCGAGCGTGTTCGTTCAGCTTGACTCGCTATCTCTTTCAAGTTCAACCACGATGTCTTTTGGCGTTTGGCTACTAAGTGGGTGGCCTAATTGTTTTAGCCTAAAGTAGGATCGGCATGCGGGCGATATAACCTGCGAGTGCCCAATCCCCCATGAGATAAACGGCTTTTTGAGCTACATATCTGATTTGAGGGTCTGAGATCGTAGATTCGTATTTTGAACACGCCTGACGCTGAGTATGCTACGCTTTATTGCCTGTTGACGAACCTTGAGTTGGGACTTCTGAATGTCCGTCAAAGACCAAATCTGAGCTCCGAAGGTAATTTAATTAAGTATATTGTGTCATACGAGTGTACGAGAGATAAATCGAGCATCAAACACGGCTATAATACTATTATATTTAATATTGATCTCAATGTTTATATATTTATGTAAACATCTTCCTTCATAATATGTGATGTCCTCAATAAACAAAGAAAAATGTAGCTTATTTCAGGACATTTACTATAGTTCAAACCAACTTCAAGCTTGATTTTAAAAACTCTGCGTCGACTCTAACCTGACATCCCTTTTATAGGAATTTTAATAGAAACGGGAGCTCACCTTAAAATGGTTATGATTATTTGTGAGAAATGTTGTAATATTTAATAATTTTAGACTTTTTCCTTGACTTGTGCTATGAGAGTAACTTCATGCCAATTTCATTATTCTAGGTCAACAGGAAGTACCCTATAGCTTTAAGTTTGGGTTATAAATGTATGGAGATGGAAACATAAATTGCCGTATTATTTATTTATTGTTTATTACACACAAGAAAATACAATGAACAATATAATCTATGTTTATATATCTTTTGATTGTGTTGTCATAGAAGATTCGGATTTCCACAGCTCCAATGGTCTATAGACCTTAACATTTGATATTGATTATTTTCACATTGATACCTTTACCCGTTCGGGAGAAAATTTCCTGAGGCATCTGTTTTTTTAACCTTTCAGGTACGAATCCCTAAAATGTATCTCTTCGAGAACCTTTTGCCAGTAGAGTACCTCCTCTAAAGTGGATCAAAAATAAAAATAATGGACTTTTTATACGAAACCCACGAGCGGAGCGAGAAAGATATTGTATTCGTGAAAAATAGTAGATTTTACAACAAGTGCACAAAACGAACCATTATTAGAAACTTTTAGCAGCCCGAGCCGAAGGCGAGGGCTGATAGTAATGTCGAGGATAAAATGTTTTTTTGGACGAGTTATAAACTCTGCTTTTCACTTTGATTGCGAGGAAATAAAACGTAAAAGTACTCTCTAAATGTAACTGAAGAATGAGTTGTTCTGCTTTAGTGAAGAATATGTTGACGCATGGGGGGGTGCAGCAGGCCCGCGCGAAGGGCGTACACCACCGCGATTACTTTTTTTGCCCTAGTGCACAAAAATTCGATTTTGTGCAGCCTATATCCTGCACAAAAAAGCACTTTCAGAGCATGAGAAGTGAAAAAAAGTTTTTCTTATTTTCTCAAAAATATGTTCTATATCACTTAAACATCATAAAAAACAAGTCTCCCAAAAATGTCCGTCCGTCGGTCGGTCGGTCGGTCCGTCGGTCGGTCTGTCCGTCACGCTTTGGCCTAGCGGCTAAACGAATGGTCCGATTGACACCAGATTTTGAATTTAGGAGTTTCATTCAAATTCATCAAAGGGTTCTAAGTGGTTTCTTGCTCGCTCTCATTTTTAGGGTAGCTGTCATACAACGAAAATGAAAATTTTAAATTTTCTCAAAAACGGCTCATAGAATCTTGATGAAACTTTACATGACCAAGCATCTCCATGTAAGATATCTTGTGCCAGTATCAATTGATCTGTGTTATTTCATATAAGGGGTGTTCCTGTACAACCAAATCGTAAATATGTGAATTACCCAAAATTGGTTCCATTGAGTTTATTAAAATTTTCTAAAATTTTAATCCTGGATTGGTTGTCTACCTGACTGGATATTATTTATGATTTTTTTTCAGTAAAATTTAGTACACAGGGTGTACCAAAAACTGAAAGGCTTGCTCAGTAGACCAACATGTTTAGGGAAATTTAAAAAATCTCTATTCAAGTATCCTACGGTAGTATATAAAGGGTGTTCCATTACTACCAAAAGTTAAACGTGATTTACTCGAAATCGTTTGAGGTTTGTTTAATGTTTGACAATTTGAATTCTGAATTGATCTGTATATTTTTTCGAACATTTTTTTTGAAAAAACGTAAATAAAAGTTTGTATTTCCATACTATGTGTATGACATTACAAATTTAAGTTTGCGGTTGATAGTGCTGCTGTACCATTTATTTTTTCTAGTTTTTCCACCCATATTCCATATACACATCCCACATACAACAAAAGGAATCCTAGTATGCCCTAAAACACATAAAATCCAAGTGCGGGGATCAGTCCGCATCTACTGTTTTTTTGTTTGTTTTTGCTAATAAGGAGTTTTTATTATTATTTATTATTATATAATAAGGGGGACGCCCTTTCACCTATTCTGTTCAATTTGGCTCTCGAACACATCATCCGAAAAGTTTTACTGATAGATGGGGGAGTAGAGTTGAATGGAAAGCACAAAATTGTAGGGTATGCCGATGACCTTGCGATCCTTGGGCAACGTGAACAAGAAGTTATTGAGATGACGGAGATACTGGAGGAAGAGGGGAAAGGTTTAGGTCTCAGAATCAGCCGTGAGAAGACTGAATACCTTCACATGAAACGATACAAAGACCCAAGAGCAAAAAGAAAAGACCTTCATGTGAATGGCATAACCTACAGGGGTGTCAACAAATTCAAATATCTCGGGTGCACGATTACTGACAAAAATCAGAGGGAAAACGAAATTGACATCCGCATAGTGAACGCCCTAAGATGTACCGCAGCCCTTCACAAGGTGTTAGTGTCCAAGTTGATAAGCAGAACTACTAAAATTCGGATTTACAAAACAGTCATCAGGCCGATTTTAATATACGGGTGCTAAACTTGGACGCTAACTTTGAAGGAGGAAAATAAACTCTTAGTGGCAGAACGTAAGATAATTCGGAAGATTCTGGGACCAACAAGAGGAGAAGATGGGGAATGGAGGCGGAGGTACAATCGGGAGATAGAAGAACTAGTGTCCGAGCCGAACATCATCGGAGAAATAAAATCTTTCCGACTTCGCTGGCTAGGACATGTGGAGAGGATGGGAGAGGATCGAGCCGCAAAGAAAGCTTATCTTGGCCAACCTTCTGGGCGTCGTACGGTGGGGCGTCCAAGATACCGCTGGAAGGATGAAGTCGCCAAAGACCTGAAAGAGCTGGAAGTGCCCGTCTGGTCAGATTTGGCACAGAATAGAGACGAATGGCGTACTTTGATGTCGGAGGCCAAGATCCACTTCGGGTCGCTGAGCCAGCGAAGTAAGTAAGTATTATACAATAATTATAAACAAAGTGTGTGCCCTATACGAGTATAAAAAATTATACGTAAAATTAAACCACGAATAAACTTACCCGAGGCTACGACAACTAAAAACAACGCAACTTTCATGGCGCGGAATTGCACAGTTTATACTCGTATATGTTAGGTGAAGTTTCGCATATTTATACTGTTCGCCAGGATATCAGATTATACAGATATAATAGCTTTTTAATCCCATCCATCAGGAAAATATACCTACCATAATATTATTTTCTGATATAATTATCTTTATAAATCTGTTAATATTATCTTATTATATCTTCATTCGTAATGCTACCTGTACAAAATTGTATAACAATTAGTATAATGACGCGGACTATGTTAAGTAACCAGATGCTGCCAATTGCAGTCACTTTTACAAACAATGAGCATAAAAAATTTAAAAATAAACTGAAGAACTTGCTAAACCAGCCGGGATGTAAAACTTATAACTTAAGCTGTATATCTGTGTTTAAAAATAGTATTTAGCGCAGATAAACCCAAGAGGTTTGCGTGCTAACGATGTCAATTATATTTTGTAATTCTGTGCCTAAAAAAGAAATAACAAAAAAAAACATATATGTCGCAGGCAGCTTTTGTGATTCGCCGCTTTACATAATGACTAGGTAATTTTACAAAACGGCACGTAATTCTTTTCTGGTCTTTTTGTGGTCACAAGAGATCGGTTTGGTTGGGTTTGGTTTGGCTAACGTACCTTAAATGCACTACTGGTCAAAACCCATTTACAATCTGCCGAAGCCGTTTGACAATCCGGCCGCTTAGCGGAATTATACGATATAACATTGCCTGCGACATTTATTCAGCAACATAGGGATAGGTGGCTGCCTTGACAAGAAATGCATTTAGATTAAGTATTTTATTTGTTTGATGTTGAAGGTATAATTGTAACTTATATTGGCTATCCTTAAACATTTGCAGTGATAAATAAAAAAAAACAGGCCTTTTCATACTACAGCGTAACAAGTCCATACCGCGTTTCAGAAACTTAGTGGCGCCATCTAACAGAGGGTACTGTTGTGGTGTTAGAAGGGTGTTACAGTTATGTGAAGAGCTGCATAAATATGTTATTTAATAATGTCAGATTTTTTTCCTTTGCTTGTGCTTCTTGCCAAATTTCATTATCCTAAGTCTACTGGGAAAACTCTATATATAGGTTGTGGTTTGGTGCATAAATGGCCGTAGCTTTTGATTGTGTTGTAGAAGCTTGGAATTTGCCTAGCTTTAAGGATCCATAATCTTTAATAATTAACATTAATTTTAACTTCATACATTTACCCGTTCGGGAGAAAAAAGGTCTCGACAAACAGGCAGACGGAAAACAAAGTGATTCCGTTGATTTTTTTCCTTTTGAGGTAAGGAACCCTAAAAAGTAAGATTTAACCACAGATTAATAACAGAGCATTGGAAAAACATGTCACACAACATAAAACCACGCCCCCCCGCGTCCAAAACACCTTTGTGAAAGATAAAGGAACTAAACCTCGTCCCTAGATATCAATTATTTTAATAATTAATTTAAAAAGATAACAACTGCATCAGTGCTTCAAAAGCCTTCAAGGAAGAGAGGCCTTAATATGAGGTGTTTAGTATTACTTTTCGTTGGTGTGATGGGTATGTAACTTTTATTTATCGAAGTCTAAAAATCCTCTATCGTATTTTTATCCCGCTTTTTTTATAATACTTGTAGTTTTGTAATATCTGCCGTTACAAGTAAAAAAGAACACTGCATGCACTTTCGATCTTGATCAAGTTAAAAGCTGGAAAGTTCCCTCTTGATTTGGAACGCCGCGCCGCCACCATATTAGTAAATAAAGACGAATCCCATATTCCATAACATATCCATAACTTGTGCTGAGGTCATAAATATAATAATAATATATCAAGAAAAACATGCAAGCCTTGTTTGTAACTCCTCTTGTAATTTTACAGCCGTTTTGGCGGTGTCGGCTGATATCTCTCCCGAGGAGCTGAAGCTATATCCTCGGTTCATTGAGATGCCGGATGGCGATGGAAATCTTCACACCGTAGACCTCCAAGCTGAGCCTGACTATGAACTACTTGCAGAAGTAGCCAGAAACCCTGCTAATAATGAGTACCTCTTGTATACTAGGTAAACTATGTTCTGACTATATTTTTCACATTTAGCTACAAATGCCATGAGTGATCAAGATTTGATTCTTCCTAATCATGTTTATATAACTTTGCCTGAATCTGTTTCTACCACCTTTTCTCGCAGGCTTTCCGTGATAAAAAGTTAAAACTCTTGGTACACGCAAAATGCATAATATGTGGAACTAGTAAAATGACAGGTTTTTGCTAGTAATCACGAGTGACAGAGATAGACCAGAGATTTGCTTGCGCGGTTTTGGCCATTTTGGCCCCATCCTAGCGTTACGTCTCTGAATAACACCCTGTAATGTCACAGACCTTAGGTCACAATACATAATGTGGCATATTAAAATAAAATTGTATTTATTTCAGGAGAAACCCTACATCAGCCCAACGACTAGTGATTAACAACGCCAATTCAATCCTCTCATCAAACTTCAACCGCAACTGGCCGACAGTTGTAGTTGCTCACGGGTGGCTTAGCAACCAAAAAAGCTCTTTAAATCCGGTTATTAGAGATGGTATGAGTGTTTTCGTTTTATAATATGTATAAGTTGATCTAAATGGTTCCAACATGAGGACAAACTATAAACGGAAGTTGCTCTGCCCTCTATACAAGACATAGGAATCATTGCACTTACACGTCATTGACTGTGGTACGAGTACTCTGATGAATGACTTAGCCGGAGTAGATGACAGTAGCACGTCCAAGGAATCACTAGAACTGACTCTAATGCAATGAAAAATGAACAACATCAGTTGATGAATTCTTTTAAGCGTTCATCATCAACAGTCGAAAGTCAAAACAGAACTATTTCTAACAGCAAAACATCATCTCTTGCAGCATATTTACGTCGCATGGACGCAAACGTCATTATTATTGAATGGCGCCGTCTGGCCATGTCTGACTACATTACTGCAGTGCGTGGTGTACCTGCCGTTGGCAGGGGCCTGGGAGACTTCCTTAACTTCTTGCACCGGACCACTGGAGCCCCATACGAAAACATGCATCTGGCTGGTTTCAGTTTGGGCTCCCATCTTGTAGGAAATGCTGGAAGGCAGACAGGAGGGCGAGTTGCACGAGTCACTGGTAAGAATCATTTTGTCAAGACCTCCTGCTGGAGGATTGCTTTCATTATCACATTTAGTACTTTCATTATCACGTTTAGTAACATAACAAAAAAGAATCAATCAAAATATAATCCGGTTTCACTTGAACCTGACATTTAGATAACTGAGATAGGGGTGGATTAATTAGTTTGATTGTTTTTATTTCGATAGGTTCATTGTTGCTAAAAGTTCTTATCATCATTTACAAAGATATGATAACATGAAATGATAATTTTTGTATGACCTTAAGCAGAAATAAATACTTCGTGACTCATAGAATGGTAACTCATGGTATGGATAACCTTATAAACTAGGTACCTGTAAAAAACTTTCAGGGTTGGATCCAGCTGGTCCCTTATGGAACTACAACTCTGACCGCATCAACCGCAACGACGGAAGATACGTTGAAGGCATTCATACTGATGGTGGTTACACCGTGGGCGGTCTAGGCCTTGGCACACCTATCGGCGACGCTGACTTCTTCCCCAATGGTTTGTTAAGAAAATGAAACACGATATTCCCTATCCTTGTGATTGCTCTTTTATGGTTAGGTACATTACAAGTTTTTTGATTAGAATAAAACTTAAAACTAAAATTAGACAAAGTTTTTCCAAAAGTCATTTAGTTCTAAGCAATATAAGTAACATTGTATCTTTGATTTTGATAGGTGGCATCTCAATGCCGGGCTGTTTGACCAATATCTGCAACCACAACAGAGCTTGGGAGTACTTCGCAGCAACAGTGACCCACGACCATCTAGTTGGGAACCGCTGCGACAACAACTGGCAGGTCACGTTGAATAACTGCCGGGGACCCCAGCTGAGAATGGGCAACAGTGATTTACGTAAATCAGGGTACGATATTTCATATAATTTTCTGAATATGTCTTAGTCTAATGGCGCAAAATTGTAATGTGTAGATATATAGTCCTTGGGCCATATAATATATCGGTATAATTTAGCGGTATCGATTTTCCTTCTTATCACAGTTAGATAGGTTTATTACGATGTCAACTGATTGTTTATTCTTAGGATGTTAATAAACTATGATTGCTGTCTCAATGTGGTAGCTGACCCAAACAGCAGCCAATCCAAGACTTTAAATGTTACTATGGGTATAATTAAATGTTTCAAATTTTCCTTTTCACAGAAATTAGTAGGAATATAAGGTTGTTAGAAAACCAATATTGTATTGTCATTCCAAAGCCGTGTAGCCTTCTGTACTATTTATTTCTTTCCTCTATGACTATACTTACTAATCTGGGGTCGTAGCTTGGGGAATGATAATGGTGAATTTTATAATGTCAACTGTATCTTTTTTAATTTTTTTTTTATTGTCAATGGGCTTACTCTATATATTTCTCTCTGTATATTTTTTCTTTTAAAATCAATGTCTGTATGTGTGCTTTAAATTTGTCATATGTACTGTTTCAGTAAAGTCAACTGTTGAAGAAGTAATAGCAATCATGGTTTATTGAAATCCTTATATACCTACCAAATTGTCGTAAAAAGGAAAATAGGATCCTCCCAATTATACTGTTTTCTCATTTTTGGCTCGGTGGCCATACTTTAATAGAAGAGTACACCTAAGTAGATAATTTCTTTCCATTTCAGTCATTCAAATCGGTTACAATAATGCAAGATTTTATAAAAACAACAACAGAAAGTTTGATAAAAACATCGAGTTTGTTTGTTAGTTTTTTAATATTGTATGTCTTTTTCAGAACTGGCATGTACCGACTAGACACGAGAAGGAGCTACCCGTTCTGAAAATAGTAAAGAGTAATTTATTTATACGAGATCATTGCCCTAGCAACTTCTTAAGAATGAAAAGATATCCACGCCTCTCTGTCCTCAGCAATCCTCTTCACCTCCTCATACGACATGACGCTGGCCTTCTCTTTTACTTGGTCTGTGAATCATATCCTTGGTCTACCTATACCTCTCTTTCCTTCAACTTTTCACAATTTTTTTATAAATTCATCTTGCCTTTTCTAAATACCTGTAAATTTAAATTTATGAAAAATAAACTGTTTGTTAGTATTGTTTCTCTATAAATAAAGGGTGTTAGAAACAGGTTTTGAAAACTGAACAAGCACGATCAGTCAGCTGAACAACTTCCAGTAGGTAAATAACATTTCAAGAAATTTAAAAAAAATTACTCCTACAATATTGCAAACTTAATTTACGAATTGTATAAAGAGGCCGTTTTTAGGGTTCCGATACCAAAATGGTAAAAAAGGAACCCTTATGGTGCGACTTTGTCTGTCTGTCTGTCTGTCACACCTCTATATCTCAGCAACCACTCATGCTATCGACTTGAAATTTGGAATAGTTTTAGAATATGGTTTCCCAACTTAATTGCACATAAAATAATTTAAAAAAAACTAAGACTTTTACTGTAAGGGGGGCCTTAATAGGGGGGGCAAAATTTCAAATTGTTGTTACTAGGTCGAGTGGGGTATCGTATAAAAGGGCTTTACTTGTACATTCTAAAACATATTTCTTTACGACTCTTAGTTTTCAAGTTGTCATAAAAAATTACAAAAAAAATACTATTCCCCGCCCCCTTATCTTCTAAGTTTGTCGATAGAAAAATCTGAATTACTTACAGTCGATAGAAGTTTATGTATATATTACAGCAAAAATAAAACGATTTTTCAAAGTTGCACAGTTGTTTAGAAATTTGCAAAAAACCTTTACAAACAAATTCAGTTTTGCGGTCCTAAAAATCGACTTTGTTCCTTCCAAAAACACTATAGGTATATTGGAACCCTCGGCGCGCGAGTTAGACTTGCATTTGACCGGTTCTGTGTTTCATCTATACTGAAAGTTGTTCAGTTACGTTGACTGATCATGCCCTTACCATTGACGTAAGAAAACGCGCGCTCCAAGCCTTGCGCGTGGGTTTCCAAAATCATTGCGTATAATAAAAATATGGAATATTTTATGCCATGTTTGTTTCATTGATCTTCAGCCAAATTTTCATTAAAAAATATTCAAAATGGCGACCACTTATAATTTTCTTACCCTAAATCGATGCGTATTTTTTTAAAAATTCTTAAACAACCAGACAATGATGTGCACAAACAGTTAAATTAACCCCGATCCCCAACCCAACCATATTACACCGGTTTTTGTTGTCCAAAAGTAATAATTCACATCGGTTAGGAGGAATAGACGAGCCTAATAGCTAATTGTTGTTATAAGTTTATAAACAACTTTGTTCAGAACACCAATAAAACACAATAGGTATTATTTAAAGGTTTTTAACCGATTTCGTGATAAAGAAGGTTCAATAACCAGTACAATTTCTCATAATCGCCAAAATGCAATGGTAAGGTAAGATGGAGTAAGTGGAACATGCAATCACAGAAGGTAGTGGGTTACTGTTTTTAGCCGACGTTGCACAAAATTTAATGTCGGGCCACGCGCAGTACAGGGTTTTGTAGGATTTTTTATCGCAAAGCACGTTTTGGGCGGTCCCAGAAATATTCGACCTTACTTACTTACTGGCAGTTTTTATTTGATTAAATACTCTTTTTAGGAAGCGTGAACATTAAGAAATTTAAATTTAGAATTCGAACGCGCTAGGCCATTTGGCATTTGTTCTGAAGCATACTTAGTGAATGTTGTCATCGAATTTTTCGATAATGGATAAAATTGGTGATCGTTACGTAATTCAATACTTTTATTTGAAAGGTCTCAGCCCAACTAATATCAAAGTGGAGCTTGATTCTACTTTGGGGGAGTCTGCTCCTTCATTTACAACAATAAAATATTGGGTGGCAGAGTTCAAGCGCGGCCGCTCGAGCTGCCAAGATGAACATCGCAGTGGACGACCAAATGAGGTGACTAATCCAGAAATAGTAAAAAAAATCCACAAAATTGTACTGGATGACCGTCGACTGAAAGTACGCGAGCTAGCAGATATGGTAGGCATTTCAAAAAGTGCAGTCCATCGTATTTTAACAGAAAACTTGGACATGAGAAAGCTATGCGCAAGATGGGTGCCGCGATTACTCACAGTAGAACAAAAACAGCGCCGTGAGGATGTGTCAGTCGAATGTTTAGCAAAATTTCGCAGCAACAAAGCCGAGTTTTTGCGTCGATTTATCACCATGGATGAAACATGGGTTCATCACTTTACACCTGAGACTAAGGAACAGTCAAAACAATGGACTGAAAGAGGAGAATCAGCTCCAAAGAAGGCAAAAACAGTTCCATCGGCAGGAAAAGTCATGGCTTCAGTTTTCTGGGACGCGCGTGGCATAATTTTTATAGATTATCTTCCAAAAGGAAAAACCATTAATGGCGAGTATTATGCCAACTTATTGCAGCGTTTGAGTGAAGAAATAAAGAAAAAACGGCCTCACTTGTCAAAGAAATAATTTTCTTACCCTAAATCGATGCGTATTTTTTTAAAAATTCTTAAACAACCAGACAATGATGTGCACAAACAGTTAAATTAACCCCGATCCCCAACCCAACCATATTACACCGGTTTTTGTTGTCCAAAAGTAATAATTCACATCGGTTAGGAGGAATAGACGAGCCTAATAGCTAATTGTTGTTATAAGTTTATAAACAACTTTGTTCAGAACACCAATAAAACACAATAGGTATTATTTAAAGGTTTTTAACCGATTTCGTGATAAAGAAGGTTCAATAACCAGTACAATTTCTCATAATCGCCAAAATGCAATGGTAAGGTAAGATGGAGTAAGTGGAACATGCAATCACAGAAGGTAGTGGGTTACTGTTTTTAGCCGACGTTGCACAAAATTTAATGTCGGGCCACGCGCAGTACAGGGTTTTGTAGGATTTTTTATCGCAAAGCACGTTTTGGGCGGTCCCAGAAATATTCGACCTTACTTACTTACTGGCAGTTTTTATTTGATTAAATACTCTTTTTAGGAAGCGTGAACATTAAGAAATTTAAATTTAGAATTCGAACGCGCTAGGCCATTTGGCATTTGTTCTGAAGCATACTTAGTGAATGTTGTCATCGAATTTTTCGATAATGGATAAAATTGGTGATCGTTACGTAATTCAATACTTTTATTTGAAAGGTCTCAGCCCAACTAATATCAAAGTGGAGCTTGATTCTACTTTGGGGGAGTCTGCTCCTTCATTTACAACAATAAAATATTGGGTGGCAGAGTTCAAGCGCGGCCGCTCGAGCTGCCAAGATGAACATCGCAGTGGACGACCAAATGAGGTGACTAATCCAGAAATAGTAAAAAAAATCCACAAAATTGTACTGGATGACCGTCGACTGAAAGTACGCGAGCTAGCAGATATGGTAGGCATTTCAAAAAGTGCAGTCCATCGTATTTTAACAGAAAACTTGGACATGAGAAAGCTATGCGCAAGATGGGTGCCGCGATTACTCACAGTAGAACAAAAACAGCGCCGTGAGGATGTGTCAGTCGAATGTTTAGCAAAATTTCGCAGCAACAAAGCCGAGTTTTTGCGTCGATTTATCACCATGGATGAAACATGGGTTCATCACTTTACACCTGAGACTAAGGAACAGTCAAAACAATGGACTGAAAGAGGAGAATCAGCTCCAAAGAAGGCAAAAACAGTTCCATCGGCAGGAAAAGTCATGGCTTCAGTTTTCTGGGACGCGCGTGGCATAATTTTTATAGATTATCTTCCAAAAGGAAAAACCATTAATGGCGAGTATTATGCCAACTTATTGCAGCGTTTGAGTGAAGAAATAAAGAAAAAACGGCCTCACTTGTCAAAGAAAAAAGTTTTGTTTCATCAAGACAACGCTCCAGTCCACACATCTGGCATTGCAATGGCTAAAATCGAAGAATTAAAATTTGAATTGCTTCCCCATGCACCTTATTCACCAGATTTGGCCCCGTCAGATTATTTTCTGTTCCCAAACCTAAAAAAATGGCTCGGCGGGAAAAGATTTTCGAGCAACATAGAGGTTGAGTCGTTGGTTAATGGCTATTTTGAAGAGTTTGACAATTCCTACTATAGACGTGGCATTGAAGCTATAGAGCACCGCTGGGAAAAGTGTATCGAGCTACAAGGAAGCTATGTAGAGAAATAAATATAGTTTGTCCCATTTATTTTGATTTTTCTTGGTTAGGTCGGCTACTTCTGGGACCACCCTCGTATTTAGTTTTTCATTACGTTCATAACATAAAGTTTTTACCTCCTAATGCTCAGCGAGGTCCTAGAGCATGATTGCCATTGCTAGTTTTATTGTTTCAAGTATTTCGGCTATAGCTCATTAACACGTAATAATTAATTAATTAATTATCTCTGATAGTTTTCCTTTTAATTTCATCATATTGTGTTTTTTTTTCACATTTCCATTAACAACTGTTTAGCTGGACAAAAAATTGTGCTGTCAAGCTAAATATTTCACAAACGAATCCTTAAATCGAAAAATTATATATGAAGACTCACATTGTTTTTCAAACAGCCATGTAACGTCACCCCACACAATGAGGTAAACAAGAAAAAAAAATCACCCCCACTTTACTTGTATAGAAGGTACGCTTAATGAATTTTATTTTCAAGATTTTATTTAACCCCTTTGTCAACATGGATGAAATGTATGACCATACTAAATAACAACTTTCTAGTACTAAGGGTCTCTGAACTAAGCCGTGGACAGACAGACATACAATTATAGATAGATGGACATGACACATGACGACTACGGAACACAAAATATATAAAGTGAGGAAAAGATAAATTTAGTAAAAAGTATAAACATTTAATTTTAAAAAGTAATTCAAATACAAGATCATTTCAGCATTCTATTAATAAGGGTATCTCCTAGATGTGTTAACACGGAACCTTCCAGATCTGAAAACGTTAAAACATTAAGTGTAAATAAAAATTCAAAAAAAAACTAATATGCATCACATACATTGACACATATTTCTAACGTTTAATCAGGGAAAAAGCAATAGCAACTTTCAACCTAGTAATGAACGAGATATTTTTGACATTATGCCCCACTGTGCGTCTCCGTCACATTCTGCCGGGCTACACCACTTCGGTTATGGTACCTATAAGTATTTGCTTGAATGGTGCCAAGTTTCATCTCAGCAGGTTTTGCGCAGAGCACCCCGAACAAACTTGGCCTTGGATCTTCTACTAGAAGATACGAGTACAAACAAAATTTAAAGGGCACGGCATCTCCAGCAGCAGCGTTTAAAACAGGTCATTTGTTTGTGCTCTCTTTAACTGTAAGAAAAACCACCGAAGTCGTGGGCAAAGCTACAAATTTTTAATATACGTACCCTCTCTTGTTCAAGTCAGCGTTTCCTAAGTTCAGCCGCTTTCCAGTACATCTGTTGAGAGACAATTGCAGGTTGGACGTGCATTCATTGCCAACAAGGTGGTCATTTCTGACGGTGGAGGCGAAGACCTCCCACGCACGGTTGTGATGGCAAATGCTAGTCAGGCAACCAGGCTGAGAGTTGCCTCCGTTAACGTAGAAGTCCACGTTGCCAAGGTCAGAACCGATGCCGAGGAAATTGCCATCGGTGTGGATGGCCTCAACGTAGAGAGCGTCAGCTGCACTTAAGCGATTCGAGTTGTAGTTCCATAGAGGACCAGCGGGGTCCAAACCTGTAGACAAAGGATATTTTCATTAAGTTTTACATTTTTGCTCACTTGTAACATAAAAAACTCACTAAACAATATTTAATTGAGTAAATCAGCTATTTATCTCTAAGAAAACTTCTTGAATTTTTTTTTGTGGGATGACTCCACTGGATGTCTGCATTGATTGCGAGAGGCATTTAGATCATCGCTCATCATCGGCATCGTAATATTGTATTGACCTTTCAACCAGTATCTTTCCTTGGGTCACCATTCTCGTTTACCGTCAAGAACGTATTTGGACTAGGTGGCTGTTTAAGTCCCACTTGAGTTTAGACAGCATTTTAACAAAGATCAGCTACGCCTTCTTTAGAACGGATCGTTTTGTCCTAACATCCACGGTTATAACTGAAATACTATACATGTCAAATCCTTACCAGTAATCCTAGCAACCTGTCCTCTGAGCAAGCGACCAGCGTTGCCAACGAGATGGGCGCCGAGACTGAAGCCTACCAGATGGAAGTTGCTGTAAGGGGCGCCGGTGTTAGAATGAAGCCACTCCAGGAACTGTCCCAAGCCACGGCCGACGGCGGGAACACCAGTGGCAGCGGTGACGTAGCCAGAGAGAGCGAGGCGACGCCAGTCCAAAACGATGACATTCACGTCAGCGTTATCGAGGAAAGCTAAATGAAAACAACAACTTTAGCTTAAAGCATCATTAATGGTGAAAATAACTTAACTATCTAGAAGTGAACGTTGCTTTGTTTTAAAATTAATAAAACTTGCACTTAAGTATATTTCAGGAATAAAAAAAACTATATCCAGAGGTATTATTTTAAATGAATCATGGTTTAAGCAAAAGGAACGATAAAGACTCATTTTAGGGTATTGACGTAAGGAATTCGTACTCACCCTGTACTAAAAGGGAATTTAACCCTGACTCCTGGTTCCCAAGCCAGCCGTGAGCAACAACCACTGTCGGCTTCCAACCTTCGTAACCAGAGTTCCAGATCGTTGACGAGTCCAAGAATACCAGCTCGCGGCCATTTGCACCGTTCCACCTGAAAAGTATTTTAATGATTGTTTATCACTCGCTTCGTTTTACTTAGTAGATAAAAAAATATTTTTTGTAGCTGTCTACCTACATTAAATAGTTATTCATGATTAATCAGTCCACATCAGAATTTTATTTCCGTTAGTTAAATACCTACCTACATAAATTGGCAGCTGCGTTATGGTGGTAGATATAGGTGTAATCCTCAGAAAGGATCCGCTTAGATAATATACTAACAATATAAACATATATTTGATAGTTAACCACTATCTTTTCTAAGGACTTTTTAAGTATGAGAAATTAAAAATATTAAACATACCGGGTGTACAGCAGGTATCTGTTGTTGGCAGGGTTTCTGGTAACTTGCGAAAGGAGTTCAAAGTCCTGTGGCTCTTCCAGGTCGACCTTGTGCATCTGATTATCATCACCGGGTACTTCCACGAACCTTTGGTACTCCGCAGTGGGCACTTCGTTCTCGAGAGGTACCGCACTGGCATACACTGAAAGTGGAAATAGGGATTACTGCAGATCAATGTTCCTCCAGTGGTTTGTAATATTCGTGACTTTCTTGGCAGTGGAAAGTTCACTCTTGTTGGTAACATCAGCTGCCTTCTATTCGTAAAAGGTAAAAACGTGGGCGTATACTGAGACGCAGATGGTGCAGCGCAGCACAGAAGAGCATTTCTGTCCTTTAGCTTTCTTCGTAATAAAGTTAAAGGAAGGACCAGTCCAGAGTCTCACTATCTGCCTACCCTAATGGTTGCCAGTGGTTGGAGGCGTCGCGTCGTTGGCTGTACAGCATATAGCTGTTTTAGTAAGAATCTTGAAGCAGTTTGTTTAATCCCACCGTTACTTTAGTTTGAGTCATTGTCTATTTCAGATTTTCAGGCTGGTCTGCTTTAGCTAAAGCCCCTGACTTATATCTGGCAAATGCTTTTTAGTATCTCCACAAAGTACTCTATATGAGCAATCACTCTTTTATGTCTTAAATATCATCATTATATCCAAACAAACAAGCCTGAAAATCTGAAATTGAAAATTTGTTTGTGATATTATCATGCTGATATTCAGGCCAAACAAAAGTAATTGCTGGTGATGGAGTAGCATAAGATGATACTTAAAAAAATTGCCAGACGAGAAAGTCCGCCGCCGGGGCTTTAGGCTAAAACTCTATGGCTAAAACAGACCAGTTTGAAAATCTAAAAAAGGCCTCTTGATCACCGGGCTCCGGTCTGGAAGATCTCACATGTTATGATCCTCTACTCATCCCTTGTCTACTAAGACAACTCGTTTTCTCACTGATTATCACATAAAAAAAACTTTCTCAGCTTCCGGTCCATTACGAGAAAGTTGCTGAGATGACTATCTACCTAATACTATTATTGAATCTAAGAAGCTCGGTATAGTGAAACACGATAAAGATTGAAAATAGTTAAACCCCTTAAAGTTAATTACAATAAATAATTTTAGGTGTTGATAATATACCTGCCATGGCGACCACAAAAAGTAGCACAGAGGTCTTCATATTACTAAAGACTATGGCAATCTACACAAAGATTTTGCCTCTGATTCCGTTTTATATCTTCATCGGGCCACAGATAAGCTGCCTTAGGATGTGGATAATAAAATTGTTACTATGAATAACTAAATAATCCGTTATTTTTATGTGATAAACAGATTAATAAAAACAAATAAAAAATAAAGAAAGAAAGTTCAATACACTGGAATGATCGAAGACTTTTGGTAAAGTCGAACCTAGGTTTGACAAAATACAACAAAAAGTACATATGTTAAATTACAAACACAAAAAAAGATCGACTACACGCAGTGTATGTTTCCGTAGTTGCGATAAGAATCATTATTGTTAAGCAAGTTTAGATTTTTACTTTCGAGCGGAGCGAGAAAGGTATTGTATTCGTGAAAGAAAAAGATTTTCTAATTTTGTCAAAAAAGTGTTCTATATCACTTATACACCATAAAAAACAAGTCTCCCAAAAATGTCCGTCCTTCGGTCGGTCGGTCGGTCGGTCGGTCGGTCGGTCGGTCGGTCGGTCGGTCCGTCGTTCGGTCTGTCCGTCACGCTTGGGCCTAGCGGCTAAACTAATAGTCCGATTGAAACCATATTTTAAATTTAAGATTTTTATATAAATCTATCGAAGGATTCTGAGTGGTTTCTTGCTGGCTCTCATTTTGAGGGTAGCTGTCATACAAAGAAAATAAAAAAGTGCAATTTACGCAAAAACGGCACAAACGATCTTGATGAAACTTTGCATGACCAAGAATCATCGTGCAAGGTATCTTGCGGCAGTATCCACTTGTCTGTGGAAGTTCATATAGGGGGTGTTCCCTTATTACTAAAATGTGAAAATGTGATTTACTCAAAACTGGTTTCATTGAGCTTATTTTAATGTTTTATAATTAGGATTCTGAATTGGTTATCTACGTAACTGGATATTCTATTTGATTTTTTTTGCAAAAACTGTAAGGGCTTTGCTCAGTAGACTGGACTGAACAACTTTGAACTAAAGATATATCGGAACCCTCGGCGCGCGAGTCCGACTCGCACTTGACAAGTTTTTTTTAATCGAGCTCATCAAAAGTCCAAATTATCGTGGTAAGAACCCGTCCCAAAAAAACTCCACCATGTAAAATCGACTGCCCTTAACAGACATAATTTTGCAATTAATCTGTAAATAAAGATACCCAAAACACATTTACATTGACGCGGACACATTACAAACCATTACAGCGTGATTAAAAAACATCTAGTAATATTCTAATATTGTACTCAGCAGCACATGAAACTGAATAGCGTTCCGTAAGAAACAAAGCTCGAAAAATTAAAAAAAAAATACATATTGCCCCATCGTCAATACTGGGAATTGTATTAGACGACCTAAAATCCTTCTCATTTTTGGGGTTCCGATACAAAAATGGTAAAAAAAGGAACCCTTATGGTGCGACTCTCTCTGTCCGTCTGTCACACCTATATATATCTCAGCAACCACTTATGCGATCGACTTGTGGAATAGTTTAAGAATACAGCGCGAATTTTCATTCGTTTTAAACCCGAAGTGCAGTCTACTCATGAAAACAAGCAACTTTCCCTTTCGTTTTCCCATAGTAAAGTGATCACGTGATCGACTCATTTTGTATGGGCAGGTGAAAAAATATTTTCGAGTAAAAAATGTTTTTCTTCGGTAAAGTTGCTTGTTTTCATGAATAGAATCACTGGGCTTCGGGTTTAAAACGAATAAAGAATTCACGCTGTACAGTTGCCCAACTTAATTGCACGTTAAAGAATTAAAAAAAATTATGATGGCCCAGATAGAGGGGGGGGGAATTTCAAATTGTCGTAACGTGGTCACGTGGGGTATCGTATGAAAGGGCGTTACTTGAACATTCTAAAATATATTGTAAAATTTTATTACGACTCTTAGTTTTCAAGCTACGATGAAAAATGTAAAAAAAAAATACCTGTTCACTTCTCATGCTCTGAAAGTGCTTCTTTGTGCAGGATATAGGCTGCTTTGCGCGCGGGCCTGCTGCACCCCCCCCCGCGACTCATTCTTCAGTTACTTTTACGTTTACCTTTTATTTCCTCGCAATCAAAGTGAAAAGCAGAGTTTATAACTCGTCCACAAAACCATTTTATTTGTGCACTTGTTGTAAAATCTACTACTCCCCCCTTATCTCCGAAGTTTGTGAAAGGAAAAATCTGAATTAATTACAGTCGATAGAAGTTTATGTAGATAAGTTGATTAATATAAATATTTTCATGAAATGAATGTTGTGATCATATTACCGAACATAGTTTATATATTCATGAAAATATTATGAATTTTATAGACATAAAAACTCCTTGCTCCTTGCCGAAATAAAAACAAAATAAAACACTAGTGCGGTGGTAATATAATGAAAAAACCCACGCGTCTTTAATAAGCCATAGAGCTGTTTTAGGAGCAAATGTGTTGAAAATTTCATTTAGTTCATTTTGTTATAAAATGATCGTAACAGACGAAACTGAACTGTGACGTCATTGTTTCGTGTTGTTATACAAATATGTAAAAGATTTTCGTTTAGATATTCAATAAAGAGTAGTTGATTTATAACTACTACAAATAGATTGATAATACACTACAAATAGATTGAAATGTATGCAAATTCCAAACTAAAGAATATCATCGTACCTATTCTGTGTCATGGGGTGGAATTCAAATTACCCAAAACATTATTAAGCTTTCATAAAATGCGAAATCATGCCCAATTTTGTGCATCTGTTACCTACTCAATAACAAGCAAATTACGAAACAAAATTTTATGGAAATCGGGCCGATTGGATTGAGCTGATGTCATTTTGCACAATAAAATTAATGTTAACAAATACAGGATGTATGTAACATTAATACGACTATTATAATAACTACTAGCTGTTACCCGCGGCTTCGCCTGCGTGGTTTTAGGAGTTGTCTATTTACTTCACATTCCTAGATCAAGAAAAAAAAAAACAAAATGTCTCTACTTTTTTTTTTTATATTGTTTATTCAACACAATTTTTCTACACAAAATTATTACAGTGAAACACTTATCTAAAACCTAAAGAGGTTTATGCGAAAAGTGATTAGTCACAAGATCGCTAATATACATAATATTAAATCGCTAGTTAGATATTAAGCATTTAGATAAAACTTTTTTACAATTGTTTTACATTTGTCCTTATTATTAAGGATATTTGACAGAACATGCTCAGGCAATGAATTGAGTATGTCTGGTAGAAAGTATTCCCAAGTCCTCATACCGTAGACATTGATAGTTTTAGGTAGTCTATATGTTGGTAAATAATCAATATTACGCAATCGATCATTTCTACTGTTTTTAGCCAGAGAGTTAATGTTGTGAATTTTATCTAGGATAATAGACATTTTAATTTTATCAAAGACTGACATAACTTTACAATATTTAAACAAACCATTACTACTACTACTTTACGTGTCTATTACACCAGCCCAGTATTTAGCAGTAGTGAATATGTTTTTGTGTTAGACCAAGGAGACAATTATTCAGTGTGAGTTGTTATAGGCAAGTCATAAAAAATAGTCAACGAAGAGAGTAGTAGAAGAGGGTAGTGAAGAAGTATTAGTAAATTCACTCAATTTTCACTTTTATTAACTATGTTATGAGGGTTTGACATACGATAAGTGTTGGGTTAGAATTTGACATTTTTGTTTCTGTGTTAGTCCAAGGTGACAATATTAAGAGTCAGTTATTAAAGGCAGAGCTAAAAAAGCTGTCAATGAAGGGATCGAATGAGTATAGCGGATGGATAATTTTCACCTTTATTAACTACTAGCTGTTGCCCGCGGCTTCGCTCGCGTGGATTTCGTATTTATGTTGTTACCGGTTTTCCGAAGCAATGAGATATTTTCCCGTCATTTCGGGGTAATTTTAAACTAAGGAAAAACAGGACTAACCCTGCGCAAAATAATGAGTATAATTCAAGATCCAGCCGAATTTTATGTAATATACAGACGTTACTCATAAATTACTCAGAACAGAGGAACTTAGCAGCAGTACCCTAACAAATGTAAAGAGAGAGATGAGAGACACCTTCATGTAATATTTCAAAACAGAGCCAATTCGCAGAAGTAATTGAGAAAAACAAAAACTCTCCCCCTGTCTCTCCCTCTGCCCCTTTATCTCCCCCTCCCCCTCCTCCCTCTCCCCCTCCCTCTCCCCCTGTCTCTCCCCCTCCCCCTCCTCCCTCTTCCCCTGCCCCTCCCTCTCCCCTTCCCTCTCCCTTTTCATCACCCCTCCCCCTACCTCACTCCCTCCCTCTCCCCCTTCCCCTCCCTCTACCTGTACCTGTACCCTTCTACCTCTCTACCTCTCTACCTCTCTACCTCTCTACCTCTCTACCTCTCTACCTCTCTACCTCTCTACCTCTCTACCTCTCTACCTCTCTACCTCTCTACCTCTCTACCTCTCTACCTCTCTACCTCTCTACCTCTCTACCTCTCTACCTCTCGACCTCTCTACGTCTCTACCTCTCTACCTCTCTACCTCTCTACCTCTCTACCTCTCTACCTCTCTACCTCTCTACCTCTCTACCTCTCTACCTCTCTACCTCTCTACCTCTCTACCTCTCTACCTCTCTACCTCTCTACCTCTCTACCTCTCTACCTCTCTACCTCTCTACCTCTCTACCTCTCTACCTCTCTACCTCTCTACCTCTCTACCTCTCTACCTCTCTACCTCTCTACCTCTCTACCTCTCTACCTCTCTACCTCTCTACCTCTCTACCTCTCGACCTCTCTACGTCTCGACCTCTCTACGTCTCTACCTCTCTACCTCTCTACCACTCTACCTCTCTACCTCTCTACCTCTCTACCTCTCTACCTCTCTACCTCTCTACCTCTCTACCTCTCTACCTCTCTACCTCTCTACCTCTCTACCTCTCTACCTCTCTACCTCTCTACCTCTCTACCTCTCTACCTCTCTACCTCTCTACCTCTCTACCTCTCTACCTCTCTACCTCTCTACCTCTCTACCTCTCTACCTCTCTACCTCTCTACCTCTCTACCTCTCTACCTCTCTACCTCTCTACCACTCTACCTCTCTACCTCTCTACCTCTCTACCTCTCTACCTCTCTACCTCTCTACCTCTCTACCTCTCTACCTCTCTACCTCTCTACCTCTCTACCTCTCTACCTCTCTACCTCTCTACCTCTCTACCTCTCTACCTCTCTACCTCTCTACCTCTCTACCTCTCTACCTCTCTACCTCTCTACCTCTCTACCTCTCTACCACTCTACAACTCTACCTCTCTACCTCTACCTCTACCTGTCCCTATCCCTAACCCTTACGCCAATTTAACCGCTATCCCTTACATAGAAATGGCACCCATGTAATTGTAATTGTAATTGTAATTGTGCGTTGGGCTATTTTCCGCAACTCGACGTCAATGCGCCTATTTTGCGTGTGGGTAGAACAGCGATTACTCAAGCCACCCGATTTCCTGAAGAAAGCCCAGCAAGCCGGTGACGTTGCTCGCTACTTCAGGAAGGCCCCCGGGAACACCAAGGTACTTTGCCCTGTATGTGGCTAACTCCGTGCACTCCAGAAGGACGTGAGCAGCTGTTTCATCTGTCTTCAAGCAGGCTCTGCAAAGAGGACTGTCAGTAACACCTAATACAAAAAGATGTTTGTTAAAAGATCCGTGACCAGTAATAGCGCCGGTTGCCAGTCTAAGTTGCGATTTACTAAGACGTAACAGCTTGCGGGACAGACGACTGTTGATGCTAGGTAAGGCTTCCCTCGCCTGCCTGCACGTATCTTGACTGGTCCAGTTCGTTTCGTGTAAGCAATAAGTCCTTGTTCTAAGCAGCGTGCGAATCTGCCTCGCCGGTATGGGTATAATGGGTTCAGGTCCAATAGCCTTAGAGTCCGACCCCCTGCGAGCCAATTCGTCCGCCGCGTCGTTACCTCGGCAGCCACTGTGACCTTTGATCCATTGTAAGGTCAGATGGTTGCTAGTACATACCTCAGCAAGTAGTTGATGGCATTGGTAGATGAGCCCTGAAGTCATGGTGTTGCTACTCAGGGCTTGGAGTACCGCCATACTGTCCGAGAGGATTCGTATTGATTTCTCTTTTACCTTCCTAGACAATATGGCTGTAGCTGCCATTTATATCCCCAAACATTCAGCCTGGAAAACTGTGTTATAGGCGCCCAATGGTGTAGCTATTTTTATGTTTAGGTCTTCGGAGAAAACGCCTGATCCAGTACCTGTTCTCGTCTTTGACCCGTCTGTGAAGATCCTAAGCTCCCTGGGATTTAAGCCCTCGTAGCTATCGTCTTCATGCAGCTGGATCTTGTACTTTTTATCGAATACATACTGTTTCGGTATCCTGTCACTCGTGGCCATCAGTATCGGGATGTCCACGAAAGCTTTCTCAAGAATGCTCGTGTGCAGGACCTTGTTCTTGTTCCACAGGTTCAGAGCTCTAAGACGTACCGCAGAGCATGCTGCCTCCTGTTTAATGAACAGGTTCAGCGGCGGAAGGTCTAGCAGGGCTTCAAGGGCTGCAGTAGGCGTAGTCCTCATACAGCCCGTGATCGCCATGCAAGCTAATCTTTGGAATTTTTGTAATTTGTTGATGCATGTGCTGAGTTCGCATCTTGTCCACCAGACCAGAGCTCCGTAGCTGACGATAGGGCGTATCACCATACAGTAGAGCCATAGAACAATCCTCGGTGAGAGACCCCAACGCTTACCAATCATTCTATGGCACTGCCAGAAGATGATGCTGGCCTTGTCTAATTTGTTATCAATGTGCTTGCTCCAGTTGAGTTTGTTGTCCAGGATTAAGCCTAGATACTTTACCTCGGTTGAAAGCTGTAGTGTTGCGCCAAACAGCCTGGGTAAATGGTAGTTGCCCAGTATTCGTTTGTGTGTAAACATTACCATGGGGGTGATCGTGGTAATTTCAACGATATTACCGAAACAAAAACGTTTGCCTAAAACACTTAGTCAAGACTTAACATAACTTTTGAGGCAAACGTTATTGTTTTGGTAATGTCGTTGAAATTACCACGATCACCCCCCATTTCGGTTTTAGTTGGGTTGACTTAAAGGTCGTAGGTTGTACACCATCTCTCCACAATACGCAAGGCTGTTTGAGTGAGATCGCATACTGTATTGGCAAACTTACCTGTGATCAGTATTGCCAGGTCATCTGCGTACCCTATGGTGTAGTAGTGGTTCGCGTTTAGCTTGGTTATGAGGTCGTTGATAACCAGATTCCACAGCAGCGGGGACAGGACGCCTCCCTGGGGGCAGCCCCTTACCACAATCGCCGCCTGGGCGTTACCAGCGAATCTAACCGTTCGTTTGCTTAGCATGTTCGTTATCCACTCTGTCATTACCGGGTTGGCTCCGTGCTTCTGCAGGGCCTCTGCGATACTTGTAAAATTAGTTTTGTCAAAAGCACCTTCAATGTCTATAAAGGTGCCCAGACAGATTGCTTTTGCACCTATTGCCTCTTCAATCCGCGTTACCACCATGTGTAACGCAGATTCCGTTGACTTACCAGAGGTGTAGGCGTGTTGGTTGCTGTGCATAGGTATGTTTAAGAGCACATGGTCTCGTAATTCTCTTTCACATAGCCTTTCCAGCGTCTTTAATAAAAACGAGGTCAGGCTGATGGGTCTGTAAGATTTAGCGTTTGTATAATCACCCTTACCTGGCTTAGGGATGAATGTTACCTTCACTTCCCTCCAACCTTTGGGAATATATCTGTGTGCCAGGCACGATCTTAGGATGGCCAGTAGTATAGGTAGTAATTTACCTCCCTTATCCCACTGAAGGAGAGCCGGGAAGATGTTACCATTGAGTCCTGCCATGTTATTTCGTCTACCAACTGACACCCTGGGAAGTGTGTTTCAAGCAAGGTTTGTTGGATCTCCTCAGACGACCTTGTAAAAGTACCATCGGGTTTTCGGAGACTTCCTATTTCGGAGTACGGCTGCTGAGCCAGGACTTTCCTTACCCGATTAGCTTGTTCGAAGGTTTCAATACTGCTGGAGAATTTCCTCCATGATCCAGTACTCCTGTATCTTAATCGTTTTTTGTATTTAGATTTTGCCGCCGTATATGCGTCCCAATCTTTGTCTGCCGTTGTGTTCATAGCCCTATTCAATTTCTGCCTAACCTTTTGTCTGAGACGCTGTAACTCCGGACCCCACCATGCTTGGCTGCCAGGGGGGTGCTGTGGTGGAGAGATTAGGGGGCATGTATCTTCATAACTATCAGTTAATGTGTTCGTAAGAGAGCTTACCTTAGCTTCTATTTGTGCTACATCCTCCAGCCGCTCAGGAATGTCTATCCTTGCTAGTCTCTGGTCCAACGCTTTGGCGTACCTGAGTCTATCGGTTTTACGAGGATTCCTGCGGGGCGGTATGGGAGGAATATGTACTCGTAATTGAAATCGTATCCATCTATGGTCTGAGCACGACACCTCAGGGGATACGTGCCATCCCTCGATAAAACACTTCGCTTTGTCAGATGCTAGCGTTAGGTCAATTATTGTTCTACTGCGTCTCGTGACGAATGTTGGTTCTGAACCTATATTCACTAAGTTAAGGTTTGTAGTAAACAGATATTCGACAAGAGTCTTACCTCTGTTGTTGCATGTTTCCATCCCCCATAAGGTATGATGTGCATTGGAGTCGGTTGCCACTATGATTTCGATTCCATTGTGCTCGCAGAAGCTGACTAGCCTTGTCAAGTCATGTGGCGGCGGGTCCTCGCCCTCAGGCATGTATGCCGAAGCAACGACCAAGTCTGACAAGTGCTGCCCGTCTTCAGTTTGTACTCGTATGGCACACAGGTCTCTGGAACAGAATTCCGTGAGTGGTTGTGCTCTTACGTTGTCGGTAGTATAAATACATGTTCGAGGAATATCATGATCATTTGTAGTATAGAGCTTACCTCCAAGATTGAAGAGGCCTCTTATTCGGCCTGCTCTGATCCACGGCTCTTGGATCAGTACGATCGCTGTAGTGTGAACCTCCACCAGCCGTTGCTGTTTCGCTGTGGTGAAGGTTTGTTTGGAGGATTTGGAGGTTAGCCGACGAGGGGATCGCCATCATTGGGTGATGATTCCCCCGCCCCCCGGCCAACCTCCAACTCCATCTCGGCAAACGCCCTCGCCGCCTCCTCACCCAGCGAGTACGGGGTGTTGGGCTCACTGTCCAACATCTCGCTCTCCCGGGCGTCGGGGCAGGGAGAGCTAAGGAGTAACTGCTCCTCCTCTAGTCCAGCAGTCTTCTCCTTAGCCGCTTGTAAATTAGGCACATTTGTACCTGTTTGCACGAGCTCGGATGTACCGGCTCCTGTATCGCCAGGGGGGAGTTCGTAGAACTTACCTCCCGGCCCTTGGAACTTGATGTATATTGCACCAAGTCCGCAGGCCAGGCGTCGTCCTTCCGCCATGATGGCCGGAACCATGTCTTCCGGCACGGAGGCTATCACAAACCACCCCTCCTTCTGTCTTTGAGTGGTAGGCAGAACCAGCCACTTGTCACAGCCTGCCCAGGAGTTCTGGTACATGAGCGCATGACCGATGTCTGTTGGACTGCCCCACATACCTTCGGCGTCTGGGACCAGAAACCCTACGCGTACCCTCTTCGGCATCTCCGACGCGTTCCTGAGTACCAGCTTTTCGCCGGATGGCAGGGCCATGTCGGAGATGGCCGACCTCACCCAGTCCACCGTCCGTTGATCAGCACACCACAGCTTCAGAGCACCCTCCACCCGCGTTGGCTTACCCCTGAAAACCGGGCCCTTGCTGACCACGGACGGTGCCCGTGCCTGCCCCACCGCTTCCTGCACCAACTGGTATTGCAGACGCCGTTGTATCCAGGTCGTGGCCTCGGCGTCCATGACCCTGTTTCCTTCAGCGAGTATAACTACGCCGATGTCCGTTTTCGCCGCGGAAACGTAGGATGGCGGCGTGACCCGAGGAGGTTCCGCCACACGTTGCTTTTTGGCCTCGCCTCGAGGGGATTTACTCTCATCGAGACGAGCCCTCTTAGCAACAGCGGTTTCGTCTGCCTTCCCGTGTCCCACAGCAGCCCTCTGTTTCCAGGCGGCTGTGCCCCCTCTACCGGCACGGAACACAGAGCGCGGTACTGGTCGTTGAGTTGCCCCTACGCCAGCGCCTTGCCCGCTTCCAGCACTCGGTCCCTGGCCTGTGGAGGCCGGGACTGTCGGCAGATTGGGCTCGTTCATCGACGCAGCTTGCTCAGCGCGTTGCCGAGCATTGAGTCGCTGTTTTTTATTTGGCTTCTTACGCCGCACCTCCTGGAACGGCGTCTCAGCCTGTTGTTTGCTCTGGCATTGAGCATGCTCGGGGAGGCCGTGAGGCGCTTTCCCAGTACCACCTGCCCAATGCCAGGCTTGTTCAAATTCTGTAAAATTTTTGGCACGGGTTTCCCCAGGCACCATAGCATTTTTCGAGCCTTCGGGTTTCCCCTGAAGGCCACCAACATTGGTTGGGTTTGACGCACAGTTGCCCCCCCCAGAATACGAAGGGCTGCCCGAAGCATTCCCATTCCCAGCCGAGGCCAGGTCCGGGCGTGCTCCGGGGAGGGATTCTCCGGCAGAGCCGGTACCCTCCTGGGGTAGTTTATTTTTGCTGGGCGCACTCATGTTTCCTAGTTTTGGGCCTAGGTGGGCCGCTGGGTTTATAGGTCACAGTGGCAATAGAAACTGAAGTAGCTATTACCATTGCGCCCTTGGTGCCCTCCTCTTTTATCCGGGCTTGGGACCGGCATTACGGATTCCATTGTACCCCCCTGGTCCTCCAAAAGAGACCCGTAATGGCAGAGTTAATGGCACCCATATTTATTTTTAGACATTTCAAACCTATCGCACCCCAACCCCATCCCCAGGGGACGATGGTATTTCACGTCCACCACGTTGGATTTCAAAGTTGTTGTAGCTTTCGTAATCAGCGACCCGATAAACCATACAAACGACACCCATATTGATTTTTAGACATTTCAAACCTATCGCACCCCAACTCCATCCCCAGGGGGATGATGGTATTTCACGTCCACCACGTTGAATTTCAAAATTGTTGTAGTTTTCGTAATCAGCGACCCGATAAACCATACAAACGACACCCATATTGATTTTTAGACATTTCAAACCTATCGCACCCTACCTCCATCTCCAGGGGGATTATGGTATTTCACGTCCACCACGTTTGATTTCAAAATTGTTGTAGTTTTCGTAATCAGCGACCCGATAAACCATACAAACGATACCCATATTGGTTTTTAGACTTTTTCACCCCATTTCCCTTTTTTACGGGTTGAATTTGGGGTGGAATTTCAATAACAGTGATGAACGTTGCATAGAATTACATCATTAATGCCTAAATAATAAATTATGTTGATTTTACTTTAAAAATAAAGAATTTTCAACTTCATCCCCCTTTTCACCCTTAAGGGTGTCGAATTTTCAAAATCCCTGAGACACGTAATTATTAATTTTTAGTCGTCAGCCTAAATACAAATTTTGAAGATCCTAACTTCAAAACTGACGGACTTTCATACAAACTTTCATCCCCTATTTTACCCTCTTAGGGGTGGAATTTTGTAAAACCCTTTCTTAGTGCACCCCTAAGCCTCATAAGGAACCTACATGCCAAATTTGGAATTTCTAGACCCAGTGGTTTGGGCTGTGCGTTGATATGTCAGTCAGTCAGTCAGTCAGTCAGTCAGTCAGTCACCTTCTTCTTTTATATATATAGATGTCAGGACTGTTGGACGTGAGTGTCAGACGTATGATCAGTGTTGTGCTAGGAGTTGTGAAACCAAGTCAATAACAGTGAGAGATTGGGTACGAACTTTCACTTTTATTTACTTTGTCATAAGTGTCAGACATATGTCTGTGTGTGTAAGAATTTTGCAGTTTTTCTCAAGTGACATTGTTTTTGTGTTAATCCAAGGAGAAAATCTTGAGTTTCAGTCATTACAGGCGAACCTGAACATGAAAAAAATGAAGGGAGTGAATGAAAAGAAAGGAGTATTCATAAAAGTCATATAAACTATCACCTTTATTAAATATGTCATAAGTGTCAGACATATGACCTGTTTTGTGTAAGAATTTGGCAATTTTTCGCATGTGAGCGACTGATTAGCGAAGAAAAAAATTCGTTTAAACTTCCACCTTTATCCAATATGTCATGAGTATCAGAAATACGATCTGTGTTTTGAAAGAATTTGGCAATTTTTTGCATGTGAGTGACTGGTTAGTTAGTAAGAAATTCGTATAAACTTTCACCTTTATTAATTATGTCATGAGTGTTAGACGTATGATCAGTATTGTGCATGGAGTTGGAAAACGATATCAATAGAAATGACGTTTATTTTTTTGACGGAAGCAATCGAATCGTGAAAAAAAAAAACGTTTCGCCTAAGTGTGAAGAAGCTCTAAAGTTGCTGTGTTGCAGTTGAGGGTGGGCGGGCGATGCACAATGAGTACAAAACATCCATCATTGTTGCAGAGGTGGCTTTATATTTCTTTTCCGTAACTTTTTTTCAACGTATTAATGTTAAATACGTAATCCTTTTTATGTTTGGGTACTTTATCAAAAAACTATTCATCCATACTACAATTAATATAAACGTGAATGTGCAAATAGTATCACTAATTGATTGGCAAAGGTTAGGTTCTGATCAAAGATAACTTGCATGTGTCTTTATATCGGTTATGAGGACGCTATCTTTCGCTGAGCAGAGATGGAATATTCGAGCTTATTCACATCCAGTATAAATTTCTAATCCATATTGACTGGGTGCCGAGAAGGTATTATTCATTTGATATTCAAGGTAGAAACGAGATGTCTTAGTAGGTGGTCGATTATGAGAGGATCAAGAAAACCCGCGTTAGAAATTCAAGACAAGAGCCCCTGGGCTCTGGTTCAGGAGGCCTTTTTAAATTTTTTGGCTGGTCTGTTTTAGCTAAAGCCGGCATCGGCATTCTAAATATCGGTATAAGTTACACTATCACGGAATCATTTTTCTTTCTTTGCGCTGAATATCACGATGCTATCACAAAGAAACAATCTATTTCAGATTTTCAGGCTTATCAGTTTAGATATCATGGTGATATTCGGAGCGAACAAAAGTAATTGCCTAGAGTAGCGTATATTAATACTCAAGAACCTTGGCCGGACTTGCAAACCGGGGGCTTGGCTTGAGCTAAAACAGACCAGCTTGCAAATTTGAAAAAGGCCCCCTATACGCTAAAAAACCAAGGAAAATAACTCCTCGGCCCCCGGTACAATTACATGCACATATCATTAATGCGAAAGTAAGTCACTCGGTTACATTTTCACAGCTATGCCCACTGAATTGATTTTAGTGGAATTTGGTGTCGAGAGAGTTAAACGCCTGGCTTCAGCCTGGCTCATCATATCATATCATTTTATTTGGTAAAAATTATATTTTTACAGTGAGTTTGTAAATTATAAAGTAATAAGTTGATTACAATAAAAAAGAATACATTAAAATAAAATGGATTCAGCTATACATCAGTACATTTGGTCAGGAATAATAAAATTCATCAATACGCCTATCAAAACGCCTGTTCGATCAACCATCATCGCTGTCATCATAACATCCCTGGATAAGCTAGCCCTCGCTTATATATTGGGGATGATGTAGTTTTTCAGTTTCGTTCACTGCTTTGATAAAAAGCTTGTGCTTAAGTATGTATATCATATAATCCGGTACACGTCCATTGCTGGGCATAGGTTTTTGCTAAAGATCCCCACGAAGAAAACATAGAGTACCTAAATGCATGTCCTAACAATAAGATCAGTAGAAGCGGTAAGTGATGAAGCAGTCTCAACTGGCCAAAGATTTTCGACCAATTCGGATTGTCGAACGTGCTGTGGCTTCAGCCCTTATAAAATTTACCTATTAAGAAATTTCCCAACGAAAGAAAAGTTGTAATCATCTAATAAAATCGAACCTTTGAAAAAGCTTTCTTGGAAAAAAAGGACCTGCAGGAATGAGTTAAAGTTCAGCATGACATAAGGTTTCATTAACTCTAGCACTTGAGAGTCATCTCGAGAGTCATTGCATTACATACAGGGTGTAAGGTACAGGTTGGCAAATGCTGATAAGGCATGGTAGATCAATGGATAAAACTGAACAACTTTTGCCAATAAACATATCATCGGAAACGTAAAAAAAATCAGCGTCTCCAAACCAACTCCTCAATAAAAAAATAATTTTGTATGGAGAGGCCGATGTGTTTTTTAGAGAAAGTCGTTCAGTTTCATCAACTGATCGTGTCCTTTAAATTTTTGCCAACCTGTCCTTTACACCCTGTATAGTAAGGGTGATGACGGTCAAATTTCTATATCATTTGCTCATGTCTGCCTCGTTGTCTGATGATAATAAGCATCCTCTAAAAGCTACAAAAAATATTGGCAGACATCCACACCCCTGTGTTTTTGAGGAATAAAGTTTTAACAATTTTGAAATTTTACAATGAAACGTACACCTGGCACCTGTACAGACTATGACTGTCCGATTAAACACAATGTATAGGACCCCAGAAAAATGGTCTGCCACCATAATAGCCCTGCGTTGTAAAGTTACAGCGCTTCAAAACACAAAAATTCACTACTTCGTCCCGTGATAATGCAGAGCCCTGTCGGAAAAACTTGTTAGGACCAAATCGATTCGTATTGAGCTGATCTATCATCCCTATTAATATGAATCATGAGCAAATCATATACCCAAATTGCAGCCAGCACCCTAACTAGTATAAAAGAAATATTAGTAGGACGATCATGTATCCCGAAGTTTTTTCACGAGGATTCTTTCACCCAAGCCTTGCATCGGTGATGACTTCGTTCTGACTTTTTTATGCGGAAGCACTGCTTTTCAAACTGCACAGATATTCTTATAAGTATTCACTTGTGTATTTCAGCAGAATGTAACTTTTCTCCTCTCCTTTTAGGCTTTGTGGCAGTCAGGTAAAAAATGTTTTATCTATTCCAACTATTTGTCAATAATTTTAGAAGATTAAAAGTTGGTCAAGTTTTCAAACATTACTTGTTTTATATCAACACAAAATTACAAAAACACTGTAACATTTCCGATTGCAACAGTTCATGCGATAACATAACTGCAAAACATTAAATTTATTTCAGCTGACCTGCGACATAGAACAGTACGGCTGTTTTTAGCAACAAAATTACGAGAGGTGTATTGCTACGTTGTTGCAGGGTGGAAAACTACTCATTATAGATAAAGCTTTTGTTCATAACGGCATGTAAGTACACTTGTCGTCAAATCTTGCGGTAGATTAATTTAATGTTGGGGAACATAATTTGGAGGGACAATTCACACAAGAACACCTGATTCCAAATTAGGCAAAGCCTACTAGAACCAGAGACAGATACACATACATAAATAGATAAATAACACCCAGATACAGAACAAACACTCCTGTTCATTCAGATTCAGATAATTTTATTCAATGTAGATTCTTTACAGAATACTTATTGAATGTCATGCAGAATACAATGCAAATAGAGCGAGTCTACGCCGTTTCGGATCGTGCTATGGCAGCGTAAAAGAAACGGCAAGAAACCACTGCAGCACGGCCTACTTTAAGAGTCGGCTTTTTACAATGTGTTTCTTGTGTTTCGCTGGAATATCAGAGCACCATACCTCTTTGTCATTCATATAGTCATCCAATCTATAGTAAGCTTTTTTACATAACGTTTGCTTTACACATTCTTTAAACTTTCTCTCAGGTAATTGCACTATATTGTCAGGTATTTTGTTGTAGTATCGTATACACAGACCAACGAAAGATGTATTGACTTTAGTTAATCTAGTATATGTTTGGTCAATTTTATGCTTATTTCTAGTATTAAAATTATGCCTGTCACAAATTTTAGGTAATTGATGAATGTTCTTTCTAGCATACATAATATTTTCATAGATATACTGGCATGGCACTGTCATAATGTTGATTTCCTTGAACAGTTCTCTCAGGGAATCACGAGTCTTCAGGCAATAAATTGCTCTTATAGCCCTCTTTTGTAAAACGAATATTGAATGTATATCATCACCCTGTTTGGAGATCGGACCCGCGGGCCACGGCGTAGATGGCAGCCTCACTACCAACCAAAGTTACAGGTATAAACCGGGCCAAAGTTAATTGCTTTTTATCAACTTTTAGTTTTAATACTGTTTTTACATTTCGGTCGAATCAGGCATTGTACTTACTTAGTTTTGTAGCTATTGCCACAATTTTTGAAATCAAAAGTATGTTCTATTCTACGTTTTTACAATTTTTAAATCACATAGATTCATTATAAAAACAAAATAAAAAGGTTTTAATTGTTGCATTCAAAAGTTTCGAATTCATTTAAGGTAGGTAGGTATAGGTACTTATTTATTCTGAGCCTAAATACCTAGACACTTTTCAGTAATTTTAATAATAACTTTATAAAATTTTATTCGTAATGTGTACATAATACATTTTATCCAGAAACTAATTAAACATTTATAAAGATACCCATTCACCTTCAGTTTCAAGTTTCGTAAAAGATTTATTAAAAGGATTTTTATTTGGCTCTTTATATTTTCTCTTAGTACTTATAAAATCCTACAAGCTAACTGACTTTTTTAAAGATTAGTGACCCCAATACAAACAAGTTCAAACTAATTTAAAATAAGAAAAATTAAACTTTTATGAAGTCTTCAACTAAGGTACTTATACAAGGTTATTTTTTTGGACCTGATATGCCCACCTTATTACAGAGGTCAAAAGCAACAACTTTTGTTCTACGACTTTGCTAACAACGCACAAAAAAAATTCGACTCCCCCATGGTCACGTGACCGACCCATTTTGTATGGGAAGTTGAAAATATTTCGTGCGTTGTTAGCAAAGTCGTAGAACAAAAGTTGTTGCTTATGACCTTTTGTAATAAAGGCATACGCATATCAGGTCCAAAAAAATAACCTTGTATATTTTGATGTTAAGAGCACAAAACTTTGAAATTTGATATCATACGAGTAGGTATATCAAAGTACTAAGCGAGAGTTTTGGGTACCTAATTTGTCAAGTAAGTTTGTTGATAGAGTTGGCCTTCAGTGGTCCTTTCTTCACCTTTGTGCTAATAAAAATAACTACTTCATGATATCAGTTTACTTAGAAGTTCCCAAGTTTCGTAACTGGTTGTCTGAAAAATAAGATGGTTTTGTGTTGCGGAAGGCACGGTACGCTGTTAGTCCTGGCTACGATTCCTGTCTGCAAGGATTTAATGGACTCTTCACAAATGCGTTTCATGTAAAAGTTGACCTAAGTTAATATTTATTGCACAGATGTTATCAGAAAGAAACATAACCAAAGAATAAAAAGAGATCTTATCCAACCAATAAATTCTGTCAAAAATAAACTTTATCTCGAAAGTAAAAGTACGTAAGCATAATAGGCGTTTTTTATGGCAATTGTCAATCATTACTATTTATTAACAAAAAAAATCTTATTACTTAAATGACAAATTTATTGTTGATTTGTTAATTAATATAAATAGTTTCATAAAACGGATATTCATTTATCATATTGTCTCGAATACAGCTTAATTATAAAAACTACTTTCTCCTTGCTGAGGTTGATAAAAAAAACGAAAATAAAACACTAGTGCGGTAATATAATAAAAAAAAACACGAGTGTTTAATAAGCTGGATTATGGTCCTCAATGCAGTGCAAATAGAGCTGTTTTATGAGCAAATGTGTTGAACAATATATTACAATCATTTGACAGTAGCAATCAAACTGATTTAATAATTTTCATACCGGATGACCGTTTGAGAAAGTACGGTGTTTATGAAATTCTGCAGCGCCATCTGTTGACAGGCAGCATGGCTTGCTCACCTGGTAATATTTTTTATTTATTATTTAGGTTTGAGCTCGTCTGATTTTAGGGTCTGTAGATAGTTGTCTTTCAGACGATATGCAAATTTTTTTGGGTATTATGAAGACAATAGTAGATTTTACAACAAGTGCACAAAACGAACCACTTTTCCGAGACTTTTAGCAGCCCGAGCCGTAGGCGAGGGCTGATAGTAATGTCGAGGATAAAATGGTTTTGTGGACGAGTTATAAACTCTGCTTTTCACTTTGATTGCGAGGAGATAAAACTGATAAGTACTGTCTAAATGTAACCGAAGAATGAGTTGTTCTGCTTTAGTGAAGAAAATGTTGACGCGCGCGCGGCGAAGGCGGGGTGCCGCAGGCCCGCGCGCAGGGCGTACACCACCGAGATTACTTTTTTGCCCTAGTGTAAAAATTCGACTTTGTGCAGCCTATATCCTGCACAAATCAGCACTTTCAGAGCATGAACTCAGTATCTTGCCGTGATTTTCAGGTATGGTGTTTCTTGACCATTAAAGTGATAATATCGCCAAGACCAATAATTAGTGAAAATTGACTCGACAAAATAAAAAGTTGCCTCTTAAATTTTCATTCCTTCCTTTTTACTTTCGAGCGGAGCGAGAAAGGTATTGTATTCGTGAAAAAAAAAATATTTCTCTAATTTTCTCAAAAATGTGTTCTTACATGATAAAAAACAAGTCTCCCAAAAATGTCCGTCCGTCGGTCGGTCGGTCGGTCGGTCGGTCTGTCCGTCACGCTTTGGCCTAGCGGCTAAACGAATGGTCCGATTGACACAATATTTGGAATTTAAGAGTTTTATGCAAATCCATTGAAGGGTTTTGAGTGGTTTCCTGCTGGCTCTCATTTTGAGGGTAGCTGTCATACAACAAAAATGAAAAGTAGTAATTTTCGCAAAAACGGCTCATAAAATCTTGATGAAATTTTGCATGACCAAGCATCTCCATTTAAGGTATTTGCGGCAGTATCAATTGGTCCCTAGAAATTCATATAAGGGGTTCCCTTACTACTAAAATTTAAAAATGTGATTTACTCAAATTCGTTTTCGTTGAGCATATTTTGATGTTCTACAATTTGGATTCTAAATTGGTTTTCTACCTGACTGCATATTTCATTAAATCATTTTTACATACATCTAGTTGGTATAGGTAAGTTAGTATTTTCATATTATTTGTATGGAATTACAAACTTTAGTTTGCAGTTGGTACTTATTTACTCATTACTATCCGCAGCCTTTATAATATAGTAGTTAGAGCATTCGGCTCTTGATCCGGAGGTTCTGAGTTCGACTCCCGGCGGGGACACTGTTGAATGATGACTCTCGTATATCGCGAGAAAGTAAGTGCAGTGCTGCTGTACCATTTATTTGTGGAATCTGAGGTGTTTTGAGTAGTGAAATTAAGTACGTACAGAAAGGTATTCGTAGTCGCTCGCCCAAGCTGAAATTGTATTTTATTACCTACTTAGTTTTTACATAAAGTCGATATTTTATATCGGGCGCTTACGTCATTTAGTTTTGGTAAGATGCACAGTATATCTGTCGCAATCTAATACGTTGCAGATTTAATCACTTTATCCCTTTCTTTCAAGCGAAAATGCTGCGCCCACTGTCAAATAACTATATTTTCCAAGGTATTTTAATTTGTAGTTGGGATCTTTTCACATATCCTCTTAAAAATAAAAATATCAAATAATAGGTCTTTACCTATGAAATTGCCGAAATTTTCTTACAGATTAATGAGATCATAATTCCTATAATACTAATGCATTTTTTTTCATTTGTCTTATATTTGAAAGTTGACTTCAAGGTTATTAATTTACGCATAAAATAAAGTTTTTATTTTTAGTTTGATATATAAAATTTAAGGTTCCAAAATTGTTCGTCTTAATTGTCGTCCGATTTCATCATTAGATTTGTTATATTTTTTTACAGATAATATTTTTCGAAAATCAAATTTAAGCTTCTGTTAGCTTAATGTCTTCCCAATAATGCTTAAAAAAATTAAAAAGATTGGAGTTATGATTCCTAAGAAAAATTCAAAAATGTTAGTACTGAAAATTGAGTTTACCTAAAATTCGCCATACAAAACGGCAATTTCATAGGTAAAGACCTAATATGTAAAAAAAAATAGGAAATGCTTTTATTAAATGTAGAAAAAGAACTGAAACAGTATCACAGTCTCAGGTTTTTAAATAAAAGCATGTTTACTTTATAAAACAGAAAGACTTTATAAATAAAAACCGGTCAAATGCGAGTCGGACTTGCGCGCCGAGGGTTCCGATATACCTATAGTATTTTTGGAAGCAACAAAGTCCATTTTCAGGACCGTAAAACTAAATTTGTTTGTAAAGGTGTTTTTGCAGATTTCTGAAAAACTGTGCAACTTAGAAAGATCGTTTTATATTTGCTGCAATTTTTACACAAATTTCTGTCAACTGTAATTAATTCAGATTTTTCCTTACACAAACTTCGGAGATAAGGGGGGGTAATGGTATTTTTTTGATATTTTTCATCATAACTTGAAAACTAAGAAACTTAAAAATATACAAAAATATATTTTCAAATGTACTCGTTCAAGTAAAGCCCTTTCATATGATACCCCACTCGACCTAGTAGCGACAATTTGAAATTTTGCCTCCCCTGTTTTGGCGCCCTTTACATTAATAATCATATTTTTTTCAAAATTCTTACATGTGCAATTAAGTTGGGCAACTATATTCTAAAACCGTTCCAAATTTCAAGTCGATATCATGAGTGGTTGCTGAGATATAGCGGTGTGACAGACGGACAGACAGACAAAGTCGCACCATAAGGGTTCCTTTTTTTACCATTTTGGTATCGGAACCCTAAAAAGAGCGTTTCAAGCGGCCTAAGGAACTCGCTCCAAATAACTTCGGATATTTTAAGAGGTGATTCAGCCCATGAAACTGAACAACTTTTCCGAAGGAATAAAGGTCGAAAAACGAAAAAATATTCGGCCTCCCATACAAAATTTGCTGTCAGCTGATGCAAATTGTATGGTAATATTTTTTTTTAAGATCTCTGTTACTTACTTGGAAAAAGTTGTTCTGTGTCATGCAGAAACAACTCTTTAAATATCCGGGCTGATATAAAAATAGGGGTGTAGGGGTGTATACACCTTATAGTATACAGTGTATATATCTTATAAGATATCTCCCTCGAGCTTTAACGAGCAGATTACATGTCTCGAGATAACGAACAACTTTGTATGCGTTTTATTTACAACAAACCTTATTATTTCCCACGGTATTTAAATGCGTAGACAGTAAGTAAAAAAACCGGTCAAGTCCGAGTCGGACTCGCGCGCCGAGGGATCCGAAATAGGTACATATAGTACTTTTGGGAGTAATTAAGTTAATTTTTATGACCGAAAAACTAAATTTGTTTATAAAGGATTTTTTCAAATTTCTGGAAAATGGAGCTACTTGAAGATATCGTTTTATTTTTCATTTAATATTTATATAAATGTCTATGAACTGTAATCAATTTTGATTTTTCCTATGGCAAAGTTCGGAGATAAGGGGGGGATGGTATTTTTTAATTTTTTTTCACAATTACTTGAAAACTAACTTTAAATAAATAAAAAAAAATATTATGAAATGTACGAGTAACGCCCTTTCATATGATACACCACTCAACCTAGTAACGAAAATATAAATATTGACCCCCCCCATTTGAGCCCCCTTTACAATAAGATTTAGAGATATTTTTTGTATTTTTTTCATTTGCAATAATGTTGAGTAATTGTATTCCAAAATTATTCAAAATTTCAAGAGATATACACGTGTGACAGACAGACAGACAGTCGAAGTCATAAGGGTCCCGTTTTTACCATTTTTGGTTCAGAACCCTAAAAAGTGAAGGTTCAATATATTTTTCATCTCTCATATTCGGTAAGTAGGTCCTTATTACCCCCAAATGGGGCTTGTAGGTGACCAATTAGCGCTCTAGGGTAATAATGTAGCTAGAAAAGCCCTAGGGCGGTAAGTAATTCAAAACGTCCGCCTTGATGGCCGCCTCCAGCAGCGGGGCGGCGGGCGTTTTAATTACTTACCGCCCTAGGGCTTTTCTAGCTACATTATTACCCTATAGCGCTAATTGGTCACCTACAATTTGGTGGTAATAAGGACCTACTTACCTCACAATCGAGATGTGAAGCAGAGTAGTTAGCTCGGGTGTAAGCATCAATTGCACCCTCGAACTATAGGCGTCCTCGCTGCGCTCGTGCGCCTAAATATCTCGGGCTGCAATTGATGCCTTACAGCCCTTGGCTACTAATCTACTATTGCGTCCAACTGATAAAAGATTTGATAAATTTTGGGATTATAAATTGATTGTGTGGTAATAACGGTAGATAAGTAGGCAATGATGATTGGTAAATACAGGATATGTAAGTGACTGGTTGACAAAAACTAAAAAGGCATGATTAGTCGATGAAACTGAACCACTTTCTCCAAGAAACATCGCCAAAAATGAAAAAAAAAAAAACCGGCCAAGTGCGAGTCGGACTCGCGCACTGAGGGTTCCGTACCACCACATAAACATAATTGTATTCGTTGAAATTTCAGTAAGTTAATGTGCTAGATTTTTTGAGTCCGACACGTGCTTGACCAAATTTTATTATTTGTTATTATTTTATAGCTTATGCACTATAAACATACCAATTTTCAAGTTTGTGAGTGTTCCCGTTTTTAAAATAGAACTAAAACAAAAATCGCCTCAGTGACCATCCAACTTGACCCCTCTCTTATATGAATGTTCTTGAAACGGGAGCTCACTACAATTGGTTACTATTAGTTGTGAGAAAAGTTGAAATATTTAATGATTTCAGACTTTTCCCATTATTTGTACTGCGAGACCTAGCTTCTTGCCAAATTTCATAATTTTAGGTCAACGGGAAGTACCCTGTAGGTTTTGCATTTTTGAATTAATGTATGGAGATGAGGACATAAAATGCCATATCTTTTGATTGCGTCGTTTTAAAAAATGAAATTTTCAGATCTTATGTGGTTCATGGATCCTAATATATGGTATTAGTTTCAACCTGATACCTTTACCCGTTCGTGAGATAAAGGGTCTTGACAGACAGACAGACAGACGGACAACAAAGTGATCCTATAAGGGTTCCGGTTTTTTCTTTTGAGGTACGGAACCCTAAAAATGAGTCGCTTCAACTTAAACAGAGGCTTTTTAACGTTTCCGGTGATGTGTTTTGGTAAAAGTGAGAATGAGATGTTTTACCGAAGAAAAACGGTTACCATTATAATGTGTAGATTTGTTTTATGAGTAATTTAACGAAGTTTTGAATTTGCCTTTTTTGAAGTAGTATCGTATCAATATCGTTTTTGCTGTCGAAAGTTTAGAGTAAACCTCCAGGCATCCGGATGAAAAACATTTTACGGGCTATTCTTATGATACTTACGAATTTGCAAGCATAGGATTTACGATGTTTTTGTTATGTCTGCTTTTAATCCGGGTACATGTTGGGGCTATTCAACAAAAAATCGGGTCTTCATGCACATTTGCATGCGAATGGGGAACAACGTACAGTAGCTGGACATTTTTGTAGACCCTACACCCGTGATTAACATAAAATGCTTGTGAAACCACAATATGCTGACCGTTCCGCTGTAGCCCCGCTAGATGAACTGTTACATAAACATAGGAAGTTTGGATGATGTTGGGCACGATGGAGTACTAATTTCTTTTGAACGCGTAATACAGGGTGTTTAAAATATTGCAAGTAAGTACTATTTTAGCCTTTTACTTAGACCATGAGACTGAATAAGTTTCCCTAAGAAATTTATACCGTACATTTTTTTTTATTTATTAGATTTTCTGTGTGATACAAAAGCGCATGTAGTGCTTTCTCTTTCGTTCGATCATGATCACTATTTATATTTTGTGACATCACGGTTATCCCTTTATATGGCAAATTTCTAAAAGTTGCGAAATCGGGAGCTTTAACGACAACTTTTGTAAGACAATAAACAATTGGACGTCATAACTTATGTATGACTCATGACTGACCCATAGGAAATATTTATTTATTGTGAAAATGCATTCGCACAAGGCCAAAACTTGTGCTATGGATACAAGAAACTGATATACATACGTGACTCGATACCTAGACAGGCAAACATTTGATTTATGGTTATCACAACAAATACGGGGTGTAAGGGACGGTGTACCGAAAACTGAACGGGCGTGCTCAGTCAACGAAACTGAACAACTTTCCCAAAGGAACAAAAACAAATTACCCCTCCATACAAATTGCTCACTCTGATCGAAAAGTTTCCCAGAAATGTTTCTTTGGGAAAGTTGTTCAGTTTCGGTAACTGAGCACGCCCTTTCAGTTTTTGGTACACCGTCCTTTACACCCTGTAAATTTGTCATAACTGGCGATTGAACCGGAAATCTACAGCGCAGCAGGCAGTATCACTACCGACTACGCCAACAGGCCAATTAAAATTACATAATCGCATACTGAAGCAGCATCCTTCAATAAACCAATTAAACATCATTATGTTCACTAAATTGTTTCTCCAAAATCCGGGACTCGGGTCGGAATGACTTCAGAGTTGCCCCTTTTTGCACAAAACGGGAATCCTCTTGAGCTCCCATTGACCCTTAACGGGGCTTTGAAGTGAGAGTTAATTAAATTTCTCCTGCTTACATTACAAAGGAAATTTACATTATGGACGTGCTCGAAAAACATAAATTGGAAGAAGAGAAAAATAATTTCGCGCTACTTTACGTTCTTTGTCCTTAATAATGGAATGATTCGTCTGGACGCACCAAATGATATTCAAATACTCACAAAGTTTGTGGTTTTAAAATTAATGTAAATAAACGTTTATAATCCATTCCACAGAAGAATGCAATTTATTCCAAACAAAATAATGACTTCAAATTCATGTGAAAGGTGTTAAAAAAGTGGATATTTCTGAGTCATCAATCATCGATATCATCATCATCATAACATCCCATGAAACGTTCCCAGCAGGACAGAGGGATCCCTCCAAAATGTAAAAACTTGTGGTACATATTATAGGTGAAGTACCATAAGTCATGACGCTTGTTAGCTATGTGGTGGTACCATAGACTGCGGTTATCGATGACCGCAGTGTGTAAGATGGTACGATACTTAGAAAGACGAAGCTGCCCATCCTCTGGCACCATATGGACCTGAATGTAATAATCGAATGTAAAATTATAGTTTATGCGTTTTTCTGTGTGAATATTGTAGTAACAAATGTTTACTCGTGTAATTGAAGAGAGAAAATATGTGTTTACAAAACATCGCGTTCTTTTGTGGAATGGATATTTTTTTAATAAATTAAATTTGTTTAACCCTGTCTAGGATGGGGTCTCATTTCTGATTTTGTGAAATGTTCACCGATGCGTTACGGTTTTCACGAGTCGCCACGTTATTTGAGGACAACTCATAATTCCCCTCGCTACTTTTTCCTTGCTAATTAGTGCGTGTTGGTAATTTGCACACGGTAAGCTCTTCTGTGTCGGACATTATACCCATATCACGTATCTGTGTATGTACCGTATATACCTACTTAGCTAGCTATCTGAGCACGCACCGCAAAACAAATTAATTTCAACTTGAGAACAAATGTTGACTCTTTTGCCCCAAAAATGGCGAAACGGTCCTCTGTGCACGGACTTTGAACCATTTCAAATCGCTTTAGGGGCTGTGGCAGCGATATAATCTACCTATGACTGTGACTTTTTGTTTTCGCTGCAAGTAGATCTCTTCGAAAATTAATAATGATTATTAATAATAAAGAAACGATAATAATTATTAATAATACTAATTTTCTCTGCACTTTCACTCTTTTTATCAACATTAATAGTCTTGTCTTCATACAGTACGTTTACACAAACCAAGATTGAGGCAAATAATATTTAAGTTTAGGCAAATAATATTATTACGCAATGTGAGTAAACCCATAAGCAATGTAAAATTTTTTAAATTTGATACGTCTAAACCAGTTTTTCATATAATTTGGGCCAAAAGTAACATTTACAGGCTTAACAGATCCTCAACTATCCATGACACAGAAGACGTGCAGGGAAAAAGTTTTAAACATTATCTACAGTTTCAGTTTGTAAATCTACAAAAATATCTTAATAGAGAGTTAGCTAGATTAACTAGATTTTTTTGTAGTAGATGAGAAGAGATAGTTGGTCCTTAATCCATTCCTGTTTGTGCCCATAAAACCAGCGCGGCCGGGCTCCGTGGGTTCAAGTACCCCGTAATTACCTAGTATCTATCACTTTTTGCCTTAGTAAGAGGTCGTCAAGTGGTCAAATTAGGTTAACCAGTTTTATAGAGTGGCTCTTGGCGATGTCTCGAAAAAAACCTTTTAGTCGCCTCGTATTTTTCTTACCTTTTGTGGTAAATATAGTCGTAATTTTAGGTCATCAGCTGGTTTAACTGAAGTTTTCGTAATTTTCTGCTATCTACTTTTATTTCAGTAACATGGGTGTCGTAAAAGGCGTCTAAGAGCGTCGTCATCATCAAACAAACAAACAAAAGAAACAAAATCAAACAAAAAAAGTTTCATTAAAATCGGTTCAGTACTTTTTTCGGACTAATAAAGAAACGGACAAAAAGTCCTAAAATCTGTGATTTGCATTCTCATTCAGGGTCATCAAAATAGCAGAAAGCGTTATTTTTTAAACAATATCTTCAATACAGCGACAAAATCTATTTTCATTAGCGTTGCTTCTGGCATTGGTGATCGCAAACATCGCAGCGTTGTATTTCACTACGCAAAAGGACGCTATCTGCTATCCATCCTCCAATTCAATATACCTTAGTCGCCTTGTACAGTCAACTGCATGTTGAATGTAGAAACATTTGAAACTTTATTACAATGCCATAAAGTCCAAAGTGTTTCTACTTACGTGCTGTTGGGTGTACGACACTCACGGTCCACGGTATTCTTTTTTTATGTGGAGAGTGGCAAACGAGCAGACAGCACACAAGTGTCACTGCCGCCTATGGACACCTGCAGCACCAGGGGTGTTACTAGTGCGCTGCCGGCCTTTTAGGACTTGCTAGAACCCCGCTTTTTAAAAGCCCCCATGTCGTAAGATACAGAGAAAGCCGCTGAGGGAAGCTCGTCCCACATATTAGAAGTGCGCAAAAAGAATGAATAGCTTAGCCGGTACCACAAGGACTTTCAGTACCAACTGTGATAATTACAATTTCTTTTTTTTTTACCTACGTGTTTAGCGCGAGTATTTTAGCCTAGCCGAAGCTGTATATCTGCTTGGCTTTTAAAATATTCAGAACAAAGGCATAATAGCTGTTCAAAAATATAATAGGTTTTCAGTATTGTTTATTCAACACAGTTCGACAGACAATTCCTTTTTTGAAAGTACCCACTGACTTAAGGTAACGTCAACGTTTAGAAATAGGGGCTATGCACACTACGTTTTATGTACGCGCGTTTCACGCTCTTTTTCAGCGCTTTCGTATCGCGTATGAAACGCGTTAGGCGCATGAATGATAATATACAGAAATTTTATAAATTCTAGGCAAAATTCTTGTTTTACGACTTTTTGAAATTATTACTTTGCTATAAGTGCGCTATACTCATCAGTGTTACGTACTAGCTTTAGCTTTTAACTTCGTCCGCATATTAAAAATTTATAACTTGGCCCTGAGACAAGTGGCTTTCCACTATCGCAAACTCTATAACAAAAATATATTGTCATCGGCTGTCACGCAACATTTCGTTAGCTAATGTCAATCCCATACATTTGCATTATATTCTACTAGGGTCGTTTGTCAGCATTTGAAGATGGCAGACGTGAATTTGTTTCAATTTTGGTTTTATCTGTTGATTTGAGAGTTTAAAGTATAATTTTGATAGGATATTATCCAATAAACGTCTTACAAAGTGAACATTTAATAGAAAATGGAAATATAATCTTCTACTAAAGTTTTTGGATGGTGAGAAGCGGCTTTCTTCGTGACTTCAATAATTTCCCCTATCAACTTATCGGAGTCATCGTGGTGCACAGGCTTTCCTCGTTGTCGATCTTCGAGATGCGGATTCCTGTGTAAATCATTCTTTCACTGGACATTGGCGTGTCGCCATATTTTTGTAACAATTCCTTTACTTTGACATTGGCGAAATACGTTTTGTAATGAGATGTGATGCCATTAAATAAATATACAATACAATATATTGTACAATACTAGCGTTTGCGAATGTATAAAGCCGCTTGTCTCTAGGCCCTTATATATTAGTGTTTAAATCAAACTATTAACTATCAAACAAAAAAAAAACATTGAAATTGGTCCTAAAGTTTTTGCGTGATGCTCGGACAAGCAAACAAACAGACAAAATGTCCAAAAATCTGTGATTTGGATTCTATTCAGGGGCATCAAAATAGCATAACGTGATATTTTTTTATAAATATCTTCAATGTACAAAAAAAATCAATTTACAACTTTATAATAGAGGAGAATAACAACGTTTTATTGCACATGCACTATCTGTACGGGGTCCGGAAGCAAAGTCCGAATTACACAAAGCCGAATTAGTCTAGGCAACGAAGCGGATCGTTGTATGAAGACCCTTGCATTAAATCCTCAGTCGATGAAACTTTGCTGGGGTATCACACTACATGAGACAAACCTTCTATAAAAAAATCCAAAAAAAAATCGGTACTGAATTTTTCCATACAAAAATTACAAAAAATGGATGAATTTTTTTTTTGTAGATTTTTTTTTAGATATTTTGAATTTACATTTAATTCATGATTGTTTATCATCCTGTCAAATAAAATCCGCCTGAGAAATTTATATTGGGGTCAACTGCTTCGTTGCCTACACTAAATAGTCTTAGTCATAGAGTATATGAAACTGAGTGCGTTTTGTTCGGGGTCTCACCCTGGATTGCCCCTAGTCACATTAAGACGATATGTACATTTTTTTTGGGTATTTTAGAGACAAATATCTTTTTATTTACTTAGTTTCTTGCCGTGATTTTCAGGTATGTGTTTCTTGACCATTCATGTGAGGGCATCACCAAGACCAAAACATGATTACTGAAAATCGACGACTATATAAATCTATGACTACACAAAATTAAAATCCAAAGTTGCCTCTTCAATTTTCGTTTCTTTCTCTTTTTGTGTAATCTGAGGTGTTTTAAGTATTGAAATTAAGTATAAAGAAAGGTATTCGTAGTTGCTAGGGTTGACTAAAGCTAAAATTTTATTTTATTTTTTAGTTTTTACAAAAAGTCGATATTTTATATCGGGCGCTTACGTCATTTAGTTTTGGTGCACGCGCACTACATCTGTCGCAGTCTAATACGTTGCGGAAGTAATTATTTTATTCCTTTCTTTCACCGATCAGTTGCCCGTGACCTTCTGTCGACGACAGACCTGTATTCGTTGTTCCCAAATCCAACCTTTCACGCGCAATAAAAACTATTTCATCAATCGGTACATTGAAGTGTTGAAGGATCTGTACAAAAACGCCACTCTGTCAGTTCGTCTTCAGGACCAGGACTCGAAACCTATCTAATTGCAGCGAGGAGTGAGACAGGGAGACGTCATATCTTCTAAACTGTTCACCGCTGCATTGGAAGACGTCTTCAAACTCCTGGACTGGAAAGGACTTGGCATCAACATCAATGGCGAGTACATGACCCACCTTCGATTTGCCGACGATATTGTCGTAATGGCTGAGACCCTGGAAGATCTCGGCACGATGATCAATAACCACAGTAGAGTTTTACAACAAGTGGGTCTTAAAATGAACATGGATAAGACGAAAATTATGTCTAACGCCCTTGTTGTACCCACTCCACTCAAAGTTGGAGACTCTACGCTCGAAGTTGTTGATGAGTACGTATACCTGGGACAAACAGTCCAGCTGGGTAAATCCAACTTAGAGAAAGAGGTTACTCGTCGAATCCGACTCGGATGGGCAGCGTTCGGGAAGCTCCGCAATATAGACGAAAGTCTTTGACCAGTGTGTGTTGCCAGTGATGACATATGGCACCGAGACGTGGCCGCTCACGATGGGCCTTATCAGAAAGCTCAAAGTCACCCAAAGGACTATGGAAAGGGCTATGCTCGGAGTCTCTCTGCGCGATCGAATCAGAAATGAGGAGATCCGCAGAAGAACTAAAGTAACGGACATAGCCCTGAGAATCGCTAAACTGAAGTGGCAGTGGGCAGGGCACATCGCAAGAAGAACCGATGGCCGATGGGGCGTGAGGGTTCTAGAGTGGCGACCACGTACCGGAAGACGAAGCGTTGGCAGGCCCCCCACAAGGTGGACCGACGATTTGGTCAAGGTCGCGGGAAGCCGCTGGATGCGAGCAGCGCAGGACCGGTCGTCATGGAGTTCTTTAGGGGAGGCCTATGTCCAGTAGTGGACGTATTTCGGCTGATATGATGAGCATAAGTGGTTGCTGAGATATAGAGGTGTGACAGACAGACGGACAGACAGACAGACAGAGCGGCACCATAAGGGTTCCTTTTTTTTACCATTTTGGTATCGGAACCCTAAAAACGCGCGGCTTTTGTTAGCTTCGTTCATCTGCGTCACAGAATACCATATATGTACTAGTGTCTGCTTACCTATACTGAAAGTAGGTATAGTTAAATATAAGAGCGTAAATTGTTTTTTTTAGTAAACAGTGTTACTTCGAGAGGTCTTTTTATTTTTCTTTAATTTTTTACATAAACTTCTATCGACTGTAATCAATTCAGATTTTTCGTTTCGTTTTTATAGACTTTTTTAGTTTAACTGTAAAATGAGTCTTAAAAAAATACAAAATTTATTTTACTGCATAATTTCGACTTTAGGTGATTATAAAACCCTTAATCATACTATTCGGCATCTAAATAAACTATTTATAACAATAAGCTAAATGTTTCTATATAAAAAGATTTTATATAACGCAACTCCTTGCATTTCTATGCTTGTTGCGGCCAGCGTGCCGCGTGCGGCGGGTGCTCAGTGCGTGTATTTTGTGCGGGGAGCGGGGGGGTCGAGCGAGAAGACTCCGCCCATTGAGCGTTAAATATTTTCAGACATATCCTCTTAAGTGGTATAGGTACGCACGGTAAGAAGCACGTAGAACTGAACTGAACTGAACCAGCGCTACGCTACAATTGCCCGAAGCCAGAGACCCGCTGAAGATCAAGTGTTTCTACCGACGAGCGGTAACGAGTACACACGTACTAGACTTAGCTTCTCCTAGTAAAAATTTATATACATTCATAGTCCTTAAAGTCCATGTTTCATTGCTTAAAAACTTGGGCTTGCCACTGGTCTGACTTTGCGTATACGATAACTAATTAACTAAGATTAACTCAATTACTTTTTTAAGATTAACTCAATTACCTCAATTACTCCGGTAAGAAAATAGCAATCCTATCGGACAGTCAGGCGGCCCTAATGTCACTGAAATCCGATACGATTGCCTCCAAACTCACTAAGGAGTGTATGAAAGCCCTCAACCAGCTAGGTGCAAAAAACAAAGTTACCCTAGGTTGGGTTCCTGGGCACTCGGGAATAGGAGGAAACGAGGTGGCAGATGAACTGGCAAGAGAAGGCTCTGGATCTAAATTTACTGGACCGGAGCCAGTCCTAGGTATACCTAAATCTGCCACCAGGTTTCAGCTAGGGGCTTGGGCGAAGTGCGAAGCCATCTAGCTTGGCAAGTTTCAACTGGTCTCTCACACTCAAAACAGTTGATCCGAGGCTCCTCAAAGAAATACACATCTGAAGCGCTCAAGCTAAATCGAAATCAATTTAGGATACTCATAAGAGCCCTAACGGGACACTGTAGGTTGTGCAAGCACCTAAACAGAATGAGCCTATACGAAAACCCATATTGTAGATTCTGTGCAGAAGACGATGAAACGCCTATACACCTGATCTGCCACTGTAATGCACTAACTCACGGTAGAAGTCGGGAAACGGGAGGACATATACTATACCCTGAAGATGCTCGAACTCTCAATCCTAGGCAGATTGTCAGCTTCTTTGAGGCTGTCGGTGTGGCCGAGGAAATGTAATATAAAGGGTTGGCTACAATAGATCTGCACAGGTCGCAGTGGCCGTCGGGAATTAGGAGCCCGGCCCCTTTACCCTCAAAACATAAACATAAGATTAACTAAATTACTTCGAATTTTAGTAGCAAAGTAATTCCATATATGTCAGACTTAGTACAAGCCGTGGATGCTACCTTGTTACTTAACTGATTACGCAGGTACAAGGGCATATCAGTTTCATAACAAGAGGGTGGATTTCTCGGCCCGCGTAAATCGAAATAGTTGTGTAGTGTGAGAATTTACACCAGTATGTTTTATACCTAGTGATGGGACTGTCACGGATATTATATACAAAACGGATGTTATGTATATGATATGAGGCAATCACGTTTGAGGCGTTACTAATATGTTAGGTAAACAGATTAGATTAATGGATTTTAAGAAAGTATTATCAATTTCAGATTTACAACGTTCAATTAGGATATAAAATATGTGATCCGCAGCTGATGTGATCGACCCATTGAAGACAGATTTCGTGACGGACTCCGAGGATCCTACGGAAGTATTTCGGAATTCTATCGCAGTGAGCTAGCCTGATAAGAGAGAAGAAAGATTTTGAGCATCCGCGAATGATTTAACTCGCGGAAGCAGATAACTCTCACATCACTTAAAGTGTTGGAAAATGTCTTGGGAACCCTCCATAAACTTAATTAAGGGGTCCGCGTCAAGTTTCTTTGGAATTACGTGTGCCATGTTACGAGGTGGGCTGGCTAATCTTGAAATCCAATGAGCGAGCTTCGAAGCTTGTTAAAGTGTTAGCTAGTCTTCGTAATCTCCTTAGAAATTTCAATACCTTACCTGATATATACAAAATTTTCGGAGAAAGGTCTTTTTTGGGTAAAAATCATCAAATAAAGTCATGTTATCAATCAAGTCTCAAAACTTCATTCAAAAACTTATCTCTGTATCTTTAAATTAAGTAAAAGCTCAGCAGTCAGCAGAAAACAGTAAGAAATGGTCATTAGTACCATTAGTGTCACCTTTTAGGACACCATCGAGAGTAAATGAAATAATATTATTCTTCAGCATAACCATCAACCAAGAGTTGTTTTGTTACTTCAGTACAGCCTGTTTTTTTAATCGCTCATTTAGAAACATGGTCGTTAAAATGTCTTTTTGCTTGCAGCTTGCCGTTGCTCTAGCCTGCTCTGTAATTAACCAGGGTTTTTTCCAAGCGTCATGTTAACAGCTGGCTGTGCTTCATACCCCACCTCTGTACCAAGTCAAAGCAGTTTAGTGGTCAGATAAACAAAATAATTAAGCGCTTATGGTAATCCGGCGGGAGCGGTGCCAAGCGCCGAGCTTTATGTAAATGCATCTGCTTGGAGGCGTATTTCCTATAACGTTTCGTTGCGACTGTACCTCTAGATTTTCAAGCACTTTGCATAAACTTGAAACTGGTGTTCAAAACGATGAGCCAACAAGAAAAAACTCGTTGTTTACTTTAATAACGACAATACAAAAGAATATAAACATAGAGATGAATTTTAATTTACTTATTGTCATCTTATTGTGCTTTTAAATACAAGAACTACGTCTGACTAAAACAAAACCAACAAGATATATTACAGAAGATGTTTAAAAATGTTTTAAGAACATTATTTGCAAATACGCGTATTCTCGCGTCAGACTCGACTTGTCGCGCAACAAATGCAACAAACTAGTCCGCCAGGCTTTAATGTCATTTAAATTACAACTCGCGAGTGGGTTTTGAGTGCCGGAAATTATGAATTTCAGACGCATTTCAAAAAAGATAGTTTCTATCCAACAACGCGATGCGCTGTTGCCGTCTCTTGTTTGAAATTAAATATTGTGGCACTATTTGTAAAGCAAAGAATGTTAAAGAAATATTTTTTGTCCCATCTATACAAAAATCGCTAATCGGTTCGTCAATAACGTTCAGGATTCTAATTTAGAACCGCTATGTTCGGAATTTTACCCTACACAGAAACCTCCGCTTCGCTCTGGATTCAAAGTAGCGCCCTCGCCTTAAGATATCATTTTGCTTCCTTGTTTTACAGTCTACTATTAAAAGACATATTTTTAATCTAGCTTGAATGCTTTATTTATGCCATACTCAGTCTCTAACTCCTAAACATATTTTCCGGCAGCATTCTTTACTTACCAAAAAAATTTTGCAAAAGAAAGAAAAGAATGCGAGGCCCTAAAATAAACTATATCTCAAATTCTCAAGTCGGCACTCGGGCATGGGTTTCACTAGAGGCGCAGTATCAAAAGCTCCTTGGGCTACATTATGAAGATTGCCTCCTCGACGCAAATAGTTATTGTGTGGAGGTGTTTTCTTTATAAACAGGACGGCAGAGTGTGTCTCTATTATGCGGGAAAGGAGTAAGAAGCCGGGGGGATGTTACTTTTCTGCAGCTGCCAGCCAATTTCGCTTTTGAGTAACGATGGTTTGCTTACACAGCTTGAGGGATGTTTTTCCATCAATTTAATTAAAAAAAGGACATTGAATTTACGAAGACTTTCAAATTCCAATTTATTTATTCGTTGTTGATTCCTAGCAAAATTAAATACTTTTTGAACAGACATTTATACCCGATTAGCGTTTTTGTTCGAAATTTGTAACATAATTTTAATGAGCACAATTTTTTCCACACACACTATCGGCGCCATCATTCTGATTAAAAAATCAATACTTTTAGTGGCATAATAAATGAATTATTAACCTATTTAAGAAGGATTGTCAAGACTTTGGCACAGATTAGATAACGTAGATACCAACGTTTGTGTTACGAGTAGATAGTGCTCGCCGGTAGGCTTGAAAACTCTGACTACTACAATAAAGATTATTTTCGTTTGTCCTATCGACGCTTAAATAAATAAACAGGATGTAAAAAAGTACCATAATTCTTCTAAGGGGTGATTCTACATCACTAATAGATTGTATAAAAAAATTAAAAAATACTTTTTAATTTTTTTTTTCAATTGGTTGATAATGAAATTTAATTTTTCCTTCGATTTACATTACAGTAATTTATTGTAATTGATAGGTACTTGCTAGTGACTGGATCCCTTAGATTATGAATAACGGCAGCTTATGCTGGATCCTATAACAAAAAAAAGATGGAGATGCAGACAGGTCTGCATCACCAGCTGATCATAGAAGTCATTTAACCCTCCAGGCGCATGACTTCTTCTTGAGCTAAAACTACTCTTTTTATGAAAAATATTTTTTATACTTACAATCTATTAGTGATTTAGAATCACTCCTTAGAAGGATCATCGTACTTTTTTACACCTTTATAAATGTGTCTCTTTCGATGTGTATGATTGATAACTAACTAGATAGTACTGAAAACCATGTCATTGGCAAAATCAACTGAATTTAATTAGTAAACTACTTCCAAGTTAATCTCCTTTGAAAGGGCGATAAGAGGGAGAGAGTTTGACGATGTTTATTTGTTTCAGTTCAAGCAAACACCAAGCTTGTTTTGATTGAAAGCCAATTTAGATATCGGGGGAGATAGCGGGTTTGAGGGTCTGAATCAGACATGGACAAAATGCTACCATTCTATATAAAACGACTTGTTGTTCACCAAGCGAGGAAGAGTAATAATTCTGCACGTAATTTAAATAAGCCTACTAAACTGCTGCCGTATTCCAAAGTGAAACTACGATAATATCGCGCCGATAATAAATTAGTGTATGGTTCGGCCTTTGACAAAGAAATTCCCATACAAAGTAAATTTCCTAACGTAATTGTTGTTGTCAATCTGATAATATCGGGGCTCCGATAAAACTTCGGAGTACGCACCCTGGTCCTGCAGACCCAAGTGGACGGCTGATATTTGGTTCAGAACAAAATTCCTTAATGACCACCTATGGGTGGTTTGAGTGCTCCGTTAGGAATTGATACGGTTTAGCAAGTCTATAAACATCTTAAAATACATGGCCATAAGATCTAATGCGTATACAAAAAATAGCTTTTATATGACAATTCAAGCTTTAAAATATTTATTCTTTCCTTACTTAACTCTTCTTCTAAAAGATTCTTGCCTTATTAAATATGTATGATGGTTTTAAATTCAAATTTGTTAGCTGCAAAAATCACAATCATGCCTGCCTGAGCGTACTCGTACCAGGCGGCCTTAACTTATTCTCCCTTAACCTAACTTACCCAAGTTCGCTGATTATAAATTTCTGTCGGATCAAATAGCTACTTTACCGTGACAGTAAGTCAAATAAAAATGTCTCGTTCACAGCGCTTCGTAGGCACCACGGTAGCCGGTTGGCACGCCGCGTATCGCCGGGTGATTTGCATAAAGCTCGCGGACATAGCTTTGGCGCAGTTCAGCTACTCCTCATTACCATAACTGCTCAATTATTTTGTGTGGAATAGTCACTTTACTGACGAATTTTGGTTTTGCGCTACGTTGCGCGCTCTATTGAGCGAGGATTTTTAGCCAATACCTAAGAGGTGGTATGCAATTTGTTTATTGAATCGGTAGATATTTATCTAAAACATACTTCACGAAAACCACTTTGCTGAGTACAAAAGTTTGCAGGGACTGTGTTTGCGTTGCCGGACTCACATTATTACAGTATCAAAAGCTTTCAGCCTATCTTGCCGAATGTTTTGTCAAGACTTTCGGCAGGAATGTTCATTTAACAGTCCATAAACATCTAAACTGCTAACCAAAAGCGCCTCTCATAATCTAAGAGTTATTTGAAACAAAAATACACATAATACCTAAACCTTTTGAAAAGAAAACACCTCTCTGGAAATAGGAATTCTTGAGACTTCACCATGTTGACATAGTAACATTTCCCAACAAGCACATTAATAAGAGTTCTGTACCGCACGAGAACAAATGTAAATAACATGGTATTTACATTTACAATACAAATATGTACGCTTGTTTATTTTGGCTTTTATTCCGTCCGGAACAGCCTCTTAAGTCGTTTCTATGAGTACAACGTTCCTTTGAGGCAATTCCTTTGTCACTTGCAAACGATAAAACCAGAATTATTGAAACACTTAGAATAGAAATGACGTGCTTGTGTAGCTGTATCTTAGTCACTTATTATAACTTTTAGCCTCTTTTACGCTAAGCATAAGCCAGTATTTGAAAAATTACATAGTTATCATTGGATTATAAACCAAGACCCTGATAAAATTAAAGTACAAATATCAGTGAGAGTTGCTTCTATATAGCTGTGCTTTTTGTTCATTTTTTTTTCTACCAAAACCTAGCGATCTGTGTTTCAGCACTTTCAGCTTGATGAACATCACTGCGACGTGAATTCTGTTGCTGAAAAAATTACGAAAAAACTACTGAAAAAATTTACCCTAAAGGCACTCGTACATCTGCAAATTGCGCGAATATGTTTACGGTCTACTAGTTCACAGTTTTCCTGTCCTTCTGTCTCGAGACTGTTTCGGTGCCGCTATTGCTAATGCAAACTTTGCGAACGCAATACTCTTTTGACCCGGGACATGATTAACGGGGTCCTATAAATCAAAGATTTTGGACCTCCTTGCTTCGCTTGGAAAGGGGATGACATCTGCCAACATGTCCCAAAATTTAATGTCACCATGATCGATGATCCCTAGGTCAATCTAGGTAATAACCATGAAGGTTTTACTACGCTTCGCTAGAGCGTAGCGTGGGTTAAAACCTCCTTTGTAATAACACTAATAACCCGTCAAATCCATAGAACGAAGCCTTCACTATCATGTGACGAATTATTTATTTAATCCTCCTTCTAATTACTTTTATTTTTCTGTGCTATAAATAGTGTAACAGTTTGCCTGACTAACAGCTGATTCAAACCAAAAGATAAATAACCAGAATTATTGAAACACTTAGAATATAAATGACGTGCTTGTGTAGCTGTATCTTAGTCACTTATTATAACTTTTAGCCTCTTTTACGCTAAGCTTATGCTTAGCGTAAAAGAAGCTTATGGTTAGGCTAAGCTTATGCTTAGGCTTATGCCAGTATTTGAAAAATTACATAGTTATCATTGGATTATAAATCAAGACCCTGATAAAAATTAAAGTACAAATATCAGTTAGAGTTGCTTCTATAAAGCTGTGCTTTTCGTTCATTTTTTTCTACCAAAACCTAGCGATCTGTGTTTCAGCACTTTCAGCTTGATGAACATCACTGCGACGTGAATTCTGTTACTGAAAAAATTACGAAAAAACTACTGAAAAAAATTTACCCTAAAGGTACTCGTACATCCGCAAATTGCGCAAATATGTCTACGGTCTACTAGTTCACAGTTCGCTCAGTAGATCGCTTGTAGCGATAAGGCCGCCTTTGCTCACATTATGTTTAAGATTTCATGTAAAATTAGTTATATTTTTGTTATGTGCGCAATAAAGCATTTATCTATCTATCTATCTATAAATTTGATGGCATTTCTATCTCAAATATATTCCACCTTTTGTAACCGTAACGTTATACACATAGGTACTCGTTCAGTGTAATTAGTTTACAGATCGATACACTGGAGACATTTGGAGACGAATTGCTCAGCGGGTGTGACTAAAAGGCCTCGCCACTAAAATAGTCCTGTTTTATCGCTTTGTAAATCTAGCCGAACGGAAAATTATCTGTCAGTCCCTCGAGTAGGTATTTGGTTACCTAACTACTTACTTGCAGGCTTAAATTATTATACGGGGTGTAGTTATCCAGTGCTTTTTAGGGTTACGTAGACAACAAAAAACCTTTATATTTTCATCACGTCCATCTGTCTGTCTGTCTATTACATACTAATCATGCTAACAAAGTGGTTAATTAAAATCTTGAATATAAAATTGTTAGGGTACTAAAATTTTTACTAAAAATAAAACCTAAAAAAATTCTATATAAGCAAAGTGGGGATATTTTTTTTCTCGAAGACTTATAAAATATTGCAAATTTGATCAGACCATTTCTCGAATATGGGACTCGTTTGCGAAATATTAAGCTCAACAGGGAAATTCTGTTAGAGTCAAGTGTTCCCCCACCTGACCTTATATGTGAATAAATGGTACAGCAGCACTGCACTTTCTTTCTCGCAATACACACATAGAATACATGAAACAGAGTTAGAAAGGCGAAGTAGGCGGGCCCCGCGTGCCACGGATAGGTCCGTAGGACAAACAAACGTCAAAACCTCAAAATGACCCCTTCAGTCATTTGCCCGACTCAATGGCGTAAAGAGCAGCGACGTATTTTTTAAGAAAATGCCGTTTTGTGCGATATTATCACGTCGAGCTCACAGCAAAGATAAAAATTTGCAAAATGGAGGCCTATTGTACCACCGATAACCATTTTGAATACCTTTTTATCCACTATATTTGTTAAAACAAAAATATTTTTTAGCCGGTCGAAACCAGAGCAAAAGTGCTTCCAAAAATACAACGATATCGATAAATTTCTGTATACTGGAATTATTCCTGTAATGTTGAATACTTACTTGTATATATTTTTCAGCTTTGAAGTTAACCAATAATTTTTTAATAATTAAAAAATTAAAAATTGTTTGCACTCATACTAAATCACAACTTTAGAAAGAGATTTTTGGCAGCTACCCAGGTGATCCAAAAGAAAAGCAAAGATGGATCGATGCCATAGGGCAAAAAGATTGGTTAGCCACCAAAACAAGTTCTACTTGCTCCAAACACTTTTTGGAGAGTGACATCATCTTTTCGGCACAAAGAAGACATTTAAAGCTTCTTGCTATACGCTATACCTGTTAGAAACCGAAATCACTTCCCGGAGAGACACCAACTTTACCACACACGTCTTTACTGGTATATTAATTTAATTTGTTGGTTCTTCTTATTGCTGACTAGCAGTTGCCCACGACTTCATTTGCGTGGGATTCGAAAAAAGAGTAGATATTATGCTTTTCTAGGTCTAAGTCCATATTCCTGCCAAATTTAATCAAATTCTGTTTAGTGGCTGGGTCGTGAAAGAGTAACAAACATCCAAACATATAAAAATTCAAACTAAAATAAATTATCTTTATAATATTAGAGATATATAAATAATAAAAATGTAAATATCATGTAAATAATAAAACAAAACAATGCTTCATGATCTATTTTATTGTTGAAGAATATTTACACGCAGGGATCTTCTAATAAAAAGCCGGCCAAGAGCAAGTCGGACTCGCGCACCGAGGGATCCGTACCACCACATAATCACGATTGTATTAGAAATTTCAGTATGTTCCTGTGCTAGATTTTTTGAGTCCGACACGAGGTTGACTAGATTTTATTATTTTTTGTTATTTTATAGCTTATGCACTATAAATAATGCAATTTTTATTTTATAGCTTATGCACTATAAACATTGCAATTTTCTTGTTTTCAAGTGTTCCCGTTTTTAAAATAGAGCATAAACAAAAATCGCCTAAAAAAGGTCTTTAGTATCGGAGCCACACTTAATTTATATATTTATTACTGTTCATGAGATACAGCTCAAACAAAATTTTGTTGTTGTAGCGTCAACAGATATACACAATTTGTGAAAATTTCAAATTTCTACCTATTACGGTTCATGAGATACAGCCCACTGACAGTCAGACAGACATCGGAGGCATATCAATAGGTCCCGTTTTTCACCCTTTCGGTACGAAACCCTAATAAAGAATGAGTATAAAACTAAAACTCGTATACAAGGTGTAAGTAAATACTTGGCTTCTCAAACAAAAGTTATTATGATGCGTTTCCAGGCAATACACAACACAATAAAACTAATTAAGAACGCATCCTTTCCTTCCCTCTCTTCCCCCCCCCCCCCCCCCCCCCGTACCTGCCTGAAACATCAATGAAAAAGCAATGGCCGCGCGCGCAATTCTGTTCTCATGAAAATAATATCTAAAACGACAAAAACACCTGTGTATAATACAAAGTGACTTTGAATTTACAATGTTTTGTGTAAAGATTGATTGATGCAGTGTGACCTCTAATAAGAACCAGCGCCTGTATTCCCTATCATCAGGTACGTCCTTTTTCACCCCGCCGCCTGAGAATCGGATCTGTAAACGTTAGTTTAGTATTATTTAATCTGTGATTTTAGTGAGATATAAAAAATAAAACAGCTTGCACAACCTAACATTAGCGTGACGATTAGTTTCTGGTGGCACGCGGAGAGCCAATGAACGCTTCGCAGTCCTTCCCCCACCATACCCCGCGCACCCCCGCGACTCGTTTTTTGTGTTCTGCGCATTAACCGCCATCGCTAGAGTTAGTTATTGCAAGCTGTACGAATCTAAAACAAACCTATGTTTCGTGGAAAAGTTGTAATCCAGAGTACATAAATCCATTTTATCGATAATTTGCCCAATGAAACATACATCCCTAGCATTTGCACAATAATGATACCAGTATAACACAACAATTTAATATTTCAAAATCGCTAACTTTCTATTTTCAGTAAAGAAAAATCTAAATTATTTTTTTAAGTATTATGCATAATGTTGCACACATTTATAAATATATTGTTAGGGAAATATTTAAAAGGAAAGTTAAAACAAAGAAAGATCCAATGGATACTTTTTGAACCGTTTTGTGCAAACTTTATTAGTATGGCCACATTTTATCTTTGTCTCTTTCTCACCCAAAAACGTCAGATTTTGACGTTTTTGAAAATAATGTTATAACGTAATGTAATACGGTAAATTTTTGATTGCTTGGATTTGGCTCTTTTGACTTTTTCGATTCACCAGTAGACGACAAATAGCTAGCGGTTTTTTTATGTAGTGAAAATATAATTTATCGTGTAAATGTGTGCAAACTGGCGACACCGGTTCCCGTACAAAATTGTCAGCATTGCCTTTCTAACTCTGTTTCATGTATTCTATGAATACACAAGGAAAAACTATCAACCGCAAACTTAAATTTGTAATGTCGTACACATAGTATGGAAATACAAACTTTTACTAACGTTTTTCCAGAAAAATGTTCGAATGAAATATACAGATCAATTCAGAATTCAAATTGTCAAACATCAAAACAAACAAACCTCAAACCATTTCGAGTAAATCACATGTATAACTTTAGGTAGTACTGGAACACCCGTTATATGAATTTTCACAGATCAATGGACTACCGTAGGATACTTGCATGGATATTTTTTTAATTTCCCAACACATGTTCCTTATGGATAATTGTTCAGTTTAGTCTACTGAGCAAACCCTTTCAGTTTTTGGTACACCTGTGTACTAAATTTTATTCAAAAAAATCATAAATAATATCCAGTCAGGTAGACAACCAATCCAGGATTAATATTATAGAAAATTTTAATAAACTCAATGGTACCAATTTTGGGTTAATCACATATTTACGATTTGGTGGTACAGGAACACCCCTTATATGAAATTACACAGATCAATTGATACTGGCCCAAGATATCTTACATGGAGATGATTGGTCATGCAAAATTTCATCAACATTCTATGAGCCGTTTTTGAGAAAATTTCAATTTTTCATTTTCGTTGTATGACAGCTACCCTAAAAATGAGAGCCAGCAAGAAACCACTTAGAACTCTTCAATGGATTTGCATAAAACTCCTAAATTCAAAATATGGTGTCAATCGGACTATTCGTTTAGCCGCTATGACAAAGCGTGACGGACAGACCGACCGACGGACCGACGGGCCGACCGACCGACGGACGGTCATTTTTGGGAGACTTGTTTTTTATGATGTAAAAGTGATATAGAACACATTTTTGAGAAAATTAGAAAAACTTTATTTTTCACGAATACAATAGCTTTCTCGCTCCGCTCGAAAGTAAAAAAATATCAGGTCTAAATGTATGATATGGATCTATAAATAAAATACTATCACAGCCAAGTAGGTTATACGGGTAAAAGAATAACAGTAAAAACCTCTGAAAAAAATAGCAACAGCGAACAGGCGCTAGGCCTCACTAGGAAATAAGAAGACACAAAGGTTGATAAAAAAAATTAAAACATCCTCCATAGGCCAGTAGAAACACTTTGGACTTTATGGTGCGGTTATAGACAAAGAATTCGGACTCCTTGCTCCGCGCTCGGAATAAAAGGAATACAAATTTATTTTACTATGGGATGACATCTGCCATTGTGTCCCAAGTTGAAATGTCAAATCATCAAATGTGATTTGACATCCTCTTACAAATTTACAGAACGACGCCTATGCCGTATTTACAATGACTGAATGAATGTCAGAATACCTTTTGATGTGACACATATTTTCATTAATCTTCCTTATATTACCCTTATATTTCTATGGTTATAGAGTTGCAAATGTTTCTACTGACGTGCGGTTGATGGTACCTTGGTCTTCGCCATTCAAGACGACATTTTTGAGTGTGCAGATCATGACGGTGAAAGCAGCGACGGGTATTTCTAGACCACTGTTCTTCGTCACCTCATTATTTTAGTTTTAGATTCATAAAATATATTCATAATATATATTCATAGAATTTCGGAAAGGCGTTTCTCCAGTCAGCGCGTAGAGAGAGCAAGCAAGTTTTCGAATGGATGAGTCATGACAGCTGACTGACGAATCTTCTCTGTCGTTTTTGCGAGTGTTCAGGTAGGAGAGATAGAGATAGAAAACAAAGCAGCAAATGATAAAATTAGGTACGCGTTAAAAGAGTTACAGTTTATATTTAACAATAATAATTCCTAAAACAACTACGGAACTCCACGTAGCGCTCCGCCCGACAAGCCCTTGGCCGGTTTTTAATAATCAAATTGTAGCTGTCACAAACACCCACGCTACAAATTGCCCAATTATATTATTTCGTAATTAAAATTGGCCTATTAAACCGTTTTCACTATTCCAGATAATGGTTTTATAATATCGTTAATCTTGTTTTCAGTACAAAACGTAAATAGCTTATTTAGTTGTAAATTATTTTCATGCTAATGAAGTTATGATTCATAATGTTAATTACTCTTTGTTTTATTTCCTATCCTATACTTTTAAATGAGGAATATTTTTATGTATGTCACCGGAAAATTATAAGAATCGTTAGTTGATCAATTTCCTAGTAAGTTGATCAACTTTCGAAAAATCATAAACTCGTAGGAAGTTCGGAGATCCATAGGTCCGTTAAACATCCCATTCGGATCCCATTCGGGATTGGTTAGGTTGTGTTAGGTCTTTATTCGACCCAATGCACGAGCGTGCTGCGGCAGCAGCCGGCTAGTGCCAGAAACGAATTCGGTACAATTTATTATTTTTGAAGTGATAACTTCCATAGCGGCGATTGGCACTTTTTTAGATGGGTAAAAAATGTTAAACTCGCATCAGATGTCGCGTCAGATGTCGCGTAAAATCTCGCGTCAGATCCGTAGCCCAAGGAGGTTTTAACCCTTGCTACGGCGAAGCGTAGTAAAACCTTCTTGTCGTAGCCTGATCGAAAAAGCGTCAACTGTCAACAGTAAAAAAGCATATTGGAGAAAAAATTCATATCAGGCCATAGATTTATATAGTCAAGATAGGGTCTTGGGAACAAGCGGTTCAAAATTTCCCCATACAAGAAAAAATAGCGCTATCTGTGAAAAATCGCGTGAACTACGTTGTGTAGTACTTCAGTCGGTGCTAAATACACGGAACGGAAATAATATGGCGGGAAAAAACAAAACAAACTTATAACTGTTTATATGTGATTTAGGCCTGGTTTTTCAGTTTCATTAATTGGATTATAGTCAAAAACAATAATAAGAAATAACAATAATAATAATAAAAGTATATTGTTTCTTCAACTAAGAACATTCCATTTGTTGGTAAGTGTATTTGCATCCAATGTTGACAATATGACTGACAACGACTGACATTTGTTGGTCCTAAACGTCAGATTTCGGACCAACGAATTGGGGACCTTAGATTATGAATAACGGCAGCTTATGTTGGGGACATTGTAACGTGCCGATGGGCTAGTACTTATATATAAGTAAATGTATCAGGCCCAATTTTTGTAAACAGCTTTTAAATGCAATTTTAAGAGACTATATTTTTGAATCCACCCAAATTTCAAACTGGAAGGTACAATTTCAATTTCTGGACGTTTCAATTTCCTTTTTTTTTTGTTGGATTTAGTACACTATATGTTAAGGGACGTTAATGAAACAAAAGCATTGAAGAATTGATCTGATAGCATTTTTATCATAGGTCTAATGCAACTTTGAGATTTACGTAAATTTGTTTTTTTAGATTTGTGTTTCTTTCACAAATATAGGAGGATTATACAGGGTGTTAATTTGATTGCGTGCCATAGCTTAAGGGGTGGTTCAGTAACGATAAAGAAACTCAAAAAAATTATAAAAAAAAATCCTACAAAAAAAATTAAAACTTCATTAAAACTAAACTTACGCGGGAGGGCAATGGCCGCGCGAAAGAGTTTCAGTTATGTAGTCGTCTTGGAGATCTTCAGGGGAGGCCTATGTCCAACAGTGGACGTCTTTCGGCTGATATGATGATGATGTGCCTACCTTATTCACTGATACTCGCGCGCTAGCGACGTTGCTCCGCGTTAGTTAAGTTTCAATGCACTTTTAGTTTTTTTTTCAGTAGGATTTTTTTAAATATTTTTTTGTGTTCCTTTATCGTAACTGAAACACCCCTTAAGCTATGGCACGCAATTAAATTAACACCCTGTATACTTAAAAAAAAGATAAAAATAAAAGTAATAAAATGTAAAGTAAATAATATTCATAGCATTTTTGCCCTTCTTTTGTGGAATTTATAAGACCTTTATTATTATTATTTTTAATCATGCGGTCGTTAATTTGGGTGGATTGCTAATGAATTATTTTATAGACCAGCTAATCTAATTTTTGACGAAAAAAAAAATTCTGATATGAATTTTTGTTGAATCTTCATACAGTGAAATCGTTTGGCTCTTAGGCTAATATTCAAAAATGCAAGTTTTCACTTCTGCCAGCACCAAGGAACATATATACTCACCTGCCAGCACTTCCCCGGAGTGCAACCCGTCCCTTTTTTATATATATTTGTAATCGGCTTCTCGATAACGGCCCTAACGATTTCGAAGAAATTTTCTATACGGTGGTTTATGGGGGCAAAAAATCGATACAAAAACCCTACAGCGCTTAGATTATGAATAACGGCAGCTTTCTATGCTACAGCGCAATCTGTTAGTAGGCTTTGGTTGAGATTATGCAGAGCAAGCTCGGTCATCTAAGCATTTTGTGTTGTGACCGATAAAGGATAGAATTTAGAAATTATTTTATTATACAGTCTCATTAAAATAACATCCTTCTAATAAACTAACCATACAATAAAAGGCTGAAATCCTTAAATGTGCGACACATATGCGACATGATATAAGAATGAAAATAATGTCGCATTAAAACTGGCAATATGGATAAAATATGGTATTATTACAAACGATTTACGACTCTACCTGCGCGCAGATAGAAAAAAATATTGTTTGTGTAAGGAATTTTCTCCCTTGATTTGTGGACAGACTAGTTCTGTTCATATTTTACTAAAACCTGTTAGTTTTCAACCGATTTCAAAAAGGAAAAAGTTATCTATTCGACTGTATGTTTTTTATACCTACAGAATTAATTTTTAGTCAATGCATAAAATCTTATTGCTCAGACGGTCAGACCACAGTTTTAAAACAACTTAAAAAAAAGTTGAAAAGAATTCTCCTACAAACCTAGTGGAATTTTTAATTCCAATACGAACGACTGATCTAAATTTTTCCCTGTATTTTTTACTTGCTTTTTAGGTGGTTGTGAGAGAAAATATTAATTAGTGGAACACAATAGAGCATTGTGAAATAAATATTGGATTTGATAAAAGCCTACCAAATAACCAAAAGAACATTTAAAAAAACAATAACACGAAACCACAGAGGTATGAATGAAAAACTATTGAAAGTTAAATGAGTATCTTAAAGAATATTCAGAAGAAAAAATCAATAAAGTGGACTACTTTCATTTCATTCATTCTTTTTGGCTCAGTGAACCAAAGTGGTTCTTGGCCTCCGACATTAAAATACACCACGCTTCCCTGTTCTGTGCCAATTCCGTCCAGTCGGGCACTCCCAGCTCTCTAAGATCCTTGGCGACTTCATCCTTCCAACGGTATCTTGGCCTGCCAACAGGCCGGCGTCCCGATGGTTTGCCTTGATACGCCCTCTTTGCGGCTCGATCCCCTGCCATTCTTTCAACGTGGCCCAGCCAGCGGAGCCGTGAGGATTTTATTTCACCACTACTGCACGTATGAATTAAATTATTGAAAAACGAGGCGATAAAACTTAATTTGCAAGAACCAATTACACCCGTTCACACGGTAAAGTTTCTTGGGATACAGATAGACTCACTTTTGACATGGAAAGTTGAATTAAACTCTATAGAAAATACAATTTGTTCTGCGTGTTACGCTAAAAGAAGTCTGCGGTATGAGCTAACCATAGACCAACTGAAACTCGTAAGTAGGGGGGTTAGGCCGGTACTGGACCAGCTAGAGGTGATGTGGTCGAGAGTCGGTCACCGGGATTCGACCTGGTTCGGTAGCTAATGTGGTCGAGGAACGGCCCCCGTTTGTGGACCATTTTTTTGACCAGTCTCTAAAAAAAAGCTCATCAAATAAAATTCAGACCTAAAATTTTTGCTAAAATCGCGTTTTGACTATAGTAGGGGGGTTAGGCCGGTCGATTAAGGTTTAATTAGCGGATGAATGCGTACGTTTTAGTCGTGGTTGATTTGACTTGCAAAGTATTTTTTTTGTGTTGAGACCACCCTAGATGAATGATAGACAGGTGCAAATCTATTCTACCGATCCAGCTCTGCAAGTTGTTACGTGTCGAATTTGTTTTTGTGAAGGTTTCGTAAAGTTTATTACTTCACATTATGGGAAGAATTATTGATTGCTATAAATAACATCGAAGTCACAGGTGCTTAATAGTTTCCATTCTTATGAAATTGCGTCGGGATTTTGTATTGAGACCCCCCTCGATGAATGGCCGGCAGATACAAATCTATTCAATAGTTCACATTCTTTCCTGTTTCTTTTTTTGGAGATTCCTAATGCAATTTATCCTGATTTTTTGTTTGTGGAAGATTTATTAATTTTCATAGATAACATCTGGGTGGTTGAGCGATAGCGTGTGATCCGTTTTTTTGTGACTTCGATGCAGGTTTGATCATGTTAAGTAGACGCGTCCCCTCCATATTAAAGCTCTATAAAAGACAACTTCCTAGGAATCGACATCATTATGTTCAGTGCTCGCTTACCAGAGAACTAGATCTCGTAATATTTCCAGATCAATTGAAGTGATTATTTAACGTATTGACAAGTTAGTGAATCTGTGTGTTCGTGTATAGCAAAAAAATGGATGTAAGTATGACTTATTTTATACGTGATTCAGTTATTGTGCTATAACGTTTTACCTCACTGAAATTTTTTCATTGTTTCAGCTCACTGAAAATACTTTTAAAAATTATTATTTCCCCGCAAGCAGTGACGATGAAACCATTCGTTCCACAAAATTGAAAAAGTCGTCGAAAAGAAACTGCATTGATAGTTTTTTTGAAAAACCCAAGAAAATACTGAAAACTGTAAAGAAACCTTCGACAGTTGGACGAGCTTTGGAGGATGGCATAGCTTATTTGGCTTCCAATGAAGATGATGGGGCCTCCGCATCTCATCTGATTAAGATTGAGATTTATGATTTGCATAAAATCAAAGACGTCGCACCAGCAGAACTATGGAAACACGCAGATGTGCGTGTGAAATATTACGTACCGCCTCAGGAAGATAAACATCTGCAAAGTGCAAGAGATGTAATTTATAACATCACAAAGCAGGTGGCTTCAAGCCCAGACTGCGTCCAATTTTTTATTAAGAAGCAATGAGTGTGTGGGTGGTTCAAGCTGTGACAATGAACTTTTTTTTAGTTAAGTGTTTGCATGGACTCTGTAATATTTTTTGTGAGATTTTTGTCCTTTTCCCATAGCTGCAGAGCTATATAAAGACGTAAGATCCAACTTAGAGGATCGCATTCGTTTACCACACACAGACCATGAATCCTCCTGAATTAAGTGCCGGAGAAATCCACCGATTGGAGCAGCAGTTATTTCAACTCTGCGAAGAAATTGAGAAGCAATATTCTAACACGTGAGTAGTCTAGCATTACACTTATTTCACTTGCTGTAACATATTTTCCGGTAGTGGGCTTAAAGGTACTTAAAGTGAGATCTTTCCATATTTTATTCATTTGTGATTCTTTCGTTTCTGTTCAACGTTTTTTTTTTGGCTTTACATCGATTCAATATGTTTTATAATTTGGATAACAGTTTATCTGAGCAAGAGATTTCGTTGTTTAGTAAATCTCTCATTCTAAGTAAATTTCATAGAAACATACGAATGTGGTTTGTACAAAAAGTTCTACCTGTGTCACTTTTGCGAGACCCAGACATTTCACCTTACTATACGCCTTGTACTGGTCACTTGAAGTACAATCCAAAGAAGCTGCATTATGACGAAATCGATGGGGTGTTAACGATGCAAGCGTATTGTACACATTGTCAGCAGTAATATAGGTTAGGTGGATCATATAAATTATTATTTTTTTTTTTTTGTTTTTACAGTTCAACGCAAGGAGGTGAAAACCGAAACAAGAAAAGATCGGCGACAACGGCGGTAGAAGATGAACCCATGACTAAAAAATCATACAATATTTCAAAATCATCCAACCAACCATCAACGTCATCAGTTCAAAATGTAAGTACAGAAAGTAACGTAGAGTCGAGAGAATGTGAAATTTGTAAATGTTTTGTACAAAAAAAATATTATGCCAATCACCTTAAAAGTAACTCACACAAAAATAGAATTTTGGCCGCTGACTCCGAACTAGAAAATGTCCATGTGATAGAAAGTGCTTTCGGGAATAGAATCATGACTTACAGAATGATCGCGATAACACCAAATCAGGCTTTTGAAACACCTGAAATATTTTTACAAAATATTAAAAATAAAGTTTTTAAATTATTAGAAAGATCAATTTCAGAACACTTTGTTGTAAAAGTTAACTTTATTTTAAACGCTAACTTTACTCAAGAAACAAAACAGCAAAAAAACACATTCGACTTTCAAACAAATAATTATGTCGTTTGTACTGGAGATGATAAAAACATTATTTATTCAATGCTTGAATCAGAAATTAAAAACAAAATTACGAATTTTGAAAAAAAAGACAGCGGATGGAGTTTTCTTAATATAAACCACTTGGACATGAATGTCAACAAGTTTAACCCATTGCGCGGTTCGTCATATATAGATCTGCCATTAGACATCAAACATAAAAAAGCTGTAATTAATGTACAGAACAAGGACTTCGAATGTTTTCGTTGGGCCATTTTATCGGCCCTGTATCCAGTAAATCTCCACTCAAACAGAGTAACATCATATATGGCACATAAGAACGAATTAAAATTTGACAATCTTCCCTTTCCGATGAAAATTAAAGATATTCACAAATTCGAACAATTGAACGATATTAGTATTAATGTCTTCGGATTAAACTCTGATTCGGAAAATAAAACAAAGATTGTAGGTCCACTACACTTTACAAAAAACAGAAGAACAAAACATGTAAACTTGCTATACATCACACAGGGTAGCAAAGGACATTATTGCTATATAAAAAATCTCTCGCGATTAGTATCAAAGCAGATATCAGCATCAGAGCATACAGCATATATCTGTGACGGCTGCCTTCTACACTTCAAATCGTTAGATAATTTAAAAAAACACCAAGAAAAAGACTGTTTTCATGTTTGTACGAGATTACCTTCTGGACTTGACACAAAGAAAAACTGGTTTAATGATAAAATACCAACAAACCAACTTCGTTTCAATAATTATGAACGTAAATTAAAAGTCCCCTTTGTTATTTACGCTGATTTTGAAGCATTTTTAAATCCAATTCAAACTTGCTCCAATGATCCAAGTAAATCTTCCACGAATAATATCCACAAACACGAAGTATACAGTTTTGGCTATTACGTCAAATGTTCCTATAATGATAGTTTGTCGCAATATAGAACTTACAGAGGTGAAAATTGCGCTGAAACTTTCATGAAATTCATCAAACAAGATTTAGAAAAAATCTGTAAAACTAAAACTTATAATAAATCACCATTACCCCTAACACAGGAAGATAAAATCAAAATAGATCAGGCCACCTCCTGTTATATTTGTGATCACGATCTGAACGGACAATCCACAGTTTCTTTCAATTGGCACACTGGTGTTTTTGAAGGTGTTGCCCACAAATTATGTGCAGAAAAATACCAGTTACCGGATTTTGTACCCATATTCTTCCATAATTTAAGTAATTACGATGCTCATTTTATAGTGCACGGATTAAGTGTGGATGAGGGTGATATTGAGCTTATACCAGAGAATAAAGAGAAATACATATCTTTTTCTAAGGTCTTACGACTAAATAAAAAATTAGTGAAATTAAGATTTCTTGATTCTCTAAGATTTATGCCAAGTAGTCTTGAAAAATTGACTAAGATTTTATCACCAGAACAATTCCATGAACTTAAATTAAATTTTCCAAATGACGAAGACTTCAGTCTTTTAATACGTAAGGGAGTGTATCCATATGAATATATGACATCATTTGAATCATTAAAAATGAGAACTCTACCTACTCGTGATGATTTTTTTAATTCTGTAACTGACAGTCATTTATCAGAAGCTGATTATACACAGGCTCAGGAAGTGTGGAATCATTTTAGGTGTCAGAATATGGGGGATTATTCGGATCTATACTTAAAAACAGATGTCTTGTTATTAGCTGATGTATTTGAAAATTTTAGAAATGTTTGCCTCAAGACATACCAGTTAGACCCCTGTCATTACTTCACCCTTCCAGGGCTTTCCTGGGATTCTATGTTAAATCATGCTAAAATTAATTTGGAACTTCTAACTGATATCGATCAAGTCAGTTTTATAGCAAATAATATCAGGGGTGGGATTTCTCAATGCAGTCACAGACATGCAAAAGCAAACAATATTTACATGCCAGATTATGATTCAAACATCCCATCTTCATATCTCATGTATTTAGATGCGAATAATCTTTATGGCTGGGCTATGTCGCAATATCTCCCAACAGGAAAGTTTGAATGGGTAGATGTGAATACTGATTTCAATGTGTCTGATGAGGCAAGTCACGGATACATTTTAGAAGTCGATTTGGAGTATCCATCCAACTTGCATGATTTTCACTCAGATTTACCCTTTTGTCCTGAAAATATTTGCTCGGGAAAAAGTAAACAAAAAAAATTAATTCCGAATTTGTACAACAAAAGCAATTACGTCATCCATTATAGAAATCTCAAGCAATGCTTAAAACAAGGTTTACGGTTATTAAAAATACACAGAATACTTAAATTTGAACAATCACCGTGGCTCAAAAGTTACATAGATTTAAATACACACATGCGATCCCTAGCCTCTTCGGATTTTGAAAAGGATTTTTATAAACTCATGAATAATTCAGTTTTCGGTAAGACGATGGAGAATGTAACAAAACGAGTAAATGTCAAGTTACTTAATCACTGGATAAATCACGGAAGTAAACAGGGCGCAGAAACTTTGATTGCAAATCCTGCATTTCACAGTTTATCAATTTTTTCTGAAAATTTAGTTGCAGTACAACTGAAAAAAACTCAAGTTTTGTATAACAAACCGACTTATCTAGGTTTCTGTATATTGGATTTATCAAAGACATTAATGTACAATTTTCACTATGATTTCATGAAAAACAAATATCAAGACAATATTAAATTGCTATACACAGACACTGACAGTTTAGTCTATCAAATATATACTGAAAATTTTTATGTCGATATGCGATCTGATTTAAATTCATTCTTTGACACATCTGACTATCACCCTGACAATCAATACGGTTTGCCATTAGTAAATAAAAAGCGTTTAGGATTTTTCAAAGACGAAAATAACGGTAAAATTTTTGAGGAATTTGTCGGTCTTCGTGCAAAATTGTACGCTATGAGTGTGCAGAATAATTTTATTGCCAAAGCCAAAGGTGTAAATAAATCAGTCACCAATCAATTTAATATTCAAAATTATAAAACATGTTTATTTGATAAAAAAAATATATCGCGTGAAATGTTACGATTCAAATCTATAAAACACGTAATTTATACTCAAAAAATCAACAAAATATCATTATCATACAGTGACACTAAGCGCTACTTATTAGAAAACTCTACCGATACTCTTGCTTGGGGGCACTTTAAAATAAATAAAGATAACTCCTAACGTTACTTTCTGTATTTAGTACATAAGAATTATAAAGTCGTTATTGAGATTTTCTTTTAGATTAAATTATATGAGTACCGCCGAAAGACGTCCACTGCTGGACATAGACCTAATTTTATTACCGCATAATATTTTCTTGTAATTGTTTTTGCGAATGTTCTGATGTAATGCATGCGATAAGTAGTGTAAATAGATAGAAAAACTTACCTAGACTAAGTGTAATAGTTTAACCATGCATAAAATAATAAGTGATTATTTTAATGATCCATAATTTAGTAATTCCTATTATTTTATGGCAAGTACTCAATGTAAATATACTGATTTAGGGAAGGTGTTCCTTTGACCATTCATAGCATCAAAACAGGTACCAAGTTTATGTTCGCCGTTGTCCGCTTTTTTCATCTCTAACTTTAAAATATACTGTATGTTACACAGCTTAAGGTCTGTTTTTCAATAACTTAGTAGCGAGGTAAGGTGGCGCTTGCTGAATAGACGCCGCCCATTATAAATAGTTCTGTATAGTGTAATTAGCCGGCTCTTAAAATCGGCCGGGCTGGGGAGTTTTCTTGCGCCATTTCTTTTTCTCTGCAATAGCCCGACTCCGAATTGGTGGTAGACTCGCTCTTTTGAATTGTATAAATTATTGCATGATAGTGAAATAAGTTACATTTTTTGTAATGAATATAATACGGAAAGAAATAATAAAATATACAAAAAATTATTCGAGTTTTAGTTTTTATTTAATTTTCACATTATATCCTAAATAATTAGAATTATGTGTCATTCTATATTCTGCACCATCTTAGTTGACACGTGTTTTCTACAACAATATGATTCATTTTAATCATCCTTTTACAGCGATAGTCGCTGGTCCCAGTGGATGTGGAAAATCAAATTTTGTTACAAATTTTTTAAGTCATTCCAAAGCTCTTTGTAATGAAGATTTTTCTGAAGTGATATGGTGCTATGATGAAATGCAGCCACTATATAATTTAGATAATGTTAATTATAGTCAAGGCATCCCAGATTTAAATATGTTTGATGGAAAGTATCCCAAACTCTTAATAATTGATGATCTCATGAGAGAATCAGATGGTCGCATTGTAGATATTTTTACTAAAGGCAGTCATCACAGGAATTTGAGTGTGTTTTACATTACTCAAAACTTATTTCATCAGGGTAAAGGTCAACGAGATATTTCATTGAATTCCAGCTATATAATTTATTTTAAAAACCCTCGAGATAGAACGCAAATACGTCATTTCGCTCGTCAGGTATATCCAGACAATACTAAATTTGTAGAAGAAGCGTATAAGGATGCAACCATAGAAGCTCACGGATATCTTTTGATTGATCTCAAGCAAAACACTAACGACATGTATCGCTTCAAAAGTAAAATATTTCCTTCTGATAATTATTGTGTAGTTTACGTTCCAAAGAAGGGGTATAAATATGATACACAACAATAGAATTCATTTAGTTCCAAATGATGAGTCAAGAAGAAACATCTAGAGATCATTTGCTAATAGCATTAAATACAATTAAACCACACTATCGAGACGCTTTGTTACAATTTTGTACCGACAGTGAGATAAAACAACTTTGCGAGTGTATTTTAACAATATTCAAAGACAAAATACCTATAAAAGAAGTGGTAGAGTCTACTTTCAATATTTGCAAGTTAATATGTTTCATTTCTGCTGATAAATAAATCGTAATCGAAAATATGTTTCATTTCTGCTGATAAATAAATCGTAGACTGAGATTATCTAGCACTGCAGAATATTGCCTCAGTTTTGGATAATGAGTGGAAGAGTAACATCTCATAAGCATTTCCTTAAAGCATTACTAACATTAAAACCAAAACAACGAACAGCTTTACTGAAAACTTGTGGCAATGATGAAATAAATTGTATAAGTGAATGTATTTTTAACGTTTTAAAAGGTAAAATACCATTAAAAGATAAAGATAAGTGTAAATTAAAAAAACATAGAATTATTTTGAGACAGTTAGTTACGAAGGGTAAAATTAAACAAAGGAAGAAAATAATTGTGCAAAAAGGTGGTGCATTTCTACCTATTATTTTAGGTGCCGTTTTAAGTGGGCTGCTAAATTCAGTTTTTCGATCGTAATATTAATTCATCAATATGCAAAATACAAAAAAAATGGTCCTGGTTGATCCTAATGTTATTGAAAGATTTAAACAAAGTGAGAGAGAGAGTTCATCTGAGGACGCAATTTCTCGTTTGGATGGTGAGATGCATAAAATATTAAAAAGCAAACTAAATGATCGTGAAAAGTGGATATTGTATCTTCAAACACTGCAAAGATACTTGCATTTCAATGATGAAAAAAAGAATTCTTTGAAAATAGTCCCACTAAATCAGGAGAGAGTAATTACAGCTGATGCGCAGATTCAGACTGACCCCATTAAGAAGGAAAATGATGTAGATAAAACGAACGTTGAGACCCAGACAGATTCAGTAATACAAAACTTTACGTCCTCTAAAGACGCTTATACTGTTATAGGTGTTGTAAACTCGCTACCTAAAACATACAGAAAAAAAGGAGAAATACTGTTAAGTTATTTGGTGCGAAATAGAGATAAAATACGCTGGAATGACAATGGAACCGTTTTTGTAAGTGACAAAGATATTCCTTTCAGTAATATAACTGAATTAGTACACTTTGTCATAAGAAAAGTAAAACGTCCCAACCCGCTAGGGTATGAGCAGTTTGTCAAAGTTTTATCTGATATTAAAATCCCCATTAATTGTCTCGGTAATCCAAACGCACAATTTTCCTTGATAGAACTTGACGATAAAAATAAGAACAGTCCAAGAATACAAAATACGCCAATACAAGGTAGATCCAGATCAGAACGGCTTAGAGCTCGCAAGGTAATTAATTGGGAAAGATGGAATCCGTATTAGATGTCAATCAGATTTATTATGATGTTTCTAATCCCGCTGGTTATAGCAGCGTCAATAAACTCACAGAAGCAATGAAAGGGCGAATGAATAAAAAGCAGGTGCAAGAGTGGCTGCAAGGTCAAGAAACGTATACTCTACATAAACCAGTTCAAAAAAGGTTTCCGAGAAATAAGTATGTTTTGTCTAATTTTAATGTACTATGGCAAGCAGATCTTAGCGATATGCGATCTTATAGTCAATATAATGATGGTTACAAATATATACTTTGTGTTATAGATGTATTCAGTAAATATGCTTTTGCTAGAGCTATTAAAAAAAAGAATTCAGAGACCATAAAAAGTAGTTTTCAAAGCATATTTAGTGAAGCCGAAGATACCCCTACTCATATTCAATCTGATAAAGGTACTGAATTTGCTTCAAAAGATGTTAAATCATTTTTAAAAAGTAGAAATGTAAATTACTATACAACAAACAATCCAGATATAAAAGCTAGTATTGTGGAAAGATTTCAAAGAACTTTGAAAATGAAAATGTGGCGATATTTCACTCATAAAAACACATACAGGTATGTAGATATTTTGCAAGATTTGCTTAAATCATATAACTATAGCTATCACTCAAGCATTAAAATGCGACCATGTGATGTAAATTCGAATAATATTATGACTGTCTGGAATAATTTATACGAAAGACCAAAATTAAAACGAAGCAATATGAACAGAACTACACCCATATTTGAAGTAGGTGATTTTGTAAGAATAACCAAATACAAACATATATTTCAAAAAGGCTATGAAACCAATTGGAGTGATGAAGTGTTCGTTATAACCTCCATTATCAAAAGAAAGCCATTTATAGTATATACCCTCAAGGATTTGCAAAATGAGTCAATTGTAGGAACTTTTTATGGTAAAGAATTACAAAAGGTTGAGTATAACCCCCACGATACATATAAAATAGATAAAATAATACAGTCTCGCTACTCAGGTAACAGAAAGCAAGTGCTCGTTAAGTGGAAAGGTTATCCCAACAAATTTAATACTTGGATATTAGCTTCAAATTTAGAAAAAATATAATGGAGGATAGTTTTTATTTAACACTTTTGAGTAATAGTTCAATGTTGTATTTCCCTAACAATGCAACCACAAATTTTTTTACCAAACTACCAAAAACGCTTAAGTTAGAAGGAGAATGGGTTGTTGGATTAGTGGAATTTAACTACCCCTGTACAGTGTTCAACGTGCAGGAACATGAAAACATATTTTCTGTAACTAAAAAAGAAGGGGGACATGAAAATGGCGTACAGTACATATCTAACATACCTACCACAAACTATGATGATGTCACTCACTTTTTACAATCTTTTAATGAAAATGATCTGTTAAAAGGGAAAGTCACCTTTAAATACAATAAAATATCAAAGCTTGTCACAGTATCTACTTCAGATGATATATTAGCTATGAATCTCGCACCTAAGCTATGTTTGCAGCTTGGATTTGAACCTAATACAAATATTGCTGTTCATAAATCAGGCAAATACCCAGTCAACCTGAATTTGGGGTTACCATCTCAACTTTTTATATATTCAGACATAGTGCAACCGCAGATAGTGGGAGATGTCATGACATCATTATTAAGAGTTGCAACACTAGACCCCATGAAATATACATACGGTGCATTTAAAATGAATGTTTTTTCACCAGCACACTACTTACCAGTTATGCGTAGAGAGTTTGATGTTATTGAAATAGATATAAGAACAAGTATTGGTGATAAAGTACCATTCCAGTTTGGAACTGCATGTATTAAACTACATTTTAAGCGAATAAAATGATTAATAAACAAACTCAAATATGTCCTTACCACCATTATTATTCACATCAGGCTGGAACGGGAGTAGGCATTGTATATAGAGGCGTTCCTCATCAGCGGGGGCATGGTATTGGTAGTTTTCTTGGAGGTTTATTCAGATCTGTGTTTCCTCTTTTAAAAAGTGGGGCGAGAGCAATTGGTTCCGAAGCCGTAAATGCAGGTATGGGGTTGTTGACTGATGTGATTAATGCGCACCCACTCGCTGATTCTGTCAAAACACAGCTAAAAAATGTAAGTGCAAACTTAAAACGAAGAGCGGATAATAAAATTGATTCCTTGATGTCTGGATCAGGGTATAAAACTCGAAGACAATCGAAGAAGGTATCTATTCGTAGGAAACCACCGAAGCGAAGAGGTGCCACGAAAAAAACAAACAGCGACATATTTACATCTTAAAAATCATGGCATTCTTACATAACAACTCTTGTGAATGTGTAAAATCAGAATTAGATTTGTTTGCCCTCCCATCAACACAAACCAGTATAGAGAGTGGGCAGTGGATTAACTACAGCCCAGTGTCATCATTAACTGACGATGGACCCATTGAATTTTTAATACCTGGCTCTGGAGATGATTATATCGACTTATCGCACACAATACTCATTGTGAAAGCAAAAATTGTTAATCGTGATGGCACGCCAATTCCTGAGACTGTTAAAGTTGCACCAGTAAACAATTGGTTACATTCCCTTTTCAGCCAGTTAGATATATATTTAAATCAAAAGCTCATCTCACCTCCCAATAACACCTACGCTTATCGAGCATACATCGAAACTTTACTTAATTATGACAGGGGAGCTAAAAAGTCTCATCTCACTTGTGGATTATGGTATGACGATACAGCTAATCAAATGGATACATGTGACATTACTAACCTAGGATTTAATATGAGACATAGCTTGACACACGGCAAGGAAGTGGAAATGATGGGGCATTTGCATGGTGATATATTCAATCAAGAAAAATTTTTGATTAACGGTGTAGAAATGCGCATAAAATTAGTACGTACAAAAGAAACTTTCAATCTCTTATGCTCCAATGTAGATTCAAAATTTAAAGTTAATATTACTAGTGCATCTCTCTTAATGCGTAAAGCTAGAATTAATCCATCCGTTCTTCTTGCTCATCAAAAAGTTTTATCTACTACTACTGCAAAATATCCTATCACTCGCGCGGAAGTCAAAGTGTTAACTATACCAGCAGGGGTGCAAGGAAAAGCTCTTGAAAATATATTTCTTGGACAAATACCTAAAAGATGTGTGATTGGATTCGTAGATAATGCTGCATTGAATGGAACTCTAAATAAAATCCATTTAATTTTGTACATTATAATATGAATTTGTTTAGTTTATATGTCGATGGTCAACAAATTCCACCTTGTACATTACAACCATCTTTTCCGAATGATATGTTTGTAAGCGCATACAACACATTGTTTTCTGGTACCGGTATTCATTTTGCGAATGAAGGTAATTTTTTATGTATGAGCGATTACTCAGGTGGATACTGTTTAATGGCTTTTGACATGACCCCTGATTTGTGTGCTAATTCACTAACACACTGGAATTTAATTAAACATGGTAGCGTGAGGATGGAAGTTCGATTTGATAGCGCTCTACCAACAACAATTAATTGTATAATTTTTGCTGAGTTCGATAATATTCTTGAAATAAATAAAAATCGTGAAGTTACTTTCGACTACAACAGCTAAAAATTTAATGAATGTTTTGAGTTAAGATATTTATATAAAATATGATACATTTTGATTTATAACATAAGTTACTACGCAGTTCTAACAATCAGATGTGTGAAAGCAAAAATGGATACTTGTGATATACAGAGATTCATGAAAAAAATTGACTCCAAGTTAGAATACAATGTATATGCTGCAAATCGTTTACCAATTCATGTTTCTCTACCATGCTTCTTAATAAGTAATTTAGATCCTGATACGAAAATTGGGTCGCATTGGATAGCTATTTACATAAGTGAGGATGGTGTTGCGGATTATTTTGATTCGTTTGCTCGTAAACCAACCATGTATCATGAAAAATTTTTGAAACGAAATTCTAGAATATATTTTCATAATAGTATAATTCTTCAAAACTATCTTACTTCCGTATGTGGAATGTATTGTTTATTATATATTTACTTTAGATATAATGGAGTGTCAATGTTTAATTTTACGAGTTTGTTTACTAAGGATACTTTATGTAATGATTTAATTTTAAGACAACTATTTCAGTCTATTTTGGTCCAATTGAAATAAATTTTAAAATAATGTATTTTGTGTTTTATTTACTTTATAGGTGACATCAATTAAACAAAAGTTCTATTAATTAAATTTATTGTCAAGTAAACATAAAATTACACATGAATAAATTAATGTTGTTTAAATGCTAAATATTTTTTCGGAGAATATAAGGATAGAGGTAGGTTTGCTGGACTCTCTGCTCTTAATTCTTCTTCTTCCTCATAGCTCCAATCAAAAATTTTTTTTTTCGGAGAATATAAGGATAGCGGAAGGTTTGCTGGACTCTCTGCTCTTAATTCTTCTTCCTCCTCATAGCTCCAGTCAATTTGAAGTGGATTAATTGGACGCCATTGGCGGGACCAACCTGCGGCTAAAGTCCAAGGTGCCAGTGATCTTGAATAATTAGATATTTTTTGCAGTTCTCCTTTTACCACGGCTACGGGTTTGTTTCTGTATTGCGTTGAACTGTAAAAACAAAAAAAAAAAATGTAAACACAACTTAATTGGTAGTAATTTTCGATAAACTAGGATCTAATTTATATGATCCACCTAACCTATATTACTGCTGACAATGTGTACAATACGCTTGCATCGTTAACACCCCATCGATTTCGTCATAATGCAGCTTCTTTGGATTGTACTTCAAGTGACCAGTACAAGGCGTATAGTAAGGTGAAATGTCTGGGTCTCGCAAAAGTGACACAGGTAGAACTTTTTGTACAAACCACATTCGTATGTTTCTATGAAATTTACTTAGAATGAGAGATTTACTAAACAACGAAATCTCTTGCTCAGATAAACTGTTATCCAAATTATAAAACATATTGAATCGATGTAAAGCCAAAAAAAAAAACGTTGAACAGAAACGAAAGAATCACAAATGAATAAAATATGGAAAGATCTCACTTTAAGTACCTTTAAGCCCACTACCGGAAAATATGTTACAGCAAGTGAAATAAGTGTAATGCTAGACTACTCACGTGTTAGAATATTGCTTCTCAATTTCTTCGCAGAGTTGAAATAACTGCTGCTCCAATCGATGGATTTCTCCGGCACTTAATTCAGGAGGATTCATGGTCTGTGTGTGGTAAACGAATGCGATCCTCTAAGTTGGATCTTACGTCTTTATATAGCTCTGCAGCTATGGGAAAAGGACAAAAATCTCACAAAAAATATTACAGAGTCCATGCAAACACTTAACTAAAAAAAAGTTCATTGTCACAGCTTGAACCACCCACACACTCATTGCTTCTTAATAAAAAATTGGACGCAGTCTGGGCTTGAAGCCACCTGCTTTGTGATGTTATAAATTACATCTCTTGCACTTTGCAGATGTTTATCTTCCTGAGGCGGTACGTAATATTTCACACGCACATCTGCGTGTTTCCATAGTTCTGCTGGTGCGACGTCTTTGATTTTATGCAAATCATAAATCTCAATCTTAATCAGATGAGATGCGGAGGCCCCATCATCTTCATTGGAAGCCAAATAAGCTATGCCATCCTCCAAAGCTCGTCCAACTGTCGAAGGTTTCTTTACAGTTTTCAGTATTTTCTTGGGTTTTTCAAAAAAACTATCAATGCAGTTTCTTTTCGACGACTTTTTCAATTTTGTGGAACGAATGGTTTCATCGTCACTGCTTGCGGGGAAATAATAATTTTTAAAAGTATTTTCAGTGAGCTGAAACAATGAAAAAATTTCAGTGAGGTAAAACGTTATAGCACAATAACTGAATCACGTATAAAATAAGTCATACTTACATCCATTTTTTTGCTATACACGAACACACAGATTCACTAACTTGTCAATACGTTAAATAATCACTTCAATTGATCTGGAAATATTACGAGATCTAGTTCTCTGGTAAGCGAGCACTGAACATAATGATGTCGATTCCTAGGAAGTTGTCTTTTATAGAGCTTTAATATGGAGGGGACGCGTCTACTTAACATGATCAAACCTGCATCGAAGTCACAAAAAAACGGATCACACGCTATCGCTCAACCACCCAGATGTTATCTATGAAAATTAATAAATCTTCCACCAATAATGGAACAAAAAATCAGGATAAATTGCATTAGGAATCTCCAAAAAAAGAAACAGGAAAGAATGTGAACTATTGAATAGATTTGTATCTGCCGGCCATTCATCGAGGGGGGTCTCAATACAAAATCCCGACGCAATTTCATAAGAATGGAAACTATTAAGCACCTGTGACTTCGATGTTATTTATAGCAATCAATAATTCTTCCCATAATGTGAAGTAATAAACTTTACGAAACCTTCACAAAAACAAATTCGACACGTAACAACTTGCAGAGCTGGATCGGTAGAATAGATTTGCACCTGTCTATCATTCATCTAGGGTGGTCTCAACACAAAAAAAATACTTCGCAAGTCAAATCAACCACGAATAAAACGTACGCATTCATCCGCTAATTAAACCTTAATCGACCGGCCTAACCCCCCTACTATAGTCAAAACGCGATTTTAGCAAAAATTTTAGGTCTGAATTTTATTTGATGAGCTTTTTTTTAGAGACTGGTCAAAAAAATGGTCCACAAACGGGGACCGTTCCTCGACCACATTAGCTACCGAACCAGGTCGAATCCCGGTGACCGACTCTCGACCACATCACCTCTAGCTGGTCCAGTACCGGCCTAACCCCCCTACTCTCGTATATTATGCATTAGTTGAATCCAAACTGAGATATAGCATAAGATTTTGGGGTATGAGTTATAAATAAAACATTAATAAAGCCTTCATACTACAAAAAAGGATCATCAGAACGATGATAGAATGTAGATGTAGACTGCATTTTAAAAAACTAGAAATTCTCACTGTACCAAGCCTTTATATAATATTAGTTTTGCTTTGCTACTTAAAAAAACATATACAGGAAGTAGAAACAGAGGAAGAACGGATAATTCGAGAGAAGTCAAGGCGTAAAGACTTGCGTTATAGCCTGAACCCGCGATTAAATGTAGTGCTGCATAGTACACGGTATCAAGCCATCCGACTTTTTAATAGTTTACTAGTATTCCTAAAATTGGAGACCTCATATAATATATTTAAAAATAAACTTAATAGCCTATTACTGAAAAAGGGTTATTCTTCTATAGAGGATTTTACCAAAGATAATTTGAATGACATAGTAACTCACTAGCATGTTCGATTGTTTTACAATTTGTGATAAAATTTTCTGTGATAAAAGTAACTTAAAAATTTAAACGACTGATTATTATTAATGTAAGCTTTGTTAAATTATTAACCTTTTTTTTTAATTTGTATATTATATTTTTTAGGGTTATTAATTCTTAGTGTTTGTCGGTTTTTATTAGTGTGTTAAATTTTACAGAATCAATGTTTATTTATTTGATAATTATAGGTACTGTTTTAGATTTTAAGAATATTCAAACACAATGTAAATGCCTGAGAACCCAGACGTACAACGAGCCTGGGATGATATAGGGTGCAAGTCTGTCCTCGATCGACTCATGGGCACTGCCGCTGGGGCAGACCTGGGCAGACTGAGGGCGGTATTAAAACCTGAGTCGGGGGCGTGGTTGCCTTCACCACATATGGGAACACTGCTCGACAATAGCTCTATGCGTGTGGCCGTGGCGCTCCGCCTGGGCTGCGATGTTTGCCAACCACATCAATGCATCTGCGGCTCTGTGGTGGAAGCCAATGGTCATCACGCGTTGAGCTGCTGTCAGTGCTCGGAGAGATTCCCTCGTCACCACGCTCTTAACGACATTGTCCGAAGGGCCCTGATTTCGGCTGACGTTCCCTGTATGTTGGAACCGCCGGGTCTTAGTCGTTCTGATGGCAAGAGACCCGATGGCCTAACACTGGTACCGTGGGAGGGTGGAAAGTGCTTATTGCGGGACGCCACGTGCGTCAGCACTTTCGCTGCTTTACATATTGGACGCACGATGCGGGTCGCCAGGGCTGCCGCTGAAGCTGCGGCTGACAAAAAGCGGGACAAATACTCAGTTTTGGACGCTAATTATTACTTTGTCCCGTTGGCGTTTGAGACCACAGGTAGCTGGGGGTTGGAGGCTATTGCCTTCGTGAAGGAGATTGGCCGTCGACTCCGAGAGAAGGGGTACGATGCTCGCTCCGGATCCTACCTGGCGCAAAGGTTGTCCATTGCCATCCAGCTTGGCAACGCGGCGAGTGTCATGGGCACCTTTGCGTCCGGTACGATTCGGGGAGGGCTTTTTGACTAAGTAGAAGTCCAGTGTGGGGACTTTATTTTTGACATCTTTTTTAATAATTTAATTTAATATTTTTTATTTAATGTATCTGACTTTAGTTGAATAAAATTATCTTTTATCTATGTAAATTGTTTTTATGAAGTTAATAAATGAATGAATAAATAAAATGTTTCTTTTGTGATACCTAAAAGACGAAAAAAATATATATATTTGCATTATAACTCCCTTATCAATACACCATTACCCTTCATTTGCATTAACGACTTACTGAATTCTTAACGCGGATGAAGTATAGTACCTAATAATATTTTACCATGGCAATACAATCCATAAACAAGCAACGGAAACACCTGCGTGGCAAATCTTTCACAAAATTCCAGCTGAAATATGTAGCGACATTGGTCGCGTTACGATCCGGAGTGGGGATGGAACGAGCTGTGACGTCACGTGACGTATTGCAACCGATGCACCTGCGAACCCTCACAAATGAAACGTCAACGCGCATTGATGGTGAAATTCTGCAATGTGGAAGAACCTGCAGCTCATATTGATTACCTATTTGCACATTTGTGTTCAGAAATACTGAAATATTAAAAGGAAAAGAAAAGTTGTTGAATTTTGTTTTCAAATTACTTATTAAATATTTAGTAATGGTTTGGCGAAATCATGCAAGATATTTGCCTCTTGAAAAACCAGCCAAGTGCGTGTCGGGCCACGCGCAGTATAGGGATCCGTAGTTTTTTTACGGTTTTTTTTTCGCAAAGCAGGTTTTTATATAGTATTTCATAGCGTTCATGACATAAACTTTTACCTCCTGGTCCTATTTTTATTATATTCAGTTGTCCAGTCAGCTATTTGCTCATTAACCTGTAAGCCTAATTAGTTGTGATAGTTTTTCTTTTTAATTTCAGCATGTATGTGTAACTCTATGACCCTAGGTACAAATTAAGATACTTAAAAAACATTAAACAGCTGGCTGGGAGCTGAAAAATATCTTACAAACGCATAAAAATTAAGAAATACTACAAAGTTATTGAAAATGGATATTAAGATAGGTTTAGGGATATGTTATTATATAAAAACATTACTTAAAGCAGTTAAAAGTAGTATTTGCAATGGTTTATAGGAATATCTTTCCATCAAGCGTCAAATAAGAACAAAAATCTGCCTGTATTGAAATATTCATACGAAAACGGGCTATCGAAGCCGTTTTGGCGGGAAACTACGCGGTAGAATCCGTGTACAACTGCGCGATCTGTCGTTTTATATTACGAAGTATACTTATGGGGAAGACGGTCGCCGAGCAGGCGGCGGACCGAATCCAAGAAATATTGGCAAATGGATTAATCACATGAAATGTGATAATATGAGACTTAATTAATACGAAAGGCATTTCGTATAATATGTAGGCAGACGCTTAGGCCCCTGTTCGATAAACTGAAAAGTATAACATGAAACAAATACTTATCGAACCCGTCTGTTTGGTGATTGGTAGTGCATGGCATGATGGAAAACCCAAAAAGTTTGGGTTTTCTTATATTTCTGACGAAAAATACAAAATGATCGGGGCAAGTTGGGAGCTGTTTGCGATGTTATTGAAGGAATGTGGTACTGTTCTGAGTAAAGCAGAGATTGTGTAATCGAGACGTGAAAATCCGGTACACGAATCGATGTTTGCTTGGTGGTGGCGACACTTTTGACGATGACGAGCTTACAGTCTCTTTGTGTTTTATACGACGAGAGCTTCTTGAAGCGACGCGCTTGGGGTTCGCTATCATGAGCTGCTTGTCTGAATTACACAACTATCTTGCCTAACACTGTTCAGCTAATAGCGCGTAGAATGATAAAAGTCCGTGTCCTGAGTGCTATGAACAGTACGGCTACGGTGATGATATGTTGGTTTCGTCATTGGAAATGTCTAAAAGTATGTCTCCGATGTATCAATCACTATTTTTAAATGACACATAAAAGCAAGTAGCTTGAATTTGCCTTCAATGTTTGTCTAGGCGCTACCTTGTGATTTAAAATAACAATCTTGCGATTCGTGCATTGAGCAAATGTGCTAAGTAGTGCAGAGCAGATGGATATTGACTAGGGCCTACATTTATAGATAAGGACTTTGGTTGGCGTTTTCAATATTGGCTAAAGTCACGTCGATGGATGTAGATCTTGGTTGTATACGTCGCTCATAGAAATATGAACAGCAACAAAATGCTAAATTGCGCTTCTTGCGAGAGGTGAAATGAATTCATACAAGTTATCTTTGATGATCGTTGAAGACAAGTTTGCGAACGCTATTAAAGCCTTTGGTGATGGCTTTTCGGAGTTGTACCTAAAGCCATGTTAGTAAACGTACTAGCATGTACTAAGAGTCTGGAACTTCTTATGTTGGACAGAGCGTTTTCATATTTCTGCAGAGCACAAATATGACAGTTATAAAACCACGAATGAAAACCCCAAATAAACGATGGGAATAACGCCTCATATGTCTTATGGCAAAAGTGGGTTGCCAAGACTATACTGAATAAATCATTCTATCATACAAATACGCGCTAGACGTGTAGAGCAGAAATAAATGAGGAGTAATAGCAGTTATGCTATAAAAGTTCATGCAGATTATGGAGACTCTCTGAGGGACATGATTGTTCTACAGAACTCGGACAATATTTGGCTTCGGCCACCTTTTTATTTATTAAACTGACACTTTTGGGCCGCAGCCTCGATTTCGGTCGGCTGTTGGTCCTGACTTGGAGAAATCCTCGTCTGTCCTACGGGACTCAAAATAAAAGACGACACAGACGTAAGTTGTTTCGATAGATCTTCTTATGTTTCTGTTTTCGCCATGGAGGTCAATATTTGGCTTCGGCCACCTTTTTAATTCATTAAATTGTCACTTTGGGGCCGCAGCCTCGATTTCGGTCGGCTGTTGGTTCCGACTTGGAGAAATCCTCGTCCACCGCTGGAATCACATTAGGCTTTTGCCTAACCCTGGCTTCGGCCTTTCACCAACAATGGGCTTCGGCTCCAACAATGGGCTTCGGCTCCAACAATGGGCTTCGGCTCCAACAATGGGCTTCGGCTCCAACAATGGGCTTCGGCTCCAACGGTGCTTCGGCACGGGCTTCGGCCCAAATCAAAAGACTGGCTAAGCCGGCATACCCTTTCCCCGTTGGGGGGAGCACATTGCGCACGTTGGTGTGTTGGTAGGTGCTCATCGTGGGCCGCGAGTGGTGGAGCGGACCATCTCTCCCACCTTTTTTTATTTTTTATTTTATTTTAAGATAAAGAATAGAAAACGGGAGAGCTATCATCTTAGGCCTCGCATAGGCAGGGCTTAAGATGAAAAGGGAATGGGGTGTGCCGTTTATAGCTTTACCTAAAACATGAATAGGTTACACCGAAGGGGCAGTGATAAGCACTTAAAAAGTGAAGCGATAGATAATTAAAGAGTTATTGGTTAAATCCTTTTGATGGCTGCAATTACACTGAAGGGGCAGTGATAAGCACTTAAAAAGTGAAGCGGTAGATAATTAAAGAGTTACTAGGTTGAATCCTTTTGATGGCAACAACATGATCCTCAAAAAGAGTTTGGGCTACTATTCACATGTAGTAAGTCTTACCACAAGTCGATCAAAAATTTAATGTTTAGAGGCCTAAATAAAACATTTAATGTATTTTAATTTTCAGCTTTCTCCGGAGTTGTAACGATGTTGATCTACTTGGACACCCAGATTGATTACGTTTAAAAGCGGATTTGTCGGGATCAAAGGACCAAGTAAATAGATCATTTAAAAATTAAGTGTAAGCACATCAATTGTATTGGTGTGCCCAAGCTTAACGAATTTGCTTTGTCTTTGGACATAAAACTGTCATAGTCGGTGGATATCTCTCTAATTCCGTGCGGAATAGATAATGATATAGAAATTTGAGAAAAGATCTTGTGAAAGAAACTCGCTATGATCTTATTGTGTCAGTTCAAGGGACTGCGCTGCTGAAACACTTGTGTTTTGGCTAAATTAAAACCTTCTAACGAATATCTCGGTATTTGTCTGAAAAGAAAATACTTATTCTATTAAGTAAGGTTATAGGTTCAGTTACATATGCTACTTCTCTGTCTTTTTTTCACATTTCTATGACAACCGTTTAGCTGGCAGAGAGGGAGGGGGGCACTCGACCTCAACAATTAAGCTCGCTTTCAAGCTAAATATTTCACAAACGGATCCCCTTATTGAAAAATTATATATGAATAAATAAATTATTATTATTATTATAATAAATTATTATTATTAATTACATTGTTTTTTAAAAAAGCATACGCGTACTTTATGTGTAGGGGAGGAAGGCTAAAAAATATTTTCAATATTTTATTTTACCACTTTGTCGGCGTGAATAAAATGTATGTCCAAACAAAATTACAACTTTCTAGTCGCAAAGGTCTCTGAGCTAAGCTGTGGACAGACAGACAGATATGACGAAACTATAAGGGTTCTTTGTCGACTACGGAACCCTAAAAACTTCAACATACTTTTGTACGCACCATCTTTCATACCATGACATGGCTACAGATAAAATTTATGGTAAAGTGACTTTTAAAAGGCACTATTCGTCAGCGCAAAATCTGAATGCATTTCCATTTGTAAAATTATTAGTGCTCTGGCGCTTATTTGTGGTTGCTCTGTGCTATAGATAGACAGATACATTTTAAAATCAAATTTCAAACTCATATGAGCATGTTGTGCATTAGATGAGCGAAGTTGCAGCTTTATACGAACACTGTGCGACCGCTTAAATCGAATGAACGTCATGTGGTTGGACTCAGAATTTGTCGCAAACCACTACCTATTGCTATGGAAGATGTAGATTCATACAACAGGTATTCATACACTGTATTTATACAATTACAAAGAGGTCTATTCGTTATCAAAGTATAGTTTTTAAAGAGTTCTTCATGAGTTATTTTCTTCGTTGTTTCGATCAGGGCTATAAGGATATAATTATTAAGAAAGATAGTTTCGTACAGCCTATAGGTAGGTGGCCTACTCTAGGTGGACTAACCTTCATGCCTTACCATCTTCAATTTTAGAAGTATGAAAGTCAGCAGTTGGTACTTCTAGTGTTGTTGAGCCACCCTCTTTAACTCGTGGTACTGGACGTGGACAATAAAACATTATTTTGACTTTAATAGAGACTAAAAACTCCGTTTTCTTATTCCAAAACTTGCACCATATTGCACATATATAAAAGTACAGTTTATTCTCGTCATTAGCACGTGTATGGGTGAAAACATAAGAAAGAGATTACTTACTAATCAGGACAAATTCGGTACCGGAAAATCAGGGACAACCAATAAAGAAACTGATAAATCGGTCAGTAATGTGCAACGGTGAAGGGGGAAACGTCCTGTCAACTTGACTAACAAGTCGGCGGTGCGGACCGACTGTACCCCTGCCCATACCCCTGCCCATACCCCTGCCCATACCCCTGCCCATACCCCTGCCCATACCCCTGCCCATACCCCTGCCCTTACCCCTGCCCATACCCCTGCCCATACCTCCGCCCATACCTCCGCCCATACCCCTGCCCGTACCCCTGCCGATACCCCTGCCGATACCCCTGCCGATACCCCTGCCGATACCCCTGCCGATACCCCTGCCGATACCCCTGCCGATACCCCTGCCGATACCCCTGCCGATACCCCTGCCGATACCCCTGCCCATACCCCTGGGGGTAGGGTGGGACGAAACCATACCACCATACAGATGTAAGGGACTTCCACGTATCTATGAAAGTATTTATTTATGGTACCTATACATTACTAAGTTTTATTTGTTAAAACACAAGTTCTTATCGTGTATTTCATTTCAAGTATCCCTCTTACAAGAGGTAAATAAACCTCATAATAAAAACTGCTTGCAAAAGTTAATAAACTTTTTTCAAATCAAAGTTTTGAGTGTCATTTAATTTCTACGTTCGGTTTTTTCTATCGCTATTTGAAGTGGTTTTATTCTAGTAATAAGACTTGCTCTAAGTTCAATTACAATTATTTTTTAGTTACGACGTGTAGTTTTTTGTTTAGCAATTTTAAATGTTTTTGTTCTAGTTAGACTTGCTCTTATGAAGTTCAATTATAATTATATCCAAGTTTCTACATTTTAGTTTCAGTTAAATAATACGTTTTAATTTAAACCTGGTATACTGCTTTTAAATTTTTCAAATACCAATATTGCTATGGTGGTATGGTTCAGTCCCACCCTACCACCAGGGGTATAGTGTGTCCGTCGCGCAAGTCGGTACGGGCAACCACTCTCTTTTTATGCAAGTGCATGAGATAGTAAAAAAAAAAAACTGACTGTATTTGCCCGTACACTATTTTTCTTTATATTTACCCTTTATCTTAAAGGCTTAAATCGTTTTACATAATAAATATAAGCCAAGCTATCTACCGCATACACCTAGTTTAAGCCTGCTTAATACCAAGAAGTGTCCCAGTATTCATAGCGCCACTGGCGTCTGTCCAGTCATCCTCCTAGTTTCCACTCGGCTACAGTCCGCCGCATTTGACGTTGATTCGATTTACGCCTCCGCAAGTTTGGTGAAGTGGCACATGAATAAAGTTACACTTTAAATTCAGTTCTAGCGCGCTTGTCCGCAATATTTTGTAGCAATCACAGCTCCCTAGTGGTCGGAGTGGCGTCTGTATTTTTGAATTCGCAGTCTTCTGAGTAGAATATTTCATTTTCGAAGTTTTTCTTTAGATGGAGTATTATTCTTACAAATATGTTGTAGAAGTTTTGTTTTTGAAAGCATATTATCCGAATTATTACTCTGTAAGCAAGATTAGCTGCTATGAGATAATGATTACTGCACAGAAAAAACTGATTTTTATATGATATGTTACCTAAAAAATTGAATCTAGGCATAAATGAATTATGCTTATTATTTTTATGCAAGTACGTTTGTATATTGATTTCAAGTATGTTTAACTTAATAAAAAAAAATAGAACTCCAAATATCCTCACACATAATTTATGTATATCGATAACAACTTACCCTAAAAAAGAAGAACTTACCCTAAAAATTTTCCGAATGCCTTCAAAGTCACCCTGTATGTATATTTCTAATAACATGCCTAATCTATCACACAATCACTTATTAAAACTAATGTTTGTAATACAAGCATGAGGCACAGCAATAAGATCATCAAGATATACGTATCGTATCCCTGGGAGATTAATAACATGACAGGATGGAGTTTGGCCTCGGTCATCGGGTGCGGTGCGGACGGCAAATTACAAGCATTCATCACCGGCCGTAGTGATGCGCCTCATCAGTGACCGATAATGTAATTAAACGAGGGAAATTATGAGCATGATTATTTTCGGTATTTGGTTAACGGATCGAGCGGCATAAAGTGCTCAATTAAGAGAATCAGTGCTATTTGGCATCATACGAATATGGATATAGTACTTGCTTTTCTGTAACTATGACCGCCTAAAGTTTGGTTACTGTCAGCACAAAATGCACAATCAAACTATACAGGGTGTTATAAAAAGGTATACTGACCATGAAGGATGTGAATCCCATAAAACTGAATTTGAATTTGAAACTGAGCCTCGAATGTAATTATTTAAATAGCGCGCTTGCATCTTAATGTACTATTTTGCTTTCAAAATGCGCTATCAATCAGCCGAAACGGTTTCTATGGAATTAAATTTTTTTTTTCGTATTTCGAATAATGTTCCTTAGGAAATGTTGTTCAGTTTCATGGGCAGAATCACATCCTTCAGTGACCGTTTCTGTTACATCTTGTATATTAATAGCAACGAAACTAAGTCTTGTATGTATCAATTCGTTTGTTGGAATTGAGGAAAATATGTATAATTATTCATTTAGGTGCGCTATTTGATTTTAAAGAGGAGATTAAACATGCCATTTTAAATTACAAAATCACTTTTCTGAATAAAGTAGAACCACATCCCTATTGATACTATTCATATCCTAAATCAGCAGCAGTGTGACTTGACACTAATAAATCACAGTTTAATATGAATATAACATGAATGTGTGTGTATTATGTAAATAAATATAAATAAAAAATTCACAATAAAAAATCTGTGGGAACAAGATAAGAATAAACGTCGAAATATCTTGTCTGTACGTCACGAGGCTTAGTAGACAAGAATAAAAGAATAAAAAACCGGTCAAGTGTCAGACTCTTGGGCAGTCATATTTTAAAAATGTTCCAAATTTCATGTCGATAGTATGAGTGGCTGAGATGTAAAGGTGTGACTTATACGTTAGTATTATAATAATCTAAGGGTGTGACCTCTGTTTCATGTATTCTATGGGTGTGACAGACAGAAGTCGCACAATAAGGCCGATATTTCACTGGGACACCATGGCGGCGCAACCAGTCGCCGCTACCAACAAAATGTATGTAGCTCTATAGGGTGACTTTTAATTAGTTCTTGATAGAAAATGATATGAATGTACTCATGATACTGAACAACTTTCCCCAAGGAACATAGGTCGAAATAGGAAAAACAAGTTTTGACCTCCCATAGAAACTGTATCAGCTGATAGCGCATTTTGTATGGGAGGTCAAATTTGGTTTTCCGTTTTTCGACCTATGTTCCTTGGGAAAAGCTGTTCAGTATCATGAGTACATGCATATCTTTTGTTATCAAGAACTAATTAAAAGTCGGGTGACTTTTAATTAGTTATGTAGAGAGTTACTCACCTGGTGTCCGTTTAGTTGCACAACCAATTTGGCGGCGCAACCAGCTCGGATGCTGGTCGCGCTACCACTCCCAGTGAAATATAGCCCTTGATACTGTGGCCGCAGGGTGTGGCGACTCTGGTGTCTAGTTACGGACACCACGGTGGCGCGACTGGTTGTGCGACTGGTTGCGCCGCCATGGTGTCCCAGTGAAATATCAGCCTAAGGGTTCCGTTTTTACCATTTTGGTTCAGAATCCTAAAAACCAGTGTGGCCAGTATTACGAAAATTATAATTTTTATGGGAATAAAATACAAACCTAACAAGTTTTTTAATTTTACTACGTATTTAACTAAATAGTTATAAGACAACCCTTGGGACTGAACTATTACGAAGTGAACAACTATCCCAGCTGATTTTATCCCAAACGTAATACCTATACCAACAACATTGAACTTTTAACATAGAAAATTGCAATACTCGTCTGCGAATCCTCCAAAAGACAAACAAACAATTTCGCATTGTCTGAAAACATAATCTTTATTTTTATTTTCATGACTTGAATAAAAGTAAAAAAGCCGAATGTTTTCATAAAAATGAATTGGATAAAAATGAAAATAACCGGCCAAGTGCGAGTTCGACTCACGCACTCAGGGTTCAGTACCACTTAAGCAAAAATACTGTCTGTCTGGAAGTCATGCAGAAATGTATTAAATGCGCACGAGTCCGGCACGCACTTGACCAGTTTAAATTTTTTTGCTTGTTGTTGTGTGCAAAAAGAACATACCAATTTTTAAGCTAACGTGTTTACGATAGTGCTAAAACCAAATTCGAGAAAAAATTGAATTAAAACACGTTTTTAGTAGGGAAGCCTTTTTAAGGTTCTGTAGTCAACAATCCTTATAGTTTAGTTAAGAACCCTAATAGTTTCTTCATGTCCGTCTGTCTGTCTGTCGGCCTGTCTGTCTGTCTGTCCGCCGCTTAGCTCAGCGATCCTTAGCACTAGAAAGCTGTAATTTGAAAATCTTTAAAAAGTTTTTTTAGGTACACGTAAGAGGAGATGATTTTTTTTATTGTCAACCTCACAGTGTGGGGTGTCATTAGATAGGTCCAGGTAGGATAGGGTAGGAAAAGACCACTTTTCGATTTAGAGATCCGTTTGCGAAATATTTAGCTTAGAAGCACATTTTTTGATAGAGTCAAGTGTCCCCTGCCAACTTAACAGTTGTTACTAGAAATGTGAAAAAATTCATAGTGAAAGCATATAATATATATATGAAATTTAAAAAAACTATCACAGCTAAGTTAGCTTTCAAAACCCTGCTTAACAATAATAACTCCTAAAGCAACTTTACTACTGAACCCTACATTGCGCGTGGCCCCACACGCACTTGGCCGGTATTTTTATTATTTTTTATTACAGCGGCAACAAAATTACACAATCTATAAAAATGCAACTGTCTACTTAATACAGTTCATGAGATACAGTCCGCTGACAGACAAACATCGGAGGCACAATAATAGGGTCCCGTTTTTCACCCTTTGGGTACGGAATCCTAAAAAGTATGAGACTTTACTCTGAGACTAGACTAGAATATGGAACCAAGCAGTCATCTTAAATTTCAATAAGCGATAAATTTACTATTGATATCAAACTTATTAAAATTCCTATATCATATAGCTGACGCAGCTGGCGAGCTAATAACATAGAGCTATCGAAACAGCGTCTCTGGAATTAAATTGAAAGCGCGCTCTTTATAAGTACCGTCTATATTCTCTTCTTTCAAGTTTCACGAGGACTCTGTACATTGGAAGTTTATATCAATTTACAAAACGAAAAAACTATAGCTGCTTAAAAACGAAAAAAAAACTGGGCGACCAAGCTAGGCTCTTTATCATCTTAACTAAAGGGTATCAACAGTTAGCGTTGTGGGTTTCCTTAATTGCACTATATTTTTACACGAAAAAGGAACAAATTTTTCCAGACATAAGACCTATCTAGATCGATTTTACGCCCCCGAACACCCCTAAATAGTTTATATCGAAATCATTAGAGCCATCACTTACTTGTGTCCCACAAATAAAATGGATTGATTGAGTTTAGCTTAACGTGGGCCATTTCATTAGGATAATAATGCTCTGCTATTATGGTATAATAATAATAAACATTATTTATTCAGATGACCAGGATCCACATTATATATTACAGAGAAAAATTACAAATTAAATTACAATTATGTCTACAAACTAAGAATTAAAATTACAGGTTGGTATTGTTAATCATTGTCGCATCATTCCGCTCGAAATGTTGCAACAACGATTAACATACACGCAGTCCAATCTGTCTGCTATCATTTTCAGGATTGTGTTGGTGCTGCCCCGAACCCTGCGCACCAGGGACGCACATCTCTTTCGCATTGTCGAGTAGAAGCAGTCTATTCGCGCCTCCGCGAACATCCTTGATCCGGAATCGCGGCAGCCTCAACAACACCCTGAACGCATTGTTATATTGAACCCGAAGGGCGTTGTAAGCGTTTTGAGTTTATCTAACCCACAGGCTGCACGTATAAAAAGAGGTGCAGTACTCGTAAGCTCTAAACAGACTTACTTTTACTTTGTAGGAGCAACGTGCAAACTTACGTGCTAGCATCTCACTGACAACGCCCTTCGTTCCCTTTCAATGTCAACATCATCTTTGAGGTCTGGAGTTAATAATGTCCGAGGTATTTAAATGTTCTAACCCTTTCCAACTCACTTTTACAAAGAGTAATAGGTAGAAGACTATCCAGACGTCTACTCCCAGCCTCAAAGACCATGACTTGACTCTTTTTAATATTATATTGAAGTCCGTGATTCTTTGCATGTTTCTCACATATCGCCATGAGTTTGCGCATACCGTAAACTGACGCGCTCAACAGCACCATATCATCTGCGTAACTAATAATGTTAAAGCAAACGCCATCCACATGATATCCGACTCTGGTGCTGCTGAGTTCGCCTATAAGCTCATTCACATACAGGTTGAAAAGCGTTGGTGAGCTGAACCCCCCCTGCCCCACCCCGCATTCCAACCTGTATGGTTCAGATAGGTGTCCATCCCATCTTACATTGTTGACCTGGTTTCCGTACCAATATTTGAAGATGTTAATGGTATAGCCATCTTCTTTTTAGGGTTCCGTACCTCAAAAGAATAAAACGGAACCCTTATAGGATCACTTTGTTGTCTGTCTGTCAAGACCCTTTATCTAACGAACGGGTAAAGATATCAGGTTGAAATTGATACCATCTATATATATAAAAGAAGAAGGTGACTGACTGACTGACTGACTGACTGATGACTGACTGACATATCAACGCACAGCCCAAACCACTGGGTCTAGAGATTCCAAATTTGGCATGTAGGTTCCTTATGAGGCCTAGGGGTGCACTAAGAAAGGGTTTTACAAAATTCCACCCCTAAGGGGGTAAAATAGGGGATGAAAGTTTGTATGAAAGTCCGTCAGTTTTGAAGTTAGGATCTTCAAAATTTGTATTTAGGCTGACGACTAAAAATTAATATTTACGTGTCTCAGGGTTTTTGAAAATTCGACACCCTTAAGGGTGAAAAGGGGGATGAAGTTGAAAATTCTTTATTTTTAGAGAGAGGTAGAGAGGTACAGAGGTTGAGAAGTAGAGAGGTAGAGACGTAGAGAGGTAGAGGTAGAGATGGAGAGGGAGAAGGAGAGGGAGAGAGAGAGGGAGGGGGAGGTAGAGAGGTAGAGGTAGAGAGGTAGAGAGAAAGAGAGGTAGAGACGTAGAGAGGTAGAGAGGATGAGAGGTAGAGCGGTAGAGAGGTAGAAAGGTAGAGAGGTAGAGACGTAGAGACCTAGAGAGGTAGAGAGGGAGAGGGAGAAGGAGAGGGAGGGGGAGGTGGAGAGGTAGAGACGTAGAGAGGGAGAAGGAGAGGGAGGGAGAGAGGGAGGGGTAGGGTGTGAGGGAGAGGGAGAGGGAGGGGGAGGTAAAGAGGTAGAGGTAGATAGAAAGGTAGAGAGGGAGAGAGAGAAGGAAAGGGAGGGTGAGAGGAAGGGGGAGGGGGTGAGGGAGAGGGAGGGGGAGGTAGAGAGGTAGAGGGAGAGGGAGAAGGAGGGGAAGGGGGAGAGGGAGGGATAGAGGGAGGGGGTGAGGGAGAGTGAGAGGGAGAGGGAGCGGGTGAGGGAGGGGGAGAGGGAGGGGGGAGTGGTAGAGAGAGGGAGAGGGTTTCAGTTTTTCTCAATCACTTCTGCGAATTGGCTCTGTTTTGAAATATTACATAAAGGTGTCTCTCATCTCTCTCTCTTTACATTTGTTACCATACTGCTGCTAAGTTCCTCTGTTCTGATTAATTTATAAGTAACGTCTGTATATTATATAACTTTCAGCTGGATCTTGAATTATACTCATTGATTTGCGCAGGGTTAGTCCTGTTTTTCCTTAGTTTAAAATTACCCCGAAATGACGGGAAAATATCACAATGCTTCGGAAAACCGGTAACAACATAAATACGAAATCCACGCGAGCGAAGCCGCGGGCAACAGCTAGTATAATATATTAGGGTCCATGAACCACACAAGCTCTGATAATAAAAAAATTTTACAACGACGCAATCAAAAGATATGGCATTTTATGTCCTCATCTCCATACATTTATGCACTAAAGCAAAACCTATAGGGTACTTCCCGTTGACCTGAAATTATGAAATTTGGCAAGAAGCTAGGTCTCACAGTACAAATAAAGGGAAAAGTCTGAAATCATTAAATATTAAAACTTTTCTCACAACTAATGGTAACCAATTGTGGTGAGCTCTCGTTTCAAGAACATTTACGAGTATATAAGAGAGGGGTCAAGTTGAATGGACGCGGAGGCGATTTTTGTTTTAGTTGTATTTAAAAACGGGAACATTTACAAACTTAAAAATTTGTATGTTTATAGTGCATAAGCTATTACATAACAACAAATAATAAAATTTGGTCAAGCGCGTGTCGGACTCAAAAAATCTAGCACATTAACTCACTGAAATTTCAACTAATACAATTATGATTATGTGGTGGTACGGAACCCTCGGTGCGCGAGTCCGACTCGCACTTGGCCGGTTTTTTTGTTACTGCCTCAGTTTTGAGGATTGGGATCCACAGTGAAAATAGTTTTGCGCCGATACTTCTGTCTTGCGCGTATCTTGTATCCTAATGGTATCCTGAAAAGACATAATTATGGCATTGGTTAATCCAGTTGGTCGTCATCCAGAATTTAAAAGAAATTATGTGAAACAAATATATCGCCACCTTCCGCAACAATGATGGATGCTATGTACTCACTGTGCACCGCCCGCCCGCCCGCAAATAAATGCGCATGCGCAGGCAATTGCAACACAGCAACCACCCAAAAAACACTCTACACGTGTTTCGCCTCCACACGAGGCATCCTCAGGAGATGTTAGACCGACCAGTGCCAAACACCGAGTGAGCATCGTCGCCCCATCGCCCTCTATTTATGCCAGTTAGCGGGCGGGCGGGCGGTGCACAGTGAGTACATAGCTTCCATCATTGTTGCGGAAGGTGGCTATATATTTGTTTCACATAATTTCTTTGAGATGGACTTCCGCAAAGTAACGCCTGATTCTATTAACTATCCAGAATTTATACTTTAAGTGCAACTTTTTAAGGACTTATTTTAGAGAAAGCCTAATTTCACCATAACACACTGTTTTTTAAGTAATAGTCAAATAGTTATCAGAGTAAGAAAAATAAATTCCTGTACTGTAATAATTACTTAATAATTAATGTAATAAAGTCCCGTACCAGGGAGACATCTTGGTGGAGCGGCAATTTTCTTAGTCGCAACCAAAAATTTTTTTGCTATAAATCATTATATTTTACTTGATGCATGTGGATTTTTTAATTGCCATACGTACACGGTGGGATACTCAATAACCTAAAATTATTTAACTAAATAAACCAATAATTGATTAACAAACAGAGTATGAATAAACTCACGTTTTGTAGAATATACAACGTGTTAACGGAATAAGCGAAACTCAGAAAATAGTTTGTTCAGAATCGAGAGTAGAAGCAATTACACGGGTTTATGATAAGGGTAATTTCTTTTTTATTATTTATATTTTTGCCGCTTCTATTCTAAAAAATTCTGTGGATACGCGCGCTGGCGGCGAGAAAGTGGGCGTGGCGTGCGCGGTGTGCGCGGACTAGAACAGCGATGAAACTAGAACAATGATGAAACTTTAAAATAACAATATCTAGATAAAAAAAAACATTTTTTACGATTTTTGTTACGGGAATGGATTCATTTTAATAAAAATCAGTTTGGGCGTATGAGGGTTTCGCTTATTCTATTAACACTTTGTATGTACGAGTAAGACTCACGAGTAGTTGAGTAATAAAACACAGAATGGTGAAGTTAGAACAACAAATTTTGTTCTAGCACGACTTTTAATTTCCTCTCTATTGTCTTTCTAATTCCAGTAGGTTTAATTTATAGATAGACGTATGTGATTCGCATTTTTATCTCAAAAATTTACAACAAAGGTGTATTTAGCCTTCAAAATAAGCTACAGTCACAAAGCTTATTCAGTAGGCCTAGTTCTTTTTATTTATTTATTTATTTATTTATTTATTAAGGTTTGCCATTAGGTAATACACATAGACTTAACTCTACTAACATCTTTTACAGGACTTACATATAGGTACACCCAATTACAGGCAAACACAACATGCAATTTGAGTTTTTAACGTAAATACGCTACACTAAGAAACACAATTTAAAATTTAGTTAACCTAAAGATTACAATTTGGATTTGAGTTTTAGTTTAGACAATATATTTTTAAATTCAAGAAAAGAGCAGTTAAACATATCGACATTTTCGTTGACAAATAAAGTGTTGTATTGTCTGCATATCCGATTAACGATATTATAGAAGCCGAAGTTAGTTCTAGAGTACTCAGTAGCAAAAGGTTTGTAGTTACACAAACGAGATCCAGAACGAGGAACAGTAAAGTTTATTTCAGCCAATATATGTGGCGTGTCCACAAGGCCTGTTACGATCTTATAGAGAAACAATTGGTCGTTTATCCACCGCCTGTCCTCCAATGAAATCAGTTGGAAATGTCCTAACCTTTTATCGTAAGAGTTGAGGTCCAGTCTTTTGTCATGCACCGCAAGAAAAAAGAGAAAACGTTTTTGTACTCTTTCGATCCTATCGATGTGAATATGATAGTGAGGACTCCAAACACAGGAGCAGTATTCTAATACACTACGCACTAAAGCGTAATAAACTATTTTCAATGGAGTGGTACTTTTAAATTTTTTACAGTTACGCCAAACGAACCCTAGCATTCGAAGTTACTTGTTTATGATTTCGTCGATATGGTCATTGTAGGATAGCTTGCTGTTTAAAGTTACACCAAGGTCTCTGATTTTCGTGACTTCTTCTAGTTTGGAACCGTTAATTTGGTAGCTTGATTTGATTGGATACTTTTTTCTACAAAATGTAATAGCTTTGCATTTTTTACTATTAAGGGGGAGTTTATTTTTAACAGACCAAGCCAATATTCTATCGAGATCATTTTGCAATAGTTGTGAATCTAGAGAGCTGTTAATAATTTTGAAAAGTTTAAGGTCGTCTGCGAAAAGAGAGAATTTAGAATGGCGTATGACGGAAACTAAGTCGTTAATAAAAACTAAAAAAAGTATTGGGCCCAAGTGGGAACCTTGAGGCACACCAGAACTAGCTGTGAAAAGCTCAGATTCATTGCCACAAACAACAACTTTTTGGGATCTGCCACTTAGATACGAAGCAAACCATTTCAAAAGACTGCCATGGACGCCTACGTTATATAGCTTGTTTATTAGCAAGTAGTGATCGACTTTATCAAAGGCTTTGCTTATGTCTGTATAGATTGCGTCTACTTGCAAACCTCTATCGAGTACAGAAGAAATTTGTGATGTATAATTGGCCAAATTTGTTGCAGTAGACATTTTGGAACGAAATCCATGTTGCTCGGGTATAAGTAATGCCTTTAAATGAGACGTCAGTACTGGACAAATGAGGGATTCAAATACCTTAGCTAGAGTTGACAAAAGAGAAATAGGCCTATACTCTGTGATGTCCATTGAACTGCCGCTTTTAGGAATGGGTATAATATTGGCACATTTCCATAAAGAAGGAAAGACTCCGGTCTGAAGGGAATAATTAAATATTGTGTGTAATGGGTGACTTAGAGCTTTGGCACAGTTGGAAATAAAAATTGGTGGTATACCATCTGGTCCGCATCCCTTACGGCAGTCCAGCTTCTTAAGCTTTTTTTCTATTTCTTGTTTGGAAAATTTAAGTCTCCCGATGACATTGTAAGACAAAAAATTGTTTCCGGGTAAGTGTAGGATATTATCAATAGGGCCGCTCATACAAGGATCAGAAGGTGAGAAAACAGACGCAAAATGATTAGCAAATCCGTTGCAAATTGAATTAGGAGTTGTCAATTTATTATTATTTAGCGTCATTTCGGAAGGAAATGAGCTATTACGCTTACGCTTGGAGCTTATGTAGGACCAAAAAGAATTCATATTGTTTTTAGCTATAGATGCTTCAATCTTACGTCGGTAATTATTGTAACAGATAGAAATTTGAATGTGACATCTAGTTCTAGCATTTGTGAAATCAAAATCATCTAAAGGGTTATTGAATTTTTTAAATCTCTCACGATATTTATCCTTTTCAATGATGAGTTTAATCAGGTTTCGTGTGTACCAGACTGGATAACAATTTCGTTTAGGTTTACACATAGGCGTGTGTTTCTTCACAATATAATTAACTATTTCGTAAAATTTGTCAATCATGCAGTCAACTGTAGGAATAGCCTTCAGTTCATAGTCCCAATCTATCGAGCTTAATTCTTTGTTTATTTCTTCATAATTAGCCTTGTAGAAGTTGTACCTGGCTATTGTTTCTTTTTTCAGGAAGCTTGAAGGACTTGAATTATTTAAACTGATTATAAGTGGAGGGTGATAGGACTCGACCTTTGTAAGAGCATAGTCAGCCTCGCAAACCTTGCAGTTGGAAGAGGTAGAGAATATAAGATCTAATAGATTACCATCGCAATTAAAAGTGTTATTTTTCTGATATAGGTTATGATATAGGTTATTCTTCACACTAATATGTGGTTTGGTTCTACAACTAACGAAATCTTAACATAACTGGGATCTTCTTCTTTAATTTAAGAGCTAAAAAAATGCTCTAGTCTATAAACAATAGCTAAAACCTTGGGTTGCATTGTAAGCTATTCGTTCGTATGGTGCCGGCAAAGAATAGTACCAGCCAATCTCTACCGTGCATGGCGTAAGAGCCTAAGCGATAAAAAAGGCTTATGAACCGGAGGATACGCAGCAGCATCTTTCTGTGGATCGTACAATCTTGCATACTGCGGTTACCAAGAACAGTGTTCGCCAGCCGCAACGCTTACAAGTGTGGTAACTATGGTGAAACTCCTCCAGAGTACCACGCGTTTTTGCTGAAGTTCTGGAGGGAGCTCCCTGTCCTGCAGTGGACGTTTAATGGGATGTTATGACTCTAAGCTAGCGGGGCACGTACAGCCCTGACAATATACACCAATGTACTGCATTCTCGTGCAATTTTAGACGAAAACGTAGAGGGCAATATTAGCCGATCAACGAAACGAGTTTGCTGACGCCCCGCACTCGGCGATGCAATGGAAAGAAAACTCAGCGATTTCTGAACGGTATTGTACGAGGGATGGATAAGTAGCGATAAACATAAAAATTGAATAGCGACAGCTTTTGTTGCGAAAGATAACTCGACAGAAAATGATGACTGAAAATTTCTCCTGCAACGAAGAGAGACCAACGATGAACGCCAACAAATGGGATCGTGTTAAGATGATTTTCCTCTGAAAGAAGGTAGGTAGAAAGGTTGGGTCCAAAGTCCGTCTGGGCAAATATTTCTGCTTTGTACTGTTTTGTTGTTAGGGAAATCATAGTTAGCATATCATGATCTTGCATATTTGATTAGGTTAGCAACGCTTTTATAATTGTCCAAACGTCATACAAATAAAGCAGTAGGTATATAGGCAGGGGTAACCGACCACTTGAGAATGACTCCCGTTAGCTACTGCTAAATAAACTCACGAAAGTAAACAGAATACACCAGCAAATAGATCCGACTATTAAATAACTTATTTAAAGGTTTTATGATTGATGCACGGCAGGCTGACGGGACGGGTAGATTGCGGCTATTCATCAAGGTATCAGGCTCCCTCCGCTCCTCCGACGTCCCACCTCACCCCCTCGTAATTCCTGCTATTGTATCGGCCGGTGATTGCGGGGGAAATATCGAATTAACTTTTTATCGCGCGCTCCCGGCAACGCATTGTCGGATTTTTATGAGAGAGTCGGTTATTGAGATAGGGCTTTAGGGTTTTAGGATGAAACAAAAATTATGACTCCATACTGTAGCGTTTTGCTACGCCGCCGTAGCAGATTCGTAGCAGTAGATTAGGTACTTACAGATTTCTGTCACTCAAATTCATGTTTTACACGTAACGCTGATTATTTAGAAATTCATATACAGGGTGTTAATTTGATTACGTGCCATAGCTTAAGGGGTGGTTCAGTAACGATAAAGGAACTCTAAAAAATAATTTAAAAAAATCCTACTAAAAAAAATAACTCCATTGAAACTAAACTAACGCGGAGGGCAATGACCACGCGAATGGGTGCGCTTTCAAAAGCGCGCGAAAGAGTTTCAGTTATGTAGTCGTCATGGAGATCTTTAGGGGAGGCCTATGTCCAGCAGTTGACGTCTTTCGGCTGATATGATGATGATGTGCCTACCTTATTCACTGATACTCGCGCGCTAGCGACGTTGCTCCGCGTTAGTTAAGTTTCAATGCAGTTTTAGTTTTTTTTTTTCAGTACGATTTTTTTTATATTTTTTTGTGTTCCTTTATCGTAACTGAAACACCCCTTAAGCTATGGCAATAAAATTAACACCCTGTATATGGCTTGACATTTGCGATTTATTAGCAGTTGGTCTAAGACGCACTTGGTCAACACAGTCGGAATAGAAAAATCCAATATTTTTTGCCATATAGGCTCATTTGTTATCACCACGGAAATTTTCAGTGGTGGTTCTGCCAATGATACTGAACGGCTTTTTCCAAAGAATCCTACAGACAGATGTACAATATATCAAACAAAACGACGTTCCGTTCCAAACAAAGACTATTGATACTAAAAGACACTCAAAAAGAACTGCCTTGAAAGCTGTATATGCTTTAGTATCTTTAAACAATCTAAATACTCTATGCCTTGAAATTGTCTAGCATTATTTTCTCTTCCTAGATTTATATAGCCCATAATGAGGCTAGTATAATCTGAACTAATATAGTTTGATGATACTATTTGTTGGATGGATTGAGCCAGCAGAAGCTGCAGTGAGATAATGCGCTGCAGCGGCATTAAGACGGACTCTCTCTGTGAGCAGTTGATTTATTTTGCTCTAAATATACTTCTCCTCTACTTCCCCAGTAAAAAATATCACATACAGGGTGTAAGAAATAGGTTTCTGAAAACTGAAAGGGCATGATCATTCAACATAACTGAACAATTTTCAGTAAATTAAACTTTCAGGGAACGAAAAAAAAATACCTCTCTAAACAAACTATTCAATCAAGTTTGCAATTTTGTATGAAGAGGTTGATTTCTTTTATCTTCTAAAAGTTTTATTCACTAAAAATTATTCAGTTACGTAGATAGCTAGATCATTGCCTTTCAGTTTCCGGTAACTTATTCTTTACATTCTTTACAATGAAACCGCAAACTCGCCGAATCTGTACATTTAAATTTTTTGTATTTCGAAGTATTGCGAATAAAATATTTTTGGTAACATATTTGCCAAGGCTACATTTCAAGGAATCTTTGAAATAGAATCGTTTTTTCTTGTTCAGTGGTGATCAGTCGTCGTAAATAGTACTTTATGGGAAAGAACGCCGTCGATAAGGGGCTTTGCTAAGGTGCACTTTGTTCGACACATAAGATAAGCCGGTATACGCTACTATAACGGAAAAGTATCAGTTACTATCTTTATACATACATACCGTACACGTGAAGGATTTTTTTTTAAACCAATAGACTGCTTCTATTTAGATCAATTCGCGCCTTCGTAACCAACAAAAATGGATATTCTTTCGACCATTTTACAGATTATTCGTTTTTTTTATCACTGCAAAAAAAGTAACAGTTATTATTATTATTTTTTGCAGTGATAAAAAAAATCGGCCAAGTGCGAGTCGCACCCGTGCACTTAGAGTTCTGTACCACTTAGTTGAAAATACCGTCATAGTCGACGCGCAGTCGCGCAGAAGCGTGCGAGTCTGACACGCACTTGACCAGTTTTTATTATTTGTTGTTATTTTCTAGCTTATGCAGTATGACCACTTACCACCAGGTGGCCCACCTGCTCGTTTGCCCAGTTGTAAAATATAAAAAAACTTAACAATTTTCACGCTTTACAATAGAACTATAAAATTACGTTTGTAGTGCCTCGCCTCCTTGGGCTCGCTTACTTTTTATTATTATTATTGATGTTGTTATTGCGGCAACTGAAATACATAAACTGTGAAAAATTCACCTGTCTACCTATTACGATTCATGAGATACAACCCTCTGATGGACGAATGGACATCGGAGGCATATTAATAGGGTCCTGTTTTTCATCCTTTGAGTACGGAACCCTAAAATGAACTCTTCATTACAGGTCAATGTCAAATGTGTTACTCTTGAACGTCAAAACAGAAAATACGAAATCCAGAAATCTTGCTTAAATTCTTCGGGAAAGTTACTTCTTTTTTTTATGTCACAAGTGGCTAAACGAGCAGGTGAGTCTGTTTAGAATTTCATTCATTCCTTCTTTTTGACTGCAGCCTAAACGGCTTGATAGATTTCAACATATGAGGTGTCGTTAGATTTGTATTCATTGTAGGAGTGTCATAGGCACCTTTGAAGAGAAAAACAAGGGTGAAATATTTTTTTTTTAAATTACTTTTACAACATTGGTATCAAACAATAGCTGGTAAAAACCTGATTCTAAGGTTTAAGCAAATGTTTTAGTATAACTTAACGTAGCAAATCTGAAAACTAAAAAGTTTAAAATAAAAAATTATTAAATAACAAAAAACCCAACTGCTTAGCACAAGAGAGGAAAACAAGCTTAAATCTATTGGATTTGGTAACTTGAATTGTATAAGATACTGCAGGCGGGGACGAACAAAAGTAAGTCGTAAACATCCACAAAACGTTTTTTCGTCCCCGCCTGCAGTATCTTATACAATTCAAGTTACCAAATCCAATAGGTTTAAGCTTGTTTTCTTCTCTTGTGCTAAGCAGTTGGGTTTTTTGTTATTTAATAATTTTTTATTGACTCAGTGAACCAAAGTGGTTCTTGGCCTCCGACATTAAAGTACGCCACGCTTCCCTGTTCTGTGCCAATTCCGTCCAGTCGGGCACTCCCAGCTCTTTAAAAAAAAATAGAGCTATTTAGAATACATTATAGTAATAAAATTACCCTGTAAAAATTGTAATAATAATAATAACAGAATGCTTTAAAAACATGTAACAAAGTAGAAAAGTAAATACCCGTTGCACCCGTGATTAAGTTAACATGTCTAAAAAGCTTGTCTAAAAAGCTTCATCATAGAGCAATTCACTCTGCAATTTTCCTCAGACTTCCTGCGCCAAGCTTAATCTGTTAATTAGGTAGGTAACTTAAACATTATTAATTAATTAACTTTTAAAATTAACGCACTTTTCCACTATAAACAGACTTTTCTGACCGTTTGTTCTACCCTATTAAAATAAGTCTTTGTTAGAAAATAGTTTGCAGTACACCAACTGACATAATAATACTATTTTTGAAAATATTTTAAGTGACTCTTTCTAACTATACTGCCGGCGTTATTTAGCCAACTCCTAGTCAAAATCTAGAATAGTACTCAGAACAAGGAACATCCGTAAATTGCCTAACAAAAAAAAATTATGGCCTGAACTTTATTCTACACTACACAATTCCAACTCGTTATCAAAATCTAGAATGTTTACTCTGTAAAATGAATTGACTATTTGATTTCTTGATTTTTTTAATGTAAACAAATATCATAATAATAAAATATCAGTTTGCGGTCTTTAGCAAATTATTAAAAAATACTTCTTTTTGTATTTTACAGATATTCAAAAAAACATTGATTTGATCATCATCTAATAGCCAAGCAACATTCTCAAGACACCAGCTTTTACTAAAATATTCAAAACTAAGTTTAATTGAGTTAGGCTCATATAGCTCGAAGAACTATTATTTATTTATTTATTTATCGATTGTTACATATAAATGCAGACCTAAAAACTATACAAAGTCCCACAAAACTGCACAGACAGTTTGACTGTAGGATCAGTTGATTCTCGTTAAACATATAATATTAATTTTCGGTTGACGGTCGATAGATTACAGGGTGCAACAAAAAGGGGGTCCTATGCATTTTACCGAAAACACTTTCATCGAATCACTTTTTACAGGGTATACTCGTAATGTATGTGAATCTGCTCATAAAACTGAACTCTTTAAGAATAAAGGTCGAAAAATAACTGACGTGCTAAAGAAACTGCATCAGTGCATTTTGTATTTGACCTGGAAAAGTAGTTCAGTTTCATCGTCAGCTGATTCACATCCCTCACTTGTTTACACCGTTTCTGTTACACCTTGTAGAGTGGTGACCTCAACCAGAAAACACAGCCTCGGACATAACTTGGGCAGGTTGACCAGCAATCTAGCTACTTACAAATCAAATTCTGACGGTTTAAATTTGAGCTAAAAGTTAAAATTAACCTCCAGATAATATAATCAAACCAGTTGCATAGAACTTATTTGATATTATCACATTCTTTCGGCTTACTTGTTTGTCCGTGTGGTGCCGGCAAAAAATAGTCCCACCCCATCTCTACCCGTGGATGTCGTAAGAGGCGACTAATGGCTTATGAACCGGAGAATGGGCAGCAGCATCTTTCTGTGTATCATACCACAGAACAATGTTATACTGTCGTACCATCCTACATTCTGCGGTCACCAACAACAGCGGTGCAATGGTAAGTCCCTTCCAAAGTACCACGCATTTTTGCTGGAGTTTTGGAGGTAGCTCCCTGTCCTGAAGTAGACGTTTCATGGGATGTTACAACCTGTATGTCAATTAAATAGATAATCTGTATTAGATAGCAGGAATGCCTATTATGTATGTTACCTCAACGACAATGCGTTACTAGACCATGCGTCCGTAGTTGTGTAGTCAACTGTAATATGTGGCATGTTCAGTGTATAACAATTTAGACCATCGGATGCTCCAATATCTGGCGTGGATCACAGGTATGTAATTACGATGCCCTGGCCATCTGCAACATGCTATCAGGAAGGACTATACAGGCTGAATTGATTTTGTGGTTGGGGATTATCTAAATAAATCGAGTAGCATATAATTTATTACGTATATAACATTTATGCCAAATATTTCTAGTAAACTTTGGTGTTTTGTTATCTTCATGTGAACTTGCCCAAATCACACAATAAGATCGTACAAATTATTACGGTAAGCAAAACAATGTGAAGATTACTGGAAACTGCATCCATCCGAACACCGGACCATGTTCAGCGCCACTTTTTTCGACTTCGTGTCAATGGTTTTTTCTGCTTCCCAAAAACCGCATCATACCGCTATGGTATTTTCTGTTGCCATGAACACACTGCGGAATAAATGCGTCATGTTCTGAAATTTCCCATCTAAAGTAGAGCCAACGTAAGATGTCCGTTTAAGGGTTTATTTTAGGGTTTATTTTACTTTGCAGCTCGTAATTTTTCATAAGTTTGACAGCTGTCAGAACGCACCTACTACGATAGCCTGACTTTAGTTATGTTTGCTCCGCAGCGATCTACCTGGGATAGTGGACGATTAAGCGACCTCCAAGTTGGCTATTGGACCAGCAGAGTTTCCGTTGGAAGAAGTCTTGAAAAATCTTTTTTTACTGGTTCGTGGTCATAAAGTTTTAACAAAAACTGTATTTCTATTTCTATATTTTATCATATCTTCTAAAGAACCAATGGTTGTTTGAACAGAGCTGCACACTGCACAGTCGTGCGCGAAATAGTAAATGAAATTTTATCAGCTCTCCTTTTTATTCTAGATTGAACACTGCATCGAAGGTACTGTCATGCTGAGAAACCATCGAGTTTCCTTTTTTTAGGGTTCCGTACCAATTAAAGGGTGCCAATGGGGTCTACACAGCCTACATCGTCTGTCTGTTTGACCATTTAAGAGCTATATCTTTTGAACCGTAGTAGTTTTACAACGTGCGGAAAGGTGTGATAATACTGAAGGGTGTGATTCTGCCTATCAAACTGAACAACTTTTCCCAAGGAACATAGGTTATCAAACAAAATCAAATTCTGACCTCCCATAGAAACTGTATCAGCTGATAGCGCTTTTTGTATGGGAGATCAAATTTGGTTTTTCGTATTCCGCCTTGCATAAAGTGTTAGTGTCCAAATTTCTCAGTAGAAGCACTAAGATCCGGATCTACAAGACCGTAATAAGACCAATATTAATGTACGGGTGCGAGGCTTGGACACTAACACTTAAAAAGAGAACAAACTCCTGGTCGCCGAGAGGAAAATTCTTCGAAAAATCCTTGGGCCAAAGACAAGAAGTGACGGAAGCTGGAGGATTCTTTAAAACGCAGAAATCCAAGAACTTGTGGCTGACCCAAATGTAATAGGAGAGTCGAAGGCTCACAGACTCCGCTGGCTCGGCCACTTAGAAAGAATAGGGAGGACCGCCACGTCAAGAAAGCTTTCGAGGGTCAACCGACAGGTCGACGTCCGGTTGGCCGCCCCAGATATCGGTGCATAGACGTAGTGAGCTCAGCTTAGACCTGCGCGAGCTCCAAGCAGGCGTCTGGTTGAACCACCGCACAAGACCGGGACCAGTGGCGGATTCTCGTTTCGGAGACCAAGACTCATTTTGGGTCGTTGAGCCAGAGGAGTAAGTAAGTAAGTATTTCGACCTATGTTCCTTGAGAAAAGTTGTTCAGTTTTATGGGCAGATTCACACCCTTTAGTATTATCACACCTTTCCGTTACACACTGTATAGTTGAAATTTTCAGAGAATATGTAATATTATGGCGGATTATCTAACAAGTAATAATATGAAGATTTAAAAAATCAATGATGAATTAAAATGTGGTACGAAATTTTTCAATTAAATCGGCAGTCTACCGATCGTTTAAAGGAGAACAAAATTAAGTACTGAAAAGGAACACTGTATCGTTCAAGCTATAAGCAACTATAAATAGCAGCCACCTTTTTGTATCACTACGTGGATGTTAGCTCAAAATCAAGCAAAAGCATATTTACTGAGTTTACTGCTTTCGACCAACAAAGCAAGTATCCCAAATTTCAATTTGAATGTCGGCAAGGAGAGTAAAACTTGAAGATGGCCGATTGAATTAGCATCAACCAGTCGTTACACAAGCTCTCAAGCCGCTAATAAAACTGCTCCAAGCGAAATTAAAATTTTAGTGCACCCATTCCGAGTTATTTTATGGAGTACTCATCACAAATGCTAGCGTTATTCTTGCTTAGAAGGTATTTTAGACTGTCTGTTATCCTTTTTTAGGTCGAAAACACTGCCAAAATGACGTACATTTGTTAATTGATCAGTCTCTCAAATTGAGCCTGGAAGGCAGAGCTAAAAGGGTTTCAATCAACACAGGATCACTGAAATCGACATAAAATTCTTTATTCACTAAAAATCAATAACAAAAAATAAAAAAATTACAGATGTGCTAAATTTCTTCGAACGAGTATTGTACAAGGGTATTGTACAATATAACTAACGGAATAACTAACTAACATCATTTCTGTCAAAAAACAACCATTCTCACGTCGTCAATCATTATAATAATAAAAAATTAAGTACAATTTACGTTTTTTATCCCATTATGTATCCTACTGCTGGGCCTCCCCTCTTCCTTTCCACTGTTCGCGATTAGTATTGTTTTTTTTAACCCTATTAAGTCGTTGGCCCAGACGTTGCCACATGGACCAAATTGAGTTCGGCGGTAGCGCCTCAGATTAAGGAAAAGACGATATCGTGAAGTATCAGAAAGTCAAGGAAGTTGCAGGACGGCATGAAACTTACTCCACTGGACAAGATGTTGGAATGAGGGCAGCACTATTGGTACAACTCTAGTGGCTGTCATGTCATTGCGACTGATTTTTTTATTTTTGTTAGGGAGCTCTTGTAATGTGCTAGCATCAAATACAATAAATATATTTCAATTTATTTATTTTTTTTAACTTATGTTCTCTTGTCTTTTTCGCCGTAGTGTATAATTTTATGTGGATACTTAATTGGCTTATGTGATTACCTGTAACATTAATTTTTATGTATTTATTATAGCTGTATGTTTCCCTATGCTTAAATAAATAAATAAATAATCTTTCCTGAATTTATATTCTGGTTTTATCTAGCCTCGTAGTTAATTCTTATACAAGAACGTAACACTTAAGAAAAGAAATCCAGATGATATGGCCCGTCTAATTCCATTTCAGCTTTTATTTAACTATCTCTAAAACGAGTTTTGTGTGGTGCCGGCAAAGAACGTCCCGTGTGGTGCCGGCAAAGAATAGTACCAACCCATACATACCCGTGGGTGTCGTAAAAGGCGACTAAGGGTTATAAACTGGAGGATGGGCAGCAGCATCCTCCTTTGTATCTTACATCTTACTTACTGCGGTCACCTACAACCGCGGTCCATGGTGCCAGGTGACTGTGGTACTTGCCCTCTACATTTTTTCGAGCAAAAGCTAGAATTCTGGAGGGAGCTCCCTGTGCTGTAGTGGACGTTTCATGGGATGTGATGATGAATACGAGTTTTGGAGCGCAGAGTTTTTGTGAGCCGCCAAAGGCCTCTAATATGGCTCATTAACGAATACATCCACACATAGTAGTCGGGACCACCGGTTTAACGTGCCTTCTGAAGCATGGAATCCGAAGCAATTTTTGGACAGTCCGGTAACTCTTCCAGGGTTTGTATGTTTGTATGTATATCATTTATTCATATTAAAACATAAAAAGTTTACAAAATATTTACTCTGCCGAAATGCGCAGCAGTTACCCACACGATATGATGATGATGGTGAAGCGCAGAGTAATTCGAACCTATTCTACTCACTTCACAGAATACTGCGCTACGTTGCTAGTTGACACAACGAAAGCTTGTTCTTCTGTGCTTCAGTCAGTGACCAGTTTGAGTACTGCACGTTCAGTTGGCTCCATCACTAACTTGATATTTTCAGAACAACGCGATACTTTTCTCCATATTCCTGCCTTGATTCGTAAACTACCGGAAAGGCACTCATAAGAATTTTATTTTTTTAATTAAGAAGTTATAAAACCTTCTATAAAAACGAAGACAAGGTGAAATGTACCCGTAGAAACCGTTCAGCTGTAATCTAAGGCTAAGTAAACATATCAAACCAATCTAAACATTTACCACCGTTTTTGCTTTCACAGCTCCTTTATTATTTTTTTTCACTCCTTTTACTCTCTTCCATTTAATCAGAGAATTCTGTTCAGTCTTAGCTGGTTTGATACATAAAGCAACAGGATGCTCCTTTTACTTAAGTTCTTCAAAACATCTTTTATATTGCGCATGACTAAAGAGTGGAATTCGAGTTCATATAACCCGAATCTAGTCAGGTTGCGAGTGAATAGGGTTCTTCTGGGCAAGCTCGTTCTATCGTAGTCGTATCTCTGTCCTCAAGACTAGAACGAGGTCAAGAGTAAGCCCATTGACAATGAATAGAAAAAAGGACTCCACAATAAAAAAAATCGGAGGCTGTAGGAGGCAGGAGATTTTTTATGAAAACAGTACATTATGTTCTCAAAAGAGCGATGACAGATTTAAAAAAAAACCTGGTATCAGAGTTTTGAATCACCAAAGGATTGTAACATGGCTTACTTTAGTAGACAGTACCAGTATCTTTAAAAGCTCAGAATCATTTTACATTCAAGTTATTACATTCAAGTGATTTCTTTCTGCATTGTCCTAACCAAACCAGAGAGGTCCAACAAAATTATTTGGGTTTGACAATATCCCCACTTTGGAAATTTAACAATGATTCTCCGAATCAAGAGCCAAGTAGTATTGCCACTAAACCATTTTTGCATACCGCAACCGGACACTACATGAATTTAAAATTGGAAGCGCGCGTAGGCTTGCACATTCAGTACAAAAGACCCTCAGGAGAACCACGCAAATCTCGCGGGCGGGGTGCGCGGTGGTGCGGGGGAGATTGCAAGGGGGGCGGAGAGTGTCCGTTCCCTATGACAGTATTATTACTTTATTCTGTGCTACAACTACGTTGCATAATATTTATGTTTATGCTTGCACGAGTATGGCAGAGAGCAGAGAGCGCCCGATAAGCGAAATGAGTTGAAGCCGCCCGGGAGCGGTGGTAGCCAGGATTCATTTAATTTAATGCCACGTTATGCTATGCACTGTTCCGTAGATACCTACAATAACTATCGGGCTATATTTGGACCCCGAGCCAAATTTTATGTTATCATCATCATCATATCAGCCTAAAGACGTCCACCGCTGGACATACGCCTCCCCTAAAGATCTCCATGATGAACGGTCCTGCGCTGCTCGCATCCAGCGGCTTCCCGCGAAATTGATTAGATTTTTGGTCCACCTTGTGGGGACCCTGCCTATGCTACGACTTATTTCTGGTGCGTGGTCACCACTCTAGAACCTTTAGCCATTATTGGACAAAAAATAGGCATTAAGTACGGTCAACCACTTGTCGGTAGAAACTTTTTCAACTCCATTACCACGCCATAAAGTCCAAAAGTGTTTCTACCGATGTGCGGCCGTGTCTACAGTAGAATATTCGGAGGCAGTGAAGCGAGGATTCTCAAAATAACACTTTTAATTCACGAGTAATAGCAGAAGACGTTTAGCGCCGTACCATGACATAAAATAATATAAAAATTCAAACATCAAGAGAAGAAATTCATTATTATTGAAAATTTTTTAAATCATTAAAATGTATGTCTCTTGCGAACATCCTCAACAGAATTACAGGGAAACGAAATTTGAATAGACGCGTATTACGAACATTTATAAAACAAGGAGATAATAAAAATAAACTTTGGCTATTCACTTGACTTCATGTCCCGAACAAATCCAAGGAAAATTGCGTACAAATATCCTAAAGTCAGATTCCGTCATAAAAGTCACATCTTTGTGAGTAACGAGGTAAGTTGTGCGAAGAAGAAAGTTCCTCCGCTTTCTTGCCTGACTACACTTTTACATAACTTCACTCTTAGATTTTATACAGACGAGCAGCGGGACTAGAAAAAGAATCAAATTAGTACATATGGTGACATTTAAGAGACATTGAGACAAAACCCGCGTCTTATGTAGCAGTAAACGTTAATCGTAACATATATTTTTATTGTCAGTTATGTTACATTGTATGTATTTAATACGAGTATGTAAGGTTATTTTTTGGACCTGTTATGTGTATGCCCACCTTATTAGTGACGTCAAAAGCAACAACTTTTGTTTTACGAATTTGCTAACTTTCGACTTCCTATACAAAGTGTGTTGGTCACTTACGTAACTTTGTATGGGAAGTCGTTATTATTTTGGTCGTTGTTAGCAAAGTCGTAAAACATAGTTGTTGCTTTTGACCTCACTAATATGGTAATTACACGCATATCAGTTCTAAAAAAATAACCTTGCATACCAGCAAACCTCTTGCGTGGTTGCTCTACCCATGAAACTGAAAAACTTTCCCCAAGAAACATTGGTCGAAGTATATAAAAAAATGACCTGCCTTACAATATACGCTATCAGTTGATACAGTTTCTATTGGTCGTTGAAAATTTCCTATCGTATTTCGACCTATGTTCCTTGGGGAAAGTTGTTCAGTTTCATCATGGGTAGAGCAACCGCACCTGAGAAGTTTGCAGATGCAGTGTGTAACGGAATCTGCCCATGAAACTGAACAACTTTTACCAAGGAACATAAGTTATAGAAAAAAAAAATGTTCTCCCATAGAATCAAATGATAGCGCATTTTGTATGGGAGGTCTCAAATCAAATGATAGCGCATTTTGTATTTCGACCTACGTTCCTTGGGAAAAGTTGTTCAATTTCATGGGCAGATTCACAGCCTTTAGTATTATCACACTTTTCCGCTACACGTTGTTTACCGGGTGTTAGTGTAAACACTGTGATCCTTGAAACTGTGCATTGAGACCATGAAACTGAACAACTTTCCCTAAGGAACATAAGTCGAAATACGAAAAAAAATTTTTGACTTCCCATAGAAACTGCACCAGCTGATTGTCCTTTTTGTATTGGAGATGAAAAATTTTTTTTCGTATTTCGACCTATGTTCCTTAGGGAAAGTTGTTCACTTTCATGGTCTCAATGCACAGTTTCAAGGATCACAGTGTTTACACTAACACCCTGTATACCAAACACCATGTATATCATCATCACCATGTATATGTTATAGGCAAACTCCGAAGCTCCGGCGCTCCTAGGTTGGACTGGTCAATCCTCAGGTCAGACTGAATGACTTAGTCAAAGCCCAAACAAATGTAAATTTTCGGCCTTTGACTAAACAATTTTCGTCAAACCTGGGAGAGACTAATTTGGTCAGGCAAACGTCAAAACACAATTTTATTAAATCGGGGTTTGACGAGTCAAACTCCGATATAGGTATGAAGTGTCTTATCTTCGTATATTTGGAAGCATTTTATCATTTAAGCAGCTTTTAAGTCTTAAGAACCGCTTAACTCTGCCAGTTCTGACACCTGATTGGTCAGCTTACGTGATTTTCACTTTTATATTTGAGATGCTTTGAGAGAATGCCGTGTGGCATTAGGCCCGCCTTTTGTACGATGTGCAATAAAGTATAACCTAACCTAACCTAACCTAAAGAGACATTATGAACCTGTTTAAACATGTTCAGATCAACGTTTGACCGAGTTTTGCAGTCGCTTCTAGGATTGCGTAGGCCAAAACCGAAACAGAATAATTTACTTTCGGCGTTTGACTGAAAAGTTAGGAGCTCCTGGGTTTGACTAAAAATACTTCAGGCAAAAGGCGAAATTGAAATGTATTTCGGGGATTGCCTGATGGCTTTGTCCAAACCTAGGATAAACCAGTCCTTCCGCGAAGAGACTGTGTATCGGACTTTGACTATAACATATATACCAAACGACAGAATATTAAATTAAATTAAAAATCATTTTTTTAGGCCAGTGACCCAAAATTTTTTATACACCTCTACCCGTTCGTGAGAAAAAGGGTCTTGACAGACAGACATACAGACAGACGGACAACAAAGTGATCCTATAAGGGTTCCGTTTTTTTTATTTTGAGGTACGGAACCCTAAAAACAGTAAATATAAATGTCAATATCATCATCATCATATCAGCCGAAAGACGTCCACTGGTGGACATAGGCCTCCCTTAAAGATCTCCATGACGACCGGTCCTGCGCTGCTCGCATCCAGCGGCTTCCCGCGACCTTGACCAGATCGTCGGATGTCAATATAAAAAATATCAATACACAAATTTAAAAATTTAAAATACAAAGTTTTAAATCATAATTAAATAAAATTTGAAATTTAAAATCTATCCTATCCTATTAAGAAGATAAATCAATTTAAGACTTTGACATTCAACAAGTTCTCGTCTAGAAGTTCCAAGTCAAAGTAACCACGCTGAAAAGCGATGGACAACCTCGCAATTGTACGTAACTGTTTTATAATCCTATGAAAAGTCCACTGCAGGACAGGGAGCTCCCTTCAGAATTTCAGCATTTGCTGATTTTTTATGGAAGGGAAGTGCCATAGTCACCACGCCTGTTAGCGATGCGGCTGGCACCATGGACCGCGATTGTTGGTGACTGCAGGTATGTAAGATGGTACGATACACAGAAGGACGTGCTTCCAATCCTCCGGTTTATTATCCCTTAGTCGCCTCTTACGACACCTACAGGTAGAGATGGGTGGGTACAATTCTTTGCCGGCACCACACGTGTCATTATTTGCGATTACACGTAATAGTATGATAATAGTGATGAGTTTACTAAATGATATTGTAAACCGGTAATGATGTTCTGTATAACCGGATGTTGCCAAATACGTGACAATAGAACAGCGGAAATCTGGAAAAGCAAATATTTTGAAAACAACTCAAACGGTATACTTATCTTTTATCAATTACCGAAATTGAACACAACTTTTGATTACACTAGCTGTCACGGGACATTTCGCTACCATTCTTATTTAAGGTGGGCCATCTGAAGGTAAGAGCTCCCACTGCCATAATAGTGGCATACTTTACTCGTAACACTAATACGACGCAAAGCACGTTGCCCAGAGAGAACTCATCATCATATCGTGTAGGCTGCAAGGTCGATGACCGACCTCACTAACCCTGGTGTCAGAGTTGTTGAACCTTATTAACGGATACATCTATGTAGATAGTAGTCGGGACGAAAATTTTAACGTGCCTTCCGAAACACGGAATCATCAAACTTTTCAGACAGTCAGGTGATTCATGTGGATGACAGTGTCCCCCACCAGGAATCGAATCCAGAACCTCCGATCGAGAGCCAAGCCCTCTAACCACTAGACCACGGCACGGGGGCTTTTAATTTCTAGAACTACGATGGTATGTCTCATGTGCCGGTAATTTAAATGGCTCCCATACGTCTCGGGAAAAATACTTACTTACTTACTCCTTTGGCGCAACGACCCAAAGTGAGTCTTGGCCTCCGAAACAAGAATATGCCACTGGTCCCGGTCTTGTGCGGTGGTTCGCCAATCGCCTGCCTGGAGCTCGCGCAGGTCTGAGCTCACTACGTCGATCCACCGATATCTGGGGCGGCCAACCGGGCGTCGACCCGTCGGTTGACCCACGAAGGCTTTCTTGACGTGGCGGTCCTCCCCATTCTTTCTAAGTGGCCGAGCCAGCGGAGTCTGTGAGCCTTCGTCTCTCCTATTATATTTGGGAAAAATAAGGTAATTTACTTTGCTTAGTTATAACTATCGCCCTAAGACCCGGAATGAAATAAGCTTGGCTTCCTTACCTTTACAACTGAAACACAGCATACTCGTACTGCTGCTTAATGAAGGCAAGGAGGTAGTACTTCTCCGGACGAATTTAACACAACGACTCTACCAGCACAGATAAAGGAAAAATAAAATTTTTGTGAAAAATAACTTATATAACCCTCCATAACAAAATGTATTGTTTTTTTTATTCACGTCTCACGTCCTTCAGATTTTTAACGAGATAAAATTTGAAACTTTTATTCTTGCCAATAAAAACTTAGTACCTAATTGACCTAGAGTTCCATAATTATTTATAATCATTGCAATAGCGAACGGTAAAATTTTCGATCTTACATAAATTATCCTTACTGTAAACAAATGCTATCACCAATTTAATTACATGTCAAATTCTTAACACCTAAATATTAATCATTAAAAATTCCTAAACTATAATCTAAATTAAACTTAAAAGTTATAGATTAAAAGTCAGTCGAAGAGCCCGCCCCGAAGCGTACCCGGTTCAAAAGTTCCCATGATGCTGGCTGCGTTTCCGCGCTGAATGGCTAGCGATAAATGCTGCCTTAGGAACGCCCCGGAGCGGGGGTCACATCCACGATTCCGCAGGCGTCGCCCCAATTCCCCTACAAAATGTTTTGCTTCCTCACACCACGGACCAGACGTTTCCACGGCTAAAGGCACAAACATATACTGGCCTTCCAGGTCAATATATTTTGTGCGCTTTAACCGGGCTGCCTGTTCTGCAGCAGCGCCTGCTTTACGTGTGGTGAGAGGAGCATGAGACGTCGCAAAAGTACTCACGCAGGTCGCGTCCCACAACAAGCAACGTCCTTCTCCCATGGGATGAGGGTGAGGCCGTCAGGTCGTTTTCCGTCCGTGCGGCTTAGGCCGGGTGGTTCCAGCACGCACGGAACATCTGCTGACACCAGCGCCTTCCGGATGATTTCATTCAACGCATGATGTCTTGGGAATCTGCCAGCGCTCCTTGCACAGCTGAGCCCATGGTGTGCGTACTCATCTACTCTAACGCCACAGGGGCAACGGTGCACCTCGCACAGCTTGCACCCTAGCCTCATCGCGACCGCCACCCGTAATGAATTATCATCGAGGTGCGTGCCGAGCTGAGGCGAGGGTAAAGCGTGCAGCCATGCGCCTGACTCCGGGCAGGCTACGGCTTTAATTCGTGCCTGGTCCACCCCTGTGAGCGGTTCGGACAACTCCGATAAAATGAATTTTGAGCTCAAGTCGTCCCAGGGTCGCTGGGAGTCTAGCTTTTCCGGTACGTTTACGCCAGGACACATTACCGCCCAAGCTTCCATTGCGTCGTTCTGAAAGGGGATGCTGCAACTATCACCATGAATTTGTAGAATGCTAGTAACTAGTGCAGCAACCCCGTTCGAAGACGCAAGGAATGCAGGCAAGCCAACGGCCTGAACGCTCCTGATGCCAAGACCCCCATGCCTGATCGGTAACATCGCCTGTAACCACCTGGAATCGTCAAGAGTGACGTTGATTATGGTTTCCAGAGTGGAACGGATAGAGTTATCTAAGGCGGTGACCTCTTCGGGGAAGAGCCAGGTTGGAGTTGTCCGAACCACATATGTGAGTGAGGGCAAAGAGAAACAGCTGCGGAAAAGAGTTAAAGCAACGTGCGCTGACACATTCCTCAGATGTTCCTGGACCCGGATAATTGTGCGGTTTTTAACATCCAGAGCAGCAGGAATGCCGCTCGGGAATATGGGCGCTCCCAGAAGGGTAAAAGAACTTTTGTCCAATACCCTTAGACCTGGCATCAGAGACTCGAAAGTTGGGATACTTTCTCTCGCCCGGTCGCTGCAAGAGAATATCTCACATTTCGAGGAGTTGACCTGCAGCCCAATCCGCGCCAAACTTGAAAAAAGAGCGCCCACATCCGCAGCCACAGAATCAATTTTGCCTCCGATTGTGCCGTCGTCAAGGTACCAAACATTTAGACTTGATTTTAAAGAAGTGACTGCCTTGTGGATGGCCAGACTAAACACAAGTGGGCCAAGGGGATCGCCCTGTTGAGCTCCAACTTGCGAAAGAATCTGGCAACCATTCAACGACAAAACGCTCGGTGAAATGTAACATTGCCGGAGGAAGGGGTACAAAGAAGGAATGAAATCTTTCACTTCTGTCAAAATGGTCTCCCTTTCGACACTGTTAAATGCGTTTTTCAGATCCACCTTAACGACGACACAATCGGCGTTTTCTGGGTCCATGACGAACGATCTTGTGGCGTGAATTGCGGCCTCACAACCCAAGGTAGTGCCAAATCCTACTTGATGCGGCTGTAAATGGGCCGCCATACTATCTTTAACTGCTCTACAGCCGAGTTTGGCAACCAGACGTCGCAGTGTGCTCCCTATAAAATTTGAAACTTTTATTCTTGCCAATTACTTAAACATCGCATATTTTTACAATAAAACAAACAAAAGACAATATTTTTATTTAAATAGGCAAAAGACAATCGCCGTCCAGATTTACGTAATTCAAACCAATTTCTATGCCTTTGTTCTAAATATTCTCGTCTGACTATAAACAATAAAAACAAAAATTTTACCTTTACCGTGCATTATCTGCGCTTATATAAGCAAGGTGCGTGCATTGGTAAGATCACAACAACATAACTCGAGTCAGCCGGTGCAAGGCTTGCACTTCTAGTGAAATTCCTATTTCATTAATTGTTTTTAATTGTCAGAAAAAGTCTCGCGTACTATTTCAGTATTTTCTAGATTTTTTTATTGTGGATTGACATGATCCGTACATAGTGTTAACTTTATTGTGATATTTTATTAGTACTATCCCGCAGGTAAGGACTGCCATATTTTTAGTAGGTGGCTAAAATGCAAATTCTGTCCGTCCCTTGCTATTTTCTGCCGTAAAACAGCAGTGTTTGCACTGTTGTGTTTCTTTATAAAGGGCAAGTGTCCAGTGGAGCCAGTGAAATTACTGGCACATGAGACAAACTATTTTAGTTCTCAGGGTAGGCAACGCGCTTTGCTGTTTTATTAGTGTCAATTATGCTACTATTATGATAGTCGGCGCTATGAGCGGTAGTGACTGGTGGCCCACAAGCTCGCATGCTCACTTGTTACATAAAAAAATAGTAGCTAAGTAGTACAAAATTTTCCATTTGTATCTGAGGAGAATAATTTAAAAATATTTTGGAGAGTTTTTAAACCAATTAGAATTAAATCAATTTTTTAGGTAGTAGTAGGTCTAATGCTCCATACAAAATAGCAATTTTCAGTACAAACTTTTTATTAACTTTACTAAATTTTGGACTAATTTTGGAGTTCGAATGAAACCACATTTACCTAACTGCTACAGATTTTAATAAAATTGGAATTATGATCACAGTTTATAATCCTATAATTCTTCAGATCTTAAGATTCATCTCTTAAGTTGAAATAATAATGTTATACAATTTCTATGATGTTTTTTTTTGTTGATAAAATTTTGACAAATTCATAGGTAAAGACCAAGCAATCGTTTTATTTTGTAACTTTCTCATATCAGTTATTTATGAAAATATATTAGATCTCAAAATGCAGCAAAAATAATCGGGTTTAGCTTAAGTTTTATACTTATCATTTAATTTTCTTGTTACAAACAGGAGGCTAGCTGAAACTGAAACGCAAACATGAAATTAAGAACTACCTTGATATGCTCACTCCCTCTTATAATGTCGATTGCGACATTTGGTAAGTATATCATTTTACATTCTATGAATCTTATTATTTTTCTGGAATTTTTTATATTTCTTACATTTGTATATTTTAGTTACAGGAACAAAATCTCATACGTCATTTTTAAAGGATATAAAATTCAGCAGTGAGTTGTCATTTGAAAAAGGGATACCCAAGCATAAACTACTACTAAATATGAACGGCCTACCATTAGTTTCCAAATCATATGAAATGTACAAATTATTTCATGACAAAGCTTGTATTACATGTATACCATGCATGAACAAAGCAATCATAGCTAAAACAAAAGAAATGAAACTTCAAAATCTGCCAGAATCAATAGTACTCCAAAACCATACGTACATCACACCAAAAGCTAGTCAAAACAGAAACCTGTTTAGAAAAAAACGATTTTCAGACAATCCTGACGCTGAAACTGAATATTATAAAAAAGATAAAAAACCTAAATCTAAGAAATCAATAGTTGTTACCAAATACACCCTTCAAGGGAACATTCATGCTGTGAAAGTAAAAGAAACACGTTTGGATGACATGCAATCCACTTGCGAAGTATTCAGCGTGACTAACTCGTATGCTTGCCAATCTCCTGAAGGAGAGTCACTCATGGTGTCTGGCAAAAAGAATAAACGCAAAAAAGAGAGAACTTTATCCACGACAGAAAATTCTATAACAAAGACAGAAAAGTCTGTAACAAAAGTAAATTACAGAAAAAGAGACACTTCCCGTCTAAGTTCAGCTTCAGACTACTCAAATATGCAAATGCCAGAAAACGTGATGCCATCTTTTGAAGAATATTTTTAATGAGGCCAAGAAAAATAGAGCCATTTTGGAATCATTTTTTCATTATAGATAAGAAAATCCTACAACGCACTTCGAGTCACTTATAACAAACAATACCTTTAGATTCCTGATTAAGCGTCCATTGGCCTCTTTTAAGTTTATAGAAGCACCTACCAGCAATTTTTCAATAGATAGCGAGAGTATAACATCCTTTTCACAGAGAGTACGTGCGTATTTTGAGTGTTTCGTACAGGGCCTAGACACGAACGGCTTTGTACTATCGCAACGCTAGATACTAGCGTTGCGATAGTAAAAAGAATAGAATAATAATAATAATAATGACATTAGAATAAAAATTTATGGGACTGACATAATTTAACGAAATGTTGCGTGACAGCTAATGTCAATCCCATACATTTTGGGTGTCATTCAGAGATGTTTCGCTAGCAAGGGGCCAGCAAAACCCAGGTGTAACCTTGGTCTAACTCGTTTCGCTACTTACTTAGCAGTCTATGCTCGTGATAAGAAAAATGTCATGTTGAGTGACAGGTAATTATGACGGGTGACAGAGCTAGACCAATCGTCCGAGCCAAGGTTAGACCTGGGTTTTGCTAGCCCCTCGCTAGTGAAACGTCTCTAAATGACACCCTTTAATTTTATCCTACTAGCGTTTACGATTATAAAACCCTTTGTTTTAATACCCTGAGACTTTGGACTCTTGTCATGGTAGTGTTGAGTGACATCACAAGATGTAAATGAATGAAATGAAACTAATTAATGTGTAATAATTTAATATTAATTATGACGAGAATCGCACTAGTAGCACATAGTACTTAGTAAGAAAATTAATGCTAACAAAATTGATCTTATTATGTATATTAATAAATAGTTTGAGTTTTTAAAAGTAACAAATAGTTCGGTTAAGTGGAATGATAGAAAACTATTTAAATGTTAAATACAATAAGTATACAATTGTATTCGTTTTCTTCCCAAATGTTTTCAAAAATGTCATAAATAAATTAAAATACAGTTTCTATCTAAGAAGTTAAGCATTAATAGTTTTAAATCACTCGGAATCTCTCCGCAAGATTGAATCAAACATGAGGAGATCCACGGAAGAACTAAAGTAACCGTCATAGCCCTGATGATTAGACAGGTCCAAGTTCTGAATTCAATTTTTCAAATTTTTTAAATTTCGTAGAAATGTCCAAATAAATATTTGCTCCGTTTATCTTTTTATCTCTAAGTGTAGCGACACTCCTGCAGAAATTCCGGCGCGGAAAGTTGCGCAACCGAAAAATCTGTCAAGTATGAATCCAACGGAAATTCCGTCAAATGTGTCGCTACTCTAATTGCTAAATTCCTTGCGAAAACCCTCTGAAAATGCTTTATCCTTCTTTCCAAGTCGCAGTATTCAAAAAGGCCCGTAACGTTTGCGGCAGCGCAGACTGCGCATAACAACAGGCAACTCATTACTTGCATTTGCAGAGGTGTCTCGGCTCCAAGTAGACAATCTTCCCAAGCCGGTTCTCTACAAAAGTACACTAACAAGCTTCGTTAGGTTGAGTTTTACAGAATGCGAACCGTGCGCTCACAGCTGCGAGCTCGCGCCTCCTGTTAAATGTTTTCAAGTATTCCTTCAGTCAAATTAAGGACGTGAACTATTTACTGTTTTATTACTTTCCTGCTTCAATAAGTCCCGTAAAAGTTTTGTGTTATCAAAGATAGCTCTTTTGATTTTTCGACGATACAATTCTTTTTTTGTATTTCTTAATAAAACAGAGAAGTCAATATTTTTTATTTACTTTATCACAAGTATTCCTGCAGTCAAATTACGACAGTGAATTATCTACTGTTTTAAAACTATCCTGCTTTAATAGGTCCGTTAAAAGATTTGTATTATCAAAGGTAGCCTATTAGATTTGACAATATAATTCTTTTTTTGTATTTATTAATAAAAAGATATGGTGAAGTCAATATTTTTAATTTACTTAATCATTTTTAGCTTGTACCCTTAGTCGCATTATTGAAATGCTCTGTTTAAACGAAGTACGGATTTCCGAAACATTCTAGACACATCCATCTCTTCCCAGAGCCTAAGTAGGTACCTAGATATTGGATAACTTCAAAACTACAGCAACAAGTATTAGATAACCCCACAAACTAAACTATTCCTAAATTACACGTTCAAATTACTGTATTAAATCATCACAAAACCTTACAATTACACTTTAGATTGTTGTCGGCTTAAAATGTTAAAGTCTTGTTTACAAGAAGCGGGAGCAAAGCGGGCAGGAATAAATGAAACCTGCGAATTAAAATTGTTTTCAATACATTTGCTCATAAAACAGCTCTATTTGCAATGTATTAAGGTCCATAATCCAGCTTATTAAACACGCGTGCCTTGTTCATTATATTATCCCACTACTAGTGTTTGATTTTCGTTTTTTTTTATATCGGCAGGGAGCAACTATGTTTGATAATGTAATCAATAAACATTTAATTTGTTTATAATCATCAACTTACTAACAATAAATTCGTCTTTTATGTAACAAAATATTACATTTTAAATAATTTAAGGGCTGGACTGTTTGGCACTTTAGTCAGCGCCACCTATGTATGTATAATCTGTGTCTGCTAGCGAGATAGGGGAGCGGGGGCTAGTTGTAACAATTTTTCGTTTCTTGGCTATGGAAGCTAACTTTTTGGGCATTTAGAAAATACAGCAGTACTGTTTTTCCAAACTCTAACAAATTATTGTAAAAATGTAATAAAAAAAAGTGACGAGTGTCACAAGTTACCCCGTGATTGGGGCTAGTTGTAACAGGATTGGGGCAAATTGTAAAATAAGGAATTGAAAACCAGTTTCTATTTTGTAAAGATTTATTTACGCTACGCCTCTGACACGTTCGTTCATCAATCCCTGTTTTATTGACCACTGCAGTAACATCTGTTACCGGACAAATCCGATTTTAGATGGAACTATGTTTGCCTACAGTATCTACAGCATAAGCGAGCCCATTGAGTCTCACCTCTTGTCATAAAAAATACAATCTAAGGATATCTGTTGCATCACGAACCGAGAAATATGCAGAAAACATAAATAGCCAGATTACCAGTCAGGACAAATTTGTTACCGGCGCATCAAGATCAACCTGCATAAAGAAACGGGTAAATGGAGCGCGTGCGCAGTTGACTATTATCTATTCTGTGTCAGTAGTGAAGGAGGAAACGGCATCAAGGCCCAGTCCTGACAACTTGACTATTCGGTACGGGCAACCTGTCTCTTTATATGAGAGTGCATGAGATAAAATGGGAAATGACACCCAGTCCCAATTTGCACGTACTTCAAACTGGGTATAGCTCTATACCTTGGAGGAGGTAGGACTCCAAGCTCTATACTCCTTAATAAAGCGAGACAGCTTTCCAACTGAAAAGGGATGACCAGTTAACGAAACTGTATAACTTTCAGGAAATCTGCATCTGGAGGTAGGACTCCAAGCTCTATACTCCTTAATAAAGCGAGACAGCTTTCCAACTGAAAAGGGATGACCAGTTAACGAAACTGTATAACTTTCAGGAAATCTGCATCTCCATACTAAATTTTAAACTTGATTTTACAGTTTGTATGGAGAGGCTGATTGTTTTTGTTCATTTCCTGAAAGTTATTCAGTTTAGTTGACTGTTCATGCCCTTTCAGTTTTTGGAAAATTGTCCTTTACAGTATAGTTATTTTGGCCAAGATATTAATATTAATTGATATTGATCAACCTAAAATCTAAATTACCGATTCAAAATTTCGTGTCGTTCCCGTCGCGCGAGTTTCAAACATCCTCAAACTCCTTTTACCAGCTTAAAACATTATTGGGGTATGTCGTCGCAGGCGGAATGACGAAACTTGGTCGACATCAATTTATTTGCATAAACAACAGACAATTAGCGTCTCCGGCTCGTGTGGGGCATCGCACGCACCTGTGACGTCATTTAGCCCCATGTTGTGTGGAAAACGGGTGTAGGGTAGATAGGTAGAGATGAGAAAGGTAAGGTTAAAATATTAATAAAATCTCCGTATGAAGATTCTAGTGGCAACTACAAGCCCTGCAAGAAATATGTAAAAAATATTTTTCGCCTGATTAAGAAAGTTTTTATGTCAAGTAGATTTTTCTTTGTATTTCGACCAATCTCCGACCAGTTTTAAGGACAGATTCACATCCTTCTAGGTATACCTTTTTTGTCTCTCTTTATATTGAAAGCATCTAGGTATCCCTAAATGGGAATGCAAGGAGAAACACAAGGAGCCTGTGATCTAAATTTTCGTTTCAAAATTGTAAATACTCTTTACTGTTTAACCTTTAAAGCACCGTATGAATTCTGACGAATTTATTTGCTATGCAATTTGCAATTTTGCGAGACTTTGTGCACTGACTTGATGGTGTTGATGATTTCCGTATGGGATGAATTAATGAATATTTTTAATATACTTGGCACGTGACAGCTTCTCTCGCCGTTCTTGAGATCGAAGACCACACAATGAATGTAATATTGTTACATCTTATTTTCACAATAACAATCAATACATTTATGAAGCGAGCGTATAATCCCCTGCGAGCTCTGCGGGCCATATGGCCGGTCCTAAAATATCAACAATACAGCAAACTTGATGAATTTAGACATTTAAAAGCAGTGATGAGGGTTGTTTTTCAAAAGTATCCAACAGTCGAAAAACAGATAAATCTGAAAAAAAAGCTAAAAAATATTTCACGAAATCACTTACACCATGTCGCAACCCTACGACGTCATTTGCGTGGAGGAATTTAGGGTTGTTACATCACAGGAACAAGCGCAGTTTGTCATACTTCCTTAGGCTTGTTTGACACCTTTATCGCTTTACTTCCTCAATTAGGGTGGTATGATTTTCTATTTTAACAAAAATAGGAGAATTTCTATTGTCATGATGATAGTCAAGTGATATATTCAGGGTGTATATGTCTGCGAACCTGTTGAGTAGTTGCTCTCTTCATCAAACTGAACTACTTTTTTATGCTAATTTAATTTTGTTGCTGCTTTATTCTACGTGACAAGGGAAACTTCCCAATATGTAAGAAGAACCAAAATATGTTCTGGTTATTTTGAAAAGTTGTAAAACAAAAGCAGAGAGGTTTGCACAGATATGCCAAAGACCTTGTACGAGCATACGGGCTCGATGTGATGCGAACTAAATACCGACAAAGATTTACTTAAGACATGAATTAAAAAGATACCTATTTTTTCTATAAGTATTTTTTTATAAGAGTAAGTCTAAGTATTGTTTGTATCTATACATAGCTAATTAGTGCCCTGATAGGAAATGTGATACATAATAAGTACCTAATCTTTCCTAATATTCCATAGTTGTTTTGCGAAACTTTTATTACGAACATACAAAAAGCATAGGTCACAAGGTTCATCTCCTATTTTCCACTTACCTCAGAGACTTTAACGTAGAGTGCCTCCTCCTATAACTGAAGAATTCTCTTAAATCCGACTGAATTTCTAGCAGCAGAGCAATTTCTAGCACACCCACAATATCCCAAGTCAACTGGAGCAAAAAAACGTGGTGTCGGTGGGGGGATTCTGATAGTAAAGTAGTGTCTGCTTTTGTGCAAAGTTCGTCTGGGCAAGTACCACTACCCCCTGGCCTATTTCTGCCGTAAAGAAGCAGTGTTTTCACTGCTGTGTTTTGGTTCAAAGGGTAAAGAAGCCAGTGAAATTACCATCTTAGTTCTCAAAGTGAGCAATGCGCTTTGCTGTCTCAATAGTGTGACAAAATATGCCACTAATAAGACAGTGGGTTCTATGGGTAGTGGTGACCACTTACCATCAGATGGTCCATCTGCTCTTTTGCTCACTTGTAACACAAATAAAAAAAGTCTAATTGGCAGACATCTATCCCGCGTGTCCTTTTATCTGGGGCGCTATACGGTAGACGGAACGTTATTGCCACATCCAAATCATTTCCTAAGCGAAGACGCTAAATATTACAGTTATAGCATTTATCTACACTCATGTCGTAATCTTTGAATTATGATTCAAAAAGTTGGTACATAAGGCTGAATATTACGCAGAGTATGCATAAAAAATTAAAAAGTTACCATTACGTAACGATTTTTGTATGAAAATTTTGCAAAGGTGTTACGTAATTTAACTTTTTAATCATAACATAACACTTGGATAAAATTCTTCTTGAAGCTAAACCTTTTTAAAGAAGACTGAATATAAGGTCTTTTAGAGAGACGGTTATAAATGTAACAGTTTTTCTTAGTAGCTGTCAAATATTAGTAGAATATTTACAAAGTGTGCCTTATAAACAACCTATTATTTTGGAGCAGTTACAGTAGCAGTTACTATAGTTACAATTATTTTATCTGTAGTGGAAAATATGCGCGCGCAGCCTGAAATTAGAAGGAAATAGATATTAGATTTGCCGCCATTTTCAAATATTTACCTTTTTCAAGTTTTTTGTGCCCGTGAAAGTAATATGAAAGTTTATTGAAAAAGAAGATAAAGTGGTGCAGTCAGGATACTGCAGTTACACCAGAAGATAGTCATTAACTTATGATCTTCTCCCATATTAGTCTAGGACATTTTATGACATAACCTACAATGAATTGGGAAAGAATGAAAATCGAAAAGAAAACCATGTCTTGTTAAGAAAATGTTCTGCTTGTATATTTCAAAGAAGACCTAGCGGATATATTAAGGCGGCTTCTTCAGACTCATATCAGAACTGTAATATACATAATATAAGTTACCATTGTTGTTTACTTACTTTTGTTAAATTTTTATCATTTTTATAAGTAAAGAAACCTATTGCATGAGTGAAGATAAAGTAGTATACACAACTGCATACTCGTATAATATGGTATTAAAACACTCGTTTGATGCTATTATCACATTCGGCTACGCCTCATGTGATAAACCCAAACTCGTGTTTTAATAACCTGTTTTATTTGACAGTTGCATAAACTACTATTACGTAATAGCCTTATTACACAAGGACCTTATCAACACCACAGATAATGCAATCTAGTTAGCGGAGTTAGGTTCTAAGAAATATAACACTGCGGAATAGACTCTACAAGTTGGAAGAGAAAAGGTATATCAACCCTGAAGTATGTGATTCTATGCCCATGAAACTAAACAACTTTCCCTAAGGAACATAGGTCAAAATACGAAGAAACATTTTTGACCTCCCATACAAAATGTGCCATCAGCTGATTCAGTTTCTATGGGAAGTCAAAATTTTTTTTCGTATTTCGACCTATGTTCTTCAGGAAAAGTTGTTCAGTTTCATGGGCAAAATCTCATCCTTCAGGGTTGATATACCCTTTCTATTACACCTTTTATGAAGAACATATAAAAATACAAGTTCCGATTGAGAAAGAAATAACTGCAATCGCACATAGATGAAAGGACGTTTTTCCCATCACTACTACGATTTAGTGACCTATTTCTTTAAGTTGAATCCTGAATTCATCCTGACTGGTAATCTGAATCTTCATGTTTGTATTGACCAGTCTTGTTTAAAACTTTGCGCGATCAACCTACGTCCAAAACATGTTATCATTTTGGAAAAGTGATTCATCTATTTCTATTTGATTTTTTATCTTATTACGTTTATTTGTGATCTAAATCATCATCATAACATCCCATAATACGTCCACTACAGGACAGGAAGCTCACTCCGGAATCCCAGCTCTTGCTAGAAGAATGTGGAGAGGAAGTACCTTAGTCACCACGCTTGTTAGCGTTACGGCTGGCACCATGGACCGCGGTTGTTGGTGACCGTAGTATGTATGATGTTACGATACACGGAAGGACTCTGCTGCCCATCTTCTGGTTTAAAAACTCTTAGTCGCCTCTTACGACACTTACAGGTAGAGATGGGTCGGTACTATTCTTTGCCAGTACCACACGGAACAATTAATAAACACGGATCTAAATACAATAAAAACAAAAACAAACAAAAAAAAAACAAAAATTATTAAAACAATTTGTGAGGTCGGTTTTCGACTTTGCAACCCACACGATACGACGACCATAATAAAAATTATAATTTTTTATTTGTCCTGTACCTCTTTAAGCAAAAATAGAAAATGTATACTTTACATACAATAGCGAGCTTTTAGCAGATTCGTGCGGCTTTCGACGATACTACAAATAGTGTATCGACCCAAGACTCCGAAACGCCAATACAATTTCATTCTTCGATAGAGACACTTTCGCAAATAGGAGAGGGCCTTCTTATCTGCTGCTGACATGTGTATTATAATGTAATCTAATGTAATATAATAGTCTCGTGATGTGGTGCTTCACTAATAGGTAGTCTACATAAAGATAAAGTAAGAAAGATTATACAAAAAAGAGAAGTATGTAATTAAATTTAATCAAAACAATAAAAAGTACGTTCTTTTAAAAAGACAAATTTCAAACGGTTCGGAGAAGTCAATATCCTTTACACTCAGTTGGTGATGTAGGTGTAAATTTTTTATCTTCGGGAAAGTTGCTGGTTTTCATGAGTAGAATTAAAACGAATGAAAATTCACGCTGTATGTTCCAATCCATTCAAATTAATTATTTACTGCATAAATTCATGATCAACTAAGATAAAAATAAACAAAACTAGATAGGGTGTAATAGCGACTCGACTTAAGGTCGCAAAGGGCCAGAACGTTTCGGATGATGAAACTAGTACCAAATTTTAGTATGTTATTAAACGTGATATTACACAAATACAAATACAAATATACTTTATTGCACACCAAGAAATACAAGAAATAGTTACAGAAATATACAGAAAAAGAACACACACCTTCAAAACCACCGGGACGAAAGCTGTCAAATGCCTGGATCAGGAGATATGACGTCATAAATTTTTTGAATGGGATTTCAAAAAATAATATTTTTATTCCTATCGTGTAGTATATTAAATGAAAGGGCTTAAGGAGCTGATTCTGGAAATAATCTACATTGTCACATTTGAGCATCTGGTTATCTTAAAATCAAAGAAACATTTTCGAAACACACCAAGTTTGAGCTCCTCCAGGGAAAAAACGGCTGAATAATTTTTCGTAAAATATACGTCCAATGATTCGCTATATCTTCATTAATAAATTGTATTAAAGCAATTTTGAAAATATTGAACCCGAAACTAGATAAATAGGATAAGGTAGGTTTTAAAGGTTTTCCTATTTATCTAGTTTCGGGTTCAATATTTTCAAAATTGCTTTCATACTATTTATTAATGAGGATATAGCGAGTCATCGGACGTATATTTTCCAAAAAAATATTCATCCGTTTTTTCCCTGGAGGAGCTCAAACTTGGTGTGTTTCGAAAATGTTTCTTTGATTTTAAGATAACCAGATGCTCCAATGTGACAATTTAGTATATTTCCAGAATCAACTCCTAAAGCCTTTTCATTATACTACACGATAGGAATAATTTTTTTTTTTAAATCCCATACAAAAAATTAATGACGTCATACCTTCTGATCCAGGCATTTGACAGCTTTCGTCCCGGTGGTTTTGAAGGTGTAATATCATGTTTAATATCATACTAAAAGTTAATACTAGTTTCATCATCCGAAATGTGTTTCCCTTAAGGTGATCCGTTTTCCATACAAAAATTCAAATGACTTGCATTCTTATGCGGGACATAAAATTCTGTTGAAAAACGAACGAATACTGCTATTTTTAGTTAAATTTTTCGTTAATTAATACAAAAATACAGTTAATGTACTGAAAGTACTATTTTTGTTAGAAATTTTTGGTTCAGTATTACGATTGTGGGCGTGCGGTCAAAACTGTACGGTTGTGCTTTATGTGCATGTGTGAGTGATCGTACTCATGTAAACACGGACTGACGAGAGTAATTGACTTTAGTGGACATATGGAGATATTTTTCTTATCGAAATTGTTGTTAGGCGTTGAATCAACTTTTTGCACATATATACTCGTAGTTGGTACTTATTGCATTAAAAAAATTAAACCTTATATTTGCAGCAGTGGCTCCATCTAGTTGCGTTCGGGGCTAAGCTGGCCGTCTCAGATCACCTTAAGTCAAGTTACTATAAGGGACGGTGTACCAAATGGATTTTTTTTTTACTTCTTCATACAAATTGCTTAGGTACTCTGGTCGAAAAGATTGTATGGAGAGGTCAACATTTTTCTTCCTTCCTAAAAATGTTTCTTTGGGAAAGTTGTTCAGTTTTGTTGACTGAGCACGCCTTTTCAGTTGTCAGTACACCGTCCCTTACACCTTGTATATTTTACTTTAAAACTTCCTGTGTTCGGATAAATCTACGAAGTAGATTATCGCAGGTAGAACCACGGTAGCCTAGTTGCTATAACGTCTCCGGTACCGACGGAGAAGTCCTGCCTGTAGTTGAGAAATGTTGCGATTTTCTACTTTGTAGATTCAAAAAAGTATATTTTAAATATTTTATAAAACCTCTTATTCATAAAAAACCGGTCAAATGAAAGTCAGACTCGCGCGCCGAGGGTTCCGATATACCTATACTATTTTTTGAAGCAATAAAGTCCATTTTTAGGACCGCAAAACTAAATTTGTTTGTAAAATATTTTTGCATATTTATAAAAAAATGTTTAACTTAGAAATATCGTTTTATTTTTGCTGTAATATTTATATAAATTCCTATCGACTGTAATTAATTCAGATTTTTCCATTCTCAAACTTCGGAGATAAGGGGGGGGGGGGGGGGGGAAACGGATTTTTTTTTGTAATTTTTTATCATAACTTAAAACTAAGAATTGTAAAAAAATACAAAAATATATTTTAGAATGTACAAGTAAAGCCCTTTCATATGATACCCCACTCAACCTAGTACCGACAATTTGAAATTTTGTCCCCCCCCCCCCCCTTTACATCAATAATAATATTTTTTCTTAATTCTTTTAAGTGCAATTAAGTTGGAAAACCATATTCTACATTTTTTCCAAATTTCAAGTCGATAGCATGAGTGGTTGCTGAGATATACAGGTGTGACAGACAGACAGACGGACAGACAGACAAAGCGGCACCATAAGGATTCCTTTTTTTACCATTTTGGTATCGGAACCCTAAAAAGACGATCCTTTTGCCTGAGTGATTTTGCATCATAAACATAAGAATCATTGTATTTTTTTACAGCCTGTATTAATGAATATTAGAAGGTGAGTGAAAAACAAAGAAGTGAACCCTTCAGAATTTTCTCCTAGCTGAACAAAGAAATCGTCTTTATGCCACAAAATATAGGTTCCCACTTTGCTCTTACAACAAAGGCATCGTAAAATAGCACAGAACAGCCGCAGTTAGCAGTGCAGCGGACGTTTTTAGTTCCACGCCGCGCCGCGAGCGCCGGGGGCCCTGCGAACGAGTTCCGCGAAGAGATTGGACGCGACCGGCCAACAGTTTAGATTAGAAAAGTTCACGCCGGCACCCGACAAATTGCTTTACTAATACAACAGATTTCAGATGTGCGCTGCTGCTAAACCCTACAAACTATCCGGAAACCATAAATTATCCAGTGTTTCCATGTGGGTAGTACATACTCATCTACGCTGAGCACGCAATGTATTTGTAAATTTTTACTGGCTTCCCGTTTTAGATTCTGAAATGATAGCTAAGTTTGTCACAAACCATGTCCCAAAGTTTTTGTATGTAAATATGAGAAAGGTACAACGTGAATTTTCATTGGTTTTGCTCCAGAAGCCCAGTGATTCTACTCGTGATAGCAAGCAACTTTCCGAAATGAAAAAATGTTTTACTCGAAAAAGTTTTTCGACTTCCCTTACAAAATGGGTCGATCACGTGGCGGCTTAAGTACGAAATTTTTTTCCAGTATTTTTTTTTTTCGATATTCCAAGAAAATCACTTAACAAAACTTGATAAAAGTCTTAGTGTAGCGACACAACTGCTGAAATTCCGACGCGGAAAGTCCCGCAACCGAAAAATCTGTGAAGTACGTCAACTACGGAAATTCCGCCAGAATGTGTTATAGGTAACCTACAAAGCGTTGCCATGAGCGGAACTCTCCACGTTGGAAAGATCCGCAGGTGCGTTGCTAAACTTAAACTTAAATCTATTAATACAAGATTGCAAATTGTACAAAACTTTATTTATATCCAGACGTGTACAAGAAAATGACAGTAGCTGTGCACAAGACTTAACCCTCTTTTTTAGACATTTTCAGCTAATAGGTGTTCGATTTTAAATGACTTCTAAAGTATTTTATGTAGAGAAGCAACAAAAACAAGGGCAACAATATACAGTTCGTCTACTGTAAGTACACGCAATATTCGAAAAAGAATAAAACTATTCTTTAAAAATCATATTCTGTAGGCGGTGTGCAGCGGTAAATATTCATAAGAATATCCTTGCAGTTTGGGAAGCAGTGCGGCCGCATAAGAATAAGAGGCGAGGACCGAGGTGCATACTGATCCTAGAGCCATCGATTGCATGGCGCTAACAAGCCATGCATGGGTAATGCGGCGCGGGGCATAGAATTCACAATTTTCCAATATAAAATCCGCGAAGAAACGTCGCTGCACTACATGGTTTAACGACAAGCACATTTTTACAAAATCCTCTTAGCATTCACGGATTCCAGATGCAGGAGCATTTACAAAAAAGTGGTTTTATTTAGAAATTTACTCCTGTTTCTGACTCCTTCATTCGTTTATGTGGAAAGTCATTGAAGAACTCTAACTAAGGTTATCGTTAGGTCGGGAAGATATAGCACTTTTTCTACTTTGGGTTGCGAGTGGGTAGGTAAATTTAATTAAGGCTTGGGCGGCAGTTAGGGCCACAGCACGTGCGCCCTGGAAGCTGAACATCACGTAGTTTTTCCAACACCCTGTAGTTTTCCGACAATTTCACGCCAGATGAGACTACTGCTGACCTTTTTTGTAGGCACTTGTGATTTCATTAAATATACATCGTGTTCTTACGATTGTACGTTAAGAATGAACTGTTTTCTCTACGTACCGATAAACTTAAAATTTTCTTTGAGGTTTAACTGATAAGCGCCGTAAAACGATTACGAGATCTGATATCGGTTCGGAAATTCGCATTTTATCTTCAGTCATCTACTGACAAAATCCCATATCAGTTAAAGTTAAATGGAGCAATGAAAGTGTACGTTATCGGAGAGTCGTCAATATAAAGAGCACTTAGAAATTATAACGCCCTCGACGGCATTCGGCGTTCAAGTATTTTCATCAAAGAGAAACGATAAATGGGTGTTTCCACACATGAACAGGAACATTCCTATTATTTGGCGAATGTTATCAGAATATCAAACGGCGATTTGGGAGAGTCTCGCTTTCATAAGACGGGAGGGTTTAAGCTGATGTCGCCTTTATAGATTTAGCGTTGGTGTGATAATCGGTTGGGGTGAGTGCTGTTTGTGAGGCGCGGAGATCGCGGCGAGGAGCTGTGAGGAGCGAGTGTGTTTCAGGGCTCATTATGTGACGATTCGTATTCGTGGCGTGCGTCGAAGCCGAGTCGGTGTCGAGAGGTTGAGGGTGTCGTCCTCGAGCGCACCCATTCAACCGTGCTTACCAACTTTCTAAACGATATTGATTTTCCTCAATCCGATTATATAGAAAATTCAATTATTGATAAACTTTTCTTCGGCAGAGCGCCAAGTTTTGTTTTTGATGGATTGAATATGAAGGGTGCGTAGAGTATATTTTCAGTTACCTTAAACTTTAGACAGTGAATACAAACGTCTGTAAATGAAATAAGCGTTGAAGAAACCTTCAAAGGCAGCAGTCGGTACTTCGCAAACTAACAACAAAGATTCTCCCCTTCTTGACTTCCCAAGCAAGTAATATTTGAAGAATCCGAGCACTCATTTGCAGTCGTAATGAGTCCGAGATTTGGCTTTACGTAACAAAAGTTAGTAACGCAATTTTGAGCTGGAGATAAGAAGTTTTGTCTACTCGCTAGTGGACAAAGACGTTCTTGATTAAAGCGAAACTTTTTTCATTTCTTGTTTTAGCAAGTGGTCCCGTATTGTGACGGCCTTGATTGGGAGACGAGGTTGCCAACTACAGAAGAAATTGTTGACTCATAATTTTTCTTTCATTACTTTTGTCTTCCGATAGTATTCATATTAATGTTGTAAATTCGAAAGCTATTGTGACGGTTGTCTGACTGGCTATAAACCGCTTAAATGATTTTGATGAGTTTTGATAATTAGATAGTTTAAATTGAACCCCTGGGAAACGAACAAATTTTATTTTAATGCGAGCAAACGGACATCCTTCATTTTACCGTCTGCTGCGGATATCCACGTCGGATGTTCGCGTCACACTGTATCAATCAGGGCTTGGTCGCCTCTTATGACACCCACGGCTAGAGATGGGCTAGTACTAGTTACCTAAATTGTGATTCTATGGGGTGATTGGTACATAATATATCTGCAAGCAAACCTTTCGGATTTACTCTACCCATGAAACCGAACAACTTTCCCTGGGGAACATAATTCGAAATATGAAAACAAAATTGACCTCCGTACAAAATTCGCTATCAGCTGATGCAGTTCCTATAGGACGTTGAATTTTTTTTTCGCGTATGTCGACCTATGTACCATGGGGAAAGTTGTTCAGTTTCATGGGTAGAGCAACCACTTGAGTGTTAGATTGATTTTTAACATGTTTTTTACGCAATCCAAAATGTCATTCAAATGTCATGTGTAAAACGTCAATTGATATTGACAGCTCTCTCTCTTGTCTTTACTCTTTGATCGCGGTATTGCAATATCTCTGTGATTTCTAAGCAAATAAAATCTGGCTCTAGCTTTTCTTTTTATGTCCATATTCCTTCACTGAGAGGTTTGCAGACAAATACCAAACACCCTGTATCGTATTAACACGTTCGCGGACAGTAAGTCACCCAAGATTGACACAAAAAATTTGTATGAACGATTTTGAACTGCTATAGCATCATTGTCATATATCTTCTACTATAGACCATTCAATGTGACGGTAACCGCTATGAAACCCATACAAATAGGAATGCTATAGCATCTGTGTGCGTAATAAGGGCGAGATTTCAAAAAACTTTGAATGTGTGCAAAAACATCATAAAAGGACAGTAAAAACTTGACTAATTGAAATGTGATAGAAAATTATAAACTTTCATAATTTGGTACGAGAAAACCGATTCGTACGCATCCTTGGCCAAAAATTAAGAACAAACTTCGAATGCTATGAAATTCGCGTCCAAGCATGTGAAAAAAAACGGATGCTATAGAGTTTCCGTCCGCGAACGTGTTAAGTTTCCTACTACGTATTGCGTGTAGCTGTAAGGTGCTTACGCCGATTGCTCCACTGAGCACTCCGCTGGAGCTCTCACACAAATCTCCACGAATCCTCTAACATTTTTACGGCAGGTGCGAACAAATCCAGCTAAGTTTAAACCGTTAGCGGTTGCCAATTGAACCATTTGCTCTGAGTAATAGCCCTTTCTATTCTAAACGTTCAGACGATTTATCTCAACAAATTCACCATGATTCTAGATATTGCAGTTTTACGAGCAAGACTCCAGTTAGCACGAGTTTGATAGTCGCCAAATTTAATTTATGCAAGAATTTATGACTGTGAGCCTCTTTACAATTTACAGTTTGGCAAACATAGTTTGGGTGAGAATTTTGGCACTCTTGACAACTATTTTGGCTTCATACCTAAGCCAAAACAGCCCAAGAGTTAATTAAAATCAAGTGAATAAAGTCATACATAAATCACAACTTGTTGCAACTTTCTTCGTTGTTTCCCCATAACCATTTTCGAATATACAATGAAATCAATACGAAGACAAATTTCGTTTCAAAATCAAATTTCCTCGGAACGGATGGCGTTCAGTTGAACTTGTGCCAATATTTTATTTAAATCACCAAACTTTTCTCGCTTCTAAAACACAGAGATATTTTATTTCTAAAATTTCTTTTTTATTGATTTACGAATGAAAACTTATAAACTGTTGATCGATTGAAATGAGGATTTAGATAAAATACATATCTCACATGCATATTACCTGTTATAAGAACTTGCACAAAAAAAAATTGTAGAAATTTGTAGTCAGTGCGCGTTACGCAAAAGACCGGGGTTGTTCTTTTCACTCAGACCATGAAATTGAACAATTTTCCACAAATGAACTTATTAAGTCAAAATCCGAAAAAAAAACGTGTTTCGACCTTTGTTTCCCAATAAAAGTTGTTCAGTTTCATGGTCTAGGTAAATTATACAGGGTTATTTTTGGACGGCTAGCCAAATTTTAGTATGTTGGTCAGACCAAGAAACTGAACAACTTTCCCAAAGAAACATGGGTCGAAAAACGAAAAAAAAAAATTGGTAGTCGCATAAAAATTCCACTCTTGCTGGTGCAAGGTTTGTATGGGAAACCCAAAAACAATATTAGTTTCTCGACCCATGTTTCTTTGGAAAAGTTGTTCAGATTTGTGTTCTGAGTATCATACAGATTCAGATTCAGATTCAGATAATTTTATTCAATGTAGATTCTTTACAGAATACTTATTGAATGTCATGCAGAATACAATGCAAATAGAGCGAGTCTACGCCGTTTCGGATCGTGCTATGGCAGCGTAAAAGAAACGGCAAGAAACCACTGCAGCACGGCCTACTTTAAGAGTCGGCTTTTTACAATGTGTTTCTTGTGTTTCGCTGGAATATCAGAGCACCATACCTCTTTGTCATTCATATAGTCATCCAATCTATAGTAAGCTTTTTTACATAGTAAAAATTTGACTAGGGGTCTAAAAATAACCCTGTATGCTAAAATTATGATCACTATTTCATTAGGAACCTAATACACTTATATTAGTAAAATTTATCACAATTTTGACCCTTGTCAAACTGGGGCCGTTGTTTGTCATGTTGTGAGCAACATCCCTCCGCTCCGCTAACAGACTGTAGATTAAACCACTAGCTGTTGTCCGCGTTTTTGTTCAACTAGAACATTTTTTTTGTGGGAACGAGATACTACTCAAGGATTTCTAGATTCAATTCAGTAGTTCCAGAATTTTACATTTCACCGAAATATTGAGATATTTTTCCGTGGTAGAATGTAGCCCACCCTGAGCCCATCCGATACCAAAATGGCTACCTAATAGATCCCTCAAAACGGCTACTCCATACAAAATTGAAAACTTGATTAGACAGTTTGTATGAAGAGGCTGATTTTTTGTAATTTCCTGAAAGTTTTCGGAAGTCTGTCCCTTGCACCCTGTATAGTGCGATGTAAAACCTTGATAACTTAGTCTCAGAAAATTGAAAAATTATTTTGCTGAAATATCTCGTGTTGAACTTGCAATTTATTTTTCCAATAGGGTAAGGCCTTAGCAAATAGAACCTAATTAAATATTTAAACGGTTTCAAAGCTGTGTTACTACCAACTAATTGATTCCATGTTTGATCTAAGAACTTTTTGACAAGTCAGATAATATTGACATAAAGTTAATTAATAAATCAGAAAATAAAAATTACTTGGTATGCCAAATTATAATCATTAATGTTCTGAAAACCTGTCAATAACAGACTTTTAAAACTTTACAAAATAATTAAAGTTAAGTTTAAAATGAAAAGAGTGTTTATATTTTTAGGCAATCCATAACTTTTATCATGTTAAAAGTTATTAATTATTAATTAGAATCTAACAAAAAAATTAAATAATTTAAGGTTGTCTGGAAGAGATCGCTTACAGCGATAAGGCCGCCTTTGCCCACTTTTTGTAATTTATTGTTTTAATTTCAATTTGTTTTTTTTAGTGTGCAATAAAGTGTTAATCTATCTATCTATCTTAATTCTAAAAAGATTGTTTCTTCAAGAAGTTGACACGGTTTCGGTAATCCATGGTATGATCTCCAACGAGGACAAACATTTCAGTGGTGATGCAGGTAGTTTCTATAAGTCAGGGTACTACCTTATGTGGGTATGAATCAGTTTCTGATACTCCCAAGGCTTAGGATAGGCTTTGCCTAGTTTAGGATCAGATGGCCTTTTTTACTTACTCTGACCTAGGTCTAGCCCTGAGGGCAGAGATGACGTCGACGATAGAACGAGTTTGCCCAGAAGAAGCCTTTTCACTCCTGACTTGAATAAATTCGGGTACTACTTTTAAATATGTTATAAACGTCGTAGTGTTAAAGGTTAAAGCAACTAATATTTACAATTTAAGGCTTATTTCTTGACATACACGTTAAACGGTAAACGAAGAAAGCAAAGAGCGATTAATCTTCTATTCAGACAGGAAAATAGTCTAAGAGATATTGGACTTAAACAGCACGTGATGTTATTAAGGAAGTTTTATCATTTCCATGTATTTAAATCGTGTTCCAGTTAAACTGAAAAATAAATCAGAAACAATGATAGTTTAATTAAGAAAAAACTTACAAAGAAATAAACTTTGGACAGAAATAAATGAACTTTGCTTAATTTTTACGAAAATAATAATTTTATAATAAAGACATAATCCCTTTAATACTTGTAATGGTCTGTCAGTAGTTAATAGAACCTTGAGGAAGTCCATTATTACACACTCGAGGCACTCTCAGGAGATGTTAGTCCGACTAGTCCGCAACCATGGTGTTGGGCCAGTACTCAGTCACCAAAACTGGACGAACTATCATCTTCTGAGGATGCCTCGTGGAGAGGCGAAACACGTGTAGAGTGGTTTGGATGGTTATTGTGTTGCTGTTGCCTGCGCACTCGCATTTATTTGCGGGCGGGCGGTGCACAGTCAACGTATAACTTCCATCTTGTTGTGGAGGTGGCTACATATTTCCATAGTTTGTAATGGTTTTTCATTTGAAACGAGTGTATAACAATGTATTAAAGAGCCAGCCTTTTCATTATTCTTTAATTCTAATTCTTTTTTACTTTACAAATATTTTCTGATCTAATAAAAAACTATGAACACATTCTGAAAACCTCTTTGTGTCTATTATGGATTTATTTCTTTTGTTTTCGGATATTTACTTGACCTGCTCTATCTAAAATGAGCAAGATGGCGATGCAATAAACTGAAAAAAGAAGTGAAGCACAAAATTTTCATAACAAAATCAGATACTTAAATTTTCATAACAAAATCAGATACTTCTTTGTACCTCCTATTCTAAAAGGGGAGCAAGTCATCTCAGTTCCTCAAACTTGGCAGTTGATGTATGACCCGTAACATTGCACTCGTGAAGGAAGTTCACCTACATTTCACTCATATTTTTCCACAGTATAGAACATGATAAACAGACACTAAAAGCAAACTAAAAGTTGGTACCTATGAAGACATTTCAAAGGATTTTCGGTTTATTCGTATAGTCTACCTGCTTGTTTTGAGAAAAATATTGTTTACAGACACAAAAAGACTCAGATTTATTTCGTAACAGACAACTTAATTACATCGCTTCAAAAACAAGACGGCAATATTCGTTTTCGTCTAATAAATAAGAATCATTTTAAGCTTGTGCGGGTCACGTGTTGCTCTTAGCATGGGTCGCCGTATTCTGCGTCTAAAAAGGAGCTTAAAAGAAGTATGATTCAAAAGTAATAAAGAAAGACACAAAGATAAATGAAGCTGGCCAGCCATATCTGTTTATGTCGTGTACATATACTCGTATGTATACTGAGTTATCACACAAGATATTTGTGTCTCTTTACTTTCTTTCTTTTTCTTTGTTATCTAAGCGTTTTTTACGGTTTTCTGATTCCGCTTGTTTTCGCGAGCACATTTAATTTTTTTTTAAACAGACCGTTCAGTACAGAATGAAATAAGTTTATATAGTAACTCTATATGGAGGTCTTTGGATGAGGCCCTTGTTACTAAACATCTTTCAATAGACATGTGAATACCAAGGAAATTGGACCTCCTTGCTTCGCTTGGAATAGAAACCGTGCTAAATTATTTTACTGTGGGATGACATCTACCAGCATGTCCTAAATTGCAATGTCACATCGATATCATTGATCATTTGAAATATTAAAAATAACCCTACGAAATTAATAGAACGACGCCTTCACTACCTTGTGAATTGAATCCGCCTTCTAAGACCCTTATTATTCTCTGGTGAGTACATTCTACAAAAATATTGTCAAGTATCGCATCAATGCATCGATCAATAAGATGCTAGATTAATTATAAGAAACTCTTAGGTGTTTTTTAAGAAATAAATCATACCAAATAACACATTAGGGCAATTTATATGCCCCGGGTCGCATGCTCCGTAGCGCTACACCGTGATTAGCGCTGCCGAGTGATTAGAAAATGATGAATGCGCTCTGAAATTTAATGTTTGTAGGAATTTATATTTTTACAAATTTAACATTAATTTGAGGTTTGTTTACAAAACTTCAGACTCTTTCGTGAACTCTTGAACTCTGGTATAAGCTGGTGCACATTATAAAGATGAGTTTAAAAAACAGGGATGCCTGGGCTCAACCTGGTGCATTTTGTACATGTACGTACAGTGAGCAAAAGTGCGTGTCGGACTCGCGCGCATTCTACGTAGTCGCGCGTCCATAACTAAGACGGTATTTTTATCTTAGTGGTACGGAACCCTCGGTGCGTGAGTTCGACTCGACATTGGCTGGAAAGTTGAAGATATTTTTGAGGCTCAGAATTTATTCGCCACAGACGAATTCCTTTTATTTTCTTATCCTGTCGAGAGAATACGCACATTTATCCACTTTATTTTTATTAAAAACATACTTCATTTGACCGCCAAAAAGTAACACCATCGTCTTCACCATGATACAGTGTACGAAAGTCCCCTCAGGGCAGATGCATTTACATAAAGCTCGGCGCTTGGCACCGCTCCCGCCGGATTACCATAAGCGCTTAATTATTTTGTTTATCTGACCACTAAACTGCTTTGACTTGGTACAGATACAGAGGTAGAGTATGGAGCACAGCCAGCTGCTAATATGACGCTCTGGAAAAAGTTTGCTTTATTCCATAGCAACACTTTATGAAATGAACAATATCTTAGCTTGAGAGCTTGTTGAAATTAATATCACGGATACGACCTTCATTGTGTATCCTAACTAACAGTACCTGGACGAACGAGCTTCGCTCTACAACAGGTGAGCAAGCTATGATATCCGCTAACAGATGGTGTTGTAAGTTTCTGTCTACTTCACGGCAATTTAGGGCTTTCCCCTAGCCAACTAGCGTTAAAAAATACTACTCGCTAAATACAAAACCTATCAATCCTGAAAAATATAGTTCACTGTAGTTACATATAATAACTGCCAAAAGTTGCCGTTTTTCGCACTTTTTGTATCTGTATCAACAGTGAACTATATTTTTCAGGATTTATAGGTTCTAAATAAACTACCTAACCTTTACTTCAATTTTGTAAGACAGATTTTCGATAAGTTTTGTATTTTTTTAACTGATTGGGGCGCTAGTTGGCTGGGGGTAACCTCTTACAAAACATGCTTAGAAACACGAATCTTATACCAGACATGAGACCTAGCTATATATAGATCGAATTTTCGTCCCCGAAAACCCCCGTATGGTAAAGTTCATCGAAAACCTTAGAGCCGTTTTCGAGAAACTTATTTTACAAACCAGAAGGTAAGGGTTGTTCTTAGGAAATGAGGCACAGATAGACCTAACCAACATTTTATTGAAATAACACCATATTTGATAATTAAACCGAACTTCTAATAAATTAGCACAACAAGGACAATATTCAGGAAAACTAAAAGGGCTAGATACGACCTAGGTACAACGGCTAACTATAACGCTCCTAAGAGGTCCGATCGTGTTGATGTTCGAGCAGCGAGTGAGAGGCTAAGCTTGCTTGCGGGGTTCTTCTCGCTGCAGCGCTGCAGCGGAGAGAGCCTTTCTGGCCTGGGGCCACTGAGGCTGGTCTCAATCGACGCCTGCAACTACAGGCGTGTCACGGGGGCGGCCTCCCGAGGGGCCTGTCGAATCCGGTCTTCACGCCGCGGCGAGGCAGCCCACCAGGTGATTCCCCGTTGGGGGAGGCCTAGTGAGCGCCTACGAGCCTGCGGCGGCTTCTCTTCATCGGAGGTGGGCGGGCGCGGTGCGGCGTCGGCACGCTTGCGCGGCGCGCGCGCACTGCGCACGACGTGGTTGGGGGCTGGTAGTGGGGGCCCACAGTCCTGACTACTCGACGGGGAGTAGTGGACGTGGGCTGCCTGGTGTGGAGGGGAGGGGCCTCAGCATCCTGTCCTCATGCGAGTCAGGATGGAGACACCCTCCGTGACTATCGCCGCCGGGTCGGTGCCTGCCCTCACGGCCTTGAGGACGGAGAGCAGGAGCTCGATGGCGAGGTCAATGGCGTCGGCAGCTTTACTAGAGGTTGCCCCCGGGTGCTTCACCATCTTGCCCACGTCTTGTGGGGCGGTGACCGCTTCCTGGGGCATCTGATTCGCTGTGGATGTGGCAGCTGTGCTGGGAGGTGCCTTCGTCAGCTTCGCCTTCTTCCCGGCAGTGTGCGGGGCGGCGACCGCTTTCGAAGCCGCTGGCTGTGACTGGGTGGGGCCGGCTGCAGTGGCGGCGGCGGCGGCTGGAGTGGCGGAGGTGGTTCCCTTCCTCCTCCTCCTTCCCCTCCTCTTCTTGATCGTCCCCCCGGGCTCGTTCGCGGAGGCCATGAGTGACCCCGGCGCGTTCGACTCTCCCGTGGGGGTGACGATAACCCTGGCCGGGTCTGCGGGCTGGGTGGAAGTCTTCGGTGCGGTGCCGGCTTTCCTATTGCGCACCTCGCGGCGTAGGACAACGCACGCGAGGCTGTTCGCCGGGTGGGCCTTCCCGCAGTTCGCGCAGGTGGCGGGCTCGGTGCGTGGGCGTGGGCACTCCTTCGCCGGGTGCTCCTCGCCGCAGCAAACGCAGGCTTGCCGCCGGTGGCAATTGTGCGAGCTGTGTCGGAACAGCTGGCACCGGTGGCACTGCGGGACTCTCTGCTTTCCACGCCATCCCTCGATCTTCACGCCGGGTATGCACAGGAGCTCGCTCACTGCGTAGATACCCGGGGTGAGGTTTGGCGTGTAGGTGAGCTGGGCGAAGTGAATACACCCAGGGCGTCCTCGGCGGGCTCGGATGGGGCGCACGAACTGCGGTTCGTAGCCCAGGCGGCGTAGCTCGGCGGCGATGTCGTCCGGGCTCGTGTCGGCTGGCAGGCCGCGGATCGCGACCTTCAGCGGCTTCTCTTCCTTCGGCGCGTAGGCGAACCACGAGAGTCCGGTCTGAACCTCCAGCGCGGTGAGGTAGCACTGGTAGGCCCGGAACTCGTCAGCGGTTTGCGCCAGGAAGCGCATCCCCTTTCCATAGGGACGCACATTCGGCGCGTGGCCCAACTGCTGCTTCAGCGCGCGAAGATGGTGAGGCCAGTCGGGGAAGTTATCCACCACTATAGGGGGTGGCTTCCGCGCCGACCGGGACTGTCCTGCGGCTGGCTGCGTGGTTGGGGCCGTCTGCTGCGTCACCGGGGAAGGGAACGGCGAGCGAGGCTTGGCGGCGGCGGTTACACCCGCATATGAGGTGGGGGGCGGGGGAAGTGGCTGCGACGGTGCGGGGGCCGTCGATGTGGACGGAGGCGGCGTCGTTTGGTCCATCGCTTGGGGCGCAGACTGCGGCGACGGTGTGAGCCGGCGGGGTGCCGGTTGCGGGGTGGGGGGGGAGGCCGGGGGCCTGTCCCTCCTTTCAAGGCGCGGGTCACGCCATGGGACCTGCGTCGGCGGCTTATAGGTAACTAGGCTCTGTGGCGTAGGCTGGATGGCCCAGGGAGGCGGCTGTCGGGGGCCCGCGGTTGCGGGGGGCTTCGACGGGGTGCGGTGAAGCGGCGGCGAGGCGGGCGACTGTGAGGCGCGCTCGTTGGCGTATTCTTCCCGAAGGTAGAAGGCCTGGGCAACATTGCGGGGTGTCCTCGGTCGCTTCTTAACCTTCGCGATGGAGGCGGGGGGAGTCATGTCTCCCTAGAAGGCAGCGTGCTGGGTGTCGCGTCCACACGTAGACAAAGCCTACCCCCAGAAGGGCTGGGGGCAGGTGGGCGAGTCGTACGCGGTTTGTGGGTATCTGGGCTCCTCACGTCATGTAAACAACCCAGAATACCCACCGCGAGGTAATATCTACCAAATGTGGGTAGTCAGAAAAAGTGCGCGGACTGGATCTGACCTCCTCGACGCGACAGGCGAGAGGCTAAGCAAGTGTGCAGCCTGCTTATATAGGCGACGTCGGTTGGTGTGGCCAGCGCTGCGTGGTGGTTGCAGCTAACACGGCCTCTCCTGACATGCCAGCGTCCTCGATGGCTTTTGACCTGACCAAGCCACGTCACTCGAAGTAGCTGCAGAAGAAAGGCTCTGAACATCAACAAATAAAAATAACCTGAAGCTCTGTCTTTCATCTATGCAATCCAGTCAAAACTAAGAAAACAGAAAGTTAGTCAGTTTCGAAACTGACAAATCATCATCACACTGTACAGCATACAAAATATGTGTACCTATGCGATCACGTATAGGTTGTACAAAAAATGAGCGAATAACGAAGTTTGAATTCGCTTGATGGATCAATGCGTTTATCTCAGTCATCTCAGCTGTACCAGATTTGATCTTGGGTTTTGCAATACTAATAAATACTTAGGTACTTGCTCTAGATACAACTTATTACTGTTTTGTGATTAGTCATCACAAAACGTGATGTCGTAATTAAATAATTGGGTTGGTCTCACCAAGTTTGTTGATACGTCTTGCGTCCGGTTGAAGTGCAGGCCGACAAGAGTATGTGACGGCTGCGGCTGCTGGTGGGAGACGGTCCTGTGGCGCCCTGCTGCAGCACCTCCCGAGCGCTCTACCCTGCGGCACCGCACCACACGACGCAGCGGGAATGAAACGGCGCGACCGCGGGTCACTCCCGAAGCAATCAGTTCCGGGTTCGCTATGGCACTCCATCCACATAATGGAACTCGTCATCAGTATCTAAGCACATGAATGACAACACGGAATTCGATGCAGATTAGTACACAACTGTTATTTGTCTGAAATACGAAGCTGGCAAGTGGGCATCTTAGTTTGTTCATTACGTTATTGAACCAGTATGATAACAAGCGTGCACTCTTGCTACCATAGTAGTTACTCTGTTGAGGTTGAGGACATCTGTACTTATCGACACAAAGTTTCAGACAAATAACTCTAAATGAAATAATGAAACCCATTATGATGAAATTCCGGACTCTCATCATAAGTAGTCCCATACAAGAGAACGACGTGAATGGCGATTTTCACACCAGTAGTAACCTTACAAATCCATGGATAGGTCATTCATTACCATTTCCATCCATGATTTTGTAAGCAACATCGTTGGAAGCACAGGGGCTACCCGCCTTCAAAAACCAGATCGTTGGAAGCACAGGGGTTACCCGCCTTCAGATATCAGAGGCCCAAAGTTCTGCTTGATATCAGACTTAAGCCGTTAAAGTCGTGGGCACATTGGCCGTAGGCTTTAACAACCCGAAAACAGACAAACCAGTGGCACAATGGACGTAGGCTTATTAAACGACAACCCGGTGACACAAGCCATAGACATTGTCCAGACAAACCATAAGCACAGTGGACGTAAGCCTCAGCACCAGAAGTTCCAGCTCGTAGCGGTGGTAGTGAAGCACGCACGTAACTTTGTACGGGCAGCACACGCCAGAATCCAGCTTGCCGGTACTCTGCGAAGCCTTGGACAGGAAGACCCATCCCGATAGATCAGTTGTCGCCAGCCACTCAGCCAGCCGAAACACACATAAAACGTAAAAACAAAAGCACAATGTAAGACGGTAAACAGGTAGAAAAGTAGATCTATCAATCTACACACAATTAACAGGAACGCTTATAGCTTCAAAACTTGGCCCCTTACTAGAATACATAAGAACCATTAATAGTCACAAACGTCAGCACTTACTGCTCGGCCGTACCTGACCATTTTTTGTTTTAGTTCTTACCTACATAAGTGGTTATGTTACAACTTTCAACAGTACAGTGGTTCCATAACTTTTCACCTAATTTTTGCCTCGCTACGACGACGACATCATAGCAAAAAAGATCTAAGTTGGATACATAATAATTGGTAAAACCTTACAGAGTTCATAACTTTGTGTAGATACCTCGAGGAGTCACTGTCATTTCCAAACACATAGTAAGTGATTTACCTCCTCTCTGCACGTACAATGTTGATTTCCGATGTCAGTGGCAGTATGTAAAATTCACTCTCATGGATCATCCCACTTCTGCTAGAACACTGTATCTTTGATTCTAGCAGTATACCATCTAAAACAGACTAAAACAAGAACTTTAGTAAAAAGCAAAGCTGAGAGCATCCAATCTCGCACGAATGCACAGAAACACTGTTGGTATCTTCTGAAAGCCAATTTAGGACTGCTTTTGCATTATTCTGGTAGCTCATCTACCTACACAAACATTACACAAAAAATCACAACCTTGAAACTATCTTTGTAGGTAAGTACTATTCTTATTCCTTATTAGGGATCTACTACCTAAACTTATCAGTGACAGTAGCCAAAGTGTCGCCATACCTTCCGAAGCACAGAAAATGTTCGATATGTCTTAGCACTTACGGTCACACTTTGGTACTTGTTTCCCACTTTTGTGATGGATGTAACGAAAGACAACAACTAACGGACTTAGTTCACGTCCTTTTCTCATTGATATAAAGACAACAAGTGGGTAGGCAATAATGAGGACTCTTTTGCTTGTTAGCAAAAACTGGCTTACCTTTAAACAAATGGATACCTACTTACTTAGGGTCGAATTGATGAATCCCGCTTAAGTGTAAGATTGTCCTTAAGGGGTATCTTGAGGTGTTGCATTAATTAATAAACAGAAATTGAGTAGCTGTCCTCGGAGCATTTATCACTTGAGTGTTAAAAACACACTCACTAATTTATAAACGAAACTTAACTCAAAACGCAGACATAAATTCTTTTTGCTCTTTTGACGTTTGACTCAAAGACGGACACTTGAGATTGATATTTGGATAGTAGTTTATTAATTAGCAAGATCTTGAGATGGTAATTGCATCTTTACAATTAAGTCAGCTGACATGGTCTTGGGGAAGATTTTGAGAGGGATTTATCAATACGGGCCTTAGTTACCAATCTATTTTTGGCGTACGAATGTAACCTTACTCAAATTCACGCATAACCCCATCGTTTTGCGGCCACCACATATAGCACATAAGTCGTTGTTGTAACCCTGTACAGAGGGCTAATACATCTTCTACTTGATCTTCTCCAAGTCAGCAGGTCCAGCGAGACATCTCGTGTCGCTCCACGTAATATCAAAGGAAAGTCGGTACCATACCCACATACTCCGGTTCACCCGTGATCTTGCCACGGTGTCGAAATATCGAAAGTTCAATTTACTGGTACAACAATAATATCACTGCGTGTCGGCGGCTATCGCCAATTATCAGTCGACAACTACAAACAAAGCAAGAATATTGCCCATGTTGGGTCAGGTTTACCCTTGCTGGTCCACACTAGCACAAATAAACTTTACTGCGCGCTCGTCGAATGTCTCTAATAAATCGATACGAAAATACAAACAACAATTTTTTATTTACGCCATCACAGCACCACATCATTTTACGTTACGACGCACTATTCCATACCACGTGTACCTTACATTCTTGCTGTCTTTTCTTTTCACCAAAGAAAGCCGAAACACGATTAACCAATAAGTGATCTAGACACCGAAATAATCTACGGCGAAACACTCCATTTCTTTACTCGTTTTGTTGAATCAGTAAGTCTTTTGAACAACGCTATAAAGTCATCCATGAAAATAACACTTTCTGTCCATTTAGTTGCTACGAGGCTATTCCACGAAACGAAGAACGAAACCTATGCTGTTCTGTTCTCCACGTAACAAAAATTTTGTCGATTACGAAAAAATTACCAACAATGGTGCACAAACAACCAACTAAAAATGTTCCTGCACAAAAATTTGACATAAGAAACCACACGTAAACCTAAGAATCACTTTTTCCCAAAGATCCTGCCGAAGCCTAAATAAAGAAATCAATTTATAAAAACATTTCTAAACTGATATGTTTGTTTACAATAACAATAAAATTGTCGAACCTGTACACCAATTTGACAGCCCACGTACTATCGTATACCGGTTTTCAAAATGGCGAACTGGCGACAAAGTGTTTTCGGAAAAAAAAGTTTCGATACTGATAAAATATTGTTGTACTTTTTCATCCTTTCTAAACAAAGATTAGTTAGAAAGAAATAGCATTAACTTTATCAGTTAAGTTTTCCATAGACAATAGCTTCAGGTCCTTGCTTTTTCCCGACCTTTTCTTTCTGATTCGGCCTTCTTGACCTTACGTACGACCTCGTACGAGTTTGCACGATTCCAACCCGTATAACTACCGACCCAATTTTTGTTATGCAAAACTGCTCTGCGAACTACTTTCAAATTAAAAACAAAAATGTTTACTACTCGCTTTTGTAGAAGGATGAGACTTTTTTGTGCAATAAATAAATTTGACTTTGACTTTGACTCACCACACCACCTATTGAACACGTACAGTCATCCGAAAATATCAACCTTCCTGTACAAACAAGGTTTGCTTACAACAACGTACAACTACGTGACGATTTTCTCAGTCTATCTTCTAAAACATTCGTGGAATCGCGTTCCAGACTGCCAAGTAAAGTTGGTGGTAACAACTTGACAACAAAACCTGTATAAACCGAACTAGAACGATACAAAGGTACAAACAACCGAAACTAAAATCACTCGAGATCAATGTGTTATTACCGACGTCCGGCCGACTGTCTTGCATTCTATTTTGCGGGTTGACGCAAAAAGAACATGTGAAATTATCTCAACTTGCTTAAGAAAACTTTGAAGAAAAATTATAAGTCAACCTTCATTCCTAAATATACTCATGAAACAAAATATTGGGTTCTAAAATAACCGCCGTTGCGACGCCAACTATATGAAAAATCACGATGTCTTCGAATGTCTTGTGGATCGTCTACGTGACAAAAAGAAATGAAATATACTGATGCTGAGCGGAAGCAATCGCTGTGTATAGCCACAAATGTTGAAAAACACCATAGTTACATGGCCTATCAGACGAAGATATGATCGCAGGAATGCCGTTGATGCAGGGAATAGTCGCGATTTGTCGATCTATATGCACGGTCAGACTTGTAGAACAATAAACACCACTTACCTTCCAATCAACACATTAGAAAACACGAAAAACTGAACAAAATGGATGGAACACGAGCAAAGACGCGTGACGATTCATATCGCACTTCTGATTTTACAAACCAGAAGGTAAGGGTTGTTCTTAGGAAATGAGGCACAGATAGACCTAACCAACATTTTATTGAAATAACACCATATTTGATAATTAAACCGAACTTCTAATAAATTAGCACAACAAGGACAATATTCAGGAAAACTAAAAGGGCTAGATACGACCTAGGTACAACGGCTAACTATAACGCTCCTAAGAGGTCCGATCGTGTTGATGTTCGAGCAGCGAGTGAGAGGCTAAGCAGGTGTGCAGCCTGCTTATATAGGCGACGTCGGTTGGTGTGGCCAGCGCTGCGTGGTGGTTGCAGCTAACACTTACATATATAGAGAAATATATTATATATATTTAGAAATATGTACAAAAATATTCCTCGTTTAATAGTATAGGACACAATAACATTCAAAACGCAAAGTTTATGGCAAAACCAAGTTTTCTTTCTTATATGTTGTTGCGAGTCGTTTGCAAATAAATAAAATATTATTAATCTTAGGTATCAGTTCCGGCAAAAGAAAAATAAAATAAAACGCAAGCTCGGCTTGAACCTGCGACCTTACCGTGCTGACACGCTTGGCTGCGACGGTCATTTTATTGTACACGAATACATTACAAAAACAAGCACAAGTGAAAACATATAACAATGGCGAGCTTAACTCAAAATTGAGCTAACCTTAAATAGAAAAATCTAGTAAATAATACAGCGGGCATAAAAGTAAACAACACAAATAATTAAAACAAGATTATTTACTACAATACTTCCATTATTAGAGGCACTTTCTTCCTCTTTAGATGTTGAAACATATAAAAATACTGATTGCACATATTTTTGGGGTCAAATACTCACCCACATATCATTAAAGAAAACAACCTAGCTCCATACTTTTAATATAACTAAATTACTTTTAATATTATTTTACTACACCTTTAAGCTCTCCTGAAATAAAAAAGAAAGCTTACCTATCTACTTTCTCGGCGACCTCGAGTGGACGCAAAAAGGTGATAGATACAGGTAATTACAAGACACTTTACCCACGGAGTAGCCTTGATTGCTCACAGGGAGGGAATAAGTTAATCTTATATCTATTTCGAAAAATCTCTTTAACTAGAAATTACCCATTACCTACTTCTTAAGAGATATTTTTTTAAACTAACGGACACTTGAAATACAGATTTTTAAAGTTGATTTCTAAAATCGATTGTTGTTACTTTCCGCTTTGTTTATAAAGAAAACTATCAAAACAGCCTTTCGCCAGTGCCCATCTGTCTTTTGGTTTCCTTTAAAACTTCTTATTATGTTATTTAAACTCCCTAATTCAGAAACTAATGCGGCATCCATTTATCGTTAGAGTAAGGATGTTGGAATTAACAGAACCAAGACTCCCAGCAATGTATTTCAAATTAGTGTTTGGATTTAGGAAGGTGTAATTGCGGCTTAAGTTACCAAAACCTCTTGAATAGAACTATATAGCTTTTTTATTATTATTCTATTCTATACTAGGTATTTCACAGCTTCATTCTTAGCGACTCATATCAAACATTATCAATTTGTATCTATGATCGAACTACACGTACAGGTAAGTTCAATTGACCATGTTTTTGCAAATGCGTACACGCCATCAAGCATTTTGTATGGCTTTGTTTTTTGTTGATATTCATGTTGTAGATTGTCGTATACATGTTTTTTTGTATGTAAATTTATTTATTGTACACCAAGGAAATGTCCCGTGTGGTAAAGGCATAGAATAGTACCAACGTATATATCTCTACCCATGGGTGTCGTAAGAGGCGACTAAGGGTTTATGAACTGGAGGATGGGAAGCAGCATCTTTCTGATTATCGTACCATCTTACATACTACGGTCACCAACAACCGCGGTCCATGGTAACAGCTGCAAGGCTGATAAGCGTGGTGACTACGGTACTTCCCCTCCACATTGTTCTAGCAAAAACTGGAATTCTGGAGGGAGCTCCCTGTCCTGCAGTGGACGTTTCATGGGATGTTGATTGAAGAAGATACAAGGCGTTAAAGTATAGGGAATGAATTAATTGTACAAAAGTGTCCTACTTAAGGTGATCTGTGACGGCCAGCTTAGCCCCGAACGCAACTAGATGGAGCCACTGCTGCAAATATAAGGTTTTATTTTTTAATGCAATAAGTACAAACTATATATGTGCAAAAAGTTGATTCGCGTAAATTTCATCGTGCAACTTCAACGCCTAACAACAATTTCGATAAGAAAAATATCTCCATATGTCCACTAAAGTCAATTACTCTCGTCAGTCCGTGTTTACATGAGTACGATCACTCACACATGCACACAAAGCACAACCGTAGAGATTTGACCGCACGCCCACAATCGTAATATTGAACCAAAAATTGCTAACAAAAATAGTACTTTCAGTACATTAACTGTATTTTTGTATTAATTAGCGAAAAATTTACTAAAAATAGCAGTATTCGTTCGTTTTTCAACAGAATTTTATGTCCCGCGTAAGAATGCAAGTCATTTGAATTTTTGTATGGAAAACAGATCACCTTAAATATTTTCATCCCATCTCCAGAATACAGTAGCTTGAATCCTTGACCCTTGGTAGCATTAAAAGACACTCTGCACAAGTTTATGGCTCCCGGGAGGCCTCATCCTCAGTTAACGGCTGTTTATGAATATTCATTCGGTTCACACTCACACCAGTGTCATAGCTAGCTACTTGCGGTTTCAGAATGAGCTCTGCTACGCTCATCAAAATGGTAGGTTCTTCAAGTGTTATTACTTTATCCATGTTTCTGCGTGTGTTTGTTCAATATTTACTTGGAAATCTCTTACTTTCAAAGGGAATTTCATAACACCACGCGTTTCAATATGGAAAGCTCTTATAATTTCATTATAATTACAGCATATAAGAAGTACACTAAATAGCCATGTTATAAAAACAGTTATACTATCTTCTTTAATAATACAGCCAAAAGCAATTCAAAATACAGGAGATTTTGTACGGGTGAAGAAATATAAACGAAGTCACTTATTAATAATTTGCGTGTTTGCATTTCTATTGGTCAAGAGAGCCTGCCCGCGGTACCTATAAATGGCTTTCTATAGATTAGATTAGATTAGATTAGATTTATTTATTTCATACTATCAAATTCAAAATTACATAAATTGTTCAGATGTCAATGAATAATATGATCGTCAAATAATATAAAAACAAAAAATAATCAATAAAGAAATACAAACATGTCAAAAGGCGGCAAATACAAAATCATCTTATAGTCATAATAAAAATATTCAATGTCAAAATTAATATAAAATGTCAAATTAACTAATAAAATAAACGATACTGAAAAGTATTGAATAATTAAATAAAAATTAAATGTCAAGATAAAAATGTCAATTAATTATTTTGATTTTAACATTAAATATTTATTTTATTAAAGAATTTAAATATAAGTCTACGACAGTAGCTTATTCATTTATATTTTAAGATAAATTCATTTACAGTGTAAAATTCATCATCCAACAAAAGGTTTTTTAATTGCCGATAGAAGGTGTTATTGTTGGTCAAGTTCCTCAAGTCTGCTGGTAGTCGCTCGTAATAATAAGGTCCAATCACACGCGGGTTTTTTGACGCCAGCTCAGTTCGGCGAGGGACGCTAGCAAGTCTTCCCACATTTCTTAACGAATGGCCTCCACCTGTGCGGGTGCTATAATAATCTATATTTCGGCGCACGTAAGAGATTACCTCATACAGGTACATGGAGACCATGGTCATTATCCCATTTTTATAAAATAAGGACCTGCACGTTTGCCGTGTTTTGATCCCTGCTAGTATCCGCAGTGCACGCTTCTGTAAGACAAATACTCTCTTGGAGTCTGTCGAGTTGCCCCATAGCATTATGCCATATGTGAGGATGGAATGGAAATATGCAAAATATATCTGTCGTAATACGTTTTCAGAGACGATAGGTCTTAATTTGCGTAAAGCGTATGTGGCACTACTGAGTCTATCGCAAAGCGCGTCTATATGGTTCTTCCAGTTTATGTTTGAATCCAGTGTAAATCCCAGAAATTTACATGTGTTACATACTGAGACAGGACAATTAATACAAAGTGGTTTTTCAATAGCTTTAGCAGAGAAAATAATGATATTAGATTTAGTTGCATTTAGTACTAATCCATTTGAGTTGAACCATTCACATAGCTGATTGTATGTGTGGTTAATTTTCATGTTGAGTTGTTCGTAATCACGACCACACAACACAACTGTAGTATCGTCCGCAAACAATACAACTAAACCGTCTTTGATGTGATGGGGCAAATCATTAATGAATAGCAAAAACAATGTATTTCCTAATGCTGAACCTTGTGGTATACCTACAGTGACATCACTCGCTTGTGACCTATACTTGCGACCATTTGATGCGATCTCAACTGACTGTTTACGTCCTTCTAAGAATGATTTTAACAATTTGTGAGAATTACCTTTGATGCCGTACTGATGCAACTTTTTAAGAAGAAGGTCGTTTTCAATGACATCAAAAGCTTTCTTTAAGTCGCAAAAAATACCTGCAGTCTTGTATTTATCGTCCATGCTGGTGAGTATCGAATCAATGACTTGATGTGCTGCCATGGTAGTGGATTTGTTTTTTCTGTAAGCATATTGTTTGTCAGTCAGTAAGTCGTTTTGCTCTAGATGTTCCATCAAGCTTGTGGACAAAATAGACTCAATAATTTTAGAAATATTGGGGACGATTGTGATGGGTCTATGACTATCAACTTGGGTTCTGTCTCCTTTACCCTTATAGACGGGACACACTCGAGTGCTCTTTAAAACCTCTGGGTATACACCTTCATTGAACATATTATTGATAAGTGTCACTAAAATATCTGCTATCAGTGGCCATACCGACATAAGTATATTGATTGATATATCATATATGTCAAGTGTATTTCTAGTGTGCAACATATGTTTTAGGACTTTGTCTAATTTTTTGCGAGTTATGATTGGCATTGTGAAATCTGGTGGGTCCAAATTATTTAAACATAGTTTTAAGTAGGTACTTGATTTACATATATTCGTTTGAAGCGGCAGCTTCGACGTTATCGACAGAAAATGATTATTGAAACAATCTGGAATTGTGTTAACACTAAGAATATTGCCTTGATCAATTATGCCTATGGTTTGCGATTTATTTTTTGATGCAATTTCCTGGTTCACTACATTCCATATCTCTTTGGATGGATTTTTAGCTAATGATAACTTATTGTCATAATAAGTTCGTCGATCACGCAAACTAATAGACTTTATTAGTTCAAAGTAATGGCGTATGCAGCCTTCAATAACGTCATCATCAGGATACTGATGCTTTATAGCACAAAAATCATCAAATTTATTAATATATTGAGCTAACTCATTACTCACCCACGGAGTATTATTTTTCTTCCTTACAAGAAGTTTTTTTATAGGAAAATGGATATTTATGTAATGTGTTATTATTGAAATTAATTTACTAAATTTATTGTTTATATTTATGTCAATATTGTTTATAAATGTCCAATCATAATTTAAAATGTCATAATAAAAATCATTCACTGCATTCTCTGTAAATAGCCTACGTTCTACGAAAGCGCTAGTTGACTTTTTCGTTTGTTGAGTATTTATCAGAAATATCTGGGCATTGTGATCGCTTATTGGCGTGTCGAGCGCTGAGACTGTGACGTCACCGCTATCATCACAAGCGACTATTCCGCAGTCTAATGAGGAAGTACAGGTACTTGAGATACGCGTGGGAAAACTAACTATATTGCTCGAGTTATAGGATTTAAGCAAGTCATTTAATTTATTTTTTTCGCAGTTATCTGTTAAATAATCTACGTTGATATCGCCAACTAAAAGAAACCTTTTGTTTTCGTCAATTAATTTGCATAACAATGTCTCTAATACATTTAAAAATATTTTGAAATCTCCTTTTCCTGATCGATACATTCCTATTACAATTAATTTAATCTCATATAGTTCAATGGCGCTAAAATCAAAATGATACTCAACGGCGAGTCCCTGCAGGTCAGAGCGCTGTTTGTACATAACACCGCTACGTACGTATAGTGCAACTCCGCCGTGTTCAATGCGCGTGCGACAGTAGTAATTAGCTAACTCGTAACAACAGAGTCCCACGCGTTGAATCTCATTTGATTTACACCATGTCTCTGAACAGACAAGGACTATACGCTATAGTCATAAACGCTATAGCTATAGTCATAAACGCTAGTAGAATTGAATGAAAATGTATGGGATTGACTTTAGGTTGACAAGAACCCGTTAGCTTATGTCAATTTTATACACTTTAATCTTATTCTACTGGCGTTTACGATTACAGAAAGCCCGCATGTATTCGTATATGACACACCACCAGCGGTCACCCTTCCACCATCTTACCAGTCCCCAAAATTGCTTGACGTTTAAAGAGCAAAAATAACAAAACGCTGTAGCAAGTGCAAGTAGAGTAACAACAATTTTCTGAGCGTCCCATAGTTAATAGCATTACTCAAGGATTAATGAAGATAGAAAGCCGAGCTTAAATCACTTTATTGCTAATAAACTACTGCCTTCAAGGACTAGTTTAAAGAAAATTTCCTGTCTAGAGATAATAAGTTGTTATGGAAGAAATAATTATCGACATAGGTGTCAAGAATATAGTACAAGCAGAGTACACGGTATAAATTCAACTTCATTAGCGCATTTTGTAGGGGATATCATATTTTTTTTATTTTAACCTATGTTGATTGCAAAAAAAAATATGAGTTTGAAGAGCAGATTTCAATCTAATCTAAAGGATTTATTACAACCTTATTCTTCATTGTTAGTGTTATTCCCTCTCTCTGGGGTCGAATACCTAACCAACGGGATTCGGCTGTAAACAGAAAATATATTCACTAAGAGTGTTACGTAGATACCCAATTTTAATTACAACAAATTGCAAGATTCAATTAATTAAAGTAAAAATTCAATAGACCAAGTCACAAATATACTACGATCTTCTGGTTCTAGGTCGCTACTTTTTTATGACATCAAGACTGCTTTTTAAAAGCTCTGTTAAAAATTCAATCCTAGATCCACTTCTACTCTTAATAGTCGTTAAATGAGCCTTGTCATAGGCCCTGGGTGGCTCAATATCTCTGAACAGGGTTTGTGAGGTCGGTCATCGATCTTTAAACCCACACAATATGATGATGGGTGGTATTGATTGGCTCTAGGTCTCTATTGAGATAATTAGTACAAACATAATAATAATAGTTTATTCATGTACAACACACAAAACTTTAACACAACAACAAACACATACCGGTCGCTTAACGTCTTATGTCACCAAATTGCACCAAATTTTTTCCAGGTAGGTACTAGTTAGGTACATAGCTCTCAATTTTTGAAAGGAGCCAATTCTTCAATTTTCAATGGAAATTTTTTGAAATTCAAGAATTGGCTCCTTTTAAAAATGGAGAGCTATTTACTAACCTGGAAAAAAACCTGCAAAAAATTGGGTGAAATAGTAAGGCGTGTCTACGTGAAACAGCTAATTGACCGCACTATTACTTTAGTTTCTTCTTTTGCCAGTATTGAAATAAAAGTAATTGTTTTATCGTCTCTTTTTAATTGTAGTTGTGTAACTCTCACAACTCTCCGTGTGGTGCCGGCAAAGAATAGTACCAACCCATACATACCCGTGGGTGTCGTAAGAGGCGACTAAGGGTTAACTGGAGGATGGGCAGCAGCATCCTCTTTTGTATCTTACTTACTGCGGTCACCTACAACCGCGGTCCATGGTGCCAGCCGTAACGCTAACAAGCGAGGTGAGTATGGTACTTCCCCTCTACATTTTTACAGCAAAAGCTAGAATTCTGGAGGGAGCTCCCTGTCCTGTAGTGGACGTATCATGGGATGTTATGATGAACTCTCACAAATGAAATATGAAACCTCCACTGCAGGACAGAGTCCCTCTAGAAGAGACGTGTATGTGAAGTACCATAGTCACATTAGTCACCACGCTTGATAGCGTTGCGACTGGTACCATGAGCCGTGGTTGTTGTTGACCGCAGTTAATAAAAATGGTACAATACACAGGAGGATGATGCTGCTCATCTTCCCGTCCATTATTTTTTTGCCGCCTCTTATGACACTCACGAGTAGAAATAGGTTGGTACTATTCTTTGCCGGCACCACACGGGCGGAATCCCGTATTTTTTACAAATTCATTTGTTGTTTCTAAGTATAAACTTGCCTTAATGAATCTGACAATGTACAACTTCTACGATGAAGACTGAAGGAAGAATTATATTACAATTTCCCTGAAACTGCGTTACAAGGCAGAGTAAAATTACCTTTAAAATTTTAATACAGTTCCATAAGAAACTACAAGTCGGTTCGCAAAACTTTAAGTGAGTGCTTCAGTGTACAATGCATTTTGTACACGAAACTTGAACATTTTACAAAGAGGCAACTTTAAATATCTGCTGGAAACGATGATACTTTGTACTTTTAACTTTCCAAGAAGATATTCTGTAACGGAAGAATTGAATTTTATGTACTTACTTTGATGGCCTGTGGCAGTGAAAATGCCTGCTAAGCTGAAGGTACGGGGTTCGATTTCCAGTTGGATTAGCATATTCAAATGGCATCATTCGAATATTCGTTTGGGAATTTATTTGTGGTGCACGTGTTTTCTGTTGTTATTATATTGTTTCATGGACTACATTTAGTTTAATGGTATTATTGCAAATATTTAAACCAACGTGTTTTACTTAAGGACTCTACTTGGGATTACAAACGACTTACCATTATTTACTCATCATCATCATCATCCGACCGTTTTCGGCCATGGCGACTGCAGTCGATTACTTAAAAGGGTTATGGCGCTGATTTGCCCTTATATGGCTTAATCACTACATAGTATAAAACAAAGTCGCTTCCCGCTGTCTGTCTGTCTGTATGTATGCTTAGATCTTTAAAACTATGCAACGGATTTTGATGCGGTTCTTTTAATAGATAGAGTGATTCAAGAGGAAGGTTTATATGTATAATACATGCATAATATAGTTGAGAAACACTGATAATTTTAGAGGTTTCTAATGTGATGTCGTAAATAAACACATTTTTTTGCGCTTACATTGCAAACGCTGGCTGAACCGTAAGAGATAGATCAAAATAATGTACAACAGTATTGTACAAAAAAGATCTACAAAAAAGTTTGAGATGGTATATATCTATCTCTTAGGGATAACCCACAATAACAATTTGTTTCCTTTATTTTTTTTACGAAGTGATTTTAAGCAGTACAGCATTAATCATACATTGTGCATTTATAGATCAATATGGCCCTTTACAGTATGAAATTTAAATGAATATTTTCGAAGATATTACAAGTTTAAAATGCAGGGACATAGCGGTTGCGGCGGTAATGGCCGACCGGGGGACCGGCGACGCGTGGCTATAGTGTAATTCACCCGTGCTAAGCCGGGGCGTGTCGCTAGTTTACTATAATGTACTTATTCAATTTTATTGCGTGTCTCATTATCATCATCAAATATCCCATGGAACGTCCACTGCAGGACAGGATGCCCTCTTCAGAATTCCAAATTGCAAAATGCGTAGTACACTTTGGGCTAATGATGATAACTAGACTAGTATCATACAACACAGTACAACCAAATACCCAAAATACCGTTATTTGGCGTCAGAATAAGGTAATCTCGACTGTTTGTAATGCATGAAGAATAATTCATAAGAAATACCACGCATTTGTTTTACACACACACATATTTTTCCAACCCGGGCTACAAACATAGGTTACAGCTATCGCGATCGGAGCTCTAGCCGTACAAAAATTTCTAAATTCGACAGGTAAGGACTAGGCAGATAGAACTTTAATTATTAACGGACTTTAAATATAAAAGGAGGTAACGATTCGCATAGGTTAGTCTATAATAATGACCTTCTAAACAAATGTACCAAATTTCATAAGTGTATGTATGTTTGTAAGTTTGTTTACTTGTATGTTTGTGTGTAAAAATAAAAAAAAATGCAAAAATTAACAAGTAATTTTAAAAAATATCACTCGTATGTATACGACGCACAAAATAACTGTGGCCCTGTCATTGATGCGCAGAAGAAAAAATTGGCCCATTTTTGCACATTTTTTACTTCTACGCATCAATGACAGGGCCAAAGCTATTTTGTGCGACGTATACCTACAGTTGACACGTGTAGTGACACGTTTATGTGTTTTATTCCTCAAGCTGGCACTGCTGGCACAGACCTCAAAAACGTATGATTTTCCCTTTTTAGTCCTGTAGTCGGTTTATTTATTTTTTTATTACTAATTACTAGTGCCCGGATCTTTACGCAAACTTGACCAAGTCTACCTCGGTGCAGGCCTGTCCTCACTACTTTTGGTCTATGGTCGCCACTCTAGAACCTTACTGCGCCGGTGGCTATTCGTTATTCAAGAGATGCGCCTCAGCTCCTCACCAGTTCTTTTGCGGATCATGTCTTTTCTGATTCAGTATCACAAATTAGAGAGACTCTGATTCTTCTTAAGAGGCCCTTTGATGCAAGACCTGCCAAGCTTAATGCAAGAACAAATTATTAAATATTTTTTTTGTTGTGTTTAGCGTGAATGTGAATTGTGAATGTGTATTCACTATTCCGTCAACGAATACTAGACTTTTTTTCCCCTTTAATAATTTCGAATAAGTCAGATATGCCACATTTTACAAAAAACACAAACACAAATTTAAAAAAAAATCACAAATCACAAATTCAATCATCAATCAATCATCAATAATTCAATTCAATCATTTCACAAATTTTTATAAATGCAAAAACTTAACTAATACCAAGATTTTTTTTGCGTTGACTTTGTCGACTTTGAGTTTTTTAATGAGGCCCATTAAAAAACTCAACGTCCCTCAAAAGGCTTTTGTATAAAAGCCATAAATCAAAATTGAATATAACGACTATTTATTTTTTGTACCTATATAGCTTCAGTGTGCGTTATGATAACGTAAAGCGCACACAAACACGGTCGTATTTACTCAAGGCTCAGACTACAGGTGCTGTTTGCTTCTAGACGTGATTTGTGTTGCTTATACATACGACAAACAACCAGCTCCCACATGTACCGGTTACTCAGATATTGAAGTTAAGAACTTAGGCTAGTTATACGGGATGTAAGGGTCAGCTTTCAGAAAACTGAAAAGGCGTGATTATGCGACGAAACTATACAACTTTTAATTAACAAAACCTGCAGGAAATGAAAAACAAATCGGTCTCCCCGTACAAACTATCCAATCAAGTTTTCAATTTTGTATGGAAATGCTGTATTTTTTTGTTATTTCATGGAGATTCGTGGAAAAGTTATTTAGTTTCATGTGCAGATACACATCCTTCAGGGTTGTTATAGCGTTTTTGTTTCACGTTATACTCGTATGGTTAACCGTATTTTATGTCACAAATAGGCAAGCAAGCAGGTGGGCCATCGATGGAGGATATCATACATACATACATAACATCACGCCTTGTTCCCGTTGGGGTAGGCAGAGACCACAGTTCTCCACCTGCTACGATCTTGACATACTTCCCTTGCTTCCTGAACCTTCATCAATCCTTTCATACATGCTCGTCGGTTTAGGGTACTTTTAACCTGGCCTTTATTCAGAACGTCTTGAATTTGGTCCTGGTACGTTCGCCGAGGCCTTCCCCTTCCAACGTTTCCATTCACTCTCGCCTTGTGGATCTCTTTCGTCAATCTTCCTTCATTCATCCTCTCCACATGACCAAACCATCTTAGCATCCCTTTCTCAATTTTAGTCACTACGTCTTCTTTTACGCCACAACGTTCTCTTATCACACTCCACAACGTTCTCTTATCACACTTACTTAGGATATCGATTAGTAAATTTTAGACCTTTTTCATGAAGTGTACAAAAAAGTTTATTATTAAATAAAATTTCTTTTTTAGCTCCTCTACTCCTTCAGCGTCTCAGGTGCCACTCTAATAATAGACTATAGGATCAAGTATAATTAAACTATCAAAATTCAGCTCACCGAAAAACTCCTGTAACAAAATGTGCGCGGCGGTACTCCTAATCTAGTGAGGGGTTTTGGTTATTGCTACCCTGAGCTGTTACCATAGCTGTTACTCAGCAAAACACAGTAGGTCAAGTTTTCATGTTGGTATTTTGGTAAAAAAGAACTAACTTTGCCTTAAAAATACAAATGAACAAGACTTAAGACTTGTAATATAATATTTCATGAAGCAATTTAATTTCTAAGAAACAAAAAAATTCAAACAGAGAATAATTATTTTTAGATTGGTATTGGTAACTGGCCACGGATCCGTCTGATTAGCTAATTTACAGTAATAATTTTAACCAAGATGTTATTTTCTTGGGAAATCCCGTCTAATAATCAGATTATTTTTCACAGTATTCTAGTATATTTTAGATTTGTAAGGATTTTTTGGTGTAGAAATAAACAAGAAACCTATCGTGTGACAAAAAAAAGAAAAAAAAACCTTAATCTACCCATGACACTGAACAACCACGGAAAACGGGTCAAATCAAGAAAATTTCAATTTTTGCAGCACGTCAGATGGTACCGATACGCAGAAAGACGCTTCTGCCTATCCTCCGCCTCTGAAATCCTTTGTCACCTTTCACGCCACGCACAGGTAGAGACCACACGATTTACCTCAATACTAGTTTATTGAGTTGTTTTCACAAGTCAAAGTAACAGCATCTGGCGATCTTTTTTATTCGCTCGTGCGAGTGGTAATCGCTCATGCGAGTGATAATAGCTCGTGCGAGTGATAATCGTTCGTGCGAATGATAACAGCTCGTACGAGTGATACCTGCTCGATCCCCGCCCAGGGCAAACATTTGGGTTATGACCACAATTTTTTTTGTTCTGTGTCTGAGTGTTATTTATCTATTTATGTATAACACCATGCGCCCGGACGTACACGTTAACAGATATCACTCGTGCGAGTAATAATCGCTCGTACGAGCTTGATTATTACTCGCACGTCTAGATGATCGAGCGATGCTGGAATCATCTAACTCCAAAGCGTAACAACAGATGGCGCTGTAGGATTTCTGATACACGAAAAAAAATACTCTTTCCACACTTGAGACCTAGCTAGATCGATATTTCAATCCCTAAAACCCCCTATGTTGTAAATTTAATCGAGTTCGTTAAAGCCGTTTTCAAGAACGCGATTACAAAGAGGTATATTTATACAAATATTGCTTGTTAATATGTTGAAATTCTCCATTTATACCAGTTACTTGCATCTCTCTCATCGCAGCTCTAGTAGGCCAGTATAAGCGGAATGACTTTTCGGCCCCAACGGAATCGTAAAAGTCAACGCATGCATTTAATTTTGCGAGTTATTTTACAGCTTACGTTACGTGAAACTACATGCATGCGACACAATTTTTCACGAGTAGGTAAATAAAATGCTAATGTACTTTTTTTAAAGTACGTTCTTCATTCCGTTAGGCTTACGAAGGGTTTGTTTGGACGAAGTTTCGTGCTTTTTAGGGTTCCAAACCAAAATGGTAAAAAAGGAAACCTCATGGTGCGATAATTTTGATATTTTGTTAAAATTATAAAACAGTGTTGGCCGTTGACTTAGTTGTTTCTCGAAGTCAAAATTAGTTTGCACATATGTAATGTGGCACGGAATGTCACTTTTTGTCAGTTGCTAGAGCACTATGCTTGCTCAAAACATGGCGCAATTGCTCTCTTACCCACTGTGCCCCACCTTTTTTTATGGTTGATGGGCTAACTCTTGATCTCGATCTAGCCCTGGGGGCAGAGATGACGTCGACGATGGATCGAGCTTGCCCAGAAAAAGCCTATTCACTCGCGACTTGAATAGATTCAGGTTCCCTTCACTAACGAGGATCAGTGTGACGCACCAGATAACACCATAACAGTAGCATAAATTTTGGGAGGTGAATATTTAGTTAATAATATTAGAAAAATAATACTTTAGCCTTACTAAAAACTAAAGAGATTTGAACCTCGTTGCGCTAGGTCCCAAAAACCATTAAAAGGTATTTGAATGTGTATTCAACCTATTTTATAATTTCATCTGTGACTATTCATGGATATTGACAGATCTGAAAGAGAGTAGGTGTGGCCTAAGAATTAATGAGTTGGTTATTTCACCAAAATGTTTTCTCTACGCCGATGATTATGGAATACGTGCGTCTCTTCTGCTGATAACCTACATCCATGAGGGGTGTCATTCAGAAACGTTTCGCTAGCTCGGGGCCAGCAAAACCCAGGTCTAACCTTGGTCTAACACATTTCGCTAGCATGGCAATAAGTTAGTAATACATTTATTCTTGGTGTATACCCGTAATAAGAAAAATGTTATGTTGAGTGACAGGTAATTATGACCGGTAACAGATCTATAGACCAAGGTTAGACTTAGGGTTAGACCTGGGTTTTGCTAGCACCGTGCTAGCGAAACTTCTCTGAATGACATCCGAGACGGTTACCCAGCCAAACAAGTAATATTGTGTTAGAGAATACTAAATTCTGTAGAACCCTACAAATTAAGCGTGAAAAAATTAGTTGACTATTAACCTTCGTCATCGATACTAAACTTAAGAGCCTCAGGTTTTTGTTTTAAACAAAACATAAACAACAATTTTAACGAGGAAAAGATTGCGGCCAAAATCAACGTAGATAATTAATTAGGCCTAATTTTCTTTTCATTTCACTCAAAGGACGCTTTTTTGAAATTATATTATCAAATCATTTATCTGACATTCCAAATTCAATACTTACATAAATAACCTATGCGTAGTATAAATATAATTAGACTTTCTCAAACTCAAATAGGTATTTCTCGTTAAGAAAATCCTTCAACAAAAGCACTAGAAAAGTAGCGAGAAAACTCATCATCTTAATCCCAAATGAAATTTCTTTGTGTTCGTGTTAATCTCCAAAAACAAAGGGGTTTTGGAAATAATATTTATGTTGTCTAGTTTGCCGTGTCACTGCTGGGGCTTAGTTCGTACTCGTAGGTCCAAATGATTTATGTTGCAGACTTGCAGAATGACATTTTCTTTTTAGAAATATGGGGATGCATACACTGAAAAAACGGAGAGCCAACCAAGATCAATTTTCTCTTGTTTGGCATTTTGTGATTAAGTCGAAAAAGATATTTAAAGATTCAATAAAGCGTCTTAGTCAATATAAATTTGTGATCTTTAATTCAATAATCAAATTGATACAATCCAATAAGGTCTTTGCAAGTTCAAATGGAGTCAAGATGCTTGTTTCAAACTATGAAAATCTTGATTGAATCAGCAAACTTTTTTTTTCAGTGTACGTACCTAACCTATTCATATTGGTACAAATAGTAAATCCCGTTTTAATATGTCGGCCAACAGAGCTATCGGAATTTTTTCGTTAATGTCATTTTGGATGTGGTTTCTGCATCTGAACGCATAGAAAACCGATACATGTACGCAACAACGTTCTTAAAAAAATATACCGTTGCTGCCGTGGCAGATATTTTTATAGCACCCTATACTATTATTAATAAAATCTCTTTAACTTTGATCAATGGCAAAAGACATGTTTGAATCAATCGGTCACTGTGCGATTTATGAAAAATAATCGCAATTTACAAAGTTTGTCAATTACAGTAGGTATGACTCCGGTGTAAAATCTATGAAATATCAATATAAGAATATCAAGCTTCAAAAGTTTAGAGCATCCCGTATTTTGTTAAATCATATTTTGTACAGGGCGTATCGTAAACATGTCAGTGTGTGGAAAAAGCGACCTAAAAGAAAATCTTGATTTATGAGCTTGGATGTTGTTCAACTCAAAACCACTTTTCATTTTGATGCCCTTTTACGGTTTCATAACAGCAGGAGAAGGATGTGAACTTACTCATAAAATCGAACAACTTTTAAGGAAGGAACATAGCTATGCCAATAGAATACTTGTATACGAAATAACTTGCCAAGAAACTGAACCAGCTTTGAAAGCATTTTGTACGTCATTTTACATACATAACATCACGCCCTGTTCCCGTCGGGGTAGGCAGAGACCACAGTTCTCCACCTGCTACGATCTTGACATACTTCCCTTGCTTCCTGAACTTTCATCAATCCTTTCATACATGCTCGTCGGTTTAGGGTACTTTTAACCTGGCCTTTATTCAGAACGTCCTGAATTTGGTCCTGGTACGTTCGCCGAGGCCTTCCCCTTCCAACGTTTCCATTCACTCTCGCCTTGTAGATCTCTTTCGTCAATCTTCCTTCATTCATCCTCTCTACATGACCAAACCATCTCAGCAACCCTTTCTCAATTTTAGTCACTACGTCTTCTTTTACGCCACAACGTTCTCTTATCACTTTATATCTTTATCTCTTCATTTTATATCTTTTAAAATATCATTCAAGATAGAAAGATAGATAGAAACTCTTCATTGCACACAAATTTATAATAATTGCGTACGAAAAACATACCTTATTGCGCGCAAAGTAGGCCTTATTGCTCAGAGCAATCTCTTCCAGGCAACCCTATAACTGGGGATCACTGAGATGAGGATGATGGTTTGCTACTAGAAACTGCGAGCGCAGTTAGGCCTTTTCAAGGATTTGTGTATAAGGGGTTCGTATCAACACTGAACTGTACATTGAATTGGTAAACACTTTATTTTTTACCGGATAAAAAAACCGAGTCGATATTTTAAATGTAACGGTATTAAATGAAGAATTTTAACAATAACATAGCCAAATAAAAGGGACAGAAAATATTGGAAATTAGAAAACATCAGGAATTTCGAAGTTGGATAAATTTTTAATCAGGATGTATGAGTAGCCAGGATAAAGACAAGATGAAATTCATGAAAAGAGTTAGCAAGCGAGGTTTACAGCATCGTTTCGTGATATAGTATTTTCTTTAGTATTGTTATACAACACGTTGTATAGACAAACTCCTCATCAATCGGCACACCACGTGTGTCGCAGGTACAGCCCCTCCCACCCCGCCCTTGACAACCCAATATACCCCAGTCCCAATAACCCCGAACATCCCAATAAGCCGTGAACAAAACCCCAATAAACTTGTCCGCGCTTCCCCGTCTTACGTAAGTCCCGACTTTCACTTTGAAGCACTGCCAAATGCCAAACGATTTGTTGAACGGAAATCCTAACAAATGTTATAACCGCGAAAGTGTGGATCTTTGTTTTGTATGATAAAGTTATATAGATGCTACTTGTAACACCGAAGATGCCAATTCATATAAAATATGGGAATATTTTTTTGTATATTTTTTATGTTCCATGTAAGCACACATGCCATTTTCACCCATTTTGTCTTATTTAATCGTGTCCCTACTTAGAGAAAAGCAGAAACTGGCTCGGGGATTCTAGGTACTGGTGCGTCCCCAGACCCAGACGGACTTTGTACAAAAGCCCTACCTTCAGTTCGTTTATTTCAGACACGCAATCGGTAAAAAATATTAGAAATACCTAATGTAAAAATTTTGAGATGTTCCGAAAAATTGTAAGAGTCTGAATCTATAACCTGCTCACAAACATTTTGTTCCAAGATATCACCCACGTACCACCATTACGGCCCATATACTCGTACAAGAGGAAAGAGGTACAGCTACACAAAGCACAGGATAGTAAATCTATCGAACACAGAAAAGAAAGATCTCTTTAAGGCGCGTCAAGTGTCTCCTCCAAGATGAGTTCGTGACTTGATTCCGAATGCCTCTTTTGACCTACTTCCATACGCATCCAATTGCTTCAACTATGTTTCTATACAAGTTTAGACAACAGACTTTATTTCTATTCTTTTTCGGAAATATAATTTTGAGTCAGAAAAATTGAAGTTCCATTTCTGGGTCTAGTATTTCAAGGACATAAAAAAGTACTAAGGGACCTTGAGCAGAGCTTTAGCTTGGTTCATGTTGGGGTAGTAGTGGAAACATTAATAGTTACTAATTCCTTATTGAAAAGTAGGAATAAATACTTATTAACAATTTTTATTAGTAATATTATGCGCATGCTTAATATAACGAAGTATAAACTGGGACAGGATGTTAGCATATTGTATTCGTGTACAATAAAGAATAAAGAAAGAAAGATTGATGTCCAATATGATCTTGTTGAAAAAAAGTAAAAAACTCTACAAAATTTTGGATTTTTGTTGAGTTTTTTACTTGTTTTTTGTACAAACAAGTTTGATTTGACAACAACAACAAAAGTGGGTTTCTAGTGTCATGGTCAGTCGGACTTTGCCCGAAAGCCCTAAGTTATCTACTCCTAACTCAAATAATTATGAATATAAACACGCCTTATGTACGTGGTGCGAGCGGTCCGGTTTATTCGTTCCCAAAAGTGTTATTTATTAGTGACAAATACGAAATTAAATAACAACAATTTTTGACAAAGCTCTGTAGCATTTACACTCCAAGCTTTTTACCTAAAGTACTCGCCGGTAATAGTAGTCTATTAGGGATAATCCATTAGATATGATTAATACTAATTAGGGCTATGTATTTGCATTACAATCATGTCGCAGCGAATATTGACATAGTTGTGATAGCATAAATCATATGAATAGGCTGTTGCATAATTCATATTAAAGCTGGCTATACACGCAAGCTCATCTCTTCCTTAGTTTGCATGTATGTTTGACTTGTTTAATTGACTGTGCTCGCTTGTTCGAGTGGTCCTAAAACTGAAAAGGCGAAATCATTCGGTCGCACATTGGCGCAATGGTCGACTTTTATCATCGTCATGTTTTTTTTCTTTGCAATTTAAAGACCATCAGACTGTTCTTCAAGCGTGGTGACGTTGGTACTTTCCTTCCAAGTTGTACAACGCGTTTTTGCTGGAGTTCAAAAGGGAGCTTTCTGTCCTGCAGTGGACGTTATCATGATGCTGTTGAAACGATTCTTCCCAGTTAACATATTATTTGATCCGGAAGTGATATTAGACCATACAACTTTTACATGGTTTCAATCCTTGTTTGCTTACTTCATCTACACTAAAATCTGTAATTGGGAGCTCTTGCTTACTCAGCAAAATAAATAAAAGGAAAATAAACTTTATTAAAAACGTAAAAGTGGAAAAACAATAAAAAAGTTCCGTGCTACATCGGAAATTTTCAATAAATCGACGTGACGTAATGAGTTTCGCGTTTCGTCGCAAACAAAGCGCGCGATGATTACGTTCTCGACGTAAATTGGACAAATAAGTTTATTTAAAGCTTAATTTACCCAGTGCAAATGTTTGTCGCCAGAAATAGGGGTATATTCGTCAGTGTAGTAGGTACTCCGAATTTTCCCACGGCGGAGTCAATACACAGACAATTAAAGCAGAGTCAAATGAGGATTGTTCTATTAGGTGGTTTTGTCGACAAATACTTAAATTGCCAGATCTCGGAATAAATTAAGCTAAGAAATAGAAGAGATGAAAACGGGGTCGTTTCTAAAATTTTTGCAGGACATTATGCGTTTAGGCCATTATGCGATTAGGACATTATGCGTTTAGGCCATTATGCGATTAGGGCATTATGCGTTTAGGCCATTATGCGATTAGGACATTATGCGTTTAGGGCATTATGCGATTAGGACATTATGTGTTTAGGACGTTTTGCGTTTAGGACATTATGCGTTTAAGACATTATGCGTTTAGAAATTAGGTCATTATGCGTCAAGACTATATTTTGATTATGTTGCTCAGACTATAAGAGTGAACAACTTTTCCTTGGACTCATATATAGAAAACCGTCAAAAAATTTTGGCCTTTCGATACAAATCTTTTGCCTTCAACTGTGACTTTGACGGATATGGACTACCAAAATCTTTTCTCATTTTCAGACCCAAGTTTATATTGAAAAAGTCATGTCTCAGTAGTTTTTGCAGTATACCGTCAAATCCCTGAGCATTGCGCCGGCCTCAAGTAAAGGAACGGGCATGCGAAAGATGATGTACCACTGCTACTGACCAAAGGCCTTACCATTGTTACGACTAAAACAATTTTATAAATAAACATGAATTGACCCCCCGTTTTGAATGTATGCCTGAACGCACCTCCAGTAACTGTTCTTAGCAATGGCCACGCACGCAACAAGCAGGGGAGGTGAGGTATCAAAATTGGCGGGGGGCGGACTTCACTGGGGGCTATTTTCGTCTGTCTAACTGCTTTGCCCATACTGTTTTTATTATTAAAGGTTACGTTGTGGTTCCAGCAGTAATGTCGAAAATGTGGACTGTTGTCACATGTTATCGAATAACGACCTAAGAAAGACCAACAAATACTATCTTCATTTTTATATTTACTTAAGTGAAAGTTTTACGTTTTCTGTTTCAACATCACATTCACAATTTATAATCTTGTTTGTATGTAAAAATATTTCTTCGTACGGAAAACATGTGTATGTCAACCCTACAATCAGGGTGTTGTTTGTGCACCAGAATATGCGACAATTTGGCGGGAGGACATTGTAAACAGTGCAACTGGACTGTTAGCCCGTTAATGACACGTAATTTAACTTAAATATACACTGACTATCTAAATACCGGTAATATTTTGCTCTCCACATCACAACCGCGAAATGTTGTCAATAGACTTTTACACAAAATATAATATAGATACAGAGAACACTACAATAAAAGATACATAAACCTTTTATAATTTTGTCTAGGATCACTTCTAAAACAAAACACACACAAACACAAATGGAAACAAACAAAATACAATTACAAAACAACACAACAAACAAACACACAAAACGAAAAAATTACGTTTAAAAATTACAAACACAAGCACACAAAACAACACAACACAAAAACAATACATACAAAGACAAAATCACACAAAATTGTCCCACTAGTACCACTTTCGTAGCGGTGACCATTCTCGTAGCTGTTGCTACACTTTCGTATCTGTTGCTACGCTTTCGTAGCTGTACCTACACATATCTATACAATATTTTATTTATTTTATATTTTATCTTCACATAGCTATACAATAGCTTTATGTATAACTGGCACTCAGCCTGGTAGACAGTTAGTTAAAGTTAAATTTTATTAGATACTTCTTATCATTTTGTTGTATCAGAGCAAAGATTGCAACTTATGTCAATATAGTAATTCGTGGATGGCGTTGCTGGTTGCATGATTATTAAACACTATTTTTAAGACTTAGTTAGTAAGATACTCGTACATAGTAATTGTTGGCATTCCCAAATAAATAAAATAAAATAAAAAATAAATACACAATGCATGATAGAAAGAGATAGAACACCTACTCGCCCCGCATACACTCAGCGTGCGGCCTAGTACTCCAGTCAATCTACAGAAGTTTGTATAAAGAGGGTTGCATTTTAGGAGATAATTTCATAATTACCAGTAAAAACATTCAAAAATTTAAAACCACAGTAATCCCCGACATTATCTTGATATTCTTAAAACCAGTCTAGGGTTAACTCAACTTGTATAATATTAACCATGTAGCACAGGGCAGCATGTACTGGTACTTTAAAAAAAACTATTTTTACAAAATTGCCGGATTTAATTATTTACAGCTTCAATTAGCCTATATTACTACTTAATATTAATTTCTCTAAATGTGCATTTAATGCAACCTCATATCGTAGATTGACTGGACTATAGTTAGGCCAACCAACCGTCATAGTTTTCAAGCTGCCAAATAGCCCCCGGGACCAACGGGTTAACGCAATTTCCGAAGCACGAAAATGCTCTAGTTGCTGTGCCACTAGCGAGCACACATTCGACTTTAACTATGGCCAACGTTACTTGGCTTTCGTGTTTGGAAAGAAAAAGCAACACCACTCGACCACGAGTACTTCATCGAAACCGAAACCTACTTATGGTTAGACTACAGAGATTGTACTTTATTAGCTGTATAGATGGTGACGAGACAAAGCAGGTTGCGTGTCGATGTCGAGGTGTCGCCTATTCGTGCGAGAAGCGAATTCATTCCATCCGGCTTGAAGCCACAAGCCTCGCCAGTCTGGCGTTAGAAGCGTTCAACCGTTGAACCGGCTCCTGAATTTCGAACATACCAAATAACAAGTCAATCCTAGATTAGATTTATTTGCCTGGTTAGTGGCCTACCTGGCTATCAGATTTTTAAGCCAGTAAACGACCTTCGACTCATTAAACAACTACTGTCAATGACAGTAGCTGGGATCAGCGGGTTAACGTGCCTTTTGAAGCACATAAAATGCCTGAATTGTTATAGGTGCCCTTACGATTACAAAGAAAGAGCTGCATCCACTTAACACTATACATTTTCACGAATTTTTACATGAAAAGAAAGTAAACTAATTCGAAGAAAAAAGACCAAACTATGAAAAGTCACATAATATGTACCTATACTTTTCAGTTTTTATTTTATTTCTTTGCATTTGGCATATGGATTTACATTTATCAGAAACGAATAGGACTCAAAGCGTAGTTTCAAGAGTAACTCGCAACATTGTTAATTTTCTCCTAAAAAAAATCCTACAATCATCTCCACGCTTCTTCAAAGGAATTAAAGAAGATAGAAAATTCAATTAAACCAAGAACGGCATAGGTGAAGTTTTTCCCGAGCGAGATCGCGGATATGAGCGGTGTTCGACGCTCTGCCCGGGGCTCAATTATAATTAACCGCCAACTCTGACTTGTAAGAACGAGTTTTCCACGAAGCTAGAGAAAATTAAAGTAGAGGAATAAAGTCTTGGCGTGAAGTGGTCATAAAAACCTAGTCAAAGAATAATTGTACGGTCAACCGCACGTCAGTCGATATATTTGCAACTCTATTACCATGCCATAAAGTCCAAAGTGCTTCTACTGACGTGCTGTTGGGAGCACCTGGAGGAATAGCTGTTATACTGGGTGTAAAAAAACGTGTACTGAAAAATTTTACCGTGGATTTAGACCACGAAATTGAACAACTTTCTCTAATGTCAAATTGCGATAAAAAAAAATACTCCCGATACAAAATGCACCATCACGTGATAGCATTCTATGGGAAATCAACAATCAACCCTTATGCCTAAATAATAAATTATGTGGATTTTACTTTAAAAATAAAGGATTTTCAACTTCATCCCCCTTTTCACCCTTCAGGTTGTCGAAGTTTCATAAACCCTGAGACACATAAATATTAATTTTTAGTCGTTAGCCTAAATACAAAATTTAAAGATCCTAAGTACAAAACTGACGGACTTTCATACAAACTTTAATCCCCTATTTTACCCCCTTAGGGGTGGAATTTTGTAAAACCCTTTCTTAGTGCACCCTAAGACCTCATAGAAAACCTACATGCCAAATTTGGAATTTCTAGACCCAGCGGTTTGGGCTGTGCGTTGATATGTCAGTCAGTGAGTCAGTCACCTTCTTCATTAACATTAAATGCGTTTTCCCGTGGGAATGAAATGTTTTCCCGCGGTAAAAAGTAGCCTATGTGTTATTCCAGGACCTAACCTATATGTGTGCCAAGTTTCATTAAAATCCATCCTTCTTAATTAACATTAAATGCGTTTTCCCGTGTGAATGAAGTATTTTCCCAAGGTAAAAAGTAGCCTATGTGTTATTCCAGGACCTAACCTATATGTGTGCCAAGTTTCATTAAAATCCATTCAATAGTTTTTACGTGAAAGAGGAACAAACATCCATACATACAAACTTTCGCGTTTATAATATTAGTAGGATAGGATAATCCTTTTTTTTTTCGTTTTTTCCACACATTTTGCAGCTATGTCAAAAGCAATCGGCTAAACCTATCATAAAAAAAACAAGTTTGTAAAACAATGTTATTTTATCGGTCAAATATATACTCTGGTAGAAATAGATTTGTTAGCGTTGGAATAAACGAAAAAAATGTATCATACACGTAAAAGGTTTTTTCAAATATATATATTTCTATAAGTTTCGACAAAGCGTGATTTGCAAGATTTAACTAGAAGAATTTCATAATAGTCAGAGCAAAAGTTGCTCGTAAGTCGAACCACGCCAGTCCCAGGCTTCTTGAAGGAACGAGTTACTACGGGAAAAGGCTATTGTTTTTAATTAACTTTCAACTTAGTACCTTTCCTCCTGAGTTGGGAACATTACCTGCAGCTAATTCCGAGCCCTACAACTTTCTAGCCCGAGCTGATTTGCGTTTTACGTATCTCAACCGTAAAAAGTTCTTCCATAAAAGACAAGAAATAAAGTCGTGGAATGATTATAAAAATTTTATTAAAAGATTACATAAGATACATAGTCGTCTATGGATGTCAAAGGCTGATATTAGGTAGGTTTGAACCCACTACTTCGCGTTCTGCTAATGTAAATAGACAACAATTTCACTCGAATTAAAATCGATTCTCCATACTAAAGTGGTCACATTTTCGACTCACTTTGTTGAAAAAGTTTCTTCAGAAAAAATTGATATTGCTTGCATTTTCATTAGTAGAATCACTAGGCTTCGTGAGCCACACCAATGAAAATTCAGATAACGTATACATACTTGCATGGTGCATGTTTATCCAGACCTTTGAGTAAACTTGGTAGGTAGGGTATATATATAATAGGGGTGTTCAGCTCAGCTTGCAGCATTGAAGCGTTCAGTCTCTACAAGCAGAGCGGCAAATTATAGCGCTCCGCTAACCCCCTGCACAATAAGCCACGTCTGATGGAAACAGCTCATCCTATTGCTTGCCAGCAGCTGATTGTTTAACTACTCGAATTACGATTTTGCTAAACCCCATATAAATGATGTTTGGACATCTTTGGCTCGGCAAAAAATCACTGTCGACCATAGAATAATCTTTACTCGCCGTCGACACTCGTTCTACTAAAAAAAGCTTCTATCGAATAATCCTGGAATTGGCGATTCTTTGAATGTTTCAAAATATACTCGTACAGACAGGCGGACGTCAGTGTTGGCATTACTTTGATGTTAAGCGGGTCTTTAGTCTAAGGAATTTTTAGCGTAGCGCTAGTTCAGCTTTTACTGGTTCTGTTATCACGTTGTATGCATAAAAGCTTTTCCTATTTGGTACAGTCTCAATAAAAATCATCAAGAATGAACAAAGAACAAAAAACTACTTATTAAAATCCTCCCCAAGTAGCGACTGGCAGCAAAAACGGTAATGTTTCCGCAAACGTGCGGATAGAGGTCGCTCCAATCCCCGCAAAGCCTCAAGTTTTTCGCAGCCACATTTATTTTTTGGCGTTGAACTCGTGACCAAAATGAATGTGATGCGATTTGTCAGGTTTACGTGGTTATTTGTTGGTGGGCGCAGGTGAGGAGCCTCTGTCGTGGAATAATAATGACTGATTCGAGTTGAGATGTCTTGCGGTGGGAGGGACTCAGGAATCGGCTTGAGCCAACCATTCGCTCGGCTTATACGCTGACAGTACCAACATATCTTGTCAGCTATACAAACATGAAGAGGTTTGCGTAGAGATCAAGGCGGATAGCTTAACAGTCAGAACGTAAAACAATAAACACACCTAGAAAGGGTAAATAAACCAATGAGATTTGAACCTTGCTGCGAAATAAACACACCAAATTGTACACCTCACTGTACTTTAGATATGCGGATAGTTGCAAAAGCTCTCCTTAAACTTATAGAAGTCACTTTCTGTTTTGTTCACAAAGATAGCTTCAGCAATTCATTTAAAGTAAGTAGGTAATGAAAATTTTCTACAAGGGTCCGAGAAAGGTTTAAAAGATTAATCATCTGAAATTTAGTCTTCTAAGAAGCAAGATCTCACAGCAAAAGTAAAGGATAAAATCTCACGGAAAAGGGAAATATTTTACAATATCAAGTCTAAAAGTTAAAACCGGTCAAATGCGAGTTCCGATATACATATTGTATTTTTGGAAGCAATAAAGTCCATTTTTAGGAGCCCAAAACTAAATTTGTTTGTAAAGGTTTTTTGCAAATTTCTAAAAATTGTGCAACATAGAAAGATAGTTTTATTTTTGCTGTAATATTTACATAAAATCTATATAATAATAAATAAATCTATAATCTAATAATCTTCTTAGCGTGTCGATCAATTACAAATATTTAAATTTTTGTAGCCCAGAACGTTGCCACATTTACTTTCATTTGTGGCCTTAAAAATGTCATCACGCGTACATGTACCGGAACATGCGGGACAAGAGGTTAGGTGTTCCATTGTTTGTGGGGAGGAACCACACTATTGGAGCTGTCGGTGAAACCCCACCTACACATGCAGTCTTTGCACCGACCGACCTGTGTCCGTAGCCTGAGATCGGTCTGGTCTTTCTGCTGGCTTAATAAACTCAGCGAGTGAGTGCTCCTCATTCCACAACCGACACCTCTCTGTGGATGGGTCGCCGACAAGTGGCTTTGAGGATTTAAAAAAGCTGTTACGGCTTTTCAACCTCTGCCTTACTTGGTGGTGGTTGTGCATGGGGTGCCTATTGTCTATGAACAAGTAAAGCATCACTCGACCTAGTAACGACAATTTAAACCCCCCCCCCCCCCTATTTGGGCCCCTTCATATTAATAATCATATTTTTTTTTATTCTTTCATGTGCCATTATTTTGGGCAACTGTATTCTAAAACGATTCCAAATTTCAAGTCGATAGCATGAGTCGTTGCTGAGATATACAGGTGTGCCAGACAGACAGACAGACATTGGTATCGGAGCCCTAAAAATGGGTATGAGTGGTTTTTGCACTGTATACTACGCGAGCGAAACTTAACTTAAGTGTACTACTGTCACACCTGCGGATCTTTCTCACGCTCATTACACTCGCAACACATTTTAGATTACTGGCGGAATTTCCACTGGTGTACTAGACAGTTTCTTCGGTCGCGGAACTTTTCGCGTCGGAATTCCCGCGTCGTTAAACGAATAGGCCAGCCACATACTCGTCGAGTGGCGTGGGAAGCAGCGAGGGAAGGAGCCAGAGACTTAGTGTGGCCGCGTTACTCATCATGCCGCACGTATACCACAATCTTTAATTTATAAGATTTTACTGTCTCAATTAATAAATAATTTATAATTTGTAATAGTATCTGCAATAAACAGTTTATTTTTTTTTTATTGCTCCTCGTCATGACCATTGCTCCCCGTTTTAGCTCAGCCACACACTTGTTGAGTGGTGTGGGAAGTAGCGAGGAAAGGAGGCAGAGACGCAGTGTGGCCGCGACGCACAGACGCAGTGAAATTAATAATACACCATCACCTTTGACACGACGTATATTTATATTTATGACATTGATATGATTAGCTTTACTAAAAATGCATAGCACTCACCCTGCTACAGTTTCGACTTCCAGCGTGTAGAAATTGCAAGTATTGTCAAGTGACCTAGTGCGGAGCGCAAGTGGAGTAGTATGTGCTAGAATGGGAAACATCGCGGCAGCGCAAGGAGCATAGTGTGACCGGAGTTGCTGAACACTAACACAGCTGCAACTGGCACGTCCGCCACGATGTATTTTCACAATTTTGTTTTAAAATTAAGAAAAAGTACTATTTAGTTATTTCAGTAGGTGCTTTACAATTAATTGACTTCCTCTTAACACAAATTTAACAGCGATATGTGTTTGCAAGATCCTTCAATACATAAGCAACGCTCAAAGGAATCACAAGATAAATAATGTGAGGAATTCAAAGCAGATTAATTGAGGCATGGAATTTACAAATGGGCTAAGTGCCAGAAAAACCAAAATCACTTAGCACCTTTGAAATGGAATAGCTGTACAACATAGCTCCTATGAAAGGTAAAAATTAAATTTTGGTTTTTCTGGCACTTAGCCCATTTGTAAATTCCATGCCTCAATTAATTAGTGCTTTAGGATTGAGAAACATATTCTATGGCTTTTTGTTAGAATATACATTTAATGTGATGAAGACATAATGTAGATACCAAAGAGATTTTAACCTCGCTGCGGTATGTACCGTAAGTACAGTCAATAGGACGTCAAGCTTGACACTCGCACTTTGGAAACAATATAATTATAGATGGATTCTGGAAAAATAGTGAACATAATTTTAGCATGTCACATAGACCATGAAACTGAATAACTTTTCCAAAGGAACATATTACGAAAAACTAATTTGACATTGACTTATCAGCTGTTGCGGAATACCCAAAAAGTTTTTTCGTATACAGCGTGAATTTGTATTGGTTTTACTCCCGAAGCCCAGTGATTCTATACTAATGAAAACAAGCAACATTCGCAAAGAAAAAAAAAATTACACGAAAGAAAATTTCCGCCTTCCCATACAAAATAAGTCGATCACGTTTCCAAGAGGCGGCAACGGATTGATTAAACTATCGTTAGGATAGCTGATTTAGTATCAATAGCGTATACTTATGTGAATGGGAAAGAGCCAGTCTGCCTAGATGACGTTGGTGCGTTTGGTAGACACAGCCGTTGAAACAGGTGTCATGGTTTAGTAAACTAAACGATCATTAGGATGGCTGATTCAAGGATAATTTGATACTCTACACAGTAACTTTACGCACAGTATAAAAACTGACATGATACGTTGGTGCGTTTAGTAGATATAGCCGTTTGAAAAAAAAGGTGGGAGGAACTAAAGTGCGAATAGAGGACTGATTTTTTTTGTATGATTGGTAATGACTATCCTAACAACTTTTAATCTTTAAAAATATAGGCTTATATTTGAGAAAAAAATTATTGAATAAAATTTGTATGGAGAAGTAAACACGTGTCAAGGTTTAGTAAACTAAACGATCATTAGGATGGCTGATTCAAGGATAATATGATACTCGACACAGTACCTTTACGCACAGTATAAAACCTGACATGATTCGTTGGTGCGTTTAGTTGATATAGCCGTTTGAAAAAAAATGTGGTAGGAACTAAAGTTCGAATAGAGGACTGATTTTTTTTATATGATTGGACTATCCTAACAACTTTTATTCTTTCAAAATTTTTGATTTGAGGCTTTACTTTTAAGAAAAAAAATTATTGAAAAAAATTTTTATAGAGAAATAAACACGTGTCAAGGTTTAGTAAACTAAACGATCATTAGAATGGCTGATTCAAGGATAATATGATACTCTACACAGTACATTTACACACAGTATAAAAACTGACATGTTTCGTTGGTGCGTTTAGTAAATATAGCCGTTTGAAAAAAAAAATGTGGTAGGAACTAAAGTTCGAATAGAGGACTGATTTTTTTTATATGATTGGTAATGACTATCATAACAACTTTAATTCTTACAAAATTTTTGATTTGAGGCGTAACTTTTGAGAAAAAAAATAATTGAAAAAACTTGTATGGAGAAGTAAATGTTTTTTTTTTTCTAAAGTTGGCTGGATTTGGCGTGTCTCTGACTATTATGCCAATACTGTTTAAGTTAATTTGGTCCAAAAAAAAAATCTCTTACTAATGCGCGCTTTTCCGTGAGATGTGATATTTTTTCTCAAAAGTTAAGCCTCAAATCTAAAATTTTGAAAGAGTAAAAGTTGTTAGGATTGTCATTACTAACCATATTAAAAAAAATCAGTCCTCTATTCAAACTTTAGTTCCTCCCACCTTTTTTTTCAAACGGCTATATCTACTAAACGCACCAACGAATCATGTACGTTTTTATACTGTGCGTAAAGGTACTGTGAAGAGTGTCATATTATCCTTGAATAGCCATCCTAATGATCGTTCAGTTTACTAAACCATGACACGTGTTTACTTCTCCATACAATTTTTTTTTCAATTATTTTTTTCTCAAAAGTTAAGCCTCAAATCAAAAATTTTGAAAGATTACAAGTTGTTAGGATAGTCATTACCAATCATATAAAAAAAATCAGTCTTCTATTCGAACTTTAGTTCCTACCACATTTTTTTTTCAAACGGCTATATCTACTAAACGCACCAACGAATCATGTCAGTTTTTATACTGTGCGTAAAGGTACTGTGTAGAGTATCATATTATCCTTGAATCAGCCATCCTAATGATCGTTTATTTTACTAAACCATGACACGTGTTTCAACGGCTGTACCTACCAAACGGCTGTACCGTCAGGCACGCAGACCGGCTCTATCCCATTCACATAAGTGATCTACACGCTATTGATACTAAATCAGCCATCCTAACGATAGTTTAGTCGATCTGTTGTCACCTCTTATACTATATGGAGAGGCCAAAAAATGTTTATGAGTAAAAAATTTTTTCTTCGATAAAGTTGCTTGTTATCATGAGTAGCATCACTGGGCTTCGGGAGCAGAACCAATGAAAATTCCTGCTGTATTCCTTGTGGAAAGTTGTTTAGTTTCATGGTCTGAGAATCATACCAAAACTTTGTTCACTTTTGAAACATAACATTTTTATTATAAATATTATCAGACTTATCGGCGTGAAAACTCAAGCCATTCATTACCTTCTTAACGTCAATGCCCTTGCTTGAAGCCGGAGAAAGGACTAAAGATGGTAGATACCACTAGGTACTGTAGAGCTTTCTTGCTGTACTCGTACTCATCATCAGCGTAGCCTGAGAACATTTCTAGGGTAAGCAACCGACTCGTGATTGCCCGTTGCAAAGTTCAAGTGCACTAAGTAAGTACTTAAGCTATGAAAATTTAATATTTGATAACATCTTACAACACTTTGACGTTTTCAGAAATGGCTATTTTATAGATAAGGGATGTTGAAATAATTTTACGAAGAGTCGTGTTCGTGCGATAAAATGTAACACGTCGATTTTTCCAGATAGGGCAACAAGGGCAATGATTTTTCTAGGGTCGGCAAAGCCCACCCTTGCCATCCCCTAGCTACGCCCATGAGCTACAGCAATTTAAAGTTTGTCAATACGAATGTTTGTTTTTCTACGTTAGCGCTGAAGCATCATACCGGTCTGAAACCAGGGTTTTTTTGAGTGCATTCAACTCTGAATTTAATATCTGCAAGATTACCGCTATGGGTTCAAATGGATTTGACCCCCGATTGACGACTTCGCGGCCAAGAGATTCACCATGGCTCAATCAGGCTGCATGGCTTCACGGAGTCTATTACCGTGAGTATTAAAGTTATATTCACATAGTACAGAAATATAATTCTTTGTCCAAATAAAACACTCGCAATACCCAACCCAACATCAAAAGAAAACACTCAAGAACGCGATATGACAAGAACAATATAGCACCAATATACTCGTATTGGAGTTGCCTGTAAATGGAGTGCTCGAAAATATGTATTGTGTTATCGAGTGCCGTATGAATGCGGCCTGTAGCCTGTAGTTGAAGGAAATCATAATAAAGAGAAAACCAAGAAAGCAGAGCCATACTCCACGTTAATATAGATCTTATATGCCACACAAAAATAGATAGGTAGGTAAATAGATGGCACAATAAATTTGCCTTATGTCAAACTGAAAGCCAAGACCAAATGCATGACCAAACGAAACGGGCCCCAAAACTCAAAATAAACCCTTGAACGTAAACAAATATCGAACGGACAGATGTATTACTAAATATGTACGTATATGTATTTATGTATATATGTATTATTACGTATTCTACATTTATTTAACTAGAAATGGATTATCCGGATTTTCGATTATACGGAATACCCCTGGTCCCAATTAGTACGGATATTCGGGGTTCTAATGTAGTTCAGTTAACAAAACTAAGGGATGTTACTTTTGTCAACAGAACTACTGGAAACAAAAAAGTCCCACTAGTTCGGTCAACAGAACTACTCAACAGAACTAGTGGGAATAAAGGAGACAGTTGCCGTAGCACACCTCGGACCCCGGACACTATACACGCGAATATGAAATTTGAAATTGGAAGGTCGCGTAGGCCCGCATATTCTGTACAAGAAACCCAAGAAGAACCACAAGAATCTCGCGGGCGGGTGGGCGCGGGGGTGCGTGGTAGATTGCAAGGGGGGCGAAGAGTGTCCGTTTGATAGTACTATTACTATATTCTGTCGCCGTAGGCTAAGAAACAGGATCCCGTGGGAACTCTTTGGGTACGTATTTTTAAACTAACCAAATTACGAAGCGCATTCTCTACCTTCAGCAGCAGCACGACCCCCTAGCAAAACACTTTATTTACACTTGAAACGTTTGCTGCATACATTAAACGTCATTAATGAGATGAGATATTTATTATTCTTTATTCTTTATTGTACACGAAAACATTTACAAGACAAACACAAGTGAAAACATATAACAAAGGCGAGCTTAACTCAAAACTGACTTACTAACTTATAACTTAAAACTTATAACTTTTTTCCTTTATTTAATTTCCTCTCCTCTATTCTGATCACTCCCAAGGCCTCATTATCGTGTTTCATACTCTAGTACTATTCTCTAAGCTTTTTCTCAATTAGTAAGATTTTTGTATCAAAATAACTGATTCTTCTTCGTTCCATCTTATTTTTATTGTTTCTGTACAGAGCAGTTAATCCATTGCTTCGTAATGTCAAGGAATAAATAATAGTGTGAAGTAAGGAGAGGATAAACAAGCAAGCACACTCTCATTTATAATCATAAGTCAGGATTAAGATCAGATGGACGAACAAACAACCAAACAGTTGATCGTACAAGGTTATTTTGGACCCCAGGCCATGATATAACATATATAAACAACATTTCGAAAGATAGGTTATAAACAACATTTCGAAAGATTTTTGGGGTGGTAGGGGTCTACCTCCCAGCGGTCCACCCCGGGCAACGGCGCCGCAGGACAATATGTTCTGTGGCGGCGGCTGAAGATCCCTCACAGCGGTGGTAGGCTTCGGCCGCCTGGCTCGCGACCACCCTCCCGCCGGAGCCCGACGCCAAACAGCTTGTCTGTGTTCCGTCGGTGTGCGGGAGTGCCAGTGCCACTGGGAGATGGGAGGTGGTCAGTTGCGTGGCCCAGGATCGGTATTGGTCTTTAGATAAGTCTGTACCGGGTAACTCATACTGGAGGGTAGCGGGATCCGAGGCACGGTCTCTGCCGTTGGCCGACCGCAGGTAGTAGGGGGCCCAAGTACCGCGAAAGCCACGTGGGAAAGGCTGCCTCGCCAACTAGCGAAAAATCCTGGAATGCTCCATCGTGCCAGTTGGCGACTGGACGGGAGGACCCGGTGGCCATTTCAGGGGGGCTCGGGCGTCCCCGCAGTCTCCAGGTGAGTTCCCCACAGGTCAGATGAGTCGAAAAGTTCCATTTGATAACCGAGCCGCGTCTCGCCCACTTTCCGTTCCCCACAACAAAAACTCCTCATGACAAAGTTGAAAAAGAAAAAGGTTTCCAAACGGCGGCACTTCCTCCCGCTAAAAGTGCACCCCACTAACATCCGCGGGTTGCACTCCAATCTCGATCCGGTCCATCACCACCTCGAGACCGAGAAGCCGCACCTATTCTTTTTAACGGAGACGCAGATAGCAACACCGTCAGACGTGGCGTACCTCAACTACCCGGGTTACTCGTTGGAACACAAGTTCAGAAAACGGGCCGGGGTATGTGTGTACGTCCGCGATGACATTTGCTATCGGCGTCTCCGTTGCTTTAAGGATTCAGGGTTTTCAACATTATGGATTCTGGTGGACACCGGCATTGAGAAATCTCTCTACGTCGGTGTCTACCGGTCGCACAGCGGTGACCAGGAGACGACCAAGCTCTTTGAGCACCTGATGGAGAAGGCGGATTGTGCCCAACAGCGGTACCCAACAGCACAGCTTCAATTTCTGGGGGACTTTAACGCCCACCACAGCGAGTGGTTGTTCCCATACCAGAAAACTGACCATGCTGGGAGAGAGGCGCGCAGATTTGCATTGTCGCTAGATCTCACCCAGCTGGTGAATGTCGCTACGCGGGTGCCTGATGTTGACGGACACACGCCTAATTGCTTGGACTTACTGCTGACTACAGATCTGGACAGGCACTCGGTGTCGGTATCAGCCCCGCTGGGAACATCCGACCACTGTCTGGTGAAGTCCGTGTCGATCAGCTTTCCTCCGGATGATAGCCCAAGAGGCACGAGGCGAGTTTGGCGATACGAGTCAGCAGACTGGGATGAGATGCGGCACTTCTTTGCGTCCTACCCATGGAAGCCAGTGTGTTTTTCTTCGGGCGATCCCTCTTGTTCAGCTGAAGCGGTTGCGGATGTGATACGGCAGGGGATGGAATACTATATTCCATTCTCCGACATACCGCTCGGTCACAAAGCCCGACCTTGGTTCAATGCGGACTGCGCTCGCGCTGAAGCTCGAATGCAGTCTGCATTCCAAGCCTGGGTTCAAGCCCGTGATCGCAAAGTTCGAGCTCGACGGGTTCGCGCGAAGAAAAAGGCATTCAATTCTGCTGCAAAGTTCTGCAAGAGGGTGATCCGAAAGGCTCGTTATGACCATGTCAGTCGCATAAGGACCAAACTTGCATCCTACCCCTCTGGTAGTAAACAATTTTGGTCCCTATCCAAATCGGTCGAAGCAAACTTCTGCCGTCCCACATTACCTCCCCTGCTGAAACCCGACGGGTCGCTAGCTCACTCTGCGATAGACAAGGCAAATTTATTTGCGTCTCTATTTGCAAGCAATTCTCGTCTAGATGCCGGCTCTTTTCAACCACCAACGATTCCTCGCTGTGATTCTTCGATGTCGGAGATCACAATACACGCAAAAGAGGTTCGTAGAGTGCTCCGAAGCCTAGACGTGAACAAAGCTAGCGGTCCTGACGGGATACCAGCAAGAGTCTTGAGGAACTGTGCGCCTGAGTTGTCTCCTGTGCTAACACGTTTGTACCGCCTCTCTCTTAAAACAAGAACGGTGCCAAAATCTTGGAAGGTTGCTAACGTACAGCCAGTGCCCAAGAAGGGTAGTCGTGCCAACCCCAGCATCTATCGGCCAATCGCCATCACCTCCATACTCTGCAAAGTTATGGAAAGGGTACTTAATGGAAAACTGCTAACATACCTAGAAGCTAACGACCTACTCAGTGACAGTCAGTATGGCTTCCGCCGAGGACGATCAACTGGGGATCTTCTAGTATATGTCACGCATTGCTGGGGGGAGGCCATCGAGAAACACGGCGAAGCCCTTGCTGTATCACTGGACATCTCGAAGGCCTTCGACAGGGTGTGGCACGCAAGTCTGCTGAGCAAACTTCCTACATACGGCATTCCTGCTGACTTTGCTCTTGGATATCTGACTTCCTGAGTGAACGGTCGATCCGAGTAGTCCTTGATGGCTGCTCCTCTGACCTCATGGCTATCGACGCCGGGGTTCCTCAGGGGTCTGTTCTCTCTGCGACTCTTTTCCTGCTGCACATCAACGACCTTCTAGGTCCTAGTATTGTTGGGTACGCAGATGACAGTACTGTTGTCGAGAGATATATGTCTAGCGCAAAAGCCAGCAGTGACGATATACGTTCTTCGAGAGAGGCCATGTTAGAGCGAATAAACTCAACCTTAAGTCGTGTCTCCGAGTAGGGTGACAAAAATCTGGTGAGTTTCAACGCCACCAAAACACAGGCGTGTCTGTTCACCGCCAAAAGGAGTCCGTTCAATCTGGCTCCTACTTTCCGAGGTACAACTGTACCAGTTACCGACAGTCTCGAGCTACTTGGCATGAAGTTGTGTGCAAACCTAAACTTCGGCGCTAACATTGAGTCTAAAGTCCAAACTGCGGCAAAAAAGCTGGGCATCCTCAATAAGGTTAAGCGTTACTTCACTCCTGGACAGCTTCTAGTTTTATATAAAGCCCAAGTCCGATCCTGCATGGAGAATTGCTGTCACCTTTGGGATGGCTCAGCAAAATACCAACTAGCCGCACTTGACTCGATAGATCGCAGAGCCAAGAAGCTCGTTGGTGATGAGATGCTGGTGAAAACCAAGTTTCACAGTCTGGCCCACCGTCGCAAAATTGCATGTCTGTCGGTCTTCTACAGATTGTACTTCGGAGAGTGTGCTCAAGAGCTCCACGAGCTTATTCCACCATCTCCCTTCTACCATCGGGAGTCCAGACGCACCGCAGGATATCACCCATACTTGGTTGATATTCCGCACATTCGCACAAAGCGCTTTGAAACATCTTTTATAATGCGCAGAGCTAAAGAGTGGAATTCTCTGCCTGCGTCTGTGTTCCCGAGTTCATATAACCCGAATCTATTCAAGTCGCGAGTGAATAGGCTTCTACTGGGCAAGCTCGTTCCATCGTCGACCTCATCTCTGTCTTCAAGACTAAATCGAGGTCAAGAGTAAGCCCATTGACGATAAAAAAAAAAAAAGGTCGAGAAACGAAAAAAATGCGAAAGAAGGAATAAAAGCTCTTTTTTGACCTATACTTATAAAAGTTGTTTAAAACTAAAGTTTGGCTAGGAGTCCAAAAATTAAACGATGCTAGTACCTACAGTCACGCGCACTTTAGTGATATCACATCGACCTTGAACAGCTCTCTGGCTGCGGAAGTTTGTAGCCTAGTGCTGGTTCAGCTTATACCAGCTTTGCTACCACTTACTTGCTGCCGTACGTACATTAATTTCCACGGAGAAGTATTGCGTAAGATATTCGTTTCACTTTTTTTTAGATTTCCGATACCAAAATGCTAAAAATAAGGAACCCTTATGGTGCGACTTTGTCTGTCTGTCCGTCTGTCTGTCACTCCTGTATATCTCGGCAACCACTCATGCTATCGACAAATTTCAAATTGTCGCTACTAGGTCAAATGGGTTATTATAATATGAAAGGGTTTTACTTGCACATTCAAAAATATATTTTTGTATATTTTTACAACTCTTAGTTTTCAAATTATGATGAAAAATGTCAAAAAAATCCCCCCCTTATCTCCGAAGTTTGTAAAAGGAAAAATCTAAATTAATTAAAGTCGATAGAAGTTTATGTAAATATTACACAAAAATAAAACAATCTTTCAACAATCTAAATTGCACAGTTTTTTATAAATCTGCAAAAAAACCTTTACAAACAAGTTTTACGGTCCTAAAAATGGACTTTATTGCTTCCAAAAATACTAAAGGTATATCGAAACCCTCGGCGCGCGAGTCTGACTCCTTGTTTGTGAAGCGACGTAATGTAATAATATTGGCAGGGACTAGATAAGAATATTGGTAAAATCTTACAATAAATAAAAACTTTTAATATTTTTTATTTAGTAAGGAGTATATAGTTTATATTATCTTGACCATAGAGTGGACTCAATTCGACCTACAACGATGGCAAGATGACTTGATACGTTCGTGGCACACTACGTAAGATCTTAAGGACCAGTTTAGACTTCTGAGAGAACGGAAAATTGCTTGCACACTTTTTGACTGTATAAAGAACCGTATTCAACATGCAAGCATTTTTCCATTTCACTGAACTGAATTACGATTAATTTTTCAATCTTATTAGGAGACTCTTACTACAGTTAAATATCCTTTACACATCAGTGGAGCAAAATAGGCTACTTTAATCTTCGCTTACCTACCTACCTCAAATAATTGATTAAGGAAAACGACCAACAATTCGTTTGCAATAAATAGCTGAGACAAATAATGCTAACGTAAATGATTTACTCGCAAATAACCGAACGCCCGGGAGCGCTAGTTTTCCACTTCCAAGACGATTTATTTCTCTGCTGGCGAGAATATTACGACATTATTGTAACAATGTACCTACTTACTTTGTGTGGTATTTTTAGTATTTCATAGATATTTCTGGATACAAATTTAAATTTATCATAATCATGATAATTTATTTTCAGACAATAACAGTCCATATTTCGTTAGTCAAACTTAAAACTTTGTATAATTAATAATTAGGGTCAAATATTTAAATAAAATCAAATTATCTTAAGTAACTGGGTGACTGAGCTTCGCTCCATAATAGCCGCCTTAACATTAAAATTTCATCGGGTAAGCAAGCTATGCTACCCACTAACAGATGGCGCTGTAGGTTTCCGTCTAAAACGCGGTATTTAAAAAAAATATTTCCATACTGTTTCTCGACAACGACTCTAACGATAGTGACGAAAAATCGACCTAGCTAGGTCCCATGTCTTAGAAAATTTTCAATATTTTTTTTTAAATACCGCGTTGCAGGCAGAAACCTTCAGCGCTATCTGTTGGCGGGTAGCATAGCTTGCTTACCCGATGAAATTTTAATGTTAAGGCTGCTATTATGGAGCGAAGCTTGGTCGCCCAGTTTAATTAAATTGGTCTCTATAAACCGTTTCATGAGTCAACGCTTCATATCAATAGTAATCGGCTAAAGCTGTCAGAAAAAACAACTTTGTAAAACAATGTTATTGTTTTCGTCAAAATAAATGTACTCTGGTTTTGTAGTCATGGCTGATTATATATTGTACAGGGAAACGGATTTTATATCGTACAGTACACTTCTTGACTTATCTGTTCGGAGGCGTCGCTGTCTTCTATCGCATTTTGTCACTTTGGTGTCAGCTGTAGTAGTGGCGTCGTTAGTTCTCCATTTGTCCGCCTGAACAGATAAGTTGGTGGATCTGTACAGCAGACAGATTATGCCTATTTTTGCCCATAAAGCACAAGCGCTTGCACTGCTATGTTTCGGTTGGAAAGATAAAAGCAAAGGGTCAGTGAAACTAGCTCATAATACATTCCATCTTAGTTCTCAGGGTGGGCACTTCCTATAATTCTAAAGCAATTTTTTTTAATTGTCTTATATTTGAAAGTTGACTTCAAGGTTATCAATTTACGCATAAAATAAAGTATGTATTTTAAGTTTGACAAATAAAATTAAGGGTTCGTAAATTGTCCGTCCTAAATGTGGTCCGATTTCATCATGAGATTTGTTATATTTTTTTAAAGATAATATTTTTCGAATTAAGTTAAGCTTAATTAAGCTTACGGGTCTTCCCAGTCATGCTTAAAAAAATATAAAAAAATTGGATTTTTGATTCCTAAAAAATGTTAGTACTGTAAATTGGGTTTACCTAAAATTCGCAATTTCATAGATAAAGACCCAATAGTATAGGCAGTGGAAACCACGTAAGTATCATCCATAGAATACATGAAACAGAGTGGCCCATCTTCCTATTGACTTAGGTAATTTGACATTAAAAAATACAATCTTACTAAGCAAACTCCCGTGCTTTTGTCTTACCGCACACACGAATATATCCATCCATATACATTCATCCACACACATCCGTCCGTGCTTAACTGCCACATTAATAATATCTATAGAAGGTCTGTCTATGTTCCTAAGCTATGTTTCCACGGACCAAATGTGACAAAGATTAACCTTGAGCCTCATTCCTTATCCTCACATTCCATCCCCAAAAGTTGGGATCGAATAGAAATTCCATTAGTGTAATCGAAATGGAAGCCAGTATTGCGGGAGAGCTTAAACTTGATTTAGGCACATGTGTAACCGACTCAATTTCTTATGGTTCTACTAGTTTTTCATGCGATTCTGATTTGGGCCAGATCTAGGTATTTGGGTAATATAAAGTGGGAGGGCAGGACACTTGGTGAGATGGGCATATAAAAGGTGAAGCAAGGCGGTAATAATGGTGGCCAAGAGCAGCAAATGTTTGGTAGGCAAATCACCTAGTACCCAATAGTGGACCAAACTTGCGCAGGACCAGGATCATGTCGCCAAAAAGAGACCTATAATTTGTATTGTATAATCCATTTTGCAGCCATGACATTAAAACCAGAGTATATTTGACGGAAAGAATAACATTGTTTTACAAAAAAAAAATCTGACAGCTTTAGCCGATTGCTTTCAAAATACAAACAAGTTAAGTCAACATAGCAGTAAAATGTGTTGGTAAGTGTAGGAATAAACCGAAAAAAGGGATCATAAGCGAATATACTGGGTATACGGTGCACCTTGTGGTGTCGACAAAGAATGTACAGTATATGGGTACTCGTAAAAGTACCAACCCATCTCTACCCGTGGATTTCGTAAGAGGCGACGAAGGGTTAGTGTACCAGAGGTTTAGGCAGCAGAATCATCTAATCTCCTTACAGGACGCAAGTTGTATTCGTGTCTATTTTGTTGACGCCATTTTTGTGCTGTACGTGTACGTATATATCGGTGTATCGAGCAAGGAGTTCGAATTCTTTAATCGGTATAGCTTCCTTGGAACTAAAACCCAAGGCCACTTCTTTTATATATGTCACAATCACTTTTGATTCATTCGTTTGGCGTCATCAATCTTATCGTGACTTAGGGTGTTATTGATAAATCCCTATCAAGTGTGCATATAAATTATACATCTCGAGTGCAATCTTAGACCACGTACCACCATTAGTTTTAATATGCTAGACCGTTTATCATATTACATGTCTTGCTGTCTTGGGAGGACTTATTGAATATGCTCCAATTAATTTGGCAATTTTAAAAATCTAGTAACTGTAAAATTAATAACATTATTATTCAAAAACGTAATCTAACCAAATATTATTACTTAGGCTCCTTAAACAATAAAAATCATTTTTAAAGGGACTAAAAATCTTCATTTCTTTAAACTTTGTGGAAAATTTTGTTTTAGTTTAATGAAACTGATTTTTTTTGTCTACGATGACGTACACACGACAGCAAGCACGTAGAAACATAACCAGTATAAGCTGAACCAGCGCTACGCTAGTAACGCCCGAAACCAGAGACCCGCTCAACGTCAAAACGTTTCCACCGACGTGCGGCCGTGTACTCGTATACTCTAACAAATGGCATACGAAACAGGTTCTTTTAATTGTAGAGTGTATAATTGGAGGTTCATGGTACATCCAACAGCACGTCAGGAGAAACACTTTGGATTTTATGGTATGGCATGGTATTTTGTGGCGAGTTTTTCCACTGCCTTTCGGTTGACCGTATTATGATTTCTATTTTTAGGCGGACAAGCCTCCAATATTTTCTGGGATCTGTCCAACTCAGATAATAACACGGATTTTTACGATAAGAAATCCGAATCACTACGATAAGAAATAATATTTGGTAAAACAATAAATAAAGGTTCAAATATTATTATCATTTTATCCTGTAAACTTCCTCCAAAAATATGATTTATTTTGTGAAACTGAACAAAATATTCACTGTGCTGGACAGTGAACCAAATGGATCTCACAAAAAAAAATACAAGTACAATTACGTTAATTTATTTCTTTTAGTTATAATTCCTTTTATACCAGGTGTTAGGGTAAACACTGTGATCCTTGGAACTGTGCATTGAGACCATAAAACTGAACAACTTTCTCTAAAGAACATAAGTCGAAATACGAAAAAAAAATTTCATCTCTCATAATAAATGCGCAATCAGCTGGTGCAGTTTCTATGAGGTTAATTTTTTTACTGTATTTGGATCTATGTCTTAGAAAATTGTTCAGTTTCATGGTCTCAATGCACAGTTTCAAGGATCACATTGTTTACTCTAACACCCTGTATATCTGATTGTTATTATTCATTATCGTTTTATATTAACTCACACAAGATGACATATTCAGATTAGACTCTCATGGAAAACAAATAGGCGAACAAACCTATAAATATAACCCTGAATAATACAACATATATTATTCCCTGTCCACTGAGTCCAGTGACCCTACTCAATTATCATAACTAGCGGCTATCGGGAACACGTACTCTATGATTTGTTTCGGAGCCCTCACAACGACCCGAACATCTTACTGATATCAATACTGTCCGCGTATAGCCCTTAATACGACCCGTTTATTGGCTAATTACTTCCCCTAAGATAGTTATGAAGATCGTCGGGTTTCTCTACGAGCTTATCGTTTCTCGCATCGTCTGCTAGATATTGCTTAGCACGTACAGTCAAGAGCACATCAAGCTTGACACATAGGACTTTGTACCGTTCTTATTTTAACACGTACGGGCTAGAGTCGCTCTGCGAGTGTCAAGCTTGACCTGTCGTTGACTGTACTAACCTATTCATGAACAGTTAGATTTTTAGGGTTCCGTACCCAAAGGGTGGAAAACTGGACCCTATTAATATGCCTCCGATGTCTTTCCGTCTATCTGTCAGCGGGATGTATCTTATTACATGAACCGCAATAGGTAGTCAGTTGAAATATTCATAGATTATTTAATATTTCTGTCGCCGATATAACAACAAATAATAAAAAGAGGGGGATTTCCCTTCTGCTCTTTTTTTTTTGTTTTAGCTCTATCGTAACACGAACATACAAGCGTGAAAATTGGTATGTTTATAGTGCATAAGCTATTAAATAACAACAAATAATAAAAACTAGTCAAGAGCGAGCTGAACTCGCGCACTTTTAATACACTTCTGCGCAACTGCACGTCCCTGACTAATTAGTGGTAGGGACCCTCGGCGCGCGAGACTGAATCACTTGGCCGTTTTTTATGTCAAAACAGGCAAACGAGTAGACAGCTCGCATCAAATAGAGCAATCATAGAATAATAATACACTACAGAGCAATGCTAGTCTATTGCGTTGTGATCGATTTCGTTTAAAGTTTTCCTGCTTGCTTATAATGGTGTAAGGGACTAGAATGAGGTCAAAAGAAAGCACAACAAAAAAATACAGCTCGCCTGTTAATAGAGATGCGTTTCTTTTTACAATTTTTTAGCCTATTCGGTGTGTCCTCTCCACCCCCACCCTTCCTTATTCATAGTAGTGACATGCTAAGTACAGCGAAACCGAGGGAAGCCCTTATTAATTTCACAACACCAGGTTCATACATATATGACCTCTTCGGTACAAACTAAGAAGACGTTAGTTCGAGTCCTCTGTGGTTGGGATTTTTTCATATTTTTACAGTTTAAACGATATTGTTTCATAGTACCGCAAGGCTCGCAATTTATGAGTGAGCGCTTTTTCGATACCACATTCGCCAATCTGTGCTTACCCTTAGGATACTAACGACTCAATTTGTCTGCGAGCACTCGTTTGATGAAGCAAATTGTTTTTAAGATAGCTCTAACAAGCCACTGTAGAGACTATTGTAATCCTTTCAAAAGTTTTACTAGTTTTTTTGGTCAGATATCGTACCCGTAGCCCCGTGTTGATATTATTAATACCCTTTTCTATGTAGCTTCACAATCCCTTCAGACCTCGAAGTTTTCTCATGCTTTGCTTTGCTTTGCAAAGCTTTCTTTCTGGGATCCACGACTTCGATTTTGCTCCCGTATCTTTCTCCTTCGGTGTTATTTCGAGTGTGGGACCAGATAGGCAGGCACTTTGACTCGAGGAATGTTAGTTAAATTTGGTTTGTAGGGAGAGAGGTTAACTCGTTTAAACTTTTTAAAAGGATTTAATTAAAGCTTTTTAAATAGGATCTGTTGCAATTTTTTCTCAATTTTCGAGTTGTTTGCTGCATTGTGTTGAACACCTCGTTATTCAAACGTTTCTAAATATGATGTCTTGGGTTTTTGTCACCATCTTTTTACTAAAATAAACTATCAGTACTTACCTACTCATAAAAAACCAGTTAAGTGCGAGTCGAGTCACGCGCAGTATAGGGTTCCGTAGTTTTTTTACTATTTTTATTGCAAAGCTGGTGAACTTTTCACCTCCTAATGCTCAGCAAGGTGCTAGCGCCTGATTGCTATTTTTATTATTTCCAGTTTTTCGGCTATAGCTCATTAGCTTATGAAGCCTTCTTAGATGTGATAGTTTTCCTTTTAATTTCATTATACATATAGGGTGACTTTTAATTAGTTCTTGATAGCAAAAGATATGCATGTACTCATGATACTGAAAAACATTTTCCAAGGAACATAGGTCGAAATATGAAAAACCAAATTTGACCTCCCATACAAGATGCACTATCAGCTGATGCAGTTTCTATGGGAGGTCAAAACTTGATTTTCGTATTTCGACCTATGTTCCTTGGGGAAAGTTGTTCAGTATCATGAGTACATTCATACCTTTTTCTATCAAGAACTAATTAAAAGTCACCCTATATACTTAACTACTACTACTTTTTTGATGTTGGAAATGCAGTATAGTCACATTTTAAAATACATTTACGAAAATGTTTGACATTCGTTATAAGTGTTCCAAATCAGAAAATAATGATTAAGTTAGTCTTATTTCTACTATCAATTTTTTTCGATAACGTGCTATGTTTGGGATAAAATTAAATGTAGACCAGGCCTTAGAAAGAGCGCTTTAAATAATAGCTGCAGCAGTCTTGAAGCATAGTTGCGGTTGTTTATCCTGTTGCCTTTTTGTGGACGTGCTGTAGTTGCTCTTCGAAGAACTGCGCTTGAATTTGTTGCTCTAACTAGCTACGAGTTAAGTGTACTCTTCACAGCTCTCAGTATAAGTGTAGCCTCTAGAAATGGAGCACATCTTAAGATAAACTAAGTTTTGCAAAGTTTAGCTGAGTTACAACATATCAACACGTAGAGACACGTAATACGTATCTTTTTGAATTCTCAATATCACAGGGTTCTTTGTTACAAACTAGTTCCTAACAACAAAGAACTTATTTCTTGTGACACTAACGTTGCGACTCGTTTTCTGCAAAATGAAGACATGCTTCCTATTTTCATACTCAACACAACACATTTTGTGCAATCGCTTTGGCAACTGTTCGCTCTCAACACCAGGCAAGCTATTTCTTTGATGTCTGTAGCGCTGTTTTAGATGTTATTTCCAGAAACACACCACGAGTACCTAAAACTACTCATGCACTCGCTTTTACGGTATTAAAACTTAAGAAAATAACACTTTCAGGAATGTAGAAAACTTAAAATATTCTGAAACTAGAGTATATACATTTTTCTTTACAAAACGCACAATTTACAGGATTTTAACAAATTCTCGTAAAACCTTTTATGGGTTAATTGCAACAACTTTCGTTGCTTTACTTTTTGGAGAATTGCAAGCAGAACAAAGTTCTTAAACTAAACTAGCTGTGCCCACGACTTTGTTCGCGGGAAGTTTGTACTTTAACAATATAAGCTGGGAAGTAAGCGGTAAATACGCTTGATTATTTGCATTCGTGTAGTTCGTGTAGCTTCTGTTTGAGTGAACTGATTGCAATAAACAAAGCTTGCATGTTGCGTGAAGTAAGATTTAAGAATAAAGCATGCTTAGATAAAATTATTGGAGCGCAACGAATAATTTATCACAGAATACATACTTAAAAACCGCGTATGAGTCGGTTTAGAAATTTGTGAGTAAAAAATATCTGAATGGCTTCTTATTTACATTTTTTGCGATCCTCAAGGTAATATTTTTAAAAATACAGAAAAAAAACATCGAATGTAGTGCAAAAGTTTTTGAATTTTGCGACAGAATATGTTTTCAACTAAAAAATATTTTATTTCAACACTTTCTGTGTTCCACGGTAGCCTAGTTGGTAAAGCATCTCCGGTACTGACGGAGAAGACGCAGGTTCGAATCCTGCCTGTGGTTGTGAAACTCTGGGATTTTCTACTTTGTAGGTTTTAAACCCTGTATTCAGTTACCTGAGTGTTACTTCACAACAGAACCACCCATTTCAAAGCCACCATGCTGTCATACCGTAAGCATGTCATGCCGCAGGCATACGTATTTTCATAGGCGGCAGCGACGCGATTTCTAAGTGATTCTATTTGAATGGATAGATAGAATAAAGGCCTTTTTCACCGCTTGCTGCTTAAACTTCCGATAGTAATCTGACAAAATAAGAGCCCGTCTCACCTCATTCTGCCAGGTTATAAATAGCCTCATCCTTCACATCCTACGAAACGTCCACTACAGGATATGTCCCTCCAGCGTAACAGCTAAAATGCGTAGTACGGTAAGAAGGGGAAGTACCATAGTCACCACGTTGCTACTGGCACCATGGACCGCGGTTGTTGGTGACCGTAGTACGTAACATGGTACCATACATCGGAAGGCGCTGTTGCCCATCCTCCTGATCATAATCCATTAGTTGCCTCTTACGACACCCTACCTGCTAGTTATTCTGTCAAATAATGAAAATGGTTTGTTTCACAAGTGTCTGATTGATGTAACTCACAGAAAAACACAGGCATAAATAAATTTGACATCATAAGTCAGTTAAAGCAATCAGACACTTGTGAAACAAAACATTATCACATGACAGAATATTTAGCCTCTTTCTGCTCAGTGTTATTTAAAAAGGACATTATATATTTTTTTAGTTTTCTGATCATTTATCAAAATCCTGTTAAATTTTTAGAGGTCATTGGGTATGGCTGGTAGTCCTTTAAAAATGACAAATAAGTTATTTTAGCTGGCCCGAATATTTTGAATTAAAATGCCGTTCAGGCAGGACGAACTAGCACAGAGGCTATCTGAAAGTTTATAGGAAAACTGTAAAAACTGTAAAATAGGCCCTTAGTGCTGTAAACAGTATTTATAAATTCCTTGAAACTTGACATCTCCTGACAACTGAAACTGTTAATCATCAACATAACTTAGGTCCACTGCTTGATAGGGAGATTTCCACAAATAGAATAGTGATATAATTTATAATTAAGAACAATTTTAATAAAATGTAATGCAATTTTTTAATGAAGGTAGGCAGTCGGGCTACAGACCGGAAACGTTTCTCTAAAATTTTCTTACCAAGATAACTACTGAATGGCAAAATCTATTATGAAAAGGAAAACACCGCAAAATCACCAAGAATATTACAAAAGAATTGCTGGTAAAATAGATTTTCGTACAAAAGCGAGCCGGTATGTTATTACTGGTGCGTGTCAGCGCCAGTGATTGTGATTGGTGAGACGGGATCATTAGCGGTCTGTCGTGTTCGCGTCTCCTCGCAGTCCGCGAGCAAACACTCCCGGCAGCCTCCTTGAATACGAATTAGGGAGCTGCAATTTCGCTGAATGATGTGACACTTTGAACGCGCAGACCTCGACACTCCCAAACGCTCGTTTCTGCCATTTTTCCCCTTTCCGAACCGATTATCGCGCGTTACTATTCCGCATCTACAGCCACTCGTTCTCTCCCCGTTTCGCATTATGAAAATTTTCTATTACTGCCAACTTAAAGGACAAACAGGCAAGGAAATGTTTGAAAGGAATCATACTTAAGCCCAAGATATACCGGGTGTAAGGGACGGTATAACGAAAACTGAAAGGGCGTGCTCAGACAAGGAAACTGAACAAATTTGCCAAAGAGAAATTTTTGGATAATTAAAAAAAAATGATTTCTCCATTGAAACTGTTCGATCAGAGTGAGCAATTTGTATATATATTCTTTATTGCACTGTCGTAGATATTCATTGTTTTTTAAAAAGTTAGTTGCTAAGGTGATAAATAAATATTGTGTGAAAAATCTAGCTGACAACTTTTTCTCATGATCTAGGTTTTACGTGTAATTCGTAAAATAGTGGCGACCGTGGTTAAAAAAGCCTGCAATTAATAACAGTATATCACTACGCAATAAAATAATAATAATGGAAGCCTTGAAACGGAAAAGAACACAGTTTCGAAGAGAGTTCACGATCGCGGCCGACTTACTTGAAAAAGCTCTCGAGGCCAAGGAAGAGGCGGAAGTAAGCGACGTAGAAGCAAAATTTGTGAGGCTTACCGATTGCGCAGATGAACTGTTTGGTTGCGAAATAAAAATCAGGGATTTGTGGTGTGAGGCGGAGGATTTTGAAGAAGCAGCTTACGCCGAAGACCAAAATAAAGCTATCCCATATAAAACTAGATGGGCAACGTTGAAGACCCAATTTCAGAACTTCAACAAACGCAGTAGAAGCGATGAAGGTACCTCACTGACATCTTCAAAATCTACTATCAAGTCACATTCTTCAGAGCAGCGCAAGATCAAGCTACCGCAGCTCGAACTTTCCAAATTTGATGGTGACGTGAAAAAGTGGTTATCGTTTTGGGGACAGTTCGAGAAAATAGACAAAGATCCAAACCTTAGTAGCTCCGACAAGTTCCAGTATCTTCTACAAGCCATGGAACAGAATTCCAGTGCAAGACAGCTTGTGGAAAGCTACCCACCGTGCGGAGAAAACTACACGAAAGCTTTGGAAGCTCTAAAGTCAAGGTTTGCGAGAGATGACATCTTGATCGAAACTTATGTCAGAGGCCTACTATCCTTAATGCAAAAAAAGGGACAAACGCAGTCAAAGGACTTATCTGCACTTTACGACAGCCTCCAAATGCATCTACAAGCACTTGAAACCCTAGGCGTCACCAAAGATAAGTACGCGTCGATCTTGTTCCCTATGGTAGAATCAGCTTTACCTGAAGATGTGCTTCGGGCGTGGAACCGCTACAGAATAGACCGTAAGAGCAACAACGATTTATCCAAACTCGTCGAATTTCTTCAACTAGAAGTGGAATCGGAGGAGCGGATTCAACTGGCTCAACAAGGTACTGTAAAACCTTCCACATCCGAACCAAAGGCACCCACCTGCTGTTTTGTCGCTGAAACAAAACCTGATTCTTCTTCGGAGAAACGCAATAACTCTTCGCAGTGTATCTGGTGCGACAAAGATAGCCACGGAAGTGCGGAGTGCCACAAAGCGGCAAAAATGACGCTAGAAAGTCGCACGGAGTTGCTTAAAAAAAAGAAAGCCTGCCTTATTTGTCTTAAGTTGAATCACACTGCTAAAAAATGCAAGAGCTACCCTAAATGTTTATTTTGCAGCAAACGGCATTTCACGATAATGTGTGTTGATTTGGCGAATCAAAACAATAACAAAAATAAGGAGACGTCAAGTAAGTCAAGCAACTTGTCTTGTCAATCTGCGACAGCAACAACATTGTTACAAACCTTTGTAGTGAAAATTGTCCATGACAATAAGGAGGTTCGTATCAGGGCGCTCTTGGACAGTGGATCACAGGGGTCATATATAAAAAAAGATCTGATAGAGAAACTTGGTATAAAACCTTGCAGAAAGGAGGTAATGAGACATAGTTTGTTCGGCGGGCTCGAGACGAAAAAAGAAGAACGTCAAATATATGACATCTGTCTGAAGAGCACGGAAAACAATTTTTGTATAAGTTTACAAGTTGTAGAACAAAATTTTATATGTAGTTATTTACCTAAAGTTAGATCTTGTGTAATTTTGGAAGATTTATTTAAAAATGGTATTATACTATCAGACTCGACTGACTCTCCTGACGAAGTAAGTTTATTGATTGGTGCTGACTTTTCGGGTTTGCTTTACACGGGTGACTTTGTACAGCTAAAAAATAATCTGACCGCTATAAAAACGAAAATGGGTTGGACTGTTCAGGGCCCCGTCACGGGACTTTATAATTCTTTAGTTTCGGTGACCACCACCCTTCATTGTTTTTCGAAAATTGAAATTTCAGATCTCTGGAACCTAGAGACGTTAGGATTTAAGGACCCAGCAGAGCAAAAGTCAACCAGTGTTCTTGATGTGTTCTCAAAATCCATATCAATCGACGAGGAAGGGCGCTACGAAGTTCGTTTGCCGTGGTGTGATATACCACGCCCGCAGTCAAATTATGATCTTGCTATGAAGAGGTTGGAGTCGACTATGAACCGACTTAAGCGGCTAGGTAAGGTCAATGACTATGATAAGGTTTTTCGTGAGTGGTTGCAACTCGGCATTATAGAACTAGCTCCTGATCAATCCGTAAAGGGCCACTACATGGCACACCATCCGGTAATAAAGGAGTCCAGTCTTACCACAAAGGTCCGTCCTGTTTTTGACGCTTCGGCAAAGGACAAACATGGGATTTTTCTAAACTCATGCTTAGAAAAGGGTGTTAACCTTCTCGAAAAAATTCCTAATCTATTGATTTCTTTCAGGAAACACAGATTTGGCGTAACAGCTGATATAGCAAAAGCCTTCCTTCAAATTTCAATAGTACCAGAGGATCGAGACTATCTTAGATTCTTATGGTGGTCTACGTTGGACGAGGAAAATAAAACGATGTTCACTTATCGTCACAGACGTGTGGTTTTCGGAGTTACTTCGAGCCCATTCCATTTGATTGCCACCATAAATTATCACTTAGATAACTGCTCGGCTCGTTTGAAGGATACAGCTATGAAGTTGAAGAAAGCATTTTATGTTGACAACTGCGTTATTAGTATAGAATCTGAGAAAGAGTTGGTTAATTTTGTCGAAGAATCAAAAGAAGTAATGCTTAAAGGTATGTTTGATCTGAGAGGTTGGATTTCAAATTCCCCGCTAGTAGACGGAAATGTGGTAAACACTTCGATTTTAGGAGTAGTATGGAACGTCAAAAACGATAGTTTACAATGTAATGTTAACTTTCAAAACATGGACTCAAAACTCTCTAAAAGGACATTACTATCAGTTATGCAAAGAGTCTTTGATCCGATTGGTTTTACATGTCCTACCACGATTATACCAAAAATGATAATTCAAAAAGCGTGGCCAAGGAAACTAACCTGGGACGAAGATTTGCCAGCAGATCTGGCTGCCGAATTTAAGAAATGGCTAGACCAAGCACACTTAATTAATGAATGTGTTATTCCAAGGCGTCTTACAATGTTTTCACTTAATGAGAGTGAAAACTCCTTACATGTATTTTGTGACGCCAGTAAAGATGCTTATGCTGTATGTATATTTTTAAGAGCGAAATGTGGTGAACGTGTTGAGCTTAGTTTAGTTCTGGCTAAATCTAGAGTCACACCAACAAACAAAGTGAGTAAGATAACTATCCCGCGTCTCGAATTGATAGCAGCAACCCTTGGTACAAGATTGGCAAAAGTCGCTATAGAATCGCTAGCCTTGGTAAACTGTCCAGTTTATTATTGGACGGATTCTAGTGTTGTGTTAACTTGGATCAAAGGAAATGGCGATTGGAGTGTATTCGTTAAGAATAGGGTAAACGAAATAAAATTGTCGTCGTCAGTTTGGCGTCACGTACCAGGAAACTTAAACCCGGCGGATTTACCTTCTAGAGGAATATCTCCTAAGAAATTGATTGAAAGCCGCTGGTGGGAAGGCCCAGATTGGTTACGATTAGATGAAAATGAGTGGCCTACTGCTGTTTTTGAAATTGAACTCGATGAAGTTGAGAAAGAACGGAACAGGTCAATCAATGCGATGTTGACTGAATGCGATTCATTTTTAGATAGATTGAGGTATTTCTCTGTTTACTCAAAGATTGTGAGAGTGATTGGCTGGATTTTCAGAATGAAACGAAAACCAGAGCAGTTCACGAAAGAACTCTCTTATGAAGAGTTTATTTATGCGGAAAAAACTCTTATAAAATTAATTCAGAGTAAGCATGGAGATCGCATGTTGAAGAATAATAATCTGCAAACCCTCACAGACAGTGAAGGTATAATACGTCTCGTTACTAAGTTGGGTTTGGGAAGCGAGTCAACAGATTTCAAATTTCCTATCGTGTTACCGGCCAGTGAACCAATAGTACAATGTATGGTACATCAACGGCACGTTATTTTACAACATGCTGGTGTTCAAACATTAATTGCTAACTTGCGAGAACGCTTTTGGATCGTTGGTTTGCGTCGACTTTGTAGAAAAGTTGTTAACAGTTGCGTAAAATGTAAACGTTTTAAGGCACAGCCTTGTTTACCACCAACTGGAAGTTTACCTAAGGGGCGAATGGAAGCTAAAACTGCTTTTGAAGTCTCAGGTGTAGACTTAGCTGGTCCTCTTATTTTGAAGTCTGGTGGTAAGGCATGGATAGTATTGTTTACATGTGCTACCTATCGGGCCATTCACTTAGAGGTTGTAGAGGGATTATCAACGGCCGAGTTCATTATGGCTTTAAGGCGGTTCATCGCACGAAGAGGTCGAGTTGACACCTTTTATAGTGATAACGGCACCAACTTTCGTGGGCTAGATAACTCTTTTCAAGCTTTAGATTGGAACGAGATTCTGTGCTTTTCTTCTATTGCTCGAATAAAGTGGAATTTCCTACCTCCCAGCGCCCCCTGGTGGGGAGGGTTCTACGAACGTCTTATCGGCGTCGTTAAAGAGGGACTTCGGAGAGTGTTAGGGCGAGCATCAGTCTCTTTAACCGAACTGTATACAGTCTTGTGTGATTGTGAGGCAACTATTAATAGTAGGCCTCTCACTTACTTAAGCAACACCCAGGATGAGCTGCAGCCATTAACTCCTTCTATGTTCTTGCAACCTAGGTTCCAACATGACGTCGCGGATCTTGATAAGATTGATGGTAACATCCTGAATTTTCGTTTTAAGTATTCTCAAACACTTCGAGAAAATTTCCGACGACGATTCAGAAATGATTATTTAGGTTCTTTGGTACAATCGAAGAATAAATCAAATCGGGAATTACAGCCTGGTGATATTGTGCTTATTGAAGCTGATAGACAAGGTTTCGGCCGCAGTAGGGTTAACTGGCCTCTTGGTCGGGTGACTGAAATTTTACCGGGGCCTGACAAGCGAACTAGGGTTGCCAGGATTCGTACCGCTACTGGCGAATTGTGTAGACCAGTACAGCGTTTATACTTTCTAGAAATCTCGACTCCTCCCGACAATCAGACTGCTTGACTGAGTATAACTTAAACCTACCGGTATTTTTTCTGCTGCGGAGTGTCGTAGATATTCATTGTTTTTTAAAAAGTTAGTTGCTAAGGTGATAAATAAATATTGTGTGAAAAATCTAGCTGACAACTTTTTCTCATGATCTAGGTTTTACGTGTAATTCGTAAAAGCACAACTACAAACAGAAAAGTACAAATAACAGGACATTTTCAAAGGCGGGCTTACCTCTTTAAGAGATTTCTTCCAGCCAAGCCATGGTTGTGAGAGAGAATGTTCATTTGCGGGACACAAAAGTGCACTATAGGACATGGAATATTAATAGATACTACAATACTAACAATAATAAATAAGATAATACAATATAACATATAAATAAAATATACATCCATACATATAAAACACACAAATATATAAATAGATATTCAATTAAATACAAATCAGTATAATAGAGAAATTAACAATAACGACTACGAAGATGAAGTATTATACACATCTCTAGTCTTTGATAAATTATCACGTTGTGTTGAGAGTTCAAGTTTCTTTTTTTATTTCCCAAAAATGTTTCTTTGGGAAAGTAGTTCAGTTCGGTACACCGTCCCTTACAGCCTGTATTTTGCTGTGGTGAGCACATAAGTGGGTTGCATGATCGATGACTGACCTCACAAACCCTATTGTGGGAGTGGCTAAGCTTCCAGAAGCCTTTTACATGGCTCTAGCCGTACTTGTATCTGGTTTCTTCCTGGCTTAACGTGCTGTCTGAAACACGGAATCAACTAAGTTTTCGGACAATCAGGTGGTTCATCCTCCAATTTCTTGACAAAACTGGGGAAAATTCACAAATTTCCTATTAATATATAACTGAATCCTCTAACCATTAAGCTATGGAGGCTGCTATGCACTTTAAAATTTTATTAATCTTACAGAAGAAAGAACACAAATCTACATCACATACAAACACATATTATTTACAGGGTGTAAGAGACGGTGTACCGAAAACTGAAAGGGCGAATACAGCCACCGAAACTGAACAACTTTCCCAAAGAAACATTTCTGGGAAATGAAAAAAAATTTTGACGTTCCCATACGAATTGCGCACTCTGGTCGAACAGTTTGTATGAGAGTTAAACATTTTTTTTTTCATTTCCCAAAAATGTTCCTTTGGGAAAGTTGTTCAGTTTCGTTGACTGAGCACGCCCTTTCAGTTTTCGGTACACCGTCCCTTACACCCTGTACACAGATCACAAAGTTTCACTCTAGCAATAATTTATGCAGAGTATTCATGAAGTTCAACCGTTAATTGGACTTTCTCATTCAAATCGCAGCTATAGGAGTTGGAATCCGAAAATCCTAGCAGCTAATTTCTTTCCCAGTTGGGATTCCATTCCGCGGAGTAATTGCTTATGAGTGGAGAGGATAACCGGGCCAGTCCCACTCGGCTCGTAAACTGGACTCAGGAGCGCGCGTTTAATTAATACGACCACCAAAAGTACGTGGGAGCACATAACAGCCAAATGGAATCATTCGCTGAGAGGCCAACTGACTCGGGGTTTGCGAACGTCAGCCTTTTGAAACTAGCGGACTTTATGACAAGATCAAAAACGTGCAAATTGCATGTTCTTATTACACGTCCTTAAGGATGTTCATTTACGAAAATAACCCCTAAACCTTGATCAATCAAATAAGACTTTTGCAATAAATCTGTCCGATTGTTAGTCGTAAACGTTAAGTACACTGAACACAATACATGACGTGTTTACGACTGAACTGCGATTCTCGATTAGAAAAAGAAACATAAAATCCAAACAAAACGACTGAGATATCGCCCTCGTAGTTCACACAGATAACTTTCTATTTGTTGATTGAAAAAATGAAAGAATCCAAGTATTGATTAGGTTTTCAAACAGCCATCGCACGGGACGTTGGCCCATGTTCTTTTATTTGCTGGAGAACTTTAACAATATGATTGAAAATTTGAGATCGAAATAAATCCAGTAGAAACAGGACTAGCTATTTAAAGAAAATAATATTATTCATCCAACAAATAGAGACAAGCTTCTCTTTATAAAGTGCGATTACTATATTTAGCTATAGAACGCGACAAAGGAGTGCGAGCGAAAAGTATGGTTTTATTTTTAACCAAATATGAGTTCGTGTATTACTCGTATAATATTGTTACCCCAAATTGCGGTTTTCCGCTATGGACAATGAAATTCAGACTTGGATTCGAACTCCCATAACAGGACGGAGGTGAATTCACGATTCTGGCTTTACAATAAAATTTCCAGTAGCACTCCGCTCGAATGTTAGTTTAGGAAATTGCGCTAAAACTCGGGAGTTCCAAACTTTATGCATCGCTACGGGGAAATGGACGCCTGCGAAAGAATTCAGCGTGTCGATGTGGGCTGCTTCAGTGGGTCTATATTACGAGACGTAGATATTAATACCAGAGTAAACAAAAAGCGCTGGGGTTTGTAATCAAACAATTTGCATTTAGGAAAACATTGCTCTGTACACGTTTGAATCCACAATACACACACAGAAAAATGTTTAGACTATCGTTTTACGTACATACAGCAAGTCAGAAATATCCACAGTTATTTATGAATTTGAGTTTATTAATTTGTTTGCAAAACCCCAGCGTCATTCGTGAAATCTGGTATAGCTCTTCAAAACTGAGCCTGTACTCTGAAGTTTTATCGGAGCTCGGATATTATCGGATTGACAACAACAATTACGTTCGGAAATTTACTTTGTATGGGAATTTCCTTGTCAAAGGCCGAACCATAGACTAATTGTCGGCGCGATATTATCGTAGTTTCACTTCGGAGTACGGCAGCTGAAAATATAGATTCAGATCTATCATATTATGATGCAGTTTCAACGCTAAGAAATCTTCTTGTCTGACTTCGAATAACTTTAAGATGGCCAATAACAAACAAAGTAAAGTATCTCTTCGGTGCACTTAGGAGCAATCAAACAATTTTATAATCAACTAACAAATCAAACTAGCTTGGGTCGTAATAAGGCTAGCTGAAGGAATATGCTAGCTGCTAGCAAGCGCAACTGTGCTCTCAGCATCAATCGAGTTCTGTTTGCGTGCGGCACAGAAAAGAGTGCACAGAGCAAAGCTTTCCCAGTTCCCACCCATGCGATGCGATGCGGGCTGGCGCAACTACCTTATGATTCTGGGGGCAAACGAACAGTACCGAAAGTAGCAGTTATTTTGAAAACTGGTGAAAATCTGCACTTTCAATTTGCTTCATTGTTAAAAAAGTATAGAAAACTTAGCGCTCGCTTTTTGAGGATATTAACGAGGTGTTTGCTATAAAGAGCATACCATGAAGGAGTACGAGGTTTAGTACACAAAATAACCTAAATGTTTAACCAAAAGGACGGATATTTCCGACTACTTATTAGTTTTATTATGGTTAGTACCTGGTCGACCGAGCTTAGCTCTATAATAGCTACCTCAACATTAAAATATCATCGACTGAGCAAGCTACGCTACTTGCCAACAGATGGCGCTGTAGGCGGGGAAAACGAATTTTCGCAGACATGAAACCTAGCTAGAACGATTTGTCGTCCCCGAAAACCCCCGAATACTAAATTTCATCAAAATCGTTAGAGCCGTTTTCAAGAAACCGATTACACATATATATACAAACTAGCTGTTACCCGCGACTTCGTCCGCGTAGATTTTATAAAAAAACAGAACTCGAACTTAATTGAAACATATTTTACGGAGCGCTTATCCTTCTTGATCCCTACGTAAAAGATGCATTTGTACTTATCCAAGTTGAATAAATGCATCTTACTACAAACTTAATTATCTTTTGATTTTATTTAACTGGTAGGTAGTGCGGAATTTTCATTGTCAACTGTTACAGGCGAACTTAAAAAAGAAGGCAATAAAGGGAGTGAAGTGAATGGGTAGCGAGGAGGTATTCATAAAAGTAAAAAAGGTCCCTATTCCTCCCTATCTATCCTTTTGTATCCCCCCCCCTACATTCCCACTCCCCCTCCCTCACCCTCTCCCACTCTCTCTTCCTCTCCCTCGCCCCTCCCTCTTACCCCCTCACCCTTCCTTCCCCCTCCATTTCGCCCCTTCCCCTCTCCCCATCACCCTCCCTTTCCCCCCTCGCCCTCCTCCCATTCCCCTCCCTTTCCCCCTTCCCCTCACTCATCCTCCCCTTCCCCCTCTCCCTCCCTCTACCCCCCCTCCCTCTACCCCCTCCCACGCCCTCTACCCCTCCCTCCCCCTTTCTCTCCCCTCATTTTCCCCTCCCTTACACTCTCTCCCTATCCCTCCCCCTCTCCCTCTCCCTATCCCTGACCCTACCCCTATCCCTGCTTCTACCCCTAACGCCATCTTAACCGCTATCCCTATCCTTATATAAACATACAACTGACACTCATATTGATTTTTAGACATTTCAAACCTATCAACCCCATCCCAGGGGTGGTGGTATTTCACGTCCACCACGTTGGATTTCAAAATCATTGTAGTTTTCGTAATCAGCGACCCGATAAACCATACGAACGACACCCATATTGATTTTTAGACATATCAACTCTATCGCACCCCAACCTTATCCCCAGGGGATAATGGTAGTTTACGTCTACCACGTTGGATTTCAAAATTGTAGTAGTTTTCGTAATCAGCGATACTTAGTTGAATAAAAAAAGTCCCATCAAAATCGGTTAAGTAGTTTCGGTGTGCTGTAGCAGATACAACCCCGCTAGAGTATTATTGTATGTGTAGATTCCCACGGGAATGAGATATTTTCCCGGGGTAAAAAGTAGCCTATGTCCGTCTCCAAGTTACCATCTATCACCATACCAAATTTCATCAAAATCCGTTCAGCCGTTTAGGCGTGAAAGAGCAACAAACAAACAGACAGACAGACAGACAGAGTTACTTTCGCATTTATAATATTAGTATGGAAGTATGGAAGTATGGAAGTATGGATATGGATATGGATATTGCTCGTTTAATATTTGCTCTCTTCGTGACTGGTTTTTTTTACAATGCTTTTGACTAGGAACTAAACTGTCTTTATTTGAAAACTCCAAATATTCCTTAAGTGCGACAAAACTGGGGCTTTAGATCTATTTCATTTACATACATAAACCAGTTTTTTTCTTTTTGCTGCATATTCGTCAGTCCTTTTTACCCACGACGGAACGGAGAAGGTATATGCGTTTAGGGTGAGATGTTGTGTGTTTGTTTGTGTGTGCAAAGTTATGTTGCCTTTTATTGCCTTTTATCTTAAAAACGGCTTAACCGATTTAGATACGGTTTTCAGTAATGGATTTATAATTTATCAAAGATGGTTTGTAGATTAGAGTTGTGGCGCCAAGTCACCAGGGGGCGCTGTAATGATAATTTTTATCTAAGCAAATGTTGCCATTTATCTCCAAAACGGTGCGACCGATTTAGGTACGGTTTTCAGTAAAAGATTTATGATTTATCAGTGATGGTTCTTAGACCAGAGTTATGGCGCCAACTCACCAGGGGGCGCTGTAATAATAAATTTTATCTAAGCAAATGTTGCCATTTATTTCCAAAACGGTTTGACCGATTTAGGTACGGTTTTCAGTAAAAGATTTATGATTTATCAGTGATGGTTCTTAGACCAGAGTTGTGGCGCCAACTCACCAGGGGGCGCTGTAATAATAAATTTATATTTACGCAAATGTTCCCATTTATCTCAAAAACGGTTTGACCGATTTAGATACGGTTTTCAGTATAAGATTTATCTATCAGTATCATATTTATCACAGACAGTTTTTAGACTATAGTTGTGGAGTCAACTCACCAGGCGGTGCTGTGTAGTAATAATTATTCTTTACTCGCGCAACGTCCTTCTTAATCGCTCTAGTAAAGTGGGAATTCTCTAAAAAGTTAAAAATAAAAAGCAAAATTGAAAATTTTTAGAAAAACCCACGACGGTTGTCATTCAAAAAATATTAAATAAAACTTTGGAAATTCCCCCGACTAAAAATAAATATTTTCACCTATCTATTCATATATTTTATATAAGCCAAGAAAATCCGTCGGGGCTGCCATTCCTTATCTTACGTAAATTAATAGTGCATACGAGCTAGTTGTAAAATAGCTTTTGTTTGCTGCAGTTAAGTATAAATTATGAAAAGATGGCAATGACAGCCCCCGACGGATTTTCTTGGCTTATAAAATATATGAATAGATAGGTGAAAATATTTATTTTTAGTCGGGGGAATTTCCAAAGTTTTATTTAATATTTTTTGAATGACAACCGTCGTGGGTTTTTCTCAAAATTTTCAATTTTGCTTTTCGTGTTAACTACCGCACATAGAATACAAAGTACACCTTGCTCCGAGCACAAGCGAGGTCGCACTACACATAGCTGTGTATCCGTTGAATTCCTCAATGTACTACAATTCCGAGGCGATCGGGGTCGCAATCGGTGCAAATCCTTTAGATTGCCGCGTGATCCAGGCCTCTCGACCTCCGCCTTTGGTGTCATGTGTCTAACGATATCCCTCTTTATTGTGTTACATAGTTTTCCTCTTTGTGTGCGCTTCAAGACCGAGAAATATAGAGAGCCGTGGAGCTTTGATAAATAGTAGATTGTATCACAAGTCACTATAGTTATAATTTTAAGGCAAGGGCGCTATAAAGTGAAGGATTCTAAGTACCCGAGGGATTCAATAGGTCACCCAAGGCAAAAAAAAATTGCAGCTGCGTTCTTCTTCTTCTTCTTTCGTGTCGGCAAGAACACGGGCTAAATCTTACTTGCCCAGAAAGCGGCTACCTTGGTAGCCCTCTGGTTACCATCAAGTAGGTCCTCACGCGAGCAGGTGGTCGGGCACGCGGGACAATTGGTGAGGTGTGTCATGGTTTGCAGGAGTTCTCCACATTCACAGCTGGCGTCTGCGCTACTTAGCTGCAGCTGCGTGAACGTGATACACTATACTTTTCAATTAAAATAGAATAAGAGGCTCATTTAGACACACACTCGTCGTTAATTTTAAATACCAAATAACATTATAATGTTTGCTCTGGATTCAAATTAGCGTCCTCCCCATAAAAATATTATTTTACTGTCTTGTTAATATTGATATACTGCTACTATATATGCTGCCCTTGTAGGTAGCCTATTCCGTAGACACTGAATAAGGCAAGGGCAATGAATTGAGGGGGACACATAGATTTATATAGTCAAGATAGGGTCTTGGGAACAAGCGGTTCAAAATTTCCCCATACAAGAAAAAATAGCGCCATCTGTGAAAAATCGCGTGAATTATGTTGGGTAGTACTTCAGTCGGTGCTAAATACACGGAACGGAAATAATATGGCGGGAAAAAACAAAACAAACTTTTTACTGTTTATATGTGATTTAGGCCCGGTTTTTGAGTTTCATTAATTGGATTATAGTCAAAAACAATAATAAGAAATAACGATAATAATAATAAGAGTATATTGTTTCATCAAATAAGAACATTCAATTTTGTTGGTAAGTTTACTTGCATCCGATGTTGACAATATGACTGACAACGACTGAGCGACTGACATTTGTTGGTCCTAAACGTCAGATTTCGGACCAACGAATTGGGGACAGTGTAACGTGCCGATGGGCTAGTACTTGGACACTGACCTCAAGTACAGGTGTAACAAAAAGGGTGCATCAACCCTGAAGGATGTGAACCTGCCCATGAAACTGAACAACTTTCTCTTAGGAACATAGGTTTAAATACGAAAATAATTTTTGACCTCCCATGGAAACTGAATCAGCTGGTCTATAGGGTGACTTTTAATTAGTTCTTGATAGAAAAAGGTATGAATGTACTCATGATTCTGAACAACTTTCCCCAAGGAACATAGGTCGAAATACGAAAATCAAGTTTTGACCTCCCATAGAAACTGCATTAGCTGATAGCGCATTTTGTATGGGAGGTCAAATTTGGTTTTTCGTATTTCGACCTATGTAACTTGGGAAAAGTTGTTCAGTATCATGAGTACATGCGTATCTTTTGCTATCAAGAACTAATTAAAAGTCACCCTATATAACGCATTTTTCGTATATTTCAACCCGTGTTCCTCAGGGAAAGTTGTTTAGTTTGTTGATATACCCTTTCTGTTACACCTTTTATACTACACCTACTGCGTACGAGGAGTACCTGTCATATCAGGAACATTCTACTTCGTTACATCCTGTTTAGATGGATTTGATATAGAAAAGAATCTACAGTCAGTCATATAATAAAACACTGTACTTTACTAAGAAGAACATCACCGCGACTGCTACTTTAAGAAGTATCTTCCGGCCATATTATGCAGTCCACTCGACTACCTGTTCATTTTACTCGTCCAGCATTTATCTCTTGTACAAAGAGAGGTCGTTAACATAGAGAGCCAATATCTAGGGTGCTAGTTCAAATAAATGGCAGGTAGTTTTACTCTTGTTTGCGAACACAATATGTTTGCGCGTAGTGTTTCAATTGCCAACTCAACAGTGAAACCTGGGAGAGGTTCTTAGTTTCTATTGAAAATGGAAGTCCTGCCGTTTTTTACGCTGCCATAGCATGTATTCGAAAAGTCGGTAAAATTGCTATAAATATTTGAATTATATTCTACAGCAATTTTCAACAATCCTTCTGTTAGTAAATCATATAAGTAAATTTTTAATTAAAGAGAAACCGAATCCCACCAAATATCTTTGTTTAACTTTACTCTATCATCATCACATCGTGCGGGTTGTAAGATCAATGACCGACCTCACAAACCCTTAGAGTTGTTGTGCCGTCGAAGGACTTTGAAATGGCCCATTAGCGACTTCTGTAGAAAGTAGCCAGGACCAACGGCTAAACGTGCTTTGCAAAGCAGAGAATCATTCTAGTTTTAAGAAATCTGGTGATTCATCGGGCAATCACCTAACCAAACTAGGAAGTCACACAAAGTGATTTTTGTTTGACATTGTCTCCACCGGGAATCGAATCCAGAACTTAACCAACCACTAGAAAGAGGCTGTTACAAGCGAACTAGTATTGTAGTTCGCTGGCTGTTGCTAAACTTCATAATGCATATGTTGTTTGCCTGTGGGTAGGGTAGGAGGGTAACGCATCAAAGACTGAAAAATGTACGCCGTACGGTATACCAACCACTTGTCAAATGTTTCTGTCACACGAAAGTCCCAGCTATACCTAAGACACGCACGGGACCGAAGTAAGTGACGTAAAAAAAACCTATGTCCAGTATTGGGCGGAATAATTAAATACGAAATAAACTTTTCGTTTCGTGAAGCAATTAATCCTCTCGAAAGCTGGGAACAATTAGCGATACCTCAAATAGTCGTAAATAAAAATTGCAACTACTTACACGGATTGTATTCGGGACTTGGGAGTGATTTAGAAACATTGGGTCGGGTACAAAAGCGAGTATTCGTCGACCACAAAGCCCGTGCGCCTCGTAAATTACTGCCGGTACCAAAATAGTGCTGCTTTTACATGGTATCACAAAAACCTTTCTACGAGTTTGGGAGCTATATCTATTTTGTTTGGCAACTAAATTTTGATATACTTGTTGATGAACACTGTAAAATGTTTGCGTGAAATCCATCTGGAAAAGCACCACCACCTTGTCTATTTCTGGCGTAGTGTCTCAGTTCGAAGGATAATTAAGCAGTAAAATCATAAATAATAATAATAATAATAATCAACATAGTTTCTTAAGATTCCTGTAATTTACTAACACTCAATATGGATCACAGTCTGAAATATATATTTTTTTTTTTTTATAAAATTTGCCGTTTACAAATGGCTAGCAAATTGTATACGGCCTGCAAATTGTAAACGGTGGCGGCAGTTTCTAAATTGCTTTCGATCACTGGTGCATTATAGATTCGTTAGGCAAGGCTATCTTGCCACCACAACACATGAGCCGAGCGAGCGTAAAGAACGTACCACGGTAAGGGCCGGCGAGTACCAGAAGCGACTTACGCCCTATTTGTCAAATGCCTAGACATGTGAAGTGGCGAATTTCACAATTTTTCAGCATTTTGCAAAAAACCTAGGCATTATACAAAGCAGCGCATTATACTATTACAGGAAACATAGCATATGTACAAAGCCAAATCCTAAAGTAGGCCGTGCTGCAGATGGTTTCTTGCCGTTTCTTTTACGCTGCCATAGCACGATCCAAAACGGTAGTAGACTCGCTCTATTTGCATTGTCGCATTGAATCTGTAATTAGACTGAGTTTTATTAAGAAATAAATTTATCTTATCTTATTGTATTTTTCAGGATATTCAATAAGCATTCTTTAAGGAACCTACATGGAATCGAAATGTATACAATTTGCGTGTGACATAGTGTGCTGGTAACATGAGACATTCCATCTTAATTCTTAGAGTAGGCAAAGCGTTTCTGCTTTCTTAATGAAGTACTTCAGAAATAAGCCAGACCCATAACTTGTTTGTTCACTTGTGTTACAAAGAAATGTCTTTGTCCAGTAATAGAAAACAAACGGATAATTAACATACCTGAGCAAAACAAACGAAAAACTCCATTTGAATGTAAAGTGGTTTTCTGGACGACCACTGTACCTCTAAGAGCCTATTTAGAAAACTCAAACTCAAACTCAAAATAGTTTATTCATTGTTGGATATTAAAATCTCATAATGACGTCAGCTAAACTACATCGCTTCACAAGCAATTGGCGCCATGGTGGGAAAAACAGAAGCTATAATAAAAACCCACGCTCTCTTTTAAATATGTTAAATAAATGTTAATTAAACGATCTTAAATACCTGTAACTCTGTGGGTCTTACTACAAAAAAGTTACACATCTGTTGAACACTTGATTAAAAAAATGCGCACAAAATAACTGGCTATGTCAGTTGATGCGCAGAAGTCAAGTCATACTCGTAAGAAAATAAGTCATTTTTGACTTCTACGCATCAATGACATAGACAGAGTTATTTGGTACGATTTTTTAATCAAGTGTTCAACAGATCTAACTTTTTTGTAGTAATACGGTATGTTTTAAAACATCAATGGCAAACGTTTCAGAGCGACTACTTTCCATTTTGTGAAAACCCGTGCCTACATTTTGATATCGCTATCTAAATACAAACTATTTTGTCGGTTAATTAAGGAAAATTTGCTCTGGCAACACACCTAATTATAATTGTAAATGTTTCTATTTAGTATATACTGTAGTTAGTGGCTGTAAACGGCTTTCAAACTTAGTTGCATAGGAGAATTGCTGTTTTAAGTGAAGCTGCTAAAACATAAATAGTAATTTAGATGAATCTGATTCATAATCAAATAAAATACATTCTAATAATAGGGAATCTGTGTGATCTCATCTCTCTATTCAACAAAATTCTTGATTAATTTTACTAAATATCACGAAACTGACCTTATACATGATACAGCATGCTTTTCATACGTAGTACGGACACGAGGAATAACCCGAAAAAGCGTCGGGATAGGCAGAGACCTCCACCTGCTACGATCTTAGAATACTTCCCTCGATTCCTCTACGATCATCAACCCTTTCATACACGCTTGTCGGTTTAGAATACTTTTAACCTGGCTTTTATTTAGAACATGCTAAACCATTATAAAATAACATTAAAAAAACAGGCGATTCTTTTCGAAAGTGAACAATGATATTCGATAGTAGTATTTTATAAGTGTACTAGCTTTCCGCATGCGGTTTCATCCGCATTAAATGCGTTTTCCCGTGGGAATGAAGTGTTTTCCCGCGGTAATAAGTAGCCTATGTGCTATTCCAGGACCTAACCTATATGTGTGCCAAGTTTCATTAAAATCCATTCAGTAGTTTTTGCATGAAAGAGTAACAAACAAACATCCATCCATCCATCCATCCATACTTACAAACTTTCGCGTTTATAATATTAGTAGGAAGTAGGATTATGATTTGCCTTTTACCCACATCTACATTAAGGATGGTGCTTGTTATTGTCGTAGGCCAAGTTTTGGGTCAACTAGCGTAAGGTAATTAAACAAATAGCTCAATATTGTTTAAGAGTTTCGCGGTCTCTAACACTGTTATCATAATAAATAACTCAATCAAAATAGTAATCAAATCCCGCCTGCTTAGATAATGATGTCCGACCTCTCAATAGGACGCATTAACTCGAAGCCATCCAATTCGGCTGGAGATTGGCGCGAGGTTGGAGGTCACAAGGCCCCTAGAGGCGGCACTAAATCGACTCCAATTAATTGTTACGTCCCGACTGTTCTGACCCACTGAGTTTACAAGAGGTGATATATCAAATACACTGTTAAAAGTTACGCAATTTAAATCTGCATTTTTATTTGCCTCTCGAATTTTAGGTGTTACACCTATAAAACTAAAACGAACGAAACACTAAAATTATGATTTTTTTGTTAATTTTAATTTCAAAAATACCAGATTTTATGCAAAATTTCTAATATTATTATTTTTTAGTTTACAGAATTGCCCATTGCAGCCGCTGATTGTGTGATGCCGTTCAGATAAACGACAAAAAAAACGTCATCTAACAGTTATTAGATAGATATTTATTTAATGGCGTCACATCCAAGATGTATTTTGCACAATGTCAAGTTAACAAATTATTATAAAAATATGGCGAGTTCGCCAATGTCAAGTGGAAGATTTACACAGGAATCCACATCAGGAGGACGAGGGCCTGTGTACTATGATGACTCCGATAAGTTGATGGGGATAATTATTGAAGTCTCGATGGGCCGCTTCTCTCCATCCAAAAATCTTGATAAAAGCATGTATTCCAATCTTCTAATAGATGTTCATTTTCAAAGACGTTTACTGCATAACACCCAATCAAATTATTCATTGAACTCTTCAATAAACAAATAAAACAAAAAAACCGGCCAAGTGCGAGTCGGACTCGCGCACTGAGGGTTCCGTACCACCACATAAACATAATTGTATTAGTTGAAATTTCAGTAAGTTAATGTGCTAGATTTTTTGAGTCCGACACGCGCTTGACCAAGTTTTATTATTTGTTGTTATTTTATAGCCTATGCACTATAAACATACCAATTTTCAAGTTTGTAAGTGTTCCCGTTTTTAAATAGAACTAAAACAAAAATCGCCTCAGCGACCATCCAACTTGACCCCTCTCTTATATGAATGTTCTTGAAACGGGAGCTCACCACAATTGGTTACCATTAGATGTGAGAAAAATTGTAATATTTAATGATTTCAGACTTTTCCCATATTTGTACTGTGAGACCTAGCTTCTTGCCAAATTTCATAATTTTAGGTCAACGGGAAGTACCCTGTAGGTTTTGCATTTTTGAATAGATGTATGGAGATGAGGACATAAAATGCCATATCTTTTGATTGCGTCGTTGTAAAAAATTGAAATTTTCAGATCTTGTGTGGTTCATGGATCCTAATATATGGTATTAGTTTCAACCTGATACCTTTACCCGTTCGTGAGATAAAGGGTCTTGACAGACAGACAGACAGACAGACAGACAGACAGACGGACAACAAAGTGATCCTATAAGGGTTCCGTTTTTTTCTTTTGAGGTACGGAACCCTAAAAATTGAAATAGAAACACGACCGCCATCTTCAAATGTTGAAAAACGAACACACTGTTCTTCTTCAGGGGCTAATATATACACTTGTCATCAAAAAATCGAACTTTTGATTTTCCCGCCATACCTTTTCATACAATTTTATTATGAGGTCAAAGTAAGCGTCAATGTTTTTTTTTTTCAAGATTCTAAACAAGGGATTAATTAGTGAGACCGTTAGATAAGGTCACTGGCAACAGTTTTATCCCAGATCACACTTTTCTACGATAGTCAGGATACAAGGTACCACACTTAGAAAAAAAGTGCGATATTCAGGCTGATTTCCATTACATTTTTCGAAATCAAATTTTTAAAATGATGTGCGGTTTTTCCTGAACACTTAAGAGGTGTGTAATCTTTAAATAAATTTTTGTATGGAATCTTATATAACGATTTTACTATTCAGTTACGTGTTTTTATTCGTTTTAATAAAAAAAAAATGAAGAAAGAAAAAAAGTTCGATTGTTTGATGCCGAGTTTAGCTATTCTTTACATGTAGATTCTAATCATTCACATTTCTAATAAGTGCAAGTTGTAATATTTTCTGTTAAATAAATATTGCTTGCAGTATCTGCTCTTGTTTGAAATTCACCCTAACTCAATGTTCTGAGGTCAACCTCGTGACGTCAGCGCTGTGATAGCTCTGCAGGCTACAAGATGGGGCAACTTCTGAATAGTGTAGCATGGATCGCGTTCGTTACTTCATTGCTTTGATTTCACTTTACTATAGCCCGTCGGCAAACCCCGGACACTACCCCGGATAATATTTTTACTTTATTCTGTGCCCTTGGTGTGGTTCGTAGCATTGTATTCTATGGTTCGTAGTGTGCCTGCCTTCCGCGGATTTGATCACCGCTCATGGCAAACATTTGTGTTGGTTCTTTTGTCTGTGTGTTATTTATCTATTCATGTATGTATTTATGTCTCTAGTACCCATAGTACAGGCTTTGCCTGGTTTGGGATCGGATGACTTTAGGTATGTGAATTGACCTCCAATATTTACTTTCACTTTAAGGCCGGTATTTCACTGGGACACTGGTAGAGCGACTGGTAGCGCGACTGGTTGCGCCACTGGCGTCCGTAACTAGACACCAGTAAAGACACACCCTGCGGCCACAGTATTAAGGGCTATATTTCACTGGGAGTGGTAGCACCAACCAATTTGGCGGCGCAGCCAGTCCAGCTGCTGGTCGCGTTACCACTCCCAGTGAAATATAGCCCTTAATACATGGCGTCCCAGTGAAATACCGGCCTAAGTGCTTGAACACGTTGAACACGAAGCGCGGGGGCGGCAGTGGGCGCAATATTCTAGGCAAACTCGTGTTCACGTTTTTGCGAGTATGATGTGACGCGTGCAAAAAGTGCGAACTGCCGGATCAGCCCCTAGATAAAATTATAACTAAGGACAAATGTAACTTTTTGACTTATAATGTACTAGCTGTTGCCCGCGACTCCGTCCGCGTGGGGTTCAGAAAAAGTAGCTAATGACTTTTCCCATGGTTCAAACTATCTTCGTACCAAGTTTATATCACAATCGGATTAGTCATAAAAGCTTAACAGACATACAGACAGACCGTGAAGTTCTCGCCTTTATATTATTAGGTATACAGAGTACAGATAGTACGGATTTTTTGTAAATTAAACACGTCTTGTTTACGTGTGGACTGTTAGGTCGCCCACTATCCTCGTAAGTGTAAAATTATAGTCGAATTCCACGCGAACGAACTATGATACGGGTTTCGTTATATCTTATACAAAACAAAGCCTAACTAAATCTGAGGCTCAGTCACTTTAGCTTCTGTGGCAACTGAAAAAAGAGCGGTACAAAGTCCAACGTGGCTTCACATGTTTTTAACTGTACATGTACCTGCATACAAAACTGTTGGACTACACTTCTGTTCAATCGTTGTAACTTATTTCTCCCCTTAAAAGACAATTCCTAAAAAACAATGATTCACATCTCTCTTAATTTATTGAAGTATTTTGTTTATAAGTACCTACTTCCTAAGTTTTCAAAACTTTAGAGCATTCATAATTTTTTTTAAATTTGTTGCACTGCCATGCCAGGAATTTTTTTATTATTATTTTTATAATAAAACTAAATCTAGATTTTACTAATCTTAAGCTGTACCCACAACTTTTACACAAACAACTGGACCGGATCAAACGGAATTTTCAACAATGTATTTGGCTTTCTTTCGTACAAATATAAGTTTTGTTTGATTTCAGGTCGGTTTCACAGCTTAAAACTTTGAACTCGCCCATTTTTAGGGTTCCGATACCAAAATGGTAAAAAAAAGGAACCCTTATGGTGCCGCTCTGTCTGTCTGTCTGTCTGTCTGTCCGTCTGTCTGTCACACCTCTATATCTCAGCAACCACTTACGCTATCGAGCTGAAATTTGGAATAGTTTTAGAATATAGTTGCCCAACTTAATTGCACATGAATTTTTTTTGAAAAAAGTATGATTATTAATGTAAAGGGGGCCAAAATAGGGGGGGCCAAATTTCAAATTGTCGCTACTAGGTCGAGTGGGGTATCATATGAAAGGGCTTTACTTGTACATTTTAAAATATATTTTTGTATTTTTTTAAGTTTCTTAGTTTTCAAGTTATGATGAAAAATGTCAAAAAAAATACCATTCCCCCCCCCCTTATCTCCGAAGTTTGAGTAAGGGAAAATCTGAATTAATTACAGTTGACAGAGGTTTATGTAAACTTTACAGCAAAAATAAAACGATCTTTCTAAGTTGCACAGTTTTTCAGAAATCTGCAAAAAACCTTTACAAACAAATTTAGTTTTGCGGTCCTGAAAATGGACTTTATTGCTTCCAAAAATACTATAGGTATATCGGAACCCTCGGCGCGCGAGTCCGACTCGCACTTGACCGGTTTTTTTTTGTTTGAGTGAACCGATTGCAATAAAAAAAGTTCAAATATTGCACAAAAGCCACCCGTTTAAGTCGTTCAAGTACTTTGTGACATATTGGTGTGACCACTTAAAATTTCGCGCACCTTCTGTGTCAATGAACCGTTTGCAATGGAATAAAGCTTATATGTTGCACAGAAAGAAGCCTGACGCATAATTGAAAACCTCGTTTGAACCAGTTCAGTATGTGAGTTCTTGGTTCTGCAGCTTGAAACTTTGCGTAGAAGGTACCTATACAAGTAAAAAACGACAGGTCTGCATTGCATCCTCTTGGCAGTTTCGCCAGTCCGACCAAATTTGTGGTCCAATCACATCCGACCACATTTGTGGTCCGACTAGCGAAACTGCCAAGAGGATGCAAGGCAGACCTGTTGTTTTTTACTTGTATAGGTACCTTCTATTTCTACGAATAGATTTCATTCGTGTAATCTGTCATTTAACCACTTTTCTCTCCAACTGTACAAAACCTGCCAGGTTTCGGATTGGCAGACCAACGTTTTGTGGACCTATTAGGCCACTACTATCGCTACAAAGTTGCGAATTTCGTGTACTAGATGACGTAGGATAACATGCAGTGCCCTTACGGTCTACACGTCATGGATATTCCAGTTGGAATCGGTACAGTAGTTTGTTAGCTATTGGCGCCGTCTATTGAAACTTCGGGCATTTCCTGTCTGAGTGAACAGTTTTCAATGAAAGTAAGCTAATACATTGCAAAGAATCAAGCTAAACACGTTATTGAAAACCCCGTTTAAATCCGTTTAGTAGTGTGTGAGTTATTGGTGTGTGTGTAAATTTATCAAAAGTACAGACACGCGGTTTCTACTCTTTTATTATATGTATAGACTAGCTGTTGCCCGCGACTCCGTCCGCGTGGGGTTCAGAAAAAGTAGCTAATGACTTTTCCCATGGTTCAAACTATCTTCGTACCAAGTTTTTATCACAATCGGTTTATCGGATTAGTTATAAAAGCGTAACAGACAGACAGTGCAATTCTCGCCTTTATATTGTTAGGTATACAGAGTACCGATAATATGGATTTTTGTAAATGAAACACCTCTTGTTTTTGTGTGGAATGTTAGGTCGCCCACTATCCTCGTAAGTGTAAAATCTAACTATGATACGGGTTTCGTTATTTCTTATTTAGGCTCCTGTCTTCTACACACTAATAGTTCCAAGTGTAAGGCTTAGTTTATATGTATTGTTAAAGTTTGTAGAAGAAAAAATAAATACATTTTATCATTATCATTTTTATCATTATACAAAACAAAGCCTAACTAAATCTGAGGCTCAGTCACTTTAGCTTCTGTGGCTACTGAAAAAAGAGCGGTACAAAGTCCAACGTGTCTACCTTTACATGCTTTTAACTCTACATGTACCTACATACAAAACTGTCGGACTTCACTTCCGTACAATCTTTGTAACTTATCTCTCCCCTTAAAAGACAAATCCTAAAAAACAATGATTCACTTCTCTCTTTATTTTTTGAAGTATTTCGTTTATAAGTATTCTACTTCCTAAGTATTCAACTTTCAACTTTCAAATTTTTTAACTTTAGAACTTTCAAAATTTTTTTTACATTTGTTGCACCGCCATGCCGAAATAGGAATTTTTTTATAATTATTTTTACAATAAAACTAAATCTAGATTTTAACAATCTTTAGCTGTACCCACGACTTTTGCACAAACAACTGGACCGGATGAAACGGAATTTTCAACAACGCTTTTTTCCTTCCAGAATTTATAAGCTTTGTTTGATTTCAGCTTGGTTTCACAGCTTGAAACTTTGAACTCGCCTATTGTATGTTTGAATGAACCGATGGCAATAAAAAAAAAGTATATATAAAAGTAAAGTAAATATTACACGAAGGCAACCCAAATACGTTATTGAAAACCCCGTTTAAGTCGTTCAAGTAGTGTGTGAGTTATTGGTGCCGCCGCTTGAAACTTGGTGTATTTTATGTCTGAGTGAACCATTTGCAATGAAACTAAGCATACATGTTCCATGGAGCAAGCTAAATACGTTACTGAAAACCTCGTTTTAATCGGTTCAGTTATTTGTGAGATATTGGCGCCTCCGCTGGAAATTTCGCGCACCTGTCTGAGTGAGCCGTTTTCAATGAAAGTAAGCTAATATGTTGCAAAGAAGTAAGCTTGACAGTTTATTGAAAACCCCGTTTGAGTCCGTTCAATAGTTTGTGAGTTATTTGCGCCGCCGCATGAAACTTAGCGTACCTTCTGTCTGAGTGAACCGTTTGCAATGAAACTAAACTTTTATGTTGCACAAAAGTAAGCCAAACTCGTAATTGAAAACTCAGTTTGAATCGGTTTGTGAGTTATTATCGTACAGGCAATTTGATACTTTACATTAGTGTATATAGCTTCTGATTGAGTGAACCGATTTGAATGAAACATAGCCTATATGTTGCTCAGAGCTAAGCTGAATCTATTTGCGAAAACCTCGAGAAAATCCGTTCAGTAGTTTCGGAGTTTATCGAAAACATACAGACAGACAGACAGACAGACAAAAAGTTCAGAAAACATATTTTTCAGTTCTATTAGTCGTTTCTTATCACCTACACTAATTTTTTTATAAATTTATCAAAAGTACAGACACGCGGTTTCTACTCTTTTATTATATGTATAGATGAAGTAAACGTCAATTTTCTCGCGCAAGTGAATGAAATGCGTTTGTCTAGGGGCTCGTGCTACCGCTGCTGGTTGATCTTATTTGAGGCCGCGCGTCAATCGCGTGGTCCGCCGCTAGTTCGACGTTAATATACTCAAACAACTTCACACGTTTCATATTTTATCACTAAACGTCTCGTGTGTGTTACACATAATTATGTACTTTAACACACACACACACACAATTATGTAGGTACTTTAATTATGTACGTCTATATAGGGTGACTTTTAATTAGTTCTTGATAGCAAAAGATATGCATGTACTCATGATACTAAACAACTTTACCCAAGGAACATAGGTCGAAATACGACAAACCAAATTTGATATCCCATACAAAATGCGCTATCAGCTGATGCAGTTTCTATGGGAGGTCGAAACTTGATTTTCGTATTTCGACCTATGGACCTTGGGGAAAGTTGTTCAGTATCATGAGTACATTCATATCTTTTTCTATCAAGAACTAATTAAAAGTCACCCTATATAAAACGTGAGTTTATCCGTTGAAGTACATAATTAATTACGTTTCACCCCCTTCTTCCACCTGCGTTTTGAACGTGGCTACGTGCAAATCATGCTATGTGCTTTATATTGGAAAATTCCAATTCCACTTTTCCTAACTTGTCAAATGGAGCAATCTCATTGGTTTGAATTTTCCAGCACGGCTCTGGTGGAAAACCACCCTTAACTTGAACAAGCATTTAAAGCCTCAGCTGAATGGTAGGTAGGTACTATTACAACTTTATTAGTTGTCCAAAGAGTTAACACGTAGGTTTGATTGTCACATGACGTAAGAAAAACGTCGGTGTGGTGCCGGCAAAGAATAGTGCCAACCACAGAACAATGATAGGGCCACTTCACCTCTGTGGTGCCAACCAATCTCTACCCGTCGGTGTCGTAAGAGTCTACTAAGGGCTCATAAACCAGAGGAAGGGCAGCAGCATCTTTATGTTATCTTACCATCTTACATACTGCGGTCACCAACAACAGTCGGTAAATCCCTCCATATTACCCTGTGTTTTTGTTGGAGTTATGGAGGGCGCTCCCTGTCCTGCTGTGGACGTTTAATGGGTTGTAATGAAGAAAAATGTGTCCTAGTAGGTTTTCTTAATTGTCACGCCTGCTATGGTAAGTGTGCAAAGTATAGTGTAAATGAGATAAAAAAGAAATCGCTAATAATGTACCTACTGGATACAATATATTTCTTTGAATTTACCTTATCTGGAAGTCAACCTGCAAACCAGCCTGCGGAAGCGCTGTACCTATGTTCATCATTTTTCGGCCATGGCGACTGCAGTCGACTCCTTAAAAAGGGTTACGGCGCTGATGTGCCCTTATGTGGCTTATGTAGCCTATCTTTGCAGTGAACTCATGCATTATGTACATGGTGTATTTTTATGTAAGATTATTATAAGTAGCCACCAACCCGCGTCGCATTATCCACCCTACGCCCATTTCAACACCTAAAGGTTGCCTGGAAGAGATTGCTACTTTAGCAATAAGGCCGCCTTTTGTACTACTCTGTTCTTTTTCTGTGTGTTTCTGTAACTATTTCTTGTATTTCTTGGTGTGCAATAAAGTATATTTGTATTGTATTGTAACTCTCTTCCACAATGAGGGCGAGTGAGAACACTGTTTAAATAATTGTATGATACGGTTGCTGGTGGTCGGACCTTCAGTTCATCGCGCTTAGTGTCTAGTTCTAATAAGCGAAGCGTCTCAAAATCGTCGGTCTTAGTTTTAACTAAGTATCTCTTGTATGTACTCGTATGTTACTGGCTGGTGAGATGAACCTGGTGGCTGAGGACAGTTTAATTCAAATTCAGAATGCGCGCCAAACCGATATTGGGTCGGGGTCGGTGACACGAACTTTATTGTATTTTCAAGCTGTGTTTCCCGCCAACACCACAGCCGCTACTCTTTCAAAGAGCTTTCAAACAAGATTTACATGTAAATGCAAATTGCATCATATTGACAACTTTTATTACAAAAAAAAACTCTTATTGTTTTGAATTTTCCGTTCTAAAACCCTCTTACTCGAATCTAGGATTTTTCTGCAAACTAAAGGTCGACACACATAACAAAAGAACAACTCAGAGTCAATTCAAGCATGAAAGCACAAAAGGTAGCAGTTCTGCAATAAAAGCAAACAAGATAAAACAAATATAAAACTGGAGTAGAGAGGCAAAGGCAAAGGCGAGTAGAGCCTCATAGTAATGCTTCCTATCCTAATGCATTTTAACGAAACTGCTTCTAGTGGGATACAAAAGAAGACTGTTTTATTTTTCTGATAATTGTTTTCACTGTTGGTGAGAGCTTGAGTGTAAAACACGTTATTTGTGGCCGGTAGTACTTTTTTGTATTTTCACGTGGTTCCTGTTTTGAAGCAAGTTTTTAATGGATTTTATTCAGTGACACCTCTCCTCCTCTTTACGAAAGTAGGTAATCAGTAAGTACAAAGTAGGTAAGTACCATATTTAGATCCATCGAGACTGAAAGGAAATAATTCGTTTAATGTCTCTGTAATAATATTTATTATTATTGGTTTACCAAATAACTAGTAGAGAAAAACATGTCAATAGTTATTTTTAAGCAATATTTGCAATTTAAAACATACCTTGTAAAGTAAAAAAATTCTTCAAGGGCGTCCCCACAAGACATGGTTCCTAAAAGACTGGCAGCGTTGCCTCTTTGTATGGTAAGACTCAGCCTTTGAGCAAAAAAGCTGCCAGCCCTCCGATCACCAGAGGTCTCATTGAGATCCTAAATGAAATTTTTGGTAGATGAACCTCAAGTTCCCATTGTCTTGAACCCTAATGGTGAGAACATGTAAGAATCCGATAACTGGCAATATTTAAGGGCCTTAAAATTTTCGGCGTTACTGGCCGATGCACGGGCTTGTTCAGAGGTGACACGATTGTGAGATGGGGCCAATATGTCGAGGCAGATTACGTTCCACACCAAGCATCTACCCTGTAGCCAAGATGCGACCTGCGTTTTTTGGCACGGGCGACCGACGTTAGATCCCAGGTATATTTTAATCTGCATCTGTACTTGCGTTTTTTTGAACAATATTTACATCATGCAATGTCGAAAATTAACTAAATGTGTTGGTACTGTCGGCGCAATAAGCCGAGCGAACGGATGGCTCAAGCCTCTCCCGAGTCCCTCCCACCGCAAGACATCGCAACTCGAATCAGTCATTATTATTCCACGACAGAGGCTCCTCACCTGCGCCCACCTACAAATAACCACGTAAACCTGACAAATCGCATCACATTCATATTGGTCACGAGTTCAACGCCAAAAAATAAATGTGGCTGCGAAAAACTTGAGGCTTTGCGGGGATTGGAGCGACCTCTATCCGCACGTTTGCGGAAACATTACCGTTTTTGCTGCGAGTTTCTACTTGGGGAGGATTAATTTTTTGTTGCCGCTTTCACTCGATGTGGGCAAATGTTTGTTACTTTCATTGTTTCTGCATTTGAGCAAAAAGATACATGGTTTTATAACTTTTTTAGCAAATTAAAAACGAGCATACTAACCAATGAATTGCTTTAAACTTTATAGTTTAGCTGGGAATAAGAATTAAGAATAATTTCATGTTACTTTCATTTCATGTGTCACTAGTATTATATGATATGTGCTGTTACCCACGACTTGTACGTATAATACTTATCTAGTCCCTGCCCACGACTTCTTTCACCCGTCTTTATTCCGTGGAAATTAGATGTTTTCTAAGATGTTTTCTAATTTCTAAGAATGACTGATGGTTTTAATTGTTTGTTGGTTTCCTTTTTCACATTGAGATTAGAACATTCAAACTTAAACTTCTTTATAATATTATAGTCTAAGCATAGATAATGGAACTTTCTTCTTTTACACAATGAGTGATTTCTTGGATATGCATATAAGTTTTAAGACCCTATTGAGAAGAGGCGAATTCGCGGCGATTTTTGCACGATTCCTCAAACAATGCCGCTTTACTTAGACGTGCAAGAGACGAAATGTTACGATTACATGCCAAAAATATCAAAAAGTTTTCCTGAATTTTGGCCTAAGTTCTTTTTTCTCAATTAAGTAAGCATACAAACTTCTATGCTAAAGCGTAGGTAATACTTTTATTTAGTTGGGGAATTGCACGTTCAAATGGATAGATTTCAATTGAATCAACCACACGCTGGATTAGAACAGTCAACAGAGTCAATTCAGGCGTTAACTATAAACGTACGTTGATTTTGTTCGTTGGTACTGGTCGGTTGTGATAAAGCAAGTGACTATTGTATCTACCTTATTCTGCCTCATTTAAGAACTTTTTTCAAAAGTTGAGTGCAGGTATTATTTGAAGGTGATTTTTTCTTTTCTAAAGAATTTTTGATATTATCCTTCTTCGTGTCTAAACATACTGCGGTCACAAACAAACGCAGTTCATGGTGCCAGCCGCAACGCCAAAAAGCGACTATGGTAATGGTAGCCGACGCAGAAAGTTCTGCTATCGAAAAATCTGACAAGTATGACACCGGCGGAAATTCCGAAGGTTCAGGAAGCAAGGGAGGTATGTCAAGATCGTAGCAGGTGGAGAACTGTGGTCTCTGCCTACCCCAACGGGAACAAGGCGTGATGTTATGTATGTATGTATGTATGTATGTGTCATGTTAACCAAAATGCATTGCGAGCGTAATGAGCGGACCTCTTCGTGACGGTCCGCTGGTGTGCTGCTACACATAATGGGATATTACAATGAATATATCAAGAGCAATGCCGCATCTAGAAACGCATATGCCTACTGTACCACAGAGCAGAATTATTTTCCTACAAAATATTTTTGCCGGCGAATTAAGCCGTTCATGGTTAGTAATTGCCCGGTGCTACATTATAAACGCCCTGTATCCGTGTGTTAGCGTGTAACAACATAAACCGGCCGCGATGAATAAGTAAACTCTGCTTAAGCGCTGTAAGTTATTAATGGCAGCCATCACACGGCGGCTTAACACTTTAAGTACGGTCGGATCTCGGTGTTACGCCCTTACATTATGTACCTTACTGCTGAAGACAAACGACACTAATTTTGAACTAAACGAGGGCTTCACTTGAGGAGGTGAGTAGGCGAATGAGGTAATTTAGACAGGTGAGTATATATTGTATAAGATCGTTAATGACTAAATTAATTCACTTCCCTAATTCAACAATTTGCGACAAGTACGTACAGGTAGGATAAAGCTTTGAGAAATAGTTATCAATGAATAGTTCTAGACAATCAGAACAGAATATAGACGTTCATAAACTTATATTTTTCTAAGACTTGACCGTCCGATACTTGACGCAGGCACACCTGTTTTATTTAGCTCCGTAAAATTCGCTCCAAAAACCGTGCAAAATTTACAATTCTTATCTAGATTTATATAGATTTTTGTAGAAGAAAGTGTCAGCTACATTAAAGTGAAAGTTGCATCAATATACATCAACGGATTCTGAAGATTTAAGCAAAAACAGCTGTGAGTTTTTAAATCATCCATCAGTTAATCACTACCTACGATAACACGTACCGAGAGCTCTGCAGTACTGTGAGTCATCGAGTCGCCGGGTCACCGGCTGCACACGCTAGTTGACTACTATTTGTTACTCTCTGCGGTGTGATATTTTTCTGTGAATACGGGCTAAGACGATCCAAAATGTCTATGATATGTAACGCCTGTACAAATATGATCAAAACCCCGTATTTTATGGAATGCATTGAATGTAGGAAGCGGTACGATCTGCAGTGTTTACAAATAACAAAGGAAGCGTTTGATGCCCAAAAAAGCGATTTTGAGGAAAGCTGGCTGTGTCCAATTTGTGTAAGCAAGCAACCGAAAAGTGGTAACACTAGCACTCCGCTCCGTAATCAGTCTGGTATCCTAACTCCTTCTCGAGAAAATGTCAACACAGTGCGCGGCTCACGAGTACCTACCACAACTACTACTGAGGATCAGGAATCCAAGACCCATGGCTACGCTCAAATACTTCAAGAACTTCGTGATTTGAGAGGTGAGATTCAAGACATGAAGTCACAACGATTAGACATTATACAGTTCGCTCAAGACCTAAAAGATCTTAAATCTCAATTTGCCTCTTTTTCGTCTACGATTGTTGATTTACAGAACGCTAAAGAGGAACTGAAAGCTAAAAACACGGAGATTATTCAGCTCAAAGAGACTATAATTCTCTTACAGAAATCTTCCGAGATGCTACAACAAAACGCCATAAAAAATGAGGTCGAAATATGGGGTATACCTGAGCTCAGCAATGAAAATCTCACACATGTATCACTTACAGTATCCCAGAAGTTAAACGTAGAATTACTTGAAAACGATATCGATGAGGTCGCAAGAGTAGGTCCTAGAGTGAAAAATGATTCTCAAATCCCAAAAGCCCGACCTATTGTTCTTAGACTACTTCGTAAAGGAAAGAAGGATGAGCTGTTGCGTGCTGCTAAGACAAGGAAAAATATGACATCCGATGGAATAGTAAATGCTACACCGTCGAAAGTCTACATAAATGATCGACTGACAAGAGAATGCAGACAGTTGTTTCGTGAGGCCAGAGCACGAGCACTACTCCACGGTTTTCGTTTTTGTTGGATTCGTAATGGATCTATATTTGTTCGGAAGGCTGAAAGCGGGGAGTCTGGTCGTTGTCCTGCAATCCTTATACAATCTTATGATGACCTGGATAAGCATGTGGGTGTCAATCCATAGGTCACCAGTGGTCCCGCTTAGCCGTAAATGTACTCAAATTGTAATTATTGTACCTATTCACTCCAATTATTCGTCTCACTTCACACAACTTTCACTCACACACTTTATACATCAAAGGTGGCATTTTAAAAAACACAAAATGAATAAATTTGTAAATCTTTTCAAACTTAATTTAAATGGCAACACACGATCTTATTGAAGTAATTGACATGGAAGAGAATATAAAATGCCACCTTGTAGATAAAGCTGAAGCCTGTTATGATATTTTAAATAAGTACAATTTTAAAATATTAAGTTACAATATTAGAAGTCTTCGCTGTAATTTCGATAGTTTTATGGTAGCACTTAAACGATTAAAACTTGACTTTGACATGGTAATTCTGACCGAGTGTTGGCTGGACAGCAATCCAATTATCTGTCAGATTCCCGGATATTCTTCGAGTTATACCTCTACACTCATTAACAAAGCGGGAGGAGTGGTCGTGTATGTTAGGGACAAGTGGTCTGTGCGTATACTTGAACCCGCTTTTGAAGAGGCAAATTGTTTAGTTGTCCAAATTCCTGAAGTAATTACGGTGATTAGCGTGTATAGATCCCCTTCTTTCCGAAATTTAGACGCTTTCTTAAACTCTCTGCACAATGTTATTAACACTCTTAAACAAAACTCCTGCGTAGTCCTGGCCGGCGACATAAATATAGATATTCTTAGTTCCAACGACGATGTGGTCACAGATTTGACACAAAATGCATCCAAATATCTCTGTTTACTAGCGGAGCTAGGTTTAGCTTCTGCTGTAGACAAACCTACACGGGGCAAATCTTGTCTGGACCATATATTCTGCAGAGGAAAGATGGAAGTTGAAACAGTTGTGTGCCTCTCGGCGGTTACTGATCACGACATGGTTATTGCTGGCTTTACCATTGACTCAAAAGTACGCTTAAAACCTCCGAGGCGCAAGTTGCGTCTAAATCTAGAGTCCATTGAAGCAGACCTTTTTAACGTAGACTGGTCAATTTTGTCAAATTTACAAAACATCTCAGATCAAGCAAATAAATTTGTGTCCATTATTAACAACATCGTTCAATCACATTCCATAACCATCTATGTTAGCCGTAATAAGGTTATCTTTAAACCCTGGATGAATATGGGTCTTCTGCGATGCTCGTATGTACGTGATAACCTGCACTTAGAATCAAGAAAGTCTCCTACAGACCACTTCAAACGGTTTGTCTATACTAGGTATAGAAATTTTTATATCAGCCTTTTGCGTAAACTTAAAAATAAATATGAGTCTGGTTTGCTTCAAATGCACCGTAACAATCCTAAGAAACTTTGGCAAACAATAAATACAGTTACAGATAGAATGAAACCAGCATTTGGGAGTCACACCGAATTGCTAAAATTAAAGCACTCTCCACAAGAATCTGCTGACTTCTGCAATACATTTTTTGCAACGGTTGGATATGATCTAGCTAGAAAAACTCTTGATGAACTAAATTTAACCGAAGATCTTCTAGCAGCAAACGTCCGGACAGTCTCTTCCCCCGCGGGATCATTCTTTATGGAACCAACGGATGTGGGTGAGGTCGAGTCATTGATCCTAAACCTAAAACAGGATAGTTCTCCAGGGATTGATGGAATCTCAAATCGTCTCTTAAAGTCTATAAAAAACTATATCGTGGAACCCCTTACCGCCATTATCAACATGAGTTTTTCAACTGGCATTATGCCCGAGGCATGGAAGATTGCATCGATCACCCCTATACATAAAGGAGGAGAGACAGATAAACCTACAAACTTCCGTCCCATATCTTTGCTTCCTGCATTTTCAAAGATAATAGAGAAATTAGTAAACAAACGGCTAGTAAAATTCTTAGAACAACAAGATATATTAGTTTGCAATCAATTCGGGTTTCGAAGAGGGAGATCTGCAGAAGATGCTATAAATTTATTGACGGAAAAGGTGTCTAACTATCTGGATTGTGGTCGATGCTGTGTCGGTGTATTTTTGGATCTTGCAAAAGCATTCGACACAGTATCGATTCCGATATTGATAGGCAAATTGGACCGGATTGGAATAAGGGGAATAGCTTTGGATTGGTTCGTCAGTTACCTGAAAGGAAGGAGACAATGTACTAAAATTGATACTGTAACCAGTGAATTTGCTGAACTGTCTTATGGCGTTCCTCAGGGTAGCGTACTCGGTCCAACTCTCTTCTTAATATACCTAAACGAACTTGCACTGTTACCACTGAGGAATGCCGATATAATATGTTATGCCGATGATACTGCAGTCATTTTTAAGGAAAACACCTGGACAAACTGTCTCACGACAACCAAACAGGGCATGTCGAAAATCGCTGAATGGCTCAGACAAAATCTCCTATCACTGAACAGCAGTAAAACAAAGTTTCTATGTTTTCATAAAACTGCTGCTTCGGCCCCCGGAATAAATACTTCTCAGATTGTCGTGCATTCTTGTCTGAAGAGAAGTGATGATTGCGCATGTATCGAAATTACAAGATCACGCTCCATTAGATACCTTGGCGTAATTATTGACGATAAACTCTCCTTCAGAGAACACATTCAATCTCTATCTGCTAGAATTCGACGCCTGATACACGTATTTAGAGCACTTAGAGATGTGGCTGACTGGAATCTCTTAAAATCTGTTTACATCTCCTTGGGTCAATCAATTATAACTTATGGCATCCAGGCGTGGGGCGGTGCAACCGCTTCAAACCTTATTCTGGCAGAGAGGGCACAGCGAGCTCTTTTAAAGGTGATGATGCGTAAGCCTTATAGATATCCGACATCCCAATTATATGAAGATGCCCAGCTGCTTAGCATCAGACGCTTATATATTTTAAAAGCAACGCTTATCACTCATAAGGAAATATTGTGCTCTCCGAATTATGCAAATATGCTAAACCAGAGAACTTACAAGGCACCTTTTAGGACCACAAATACTGCTTTCGGTAGACGTTTTTCGCCATTTGCATTTCCTTACATATATAATAAGGTTGTTAGGACGATAGAAATAAAAAAACTCTCCTTGCGTGAAGCTAAGCACAAAGTAACCAATGAGATTCTGAAGTGGACCTACGACGATACTGAGTCTATTCTCAAAGCACAAAGATAAATTATAACTAGCTTCAGTTCACTGATGGGTATATTGCACTTACACATACACACACACACGCACGCACTCACACACACACATTTACGAATAATCTCGCTCACTCTGCATGTAAATTAGATTTATTTTTAATGTTTTATTCTTCGCTAATATAATTATTAATTCTATTCATAATTTAAGCTCTAATCTTACGCTACTATGCCACATGTACAAGTTAGAATAATTGCTACCTACTATTAAGAATCAGTTTGTGTCCTGCTGTGAATGATATAATGTAGCGATAATCACGATACAGGCTTTGCCTAGTGTGGTTATCGCAGTTAAGCAAAATGTGAATTTTACTGAATAAAAAATTATTTATTTATTATTATTTATTTACTTTTTGAAAAGACTGTAGCAGCTTTAAAGAAGAATTCCAAATGATTGTGGAAAGCTAAGATCTCACATGAAAATTGTAGCAATGAACAAATATACTGTGTAAACGTTGGTGCAAATACTGGATAACGGGTCTGAGTCGCAGTTATTTTCTAAAAGTTGTAAAGTGCATAATAATTATGTATGAACTTGAACAATTGCTGCGTTATAGACACCTGCGGAAATTCCGACTCAGAAAGTTCCGTATCTCTTCAGTATCTCTCAAAAGAAAGTATTGCTAGCGTAATGAGCGGAACTCTCCGCGTCGGAAATATCCACAGGTGCATCGCTACACTTAGACAATATTTTAAGAAATGTGCTCGTGTTGGGTCATTAAAACATTAAGTATTTTTGTTATTTCATCCGAAAACCAGACTAAAAACTAGTATACACGTTAAATCCACAAGATCAGGTGGCCAACTCCATTAAAACCATTGGTTAAACGGAATTAGGTTAGGCGATGATGATGATAGCACGATGACCACGTGAAGGAAAGACAGCCAAACAATTTATTTTCGTATTTATCGTATCATGCGGGTTGTAAAGGTGACCCATGTAACCCCGGTATAAGAATTATTGAACCGACAAACTGATGCTGTTATTTTCGTATTAATATGATATTACCGTGCCCTTTTTGTATAAATATGTGACATTATATATGTCAATCAAAACATCGTTTATGATTTTCGTGAGTCACATCAAGGAAACGCATTAAGTACTAAGATTTCTCATAAAAAGGCTTGAGTCGTCTATAAGATATTCAAGCGAGTTAATGTAGCGTATAAAGTGAACGGCGGATTAAATCCAGTCCGCGGTGCAGTTCTAGCATAATCGGACATATTTGCAATGCAGATGGCCGCTGGGGCTGAGATTACTTACTTCATGCCTCCTCCGCCGCGGTAACTGATTTCTTTCCACTCCCGCTTCGACTTTGAGCTGCGGAAATGGGCAACAGCCTGTAATGTGGCTGCTAGGGTTGGGGATCTTCAAATAAACGACTTATCCAAATCACAAAAACAATGATTATGTTACTTTTGCTTACTCTATAGAAATATAACGTGAATTGTATGAGGTATTGAATTCAATTCAATCGTTTATTCATATCGCAGGCGGGAAAAAACCGGGGCGGACTAAAATTATGTGTTTGGAGTTGGTTTTCCAACATCAAAATATATTTTATAGTTTTTGTTTGTCCCCGCCTGCAATGCCTCAAGAAATTCTAGTTATATTTATGTTATAGTTGTATCTTTTTATAAATTGAACTTGTTTTTTCTCTTTTCAATTGTGCATTTTGTTTTTTGAAAGATTTGTTTTTTTTTATACCCTATGACACTTCCACAATGAATACAAATCTAACGACACCTCACATGTTGAAATCTATCTAGTTAAGGCTGCAGAGCGCGACAAAGAAATCGACATACACTCGAAAAACATAACCGTCCTGTTTTAGAGTAGTCGGGTAATAACACAATACAAAATTGGACCTACGATGTACATGGATTCTATCCAGACGGTGTCCCTGTAGCATTTGGCTACGAGCTCGTAGCAAGCCTACGCTCCATAGCCTACTATGTGCAATCTCTCGCAGGTAAAACGTACAGACAACGCATAAAACTTTAGTCCGAAAGAACTTGAGTTTTAATTGACTTTATTTCATGAAAATTATTTGGCAAATTTTTAATTAATCATGCCAACGCCAACAACCAACAACGCTTAGATTTGACACATAGGTGGCTATGTGATACATATTATATAGGTGAAAACACAAAGAGCTAGATTACCATTCAGAACTAATTCAGTACCGAAAAATCAGGGTCCACCAACATAAAGAAAAAGGTGAATCCGTCATTACTTCGTGAAGGGCAAAATGTTATCAAGGCTCAGTCCTAAGAACTCCGAGTCCGTAAGATGATATACTCGTACTACTGCTAATTCAATTAAGTGCCTTAGCTTAAGAGTTGAGTCGCGCATCGAGGGATCCGTAGTTATGAACGCGCAGTCACGCAGAAGTGTATTAAATGCGCGCGAGTCCGACACGCACTTGACCAATGTTTATTATTGGTTGTCATTTTATAGCTTATGCACTATAACCGTATAAATTTTTATGCTTGTAAGTGTTCCCGTTTTTACGATAGAGCTTAAACAAATATGTCATATTATTATGTTTTTAATAGGGAAGCCCTTAACTCTTAAATTAATTATTTTTTTATTATTTGTTGCTATTTCAACTGCCTACCTATTACCTGATAAGCCCTAATCTCTTAACTGTGTTATTACGGTTCATGAGATACAGCCCGCTGACAGACAGACATCGGAGGCATGTCAATAGGGTCCCCACTTTTTCACCCTTTGGGTACGGAATTCTAAAAATGATAAGATAACACAAGAAAGAACGTACCAAAAAAAATATGAAAAGTCGCACCTACCTTCTAAAAAATACAAAGAGTTAAAGCACTACGTGTACCTGTTACTTCTACTCCTACCTCCTCACTAGCATCGCATCACTAATCATGTACGTTTGAAGCTTACTTTCGACTTGTTCGTGAAGTTGTTTCAAAAGTATTGGCAAACCAAATTGAGTAATCCCGCATCTTGTGCGCCTGATTCTGATGAGATGCGGCTTCGTATGGATAATTAGTTCCAGGGAGATTCTTGCCAGTATAAATCATTTTTCCAATTGTTTTAGCCGACTGAATTAAGAGCCGAGCTGAACTTATTCTGTATGAAACCCAAAACATGATCCTAAATAAAACTAGGTTTGTCTGCTCGGACCCAGAAACAGGACTCACTAAGTGGGCCAACTAACCTTTTACCCATGGATTCATATTTTCCTTTTATCATTAAGAACATATTTGGGAGAAGTGTAATTAAGGAACCTAAATAGTGTGTATTCTATGTTAATTTGGTTACTAATAAACATTTTTCATTTTCATTTTTCAGTTGTATAAAAGCAACAAAGATCATAAGTGTGACCGCTGGAGGCCGCAAACACTCGCTTTCAAGAACGTTGGTGGTTGAATAAAAAAATTATAAATAATAAAAATTATTTATTTAGGCGTTTCACACAGGTTTTAAACTAAGTTTAAGCTATTAAGGTGTCAGGAAACACTACTCTTCCTAAAGTTGAAAACCATCTATGGTTTTTATAAGTCAACGCCAGCGCTCTCTAATGTATCAATCACGTTGTATCTCTTACCACCCACTTGACCATCTATACATTGATAAATAAACTATTCTCAAATTAGATATACCCTCTAAGTATAGAATTAAAATTCCCAACAACTGGTCTCTCTTTATCTCCAGTCGTAAGGGCTTTTCGTTCCACTAGATCAAGACGAGTAAGGACGAGATAGTGCGTCTATGTTTGCGCGTACAGTCTTCCTACAGACTGCTTCTCCTTCCTAACTTGTAAGTTATTTATGTTGAACAATTACTGTAATACACAAATCCGCTCAAGTACTGAAAGTTATCCGAATTAGTTGCAGGTAATATTCTCGACTTAAACTGGAAGGTACGGAGTTGAAAATTAATCAAAACAATTAGCGTTTTCTTGAAGTAGCTCGTTTCCTTGAGATGCTAAAGCTAAGGTCCTTTACATGCAACTTTAGCCTTTAGAATGTAAAAAAGATATTCCTATCATATCATTTTATTTGGTAAAAAAATAACGTTTTTGATTTTTAACATTAGCTTTCTTACCGACAGTTGCATAAACCGTCTTTAAAGTTGAAGCTAATTTAAGTCTATTGCTGACTCTTTCTTTTTTGTTGAGAAAGAAAGTGACAGCAATAGATTTAAAGCAGTTTTAACTTTATGGCGCTTTGTGCAACTGGCTGATAGTGTTTGGAAGTTAATGGTGTCAATCTTGGTGAGTTGCAGAAAGCTTCACTGAAGCTAATCATCCATTAAATATTTTTCTTTATAGGTCGATTATTACCATTAAAACATTGCTTTTACAGTGTGAAAGAATTCCTATTTTTTAAATTTAATGACTAATTGTATTAATAGAAAACAACACTATACGGCGTTCAGTAAGTAGTGAGACCCAGAAAATAAACTATTATTGACAAATCAATAATGCACTTTTCTTCGTAGATTCAACATCTCTTTAAACCCCCCCGTAATTTTCCAAACCTCTGTACCCTTCGAAAAAAAAGCTTTAATTTTAGTACTACCAAAGCTCTCCGTATGAGATCCATGATTTTGATTTTCTCCCTTGGTGTTGGGGAACAGAAAAAAGTTATCATGAGTAAAAACACTGTCCAGACAATAAGTGGGGATAGTCGTAAGCTTGTTCAAACTCGGCTTGAGGCATCAGTAACAACTTGACAATTGAGAAAAACTAAAGTTATACCATTGTATAACTTTAGTTTTTCTCAATTGTCAAGTTGTTAGCTGGATTGGTTGACTAGCTGTTGAACTTTACCTCATTATTTATATGTTTCTAAATATTATGGACTATGTTTTTGAAACCATGTTTTAAGTAAAATAAGCTATCAATACACATAAACATCGAAAGACTTTACAGCCAAAATGTTGTTGATTGTCACTGCTTATTGAACACCCCTCGTATTATTTAGACATATGGTAAGTAATAATCTAATTTTGTAATTGTTATAATTTGCATGCATACGTGAAGGCTAAAAACACTGTACTATCAAAACACTAAGATCTTCAAATACTGTTTTATTGCAAACAAAGATATTTAGTTGGTTTAGATGTCTGTAAATCATTTTTCGGAGTGCCCGATGTGCCCGTTTTTAAAGCCCGGGGCACAAATTTATCAGGCCCTCTAGCGGTGTTAATGACGTACTTAATGTTCCCTTTTTTTATTTTTCATGTATATCTCGAAAACTGCGACACATAGCAGAAAATGTCCTAGAAATAAATTAATCTAAATAAAATTCTCTACAAAATTTTCATTGCAATTTTTTCGCTAGACTCGAGAGATCTTGAGAGGGGAAAATGGGCAATCAAGAAATTTTTTTATGTACAAAAGAACAATTCTTAACTGATGCGTTAACGGCGAGCCGTAACCGCTTTAGCTATAAATGGTAAATTGTGCACAAAGGTAGATTGCATGTAAAAATTTCTGACTTAGATAGGATTTTTAAAAATTCATCTCCCAAGGGGGTGAATTAAGGAATGGAAATTTATATGAAAATCCTACAGTTTTAACATAAGGTGCTTAAATATTTGGGTTTAAGCTAATGAAAAGAAATAAAGACACACGTGTTTCAGCATTTGTTGCAAAAGCATCCCTCTAGGAGGTGAATTGAGGGATAAAAGTTTGTACCTTAAAATTTTTCTTGTTTGTTCATTTTCCCCTCTCAAGATCTCTTAAAGTATTGAACCTAGCGAAAAAATTGCAAAATGTTTTTTGTAGAAAATTTTATTTACATGCTATAAGATATTTTCTGCTATGTATCGGAGTTTTCGAGAAATAAAAAAGGGAACTTAACACAACCCTTAACACCGTTAGAGGGCCAAATAAATTTGTGTCCCGGGCTTTTTAGACTCGTCTAATCATGAACTATCTACAACCAAACGGGCACATTCGTCACTGGCTCCGAAATGTTTTGGGGTGTTTTCTTGCTAATTTCCCCCCACTAATTTGTATTTGCAAAAAAACTTAGTTGACAAACCCCATAGAAAAGTGCCTATCAATAGTTATTGAGCTAAACTACAGTAACATGACCCGCTCCTCCACTTGCTTTTGTTTTTGTATATGTCTCAGGCAAATTATATAATTACAGTATGCCTTGGCATTCTACGAAATGCCGAAAAATTATTAACTCGTCATTTTACATAATAGGTCAATCATATAAGAATTTATCGCGGAATTAATTCCCAGAGAGCTGGAAACCGTTTTATAACCTCAGGTTGGTCATAAATGCGTGTAATCCGAGTTCGCACGGTTCTAGGAGTTGAGCACAACTTTTGGGAGTCAAATAACCGCGAAATTTATTTAAATTTATTATATTATTTAAATTTATTCATTCATAATTTATTTTATGACTACTTTCTGGCAGCTGCACTTCACTAAACACCCCTTCTTACATCCTCAAATTTACGGGAAATGTGCAACTTAGAGGGACTTAGAAAAAAACCGATTTCAAATAGGTGCTACATTCTGGTTTTTAAATTTGATTCTCTACAACTTTCATTTGATGGATTTTTGAATAGGACTATCGGTTTGAAAGGTTTGGTCTTGGAAAGTCGCAAAATGTAAGTTGGCACCAAAATAGGAAATTTTCTCTTATTTCTAAATTTTGATTTCGGCTATACCACTTAACCAAATTTGAAGTTTTAGATATTCATTCGACGCAAAATTCAACCTTCTTGAATATTAGCACAGATACCATTTTCGTGCGACGTACCGTTTTCGAGCTACAAATAAAAACTCAAAACCAGAGCAAAAATTTCGCAGTTATTTGACTCCCAAAAGTTGTGCTCAGCTCTAAGAACCGTGCGAACTCGGATTACACGCATTTATGACCAACCTTAGGTTAAAAGCGGTTTCCAGCTCTCTGGGAATTAATTCCTCAAAACGCTTTTTTTGGATCTTATCTGATTACTCTATAATGCCGCATTTCACATTTCATTTCGTTTCTCACGGCTCGTGCGTTGTGGTCGAAAGATAACCTTCGGGGTCGGTTAGTTTGGGTTAACCGTGGCTAACGAACCTAAAATGCACCAGTGATGTAAACCCATTTACAATCTGCCGGCACCGTTTTACAATTTGCCGACCGTTTACAGTTTGGCCGCCGTTTGTAAACGACGAATTATACGATTTGCCTGCGACATAAAAACGTGTAACCGAAAGGTATGATAATACTAAAGGGTGTAAGTCCGCCCATGAAACTGAACTTTTCCCAAGGAACATAGGTCGAATACGAAAAAAATTTTTCGACTTCCCATACAAATTGCATCAGCTGACAGCAGATTTTGTATGGGAGGTAGAAACTTTTTTTTCGTTTTTCGGCGTATGTTCCTTGGGAAAAGTTGTTCAGTTTCATGGACAGATTCATATCCTTTAGTACCATCACACCTTTCCGTTGCACGTTGCATGTTGCACTATAAAAAAATTGTTCAAAAACTAGAACCCGACTACGGGCAAATGTTGCTCTAAAAAGTATGAAACAATAAAAATATCTTGTTATTTGATACCCAACACGGTATCATAAAAAAATCATTTGTTTTCGTTCATGACCTAATACGCCACATTCAATTTAATGTGACCTCTATATCCTAAGTAGCGGATGGTCAAGACCAAGACGCTTCTAACGATACCTCATTTGTCAAATTGCGATAAGTAGTGTAGAAGTTATGAGAGAACAGATGAACATACATACATACTCGTACTTACATACATATACCGGTCAAAATTATAACCTTCCTTTTTGCCGATGAAGGGGTGGGTTATGTACATACATAAATACATACATAATATCACGCCTTGTTCCCGTCGGGGTAGGCAGAGACCATAGTTCTCCACCTGCTACGATCTTGACATACTTCCCTTGCTTCCTGTACTTTCATCAATCCTTTCATACATGCTCGTCGGTTTAGGGTACTTTTAACCTGGCCTTTATTCAGAACGTCCTGAATTTTGTCCTGGTACGTTCGCCGAGGCCTTCCCCTTCCAACGTTCCCATTCACTCTCACCTTGTAGATCTCTTTCGTCAATCTTCTTTCATTCATCCTCTCTACATGACCAAACCATCTCAGCATCCCTTTCTCAATTTCAGTCACTACGTCTTCTTTTACGCCACAGCGTTCTCTTATCACACTATATCTAATCCTGTCACTCAGTTTTACATTAATCATACTCCTCAGCGCTCTCATTTCTACTGCATTAATTCTACTTTCATGCTTTTTCTGCCATACCTAGCTTTCCGTTATGTTGCTGTAGTTTATCTCTACTGACTAATAATTTGTAAATGTTCAGAAATAATATGAAAAAGAGTTTTGCTCGCAGGTTAGCGGCTTATATTTTAACGATTCATCTCCTTGGTTAAATGTTTTAATTAAAAAAATAGAATATCTAATTTAGCCTTCTCAACAAGGGGCCACTTAGACAACGTCAATTACCTATTACTAAATACTACGGGTACAACTAACAAAGGAAAAGTTAAGGTCAAACTGTCTTTAATTTAACAGTGAACAAAGGACGCCAATAATAGGAGACGGGAGGGCGCCATTACAGAACGACTTTCGTCACCAGGCGGAATTCTATAGAGCTCGTCTTATGTTTATTGTAGTGTGACAGTAATAATTTGGTGTGATAATATGTTTTTACTTAAATAGAATGCTACTGTTGTAAATGTAAAGTATACACACACATATAAACTTTATGATCCCTTTTAATGAAGAAACATATCATCAATCGATACACGTTCCAAGAGTTTATTTGCATTTGCAACCAACAACTTAAGGTTTCCATCTGCAAATGGGCCTTGTAGTAAATCTACGACTTGCCGCCAATTGACATTCAACAGGTTTTCTGAAAATTATATTAAAAAAAAATACTTTTATTGATATGACGTAAATCTGAACAAATAGGTACATATACTGTGGCTTCCCTGTAAAGCCGCTATCACACTAATTCGGTATACATTGCTCGTTGAAGTAAGTAAATTGGACAAAACTTAGTGTATCAGCAATGTATGCCGAATTAGTCTTTGAATTTACGAAGGTGTGATTGCGGCTTAGGTAATCCAAAAAAAATTACAATCAACATTAGAACCGTCCATAAAATAAAACCTTTATTATATCAAGACATCCCACAAAAAGTAAACAGCTGGAATCCCTAAGAAATTCACCACAAAAGTGTATTGTATATTATGATGAGTATATACCAGGGGTCGGCAACCTTTTGAGTAGAAAGAGTAAAAAAATATAATTAACGAAATTTCAAAGTTTTTAAAGAGCCGCAAAAAATTTTCTAGCGAAACAAATAGTTCTTGCATAAATAAAGCTTTTGGATAAAAAAAACTAATCTTTTTAGGTATTCACAAGAAAAATATATATTTCTTCATATATTTAAAAAATAATACGAATTTAATCATTGCCAATAAAAAACATGTCAATTAAATTACTAATAAAGAAAATAATAATAATTTCTATATAGGGTGACTTTTAATTAGTTCTTGATAGAAAAAGGTATGAATATACTCATGATACTGAACAACTCTCCCCAAGGAACATACTCGTACCTAGGTCGAAATACGAAAATCAAGTTTTGACCTCCCATAGAAACTGCATCAGCTGATAGCGCATCTTGTATGGGAGGTCAAATTTGGTTTTTCGTATTCCGACCTGTTCCTTGGGAAAAAAATTTCAGTATCATGAGTACAAGCATATCTTTTGCTATCAAGAACTAATTAAAAGTCACCCTATATATATATTTCTATTATTTATTTTTAAATGTTATTTTTTATATAACTAAAAATATTTCCGTATGGAACTAAAGAGCCGCACCTTCACATCCAGAGCCGCATGTGGCTTGCTAGCCGCAGGTTGCCGACCCCTGGGATATACCAATCAAGCCTGCTCGCAATGCGGCTGGCACAATAGATCGCGGTAGTTGGCGACCACACTATGGTGGTGGTATGCTACGCAGAAGGATGCTCCTGCTCATCCTCGAATTGAAAATCCCGTAGTCGCCTCTTATGACACCCACGGGAGAAAGAGATGGGGTGTACTGTTCTTAGCCGGCACTACACTGACTAAAACATTACACTATACTTCTAAGTAAAATAAATTACTTTACCTAATTCTTGGCTTTCCTTGCAGCTGTCTAATTTGATAGTTATTTTATCATCCGCATTTGCAAAAGTTGTCATACTAGAATCTTTCAGAAACATGTGAACTCTTCCGTCGTCCTTTACTTCAACAAATCTAGTGTCAATTCCCATTTTATATTTCGCTGTAATGACAAAAATGTAAGGCAATTTTTTTTTACATTTCCATAGTCGCCTTTTATAGCACCTACGGGAAAAGATGAGGTGCTACTATTACAAGCACACCTCAAGGACAATTATAATCAGTGAAAATACAATATTATACTTACGGGCGATTAATTTGTAATGCCCCCTTTCAAGCACTTTAGTATCAAAAAGATAACCATCCAAGGAATATTTTCCAATCAACGTAAAATCATAGCACAGTAATTCCATTTTGAAGCAGGAGTCGTAGAAGTCCACTCTGTAATGAAAAATGTTTTTACATAGAAGTCGAATCATGTTTCGTATTTTTCAAATGATTCTTTCATAGCATACTTACTTGACTTTATTCACATCGCAATGTGAAAATCCTGAAATCACTGAATCAGTGAAATTATAATGCATTTTATGTATTTTTCCGCTGATTTCTGGCCGGAAAATTGGTTCTGAACTACGTATTTCCAATGAAGGGATACCATGAACTATCTTATCGTATACTGACTGCGCCGACTTCTTAATACAATCATAATCACATTTTTTGCATGGTGTAAAAATGTCACCTGTAAGTATTTTACATAATAATAATTATAAAAATAAAATAAAAATAAATAAATTACATTATTATGTAAATAATGTAATTTAAAATCGAAAATAAATGAATTTGAATTTGAATTTATGTTACAAGCTGCGAATAAGTAATAACGTCCCATGAAACTTGCACTGCAGGACAAGGAGCTCCCTCCAGAATTCCATCAAAAATGGGTGGTACTTTGGAGGGGAAAATTTTTTCAACTCTATTACCACGCCATAAGGTTCACAAGTGTTTCTAGCGATGTGCGGTCGTGTGTAAGAAAGATGCTGCTATCCATCCTCCAGTTCATAAACGCTTAGTCGCTTCTTACGACACCCACGGGTAGAGATGGGTTGGTACTATTCTTTGGCGGCACCACATGGATGACACACTTACTGAAACTTTCAACGCAATTACTTACGATAATAGAATTCACTGTTAAAGCACTCAGAAAAATAAAAAACTGTACAAAACATTAACGTGACTATTTGAAACCAAAACATGGTTGCTCTGATTCGGTACTGCGTTAAAAATAAAATAAAAATGGTAGTTACGAAATTAGCCTTTTATAACAATGCAAATGATCAATAAACCCAAGCAGAGGTTCAGCAGGATTCTGTACGAAGCAAACCAATTATCCTTAGTGTTTTTCTTTCGTTCTTACTGAATCCTAAATAAATAATTATCCAATTATAATTGGATATGTTACATGTAATCTGTGTAATCCGGTTTTCTATAGAATACTGAATGTACCGCTAAAAAGTATATGGACAGTTGTGGTTATCGTATCTTGTCAAAGCAATGCACTATTTTAACTTAACCAGTCTGTTTACGTTTGATCTTGGAACTAAGTTAAGTCAGGGACTTCTGGGTGTGAGGTTCAATAGCAACTTACCTACCGGCCGGCTCTATTGCGACTCAGTTGGGTGTGTATATTTTTTGACATGTATTCGTCAAAAAAATTATCATTTACCCGGTAATAAAAAATACAAAAGTATAGTACATTTACAAAAGTATAGTACATTTAAAATATCTCATTTAATATCTAAGGATAAGGTTAAGACGAACTCGGTATTCTATGAAATACCTGAACTGTGCATATTTCCTGTGACAGACACATTAGTTGCTTGAAGGGTTTTAATAATCCATCAGACATTTCTGCAAAATATATATTTTAATTAATCTTGATTATGCAGGTCAACGTGCTGAGAACGAGGTGTTAACTTTAATTACCAAAAAAAACTTCAATGACTCACAAAGGAAAATTTATAATTTTAAAACAAGGTAGTACATTCACCTCGGAAATATAAGACAACACTTTAGCTCAACGCTATCAGATACTATTTTACACTTTAATTATTTAAATTTCAATATTTACTACGTAGTTTCCTAAGCTTACAAGTTGATAGTGCACATTTTTAAGACCCTCAACTGACTTCGCGAGGATAGGCACATGACTAACTTCATTGTCGTTCGATTTTACCCCTGGCGGTCAGGCAGGGTGGTGTATTACAGACAGCTTATTCTAAAACTGGACTTGTTATGACTACCTCATTTATACAATACTTACTTAAATTAATTTTGGTTTCTTACTTACATCGAAGTGTTGTATGGAAATTCCGAAAGCAGAAAGTTTGACTTCGGAACTTTGTTTAGACTAGGTAGGAGGCAAACAAACCAAAAATTCTTGGATCATTAATTTCAGAAATTCTTTTTTTTTTATTGTCTATTATCACTATAAATAAATAAATAAATAATAAATAATTCTTTATTTTCAGGTGTAAAACCCATAGCTAAAATAAAAAAATAAAAAAAAATACAATGCGACATCGAGTGAAATAACATTCCAAAAATATAAAAATAACGTTGACAATTTTGAATTTTAACTAAAACCGAAACTAAAACTTCCCATTCTCACACCGGTGAATCGCTGACCAATACTTCGCAAACGGGTTTGCGAAATCGTCAGCAATAGTCGCGAGAATGGAGTTGGAGCTATTCCTTAGGCGATCCCAAAAGGACGCTGTCCTGGCTCTGATTATGGCGAAAAAGTCGGGGACTCTCGCATCCGCGAACATGCTCTTCGCGCTGCAGAACCGCGGCAACCGGAACAAAATCCGAAACGCGTTGTTGTATTGAATTCTTAGCACACTGTACGACTGTTTAGTGAACTTTATCTAAAGTTGGCAGGTATGAAAACGCTGGCAAAAAGCTTTGAATAAAGTTACCTTCACTTCGTCAGTACAACGTGCAAATCTGCGAGCGAGCATGTTGCACCGCATAGCGAGAGCCCTGCGCTCCCTCTCCATATCAGCGTCATCTGTCAGTCGCTCTGTCAAAATGTGTCCGAGATATTTAAAACTTTTTACAACCCGAATTGACGAACCATATAGCTACACTGGCGGCACGACATCCGGACCCCTTCCAGCTTTAAACACCAGCATTTCTGTTTTGGCTACGTTATACTGTAGACCATGGGACTTAGAAAACTTCTCGCATATATCAAGAAGCTTTGTAAGTCCGCAGACCGAGGCGCTGAGCAGGACCATATCATCTGCGTAACTCAGATTGTTAACGCACACGTTACCAATATGACAACCGATGCCGGAACCGCTCAGCTCCTCGATCAGGTCATTTACGTAGAGGCTGAAGAGGTCCGGAGACGTGAGCCCTCCTTGACGCACGCCACACTCTAACCTATAATCATTAGAGTGTACGTGGCCCCATTTCACATTGTTTGTTTGGTTTTCGTACCAGTACCTCACTAAACCTAGTACCTCATTCGAGGTTCGTGTTTTTAACTTATTCCATAAAATACGGTAATTCACGAGATCGAACGCGCGACTTAGGTCTAAAAAACACGCGTATACTGAGGTGTCCCTATTTACATAATAGTTCACAGCATACTTTAGACTTAGTATCGCGGAGTCGGTAGAGAGACCGGTACGAAAACCAAACTGCGCATCATTTATCTTGAAATTTTTGGTCAATTCGGGTTGCAGAAGCCTTTCTAATATCTTGCCTATAATTGTGCCCAAAGAAATAGGCCTGTAGTTTTTTATATTCGACAGGTCGCCGGTCTTGTTCTTAGCAATAGGTACCACCACCGTCCTCATAAGGTCCGTTATCTTGGATTACCATTACAATTTTTTTTTACAAAATCTCACCATCATGTCATTTTTCAATTCAATAGGAAATAAACCATGTGAATTGAGTTAAGTTTTGACAAGCATAATTAATTAAATACTTTATTATTATTTCATCTGGTATAAACACAGCTTTTATAGAACCGGTTGTACGTTCTCACAGACAGAACTAGACAGCCACACAAAAATAACGTTGACACTCAACAAATTAGTTAATGTTATTAGTTAGTTATTTTTGTAAAGATGTTCCTATGAGCTATCGATTGTACTGTCAACGACAAGTCAAGCTTGACACTCGCAGTGCAACTCTAGCCCGTACGTCTGTTCAAATAAGAACGGTACAAAGTCCAAAATGTCAAGTTTGATGTGCTCTAGAGTCTACCTGTTTAAAAAATATTGGGAGATACTAGTACAAAAGTTAAACAAAAGTAAGAATATGTTATATGAGCTCTATAAGAATCTTATTTTCTTCCGGTGTCCCCGTTGGTATGCAAATTGCGAATTCATTAAATAATTGTACGTCCGTTTTAGAATTTTCTTTTATTTTCGTCTTCTATCCTTGTTAAGAGCCTCTTGTCCGGTTCCAACGGAAACGTTTAATTCAAACACTTGTGGTTAAGACAGGAGCATTGGAATTGTAAATTTTTATATTTTATTATCTTCGTTTTTAATAGCTCTCATCGAAATACATAATGTAAAACACGAAAATCGGGGTCTTATTTTATTTTTCTCATTCACGTCATCTAAGTTAATCGTAAAGTACTTAGTTCCTTTATGAGTTCATTTTTATCGCTTCTTCAATTTAAGAGCTTGGCTCATCGCACTTAATAAAAATTCTTGAAATATTTTTCATTTATGTTCGGGATTTTCCAGTATGAAGTGTCTTTTAACAAAGTTTTGATGTAGACAAATAAGTGAGTAGATAAACTTTTGAATAAGTTCGTGACTCAGTATGAAGTTCTATCTATTTCTGACAAGCTTCTTACGGTTTAGTTCCAAAGTTTGAATGAGACGTAATAATTCTGTGAGTAATTTTACTACAGTAAGGGCTGATTTTCATTGGACGATCGGGAAAGCCCGCATCCAGACTCTATTCGCATAGTATTCGGCATGGTAGGACAATTAAAAAGTTCCATAAGTGTTTTGTAAATAATAATAATAAATATGTTTTAGCCAATTATAAAGGGTTTGCACTTAAAACTCAAAACAGTAAGTAGGCTGTTTAATACTGTTTATGACACAAAATAAAGGATCCTCTGTCTTTCACGCTAGGAAAACCTGTGTTGTGACAGTCAGTGAAAAATAATAACTTTGAATTAAATATTCTGAATTCTAGAGGAGAAAGTACACGAGGTGCAAGAGATTTTTTAAATACATGACTTACTGGTGGCTTCATGCTATGGGGGTAAATTTTACGTATTGCTTTACTGAGAGTTTCAGGCAAATGTTTTTGTTTTGGTTATATTGTTCAAATTACCACGATCTGCCCCCAGGAAAACGACTAATAGGTTTTATTGGTCACCAATGAACATTCGCCCTTAAGGTACTTTTACACGGATAGTGCAATATATCTCTCGTTGACGGATGTGGATGTGCATTTCGAGCCCCAGGTGGTTTGCCGTATTTCAGGACGCGACACTTTCTTGGATGGGAGTCGTTATGGATATGTGATTATGGTCTGTACAGACTAGCCAGCTAGTTAAGTATTTGATTTTCTAGATGTTTCAGGAATGTACATGAACTCATACTGTAAGTACTTGTTAATTAAAAGGAAATAATTTAAAATTCTTATTAACAAACAGACCTAAAGTTCTATAGTTGCCTGGTAAACATAATAGTGACGACTATAAAACTCTCTTTAATCCTGTCTTAAGAACGATTTAGCTTCAAATTACCAATAAACAACACTAGCCTCTACCTACGGTATTTGCAAGACTTAAGCGACAAGGTATTTGAGCTTTCTGAGCTCTCCTTTCACAGCTTCATAGTCTGCAAATGTGGATTCATGTCTATGGATATTTTGTATAACTATTTAAAACAGTTGACCGAAAACGGTCGGATGACATGATGATGATGAGAGGTCACATACATTTTAAGACAGTGAAAACAAATGTGAAAATCTACAGTGGAAATAAATGTTTTAGATTATAACGACAACAGTGAGAGCAATGCGCGACTGAGACAGTATATCGCTCCGACGGGCTCTCACGCATAGTTTTTCCAGCTGTCATTCTATTAGGCTTCATTATGTCGACTGTAAGAGGTAGGTAAGAGAACTATATCTTTCTTTTTTGTTTTGTTTAGCCTGTGCTGTGTCCTACTGCTGGGCAAAGGCCTCTTCCTTACCTTTCCACTCCTCCCTATCGATCGCGATGGTTGATTGTTGGCCACTCTTTTTCAAAAGCGTCTAGGTTATTCCTCTACCGCTTTTTGTCCATCCTCTGCCTCGGCGTCCGTCGTGTGGTACCAGTGTGTTATCCATTCCGTGGCGCCTATAGCCCTCTGATACGGGTACATCCGACACAGATGGCCTGCCCAATAGGGAATATGCATTTAGTAAAACTATTTTTCGAATAACTATGAAATTAAAAAAGATATAAACCAACGAACATTTGTTTCTATCTCTTTCTAGCAAAACGAAATCATGTGACGTCACATGCCATGTCGGATCTCTCTGTCTAATCGGCGCGTAATTAGATAGTTTTAAATGCTTATATCAGCCGTATTTTACTTCTTGTCATCTCTACTACGGTTTTTCATATTTTGTTAATAAATGCGACTAAAAAAATTATGCATATTCCCTATCCCTTTTTGAGATTGAACCAATAAAAATGTGGTGTAGCGGGAAACAATAAAAGACTAAAGAAATTGTTAGAACCGTATACTTTTTATTTAATTCAACCTCGCAACTAAACGAATCAAATTAATGAGAGTAAGTAATTACTTTTCTAAGTAAAGTAATTTAATTCGTGGTCTTTACGAGTATCAACAGACTAGGTCTAGACAAGCTTTTTCCTTCTGTGTCTGTTGTATGTAATTATACGGTTTGTAAGGGACGGTGTTAAACAAAAGTGAAAGGGCTTGCTGAACAAATTTTCTAAAGAAACGTGTATTGGTAAATGATAAAAAAATTCCAAACTCTCTATACAAAATTACCCGTTTGTTCAGACAGCTTACATAGAAAAGTCGATTCTTTTTATCAATTCCAATACATTTTTCTTTGGCAAAAAAAACCTGTTTGTCTACTAAATAAGCCCTTTCAGTTTTCGGTACACAGTCCCTTACAGTTGTACACCCTGTATTGAATGCTGTGATAAAACCGCAGGGAGTATCTGTTTGGTGTGCACAAGCCCTGAGTCCCCCTTAATTTATCATAAGTGAATTGTGGCGCGGATTGAATGCGCTCGACCCGACCCGACAGACCCGTGATTCACGTCGCCATCACAAAGATAGAGTTCCCTCGTTTGTTCCTATTACCTGCACCTGCCGAATATGACAAAATGCACTTTCATTCCTATGAAGGATTAATTTAATAAAGAAGACGTGAGGTTTTTATTTTTAATACTTTTTATGTTGAGAGGGATCATTTTTACTAATTAGAAGAGAAAAGACAATTAAAATTTGACAACATCCCGGGCTGGATAGAGAAGCAAATAAACTATTGCGAGAGTATCTGCTTTCTGAAGAAGTGAAGATGTTAAGTTAATGTGTTGAAAAATGAATACCAGATTCCCAACTTAGTTTCATAAATTTATAAGTAAAAGAATGTTAACAAATGAGAGGGAGTTGAGAAATATGTTAAATAAAACACTCGAAGTCTACTTACGTTTTGTAATAAGTTATTCACTTTACACAGTGTTAAAATGGGTACATTAACACAATACCATACATATGAAGGAGAGTCTTCATAATTTTACACAATACGTGATTACTCCTTTAAAGGTAGAATCTCCCAGTTTGAAGAACAAAATACGACTGCCTGAGCGAGGCTGGCTCGAACGTTCAAGAGACCTCTCCCACCACAATATTACCCTTTCCATAAAACGCTGGGATTGGTCGAAAAGCCGCCGCGCTCTGACAGTTTGTACAAAGGAGTCAATTCAACAACCATTTATGAACAATATCGTAAAGCTATGAAAAGTTAGTAAACACTGGTGACTTAAATATTATAATATTGGAGATCAGAATATCTGTCATGACAACAGTCGGCCATCCGATTGTGATAGGTACGTCCTCGTACCGTCTCTCAAAAACGAATACATGTACAACACTTTTCTTTATAAGTTATAGAGATCCGAATGTTTGCTATAATATGGCACAATATTATTTAACAGTGCTTTTACATTATGTGAAATTGATCAAACACAAGATTTAATTATGATTATGAAGTAATCTGACAGAATTAATATTGACGTTGAATATTACAAGACGTCTCATACAAAATCTAAATAACAAAAAGGTTGGGAACTCGTAGTTCTTTGAAATATAGTTTGTTTACATCAGTTGTTATCACGTAAAGTACGAATTAAGTACAATAGATTCAAAAATATTTTAGTTATTACATAGGGCAACAATGCCTACATAACATTACTACTTACAATAAAATTATGATAATATTAAGTTTAATACAAGGCAACATGGCAACAAACAAACAATGATAGTAATAAAAATTATGTAGAACTGTAGATAACAAAACCAAAATTTGGCACTAGGACACGGTTTGGCAACAAGGCCAGGATTTGGCAACAAGGCCAGGATTTGGCAACAAGGCCAGGATTTGGCAACAAAGACATGGTTTGGCATCAAGGCCATTATTTCTAATCTGAAATAAAAGATTATTATTTATATGACAATGAGTTGAAATATGAAATAAAAGATTTTTACATGGTTTGGTTTGGCATCAAGGCCATGGTTCGGCATCAAGGCCATGGTTTGGCATCAAGGCCATGGTTCGGCATCAAGGCCATGGTTTGGCATCAAGACCAGGGTTTGGCATCAAGGCCATGGTTTGGCATCAAGGCCATTATTTCTAATCTGAAATAAAAGATTATTATTTATATGACAATGAGTTGAAATATGAAATAAAAGATTGTTATTTATATGTAAATGAGTTGGGCTATAAGACCATAATATGTCAATGAATTGGGCTACACGGCCGTATATCAATGGTTCGGCTACAAGGCCGCATAAGTTACGCAACAAGGCAATAGGTAAGTTCCTAAGTGCAAGGTTAAAGGTTCCAATTTTCATGAAAGCTTTATTTATCGTCACCAAAGGCCTTAAGGTTATGCCCAGTGTAGTAAAAATACTACAAAGTAAAGAGTTTAGGTGTGATTATAAATAATTAGCAAATTATTAATAATAGTCGCATATTTAAGATTTATTCATTCAAATTTTAATCTCAGTGGCCGAAGATAGATGCGAAAAATTTATTGAAACGTAGTATCATTGTTTATACAAAACATGCATACTGTGAATAAGGGCCTTTTCCTTAATGAAAGGTGTTCTGTGCATAGGTACACCCAACTGCACGTCAGTAGGAACACTCTGGACTTTATGGCATGGTAATAGAGTTTCAAAATTACAATTTGGGAACAGTAGAGGTATTAAAATGTTGACACTTAAACTAAATTAATATTTAGTTAGCCAAATTTATTAAGCTTCTTTAACTGTATTGTTAGTTAGGGATTTGCACAGTGCTAGGTAACTTGCACATCTATTTTGCAATGTATATCACCTTTAGCCTCAATAATTGACTGGAAGAAGTTCCATTTCGAGGTAAGTCCGCATTTTCATGTGTTGTAATGGATCTTAAGTAATACGTCTCAATAAATTGAAGTGCAATAAAGAGCCACCCTACAAAATCACAAAACCTCTGAAGATAAGACAATAGATGAAGCAAATGTAGCTCTTTACGCCTTAAGGCAATTCTACATAAAGTGTAATACATTTTCCATAAATTCTCAGGGAACTCTATGAAAAATTTACAAAGGGATTATAATTAGTACTTAGGGATTATAATCAATATTTTCCCGTGTCCAATCGAGTATTAAGAACTCTAGAGGATGTTCACACTCGTTTGAAGTGTCATATTTCTTATGATTCTTTCCTTTCTTTCTTATTAATTAATTACAATAACTACACCATCTTTTTGTTTTATTATTATTTTGATGTAGCATGCAAGCATGAAAGGAGGTAAGCCTCGCTAATGCTTGTTCACTCTAGCTTTGAAAAGATTCAGATAAACATAGGGAAAAGTTTTAGTATTTCCTTTGGAAAATGTGTTTTCTTTACTCTTTCGCTAGATCATCGCAGACGAAGTCGCGGGTAATAGGTAGTTAAAGATATTCTCGCTTTTATTTCTGCTTAATATAACTGATATTTATCGTTCAATGTATGGAATAATCATATGTATTTTAAATACAGTATTTTTCTAAACCAATTTTTTTTTATTTATTTTTTTTGGTTTGACTCAAATTAACGCACACATTGTCAAATCAAAATTGGTGACGTGAAATCGTGATACATGTTTATCTATACGCCAATATATATATATTTTTTTTATTTATAGTCAAGTTACGTGTAATTTGGGAAAGTTTAACTACATTATAGGTATGGTAATATATAAAAGTATCAGAAAGTTGATCTAATGTAATGAGTTGGGCTTTATCAAGTCTTAACTATTAATTAGTGTGCTATCAACCGAACAATTTTCATTTTCTCTCTTCTGTGTACATCACTTCGGTCGATAAAAGTGATATTATAATTATAATTAATCGATAAAAGTGACCGTCTTCGTTGTTTGGATAAGATTTCAAGAGACGAGCGATTGTATAACGTGATTGGTTAATCAACGAATTTTGAAAAGAAGGTATTTGTCAAAATCATCAAATTTGTTATTTTAAAGTAATTTAAACCTCGCTTACTAAAAGAGTTAGTTAAGTAAGGAATACAATTAGTGTGAATTGTGATCAACAGCAACGAAAAATAGTGAAGTGGAGTGTTCACCGACTAGCCAAAATAAATATACTTCAATCGTCAGTTTACCACGGTATATATCAGCAGTCTCTTTTGTAAGTGCAACAATACTTCGTCGATTATGCTTATGCCGCCGATCATCTCACATACTTTAAGTCGGCCAAAATCACATTCTGACGAATATTGTTTTATTGAAGATTTTAATTATGTTTTACTGGCAGGGCTCACCATATGGGCAGGGCATATCGCAAGACGAACCGATCGCGATCGCCGAAGAGGCGTAAAGGCACTAGAGTGGCGACTCCCGTACCAGTAGATGAAGCGTAGGCGGGCCTCTCAGAAGGTGGACCGACGGTCCGGTCAAGGTCGCGGGAAGCCGCTGGATGCAAGCAGCGCTGGACCGGGCATCAAGAAGATCTCTAGGGAAGACCTATGTCCAACAGCGGACGTCTTTCGGCTGATATGACGATGTTTTAATTACCGACATAGCGCAGATAATACTAACGATATTTAGTGTTCGTGATTATTCTGCTTAAGGGCTTAAATTAACAATAAATAAAATTGTGATTCCTATCGACCAGGCTGTCATTTCGGTCTATTTTCAAGTGTCAAGTCTAAACTATTGATATAATTGATCTAAGTTTAGTATGTTTTTTTTTTTTGTAATTCAATAAGCATGTTGAAGAAAGGTTAAAGAGAAATTTTTGTTTTTTTTTTTTTTGTTTTACCCAACTACTTATAATGTCATTTTGTCACACCATAAAAAGGGGACTTTGCCATAAAACTACCTAACAAAAGATACCAATAAAACTGAATAAAACACAGATCTATGCGGCATAGAAAAACCACTTAGTTCGTATTATTTTTATGTATATAGAATCGAGTGTAAATTTATTGCGAGCATCCACCCAGAGATACAAGAAAGCACACTTGAATAGAGTGTTTTCGAGCACATTTTGAAATGTTAACTGGATGGCGCTGCAAATCAGCACGAGGAAAAAAATAATACCACCGTGTAATCGGTATGAAATTAATTAAAATTTTATATATTTTACTATGATTATAAAGATTAACTACCAACAGTGATTAGCGTACCACCCATCCATCGACACCGAAAAAAACGCAGTGACAGACGTCAGGCAAAGCTGCTTATTTGATTGATTCGGCAAAACGGTTGGGCGAATGGGGTCTATTCTCAACAATCAGAATAGAGAAACGACCGGAAATCCACTCGTAAAAATATTTAAAACCAAAGCAAGGAACTATTCGACCGAGTTACAAGCTGTCAAAACTTTCAAACGAATTGAAACTATGTAAAATTCAGCGTAATAACTAAAAAGATTTGAGTGGTTAGAGTGTCCCTCGCTGGAAACAAGATTGTTCACTAATCTACGCTACAATAATATTACAGATAAAATGTCACTGGGTTAATCAATTACTACAGAACAGATTTAACTGTTCATATTTCAAAAAAATACAACACTATCCCTAACATAAGCTACGATTTTTTTTTTTTTTATAGAAATGGGTATGTTTTGAGATGAGTAGGTTTTCAGTTTTAAATTGTGACTAGTCTCATATGTGCCTTGAACTAATTTAACGGTATTAGTCACTGTTATATAAACCTTTAAATATTAAATTGTAAAGCTACTGATTAATAAATTGTTCTACCCTATTCTGAAGAGAAGTGCAGCTTAGTTCAGACATTTATTATGAAACTTATTTCATTTGCTTTAGCAGTTCTTTTTTTCTTCGTTTTTAATATTTTAATTTGGACAGTTTGTTTGATTTGGAATAGATATGTAGTTTTATTTCTTTAAGATTTAGTACCTAGTCGACCGAGCTTCACTCTTAGCCGCCTCAGGTGAGCAAGCTGTGGTACCCGCCAACAGTTGGCGCTCTAGGTTTCGGTCTAAAACGCGATGTTTTAAAAAAATGCTTAGAAACACGGGGAAAAACAGACATGAGACCTAGCTAGATCGATTTTGCCCCCGGAAACCCCCGTATGGTAAATTTCATTGAAATCGTTAGAGCCGTTATCGACAAACATTTTACAAATATATTATGGCTCGTTTAATAGTATAGGACTAAATTGGCTTGAAACATTCTAACAAAATAGTACCATGGGTATATCCTTCATGCTATTTTAGGACATTGTTTCCTAGTCCAACAGAAGATTGTTAAAATTTGTTTAAACTTAACGACATCGTTTACAATTTTTATTTTTGTACTGTCGAAATCAGTCACCGCATTGTTATGGGTGTCTGCCGCATCAGGGTCAAGGAAGGTTAACTACAAAGCCTAACTACCGAGACTCTATAAAAAGAACCAAAAACCAAGTCATTGGTGTTACCTCCATATGCCCGGAGTTGACTACTCACTGGGCTGATTGTGCGAGTGGCAGCTGGTTGCACGCACAGCCTGCTGCTTACCAGTCGCCTTGTGTTGTGGCGCTGGCTGCACGGCCTGCTGTTCATCAGGCGCGGATGACCGTGGTGCTGATTGCATGGCCTGTTGTCCACCAGGCGCCGACTGCCAGCTGTGGTTCTGGCTGCATGGGCTGCTGTCCACCAGGTGACGACTGCTGTGGGCTGGCTGCATAGGCTGCTGTCCACCAGGCACCGACTTTTGAGGGCTGGCTGCATGGCCGGCTGTCCACGAGGCCCTGACTGCTGTGGGCTGGCTGCATGGCCTGCTGTCTACCAGGCTCCGACTGCTGTGGGTTGACTGCATGGCCTGCTGTCCACGAGGCCCCGACTGCTGTGGGCTGGCTGCATGGCCTGCTGTCCACCAGGCACCGACTGCTGTGGGTTGACGGCATGGCCTGCTGTCCACCAAGCACCGACTGCTGTGGTCTGGCTGCATGGCCTGCTGTCCACGAGGCCCCGACTGCTGTGGGCTGGCTGCTGTTCGGCCTGCTGCTCGCCCGGCGCAGTCTGCTGCGCTGCACAGCTAGGCAACGCTCGAATCGAAGCTAGACTCTTGCCACGGTTACGGATTTTGTCCATTATGACGTGCTGAAATGTAAAAATTCCAGCGCGAGTATCTATTGTATAGAAGCGATCAATGTTTGAAACGCTTTTAAGGCTTTAAATTGAATGAAATCTATAAACGTAATAGTGGACACTTTTAAGTAGCTTTTACTCGTAGTTAGATATTACGTGTTTTTTGCAGCAGTAAATTTCAAACAAAATAAAGAACATAATTAATTGAAACAGTGAACTATGCATGGGAATACGAACCAATAGACCTTCAGACTATTATTTTGAATACGTACCTACACCAAAAATTATTACAACCATATGTAAAACACAACTGAAAGATTAATTTGTCTGAATTAAAGCACGAAATGTTGTTTGTTTTAAACTCAGGCTTGATAATAAATGGTTAAAGTGAACTGTGTACACTTATTCCTTACCAACGTCTAACGATTTTGTGTAAAAATGATTTAAAATGTAGGTAGCATGTAGGTAATATACAATCATAACTATTTACTTTTAATAATCACTCGTCCTTAACACAACGTTAAAAAAAAGGTGAAAAAAATACCACATGAGAAAAAAAAAAACAAGTAGTTGATTTTCCAGTTTTTCCACTCATTTCAAACAAGTCAGTTTTTGAGATACAGCAGATGTATTTTTGAACTTTATCAGTCCACTTTGTGGGAAGTGAGGGCTCGTATCCCGCTTCTGACATGTTAACAAATGAGAGGGAGTTGAGAAATATGTTAAATAAAACACTCGAAGTCTACTTACGTTTTGTAATAAGTTATTCACTTTACACAGTGTTAAAATGGGTACATTAACACAATACCATACATATGAAGGAGAGTCTTCATAATTTTACACAATACGTGATTACTCCTTTAAAGGTAGAATCTCCCAGTTTGAAGAACAAAATACGACTGCCTGAGCGAGGCTGGCTCGAACGTTCAAGAGACCTCTCCCACCACAATATTACCCTTTCCATAAAACGCTGGGATTGGTCGAAAAGCCGCCGCGCTCTGACAGTTTGTACAAAGGAGTCAATTCAACAACCATTTATGAACAATATCGTAAAGCTATGAAAAGTTAGTAAACACTGGTGACTTAAATATTATAATATTGGAGATCAGAATATCTGTCATGACAACAAGAACGTTAATAAATGTTCGAGCATCTTATCTTCTTTTAATATTCTTAAGTCGCTTCAAATATTAATAGCCTTTTGGAACTACATTTCTTTGTAAAAAAAGATGTGGTTGGATCAGAGTCGTATTAATGGATTGGATACAGTTGATTTTAGCACTTATTTTGGTTTATAGGTATTTGTGACAAGTACATGCATACACGGCCGAGATCTAAAATTTCACAACACCAGGCAGGATTACAGTAGCCTTATAAATTTTCTTATTTGCATAAAATATTCAAATATAGGAAATGATAAAACAAAAATGTTTTTTAAGATTAAACATGACTCCCAGATTTTGTAGACTGAATTTTTTACAGCGAAAATTCCGCGACCTAAAATCTGCCGAAAATGACACCAACGGAAATTCCGCCAGTTGTATCATAAGTAGGTAACCTAAAAAGCAGGGATGTTGCAGACAGTCGCATCCGCAATTGCGGAGCTTCCGCATCGCTGAGATCATCTGCATCCGCATTTGCATTCGCATTGTGTCTGAATCTTGCCATGATGCTGTCGTCAAGTGAAGACTAGAGTCAAGAAACCCCAGAAAGTGGTAACACTGACGCTGAACTAAAGAACAATTGCTGTCGTAAAAGAATAAAAAAACCGGTCAAGTGCTAGTCGGATTCGCGTGCCGAGGGTTCCAACATACCCATAGTATTTTTGGAAGAAATACAGTCCATTTTTAGGACCGCAAAACTAAATTAGTTTGTAAAGTTTTTTTTTCAGATTTCTAAAAAACTGTGTAACTTAGAAAGATCGTTTTATTTTTCCTGTCATATGTAAATAAACCTCATTATTTTTGAAATTTTTCATCATCATTTGAAAACTAAGTCATAAAAAAATACAAAAATCTACTTTGGAATGTACCTACAAGTAAAGCCCGTTTATATGATAACCCACTCGACCTAGTAACAATTTAAAATCTTGCCTCCTGTATTAGGGCCCCCTTTACAATAATAATGATAAAAAAATAATTTGTTTGTAATTAAGTTGGGCAATCATATTCTACAACTGTTCCAAATTTCAAGTCGATTATTATCATGAGTGGTTGCTGAGATATACAGGTGTGACAGACAGACAGACGAAGTCGCACCATAAGGGTTTCGTTTTTACCAGTTCTAAACCCTAAAAATGGTCAATAAAAATGAAAATCCACTTGAATGGAGTAAAAATATTATCAACAATAGCACGAAAATTTTTATCACCACTACCAACCAGCGTTCCTAGTGAGCAGTCGTTGAGTAGCGCGGGTTTTCGTTTTATTTAAGAATTATTAGGATCCATATACACATCCGCATCCGTGGATGTGAACCTTCTAAGTTCGCATCTGCATACACTTTGGCAGATGTCAAGAAATCTGCATCCGCAACATCCCTGCTAAAAATCATTGCAAGCATAATAAGCGGAACTCTGCGACGGAAAGAACCGCATGTGAGTTGCTATACTTACACCCCGAATAAAGATATTTCTGGCATTAAAACATTAAAATAAATAAAACAACATTTTGCTTCGAATAACTGTCGACAAGAGGCAGCCGCAGCCTCAACTCGAATTCTGACGTCATTAATATACGTCAAGATGAGAGATCCTCCCCGCCACCCTGACCACACTGTAAATGAATTGTTTGTGTTTCAGCTGATTATGTTACGGTATTTCATACGTGGAATTTGTTTGGTTATTTCATATTAAGCTTTCCCATGACGCGGGTCGTAGGAAAATGTGAAAGATGGGCATTGTTTGAACGCACTAGTACCACCCCCCAGGTGTTGCAAGTGTCAAAAGACAATATGACGTTTATTATTATTTTTAAGGTACAGCCAGTTGCAAAATGCTTCTTTAAAGTTAATACTCATTGAAATAAATTGCTAATACTATGTCAAAAAACAAACGTGTCGGTTTAACATTTGATGGAGCTTCAACACTAAAGGTTGCTTTAAGCAACTGGCCAACTTGTAGCGCAATTATACTTGTTGTTCTTTCTTCTTTATTGCGCTAACAGCGCAACATCGCAGATTAAAACGTCATCTCCGTTACTCCGTGACATAAAATAACTAAGTATTATGTCCTTGGTATTATTAACAAAGAACAAAGAAAAACTAACACAAAGGAAGGTGAATCTGTGAGTAGATTTGAAACGATCCTAGGGCGCTATTACGGTAGCGGGAACGTGTCTGAAACATGCGAACCTTTTCCTTTGCAATGAAAATTCCAAAGCAAATGGTTGGCATAATTAAAACAGTCAGAACGAATTTACTTACTCCTCGGCTTTACGTATAGTGTGGTCAGTTAGCTGTTTTAAGTGGACACGCCTTACAATTTCACCAATTTTTTTCCAGGTACTAGTTAGGTACATAGCTCTCAATTTTTGATAGGAGCCGATTCTTGAATTTTCTATGGAAATTTTTAATTTGGTGCAATTTGGTGAATTTGGCGATATAAGCCTATAAGGGACCGGACTAGTAGAGTTCATGTTGCAAAGAAAATGGTTCGCATTTGACAGACGCGTTACACTACCGTAATATCCCCCCTGTCAACTCATAGAGAAGTAAGTTTTTAATCTCGACGCTTTACAAATACCTACTGAAATTTATTCCCAAATAAAGAGAGAAATCACATTAATTGAATTCCTGAAACTCTTATTTACCCAAAAGCAAACACTGTTCCCCGTCTCAATGCCCAATGTTGTTAGGCAAGAATGTTGAACTAGGCAAGGTAGGTACTCCGACGTGAGATGAACCTCCAACTAGTTTAAAACTTGTGAGAAGGGTAATTTCATCTCGTAGATTCACTAAACTTTATGAGCAAAGGATATCTATCTCCCGACTAAGCTTAATTTCGTGCAAACATCTCCCTGTCTGTTTGTCTTGAAAGTTGGAAGTAACAGAAAATTTTCATAATGTGAAATGGAGAGAGAACGATTAGTTATAGATGCGGAATAGTAACGCGCGATAATCGGTTCGGAAAGGGGAAAAATGGCAGAAACGAGCGTTTGGGAGTGTCGAGGCACAGTAAAGAGATGTGGTCGAGGTCTGCGCGTTCAAAGTGTCACATCATTCAACGCAGCTCCCTAATTCGTCACAATATATTTCGCTATTTATGACTAGATAACTATCTTGATAAGAAAATTATAGAGAAATATTTCCGGTCTGTAGCCTGACTGCCAAAAATGAAAACGTGCTAACAAGTTTGACATATTTATTACTTGAAGAAACGCTACTTATTATAGGTGTATAAATTGTAGCACTCGTGTCTTACTGGCTCTCTTCCCGATCACGGAAGTCAAGCAACTTAACGTTGGCCCTGGTAAGAAACTGGAGTGACAGCTGGTGATCTGTGATTCAAAAACATAGTATTTTTGTTTTAGTTTATTGTGCTGTGATTTAGAAGGCACAATTTTTTAGTTTTTTGTGTGTTTAAGTTATAACTTAAGTTATTTCAAGAGCACTTTGACGTCTTAAAAACTTTTGGTAAAATCAGGCTTACCATTGGCCTGATGATGGTTGTATCAACATCTCCTCAAAACTAAAACTGCGGATCCAGACAATGAAACTGAAAGTTTTCACCCTACGACTATAGGTGTCATACGCAAAGAATTTTACTTTCCGTAGAACTACATTACGTGGTACTGTATTTTGCATGAGAAGAAAAAAAAATAACCTATTTTTAACATGTTCCAGTTGAGAACCGGAGGATCGGCTGCAACGTCCGTCCAGGTATCTAATCATCATTTTGCAGTTACCATCCATCGCGGTTTCATTCATGGTGACTATATAAAGACCTCCCAAATCTTTGAAATTTTGTAGATATCTCCCTATCAAGCAGTGAACGTTTTTCGGGAAGTTAGGATGATGATGAACAGTTTTAGTTATCAGGAGATGTCAAGTTTAAAGGAAGTTATATATACTTACTAGTTTACAGTACTAAGGGCCTATTTTACTTTTTCCCTATAAACTTCTAAATAGCCTCTCTTTCTCTTGCTAGTCTTGTCCTATTCAGAACGGAATTTGATTTCAAAATATTTGGGTCAACTAAAATATCAAGTAACAGTTGCCAAAGCGATTGCATAAAACGTGTTGAGTTGAGGATGAAAATAGGAAACATGTCTCTCTTCTTCAAATAGTGAGCGTAATAAATTCACGGTCCATGAGTTATATAAAAATAGACTTTAGTAGGTTATCTCTGTTTTCCAAGAGATCCCGAGGTATGTATTGTTATCAAGAGTGAAATAGGGAATATAATAAACAAGTAAAAACCCTGCCTTTGACTAATCAAAGAATAATTCTACTATTAATTTTATGTGTTCGATTTATTTGCTTTTACCTTCTACGTTCTATACTCTTCTCTTTTTACTTTAGACGGACGCCCATGTAGCGAAGCACGCAACCATCGTTACTTCCCCACATCGTTACTTCCCCATTTCACTACCCCTCTTCGCCATTTTCCCACTTTGTCACTTTTCCACCTTGCCACTTCCCAATTTTACCACTTCACAACTTCCTCACTTCACCACGTCGCCACTTCCCCACTTCGCCACTTAGCTATTTCACCTCTTCCCCACTTCACCGCTTCCCCACTTCACCACTTCCCCTTAACGCTACTTTCCTACTTTGTTACTTCCCCACTTCGCTACTTTTCGACTTAGCAACTACTAAACTTAACCACTTCCCTTCTTCGTTTCTTCTACAACTCTCCATTTCCCCACTTCGCTATTTCGCCACTTGCCCACTTTGCCACTTCGCATCTTCCCCACTTCGACACTCTCCCTCTTCGCCACGTCCCCACTTAACGACTTCCTCACTTCGCCACTTCCTCACTTTGCAACTTCCCCAATTTGCCACTTTCCCACATCGCCACTTTTCCACTTCGCCAATTCCCCACGTCGCCACTTCCAATTCTCATCACTTCCACACTTCCTCACTAAACAAATCGGCCATCGCTTTGGGTGTACGCCCTAGTATTTCAATCGCTCTTAGTTCCGTCATCGCTAACGAGGGACGCCCTAGTATAACCACTTCACCACCTTCCCACTTCGCCACTTCCCCACTTCCCAATTTTGTCACTTTGCAAATTCCCCACTTTGCCACTTCCCCACATTGCCAATTTCCACTTCGCAACTTCCCCACTTCGATACTTTACTCCTTCGCCACGTCCCCACTTAACCACATTATCACTTCGCCATTTCCCCACTTCGGAACCTCCCCCAATTTTCCACTTTCCCACATCGCCAGTTCCCCACTTCTCCACTTCCCCACTTCTCCACTTCCCCACTTCTCCACTTCCCCACTTCCCACCTCAAACTTAGCCACTTCCCCATTTCACCACTTCCAAATATTGATACTTCCCCACTTCCTTACATCCACACTTCCCTACTTCGCAAAGTCCCCACTTCGCCACTTTTCCACTTGGCCACTTCCCCACTTCGCCACGTCCCCCTTTACCACTTTGCCACTACGCTACTTTACCTATTCTTCACTTCGCCACTTCGCTATTGCGCCACTTCCCCATTTCGTCACTTCCCCACTTCGTCACTTCCTAACGTCGCCACTTCCCCACTACGCCACTACTCCACATCGCCACTTTCCCACTTTGATGCTTCGCCGTTTCCCCAATTCGCCACGTCCCTACTTTACCACTTCTCCACTTTGCAACTTACCCACTTCGCTATTTCGCCACTTCTCCACTTTCCCACTACGCCACTTCTCCACTTCGGCACTTCCCCAATTCGCCATTTCCCTACGTTGCCACTTCTCCACTTTGCAACTTCCCTATTTCGCCACTTCCCTACTTCACCACTTTCCCACTACGCCACTTCTCCACTTCACAACATCCCCATTTTGCCACTTTCCCAGATCATTACTTCCCCACGTCGTCGCCACTTCCTCACATCGCCGCTTCCTCTCATCGCCACTTCTCCACCTTGCAACTTCCCCATTTCGCCACTTCCCCACTTCGCCACTTACCTACTTAGCCACATTCCCACTACGCCACTTCCCCATTTCGCAAATTTTTTGAAACTTGGCCTTATATTGCAAAACCTAAAACAAAATGTATTTCAGTTATAGCCTTATGAATTTTTTCTTCTGCTGCTCTACATTTCAGGTAGAGCTTCGAAGTGCAAACTTATTCTTTATTTAGCGAGAGTGACGGGATGTTAGCTTTTGAAAGTTGCAGCCTTTGCTGCAGCTTTTTAATTCAACTAAACGGTGAATGTTGCGTTCTAAAGTTACATTGAAAAGGGAACAGCTATGTTTTGCGGCGTGCATTTTGAATGCCTCACTTGTTCTAGAATGTTTACTTGAAAATAGCCAATAAAAATTAAAACTAATGCTGCTAATTTACCCAGACAGGGTTCTTGGCCAAAAGTACAGTCAACAGCAGAGCGACGAAAGCGAACGTCATAAAATCTATGATATGACATAATATGTCAAATGTCATCCCATACATATCATGACGTTCGCTTTCGGCAAATGGCACGTAAGCTTGACAGCTCCTACGGTTATTGCGATAAGAACGGTACATAATCTAATCTGTCAAGCATGATGTGCTCTTGACTGTACGCTCGGCAGCAAGCACGTAGAAATAAAACCAGTGTAAACTGAACCAGTGCTACCCTGCAAACGCCCGAAACCAGAGACCCGCTCAAGGTCAAAGTGTTTCCACCGAAGTGCGGCCGTGTGTACAACACCATCCTCAGATATTGTTTCACTTTTGTGTCAATTTTTTTGCAAATTTCCAAAAGTCGAAAAACAGCAGTGGTTTCATTTAACCCTCATAAAAAGCCCTTAAAATTGGTTTTACTCCATTTTTTGTAAGCCCTGTATAAACTTTAATGCTTAAACATGGAACATTCCAACATGAAAGATCAAAGAAACAGCTTACCAACCTGCAGTTGAGAGCTGCCAAAGCGATTGCAGCAGAAGCATTTCGTATCCACTTTCCACTTTTAGAGCAAATATAAGGTAACATCGTCAAAGTGCACGTTTAGTACTATACTATAGTTTAAACTAAAAACTGCGACTAAAATGGGTATGAAGAAATTTTTTTCATATTATATTAGGGTTCCATTTTATGGCTAAGTCACTTACATAATGATTAGGTACAGACAACTCTTTTCTTTGTCCCGTGTGGTGCCGGCAAAGAGTATTAACAACCCATCTCTACCCGTGGGTGTCGAAAGAAGCGACGAAGGGCTTATGAACCGGAGGATCGGCAGCAGCATTTTTCTGTGTATCGCACCATCTTACATATTGCGGTCACAAATAACAGCGGTTGCCAGCCGCAACGGTTACAAGCGTGGTGACTATGGTAGATCCCCTCCAAAGTGTACCACGCGTTTTGATGGAGTTCTGGAGGGAACTCGCTGTCCTGCAGTGGACGTGTCCTGGGATGTTATGATGACGAACAACAGAACTTTCCTAATAAAAGTATCGGCGTCACTGACAGAGAATCCATACATTTGTATTATCTAAGTCAACAAAAATGTTTTCAAACACTTGATACATTTTTTCAGAGGTGGTTCCAAAGTGGGTAGAAGTTGTTTGTAATCTCGAGTGGACTATCATATTTTTGTATGGTGCCCGTTCCGCCTAGCACCCTGTATAAAGCTTACAAATTTCATGTAATTGAACATTGTTAGACAGATCTCAAATTACTTAGGATAAAATAATTGCTTGAATGGCAATCCTTAATTCTTAAGTATTTGAATTCCAGCACTTTGGATGGCTCGTTACAACTTCTGAAAATAATTAGCTTTTTCGGACGAATAATCCCAGACGGTGAGAGTTATTACATTTATCCTTGGGGCATTGACATCTGATATCTAAATCTGATTTAGGCAATATTTTCAGCGCTAAATGTATAATTAATTAGTTCACTGCTGATATTTTTAGGGGTTTGTACTAAAAAGGAGCCAGCAGAACTATGTGTTGATCGTTTGTTTGTCCGTCCGACCTACAGAGTCCTTCATCATTATTGTATCTATCGTAAAACCAGAAATACTTATAGTCAACGACAGGTCAAGCTTGACACTCGCATTTCGAGTATACGTCTATTGAAATAAGAACGGTAGGTACTAATTCCAATGTGTCAAGCTTGATGTGCTCTTGACTATACAAGTATGCAAACTTGATGTAATTCACGTGACGCAAAACCTTTAAGAAGACAACAAACAATATAAAGTTACCCAGTGCGAGATGGACTTAAAAAAATACACTTACTTACAATGCAGCAGTATGCTGAAATTTTTGTCTAATACAAAATATTATTATGGTGGTTCAGAACCCTCCGGTCGCAAGTCCGAGTCGCACATGGCTCCATTTCCACTACCGAAGTCAAATAATATGTAGCTTATAAGTTTTAAAGAATTTTACTAAATTAATTTCTCATTTAATTTTTAAAATTCATTAAAGTACCTACTATAATCCGATACTGTGTCCGATACTAAAAATATATATTTTACCAATTTAAAACTGGGTAGGTACACTTTCCTTGAAAGACTGTGTAAGGCGACTGAAGTCGCAAACAACAGCTGGTATACTTTTATGTTTATTACGTGCTCGTTGTTAGCAGATAGCTCGATCGACTTCTCAGCAGACACTTTCATATAACTGTCCAATAATAAGTAAGTATCTATTAACCCGACAGTTTCCACATGAGTAACCTTAACCTTGCAATTTTCATATCTCTACTCTGTAGCGATGATATCGGGTCGCTTTTAATACTAATACAGAAATGAAGCCTGATAAACTTATAAAACTTAAATTATTAGTTTTAAACAATAACAAGTTTATAAATATAAATTTTAGGACTTATTTTTGTTCTATCTCGTAAATTATACCTGGTAATATTCAAGAATCGGGTCGCCCATCTAAGAAATCGCAGAAACTTACATCTATTCAACGGTATCCAGAAATACTGGTGAAACATTTGAAAACAAAACCGGCCAAGTGCGAATCGGAATCGCGCACCGAGGGCAAAGAATATATAATATTACGCTAACGAGGGTTCCGTACCACTAAGGCAAAAATATTGGCTTAGTTATGGACGCGCAGTTACGCAGACGTGTTTTGAATGCGCGCGAGTCCGACCTTCACTTGACCAGTTTCTATTATTTGTTGGTATTCTATAGCTTCATTCCATCTCTGCCCGTGGGTGTCGTAAGAGGCGACTAAGGGCATAAGAACCGCAGGATGGGATTTTTATAGCTGCTTTCACAGATTTCATTATTTAGTTACTTATTTTTAGGAAAGATACAATTAATACTTTGTTATTGTATAATAATACTAGCTGTTACCCGCGGCTTCGCTCGCGTGGATTTCGGATTTAGGTTGTTACCGGTTTTCCGAAGCAATGAGATATTTTCCCGTCATTTCGGGGTAATTTTAAACTAAGGAAAAACAGGACTAACCCTGCGCAAATCAATGAGTATAATTCAAGATCCAGCTGAATTTTATATTATATACAGACGATACTCATAAGTTACTCAGAACAGAGGAACTTAGCAGCACTATCCTAACAAATGTAAAGAGAGAGATGAGAGATACCTTTATGTAATATTTCAAAACAGAGCCAATTCGCAGAAGAAATTGAGAAAAACTAAAACCCTCTCCCTCTCTCTCCCTCTCTCCCCTTCCTCTCCCCCTCCCCCTCCCTCTATCTCTCCCCCTCCCCCTTCTTCCTCTCCCCCTGCCCCTCCCTCTCCCCCTTCCCCTCCTTCTCCCTCTCCCTCTACTTTACCTGTACCTGTACCTCTACCTCTCTACGTCTCTACGTCTCTACCTCTCTACCTCTCTACCTCTCTACCTCTCTACCTCTCTACCTCTCTACCTCTACCTCTCCCTATCCCTACCCCTAACGCCAATTTAACCGCCATCCCTAACATACAAACGACACCCATATTTATTTTTAGACATTTCAAACCTATCGCACCCCAACCCCATCCCCAGGGGATGATGGTATTTCACGTCCACCACGTTGGATTTCAAAGTTGTTGTAGCTTTCGCAATCAGCGACCCGATAAACCATACAAACGACACCCATATTGCTTTTTAGACATTTCAAACCTATCGCACCCCAACTCCATCCCCAGGGAGATGATGGTATTTCACGTCCACCACGTTGGATTTCAAAATTGTTGTAGTTTTCGTAATCAGCGACCCGATAAACCATACAAACGACACCCATATTGGTTTTTAGACTTTTTCACCCCATTTCCCTTTTTTAGGGGTTGAATTTGTTGTGGAATTTCAATAAAAGTGATGTACTTTTCACAGACTTACAACCCTTATGCCTCAACAATAAATTTAGTGGATTTTACTTTGAAAATGTAGGATTTTCAACTTCATCCCCTTTTTCACCCCTTAGGGTGTAGAATTTTCAAAAACCCTGAGACATGTAAAACTTAATTTTTAGTCGTCAGCCTAAATACAAATTTTGAAGATCCTAACTTCAAAACTGACGGACTTTCATACAAACTTTCATCCCCTATTTTAACCCCTTAGGGGTGGAATTTTTTAAAACCCTTTCTTAGTGCACCCCTAGGTTTCATAAGGAACCTACATGCTAAATTTGGAATCTCTAGACCCAGCGGTTTGGGCTGTGCGTTGATATGTCAGTCAGTGAGTCAGTCAGTCAGTCAGTCACCTTCTTCTTTTATATATATAGATTGAATTATTTTTTTGTACCTGACATGCGTTTGCAAAAGGTCAAAAGCAACTATACGACTTTGCTAACAACCAAACATTTTCAACTTCCTAATTCCCATACAAAGTAGTCACGTTAGTGACCAACATATTTTATATAGGAAGTTGAAAATTTCTTGAGCGTTGTTAGCAAAGTCGCAGAACAAAAGTTGTTGCTTTTGAATAATTAATGGGCAAACGGATGTCAGGAACAAAAAAATTACCTTAAATCTGAGGGACCCGGTTCCATCGCGGCCATACGTACCTATCTTAGAGGAAGTAATTAGCCAATAATCGGATCATACAGGATAGGATATATCGCAGGCAATATTGATACGAGGGAGATAATATCTGGTCGGGTCGTTGTGAGGGAGGGCTCGGGAACAAATAATGGAGTACGTGTTCCCGATAGCCACTAGTTATGATAATTGAGCAGGATTAGTGGCCTCTGTGGACACAGAATAATACAACGTGAATTTTTATTGGTTTCTTTCCCGAAGCCCAGCGATTCTACTAATGCAACTATCCTAAAGAAAGAAAAAACTACTCGAAAAAATTTTTCGACTCCACACTAAAACTGGTCACTTGATCGACTCAACTTGTACTGATACTACTGAGAGGTGAATCTGCCCATGAAACTGAACAACTTTCACAAGGAACATTGGTCGAAATACGAAAAACCAAATTTGACCTAAAAAAATTATTTTGGTCTATGACCTTTGTTCCCTGGGAAAAGTTGTTCAGTTTCATGGGCAGATTTACACCCTTTAGTATATCACACCTTTCCGTTACGCGCTGTACCTATATACTCGTAAAAGAAACATTTTATTTCAAGTAATGGTTTTTCTTCGGGAAAGTTGTTTGTGTTCATGACATGAGTAGAATCACTGGGTTTCGACAGAGTAGTAAAAACAGAGTAGTTGATAATGTTTATATTTCAATCGACACTTCCTTCTTGAAAAGTGTCTTTTTATCTTGTTAGGAAATTTTTTTCTAGCCTGAGCTGTCCCACTGTTGGGCTTACGTTTGCTTCAGGTCATCCTTCTACCGTTTTTTAGGCCTTTCTTTGCCTCATTGTGTGTTGAATAAAGAAAAATGTTAGTGTTTTCTTACCACTATAAAAAAATTTTGTTTATTAGACAAACTTGACAGTAATTGCAGAACCCTGTCTCCCAAACTAGAATAATCTGTGTCTTTATGATCAATATATCATACTGATTGTTACAAAATGCTCGCATTTTTTATCCCCTAAAATATAAAAAAAAAACGCCAAACTAGGTAGAAAGTCTTGTTTAGATATTTCATATTGAAGGTATATGCGAGTAGACACGAACAAAAGAAGTACTTTAGCAATGAAATTACTTGGTTCCATTTAAACTGAATTCAGGGAAAATTTTAAGTAATTTACTTAGGAACAATGAAAAATCAATCTGTGAAGAAATCTGCTCGAGCTAGAATCTCTTCAGACAAAACGGTCTGTATCAAGTTCAAGAAATCCCTAATTCTATTTTCTTGAAGTTTTACTTAGAAACATGAAATTACCACTACAAGGTGCTAAATAAAACTAAAAGTAAATAGACCAATGCTCATCAATAACATGGATGCCAAATAAGGCCTGTTTATTAAAATAGTAGCCCGGTATCCCTCCATTCTGAGCTGTTCTATAATTACTTTTTCCTGATTATTATTATGATTATTTATTTATTTATTTATTCATCATAATTACATTAATGATGGCGAGTGGAACGCTCTAATTTTCAAATCATGCACCTATTTGAAGAAATAAAATGATGATGATGGTTTCTTTATGAAATGTTATGAGAAATTAGTTTTCTTAATGATTTACAAACATGTCAAATACAACCCGAATACCTGTTGTGATAACTTAATTTTCTTATGTGTGGATCAATTTGTCTCTGGCGTGATTTGTACAAGAAAGACCATCAGAATCTTGCTTTGAGTATAAAATAATAGAATAACCGATCAACTACGGCTCATAGAAACGACCATCACAGCTTTTCCCAATTATCGCGAAATAGGCACTCTAGCGTCTGCAATCATTTTGGCCATTTTGATTTGGCCTCATGAGATGCGAAATGCATTCTTGCATTGCAATCTCACGAAGCTTTGCAATCTTTATAGGTTCTTTATTTACTTATAAACTTTATGCTCTAAGTTAGTTACTTGTGCCTTAGTTCTTAAGAGCATGGGGTAGAGCAACACTGTCCCCCGAGTAAACAAGGGACCGCCGCGGATTTCTCTAAGCAAAGAATATTTATAGTAAATACTAGCTTTTACCCGCGGTTTCGCTCACGTTATATAGCCTATGTGTTAGCCCAGTGCTTGTTCTATCTACCTCTTAAATTTTATCGAAATCGGTTTAGCCGTTTAGGCGTGATATTGGAACAAACCAACAAACAAACAAATAAACATCCATACTTCGCATTTATAATCTTAATAGTGAGATTGCGAATCTACACGTGCAATCATGACTCGTCATTATAATGGAGAGTTTTTTAAAATTACACCAGAATTCACCAGTTCAGACAGAGATTTGAATAAACGAGGGAACATAAACACTTTCGGCTTACACTTCCATAAATATAGTAAAGGAAAATGGTGGAAAAATGAAATATAGTCGCAATAAAGTTGTGAATAATAGTCGTGTTTCGTACGTTACCGCTCCCTGGGGGCGTACTTTGAGATGGTGGACAAATCTTATATTATACAGAGATAGGTTTAAAAATATAACCGAATTCAAGAAGAGCATCTAAAGGGAAAGTAGTAGATTGAATGACGTTATATTTTCAAGGTCGAAAGGGGCCACAGAGTTCAGTTTATCGAGAATAGGTGTCTTAATGTCCGTAAAAAACCGTTTTAACCGACCCCGCGAGATGAACAGACGGTGGACGCATTTGACGAAGACTTTTAACATACGTATATCAAACTCATTGACTATTAAATATAAATACATCATACCTACTGCTGTTTAGAAGTGAAGTAAATCTTAAAGGCGTGAAGCAACGCCTACCAATCTACGAGTATGTTCCAGCCAAGACACAAAATCCTTCGGCAAAAACCAGAGTATATTTGACAGAAAGAATAACATTGTTATACAAACTTGTTTGTTCTGACAGTTTTAGCCGAGGCTTTAGCCGATTGCTTTTAACATAGCCTCAAAATGTGTTGTTAAGGTTGTTAAGCGTTGAACCGGTACAGGTACCTATACCGGGTGTAAGGGACAGCCTTCCGAATACTGAAAGGGCATGATCAGTCAAAGTAACTAAACAACTTCCAGCGAATAAAAGTTTCAGGAAATGAAAAAAAAAATCGGCCTCTCCACACAAAATTGCAAACTTGATCGGACAGTTTGTATGGAGGGGCCGATTTTTTTTTTTCATTTCCTGAAACTTTTATTCACTGTAAGTTGTTCAGTTACGTTGACTAATCATGCCCTGTCAGTATTCGGAAGGCTGTCCCTTACACCCTGTAGGATTAAGATTTCGTAATTTGGTATAATATCTGAAATAAATTATTATTATTATTACTGAAATGAGATGAGATGAGAGGTGAGATGAGAGATGAGATGAGATGAGAGATGAGATGAAATGAAATGAAAGCTTATGAAGCTTGAATGGAGGCTTACACTTATGCATGATTGTGATGAAATCGGGAATATCATGATAGTACTCAAGCCCGTGTCCATCATTTTACTCTTTCGAGTAACAGCATATTACCTATCTAGATTGCTTGGGCTCTTCTACTGACGCCGAGACTACTGGTAATTTTGATCAAATCGGTCCGGTATAGGTTCTATGGACCCTCAAAGTCAGGATTTTCGAAAGTTGATTTAATGTTTGAGTATCAGCAAATTTTGTATCTTAATCGGTTGGGGCTGTTCCATTCCATTGACGTGTATTTTGCTCAAATCGGTCCAGATAAATAATCCTGCGCCATATGGGTATGGGGTGTAAGGGACAACACCCGAAAACTGAAGGAGCATGATTAGTCAACGAAACCATGGGGTCTCATTCCGTACTACGGTTTTTTCGACGAAGTAAATAGCCCGAATTCATTTGGCACTTTTGTTTCTAATAATTAAACTAAATGTTACTACTAGGTTGGTAGGTAAAGGTATAAACTATGACATTAATTCAATTTTAACATCCAGATATCAATTTATTCTAAGAAAATACCTTATGGAAAAAATAGCCCGAACAATTTTCGGCACAAATTCGTTCTATGACGTGAGGCATCTGTACTAGTATAGTATTATATCTGTTACGAAACTGAAAAATTTTCAGTGATTGAAACTTTCAGGAAATGAAAAAAATTATGGGCCTTTCCATACAAAATGCCCAATCAATTAAGTTGGTTTACAATTTTGTATGGCGACGCCAAATCGAATTTTGTGCACTAGGGCAAAAAAGTAATCGCGGTGGTGTACGCCCTGCGCGCGGGCCTGCTGCTAACCCCCCGCGCCGCGCGCGCGTCAACATATTCTTCACTAAAGCAGAACAACTCATTCTTCAGTTACATTTAGGGAGTACTATTACGTTTTATTTCCTCGCAATCAAAGTGGAAAGCAGAGTTTATAACTCGTCCACAAAACCATATTATCCTCGACATTACTATCAGCCCTCGCCTTCGGCTCGGGCTGCTAAAAGTCTCGGGAAAATGGTTCGTTTTGTGCACTTGTTGTAAAATCTACTATTTCTTTTAAAAAGTTTACAATCTTATCCGTTAAAATAAGTATAGAGTACAAACTTTCATTGCTACTATTCAACTATGAACTTAATTTCTGACTTCTTTTAATTTTAAAGTTTTAAAAATCACTCGTAAAAAGAATTGGACTCCTTTGTCTCTACTATTTCAGTTCTCCAATTACAATAACATTTCAACAAAGAGGCCTATTACATTTAGAGAGTGTTTTTGCGCAAAATAGCTAATTTCGGCGTGCTTAATCTGAGAAACGGAAAAATTTTGACAACTTTGACTTATAAAATGTTGAAGAATAGTTATTATTTAAGTTTTTAGTGGCCTCGCTTTTTAATTTTTTTTCTTATATTGGTAGATATAGCCAATATTCCGAAGCAAGTTTTTATAAAATGCGCGAAGGCACTTTTTTGAGCTCGTGGATTGAACTATTGGGCTAAGAAAACAAAATTAAAATAATACAATATAATTTCTTATATAATAGTGTAGTTTGTAGCGGCCTCGGAATTTTGAAAATATATTGGAAAATCTAGAAAAAAATCAATTCCGAACGAAAAAAAACTACAAAAAACGCAACTGCAACTTGCTCTTTACTATATTGATATTATTTCGTATAACTTATACCATACTAAACTTTGGTATAAAGCAAATGAAAATCGCCTACGTTTGTTTAAAAACAATTTGAAGGTACTTAAAACTGCCAAATTTCTCCATAATCCGATGCGCTGGCCTTTCAAACGCAATAATAGTATCAAATAACTTGAAAATACAAAAAGTATTTATATCATTTAGTTTCAGCATAGAGTAATATAATACTGGTTTCAGCTACAAAACAGTGTCGAAAAATCTGGACGCCGAGTGAGATTTTCCACTTTTCATTTTTTTGAACGAAATTTTGTGATAGGCCTCTTAAGTAGCAGCACTTTCTGCTAAGGATGGAGCCATAAGCGTATCCATTTCTTGCGAGGGCTCTCCATACTAAAATGTATAAATTTTTATAAAATCCTAAAAACTTAAAATTTTTAACTTCTCTCTGAGAGACTTGTGACTTGGGACTAATTAATGTTATTTCCACAGTTTTTCTGGTGAAAATACTTACCATTCATAAAAAAAACCGGTCAAGTGCGAGTCGGACTCGCGCGCCTAGGGTTCCGATATACCTATAGTATTTTTGGAAGCAATAAAGTCCATTTTCAGGACCGCAAAACTAAATTTGTTTGTAAAGGTTTTTTGCAGATTTCTGAAAAACTGTGCAACTTAGAAAGATCGTTTTATTTTTGCTGTTAATTTTACATAAACTTCTGTCAACTGTAATTAGTTCAAATTTTTCCTTACACAAACTTCGGAGATAAGGGGGGGGGGGAATGGTATTTTTTTACATTAATCATCATAACTTGAAAACTAAGAAACGCAAAAAAATACAAAAATATATTACAAAAATATATTTCAGAATGTAAAAGTAAAGCCCTTTCATATGATACCCTACTCGACCTAGTAGCGACAATTTGAAATTTGCTCCCCCGTATTTTGGCCCCATTTACATCAAAAATCATATTTTTTTCAAAATTCTTTCATGTGCAATTAAGTTGGGCAACTATATTCTAATACTATTCCAAATTTTAAGTCGATAGCATGAGTGGTTGCTGAGATATAGAGGTGTGACAGACAGACAGACAGACAAAGTCGCACCATAAGGGTTCCTTTTTTTTACCATTTTGGTATCGGAACCCTAAAAACGGTGATAAAATTCGCATAAAATGGCTATTACGGATTATTTACGTTTCCGTTCTTAGTATTAATGATCGATATTCAGAAGTTCAACTAAACGATTAGATTTTCAAAGATTTCTTGACTTTTGTAAAACTTAACCGGGATTTTTGGCCTACTAGTCATAGTCGACTAGTAGACGTTTTACACTCCACTAACTCATACAGACTATGTATATGGTGGACTGTTGTACGTATAGTACTTATCTAGTCCCTGGGTGGACTCTACTCTGTGCCTTTCAATTATTGCAGTTAAATAAAGCATTGCCAGTAAAATTTCTAGGGCTGTCATCACATTCGGTTAAAAAGATTCTAAAGCTACAGACCGAGCCGCCGCCGCCGGCAGTCCATCCCGGAATTTTTGCTTGCAGCGCTGCTATCGAGTAGGTAAAATGGGCGCACCGCACGATTTTTAAAAGTTGTATATTGTTTTGGTATAGTAAATGGCAAAAAGTTCTTTTTATAAAAGTAGGTAGTTAGTAGGAAGAGACTTAAACAAAATCCTTCCCCTGGATGCCAATGGGTACTTCAGTTGAGTTTCAGGCGGAATCCGATAGCACAAGTTACACTGAGTTCACTTCAAACTTAAAGTTTTTCAATAATGCTAACGATATAAAAGGTACCGAGTTCAAGAACAAGACTGTAGAATTTCACAAGAAGTTATAGTGAGTGCATTCCTAAGAAAAGTATGAATATTGTCAGACGACAGTCAATAAAGAATACGCTTGTTACGATGAAATGAAATACTATCCATTCCTTTGGAGTTTCTATTTTATTGCGAAATCGTTGATACAATGATACAATGTTCGCATTGGAGACGGCTGTTCATAACGTAGAGATTTTTATAGTTTTTTGCGGCAGAGCAGAGCTACACGGTTGAATCGTGGGCGCAGCTAGGTAATATTTTTAATGCCACGAGTGGGCAAATGCGCAGGAGGGCCACCTGATGGTAACTATGGTCACCACCGCCCATAACACCACTGTCTTATTAGTGGCATAACTTGACAAGACAGCAAGGCGTGTACCCCACTCTGAGAACTAGGTTGGAATGTTTCATGTGCCGGTAAATTCACTGGCTTCCTTACCTCTCGAACCGAAACACAGCAGTGCAAATACTGCTGATTTACGGAAGAAATTAGACAAGGGGGTGGTTCTTCCCCAGGTGGACTTTGTATACCACCGCCAGAATTAATATAAATAGCCTATGTTGTCTTCTTTTTTTAGTCAATGCTATAGTCAAACATCAACTAAATGTTCATCTCCCAAAATTTTGCCACTGCAATGTCGGCGTTATCTGATACCTCACACAGATCCTCGTTAGTACAGGTGGAGGGGAACAGTGGACAAGAGCGTAAATGCGACATGTTTTGAGACGAAGCTCCACAGCACTGGTCTGTGAAGCCCCATCTTACCATGTTTTTTTTTGCAGCAGCCAACCGGAGATCGCAGGCGAATAAGCGACTTCCAGGTTGGCCACTGCAGCACAACACAACTATGCTATTTGCCACTGCAGCATAGGACTGCAACGTATAAGCTTGTCGTGTCCCACTTTTAGGTAAATGCCTCCTCTCTATCATGGCAATTGCTTTTGTCTTGAGTTAATATTAGCTAATCAATAATCCAAAAATACGTTGTTTTCTTGCCATCGCCTACGGGGCCTACTTCGCCTAAGAAAATACATCGCTATTTTAGCACCCTAAGAAAAATAGTCCCAATACTATTCAGAACACACCAATTTACGGAGAACAAGAAAAATATTGCCCCGCACCGCCAAAAAAATCTCGCTTTTTGAACCGATATTTTGAGAAAGTTGTTCGTTATACTGCTCATGTAAGCAAATGAATAAATGAAAGATTTGTAGTCCGAATACTTAACATTACGGTCCAAAAATAATCCTGTATTTAGTACACACGGCCGCACGTCAGTGGTACCACTTTGGCCTTGAGCGTGTCTCTAGTTTCGGGTGTTTGTAGCGAAGAGCATAGCGCTGGTTCAGCTTGTACCGGTTTTGTTGCCACTTACTTGCAGTCGTGCGTACCTACATAGCAGCCAGTCAGCACAGCAACAATAAGAAAACCCAAAACAAACAAGATAAACTACTAAGTATAAACTTTGTACACTAGCAGGAAATGTGCTTGTTTGCTACTGATGCCGCACCGCACCGCGCCGTTGCGTCCATCTTGGTTGTGCCTTGTGCAGGATATAAGTAAGTAATAAAGTTTCTTCCAAGTACTGTTCATTTCAAAAGTCTTTCTAAAGCGTAAATAAAGGCTTTAATCATCCGAGAAATAGCCTACTACAGAGCGGCTTCTTTGATCCCTACCCCTAGGGCCCTTACTTCTGACTTCAGTTAGGTAAAGCACTGATTAATTAATCTTCTTTTTAACTCATTACGTAACTTAAGAAGGTTGTGTATACATAGTTTAAATGTATTGGGAATTTCTCCATTTCTTTTACCTAACCTACCTAATTCGGCGGCATCGATGAAAGAAAGATAAGCCTATTAAGTCTGTTTAAAGCCGACATTAGATTGAGCTTTATCACTGCAGTCAGAAAAGTTTATGGTGCGATGGTCAGTTTCATGGTGTGAATCCACATTTTCAGTTTTCGTGAAAAATGTATTTACATCGTGCATACGATGAATGATGTCTCACTCTCGATTTCAAAGGGCAGTTTGTACCCTTATTTAGTAGCAAACCAGCTGATTTTGTAGGACAAATTCTGGAATTTGTAGTAACATCTATAAAAAGTTACACTAATGTAAAGGTGGCTCCTCAATCTGAACGTCTGAACTGAGGAGCCACCTGTAACTCGTTAAGTAATGGATGTACATTTTTGAAAATTTTGTAGCGTTTTGTAGTAATTGTGAATGGTATGTAGAAAAAATTTGGGTCCAGTAGTGTAAAAGTTCAAGGAAATACAAAAGTTTTAGTGTGGCTACTCAATCCATACACAAGAGCTTGAATTTCCATGACTATTTTCAGTTAATTAGTACATTCGGCACTGTGATCATTTAGTAGTAGGTGCGTTCGATTTTGTAGTATATGATCAAAACGGCAGGATAAAGTGAATTCGGTAAAAAAATGCATTTTGTTTGGCTCCTCAATCCTGACGTTCTGCAAATAAATAAGCGGTCGTACCTACTCGTACTTCAGATCACAACGGAATCAAAAGCCGGAGACACTAGCATTTAGTAGCAATGTCTACTAAATATACATGAACATTTCAACGCTGTACTTGTTTAGCATCAGAAAAAAACGGCTTTTCCTAATCCCTCTTGAATTCACTATGAAGGGTGACCATATTATAGGGTATCTGCAAATAAGATATCTTATTTATCAACGATAAGGTGAAGCAGCAAAGCCGCGCGCGACCCTCGATAACCGCCGACGCCAGCCGCACTGTTTTTTACAATTTTTTAGGTAAACGCGAAGTGGTTTTGAACTTCGAACTTTCGAACTTAGTGGTAAGTGGTGCGGCGTGGCGAGATTCTCTTACTTGCGCGAAATTTGTGCGAATTGTCCCGGACCACCACCGCCCCGAAGCCGATTAATTAACGGGACAGCACACGTAGCAAGAACTACTGGGAACAAAAAAGTCCCGCTAGTTCGGTTAACAGTACTACTCAACAGAACTAGTGGAAATAAACGACGAGAATTCGTGCTTGTAGATACTTGCACTTGTGGGTACTTGTATTTGTAGGTACTTGCGCTTGTAAGTACCTACAATGCAAGTTATTACAAGTCCAAGAATCTACAAGTATGTACAAGTACCTACCTACAAGTACGAACTAACGACAACCTCAACTCAACCTCACCTAAACCTCACTTCAATGACACGACACCGGCTAGCACGGCAGCATCGCTTTCAGTTCGCGCGGCGGGCGATTGGCATCGCAGTGCGCCACATCGCTCATTGGTCATGCACGTAGAACACTTCAATAGGTATCTTCTGTAAGTGTATAAGTAGAGAACTATGGAAACGTACAGAAAGTGTATAAACGTGTAGAAAAATGTAGAATCGTGTGCTCTTGACGGTATCAACCTACACGTATCCACGTAACACTTAGGGCCGTATCAATGATACAACCAACCAGTGTTTTTTTTTTTTCACATTGTGTTTTTATGATACTACAATCGATGTAAGACAGATAAATATAAATAATAATAGATAAAGATTGTTTTATTGAGCACCACTTGTTCTACGGTCCCATTTTCGTAACATTTTTTCGTTACTATTATACGCAATGTTCAAACGAGCGCACAATCTTTTTTGGTACGATCGAAACAAGACGTAAAATAAAGACTCCATGTCAAAAACTGCTTGTCCTAGTTTCACTCATAAAATATGGTCACCCTTCATAGCGAATTAAAGAGGGATTACGAAAATCCGTTTTTATTCTGATGCTGAACAAGTACAGCGTTGAAATGTTCATATATATTTAGTAGACATTGCTACTAAATGCTTGTGTCTCCGGCTTTTGATTCCGTTGTGATCTGAAGTACGAGTAGGTACGACCGCTTATTTATTTGCAGAACGTCAGGATTGAGGAGCCAAACAAAATGCATTTTTTTACCGAATTCACTAGATCCTGCCGTTTTGATATTATACTACAAAATCGAACGCACCTACTACTAAATGATCACAGTGCCGAATGTACTAATTAACTGAAAATAGTCATGGAAATTCACGCTCTTGTGTATGGATTGAGGAGCCACACTAAAACTTTTGTATTTCCTTGCACTTTTACACTACACGACTCAAATTTTTTTCACAATTACAACAAAATGCTAAAAAAAAATCAAATATGTACATCTATTACTTAACGAGTTACAGGTGGCTCCACAATTCAGACGTTCAGATTGAGGAGCCACCTTTACATTAGTGTAACTTTTTATAGATTTTACTACAAATTCCAGAATTTGTCCTACAAAATCAGCTGGTTTGCTACTAAATAAGGGTACAAACTGCCCTTTGAAATCGAGAGTGGCTCCTCAATCCTTACAGACATGATGAATGATAGGTACTCAACTGCCAGCTGAGCTTAAGGTTCCGGGTTTATTCCCGGGCGAAGGCATTTGATGCATTATGGAGGCTATCATCCCATGAAACTTCCACTGCAGGATAGGGAGCTCCCTCAAAAACTCCAACTAACGCGTGGTACTGAGGGGATTTACCATAGTCACTACGCTTGTACGCGTTGCGGCTGGCGACCGCTGTTGTTGGTGACCGCAGTATATAAGATGGTACCTACGATACACAGAAAGATGCTGCTGCCCATCCTCCGGTTAAAGCCTTAGTCGCCTCTTACGACACCCACGGGTAGAGATGGGTTGGTACTATTCTTTGCCGGCACCAGACGGACGATGGAGGAGACTACGAGTATTATGATCAGTTAATTCCTCACGGTATGAGAACCGCACGAACTCGACACAAGGAGCAAGTAAGTTCATATTATTAGCAGCTTGTTTTTGTTTAGCATATAAACATTATCGGTAGCGCGTTATGAGCAAAACAGATAAAGCCAGCTCACTAACTTCCTAGCTGTTATAAGCTACCGTAGTTTCAAAACTTCATCCCCTACCGAAATGTAGGTAGGTAATGCACGTGCTTACTACTCGTACGAGGTAACAGTTTATTTTATGTACTTAAAAACATAGTTGAACTAGAGTTTAACAGCCAACAATGCTGTGGAACGAAGATATCAGCTATTCGATATTATATCAGCTTTATTGTTCATACACCGATTTCTTCTTATTATATTTTTATTGTCATTGGTTTTACTCTTGACCTCGATCTAGTCTTGAGGACAGGGATGAGGTCGACGATGGAGCGAACGGGTGTGTGTAGTAACAACAGCTCTAATTATATGCATGAAGTTAAAGGTCTCTCTTTTATAACCCTTGTTGATTCCAAAACAAAATGATCTAAGACGCAGTCTAAGCTAAGTGGCGCTACAATCTTAATATTATACTAGCTGTGCCCACGACTTCGTTCGCATGGAGTTTGAACTTTTATAGTATACTAGCTGGTGCCCGCGACTTCGTCTGCGCAGGAAAAAAAAAAAAAAATAAATAAATAAATAAATCGTTTATTGCACATAAAAAACAGTTTAAATTTTACATACAAGTTCCGCCAAACTATAAAATAGTTTGTTGGCAGACAAGGCTCCCCTTATTTAACAAAACCGTTTACACATGTTTAACTGCACGCTTATATTAGCTACAAGATAACTACAATTATAAGTAACTAAGTAATACAGACAGATAAATTGTAGCCTATGTGTTATTCTGATGTATAAGCTATATTATAGTAAAGTTTCATTATTATCCATTCAGTAGTTTTACGTGAAAGAGTAACTAACATCTATCCATAGGTACTTACAAACTTTCGCGTTTATAATATTAAGTAGGACTGCTATAAACTGGACCAATTCAAACGGGGTTTTCAAAAACATATATGGCTTCGCCGTTTGAAAATTTGTACTCGCGTATCTTCTGTTTGAATGAACCGACTGCAATGAAACACAGCTAATATGGTGCAAGAAAGTAATTAAAATACATAACTGAAAACTTCGAATCAATTGCAACAAAAAAGCTTAGATGTTGCACAGAAATAAGCTTAATACAACATCGAAAATCCCGTTACAATGGTTCAGTGGTTTGCTAGTATATCGCGAACACACACACAGACCAACAGACAAAAATTCCAAAAATTACCCAAATGGGTTATTACCCTTTATTACCCCCACATCATATTTTTGCGATAATTTTAAATGATACAGAATCGGTGAGTTTATGATTTCATTATAATCTATAGATTTTTAAATGTTATGTTTTTGAGGCGGATAAACGAAAATGGCAAATACGGGGTCCCCATACAAGAAGCGCGAAACCAAAATGGTAAACTATTATGGTGCGACTTCGTCCGTCTGTCTATCTGTCACACCTGTATATCTCAGCAACCACTCATGCTATCGACTTGAAATTTGGAATAGTTTTAGAATATGATTGCCTAACTTGATTTCAAATGAAAGAATTAAAAAATATATATGTATATTATTATTAATATTGTAAAGCGGACCCAAATAAAGGCGCAAAATTTTAATATGTCGAATCGTTACTAGGTTGAGTGGAGTATCATAATTATGAAAAGGGCTTAACTTGTACATTTCAAAATAGATTTTTGTATTTTTTTACGACAAAAAAGTAAAAAAAAATACCATCCCCCTCTCTCCCCCCCCTATTTCCGAAGTTTGCAAAAGGAAAAATCTGATTTAATTACAGTCGATAGAGGTTCATGTAAATATTACAGGAAAAATAAAACAATCTTTCAGAGTTGCACAGTTTTTAAGGAATCTGCAAATTTAGCTTTGTGGTCCTAAAAGTGGACATTATTGCTTTTAAAAATACTATAGGTACATCGGAACCCTCAGCGCTCGAGTCCGACTCGCACTTGACCGGTTATTTTGTTTTAGCTCCCGTAAAAACAGTAACACCATAACTACAAGCGTCTTACTTAGTACGATTGTATCTAAAATAGAAAAGTTCTCTGATAACGTGAATGTCCCTTAGGTGGGGTAGGCCGGTAAAGTAAATACAATATCCTTACTTTACTACAATCGATATAAAACCTATCCTACTATCTTTACCCTGCCATATCGTAAGAAGCATCGGTTGAACGCGTCCACACAAAGGCGCCGAATTTTAGATGCCGAACGAAGCTATGTTCCTCCGTTATATGTATGGTAGGTTTTGGGTAACTTGGTTAAACATGCCATGCTAGGAAGATCTATATAATTATAGGGTCCTACTGTAGGACTCCTACGGAAATAGTGAACATAAATTTTTGCATGTCAGTTAGTTAGTGGGCTTCTGTTTCCGCAAAGGTTGTGCTGTTTATTTAAGCCAGCCCAGCTCCTTCCTTCCAGAAGCTCAGAAGTCTCCTGGGACATTCACAGGCTTCTCGGAGCGACCTCGTATTGCCGTGGATTTTGGCCCGTTGGTCGGTCAACGCACTGCACTCCAGGATTACTTGATTGACCGTCTCTTCTGCGTCAAGGCAGCCCCTGCATAAGGGGCTGTCAGTGACGCCGATTTTAACCTGTTACTCGGACCTTGAAACTGAATTACGTTTCCATAAGGGACATGGGTCGAAATAAGAAAAATATTTTTTATCTGATGCATTTTTTTTTCGTATTTCTACCATGTTCCTTAGGAAAAGTTGTTTAGTTTCATACATGCTAAAATTATGTTCACAATTTCATTAGGGCCCCTTTTAATTAGTTTTGAATTTTGATAGAGCACAAGATGTGCAGGTACTCATGACCCTGAAAAAATTTCCTAAAAAAATTGGCACCCCCTACTAAATTGCCGATCAGTTGATTGTTTTGCTTTAATTTTTTTACTTTTAAAGTTGTTCAGTATAGATTGATCTGCTTACTCTTCTTCACAAAAAAGGTTCTTAAAAGCTTCATTAACAAAACAAAAATCAAAGAAACAATAAATTTATACAAATGCGGCGCAGAGCACAACGGCCCTAGCTCAGCATTATATTTACTTGGAAGTAGATCACAGATTTTCAGCTGGAACTGAAAGAACAAGGAAGTATCATAAGTACATGCAAATCTTTTGCTATCAAGAACTAATCAAAAGTCACTCTATATTATAATTCTCTAAAAATTGCCATATTTCAGATCTCCAATCCTTCACTTTTCCAGACAAAAGTTCCCGTTTCCTTCACTTTTCCTATAGAATTATAATACACTGACTTTTCCAGACAAAAATTACCGTTTCAAGAACTATTGTTTATTTTTAGGGTTCCGTACCTCAAAAGAAAAAAACGGAACCCTTATAGGATCACTTTGTTGTCCATCTGTCTGTCTGTCTGTCAAGACCCTTTATCTCACGAACGGGTAAAGGTATCAGGTTGAAATTAATACCATATATTAGGATCCATGAACCACACAAGATCTGAAAATTTAAATTTTTTACAATGACGCAATCAAAAGATATAGCATTTTATGTCCTCATCCCCATACATTTATTCAAAAATGCAAAACCTACAGGGTACTTCCCATTGACCTAAAATTATGAAATTTGGCAAGAAGCTAGGTCTCACAGTACAAATAATGGGAAAAGTCTGAAATCATATTTTGTATTGTTAATATTTGTATGCCGAATGGCTGAACATGTTGAGCTGTATTACCTAACTATTAAGATCCTATTATACACATGTTTCACAAATAAATAAATTGAATTGAATCATTAAATATTACAACTTTTCTCACAACTAATGGTAACCAATTGTGGTGAGCTCCCGTTTCAAGAACATTCATATAAGAGACGGGTCAAGTTGGATGGTCGCTGAGGCGATTTTTGTTTTAGTTCTATTTTAAAAACAGGAACACTTACAAACTTGAAAATTGGCATGTTTATAGTGAATAAGCTATAAAATAACAAATAATAATAAAATTTGGTCAAGCGCGTGTCGGACTCAAAAAATCTAGCACATTAACTTACTGAAAGTTCAACTAATACAATTATGATTATGTGGTCGTACGGAACCCTCGGTGCGCGAGTCCGACTCGCACTTGGCCGGTTTTTTTTTTACTATTATGATAGTATTAAAGGTATAATTTTCTATTTTTCCACCTGTATAGGCATGCTTGACTTATTTTTATTTGCTTTTTAATAATTAGATTGCTTTAAAATAAAAAATTCGCTGTATTTATACTGTAATAATGATCAACATTTTATTACAATTAATAATCTACACAGTTATATTACAAATAAGGCCTATTGTAACATCTATAACCTACTTTGGTTTTGCTTGAACATTGGCCAGTTTTGAGGGGTCATATTTATAGGTTTTCTGCAGTGGGCCTTTTCCTGCCTTTGTGAAAATCATTTCATCAATTCTTTGCCTCTCTGCTAACTCCCTTGAAATCTTTACATTTGTCCAAGTATCTTTTGCTCCTTCAATAAAACTTTTCTTTTTAATGGGCAAATTTTCTGGCTTATGTGTCATCATTTCAGGGATCTTGAAGTAATCTCTGACTGCAGGTATCTTCAGTACTCCAACTTGAATAAGAGAAATGAAGTTACTTGAACACCAGTAGCATAGAATGGCACCTGGGAAGTTAATTGTGAATGGGATCATGATTAGTGGAACAGCACGAAGGAAGTACCTCATCAACTGCATATTTTGTGCATCGAGACGGCCTCCATCAACCCCGAGCTCAATGGTCGCCCACATTGTTGCACTCGTAATCAAGGGGAGAATAAAGTATTGATCAGGAACAGTCAAATCAGCAAACCACCACAAGCCCCCATATGTCATACTCTCCACAGGGCAGTTAGCCATCCCTCTTAATCCCATGAAAAAGGAGATGAAGAGAGGTGCTTGAGCCAAAGGTACAATCATGTTCTTCAAAGGATTAAGACCTTTTTCTTTCATAAACAACATCATCTCTTGGGCATAGCGAGCCGCTTCCAGCTGGTTACCGGTTTGCCTTGCCTGCGTCATTTTCATCTGCAATAGCTGTACCTCAGGGAGGTTATTGTTTAATCGCGCCGAATTCCGCTGTGATATGATAACTAGGGGAAACATTGCTACTCTTACACAGACTGTTCCAATAAGTATGGCCCCCCACCATGGTATGTCAAGAGAAATATGTAGATATTCCAAAGCATTCTGCACGAGGCCGACTGGACTCCAACCACCAAGTCCCAAGCTTGCAAATGTAGGTTCACCATTAGCAGCCAATGTCTGAGCAGTCTCATTTATTTCCGCCAGAACGGAAGGTTCTGGCACTGGTGGCGGTTCCGGTATATTGTCCAGCAAAGGGACTGCTTTACTTGCATCATTTTCTCCAGTTGAGGCAAATCTTACAGGTGTTGCAGAGGGATAAACGTATAAAACTTTAGCTTTCCTAACCTCAAACTTTTCGCAGAACAGGATCTGTTTGACAGCACTACGGCACCCCTGACGACTAAGTAATTTGAACATTTTAACTATATTTTACCTTTGCAGTGCCTTTTTGATCTCAATTAAAAAAGTAGAAGTTATATTACGGCACATCTCTTGATTTTGACAGTGACTGCAGGAAGGAAGTGTTGCTACAGTACAAAACACTTTTCTTTAGATACTACACCACCACTTTTGTTGATTGATCAATCTGGGAAAGACGAAGTTTCAAAACGTACCTTACAAAGTCAAATATTTTGAGGTTATGTTTACAATAATTTGCATAAGCATAAAAATGTTCAAGAAGTTGAGAATATCACCCTTTTCCTCCCTGTACACAAATTATTCGACTAGAGTTGAAATCGACTCAAGTTTGAAAGAAAGCTTTGACTCTAAAGTGTATAAACCTCGAAAACACCCGGGAACCGCTCGAGTTAAAATTGCGACTTTGCCCCCAGATATACAAAAGTCCATAAAAGTAGTTTTAGAAGACTCAGGGGCCAAAGCTTTATACCACGACAGCCTCAAGCTAAACAACTGCATTCGCTCAAGATTGTTACCCCCAGAAGAAGGTGAAATAGATGCGAAAGCAGCAAAAATACATACCAATGTTTCTAAACAGTATTATTCAAAACTTAACAAGGATTTGTCAGCAATTGAGGAAGAAAATGCCCACAAAATCATCCAAGCAAAAGTATTCAATATTCTCAAGAAAAATATTTATCGTTGGGGCAACATTTCCCATGACAATGCAATTTCTCTCCAATATTTGATGATAAGAGCAGCTCCAGAATATGCGATCTTAGTAAGAGTTTTAGATGAGATTATAAGAAAGTTCCCTGATTACAAGCCAAGGAGTTTCTTTGATTTTGGATCTGGAGTTGGCACTGGCACCTGGGCAGTCAACACATATTGGCCTGGCGATATCTTTGAATACTTCTGTGTAGATACCTCAGTTGCAATGCATGACTTAGCACGCCTTATTCTCTGCAGTGGAAAAGATAATGTTGAGATGCCATTTAAAGGCTACTTCCAAAGACAATTTCTACCAGCTTCCACAGATCTGAAATACAATATTGTTTTATCAGCTTTCTCACTATTTGAGTTACCATCTATGAAAAGCAGACTGGAGACAATACAAAAGCTATGGAATAAAACAGAAGATTTTTTAATAATTATTGAGCATGGCTCTAATGCAGGTTTTCAAGTTGTAAATGAGGCTAGAGAGTTTGTTTTAAATCTACCGGAGGGGAAAAACAATGGATATGCTTTTTCACCTTGTCCTAATGATAACATCTGTCCTCGATACATGGAGCATCAAACACCATGCAACTTCTTGATGAAATATGAATCCTTGCCCTTTCCATCAAAATCTGAAGTCTCCTCTGAAGTATTTTCATATGTGATATTGAAGAAAGGCTTAAGACCAGCAGACGACCCAAAGTGGCCACGAATTGTTAGAGCACCGATTGTCCGATCCGGCCACACAATTTGCAAACTTTGTACTTCTAAAGGGGAACTTAAAGAAATTATATTTTCAAAATCCAAACATGATCAAACAACTTACAGATGTGCTAGGTCTAGTAACTGGGGTGATATGTTACCTATTAAGGATATAAATAACTTGTAAGAGAATTGGCCATGTCAAAAATATTTTTAGTATTTTTTTTTATTTTTAATGATAATTTAGACTATTTTAAGAAACTAATTTGAAAATTTTATCATTTAGATCATAAATCATTTTTATATAACGATTTTCGGTTTGCGACCCGGTGACGTCACATGCTCACATTCTTACAAATAACTTGATATCTTTGAAACAAAATGCTCTATAGACTATGAATACAGCTCATTGCTTATCACGTCTATCATACTGTCCTATAATTGTAATGTTTCTCGAGTAGCTTTCTTTCATTGTAGTTTTCTCAATCGATTTCTTGGCTTGTGAGATTATGACGTCAAACAAAATCGCTATATAAAAATAATTAATGATCTAAATGATATTCTTTCTTCAAATTAGTTTCTTAAAATAGTCTAAATTATCATTTAAAAATATAAAAAAAAAAACACCGAAAATATTTTTGACATGGGCAATTATGTCCTCAGGTTATATTTTAGATTGTAAATAATATTTTGCTCATGGAACGGCAATCAAATTTTTGAAATAAGACAAGCATAAAAATAAACGTTATATTTATTTATTTAAAACAAATAGGCAGTGGATGACAGTCTTAAGTTCTATATATGTTGTAGTGCTTAATAAGCAGTTCCTAAATTCAGGCAACAGACAACCATTTAAACAAGCAGATTCTACATAAAGGTTATTTCAGATCAAATCAGACTTTCACAGAAGGGTGGTTTTTGATCAAATAACATTGTCACAGAAATTATAGGACACAATAGTAAAATAGCACTTGAAGCTGCAATGTTCACAGTTCAGTGCATGAAATTGGCATAGCCTGCATCGACAATGCAAATCATAAAAGCAAATCATCAGCTGCCTACAGATCTGAAAATTTGTGCAGATAAGGCTCGCATACATTTACGCGAAACAAAGACGCAAATGTGCACCTGAATGTGTATAAGCGGAGGCCTAATATTCATCATTCAAGAGCCGCAAAAGAGACAACAGTTAGGGAAGGCCAATGCCCAAAATGGCGTCTCTTAATAAATGCATTTTTATGTAACTTCTAAGGCCACGTCCCGATTAGGCTCGCAGTGAGCCGCTCACTGTGAGCCGACTGACTCTGAGGGGCGCGTCGGCATAGTGAGCTGACTGAGCCGCCGACCGGGAGCGTAGTTCGCAGCGACTCAGCTGCTCACTGAATGAATCCGCACGTAATGCCGCAAACTGGGTACAGTAAGCGCTGAATGGACACTCCGTTTAAAATATATAGGAAGGCGTACTGGAGGCAGACAGTGAGCGGCTCACTGTGAGTCTAATGGGGACATGGCCTGAGGACAAAATTTTAATGTCTTTATTTTTAAGTAATTATGGCATCATCATCATGATGATGGCATCTAGTTGAGCCTCTTATTTGCTGTGCCCTTGCAGGGCGTCACTTGTACTTATCTTTATTTAACACCTTTCAACTTGTAACTTTGCAATAAATTAATATGAATATGAAAGGAGCTGCTTTATTGCTAATCCCTAGAAAAAATAAGGCTCGTTTGAAAGTTACAAAGAGATACTACGAAAAATATAGGAATTTGACTTTGTGGAACGCACAACTTATTTACTGCGTTAGTTTACCATTATTTAATCTGTGATATTGTATGAAAATCCATTTCTAACATGCTGTTTTTTTTTTATTCAGGTTAATGTTACATGCTTCTTTTATTTAATATCACAATGCCAAAATCCAAAGTTTTTTTTTCTAAGGCCGCGAAATGCTTCTGGCGACTTGCACTTTTCCGAAATTAAAAAACAAATATCAATAAAAAAAATACATTGGCGAAATACTCGTAAAGAGATGTGAACGTCATAAAAAAATATTTGAAGAGAATGAAGTTCTGAATCTTCAATTTCGTGTTTTAATTTTGCGTCGTTTCTTCCTTATAGGTGAAGTATAAATCACTATGCATCACTCGAAACAAAGTACGATTCCCACCTCGGGTGTATTGAGGACATCGGCTGCGCTTCAGGCCTCAAAGGACACCCTCGTTGGGAATCGGTCCCTTTCTTTTCTCGATATATTAAAATAATTTAAAATTAGCTTTAGGATAACAAGCAAGAAAGTGCTTTTTTTTCTTCCAAGCTTTAACTTCCAACCTCATTGAAAGAATCCCGTAATTTTGAAGCTACAATCATACAATTTTCAACATGGCATCTAGTTCAGCGTGTGTGTTGGTAGCTTCTCGAAGTTTCTCTGCGAGCTCGTGTCCGCTCTCGGACAGTGTTGCCAGACTCTTCTTGAGCGTATCAAGTCGCTTCGCCACGCGACGTTTTTCTTCAGATAACAGTTGATAAGCTTTGTCTCCTGAAAGATGAGATTATGTAGTATTAGTACGGGAACATGTTACTGAAAGCTTTTCGAGCTACAAACAGGGTTAATTTTATATCATAGCATAGAACAGTATTAAATTTTTTGGTCATCTTATACGAGTATAAAACCATCAATCGACGGCGCAAGGTTTACATGGGAAAGCAAATTATTTTTCTCTTTATTCGACCTGTATTTCTAAGGGAAAGCTTTAAGATTTAATAACTTAACCATGATTTACGAAATGACGCTCATAAGGAGCGACAAGAAAATATTAATAATTCTTTTTTCATTGATAATCTATTTGCTTACCTAAGAGGGGTATATATTCACCAGCCCGTTCCGCTCTTATGTCCAATGTGAACCAGTCCTCAGCATCGGAATCAGACGACGGAAGTTCCTGTCGAAAAAATAATGATTTCAGTATAAATTATTCATCTGGACGTTCCTGCCGAAAAAATAATTATTTCAGTAAGTATAAACTATTCATCTAGCTCTTCATCTGTTCAATGGTGTTGCTATGTTAAGAAAATATTTTCCTAAGAGTGTTGTAGACAAAATAGGCAGTATGGAGGTAAAATTACCAACACTTTTTGCTAAGAGGAATTAAAGCGAGTCCGGTTCTTGCAATGCTAAATAAATACTAGCTTAGATTTAATTAGCATTATTAATATTTTTATAAAATTTTATTCAATCTCATGAACATAATTTTATAGGCGAAAACTTGTAACTGGCGTAGTTTCAAGCTACTGTTTTTGAATCAACATAAGTATATTTTTTGCTGTAAGTTTTCCTAAAAAAGTAAAATAAAATAAATAAATTTTCTATAGTCTACGAAATAGGACTAATGAATGTCACATTACTAGTTTTTCTGGTAAATATTTACGAAAAAAATTGCGCAAATAATTACGTATGAAATGATTAACTAAACGGATAATTTTACGCTTCCTTTTATCTTAGATCAACAATACGCAGGTATCCATGCCTCCAAAAAAAGATGTTTTATTGTCAATGGGCTACTCTTGGCCTCGATCTAGATGAGATCGACGATGGGACGCGCTTGCCCAGAAGAAGCCTATTCACTCGCGACTTGAATAGATTCGGGTTATTGTATTTTTCACTAATTTCGTGTGCAATAAAGAATATTGTATTGTATATGAACTCGGGAACACATATTCGGGCAGACAATTCCACTCCTTAGCCGTGCGCATTTTAAATGATGTTTCAAAGAGCTTTGTGCGGAATGTCAACCGTATAGGTGATATCCTGCGGTGCGTCTGGACTCCCGATGGTAGAAGGGAGACGGTGGAATAAGCTCGTGGAGCTCATGAGCACACTCTCCGAAGTAAAATCTGTAAAATACCGACAGACATGCAATTTTGCGACGGTGGGCCAGACTGTGAAACTTGGGTTTTCACCAGCATCTTATCACCAACGGTTCCACGGGGTAACGCTGCAGGAGCACCAGTAAACCAGTGCCCCGGGCGGGGTGGCTTGTGGAGCAGTGAGCCTTACACCAGGGGACACAGAATTGTGTGCGAAATGCTCCGGAGGCCCTCTCAGGATCCTCATTCAGTACATCTCAACCAGTAGTTAGGGGGATGGAAAATGAGGACACCCCTGATGAAGCCAAAAGAGCGGCTCGCCACATATAACTGGCCGTCATCCTGGATGGGGCTTGAAGCGAAACAACCCACGCCGCCCGTCTCCAGCTGGGATAGTGGGTGAAATAGATCCATGGACGTGATCTGATCACCCGTCTGCGCGAGCCGCGGCGTCCCGATTAGAAAATAATAATAATAATCACCAACGAGCTTCTTGGCTCTGCGATCTATCGAGTCAAGTGCGTCTAGTTGGTATTTAGCTGAGCCATCCCAAAGGTCTACAACATTTCTCCATACAGGATCAGACTTGTGCTTTATATAAAACTAGAAGCTGTCTAGGAGTGAAGTATCGCTGAACCTTATCGACGATGCCAAGCTTTTTTGCCGCAGTTTGGGCTTTTGACTCAATGTTGTCGCCGAAGTTCAGGTATGCACACAACTTTTTGCCAAGTAGATCGAGGCTGTCGGTAACTGGTACAGTTGTACCTTGAAAAGTAGGAGCCAGATTGAACAGACTCCTTTTGACCGTGAACAGACACGACTGTTTTGGTGGCGTTGAAACTCACTAGATTTTTGTCACCGTACTCGGAGACAAGACTTATGGTTGAGTTTATCCGCTCTGCCATGGCCTCGCTTGACATAAATCTCTCGGCGATAGTACTGTCATCTGGGTACGCAACAATACCAGGAACAAGTAGGTCGTTGATCTGTAGCAGGAAAAGAGGCGTCAATAGCCAATGTTGCTTAATTTCGTGATCGGAAAGAAAGAGCAACTACCACTTGGCCACAAGCGCTTTTTTATGCGAAATATGTCAGCATTTGACCCCGATCTCATCTGGTGGTAAGTGACATTTCCTGTTCACTCTTACCTTGAGTATTATGCACAGAGCAGTAAATATATCGTCGCGCTCGCGGGGCGCAACGCGCGATTCAATAATCTGTGGTATTATAAAATATACTCACACTAAATATACTTTCTTCTTCGCTATCACTTGGATTATCAGATGGTACTTCCTCGTCCATTTCTTCTGGTTGCATTAATTTAAGAGGTTGCTTCTTTTCTCTTGTTTTGAAGGTAGATTCCTAAAACCAAAAAAATAATTACAACATTAATTTTACAATTCCCATTGCAAACGTTGTATTTATAGTGGGCTACCAAACAAAGTAAAGCCATCGTAATAGGTCCGTTGTGGCAGCTGTCAAATGTGTGAAAAATTACGACCCCGAACCCTATGTGTTGGTGATAAGGAAACATCAAAACGGACTTCTTACGTTGGCCCTACTTTGGTCAAAATTATGTAATTTTATTATAGCTATGTCTCTATCGCTCTAATATCTTACGCATATCTCCGTCCTGCTCTCAAAGAGCTGTCATTCTAATCAAGCTACATTATTTCGACTATATAAGATTGAAAGTCGCACTGATATTTAAACAAAGCAACTACAGTATGGTGTCCCAGAGGGTACATGAGACCCAATAGGCTTTGTCAGGTCATATCGGCTGCGTGTCATACCTAAACCGAAACTAGAGTTTCGGTTTAGGTATGACACGCATTTATATGTGCAGGAGCATTAAAACAAAACAAAAAGTTAATAAAATAAGTTGTATTAGCATCTTCAGAGGACTAAGAATCGTAAAAAAAACATATTTTTGATAATATACCAGATTTTCTTGACTCAAAAAGAACCAAAAAAAGTTGGAAAGTGATCAAACATAAAGCTTTTCCAAAACTTCATAGCAGATTTTCACGGGAAAAGATTTTACCGCTACAGAGGGATGCAGCTATAGGATAGAAAGAAATTGTCTTCTCTTTCAGCTATAGGAAAGAAAGAGAAGACAATTTCTTTCTATATTATAACTGCATCCCTCCAAGGCGCCAAAATTTGTTTAAATCTGCCTGCAAAAACCTTTGCGAGAGCGAGATTAGACGAGGATCTAATCTTGAATCCGTTTATTTTTAGTGGTGTCATTTTTTTTCATTAGACTGTGGTCTCTGCCTACCCCGACGGGAAAGAGGCGTGATGTTATGTATGTATGTATGTGTCATTTTATTTAGGAATATAGTCTAATGTGCAGATATCGTCCAAGGGTGTCTCAAGTATTTCGAATAGGTACTAGATATGATACTATAGGCGAGGAGACCGAACTCATGGAACACCTATGGCACATATAATGCTATGACTAGCAAGCATATGAAGATTCTGGGTCAGGCTTACCCGACACCAGAAGACTAAAAGCTCCTTTCGCTGAAATCTACAGCGAAGCTCATAGCGAGCATATTTGAAAACAGCGGAAGACACAAAAGGTCCTACAGGGTTGAAGCACAGCAAAGAGATGGGCTTGAAGTGTTCTGAGGTTCAATTCAAGCTCCACGTAAAAATATAAGATAGGTGCATCTCTGCCAAGTTCCCTGCTAACGTAATACGGACCTTAAACAAATTATACCATACCTCGATTTGCCCTTCCTCCAAAGAGTCGTCATGATTACTCTGTCGGTCGATATTAGCGGTGATGTGAGGTCTGCGTGTAGACGAGGCAGTTTCCGAGGGCCCAGCTCGCTTGTTGAAGTACTGTCGTCGCGGTTCTTGCGGCGAACGCTTCACTTCCACTTGCTTTTTCATCATGTTTAATTGGAATTCCTCTAAAAATATAGAAAATGTTAATGTTACACTATGTGAAAAGAAGCTCCACTCTCCGACAGCTTCGGAACGCGCACTCAGCGCAAAAGCGTACACAAATTAACGGTATAGTGTTTTCTAAAACTTGTTAGAAAACTAGGGAGTTCCATTATCATTATCAGTCACATCTTTTGGTTTCTAAGGTCGATGACTAACCTCACAAAGCTAGTGTAAGAGTTGTTGAGCCGCCAAAGGCTTCTAACATGGCTCATAAAAAGCTGCTTCCGTAGATTGTTGCCAGGACCGCCTTTTCGAGACTTGTCCTGTCCGTTATTTACAACCGGATATAAAATGGGACGAGGTGTTAAGAGATAGCCAGTTTGGTTTCCGAGCAGGTGTAGGAACACTTGAAGCCCTCTTCGCCTTGAACGTTCTGGTCCAGACTTGCTGGGATATGCAAGCTGATGTTTTTTACGTGTTTGTTTGACTATGAGAAGGCTTTTGACAGAGTTAAACACGATGTTCTTATGTAACGTATGTAAGATATTGGTTAAGATTGCAAGGATCGGCGAACAATTCACAATTCATACTGCTGGAACCAGAGGGCTACAGTGCGTATAGAGCACACGGAAACTGATGAAGTAGAGATTCGCTGCGGTGACGTCAGGGGTGCATAATTTCGCCATTGCTTTTTAGGGTTCCGATACCAAAATGGTAAAAAAAGGAACCCTTATGGTGCCGCTCTGTCTGTCTGTCCGTCTGTCTGTCACACCTCTATATCTCAGCAACCACTTACGCTATCGAGCTGAAATTTGGAATAGTTTTAGAATATAGTTGCCCAACTTAATTGCACATGAAAATTTTTTGAAAAAAGTATGATTATTAATGTAAAGGGGGCCAAAATAGGGGGGGCCAAATTTCAAATTGTCGCTACTAGGTCGAGTGGGGTATCATATGAAAGGGCTTTACTTGTACATTTTAAAATATATTTTTGTATTTTTTTAAGTTTCTTAGTTTTCAAGTTATGATGAAAAATGTCAAAAAAAATACCATTCCCCCCCCCTTATCTCCGAAGTTTGAGTAAGGGAAAATCTGAATTAATTACAGTTGACAGAGGTTTATGTAAACTTTACAGCAAAAATAAAACGATCTTTCTAAGTTGCACAGTTTTTCAGAAATCTGCAAAAAACCTTTACAAACAAATTTAGTTTTGCGGTCCTGAAAATGGACTTTATTGCTTCCAAAAATACTATAGGTATATCGGAACCCTCGGCGCGCGAGTCCGACTCGCACTTGACCGGTTTTTTTATACCTATTTACTCTGAGGCAATAATGTCTGAAACGCTTGAAGATCTTGAGTTGGGGATAAGAGTAAATCGAAGTCATTCATATCTTCAGGTACGCTGACGACACAGCACCTACTAATCTGCAGAAAATAATATACAAACACAACGAGAGCAGTGCGGGCGCTGGATTAACGATTAACATCCAGAACACCCAGTTCATAGTGGTTTCTAGAAACGTGGAGACAAGTCCGAAAATAAGTGTTGCTGGGAATGATATAGAGCAAATTCGACAATATTAAGGGGCGTGTGGGTAAACGCAGACCAGGAAATAAAAACCCGAATAGATATTGCCCGAGCCTCATTTAACGAAATCTTGAGCTGTCGGAGTATCGGTGCCAAGCTTCGGACAAAGATCCTCCTTTGCTAAGTGTGGCCAGTAGACCTACACGGGTGAGAAGTGTGGACGCTCAAAGAAGATACCAGAAGACCCGTGCTACCGGTGCATGCTTCGTATCAGTTGGATACAAAGCGTTGGAAAGACCAGATAATTGATATGACCATAAAAAAGCAGAAAGTTGAGAATCTCGGGCACGTGCTCAGACATAAAATATATCAACTGCTTTAATTGATTATGATGGGCAAGATTGAGGGGAGAAGGCACGTTGGAAGACGTAAAAATTATGGCTCAGAGACATCCGCGAGTGGATAGGCATAATCCAGTGCAGAAAAACTTTCGCGTGGCACAGGACCGAGCAAGATTTGTAAAGCTAACGGCCCTCCGGTAGCGGAGGGGCACATACATACAGTGGAACATAGAACCTCCTCCTTTTTTGAAGTCGGTTAAAGAGGTAAGCATGCTACATCTTCGACACTATCGTTACTTACCACCAGGTGAGATCTGGCTGGGTGGGAAAAAGGCTTGTATAGTAGACAAAACTGAACAACTTTTTCAAAGAAAAATGTGTTGGTAAATGGTTGGTAATATCTTATGGAAAGGTCAAATTACTGAACAACATTTTCAAAGATAATATCTTATGGATAGGTCAAAATTTATTTATTCTTTTTATCATGTCCCAACAATTTTTTCTTATGAAAAGTTGTTCAGTTAAGCCTACTGAGAAAGTCCTTTCAGTTTTCAGTACACAGTCCCTTACACTGTGTATATTAAATATTGCTCGGTTCATAGTACATATAGGATGTTGTATTCAGCATCTTATACCTCACGAAATTTTGGGTATATGTATTTCTACACCTTATAGACTTTAAGGGCACTGCATGTTATCCTACGTCATCTAGTACACGAAATTTGCAACTTTGTAGCGATAGTAGTGGCCTAGTAGGTCCACAAAACCTTGGTCTGCCAATCCAAAACCTGGCAGGTTTTGTACAGTTGGAGAGAAAAGTGCTTAAATGACAGATTTCACGAATGAAATCTATTCGTAGAAATAGAAGGTACCTATATAAGTAAAAAACAACAGGTCTGCCTTGCATCCTCTTGGCAGTTTCGCCAGTCCGACCAAATTTGTGGTCCAATCACATCCGACCACATTTGTGGTCCGACTAGCGAAACTGCCAAGAGGATGCAAGGCAGACCTGTTGTTTTTTACTTGTATAGGTACCTTCTATTTCTACGAATAGATTTCATTCGTGTTATCTGTCATTTAACCACTTTTCTCTCCAACTGTACAAAACCTGCCAGGTTTCGGATTGGCAGACCAACGTTTTGTGGACCTATTAGGCCACTACTATCGCTACAAAGTTGCAAATTTCGTGTACTAGATGACGTAGGATAACATGCAGTGCCCTTACGGTCTATTACCAGGGCTTACCTCTTTGAACTTTCTTAGAAATCCTAGGAACTATATCAATAACACTTCTATCATTCTTAGAACTCCTTGAAACTATATCAACAACTTTCTTTATAATTTTCTTTGGTTCCTCCTTGACTTGAAGAGGTGTTATGGTCAAATTCCCTGGTTTCACATTTGTGGTTATTTCAGCCATTTTTGTACTGTTATTTTGTTTTAAAGCGAGACTTCTCTGTATTGGCTTTTCATCTTCCTTATCAGACTATAAGGGAAAGAACAAGATCATTATATGAGAATCACGATCTTAAATCTTAATATTCAACCACAATAATAAAACATACAAATTAATTACTTAAAGAATTTTTCCCCTAGGATTAAGATGTTTTCCCACCATAAAATTTAACGTGTCTAGAATTTTTCAAATCAGAGGAGTAGTTTTGGAGACTGCCTCTTACATCTAAACTCTAATATAGCGTGTGCAGGATAAGTTTGGCTCTGACGGTTATTTTCTGCGCATGGGTGACAGGCGGAGAGCCAATGAACGATTCGCACGCCTCCTCCCACCTGCCACACTCACGAACGCGACGAATTTTTTTACTTCTGCGCATTAACGGTCACAGCCAGAGTTATCTTGTACTCTGTGTATTAGCGTAGTTTTATTTATATTGTTATGTTAATTCAAAACATATTTAAAAGAGCGCGTGGGTTTTTACTGTCGCTTCTTTTTTTCCCACTGTGGCGCCACATTGTTTGTGAAGCGATGTAGTTTAGCTGACGTCATTATAAGATTTTAATATCCAACAATGAATGAACGATTTTGACTTTGACTTATAATCTACGTGAACTTACGCAATCTGTGATGTCGTCTTCGGGTAACGCTTTTGTAGCTGGGGCACGATGCAATACCATCTTGGCCATCTTATAATTTTTATTTTTACCCTGGAAAATGAAATAAAAATAGCCTACAGTTCATTTCAGGTATTGCGTAGACAGTCTGACACAACTGTCAAAGTTTTCAAGCCTTCAATCGGCCTTCCACCTATATTTAAGATGGAGCCAAAATCAATAATGGAAAACGCTGTAGTTTCTATACAAATCTAGGTCACCTATATTTCTGATGGTCAAAAACAACGGTTTGTAATCAGGAAGAAGGAGCAAAAACAACAAACAGGAAAAAAAGTGAAGTTACCTCAAATATGTAAGTATCATCTTCATCACTTGAACCATTGTGCTCCTCCTTTATTTCTATTTTTTCTTTCTTTATTTTGTCTGAAGACTTATCTCCATCTCCCAACACTCTCTGTTAAATTGTAACATTTAAATGGTTGTAAAGAGTAAATTAATTTGTGAAATTCCTGTTTAACAAGCTAAGTAAATATGCCACCTCCACACCAATGAGAAATATTGTTGTAGGCAATAATGCATGAGTACATATAATAAATAATAATAAAATTTGTTTATTTCTCTCCACAAACAAAAAACTTACAAAAAACATTTAAATGTAAATAAAAACTAGCAATATAACTTAGTAATTTGTTTGTGGGGTAGCTGGAGCCTAAACTAAGCCAAGGCCTGTATTTTAGGACTCCAGGTCCCCCCTCATGGACACCAATACAGTAATAGGTACATGTTATTAAAATTATAAGATGGATTTATGGAGATTTCTAAGCTAAATGAAAATATTATAGTAGTTATAAAAAGTGTAAGTGCGTCTATCAATGTATATATATATATATATATATGCTCGCGTGTGTGTGTGTGTGTGTGTGTGCATGCGTGTGTGTGTTTGTGTGTGTGTGGGTGGGCCAGTGTGTGTACATGTTTGTGTATGTATGTGTATATTTATACATCACTAATTTATTACGATTGAACTGTCAACAAATTTTCTGTTTCATTATAATCTAGTTGCAAAAGCCAAGCTTTAGTCTTCTGCTTACATTTAAGTTTAGAATCTTTGAATACATTTAGTTGCTTATTGATATTATTATAAAGTCTTGGACCTTGAAAGTAAAAAAAATTATTAGCAAATTGCATTCTAGCTTGATTTGTTTCACAAACTGAAAAGTGTCTCCTCGTATTACTAACATCATTCTTAATGGATGCCGTTTCGCAATGCTGTCTTAGTATGCACGCAAGGATATGCAGCTGTCGCACTGTTAATACTTGAGCATCCCTGTACAGATCTACAGTTGGGTAAGAACGTGGTTTAAAATAACAGATTTTGAGGATCAACCTTTGGGCACGCTCTAGTACTAACAGCTTAGACTTAGCTGCACCACCCCAGGACGATATGCAGTAACTGAGAATTGATTGAGCCATGGCGTAATAAACCATTTTAATTACATCTTCGTCTGCTACAAATCTCAGTGTCCTAAACAGAAACATTAACTTACGTACCTTTCCAGTTTAATTATTTAAATGTATATCGAATGAAAGTTTACTATCAATGTATACTCCTAGATATTTTATAGCTTTGGTCTCTTTTATATTTGGACAGTTACAATTTACAACAGGAGGAAAAGAGCAACCATGAGCACGGAGGGTATTTGTTTCGACCCCTGGATTTCTAATAGAGAAAAGTACGTAATTTGTTTTTTCTGTACTTAGCGTTAACGAGTTAGCTGCTAACCAATGGCATACAATATCAAACCCTTTCTGAGCTGTTTGATATACTTCCTCCCAAGAGTCACCTACAAATATTAGGGTAGTGTCGTCTGCATATGAGATTATGTGACAATTTTCCAGCTGCATACTACATAATTCATTTACATAACCAGGGTGTCCACAGCTAATGCCCAAAATATTTCCCTGACTTTTCCCTGACTTTCCCTGACCATTTTCAAAAATTTCCCTGACCAATTTTATTCATTTTAAAGAAAAATAAAGTATAAATGAATATATTTTCGAAAAAATGTTAAGACCAAAAACAATGTCATAATGTAGGTCACTCTTTGGAGAAAAAAAAATGCCTGAAAAATAATGCTTTAATAGTCTGGATTAAGGGGCTGATAAGAGCTAAATACGCTTCACTTGAGCAGGTTTTTAACGAAAAGTGATGTATATATGGCTGTGAAAAAAAAATGTAATAATTAAGCATCTTTACAATAATATGGCCGACTCAGAAACGCGATTAAATATATTTTGTACGCCATAAAAAAAAAACCTATGCTTTTTGCTTTTAAACCGTTTTTCTTAAGTACCCATTAATCTATGATGCCAAAACTTTTACACATTATACAATATATTATGCGTAATAATACAGCTGTTTAATAATATTATGGGAGAGAGACAAGACAAGAGATGGACAGGAACTGTAACAGACTGGTATCCTAGGGATGGGAAGAGGAAAATAGGCAGACAAAGAAACGATGGGAAGATGAAATAAAGGAAGTAGCAGGGCCATTGTGGCGGAGAGTTGCTAAGGACAGTGAGGAGTGGCGGGCTCTGGAGGAGGCCTTCGTCAGAAGACGAACCAAGCAATAAAGATACATAAATATAGAACTATGTAAAATATGTAAATAGGTAAAGAAAACGCTTGGAAAACAAGGCTGTAATAAATAAATAAATAAATTATGGGTACAGATTTTGAGAAAAATGCAGAAATGAGTGAAAAACGTAAAACAGCGCGAATCCGCTCCGTTCTAGCACGCGCATTATGCCCTTTGTTAGAAAGGGAGGTAATTCAGCTCTTATCAGCCCCTTAAGAGCCCCACGAACCGAGCGAGAAATCGCGCGCTGGGATCATGCGCCGAGTACTTTCTTCTGTTGCTGTCTCACCCTGAGTGCGACAAGGCGCTAAAAGAGCAAGAGGACGATATTGTCTCGCGAAACCAGTTTTTGGGTCTTGACGGGCGCGGCGTGCGGGGCGGGTGGCCAACGGGCAGCCTAGTCAAATAGCTTTATAATAATTTTGTAATGTTTTGCTTGCTTTGCGCTCATTTTTGACGGCATATTTTTCTACAGCTGAACTATTTCTAAGAATGATGAACTGTGTGGTGAATGGCGAAAAAACTTTAATAACTTAGTCGTACTGATAATAATCCAGGTTAATTATTCGAGAATTAAATCATAATATAGTATATACTATGCTCTGAAAATGCTTCTTTGTGCAGGATATAGGCTGCACAAAATCGAATTTTGTGCACTAGGGCAAATAAGTAATCGCGGTGGTGTACGCCCTGCGCGCGGGCCTGCTGCACCCCACGCCGCGCGCGCGTCAACATATTCTTCACTAAAGCAGAACAACTCATTCTTCAGTTACATTAAGAGAGTACTTTTAAGTTTTATTTCCTCGCAATCAAAGTGAAAAGCAGAGTTTAACTCGTCCACAAAACCATTTTATCCTCGACATTACAATCAGCCCTCGCCTTCCGCTCGGGCTGCTAAAAGTCTCGGACAAATGGTTCGTTTTGTGCATTTTTTGTAAATTCTACTATAAAATACGAATTTGTTGTTACTAAGTTGATTGATATAAATATTATCGTGAAATGAATGTTTATTGATCATATTATCGAACAATGTTAATTTATTCATGAAAATATTATGGATTTTATACACATAAAAACTCCTTGCTCCTTGCCGAAATAAAAAAAATTGAGAAATAAAACACTAGTGCGGTAATATAATGGAAAAAGCACGCGTGTTTGATATGCTAGATTATCGACCTTAACTCAGTGCAAATAGAGCTGTTTTATGCACAAATGTGTAGAAAAATATATATTTTTTTCGTATTGGTTATTTCTTCTAAATCACACATAAAATCGCTTCCTAAGCAATAAATAATGGTAAATTTCATCGAAATCGTTAGAGCCGTTTTCGAGAAAACGATTACAAATATATATATATACATACGAGTAAAGGATACCCAATATAAAACAGAGGTGAGTCCTTGAAAAGTTATTCAGTGAGCTATTACAATAATATAATAATTAACATGAAGTACTATATTCCTTATATTAAAAGATTTACAATTTCCTTATTTTAAAAGATTCAAAACTATTTATACCAGGCCATTCGTGAAAAAAGCTTCATTATAAAAAATATAAAATAAATTTAGTCAAATAACCAATAGTGAAATAACGCTTCGTAATCAAAACTACCTTCTAGCATAATAGTACATTAAGATGCACGTGCGCTATTTTGGATATTACGGCCGAGGCTCAGAAATTGCAGCCCGAGCCGCAGGCGAGGGCGTAATGGAGCCGAGGGTGTAATCACCAAAGCGCACAAGCTTCTTACGACGTTTTTCAACACATTTGCGAATAAAAACGAATTAAATTCACTTACCTGCAATTCCTGAGCCTCCATTTTTCGTTCTCACAATACTTTTCAACATGGAATAAATACACCACAAAGAGCCAGGTTTATACTTATTCGCCAGCTCATTGAAATAAGCCAAAAAGACATTCTCTGAAAACAAAATGGCATTTTTGCTGTTCTTCCATTCAATGAACTTTTCGTAGGCAAGAATGTACCTATTTTTCCTTTGATTATGCTGGAAGGAGACTCACTTGCATTTTGTGCCCCAATAATTATTTCCTGTGGGGTTAAATTAAGTTCTTCTTCATTGCTTGAAACCGACGAACGACATTGTTAGTTAGTCACAAAAATCAAAGCAAATGAAAATACTTCTGAAAAATGGCGCGCGGAATTCTTGTTGCGCGCGCATTTCTTTTTTCAAATGAGGAGCTGTGACGAAGCAGTGGCAATGCTCCCAAACAGCGTAGTCATTGAAAAAGTACAAAAACTTTAAATTTATTGCTTACAAAATCAATTAATGTTAATTTGTTGTCAAATTTAACTAATCTCATGCAACAAACTGTTTATATATTATATTTTTATCAATATTAGGTATATATTTACGAAAATGTCATAAATATTTTAGACATTAGAACTCCTTGCTCTTTGTTAATATAAAAAAAAATAAAAAAATATATAACTAGTATATATAATGAGAAAAGCACGCGTTTTTAATAAGCTGGATTGTGGACCTAAATACAGTGCAAATACTCGTCGAACTGTTTTATGAGCAAATGTGTTGAAAAATACATAAGCTGTATCGAGTACCTATCGAAAAGCACGTAAAATGAATACGCACAGTGCAATCGCGCGGAGAGCTAACGACGCACTGCACTGATAAGGATAACAAAGAAAATCGAAGGCGGAGACAGTCCGTGCTAAACGTCCCTCCCCCGACCCCGCTCTATACCTGCACACCCCCGCTAACGAGAGAGAAGCTGCAGCGAACGGGCCGAAATTTAGCTATTTATCGAAACATTGTGGTTATTTCGTTTTCATTAACTTAATATTTAATTTATTTATATTTTTTTAGTTTATTTTCAAAGTACACTATTAAATCAATGCTTACGATTGGTTTCCATTTAATTTTAAAGTGTATTACGTATGTTGTACCTGGCTGCAAGTGACACGTATTTTGCGTGAAATTTGTCAGAAATTAAATTCGTTCTAATTTTGTTTATGGTTAATATTTTCAAACAAAAACTAATTAAAAGCATAGATATATTGCATTTGATTATGTCTACGAAGTTTGGTAAAGTTTGGTCTTACCTTTCAAAAATTAAAACCAATCAATGTTTATATAGGATTTCGTCACTCCGTGGGAACCTTAAGAGTCCGACTAGAGATTACAGGAGTAAATAAAAGATTTCACTGAACCAAAACTATTGAATTTATAAAAATAAAAAGGAGTAATCTAATTATTGTGACCACAAATTATGCCTTATTGTAGGTCACTCGGAACCTGGAAAAAAATGCTTCAATAGTCTGGATTAAGAGTCAGACTAGACTAGTCACTAGATAATGATTTATCCCTTATTTTACTATCACTGGGACATTTTGGAAAGCAAACTGTAAATTAATTAATTAATTCTTAATTTTTCCCTGACTTTCCAGGTGGCTCCTCGATTTCACTGACTTTCCCTGACCACCTTGAGCTTCCCTGACTTTTCCCTGACTTTCCCTGATTTTCAAGAATGTGGACACCCTGATAACACAGAAATAGTGTGGGCCCAAGGATGCTGCCTTGTGGAACACCATGTGTTAATGGAAGGAATGGAATAGGTATTACAAACATCATTGTTAGATAGGTGGCAACATTTATTAACTATAGGTTGAAATAAATTGGCAATAAGTTGTAAAGGTATTAAGTTCTAAAACTGACACAGTGTACACAAAATGGATTTTGATAGCCTGAAAGCTAAAATATTATTCAAATATATGTGGTCAATAATTTTGATAGATATAATTAGCCTTACCAACAGGTCATCAGTATCATTTCCATCATCGTCTGACTGTTTGATTGACTCATCAATATCACTCTCCCTCTCTTTCTTAGGTGGATCAGACCCAACCACCAAGCCATCTGTCTTACGGATCAAAAATGCATTCAACTCTTCCGGAAAGTCTGATATCTGGAAACAATACATTTATATATAAAAAAAGACAAGCAAACATTTGGAAAGAATTTCGTCTGGATGCATACTTATCTTTGGTGCTTTTTTTAAATATTGGGGGACATTTCACTATCAGACTTATACACATACATAAATAGATAAATAACACCCAGACACAGAACAAACACATTATTCATCCATCACACAGATGTTTGCCCTGGGTGGGGACTAGACCCCCGGCCCACAGCATAATAGGCCGGCGCACTACAAACCACCACACACTAACGAGCTTATCAATATTTATTCATCATCATCATATTTTTATGCACAATTTTATAAATAGAGCAGGAGCCCACATCCTCAATAAAATTGTTATGCATGTAACCATATTGTACCAACCTGATTATTATTTAGTGAATTTTCAAAGTTGTTCAAAGTTTCTTCAATATTGCTGCTATCAATCTTAGAGTTGTCCAGCTGATTCTGGCTGTCATCAGCATGTTCAGTGTTCATTGTTTCGTCTTGACTTTGATCCTGAATAGAGTTTATGGTCCCATCTTGACTTGTCATGTTCGAGTCACTTGGGTCTGGTTCAGTTTGCTGTGACTAAAAATTTAAGAAAACAGCTATAACTTGGCATCAAGGTATCTTCAATTGAGGTGAAAGACGAGTAGCTAACTGTAGTTTGGTCTGGATTTTTTGTTTGGATGGGCACATGGATAGGGAAACGTACTAAGACTGTAAGATCTTCCTTGCTTTTAGAGGCAGAACTGTTAGCCGCACAAAAACAAATATTTTTTTAAAAGATTTTCCATACGAAAAGACAGCCTAGTCTATCAGACAATTTCACTTTAGCCACTAAAAACTTGGAACTGAAAATATTTCTGTTTAAATTTCCAAAACTCATAGAAAAATAGTTGATCAATTAACTACTATCCGAGAGGTTTTGCCTTGGTAGACTAGCTCTATTTAAGCCAATGGCAAAAATTCAAGTCACCGGGCTGCCAAAATAACTTGATTCAAGTAACTTACAGCTGGGTTATAGTCATCATCAGTGAGAACTCCCTCACTCAGCCACTCCTCTTGACCTTCCTCCATCACTTCGCCTTCCAAAAACTGAGAATCCATCTGAAAATTGATATTCGGATTTAAACTGTGGTTAACCAAGAATTACTGAAGACAAGATTTGCTTACCTCGAATTTGGTTATTTTCTGTGGCGGTTCTTCCATATTTGCGTAACCAAACCACAAAGATGCCCGTGTTGTTGTCCTGCTGTCTGCCTGCCTGAATTAATGAGAAAAACACTAAAGAAAAACGACTACAATAAAATATCGACGAAAACGAAATAACTTTAATTAGCTAAGCCAGTTTAATTACAAAAAACCTAAACCGAAACATCAAACACCTGGGACTTAATGTTGCCAGCTCCTTACCTTTTTTTTTTTTTGGTTTTATTCTTCCTTTCGGAAAGGCAAAGAGTACAAAGCCCATACAGCCATGTCTGATGTGTTTAATCTTTCTTTTTGCTCCCCTCGTAAAGCGATAGTGAACTTTACGAAGGAAAATGTTCGTGATTTTTTGGGACAACACAAACGGGGCTTAAACACGAGATCACTTGACTTCTAAATTTACTGCATAACACACTATCTTTATTATCCACTAAATGCACAAAAAAACAAAATTTCAATTAAGCAGGCAAACGCCCATGTCGAGTTCTCGCCAAAAAGCCCCAGCCCCTTACCGTCCAATATATAAGTTACAGCTTGACCAACTTTTCTGTAGAATGGCCAAAAGCGGAACTACTTACGTCATTTTGACAACCTCAGAGTAAAAATGTATAGATTCCGTCAAATACATACCTAGTCGTGTTAAGCGTCTACTAGTCGACTATGACAAGTCGGTCAAAAAACTAGGGTCTAGGTTACGTTTTACAAATCAAAAAAATCTAATGTTTCATCCAAACCTTATAATATGCGAAAGTTAAAATATATCTTTTTAACTTGTGAATTGATCATTAATAATAAGAAAGGAAGCGTAAATGATCTGTAATAGCCAAAAATGCGCGATTTTTAACAGAGTTTTTTAGGGTCCCAATACCAAAATGGTAAAAAAAGGAACCCTTATGGTGCGACTTTATCTGTCTGTCTGTCTGTCACACCTGTATATCTCAGTAACCACTGATGCTTTAGACTTGAAATTTTGAACAGTTTTAGAATATGGTTGTCCAACTTAACTGCACATGAAAGAAACGAGCCTACAAATTTCTTAAAGGCCGGCAGCGCACCTGTGATCCCCCTGGTGTTGCAGGTGTCTATGGGCGTCGGTGATCACTTACCATCAGGTGACCCGCCTGCTCGTCTGCCTCCCTCTTCTATAAAAAAAAAAAAAAAAAAACATGAGAGAATCAACAAAAAGTTATGATTATTAATGTAAAGGGGGCCCAAATAGGGGTGGGGGGCAAAATTTAAAATTGTCATTACTAGGTCGAGTGGGGTATTATATGAAAGGGCTTTTCTTGTACATTCTAAAATATATTTTTATATTTTTTTACAACTCTTAGTTTTCAAATTATGTTGAAAAATTTCAAAAAAAAAAATACCATTCCCCACGCCTTATATCCGAAGTTTGTGAAAGGAAAAATTAGAAGTAATTATAGGCGATAGAAGTTTATGTAAATATTACAGCAAAAACAAAACGATCTTTCGAAGTTGCAATTTTTTAGAAATGGACTTTATTGCTTCCAAAAATACTATAGGCACATCGGAACCGGACTCGCATTTGACCGGTTTTTTCTTGAATGGTAAGTATTCTTACCAGAAAAACTGTAGTAACAAGATTTATTAGTTCTTAGCTATATATTTCTTAAAGAGAAAGACAAAACTTTTACGTTTCTAGGATAAAAAAATCATACATTTTAGTATGGACGTCCCTCGAAGGAATGGATACGGTTATGGCTCCCTCCTTAGCACAAAGAGCTGCTACTTAAACCTCCTTGTGTCAGTCAGTGTTGCCTGTGCTGTTCTTGTTTTCCTGCATATTTCCAATTATTTTATGAGAAAGTCATACCAAAAGCGATCAAAAGTGGTGTGCGAGAAATGATTCTCATAATGAAATCGTTCGATGCAGAAAAGGAGCAAGAATCTTCAATAACACTATTTGTTCATGTATACAAACGCATTGATGCCGCTACAGTTCAGTGTTACCCAGATCTTCTTCTTTTCGTGTCGACGCAAATCCAATATTGACCCAGATTATTATTGCAGTAACAAGTAGAAGCACTAGTTAAAGACCTGTGTAAAGTTTCATTAACCAAGGTTTAAAACTCTAAGCATTTTGAAAATCTCAAATTTTGCCAATTGTAAAAACATGCTGTAATTCCGTAGATTTACTTGTACTTTAGGAACGGTGCCATAATCACTTTTTAGACATTTCCAATAAGATTTAACTTTTCTTTTCTTCATTCACACAAAAACAGGTGCTGCTGGGGATTTTTGAAGTGAAAACTTTTTTAGCGGCTTTAGCACTTTTTTAGATAAGGAAAAAAATGATAAATTCGCATCAGATGTCGCGTCTTTGTCGCGTCAGATCTCATACCAAGTTAGAGCAGGCTCAATATATACAAAAGTTCTAAAGTGTGATACAGACCAAATCATCTATTTTGTCTTTGTCGCGTCAGATCTTCAGATCTCGGATGAAGTATAGAAATGGATTTGCAAATAATCATACCAAGTTAGAGCAGGCTCAATTTATACATACAAAAGTTCTTAAGTTTGATAAAGACCAAAACATCTTTTTTGTCTATGTCATAGTCTCGGCTTTTTTTAGCAGTCAAACTAAATACAGCTGTCAAACTCTAAATCGCTATAACTTGAAAACTACTAACTCTAGACTACTCATGTGCGGAGACAAATGATAGGTCTCGATGAGATCTACATTTCGGATGGCAGCTGTCAAACTAAAAATTATTTGTTTTCACTTCTGCCGGCACTCCCGGAGTGCAAGCCGTCCTTTTTTTTTCTCAAACAAAATACTGTTACCAGCAATGCAACTGCTTGGCTGGCACCGACTTCAAAATGAACCATTGTAATGTACCTATAAATTTATAATTGAAACAAATAACAGGCTTGGTTATTTTCTATTACTTCACTTAGTTACTGATTACTAACTGTTATAGTTATTTTATACTTTTTATTGCTAATAGAAACCTTGCAAAACTTTGAAGGAGTTGTGAAGTTTTTGTTAAAACTATTTTTATTCAACTTAAAGTTAGGCATTTGACCGCTAGTAGCGCCTTAAGTTGGGTAACCATAATTCTAAAACTATTCCAAATTTCAAGTTGATAGCATGAGTGGTTGCTTTAATACAGGTGTGAGTGTGGCAGACGGACAGACAGACAGACAAAGTCGCACCATAGAAAAGGGTTCCTTTTTTTTACCGTTTTGATATCGGAACACTAAAAAGGCAGAAGTTGTTTATTTTTGTAATAGGTGGCAATCTTTTTCGATCGTAGCGCCATCGTAAAATTCTACAGATAAGTTGGTCAAGCTGTACTCTATGGCCCCTTATAAACTACCAGCACGGTCGGGCGGGGTTTGGTTCAAAGATTTTGGAAACTACGCCAGGGGGCGTTGCGTTTTTCTTACGTCAATGGTTTGGTTGGATTGGTGATTGATTGTCAATCAAGGCCGGGTTCCAAAAGCGAGTATACTACTCTATGGCAGCAGTCTATCTCGACCACACACATGGGTATCATATAAAGCTATCCTGCTGTAAGGGAAATTATTACCCTTTTTGAATTGAAACGCGCCCCTAGAAAATTAAAATGTCAATCAAACAAAACAAAAACACGTGTTGTTAGTAGCTACTAGCTCTAGCTAGTTTTTTCAAAATCATATATTGTTAAAAATAGCGATTTTATCACAAGGAGTTGAATACATGTGATTACAGTGGTGTTTATTGAAGACAATATATCAAAATGGCTCACATATCCTATCCATTCAAGAAAACCAACAAAACATTGTACCAAAAACCGGCTTCTATTCTAACAGAAGATACACTTTATTGGAAGAAATTAGGGGTAAAATGATACTATTCTTCGCTGCCTTACTCGTGGAAATGTTTTTCTTTACAAAATTAATCTCATTTTGTATTTTCAGCTACCGTACTTAGTCAAAGAATTTGGTGCTATTGACTATTTAGATTTTAGCCCAGTTGAACCTTATTATTTTGCAGCAACATGCTCTGTTAGAGTGCAGGTAATATTTTCATTCTCTTAAACTGTACTTAAGTTTTTCGCCCATATAAAGAAACAAATATCCACAATTTATTTTGATATACATACATACATACATAACATCACGCCTTGTTCCCGTTGGGGTAGGCAGAGACCACAGTTCTCCACCTGCTACGATCTTGACATACTTCCCTTGCTTCCTTATTATTTTATTTTGATATCTACAGGTATATGATCCTATAACCAAAGTTGTTGCCAAGAATATCTCAAAGTTTAAAGAAACGGCATATGGAGCGAATTTTCGAGCTGATGGGCGACTAATTGTTGCTGGAAGCGAGGATGGAGTGGTCAAATTGTTTGATCTTCAGTCTAAGAATGTTCTCAGAGTATTCACTGGGCATTCCGGGCCTGTAAGTATATCGATTTCATGCATGGTGAAGTATTTCAAGTACACCTATAAGGACTTGGCTTAATAATAAATAAATTATTATTTTTCAGGTTCATAGAACTTTTTTCACTAAAGACCAAGTAAAAGTACTTAGCTTTTCCGATGACAAGTCAGTTTGCTTGTGGGACATTGCAACAGAAGAAAAGGTAGCTACTTTCTCAGAACACACAGATTATATAAGAGCTGGAGCTCCCAGTCCTATATCTCCAGAAATAATCCTGTCGGGAGGCTATGATCATGCTGTTAAATTGTTTGACTGCAGATCTAATGAAACAGTCTTATCAGTAAATCATGGAAGCCCAGTTGAATCAACTCTATTTCTACCATCTGGAGGGTTATTCATAAGTGCTGGAGGCACAGAAATGAAAGTCTGGGATATTTTCAATGGTGGCAAACTTCTTGCAAATATTTCCCAACATCACAAAACAGTAACAACATTAAGGCTTGCTAGCAATAACAGCAGATTGATGTCCGCCTCTTTAGACAGGCATGTGAAGATTTATGACATATCCACATTCAAAGTTGTCCACAACATCGACTTCCCAAATGCAGTACTTAGCATGGCCATTTCAGAACATGATGATGTGTTAGCAGTAGGCATGGTAGATGGTGTAATCTCAATTAGAAAAAGGGAACAACCAAGTCATAAAACCAGTGAAAAACAAGGCTTATTTAAATTTGCGCCAGATCATGTTAAAGTTGACACCACAACTGTTGATACAGTGGTATCAAAGGAGAAACAGCTGATTGAGCCAGAATGTGATAAGTTACTAAGAAAAAGTGAATTCACTAAAGCATTGACAGTCTCACTTAAGACCATTATAGCTACTAAGTATCCTGAGAAAACTATAGCAATCATACAAGAAATGTTGCGCAGAAAAGTTCTCAATATAGCCATTGTTGGCCTGGAAGAACAGAAAATTGGAGCATTATTAAAATTCTTTATTAAAAACTTAGGAGAGACTAGATTCACGAGAACTGTAATTGATGCAGCCAATGTATTTCTTGATGTTTTTGAAAGTCAAGTGAAGTTCTTTTCAGAACAAAATATATGGCTATATAAATCATTGCAAAAGCAGCTACGGGAAGAAATAGAAGTTTGTAAAAAGGTCAGTGAATTAGAAGGGGCAATTGGACTTCTGCTGGCTGGCGCTCAAATAGATTCAAGTAATACTTTAGACCTAGGAGAAACTCTTGCGCCTTCAGCTAGAGCACAGAAGGAAATCGTAATAGATGTATAAAAGTTAACAAAACGACAGTTTTTTTATTATTCCCTCTACTATATATTTTAGGGTGAAGCCACACGAGCGTAATTTCGGTCGCCGAATTTCTGCTGGGCCGCCACACGGATGTATTATTTTCAGTTGCTATCCAACGTTTTTCTGGGGTGGTTGTGCTAAATTACCGAGATATGACTGATATTGCGCCATCATCTAGATAGAGTTAGGACCTACTTAATTTAATTTAGGGACACTGCTTATTTTAACAAAATCCTATTCGTATTCATATTTGTTTTCCTATTCGAATTTCTATTCTTATTCGTGTTCCTATTCGAATTTTTATTCTTATTCGTGTTCCTTTCCATATTCCTATTCGTATTCCTACTCGTGATCCTTTTCATGTTCCTATTCGTATTTTTATTCTTATCCCAATTGGTATTCCTATTCGCGTGCATAGTAGTTTTTTTATTAGTATCCCTATTCGTATTTATATTCGTATTCCTTAAAGTATCTCTATTCGATTCCTATTCGTATTCATATTCCTATTCGTAATCTTATTCGTATTCCTATTCTTATACGAGTAAGTGTCCCTATTCGTATTCCTAATAGTAAACCTATTGCTCTGACTCCGTTTATTTGTCAAAAACGGGTCTGCATTGGATTTAATAGAGCTTTAACTTTAAAGACGGTTTCTACAACTGACTCTTAGTTTCAAAATGGAGACCTTTTTTAAACCCATTGCTTACTGACAAAAAGCGGGTCGGCATTAGATTTAATGGAGCTTTAACTTTAAAGTTGCTTTTTGAAACTGAAGACAAATTCATTTGCGGCAGTTAACGTTGAGGAGTTAAATTCCAACGAGCCCAAACAGTATAGCTATAAGAAAGAAAGAGAAGGTATCATAGACCACGGAGTACTTCTCTCTTAGACTAAATAAAGGGCCCCATACAAAGCCCTGCCTGCAGGGCCCTGCTTGCAGTGCCACTGCCAATCGTACTTTGTGTGGTCATGCAGGGCCGATTTTTTTATTGTTCACCCTGCCGCAGGGCCGCAGTGGCATTCTGCAAGCCCGACCAGACGATTCTCCCCACTCCACACTGCAAGCAGTGCCATGTGTGGTTAGATCGGGCCGATTTGATCCGCCATTTTGTTTGGGTTGCGTTCCGAATCGGGTAGAAATTACCCTGACAGTAGGATAGCGTTATATGACGTCCATCAGTGTGGTCGAGACAGACTGCTGTCAAAGGGTAACTATTACCGTTTTGGAACTCACTCTTGTTTTCGTCATAAAAAGTTGAAAATCTCTTCTTTATGAGCCAACGGGAGAAAGATGTGTGGAGGGCTTGGAGGAGCTGCAGAGGGACATATTCGAACTATATCGAGATTTTCCGTGCCTCTGTAAGATTAACAACGAGCAATGCCATAACAAAGACATGCGGTCCCAAAAATATAAGACTTTTAATAATGATGCTACATTGTCGGCTTTCAAGATTTTTTAAAGCTATTTTAAAAAAAATATTTGATAAATTTATTTTAAAATTATAATTTTTAAAAATATTTTTTTTTTGTTATCATCGGACTCTCTCAGTAAATAAGCGTGACCCAACGTCTCTCGCAGTAGTTAGGTACATACACCATTGTTTTCTTTTCGTGTTCTTTCTGCCACAAGTACAGCTAACGCAATTTTTGGTGTTTTGATAATGATGGAGCCATTTTAGTATAGGTAATTGTATGGAAAAGACAGCACTGGACACGTCTGAACGCAACAGCGCAACGCGCTCTTATGACTTGCAGGGCTTTGTGTGGCAACATCCTCTGTGGCAGTACTGCAAGCAGGGCCCTGCAGGCAGGGCTTTGTATGGGCCCTTTAATAAGTACTATAATATTTTTAATTCTGTGTTAATAGCAAAGATTTTGGAAACTACGCCAGGGGGCGTTTATAGATATGCCATATACTCGGCAAAAGCGTGCCACGTAAAAGTAAAAGTGAACATGACCATGGCGGTGTTTAGTAGTGCTGTCTAACTTGTAATCGATATTTTATCGATATGCGGGCTGGCAGACGACGTCGGAGACGTACAAGTAGACTTCGTTAAGTGATAGATAGATTGCTGATAGACAGCTTACTCGCCGCGCCATCAGTACTTTTATCTCCTAGTACTGTAACTCTAGCCCGTTCGGGTATTGAAATAAGAACGGTACAAAGTTTAATGTGTCAAGCTTGATGTGCACTTGACTGTACAGTTACATAATTAGAATTAGAGACGACTAAGGGCTTATGATGCGAAGGATGGGCAGCAGCATCTTTCTGTTTATTTTACCATCTTTCATACTGCGGTCACCGACAACAGCAGTGGCAAGCCACAACGCTAACAAGCGTGGTGACTAGAGTAAATCCCCTCCAAAGAACCACGCGTTTTTTTGAAGGGAGCTCCCTGTCCTGCAGTGGATGTTTTATGGGATGTTATGACGATGATAAAACATACTCTGTATTATTGTGTAACTCGAGTTTCATAATTAATGTATTATTTTTGTTTAGTAGTCCTAAATATCCCACTGCTGGGCAAAGGCCTACCCTTTTTCTTTCTAAAGATCGCGATCATTGGCCACGGTTTGCCAATCGGCTTCAAAAGCATCTAGGTCGTCACGCCATCGTTTCCTAGGCCTTCCTCTTCCTCGCCGGCTATCGACGGGAACCCACTCAGTAGAGGCTGGCCCATCTCTCCGGGTGCATTCTGTACACGTGACCCGCCCACTCCCATTTTAGCTTTGCAGTTTTTTCGGTAACGTCAGCAATGCGAGTCTTGGAGCACAGGGTAGTGTTGCGGACTCTGTCCGTTCTCTTTACGCCTAGTATACTGCGCTCTATCGCCCGCTGACAAACCGCTAGTTTGGACCTCTGGGAAGCAGTTAAAGACCAAACCTGTGCACCATAGGTTAGGACAGGCAAGATGTACATGTCGACGAGTTGACGTTTGAGTGATAATGGAAGGTCACCTTTCATCAAGCCCTTCATGGACCAGTAGCTCTTCCAAGCATTTTCGACTCGGCGATCGACTTCTCTGTCCTGTCGGCTGCTAAAAGAGACTAACTGGCCCAAGTAAATGTACTCGCTGACATATTGTATTTCTTGCCCGTCAACCACTACCCTATGCTTAGTGCTGTTAGTCATTAGTTTGGTCTTTAACTGGTTCATCCGAAGTCCAACCTCGCGACTTGCCGAGCTTAGGTCTTGCAACATGGTCTGAAGTTCCCGTGCTGTTGACGCAAAAAGTACGATGTCGTCGGCGAATCGGAGGTTTGTAAGCCTCTACCCGCCAACGTCAATGCCCTTCTGTTGCCATGAAACTGAAGATGTTTTGAATACTTCTTCTAGAGTGCTTGTGAATAATTTGGGACAGAGCGGATCACCCTGTTTCACACCTTTATTTATTTTGAAAGCCGGTCCGGATGACTGGAGTTTGATATTTGCTGTACTTTGAGCGTAGATATTTCTTAGTAAATCTATATATGTGGCTTCTATTCCTTGGTTAGTGAGAGAATCGAACATGGCGTTGTGGTAAAGACTGTCAAATATTATATAGTGTTATTTTTTTTACCATCCGGTAATTTCAAGAGGTGATTCTTCTCATATTTCCCATATAAGTTAGAAACAGAATTTGTGCATCGGAGGATAAAACATCTATTAGGCTATTAAATAAATAAAGTTAAAATAATCGGAGGATAGAACATCTATTTGGCTATAAAATAAATAAAGTTTGTCATAATAATTCCCTAAAATTATCACGATCGATCGAAAATGAGGCCATTTTTCGCATTCTTATTACGTCACACTTCCCCTTCCAATAAAACATTTGGTTACTATAAAATAAGTCAAATTAGATACACCAATAGCATCACAATCACCGTACTGGCAAGATGAGTTTTGAGGAGGTGAGTTCTTATGGTCTGTTCTAGCTGCCCTGTGTGCCCCATCTCAACTTTTCAACCTGTATAGTTGACATGAAATAAAACCATTGGACAAGCACATCTTCATCATCATTATTATATTGGTTGATAGTCTACTACTTCACAAATACGAACAGCATAGAGCAGTGAGTGTACTGCCCCAGCATGTAAACGTATGATATCCACAGTTCTGTCAAAACAAGATTCCTCAAAATGCAGCGTATAGAGAAATTGGTTTTAAAATTTGTATTTATGTTTTCTATATCAAAAATATCAGTCCACTTCTTTCAGGCAGTTGCATTTCGTGGAAATCTACAAGAAAAGGTTAGAACATATTATTAAATTCCTTTACATTCAATCTATAATATTGGTCGGGCAGCTGCTGAACAAAGTCTCTCAATCTTTTACAGTCTCATACTGTTTTAGTTTCAAAGCAAGTTAAAAAATGAGTTGTAGACCCTGTGTGCAACTGGCCGTTATAACCAAAGACATTATATTCCCTACCTTTATTTTAATCTGTTAAAATGGCACGCTTTTAAATTGCTGTAAGATTGGCCAGCTGGTATTTTTCAGACCCATCCCAGAGGCGGCAGCAGTTCTTCATAAATTATTGAATTGAAAGTTCCAACTCCAAAATGACCCCTTTTGTATCCTTTAACCGTACACTTAATTATTTTGCTAAAAGTTTAGGTTTATTGAACAGCATTATATGAGAATGTAAGAATATTGTAATATCGATATCAGCTGTGCTTGATTACATCACTACATGTTTACATTGTTTGTATGTAAAAGTTTTGTAATGAAATAAAGACAATGGCAGCTTGAATACACAAAATAAATAGAAATTAGTTTACTTCAAGGTTGAACACCGCTACATCAAAAATTCGATCAGACAAATATGCGAAATATTCGTCTAAAAGCCAAATAACCAGCGACTTACTTGTGCATAGATAATTGTGGATGGTTCTTGATTTTCCTTGCACTACACAACAAAATAGAACACTGGCATCATGCCGAAGCCTAAATAAAGAAATCAATTTATAAAAACATTTCTAAACTGATATGTTTGTTTACAATAACAATAAAATTGTCGAACCTGTACACCAATTTGACAGCCCACGTACTGTCGTATACCGTTTTTCAAAATGGCGAACTGGCGACAAACTGTGCGTTCCATATTGCACTAACAGACTGCTTTAGAGCACTGTGAGCGCGCTTAAGTCGGTCCAAATTGACCAAAAGCGTGCTCTAAAGCACTCGCTCGTTGACCGCCTTACGTCATTGATGACGTCATCGTTTCTGCTATCAGTGCTTTAGTCAAATAGGTGGAGCAGTGAAAGCGCTAATGTCAAAATCGATTTGACACATAAAATCCCACACATTTGCAGCCAGCTGATGTCTCTTAAGTTTTGATTTTAATGAGTTTGTCTCTAATGGAAATGAGAGTGGATTTGGCGCACATTTTTCAGCGATTACCTTAGGCTTTGTTAAAGAAAATAAAAACGAAACTGACATTTTGACAGATGAACACGTGAGCGCGCTTAAATCCATTCCAAATTGACTACAGCCATTAAAGCAGTGATAGCGTTGTGAGCGTGCAAAATCAATTTGGACCGTCCGTCAGTACTGTATACGCTTTTAGCAGCGTTTGTACAATTTGGAACCCAGCCAAAGTGTTTTCGGAAAAAAAAGTTTCGATACTGATAAAATATTGTTGTACTTTTTCAACCTTTCTAAACAAAGATTAGTTAGAAAGAAATAGCATTAACTTTATCAGTTAAGTTTTCCATAGACAATAGCTTCAGGTCCTTTAGAAGCGCAGCGTTTTTCTTACGTCAATGGTTAATAGTTAAAATTAACCTAAAAAATAAAATTAGTCTATGGTCAACTGTCAAAAATGACATGCATGACGTTCGTAGCGGACGTTTTTGTAAAAATTGTGTAAACTGTGAATTATATTATCTCGTAGTGATTGTGCATTAAAATATTCTAAAGATTTGCAATGAAAATCACGTATATTAAATGAAAGTGTAAATAAAAATGGACAATGGATGAGGCTGCAACGATTACTTTGTCATCATTAGCGATAATTTGTAAGTTCACTTCAAAGGTTTCATGTTATTGTCGTTATTCTGGGATTTTAACGATTGAGTTTTACTTTATCTCGTTACCAGGCGAATTACGCATAATTTAATTTCGATAATCAATATATATAAGATTTTTCGAATAAGTAACGAGAACAGGTTATGTTTTTTTGTAGTGAGTTCCATTTGATTGTGAGTGATTACAATTTTGTTTGGTCCAGATACTTACAAATAAGCTGAAAACTTGACTTCGATATGGATGAACGTAGGGTGGCAGATTACTTTGTGGTGGCTGGTCTGCCGGAAACCCCAGAGTGCTTGGATGATTCGGACTCCGGACACCTCAAAGGATATACTTGTAAAGCGCCTATCACTGATATAGGTAAGTAATTGCTGTTGGCTTTTATTTAAGGAAATTGGGCAAACTAGTCTTTTAAACTAAATAACCTTCAGTTGGAACTGAACAACTTTCATAATCATACATTTTTTCTAGCCAATTAGGTACTGTCCAAACTAAGTACCTATATGAAGAACATACAACTAGATATTATATTATTGAAAAATTTTGCTGTACAGGCAGCATGTTTTTCATCTGCTGAGCTTCTAATTGATTATTTTATTTCTTTTCATTAAACTTTTCCCCGGTTCTTCTAGCCTCTATCAGATGTTTTGGTTTTATTAATATTTTGGTTCAGACAGTGAGAAACAGCAACTCTAATTAGACAATAGACAACACTTTCTAGAGATTAGACAACACTTTCAAAACATTGTACTATGAGCATTCAGCAATTCACAGTGGTTTGTCAGGAACCAAGAGATATATGACAATTTAAAAGTTTTAAAAGTAAAAGACAAAATTTGTATATTGTTAGTACCTAATTTCACAAATATCTTTTTCTTATCTTATCAATAAATATTGTAAAACTTACAAAAATGGAATTAGAAAAAGGAATTTGCTGGATGCAGAGGAAAAAACTTGGCTAAAGTGGTAGAATGTTCAACGACTAGACCAGAGAAAATAAATATTTGAAAAATGAGCTTCTAAATTGGAAATAGTAGTATGTCTACATATTTTTTAATCCAAAACAAATCCAGACAAACTATAAATGAGTAATTATTTTTTGTACAATGCAGTTTACCCTCTGGGGCAAATTACTGCATTGGGCTTAGTAAAATATTTTAACCTGGTAATAATAACAAATTATATTGTAGTGCAACATATAAAAAAAGCAACTCAAATTGCCCAATGTTTAGTTTTAAAAGTTCATTTAATTGCCCTCTAGGTCACAGTGTTTTGGTCAGAGATCACATGATCTACATAAATGATTGTTTATTAGCTCTTCCTGTGTGCATACATAGTTAACATCTTATTCATTTACATTTATTTAATAAGCTAAAATCTATTTGGTTAGGTATTAAGGTAAGGTTAGCATATTTTTATTATTTAAATATTTTGAGTTGGTAGTAGGAGAAGGTAGGCACTACTTATATTTTTCTACCCTTTATATTAAAACTGCTTTTACTTTCCTGAAGTTATATATGTGGGTTTTAATTTCCTTTTAGTTAGAGATATTCATGAATCATGGTAAACAAAGTTATGCTATATCGCCTATGTAAAAGAGATGAAATTGTTGCATTGTTCAGTTGCTAACAAATAACTAAATAAACATATTATGGTTACATGTACTTATTCAATATTCATCTCATCAGTTGTGCGGTAGGCTGTGGAGTTAATTGATGTATTCAGGTGTTCAAGACAATAGGCCACCATAACTGTGCACATTGAACTCTATTTAAATATAGCTTTTACATTATGTAAATATTATGCCAGGCCTTTCATGGTTATTCCTTTTTAAAATATTAATATTTATGGAGTAATCTTTTTGCAGTGTTAAATGAGTTAATAAATCTTAAATATTTATAATATTTCTTAATGTCTTTCTTCAATCTTTCTGATTTTCAATAATTTTTTCATTCATTGGAGAGCCACTAGATAGTGAGCAGCCCTTTATGAAAAAATGTTGTATGTTACATCTTTTAATTAAGTCATTCCATTGTAACAATGTTTATCCCCAGCAGGGCTAGATTGAGGTCAAGAGCAATCCCATTTAATATTTAAAAAAAATATGCTTATAGTATATCTTTGGTTCGAAATAAAACCTTTTATGATGCATTTCTGCCAAAAGTCAAAACTTGTGAACAAACTTTTCTAGTTAGCCAACTGAATCTATCTCATTTTCTCTTATATAAAAATTCAAAAAATTACAGCTCTTTCTGTCTGTACAAGAGTAAAATTAGATTCTTTTTAATTTTTATAAGTTTCTTGTATAGCCAAATTAAACATTTCAGGTTGTTAAATAATACATATATATTTACTATAACAGTAAACATATCAGTGTATGTACAAATGAATCACAACTAAAATATTGTGTCTATCAGAATAAAATATTTTAATAAGAATTAATCCAATAAAAGCTTTTCTATTTTACTGTAATATAATTTAAGAAGTTAGAAAATACATACATAATAATGTTATGATCATACCAGGAGGTAAGCAATGTGGTTGGAGTCAAATTACTGCAACCAATCTAGGTGTTACCTAACATGTGATTGTGCACCCACTAACTACTACCGGTCATGTTACTTTATGTATCTTGTCATTCCAATATGTCATATTAGAGCAGGCTCCAATGAGATGTTCGTTTGCAAAAATTGCGGACCGCGAATTGTTTTGTGATTTGTCTACCTGAGACCCTGGACTTTATAAAAAGCCATGTTGCCCCGCGGTTGAACGGTCCGTCTGTTTGTCTGTCTGTCCGATTTTTAAAGGCTTGTATCTTTTAAACCGTAATAGCTAGTTGGTTGAAATTTTTACATAATATGTGTAATTATAGTAGACATCTTAACAAATAACAAAAACAATTAAAAGTAAAAAAATAGGGGGACCCCATACAAAAACGTGATTTTTTTGACATTTTCACAAAAAATTTCGCGGTGCGCTATTTTTGCAAACGAAATATCCTTCATAGCCCGCTCTATATGGGGAACCAACCCAAGTCAGTGAAATATTTAGGAGATATAAAGTTTTAAAAATAATTAATTTTAAAAAATAACTAAATGTTTCTCTTAAACAGTACTGATAATAATACTTCAATACTATTATACGAGCAATATTTGTATGATATTTATAATCGGTTTTTCGAAAACGGCTCTAACGATTTTGATAAAATTTACTGTAAGTAGGTTATCGAGGGCGATCTAGCTAGGTCTCAAGCCTGGGAAAATTCATTTTCTCTGTTTTTTTTAAATTATTTCTTCGCGCGTTTTAATGCGTTTAATAAATCTACAGCACCATCTGTTGGTAAGTAGCATAGCTTGCTCACCCCATGATAAAATCGGCTATTAAAGGTTTTGTTATTAATACTATTGTGATTTACTTATTTTAATATTTACAATTCCGAAAATCAAGGTCAAGAAATGCGCTTAATAAAATGTATTATTTATACTACATACTAGATGGCGCGGCTGTATTTAATTTGGCACCATTTAATCGAGCAAAGCTCGGTCGCGTACCATTGATTTTATTGGTGGTCATTGGTATTCCAAGTTTTCTTCTTATCATAACATCCCATGAAACGTCCACTATAGGACAGGGAGCTCCCTCCAGAATTCTAGCGTTTGCTGGAAAAATGTAGAGGGAAGTACCATAGTCACCTCGCTTGTTAGCGTTACGGCTGGCACCATGGACCGCGGTTGTAGGAGACCGCAGTAAGTAAGATACAAACGAGGATGCTGCTGCCCATCCTCCAGTTTATAACCCTTAGTCGCCTCTTACGACACCCACGGGTATGTATGGGTTGGCAATATTCTTTGCCGGTACCACACGGGACAACAAGTTTTCTACTCATTAATTTACTATTGAAAATGAAAATGTTCCTTTGAAGAAAGTTTGCAATCTTTCTCTAATACCTATTCACACAAAACAACTCATTGCTCTAGACCTACATTCGGACCCCTGAGGAGCATAAATATACAAACCTTTAATTATGTAACACACATTGTTCTTGATGTTTTTTATTATTTATCTTAAAACATTTTATTTACTACACCTAGTGCAAGGTTGAGAGGTCCAATACCAAATAGGGTAGTACCAAGATCAGTTAGCAAGGGCTTATTATAGAACTAATTGACTGATCCGGTTTAACACCAGTAAATATGTACTTATACTGTTAAAGTAGGTATGTTAGATACAAAACTAGCTTAAACCTGATGTCTCTGCCTACCCTAAGGGAAAGAGGCGTGATTTTTATTTATCTATGTATGTACTCGTACCTACTATTCTAGTGTTAACTATTATTTTTAGCCTTTTTATATTTATATACTTTTTTTACTCTTGACCTCGACGTGTCTTGAAGACAGAGATGAGGTCGACGATGGAACGAGCTTGCCCAGAAGAAGCCTATTCACTCGCGACTTGAATAGATTCTTGTTATATGAACTCGAGAATACAGGCACAGGCAGAGAATTCCACTCTTTAGCCGTGCGTATTATAAAAGATGTTTTAAAGCGCTTTGTGCGAATGTGCGGAATATCAACCGTGATATCCTGCGGTTCGTCTGGACTCCCGACTTATGCAGTTTCAATGAATATCAATTATCCAGCTTACATGATTAAGTACCTATATTGGTTCTATAAAAAAGTATATAGTAAATATTAATTTGATGCATGTGAAAGACTTAAAAAGAAGAAATAGATGCAGTTGTATCTGATAACGACTGTTAGTTGTAAGAAACACTTAAATCTTGAGACAGTTTTTAAGACGTACTAAACTTGTTTCCTATTATATATTCTGAGCTTTAGGGCTCCCGCACACGACCGAGAATCGGTGGCCGATTTTTTGTCGGCATCCCGCTCTGACGTGTTATCACCTGAATCTTCCGTCCTTGTCCCGGCCGATAATCGCCCACCGATTCTCGGTCGTGTGCGGGAGCCCTACCCCTTTATTCCATTTATGTGCGGAAAGATGAACATGTTTGGGCAAGAGCCTCCTCTAAAGATATGCCGGACGACCGGTTTTCCCACGGGATTGTATTCAGATCGGCGGTCGACCTTATGAAGGGCCTGCCCACGCTACGTCTTCCATTTTGTACGCAAAAGAACCTTTCTTCCCCTTCGGCCGTTGGTTCTTTAAACGTCTAGCCTCGCCCATTGCCACTTGAGTTTGGCGATCTTACTTTGATCTGCCATACTCGTATTGGTTACTCTTGAGTCTTTTACGCGTCTCCTCATTTCTGGTTCAGTGTCACATAAAAATACCTGACTCTGTTGTGCGCGGTTGACTGTACCGAAATATACTCAGAAATACATTAAGGACAATTAGTATAGAAATAAATCGGTAAGAAAACTATAACTGACTGTCTTATCAATCGGCAGCCGCACATTAACAGAAGCTTATCAAAGCAGCTGCTATTTTTATGAAAGTCAATTTAAAAAAAGCAGCTTGCTACTGTTTTTTTTTTTTCGATACTCGTATCAAAGGTCACAGAGTTGAACTCCATTGAACTTTTACCCAGCTTCGATAATAAATCACATTAAGTGTTTATAGAGATTAAAGCCTGTATTTTGAAAATACAAAATCCTGCTGACTTCGATAAGGTCTGTTTGGCGAGTGTTCTGAACACACGAGCCTACGAGCCGCAAGGCCTAAACAGAAATTGAAGCAGTAGGTAAGTTGTATGGATCTACGTTTGTTGTAGCTGACGATATTATATTATACTAGCGGTCCACGAAGCGCTAAGTTTGTGTTCATACGAAAATTGACGATAGGTGACGATATGATCGTGGATTGTAAAAAGAATATGTAGGTAGGCACCTACCTACTTACCTGTTAGGTAGTAGCGATTATTTTCATAGGGGTCATGTACCTACTACTCACTAACCGATAGGGGTTCCCTGTCTGATTATAAGTGTTAATTGCTGGTTTGTGGGTGACGGTATGAAAAGTCAACATTTGTCTCTTTCTCAATTATTACGCAAACATTGTGTCGTTATTGTATTTTGAATCTTACTTGTTCTCGCTAAAGAGCATGGTTTACTGAATTTTCACCCAACCCATAAATAGCCTTGTTTAAACTACAACCAAATCCTCTTGTGTTTTAAGTATTCATTCATAGTTACATGCAGCGCCATCGAAAATGGAAAATTTGTATTTGGGTCGCGAGCCGGCCGTCACTTTTCTTTTAAATTTTTAATAACGTTAAGACACGAACGGTTTGATCATAACATCGAGGAATAAACAGAAAAAAATATGAGTATGTTTTGTACCTAAATCATTGTCAGTTGTAGGATTAGAATAAGTCGCGCAACGATAGTTGAGGCTTGGGGCGAACAACACACGGACAGGAGCCCAATTCTTGCATACCATTTGGTGATAAAATTAAGGTGTACACTTGCAGGAACTGAGAAGAGAAGTGCTTGCCGTATCGCTCTAGAATAATATGCGTACGTTTTTGCCTCATCTCTCGCTGCGTGACTGTTTATTTATAAACTTTCGATTGAAGGTGGTAGGGCTTTTGTGCAAAGTCCGTCTGGGGAAGTTTTCTTTTACTAATACTATGGATGGATATATCTGAAATAATTTTTTGAATTTGAAGTACCACCCCCTTGCTTTTTTCTGCGGTATAGCAGCAGTGTTTGCACTGCTGCGTTTCGGTTTGAAGGGCAAAGGAGCCAGTGAAATTACCGGCACACGAGACATACCATCTTAGTTCTCAGGGTTGGTAACGCGCTTTGCTGTCTTTTTAGTGTCAAATTATTTCACTAATAAGACAGTGGGTGTCATGGGCGGTGGTGACCACTTACCACCAGGTGGCCCACCTGCTCGTTTACCCACCTGTGACATAAAAAACCGGCCAAGTGCGAGTCGGACTCGCGCACCGAGGGTTCCGTACCACCACATAATCATAATTGTATTAGTTGAAATTTCAGTAAGTTAATGTGCTAGATTTTTTGAGTCCGACACGCGCTTGACCAAATTTTATTATTTTTTGTTATTTTATAGCTTATGCACTATAAACTTGCCAATTTTCAAGTTTGTGAGTGTTCCCGTTTTTAAAATTTTAGGTCAACGGGAAGTACCCTGTAGGTTTTGCTTTTTTGCATAAATGTATGGAGATGAGGACATAAAATGCCATATCTTTTGATTGCGTCGTTGTAAAAAATTGAAATTTTCAGATCTTGTGTGGTTCATGGATCCTAATATTTGTTATTAATTTCAACCTGATACCTTTACCCGTTCGTGAGATAAAGGGTCTTGACAGACAGACGGACAACAAAGTGATCCTATAAGGGCTCCGTTTTTTTTTTCTTTTCAGGTACGGAACCCTAAAAAAGAACTCTTTTCTTCATGGTGGTCACCATAGATAACCACCTAAACTTTGACGCGGTATTCATAAAAACACCATCTTACGAAAATTGCGTGTACTGCAATCGTTTGAACAAACTCGAGCATCGAAAATGCAATTAAAGAAAACTAGCGCCGCGGCCGTTTACTGTACTAAAATATGAAGAAGAAAAAAATCGCGGAAATACCTTTTTTAAACTAGAGACTAATTTAAAATGAAAATTACGTGTCTCTTATCGCCAACAAAAATCTGTGCCGGAAAGAGGACATACTTAACGTTTTCTTAAAAATGAATATTGATTTGGTCCAAAGTAGGCGACGAAAATATTAAAATCGTGAAATATGTATACAAATCTGCTTTTATACATATTATATTATGTTTTATAAATAGCTTAACATTCAATGACATTTTGCCGCCGACGACCTTCCCGCCCGTGTAATAAGGTGCCTAGCTAGCTACATAAGTAGGTAACTTACGTATATATACATACATACCAAATCATAACTTTTATACCATACGAAAACAGACTAATAAAATGTTCAAAATGTCAATGTTCTGTGCTATTATCATTATTATAAACGGTCTGTGAACTCACTACAATGTTTTTTTTCTAAACTAACTTGAACGTACGGTCAACCGCTTGTCGGTAGAAACTTTTTTAACTCTATTACCACGCCATAAGGTCCAAAAGTGTTTCTACCGATGTGCGGCCGTGTGTACGTAGTATAGGTAATAAATAAGTAATCGAAGCGATTTCAGTATGTACAGTCAACGACACGCCAAGCTTGGCACTCGTAGTGCGACTCTAGCCCGTACGTCTATTGAAATAAGAACGTTACAAAGTCCAATGTGTTAAGCTTGATGTACTCTTGACTGTACAGTCAAGGAGCAGGTAAAGCTTGACACTCGCATCGTGACTTTAACTTCTATAGTTACAGAAATAAGGACGCCGAAACGGTACAAAGTCCAATGTGTTAAGTTTAATGTGTCTTGACTGTACGTGAATTTTACGACATTTTTATTGCTTGCAAGCCTTATACATAATAAAGATAATAAGAGATTTATCTTGAATTTTTGATTGGTACACACGGCAGCACTTCGGTGGAACACTTTGACCTTGAGCGGGTCTATGAATTCGGGCGTTTATAGCATAGAACTGGTTCAGCTTATACTGGTTTTGTTTCTACGTGCTTGCAGCCTGTGTACCCATTTCTGCAGCACTGGAGTTTGCAATCATAATACTAGAATTCACGAAAGAGCGTAAATAAAATAATAACCTCAAATTCATGTAAAAACTTTTGAAAATGTGTTTGAAAACTTTTGAAATATATTTGTTTAGCTGTAAGTGTTTTCATGTATGTGTATTATTGTTGACACATATTTTCTTAACTGCAAAATAACCTCACACTGCTTCGTGAACTATGTGATACAAAAAAAAATAATTTAGGCAGGTACCTACTTAAATTCTTTATGATCAACTATTTAAGTTACATGGTTATTTTTATATGTAATCCATAAAATTTTGTATGTTATTCATACACAACTTTCGCTAAGTAACAAACCTCCTCGGTCGAAAAACGATTTCCGTAGAAAACTATGGCTTTTGTATAAGACTAGCTGTTGCCCGCGGCTTCGCTCGCGTGGATTTCGTATTTTATGTAGTTACCGGTTTTCCTTATGAATGAGATATTTTCCCGTCAAATTCCGCATCCCCGTCCACATCCCCGTCCTTGTCCCCGTCCGCATCCCCGTCCGCATCCCCGTCTGCATCCCCATCCGCATCCCCGTCCTTGTCCCCGTCCTTATCGCCGTCTGCACCCCCGTCCGCATCCCCATCCACATCCCCGTCCGCATCCTCGTCCACAGCCCCGTCCGCATTCTTGTCCGCATCCCCATCCGCATCCCCGTCTACTTCCCCGTCCGCATCCTCGTCCACATCCCCGTCCGCATCCCTGTCCACATCCCCGTCCTTGTCCGCGTCCGCATCCCCGTCCACATCCCCGTCCTTGTCCCCGTCTGCATCCCCGTCCGCATCCCCATCCACATCCCCGTCCGCATCCTCGTCCACAGCCCCGTCCGCATTCTTGTCCGCATCCCCATCCGCATCCCCGTCTACTTCCCCGTCCGCGTCCTCGTCCACATCCCCGTCCGCATCCCTGTCCACATCCCCGTCCTTGTCCGCGTCCGCATCCCCGTCCTTGTCCCCGTCTGCATCCCCGTCCGCATCCCCATTCACATCCCCGTCCGCTTCCCCGTCCGCATCCTCGTCCACATCCCCGTCCGCATCCCTGTCCACATCCCCGTCCTTGTCCGCGTCCGCATCCCCGTCCGCATCCCCGTCCTTGTCCCCGTCTGCATCCCCGTCCGCATCCCCATCCACATCCCCGTCCGCATCCTCGTCCACAGCCCCGTCCGCATTCTTGTCCGCATCCCCATCCGCATCCCCGTCTACTTCCCCGTCCGCATCCTCGTCCACATCCCCGTCCGCATCCCTGTCCACATCCCCGTCCTTGTCCGCGTCCGCATCCCCGTCCGCATCCCCGTCCTTGTCCCCGTCTGCATCCCCGTCCGCATCCCCATCCACATCCCCGTCCGCATCCTCGTCCACAGCCCCGTCCGCATTCTTGTCCGCATCCCCATCCGCATCCCCGTCTACTTCCCCGTCCGCATCCTCGTCCACATCCCCGTCCGCATCCCTGTCCACATCCCCGTCCTTGTCCGCGTCCGCATCCCCGTCCGCATCCCCGTCCTTGTCCCCGTCTGCATCCCCGTCCGCATCCCCATCCACATCCCCGTCCGCTTCCCCGTCCGCATCCTCGTCCACATCCCTGTCCGCATCCCTGTCCACATCCCCGTCCTTGTCCGCGTCCGCATCCCCGTCCGCATCCCCGTCCTTGTCCCCGTCTGCATCCCCGTCCGCATCCCCATCCACATCCCCGTCCGCTTCCCCGTCCGCTTCCCCGTCCGCATCCTCGTCCACATCCCCGTCCGCATCCCTGTCCACATCCCCGTCCTTGTCCGCGTCCGCATCCCCGTCCGCATCCCCGTCCTTGTCCCCGTCTGCATCCCCATCCACATCCCCGTCCGCTTCCCCGTCCGCATCCTCGTCCACATCCCCGTCCGCATCCCTGTCCACATCCCCGTCCTTGTCCGCGTCCGCATCCCCGTCCTTGTCCCCGTCCGCATCCCCATCCACATCCCCGTCCGCTTCCCCGTCCGCTTCCCCGTCCGCATCCTCGTCCACATCCCCGTCCGCATCCCTGTCCACATCCCCGTCCTTGTCCGCGTCCGCATCCCCGTGCGCATCCCCGTCCTTGTCCCCGTCTGCATCCCCGTCCGCATCCCCATCCACATCCCCGTCCGCATCCCCATCCACATCCCCGTCCGCTTCCCCGTCCGCATCCTCGTCCACAGCCCCATCCGCATTCCCGTCCGCAACCCCATCAGTATCCCCGTCCACTTCTCCGTCCGCATCCCCGTCCTTGTCCATGTCCGCATCCTCGTCCGCAGCCCCGTCCGCATTCTCGTCCGCATCCCTGTCTTTGTCTCTATCCCTTTTCCTTTCCCTATAACCTATCCCTATCCTGACCACCACGTTGAATTTCAAAATAGTTGTTGTTTTCGTAACCAGCAACTTGAAAAACCATACAAACGACATCCATATTGATTTTTAGAATTTCAAACCTATCGCACCCCAATCCCATTCCCGGGGGATGATGGCATTTCACGTCCACCACGTTAGATTTTAAAATTGTTGTTTTCATAATCAGCGACCCGATAAACCATACAAGCGACACGCATATTGATTTTCAGATATTGCATGCCTATCGTACCCCAGTCCCATCCCCAGGGGCTGATGGTATTTCACGTCCACCACGTTGATTTCAAAATTGTTGTAATTTTCGTAATCTGCGACCCGATAAACCAGACAAACGACACTCATATTGATTTTTAGACGAATTTTCAAAAATCCTGAGACACGTTAAACTTATAAATTTTGAAGATCCTAACTTCAAAACTGCCGGACTTTCATACAAACTTTCATCCCCTATTTTACCCCCTTAGGGGTGGAATTTCGCAAAATCCTTCCTTAGTGGATGCCTACACTGTATAAGGTATCTACGTGCAAAATTTCAAGTCTCTAGGTCCAGCCATTTGGGCTGTGCGTTGGGGACATTTCACACAAGATCATCTGATCCCAAACTAGGCAAAGCCTGTACTATGGGTACCAGAGACTGATATACATACATAAATAGATAAATAACACCCAGACACAGAACAAACACTTGTGTTCATCACACAAATGTTTGCCCTGGGCGGGGATCGAACCCGCGGCCCACGGCGTGTGAGGCAGGCTCACTACCAACCACACCAACGGGCTTGTCTTGTTGCGGGCGACGGGCTCGTTGATACGAGTACCTCAGTCAGTCAGTCAGTTTATCCTTTTATATTCCTTCAAATGTTATAAATCTCACATAAATGTTTTTACTTCATATTTCTTTATATTATGAGTAGGTAGTTTGAAATATGTTTAGATATTAACTTATTATTCTTAATTTATTTTCAGTTAGTTACTTAAGTTTGTGAATCCCGTCCTCACCTATAATTAGAATGACATTTAACTTGTTAACTTTAATGTTCATTTTTAAGAATTTGTTAATGTACATTCTGTTGGTGACCTAATAAATAAAATAAATAAAAATAAATATATTAAGATGAACAACATTTCTGGTGTCGTTTTCGGCCCATATTTTTCATTATAAATGTTGACTATTTTAGTTTTTGCAGTGAGACAGATACTTTTGTTTTGACAGTTTTTGCAGTGGTAAATAAATGCTTCAGAGTGTCTTGCTTAGAGTGTACTTAATGCTTTTTCCTATATTAATAATATTATAATACACAGATCAAGTCAGAACATCAGTATCATATTTTTTATTAAACACAAATAGAAATGAAAAATATAAATTTATGATCCTTTTATGGTTATTTATAATTATTTTAATTAGAACCACAATTTTGCCATTTTAAATTATTCAAGTAGTCAGCCTTGTCGTAAGTTCTCAACCCGCGAAATAGCTCACGTTCAAACTGTGTAAAGCCAACTCGTCATTTTACAAGTTCGACTTAAGAGCTCCACAAATTGCTCAACAAAAGACCATTGACAATTGGCCTAAACTGATTCGTTATTGGTATCATTGCTGTATTGAACGACCAGAGTTACTTAAGTTCGTTGCCACCACATTCTCGACATACGTGTGCATTGTTCAAATGCCCAACTGCTAATTGCTCTAGTAATAATGTATGAACTAACTGTTTATCGTATAGTGCCGCATGTGTTAGGTCAACATTAGGAAATCGGTGTCTATGAATCTTTAAGTAAGTATGCATTTTGTGCAATAGTACGATTTGCTGTGTTCTATTTTTAAACAAAAATATAAATCGCATCTTAGTAAAAACTAGAGATCAAATCAAGGTACAGGCTGGTCAAAATTTACAAATGTAGCGTTTTAAGGCGATCCGTTTTCCATACTAAATTCAAATGACTTGCATTCTTATGCTGGACAGAAAATGCTGTTAAAAATGAGTAAACTACTATTTTTAGTTAAATTTTTCGTTGATTGATACAAAGATACAGCTAATGCACCGAAAATACTACAGTATAGATCGAACACCCACACACAATGCGATCGCCTTAATAGCTTCTACGGCATTCGAAATAAGAACGAAACATAGTACAATGTATCAAGCTCGACCTGCTCTTGACTGTACAACAAAACGAACTCTTTCCAAGACTAATACTGCTGCTGCTCATTCAATAGAGTGACAATTAATATTTTAGATTTATCATACAGGGTGTAAGGGACGGTGTACCGAAAACTGAAAGGGCGTGCTCAGTCAACTAAACTGAACAACTTTCCCAAAGAAACATATGTTGGGAAATGAAAAAAATTTTACCTCTCCATACAAACTGTTCGACCAGAGTGGGCAATTTGTATAGAGACGTCAAATTTTTTTTCATTTCCCTACATATGTTTCTTTGGGAAAGTTGTTCAGTTTCGTTGACTGAGCACGCCCTTTCAGTTTTCGTTACACCGTCCCTTATACTTTATATTACTAATTTCAAAAGTTCTATTAAATATAATTACAGTTCCAGACACATCCATCGGCCCACCTCGCACTTGAAGGTTTTAATGGACCATACCTAGCTCACAATAATGCGTGGTTGAGCAAAAAAAAATCCGATATTGAACCTCGCTCATTTCCCTACACTTTGTCTTTTATTAAAACTTTTTATTTAAACTCAACCTGACAGTTAGCTCAGGGTCTTCAGAACATAAATTGCAAGGTGGGCCGATAGATGTGTCTGGAAGTGTAGATAGATAGATAGATAGATAAATGCTTTATTGCGCACATAACAAAAATATAACTAATTTTACAGAAAATCTTAAACATAATGTGAGCAAAGGCGGCCAGTGTATTTATTAGTTTTGCTCCTGAAGCCCAGTGATTCCACTAGCCCAAATAAGGAGCAGCCCCAAAAAATTTACAGGCTGTAAGGGACAGCCTCCCGGTTGACTGATCACGCCCTTTCAGTTTTCGAAAAGCTGTCCCTTACACTCTGTATAGTATATGATTTTTTTTATTCCTATACGTCAAGCTTGACACAATGGACTCTCCGGTGTGTTTTCAATAGCTGTAAGATCTAAAATCTCATTGCGCGTATGAAGCATGATTTGCTCTTGATTGTACGTACGTCTTGAGTCTATCAGCTCTGAGCAGAGACAAGCCCTCATTGCGCGTATGAAGCATGATTTGCTCTTGATTGTACGTACGTCTTGAGTCTATCAGCTCTGAGCAGAGACAAGCCCTCATTGCGCGTATGAAGCATGATTTGCTCTTGATTGTACGTGCGTACTGAGTCCATGAGCTCTGAGCGGAGACATGCCACACCTCCGTTGCTGTGGTTACGTACGTGATACGCGAGACCTCAGGATATATAAATAGTAAACAAATTGCGAGACTGACAACTGCCCTCCGCCCCTTTGCGTTAACTCTATTTGCACCTAAGGGCGCGGGCGCACTAGCTATTTTTGGGTGCGGCGATTTCGAGGCTTTCATACTATTTAGCATCGCGGCGATAAAAAATCATACAAATAATATGATCGCCGCGCCGAAAATCGCTAGTGCGCAAGTGCTCTAAATGACTCATCCTAAATATTGTTTCAGGAGTGGTATTCCCCGGTCTCGGCGAGACTCTACCAAACGGGTTTGAGCTTCTAGAACTAACACCAACCGGCCTACCAGCAGACTTGAACCATGGCTCCATGCGATCACCGGAATGCTTTCTATGCTACAGAAGAGGCAGAGATCGACCGCCTCTCGTTGATATTGGTAAGTTTCAATCGGTATACTGTGATTTCGTCTTACATTATACTTTTTTTTATTGCTAATTCACTCTTCTTTATAATAAAGGATTTTAGGGTTTACTTATGTTTTCTTCATCATGTTTACTCAGTATCGTTTATAAAACAAAAAAAGCGCATCGCCACATCAATTATAATGCGCACAGCTATATAAAAAGTGGAATTCTCTACCAGCATCTGTGTTCCCGAGTTCATGTAACCCGAATCTATTCAAGTCGCGAGTGAGCTTCTTCTGGGCAAGCTCGTTCCATCGTTGAACTCATCTTTGTCCTTATGGATATTCAATAGTAAGACCATTAACATTAAAAAAGAAAAACTTTTCTTATGGAACTCATGTTACAATCTAAACTTAGATTTTACTTTCCTTACAAAATCATCAGATGTTCGTGTCGTTTATTAAAGACAGCCTCTAAGGGGTCCCGTAAGGTGTGGCCCGCAAAGGCCTCCCAAAAAGATCCGTGTCTTCTAATAAGTTGCCTCCTTGATGCAAAACTGTGTTTACCCTTAGGTCCTGCATACAATGTGACGCAAAGTGTTATTGAAAGACATGCGCAAAACCTTTTAGTTTACCACCGTAACTATATCAAGTTCAGTTAGACTAGAGTTAATAGGCTTGCTCTTGACCTTAATTTACGGGTAGAGATGAGGTCGACGATGGAACAAGCTCTCCAAGAAGCCGATTTACTCGCGAAATACGCTTTCTGCGTAAACACATTCCACAAAGCTAGAATGATCTAGCGACAAAAATACATTTTTCTATTACGTCACTGCTATATATTCCTGAGTATGTGTGCAATTGGGTTAATCCATTCTAATATGATAATCGCGTCAGAGATAACGGCCAGTGCCCCCGCAAGCGCGTGCTACGCGTTTTTTGTTATAGTTTTTGTGTTATCGCGCCATTTTATGCTCCACTGACGCCATAGTTCGACAGATAGACTCAGTGAACTGTAACGCAGATTTTGATCTCAAGTTTATGTTCAATGCCAAGAGAAATATATATACCTTTTCGTATTATTTATACAATAGCAGGAGTATATTTACTGCCATTATATTTCTGAAATGTGAATATGCGGATTATCATCATCATTACATACCATTAATAGTCCACTACTGGACAGGGAGCTCCTTCCAGGTTTTCACAGCAAAGATGTTTGGTATATTTTGGAGGGGAAGTGCCATATACATACACACCGCTTGTTGGTGTGTGGTGGTTGGTGACCTCAGTTTTTAAGATGGAACGATACACAAAAGTATGCTGCTCCTTGTCCTTTTTTATGCGTAATGGGTGGTGAGCATTTGACCCGGTTCTCACCTGTTCTCACCGAAAATGTAGTATGCTTACCTAGAAAATGTCTGTTTAATCTTGCCTTGAAAAGATCCACTCCTTAGCTGTTCGCATTACGAACGAAGAAGCTTTGTGCATCAATTCACAAGCAAGCATGATTCATATCAGTGGACGTAGACCAGTAAACTGAATATTTTTTCCCATGGAGAATGGGGTTAGATTAGTCGAAGTAGGAATAGTTTTAAGGTTGAAAACTCACCTAATATGGTGGCAGAGTTCAAAACCATCTTCATCTTCATCTCCGTATTGTTAAGTTAACGTCCTATTCAATACTTTGCTGTCTCTTTCTGTTTTGGTGACATAATAAAAGTCAGTGTTAGATTTATGGAGAGTTAACTTTAATAAAACTTTTTGCAACTGACGAGAAGTCCTAAAAGATGAGTGAAGTAAGCATGAAGTAAGTGACTATTATCTGAATATTACTTCTCGTGGTCATGTATACCTGGTTTATTGCGAATTAAATCAGTTAAATAAAAGCAGCCATAACCGATGCTGATAAGATTAGCTATAGTGACATAAAATATAAATGCAACGAACTATGTCATCGTTGTCATCGACGCTTCCAACGACCTAGAAATAAGAGATACGGCTTACGCAGAAAAAACAAGTATAGTAGAAAATACGCGATAACGTGTTTATTTCTGATAAATATAATTGCAGGTTTATTTTTTATCAGTTTTTAACTTATCTATTTACCCGTGTGGTGCTGGCAAGGAATGGTACCAACCCAACTCTTCCTGTGGGTGTCGTAAGAGGCGACTAAGGGACTATGAACTGGAGAATAGGCTGCAGCGCCCTCCTGTGTATCGCACCATCTTACATACTGCGATCACCTACATACGCAGTCCATGGTGCCAGCTGCAACGCTAAAAAGCGTGGTGACTATGGTATTTCTCCTCCAAATCGTACTCTGCGTTTCTTTTTATGCAATCCTGGAATCAGTGGACGTTTCATGAGATGTTATGGTGATGATGATGATTAGACAGGACAAAACCGACTTATACCTACCTCTTACATCTCAGATTAGAATGGGGCATATTTATTACATTATCATATAACTTGGATGATAGAATCATAATATGATTCATGTAACATCTGAGAAATATGACAGATTTTTATCAGATAATGTACAGCACAAACGTCAACAAACAGGATCCAAGTTTTTATTGACAGAACAGAAAATTAAATCCCTTTTTAATCTATTTCTGTCGCTTCCTTTGTCAACGAAACAAAAAGAGTACGTAATAGACTAAAAGATTTAGGATCAGATGACCGTGTGTGAAATGTCCCCCAATATTTATTTATTTATTTGTGGAACTGAAAAAATTTGAAATGTAATCGCTTATTTCTCCTCGCGCAGGAGTCATGTACGATGGCAAAGAACGTCTCATGGCGGACGCTGAAATGGTCCTCGAGTCATCCGGGGGCCGACTGGCCAACGTCAACAACTCCTCAGCGAAAACCTTTATAACGTACAGACGCGCTCATCCCAGCGCGCCTTGCAATGCCTTAGTAGTGGTCGATATCTGCGTAATCGTTGCCAGTAAAGGAGAATGTCCACCGCACGCCTTCTGTATGATCGCCAAGAATTTGAATAAAGGTGGGCTCTGAAACAGTTAAGATCTTAACCTATATGTAGACAGACACGCTTACCCAAACGTGCCTTAAAATGCCTTAGTAGTGGTCGATATCTGCGTAATCGTAGCCAGCAAAGGACAATGTCCACCGCACGCCTTCTGTATGATCGCCAATTGTGAAATGACTCCACCCGATCACCCGTCTGCGTGCGTCACGGCGTCCCCAACAAGAAATTAATGAAAGGTGAGCTCTGAAGCAGTTAAGACCTTAACCTATATGTATAGACGCGCTTACCCAAACGCGCCTTAAAATGCCTTAGTAGTGGTCGATATCTGCGTAATCGTTGCCAGCAAAAGAGAATGTCCACCGCACGCCTTCTGTATGATCACCAAGAATTTAAGTAAAGGTGACCTCTGAAACAGTTAAGATCTTACCTTATAGGAAGACGCGCTTACCCAAACGCGCCTTAAAATGCCTTAGTAGTTAGTGGTCGATATCTGCATAATCGTAGCCAGCAAAGGAGAATGTTCAACGCACGCCTTCTATGTGATCGCCAAGAATTTGAATAAAGGTAAGCTTTGAAACAATTTAGAGCTTAATGCGCTCAATCTCAAGGATCATCAAAGCGCGCCTGGAAACCATTTATTAGTGGCCTGTATCTTCCTGCGTCATCATCATTCATTGGCAAAGGAGAATGTCCACCTCACACTTTGGGTAAAGCTTTTGTTTTTTTTTTATTCATACCGTAAATTAAAATATAAGTCAGTATGAGGACAATGTGTTAAGGAGATGCGTCCTTATCGACCTGATCGGCCTAAGAGGCGGGGTGAAAATAGTTTTTTTTTTTTTTTTTTTTTTTTTTTTTTTTTTTTTTTTTTTTTTTTTTTTTTTTTTTTTTTATTAAGGGAAACATACAGTCATTAACAAATCTTGAAATAATATTAAGATAAACAAAAAGACCTAGAGTTCCACAAACTAAAATATAAAGGTAATTAATAACAATTGAGGACGAGACTTAGCTAATATATCCTTACGTTAATTGCTAAGAGAAAAAGTTAAGGTAAACCCAACTGATAATACACAAGAATGATGTATCTTAATTAGTACGATATAGACACAAAATCAGTGAAAAAATAAGCAGTCACCAATGAGACTCTTATATCGGCCCAGTGAAAGCCAGAAAATATCGATGTCAATGAGACGCTTATTATAATCGTCTAATGCACGCCGAAAGAAACTGTGTTTATTATAATTTGTTGAACATCTTTTGCAAGTGAACGTCTGTTTAGAACGAAGTGCTACGCGAGAGGGTACCCTGAAATCAATTTTAGACAATAATTCAGCGCTATCGATGTGGCCGTTTATTAGTTTGAAAAGATAGATAGCATCAATGTACGATCTTCTACTTTCAAGAGAGGGGATCTTGTGACGCTCAGAAGCTGTTTTGTAGTCAATAAACCAATTATTGGTACGATAGTCTAAATTTTTTAAAAATTTGTTTTGAATTTTTTCTATTCTATCTACATGAACTTTGTAAATAGGATTCCATACTACAGATCCAAATTCCAACAAGCTACGAACATAAGAGAAGTAAAGTATTTTAAAGGTGGCAGCATTTCGAAAGGGTTGAGACACGCGTAGAATAAATCCAAGTTGCTTAAATGATTTTGTAATCATTTGATCTATATGGCTGTTAAAGTGCAATTTGGAGTCGAGAATTACTCCAAGATCCCTGATATGATCGACTCGACTGATGTGTTCACCATGTATAGTGTAGTCGTAGACAATTTGATTGTGTTTACGTGTAAACGAGATAATGTTACATTTATTAGTGTTCAATATCATTTGATTATCTTGACAATAAATGTGAAATCTATCGATATCTGCTTGCAAAGCCACACAATCTTCAACATTAGTAATAATTCTAAACATTTTGGTGTCATCGGCATACATTATGTATCTAGAATTGGTGAACACATCATCTATATCATTAAGATAGAGGGTAAAAAGAACTGGCCCCAGATGAGACCCTTGTGGGACTCCGGATGTGATTGAGCTGAAACCAGACATTACTCCTTTCAAGCTCACAGCCTGGGAACGATTTTCAATATAAGATTTCAGCCATCGAAATAGATCGCCGTGTACACCGAGTTTGAGCAGTTTGTTAAGAAGCAAATTATGGTTTAATTTATCAAATGCTTTTGAAAAATCGGTGTACACGGCGTCTACCTGATAGCCGGCATCCATAGCATTGAGTATATAATCGGTATATGTAAGGAGGTTAGAGTCAACTGAGCGACCGCGAATAAAACCATGTTGGTGTTGAGAAAAATACCTAGAAAAGGCTAAGGATAGCTGAACCGTGACAATTTTTTCAAATATTTTTCCAAATATAGAAAGCTTAGAGATTGGCCTGTAATTTTCAATATTGCTTTTGGAGCCAGATTTAAAAATGGGGGTAATTAACGCCTTTTTCCAGATTGTAGTTACCACAAGAATGATATTATACTGGCTTGGATATAGCAACAGTGAGTTTTGAAACAGCCGAAATTTTATAGACGCGCTATCCTACTGCATCCTGCCATGCTTTACTAATAATCGAAATGATTATCTTTGGGACCGTCGCCAGCAAAGGAGAAGCTGGCGTATGGTCTAGATTGCCTATAGTTTAATGAAGGCACCAAACATCGAAACCACGTTGCGATTATTATTCGCACATTAATTCCTAATAAATAATTTGTAATAATACATTTTTCACTTCTCATGCTCTGAAAGTGCTTTTTTGTGCACTAGCAAAAAAGTAATCGCGGTAATCGCGGTAAGGTAATGTACGCCCTGCGCGCGGGCCTGCTGCCCCCCCCACGCGTCAACATATTCTTCACTAAAGCAGAACAACTCATTCTTCAGTTGCATTTAGAGAGTACTTTTACGTTTTATTTCCTCGCAATCAAAGTGAAAAGCAGAGTTTATGACTCGTCCACAAAACCATTTTACCCTCGACATTACTATCTAAAAGTGTCGGTAAAATGGTTCGTTTTGTGCACTTGTTGTAAAATCTACTATGTACGCACGGCCCCGCAGCACGTGTCGGTAGAAACACTTTGACTTTGAGCTGGTCTCTGGTTTTGGGCGTTTCTAGCGAAGCGCTGGTTCAGCTTATACTGGTTTTGTTTCCACATGCTTGCTACCGTTCGTACATAATACAGAGTTAGCACAAAACATTGTCGAAAGTAACGAGTTCCTTTTAAGTTTAGTTCTTCAACATAATTTTAGTTATAATGTCATTATTTTAGTCGTGTGCCCGAAGGCGTAATACTCGTATTATCTAATACATTTAAAATTGCAGGCCTAATGGGTAGCGATGTGTTTCTCTGCTACAAGAAGTCAATGAACCGTCCGCCTCTTACTGCTTACAAACCAGAAGTATTATTTAGGTAAGTACCGCTGCTCTCATTTTAGAAAAATGTAATTATCCTAAAATGTCTCCTCCCCGAACGACCCTTACCCAACATGTCGTACCTTTTTACTGGTACCTCCTTGTCTGTGTGTTATATCTATATGAAATGCCAAATGGACTTACTGCCGCACTCAGAGACGTCACTTAAAGTTAATCTACCATTAATTCTCGTGCTGCTTTGTTTGGTCAATAAAATCGAAAAGAACAGCATAAGATTAACATTAAGTGACGTCTCTAATTACGTTGGTTAGAGGTAAGAAAACGAAAATCTAAGTAGGCAGAATGTCCCACTCATGGGATTTTGAGTAAGGGACATTTATGAAAAACGACCGTGCCGGCGAAGAATAGTACCAACCATCTCTACTCGTAAGTGTCGTAAGAGTTTAGGAACCGGAGGATGGGCGGCAGCATCTTTCTGTGTATCATCTTACATACTACGGTCACCAACAGAGGTCGTCAGCCGCAAAGTTTACAAGCGTGGTGACTATGGTAATTATAGTAAGGGTGATGAAGGACAAATTTCTATATGATTTGCTCATGTCTGCCTCTTTGACTGATGATAAGGAGCATCCTCTAGAAGATACAAAAAATATTGGCGGACATCCACACCCCTGCGTTTTTGAGGAATTAAGTTTTAACTATTTTGAAATTTGACAATGAAACGTACACCTGGCAGACTATGACTATCTGATTAAATAAAATGTATAAAACCCCAGAAAAATGGTCTGCCACCATAATAGCCCTGCTGCGTCGTAAAGTTATAGCTCTTCAAAATGCAAAAATTCACTACTTCTTCCCGTGATAAAGAGCCCTGCATGTCTGCCTCTTCGATTTTCTACATCTTCAGAAGTATTTTAAACAGGAGCCACAAAGTCAGACAAAAAAGACATTATTTAGTATCTTATTTTCATTTTTTTTGCTTTAATTAAAAAACGCAGCGACGCACAGAAAAACTTGTAAGGACCAAATCGATTTATATTGAGCTAATCTATCATCCCTATTAATATGAATCATGAGCAAATCATATACCCAAATTGCAGCCAGCACCCTTACTATTAATTCCTCTCATAAGTACCATGCGTGGCGACCTGGAGGGAGGTCTTGGTCTCGCAGTAGATGTTACATGGAAGTTATGATGATGGAAAGTGACATTAGTTTTTAGTATTTACTTTTCATATTTCAGACGTGTATCAAACAAATGATTTATTTGTCTAAAAAAAGGTAGTCCATATCTGCGCATAAAACGTGTCTGCGAATCCATACTATCCATACTATCCATACTATACTTACTATACTAATATTATAAATGCGAAAGTAACTCTGTCTGTCTGTCTGTCTGTTTGTTTGTTGCTCTTTCACGCCTAAACGGCTGAACGGATTTTGATGAAATTTGGTATGGTGATAGATGGTAACTTGGAGACGGACATAGGCTACTTTTTACCCCGGGAAAATATCTCATTCCCGTGGGAATCTACACATACAATAATACTCTAGCGGGCTCTTTCACGCCTAAACGGCTGAACGGATTTTGATGAAATTTGGTATGGTGATAGATGGTAACTTGGAGACGGACATAGGCTACTTTTTACCCCGGGAAAATATCTCATTCCCGTGGGAATCTACACATACAATAATACTCTAGCGGGGTTGTATCTGCTACAGCACACCGAAACTACTTAACCGATTTTGATGGGACTTCTTTTTTTACTCAACTAAGTATCGCTGATTACGAAAACTACTACAATTTTGAAATCCAACGTGGTAGACGTAAACAACCATTATCCCCTGGGGATAAGGTTGAGGTGCGATAGGGTTGAAATGTCTAAAAATCAATATGGGTGTCGTTTGTAAGGTTTATCGAGCCGCTGATTACAAAAACTACAACAATTTTGAAATCCAACATGGTGGACGTGAAATGCTATCATCCCTTGGGGATGAGGTTGGGGTGCGATAGGGTTGAAATGTCTAAAAATCAATATGGGTGTCGTTTGTAAGGTTTATCGAGCCGCTGATTACAAAAACTACAACAATTTTGAAATCCAACATGGTGGACGTGAAATGCTATCATCCCTTGGGGATGAGGTTGGGGTGCGATAGAGTTGATATGTCTAAAAATCAATATGGGTGTCGTTCGTATGGTTTATCGGGTCGCTGATTACGAAAACTACAATGATTTTGAAATCCAACGTGGTGGACGTGAAATACCACCACCCCTGGGATGGGGTTGGGATTCGATAGGTTTGAAATGTCTAAAAATCAATATGAGTGTCAGTTGTATGTTTATATAAGGAAGGGATAGCGGTTAAGATGGCGTTAGGGGTAGAAGCAGGGATAGGGGTAGGGTCAGGGATAGGGAGAGGCAGAGGGGGAGGGATAGGGAGAGAGTGTAAGGGAGGGGAAAATGAGGGGAGAGAAAGGGGGAGGGAGGGGTAGAGGGCGTGGGAGGGGGTAGAGGGAGGGGGGGTAGAGGGAGGGAGAGGAGGAAGGGGAGGATGAGTGAGGGGAAGGGGGAATGGGAGGAGGGCGAGGGGGGAAAGGGAGGGTGATGGGGAGAGGGGAAGGGGGGAAATGGAGGGGGAAGGAAGGGTGAGGGGGGAAGAGGGAGGGGCGAGGGAGAGGAAGAGAGAGTGGGAGAGGGTGAGGGAGGGGGAGTGGGAATGTAGGGGGGGGGATACAAAAGGATAGATAGGGAGGAATAGGGACCTTTTTTACTTTTATGAATACCTCCTCGCTACCCATTCACTTCACTCCCTTTATTGCCTTCTTTTTTAAGTTCGCCTGTAACGGTTGACAATGAAAATTCCGCACTACCTACCAGTTAAATAAAATCAAAAGATAATTAAGTTTGTAGTAAGATGCATTTATTCAACTTGGATAAGTACAAATGCATCTTTTACGTAGGGATCAAGAAGGATAAGCGCTCCGTAAAATATGTTTCAATTAAGTTCGAGTTCTGTTTTTTTATAAAATCTACGCGGACGAAGTCGCGGGTAACAGCTAGTAATTAAATAACACCAATTTCAAAGAAAGTACAGTAACCGTACGATGGTATAATTTTGAGTTCCTATCGCTAATTGGCGCACTTTCGCTGAGTGCGTCAGTAATTTGCACCTTGCTCTAGCCCAGGCTATTTCATAACTAGTCCACTGTTACCTTACCGCAAACTATGTAAAAGGGCTGCTATTATCTGAATATTTTTTTTTAATTCAGATTTATTTATAATACAAAAAAATAACGTTACTTTCCCAAGGAAAAGTTTGATGGGGAACTTTTCCTCATATTTCGACCCATTCGTTTGTTCAAAGTGTCAGTACTAGGTAAAGGATTTTTGACTACTGGTGCTAACTACTAATAAATGGGACTCTTCAATTTGGTCAGTTGATTGATATGGACATTTATTTACCGGGTAAACCTGTGATAAACCACCCAAATAATACGCGCTATTATGTGCAATAGATAGATATTTTATTGCTCACATAAATAGAAAAAAAAGTATACAAGAGAAAACTTAAATGCAATAATTCAATAATACAACGCATAATCATGACTTCAAAGATTTGTATCGTCATTATTATACCAGAGTTCACGAAAGAGCGTGACTTTTTATAAACAGAAATTGCAAGAAAAGGTTCATCTTCAACTGCACGAGGGACACGTTGACAATAGACACACACAGAAAAACCTTAAAGTGTCGTTTGAAATTAAAAATATCTACATTTTTAACACTTGAATTTGAGGTTATTATTTTGTTTGCAAATGTCATACTCTTTCGTGAACTCTGGTTTACATTTTTTTTACACAGTGCAAAATGTTTCACTTTTACTCAGTTGCAGAAACATATTCAATTCTAGTTTTTAATCAGATTTTCTTTGCAACGATAATGTAATGTTAACCATGAAAATACACGAAGTGAAAGTTTAACAATGATGCTGAGATTTTAATATTTAATTCGCAGGTATCCAATGACAGAACGGCGTAACTTGGCTTTTCCAATCTCCGTTCCTTTATTTTGTTTACCAATGGGCTCAACAATGGAGTTATGGCCTAAAACTGCAGCGGCGCCCAAACCCGTGTTTTCTACCTTCGTTTTGACAGTTGCCGACGCTACAGATAAGGTAATAATAATAATAAAAATCTTTATTTTCTCTCACAAACATTTAAAAATTCAGGGATATGTGATATAACAAAATAAAAATTATGTGCAAAGAAATGTTTGTGAGAAACTGGAGCCTAAACTAAGTTTTCACCTGTGTCTTAGGACTCCAGGTATTCGGAAAATTGTGTTCGATTGTCTTTAAAGCTGATCGTTTCAGATTTCTTATAATCGACTTAGATTCTTTATCTACTCTCATATCGTTAATCCACTCTCATATCGTTAATCCTCAATAATGCGTTCAAAAATTGTAGGTTAACATCTTCATAATGTCAATCTGTGCCTAGAAACACTCTTGGCAGCATTTTTTTATCTGTGGGAGTGTATTATGAAGTATTGATTTCACTAATAGTCATCGCGGGAGACCTATTAAACAATTTTTTAATTTTTATAGACGCGCCATGACAGCTTGATGCATTTGTAGTCTGTGGCAGCAAGGAGGTTTCATTGCAATAACAAAAAACTCCGCAAACACAAGTTGTATTTACATATTTTTATAAGTTTTGTAATGAAATAAGTGATAAAAACGTTTACGATTTGGGTTTGAGTGTTTTTAAAGCAGCTAGGAACTTCGCGTAGCAGTTATCACCGGAAAAAAGGAAAAACATTAAGGTTGGTTTTTGAACACATTATTTTAGGATTCACGATATGAGAGTAGAAAAAGTTGTGTATGCAACTCCACATAATTAGGTATAAAATACTCGTGTCTTCTATTATGGAACTTGGCTCGCTACGCTCGCCTACGTTCCATAAACCGACACTCGGGTTTTAAACCCCTCATTATGTACCGTTGCATAAACTACTATTATCTACACTCATGTCGTAATCTTTGAATTATGATTCAAAAAGTTGGTACATAAGGCTGAATATTACGCAGAGTATGCATAAAAAATTAAAAAGTTACCATTACGTAACGATTTTTGTATGAAAATTTTGCAAAGGTGTTACGTAATTTAACTTTTTAATCATAACATAACACTTGGATAAAATTCTTCTTGAACCTAAACCTTTTTAAAGAAGACTGAATATAAGGTCTTTTAGAGAGACGGTTATAAATGTAACAGTTTTTCTTAGTAGCTGTCAAATATTAGTAGCATATTTACAAAGTGTGCCTTATAAACAACCTATTATTTTGGAGCAGTTACAGTAACAGTTACTATAGTTACAATAATTTTATCTGTAGTGGAAAATATGCGCGCGCAGCCTGAAATTAGAAGGAAATAGATATTAGATTTGCCGCCATTTTCTAATATTTACCTTTTTCAAGTTTTTTGTGCCCGTGAAAGTAATGTAAAAGTTTATTGAAAAAGAAGATAAAGTGGTGCAGTCAGGATACTGCAGTTACACCAGAAGATACTCAATAACTTATGATCTTCTCCCATATTAGTCTAGGACATTTTATGACATAACCTACAATGAATTGGGAAAGAATGAAAATCGAAAAGAAAACCATGTCTTGTTAAGAAAATGTTCTGCTTGTATATTTCAAAGAAGATCTAGCGGATATATTAAGGCGGCTTCTTCAGACTCATATCAGAACTGTAATATACATAATATAAGTTACCATTGTTGTTTACTTACTTTTGTTTAATTTTTATAATTTTTATTATAAGTAAAGAAACCTATTGCATGAGTGAAGATAAAGTAGTATACGCAACTGCATATAATATGGTATTAAAACACTCGTTTGATGCTATTATCACATTCGGCTACGCCTCATGTGATAAACCCAAACTCGTGTTTTAATAACCTGTTTTATATGACAGTTGCATAAACTACTATTATAGAATACGTATTGAACGACATAACATGCAGAATACACTGCAAATGAGCGAGACTACAACTGTTACGGATGTATGCTATGACAGCGTTAAGAAACGCAAGGAACCACTGTTCTAATGAAAACTTAATATATTTTCAGGTTTACGGTTCAGCAGTGACATTTTACGAACCGTACGCGTATACAAAGTTGACCGAAAATCAAATGGACCAGTTGGGGTGGCGAGTCGGAGTCACTCAGAACACGCACTCGGTTAATATCAATAAGAGTATATGTTTGTTATCGAGGTGGCCCTTCAGTGAAACGTTCGAAAGGTGGCTTGTGTATATATTGGTAAGTTTAAAATCAATATTCGTTAGAAAACAACATCACTCCTTTTTCCCGCAGGTGTGGAAGGTAGTATACGTCACACAAAATAACTCTGGCTATGACTGTTAATGCGCAGAACTCAAAAAATTAATTGCGGGGTCGCACAGTAGGTGGGCGGCGAGCGAATCGTTCATTGGCTCTCCGCCTGTCACCCATGCGCAGAAAATAACCGTCAGAACCAAACTTATCGTAGGCTCGCTATAGCAGGTAGAAGGATGCGGTCTCTGCCACTTTTATAGTTTCGAACTTCCTGTTAAACAGACACTCAGATTGTGTATTCGCAACAGAGAGATATGTAATGAAGTAAAAAAAAGAAAGCGATACCGATTAGTTAGGCCTGTTTCTTTCTTTCTTTAATATAGCTGCATCTATTGCTGCTGGGCACCGCAAAAACATGTTACTATTTAATGCCTCCTCTTCACATTGGCCCATAATGGACCGTCATATGTTAGGTGTATCGAGCAGCCCTCTTTACATTAATTTACAGACCGTCGCTCGTTCAAGACGGTCGTCAAGGTGACCGCGACGGCAGTGATATTTTTGCTTAGCGAGCGCTTACAATAATTTTATGAAATAAGCATGAAAAAAATGTCGTGTAAAATGGAAGGAGGAGAGGAGGTGGTTTCCGTAGTAGGTTAAAACTACTGTGCCTAATGTCTTATGGCTAGTTCGACTCTCGCTTGATCGATTTTTATCATTTTTCATAATGTATAATAGATGATCAAACGAACTCCAGGAGTGAAGTTCGATCGTTATTATATGAGTCGCTTCATTCGAAGATATAATTTGTTTACAAGTAGTCCTTAATTCGCCAGGCAGACGATGCACGCATTTAAGAGTAATTCATTTGATTCTCTTATTTAAAACGATTTCCGTCCGAGTTCACTTCACCACTGTAGCTGACATTCGCTTCATTTTTTAGAGTCTGTACCTATGAACCTTTAAACAAAACTTTGCATTTGGGTGGAAACCACAACTTGTGTCACAGTGTTTGGTTTTTTGGGAGGGAGGGTTGTTATATTATTATATCTTCGAATGAAGCGACTCATATAATAACGATCGAACTTCACTCCTGGAGTTCGTTTGATCATCTATTATATTTCGTCGCTTCATTCTTCAGATATAATTTGTTTACAAGTAGATGTTTAGAGAACAAAGTTTTGTTTGGTTACTGTGAAACAACTGTATATACAAGATGTTCTAGTTTAACTATCTAAGCCAACGAATTACAAATAGTAATTCGTTGAAAAAATCTGTAATTTGCTGATCCAAGCAGATAATAAATTGATTTATACCAAAAGCAAGTATGCAACAAAAATCAACTTATATAATAAGTTACTCATTCGATACAACTGATATTACAAAATCATCTACCTACTGGTCTAATATATCAAACTATTAAAGTGCTAGACGTGCTGGTCCAGCCAGCTGTTTTCACGAGTCGAGGCTGAGAGAGTTGCAATTTTGCAAAGCGGAGAAGATGCATGTGTCGACAAGTCTTCTCTCAGATAGTGTTTCTGGAAAATCAACCAGCTTATAAATCACAGCTGCTTAAGCTAATTAACGTGGATGTTAATTGATATTTACAATTTTCCTACATTGGCAGTTCTTGATTTTATTTTTTGAACAAAAATATGGACAGAACACGAGTGCATAATATATTCGGTTAAATAATATTAGAACAATATCGGCTAATCTTAGCCCGCAGTGGAAGTTTGATTAAATACGTTATGGCTATCTCAACTCCATTATTTGCAAAATAATATAAGTATTCACTTTTTATTATTGAAAATTTTTGTGCCCCATGAGCATATAGTGAAATCGCTGATCTGTTCATTTTATTTTATATCATTAACTCTAAATTAAGGGACTATTTAGATACACACTTATTTACTTATTAGTTGTGTGTCCCAAGTAACTATTACGAGTACCAGGCCGATTAGGCTTGTGATTGTAAGTAGAAGAAGGTTTTAAACCAATTATTGGTTCCAATTCTATCACCTAATAAGTAAGTAGCAAAGATTACGGCAAACGATGATTGTCAAGAGAGCCGTTGTACAGCTGTTCATACGAACCAAACATCTCGTCACTTTGTTTTGTTAAAAATAACAGTAGTTGTTGGTTGTAGGACTATCAAACACGTTTGCGTTTTTTCTGGGGACAAGCTGTTACCCAAAGCGTATTTTGACATATATTGTTAAATAGGAGCCTCAGACAGCGAAGCTCAAGAGAACATCAGTGCAAGCGAGAGGATCAATACCCGCAGGACCTGTAAGATTAGTTAAAAAGGAACAGTATACTCTGATATGGATTATAAAAGTTTCAAGTGTTGAAGGACACTTATTTTGTATGATATAAATAATTAAGATGGGCTAAAAGGCAGAGAAGGCCTTGTGAAAACACGAAATACGGTGCCTTCGTCATCAGTAATTTTTCCCAAATATAAAAGGAACCGGAACCGCGTAAAATGTCCAGGTCAAAGGACAAAGTATCCATAGCTACAGCGTCTGGATCTAGTTTTCATAAAAAAAAAAAAAAAAAAAAAAAAACATAAATCGCTAAGGATTGTCGCTAAGAGCAAAACTAAGAGTACAGCGAACTTTAAAGCTGTGTCTTAAAAGTTTGCACACAGAGCCCGGGAGTGACTTTCATTGACTCAGCTGGCACCTGCGGCAATTTGTGTTTCGTAAAATTTAAATAAATAAATATTGTGCCAATCGTACCATTGCCAATTTTGACAAGTTATTTGTACAATATGGTATGGTACCTACATACTCTTTTTTTTTTTTTGTAACCTTAAAACAAATATTTTACTTCTTCGGCCTTCTTCGTAGCCTTTGGTTTTATTTACTGCTCCACACTAGGTACTAGTTAGGGAGTTGTCCGTATTTAATATCTTTCTGTAAGACAAGTATCTTGTGATGGCCAGGAATTTGTAGAAACATTACCATACCATCAGATAAGATCTTCTAAAATATCATAATATTCATAAGGCACGGTTGTAAAATCGTAAAGAATTATATAGCGTGACTTCTTTCATATATTATGTTGAAAATTTAAATGTAGAAATTTTCGGTCATCTTAAAAACATAAATTAAGAGATGGGCTTTTCGTAGCAAGGAAGCCGTTTTTCAAAACATAATTTTTGAGGCGGTTGAATGACACGTTGCAATAGGTACATTTATTTCTTGGATTTAGAATAAATCGGTTACAGCTATTGCGTTTTGGTGCTTTAAAATTAGGTACCCAATATAAATTCCGATGGAATGTAACACGTAACGGTTGTAACGCTGGAAATAGGAACTTATTCTCCAGTTAAAATCAATATAAACTTTGTATATTGGCTTTTCTTGAGGGTAAATTTTAAACGTGGATTTCACGTTACATTAGCACTACACGGAATATTATTTCCTCGTTTTTCCCAGGTAACACTAGGATACTGTGGTGTTTAGGGTTCATGCTTATGCATGTATTATAACAACATTGTGGTTATGAAATATTGCGATTTTCTACTTCGTAGAATTATCCGGACACCGAAAGTGTTGAAAAAAAAAAACATTGTATTATACCAGCATGTACTTGTGTTACGGTTCTGTGCTGGAGCATGAGTTTTAGATGGATTGTAACTTTTAGTCGATGCTGCTTGAGCTTGGGGATCTCGCTCCCCCCCCCCCCCCCCCCCATTTGACGGGTAATGAGGACCCGACCAAGGCTTCTTCTGCTGGGTTAAACGAGCTCCCGACGTTTGAAAAGATGCATCTTTATCTCTCAATAGTTTTATTTGCTTTAACTTTTTTATAAAAACAAGTTTTGTCTTTTACAGATACTTGTACATGCAAGCGGAGATATTTTTATCTAAGCCTGGAATTCAATTAGCAATTTAGTATCGGTGTTTGTAATAATTTACAATAAACCGGTATTAGGTGATATTTGAGAAGTATGTGCTTGTCTATAGGCATGCCTTTTTTCAATATACTTAGGCGTACAAAAGTTCGACAGTGTGTCGTGAATATGATAGAGAACAAGTTTGGCGTATCAAACGTAGACGCCTAAGGTGTCTCGAAGACTCCTCAGGTGTCCAGACCTTAGGTGTCGGTTGGTCCAGGGCTGGCATGACCTTTTGCCTCGTGGACGGTTTTGTTCTCTTTACTATTACTGGCACCCAAAAATAAAATTTTAGTAGGTGGGTATTTTACAATAAAAATATTCTGGTTATGGATAACAAACAAAAAGGCTTGTTGTGAAAACTAAAGACAATGTATCGCAGACGACACACATAGATGAACTTGATATTATTGTTTTCATTGACGATAAATTTTGACGTTAAGTCACAGTTACCGCCATCGCAATTGACTCTCGGTCAATGCCGACCTTAACAATAAAAAGTTGACTCTCAGTCAATAGCAATTTTAATATCGCATATTGTAATAATTATTTGGCGTTTACTTGTAGTTAACGCCGTTACGATTGACTCACAGTCGAGTCCGACGTGAAAATAGATAACTTGTATTTTTATGCATGATTTATGTTGATATAGTTTGACATAACTCGCAGTTAAGCCGTCGTTATTGACTCGCAGTCAATCCCAACAACTAACAGATAGTTTGGCGTTAACTCGCAGTTAACACCGTCGTTATTGGCTCGCAGCCAATCCCGACAGACAATAGATAGTTGAATCGCAGTAAAAATATATTCAGATGTCGATTTTTGTCTATATTATTTGGCCATAACTCGCAGTTAAGGCCGTCGCAATTGACTCGCAGTCAATCCCGACATAATAATAGATAGGCAACATTATGCATCACGTATTTTCAATACTATGTGGCGTTAACTCGCAGTTAACACCGTCGCAATTGACTCGCGGTCAATCGCGACAAGCAATAGATACTTGGTAACCCACAGTTCATATCTATGTAGATATCGCGTATTGTCAATATTATTTGGCCTTAACTCGCAGTTAACGCCGTCGCAATTGACTCGCAGTCAATCCCGACATAATAATAGACAATCGCATTCCATCATATCCATTCACGTAACACATCGTAAATAATATTAGGCGGTAACTCGAAGTTACTGCCGTCGCAATTGACTCGCAGTCCATTCCGACGTAAGTTGTTCTATGATTCACTTGGTAATAAATGTTTAAAACACAAAAAAAAGAAAATATATTTCATTTTTTACTTACCCTCGTAACTTTCGCCATTAGACGAAAAAACATCTAACACACATCATACACACGTATACTTAATACGTCGGTAACGTTTAATTTTGTTACTTTCCTTTATTTTTACTTTGTTTGTCGGAAGGTAAGAAAAGATAAAATTGTATGACGTAAACGAAGGCTAAAATTTTTAAGCCTGTGTAGGTGGTAATGAAATTTTGTAGTAATTAACTACAAAAAAAAAAATTATTGAAAATGTTTCAAAATCTCTCGATTAGACAATGTTCTAACATTTGTCGGAATTATCATAAACAGAATGTCATTATATGGTTTACGTCTATCTTATTAAATTTTCCATCATTTTCGTAAAAGTTCTGGGTGCGACCGATAGGTCATAATCATGGTTGTTACGTTGTCATGTTACGTTTTTGTATACAAAACAAGTAACTGGAGGTATCGGGCCGCAAGATACTCGTAGGCCGTAATAAACACTTCAATTTGTTTAGCAAATTTAAGAATAGGACATGTGGGTAATCTTGAAAATTTTTCTCTCTTAGAAAGAATTAATAATCAAAACAACACTTACTGAAAAGTTTTGAATCCAGTACAATTACACTAACACACGGAGCAAAAACTTATTTTATCGAAAATAATTTTAAATATTTGTAATTTAACTTCAATATTACAACTTCAGGTATAATCTATCTACTTCTTATTGAACATTGCGCTTCGGCATGGGACGCGTGCGTTCACTGCCCCGCACGAAAAAGGAATGAAGCGAATGTCAGCTACAGTGGTGAAGTGAACTCGGACGGAAATCGTTTTAAATAAGAGAATCAAATGAATTACTCTTAAATGCGTGCATCGTCTGCCTGGCGAATTAAGGACTACTTGTAAACAAATTATATCTGAAGAATGAAGCGACGAAATATAATTATTACATGTTAATCCAATAAATAAATTCTATTAACTTGTATTTTTAGCATTAATTCTTATGATCTAATTTTTTCGGTTATTCCAATGCTCATGCACATTTTGAAGCTATGTTAAAAGTAATCGGCTAAAGCTGTTAGAAAAAACAAGTTTGTAAAACAACTCTGGCTGTGACGACGTAGGCCCTCAATGGCACGAATTCCTTTGATTATTATTATTTATTTCAAACAAAATTTACATAACATTACAGTTATCCAAAGTACTAGTAAACTTCACTAAATTCAAGCTACAATGTTTCACAAAACGACAACAGTTCATTGCGTATTTCTGACAAATTATCACCAAACAAGTCCAGCTCTGGTGACTTTTCCAGCAGTGCGTTTAATAAATAAGTACCTGGGCGACCGAGCTATTATAGCCTTCTCAACATTAAAATATATTCGGCTGAGTAAGCTATGCTACCCGCCAACAGATGGCGCTGTAGGTTTCTGACTAAAACGCGGTATGCTTAAAAAAACTGGGGAAACTAATTTTCCCAGACATGAGACTTAGCTAGATCGATTTTTCGCCCCCAAAAATGCCCGTATGGTAATTTTCATCGAAATCGTTAGAGCCGTTTTTGAGAAACCGATCAATAATATATATACAAATATACAGGGTGTAAATGCCAAAGCAAGATTCCTTTCAAGGGTGTGCTCAGACCACGAAACTGAACAACTTTTCCATAGAAACATGGATCGAAATCGCAGAATTTTTTTTGGCTTCTCCATACAAACCTTCATTAGTCGACAGTGCAATTTGTATGAAACACCCACAAAAAAATTCCGATTTCGACCCATGTTTCTTCGGAAAAGTTGTTCAGTTTGTGGTCTGAGCATTCCCTTAAAAGGAAACTCGCATTTGCATTTACACCCTGTATAATAGGTACAAATATTTTTATACAAATGTTGTAGTCACAAGTAGTGAGTACATTGTGCGTGTCGCCTGCCCGGCCGGGAGCCGGCGCGCGGGCGGGGTGTGGGGTATGGGGGGCGCGGAGACACCTGTGTGGGACGCGCAGGCTGCATTCGCGCGACACCACCAGGCACCAGGCACCGACACCGCGGCGAATACTCCCGATAATATCTCATAATACGCCCTCCACACATGCGTGTTCGCCTATATTTACCCATCATGGACCAACGTGAAGAAGAGCCTATATATTCTTAATATATTTTTTTACAGGAAATGTCGTGGAGTAAACAGCCATTAAGCATACCAGTTGAAAGGTACATCACACATTTGTTAGAAGAGGTGCCTTTTCCAGATCCGAGGATACTTTTGCAGGTAAGATTTTCTTATTGTCTTCTCATAAGCAACATTTTTGTCAGTGAAAAAATCGTTGCTATTTCCTGTCAAAAAGTATCGGTTTATATGTTACGGGACAGACTACATAATAGTAAACTAAGGTTTACAGATCCGACACTCTCAGACGGGGTGCCGAAAAATTTCAATCTTACTGTTTAAGCAGAAAGTCGATACTTGCAGTGCACCGCTTAGGACACGTTATTAAATCGCGGGTGATCGCGGACAGGTGGGCTAAGGCGATGATTTTGTCACTTTATGAGATACTGAGCGAGATGCAAGTAGTTATGTAATATTGTTCAATCAAAAATGCAAATACATACTTATTAAGATGACATAAAGAAAAGTAAAATCGACTGCCACACCCAGTCGACTTCCAGCGCCGCGTTGCATACCTAGAGTGCGGAGTGTCACAGGCCTGGTTACGGCTAGAACCCGAAGTGCGGCTACACCTAGTTTTAGCCGGTTAGAAATAGGTGTAGCATTGCCTCTTTGATTAAATCTAGTATTAGCTCATTGTTTTCGGGTAAAACTAGATCTAGCCGGTATCATTCCGGCTAGATCTAGGTCCAACCAAACTTGGCTTAATTCGAAGCCGAGACAACATGACTTTTCAGTGTTTCCATAGGTCTGTTAGCATATTGAGCTGTGTTTCCTGGGAAAGATATCAAATTTCGCGATTCAGACCGTCAAAAAAGGGATTCAAATATCTTTCAAAACTTAATGACTGTTGTTACATTTCAGAATTGATGTATGTTGTAATTTTCGGTAGATGTTCTTTTACTCCCTGCGTAGTTTGCGACTTCTATACCATTATTATTGTTGTTCTAGTTTGATAAAGTAATTTAATTTTCACCTCACTAGGACGGAAAACTTAGCTTTATCGATCGAAAACTGTGTGCAAGTAAATTTTCACCGGTTACGCGAAAAAAGATTTTGAATTAATTAGTCGGTCAAAAGCGTGCAAGTCATTTTTAACCGCTAGTGTGGAAAGGTTTTTGAAATTAGAACGTGATGATGAATTGTGGTAGACGGTACTAGCGCTATTTGTAAACATTTTCCTGGCTGTAGTAAGTGAAAAATGATCTCACTTCTAATTTCAAAAACATTTTCCACGTTAGCGTCCAAAAATGAGTTTTGCACGCAGATTTCAATTGATAAAGCAAAGTTTTCAGAGCTTGTAAGGTGATAATAATAATTTCTTTCAGCTTTCGCCTACTAACCCTGCCGACCGAGTAATAGTAATGCGAAGGGACGACCAGCCTTTAGGGCGAAGTGGGGCGGGTTTCAGACAATTACTGCTGAACCTGGGACCTGATAACTGTCTGCTATTATTGGCGCTAGCTATCACTGAACAGAAGATTCTTATACACTCCCTACGGTTAGTATATCATATCATTAGGCAGGCTGCTTAATGTCTACGCTGAGGGCACCGTAATCCTTGCCCCGCCTCTTTTCGTGATGTCATGGTCCGATTGATTGTCACATGCCCCGACTCATACCAACATAATAATATCTACCTTCTCTGCTCCGTGGGCTGCTTATACGAAACCTGGCAGGTTCGGTACGGTCGTAGAGAAAAGTGTAAAACCTGATCGTAGTAATGCAAGGTACCTAAATAAATAAGTAAAAAAACAACAGATCTGTCTTACACCTTCTTGTCAGTTGCCTTAGACCACAAATGCGGTCGGATTTACTAGCGTAACTGTCAAGAAGGTTTTTTTCATTTCAATATTCCTGGCATAGAAGACCTTATAAAAAAAATGCTATGGTTTTAGTAACAATAAAATTATTTTACAATGTACTAAATTTGGCACTTTCTATAAAAAAAAATATGTTCAAATCCGTGTGATTTTCAGACCGGACACATTAACGGCAGTATCGGAGGCGGTTTCAAGTCTTCTGTTCCCGTTCAAGTGGCAGTGTCCGTACATCCCACTATGCCCATTAGGTAAGCTCCATTCTCAACAGATACAGGCAAGAGCACGTCAAGCTTGACACATTAGCCTTTTACCGCGCTTATCTTAGCACAGGGACGGAAATTGCACTGCGAGTATCAAGCTTGATCTGTCCTTGACTGTACATTGATCAGAATACATGATTATTTGTTAAACTTATGTAGTAAAATAGTCGTAGCCCGAAAGCTTCGAGAATTAACCGCCGACAAAAAGTTTTATATTTCTCTAGAACCTTTATAACCTAAAAATTAACATTATTTATGATACCATGAAACATCTTATTAATTCTTTTATATTTTTTCGGAATACCTGTTTTAAAATGTTAGCTGTATTATTCACTGTAATCGGAATAATGTAGGCTGATAAGAATGACAACAGGACATAGCCATGCGTAAGAGCAGAAAGGTGCGATACGTGTCTCTGTCACTCCAATAACTTGCGCGAATTATTCTTCTTGACAGCAAGAAAAATCATTCGCGCAAGTTATTGCTGTTAATTCTTATCAAGTCGCATTATTTCGATTGTACTTTATCCATAGTGTTAATTTTATTGATAAAATTGTAGTTTCTGTTCTCATGTTTTCACTCCACTTGGTTGTAAACAACAGCTGATCCATAATGTCAATCTGACATTTAAAATAGTATTGCCATTATTAATTAGATGTTATTGGTTCAAGCGTGGCGTTGCAGTTCGACCAACATCGATCATAGTGCTGTCTCTGTCTCGCTCATACTAACAATAAGGGTAAGAACTATATTGGCCCCAAGATTTGCATGGTGAAGCGAACTGCAATGCTAAACCTGGACCTAGTTTGATGTTTGTGTCGATGATTATTTTTTAAAAAGGGCAAGAAGCCGAGAATGTAAGATTTGGAGAGGGAACAGAAATTGTAGCGTGTTGGGTTTTAGAGATTAAAAAGGAAAATACCAGTGATTTATAAAGTCCTGTCTTTTATTTAGAATCATAGATTTATATAGTCAAGATAGGGTCTTGGGAACAAGCGGTTCAAAATTTCCCCATACAAGAAAAAATAGCGCCATCTGTGAAAAATCGCGTGAACTACGTTGTGTAGTACTTCGGTCGGTGCTAAATACATGGAACGGAAATAATATGGCGGGAAAAAACAAAACAAACTTTTTACTGTTTATAAGTGATTTAGGCCTGGGTTTTCAGTTTCATTCATTGGATTATAGTCAAAAACAATAATAAGAAATAATAATAATAAGTGTATATTGTTTCTTCAGCTAAGAACATTCCATTTTGTTGGTAAGTTTATTTGCATCCAATGTTGACAATATGACTGACAACGACTGACGTTTGTTGGTCCTAAACGTCAGATTTCGGACCAACGAATTGGGGACATTGTAACGTGCCGATGGGCTAGTACTTATATATAAGTAAATGTTTAGAATCGAATTAATAATAGAGATTTCAAGAAACTTGTGTCAGTGGTCAGGAGCCAACTTTGTTGATAGTACAACCAGACAGTGCACGCGAATGGCAAAAACGTTCCTGAAGTTTTATGCGAACTCGTAGTCTAGACGTGCATCCATATCTTTCTAGCGTACTGCTGGCACGGTTGCTAGAAAGAGTTGGAGGCACATTTAGATATTTTTTTCACGGACGGAAATGTTCCTTCACGTGAGCCCTCTAGTTTATGTGAAAACTTACATGAAATATATTTGGATTTATCATTTTAGTGACAAATGTTTGTTATTTGTTTTCAGGCTTGGCGGAAGTATTACACGCGCCCCTGCCTTACCTAATCGGAGTGGACTCTAGGTTTTTCGATCTCTACGAACCACCGCCAGACGTGACGTGTGTTGACCTAGACACCAATAATATCACAGTTAGTATTCCGTGAATAAATATTAATCTAGTTACCAGTCGCATGAAGTTTTTTATTGCTGACACTTACTTTTCTAACAAAACAGAAAGTATAAGCAATAATTTTAAGAAAAGGTTCTATGAAAGTAGCTTTACTATAGTCTGACCGCAACCGCTGTGCCGCTGTCTGTATAGGGAGTGGCGGGGAGGTGGGGAGTGGGAAGGAAACAGCAAGAACTAGCCGCCGGGAGCGGGGGGAGCGATGCCCCCCCCCCCGTCTCGCCGCGAGCTTACCTATACAGCGGTTGCGGTCAGACTATACAACGGACTGTCTTTTATTTTTAAATAACATTGCTTTAGAATGAAAGAAGATTGACGAAAGAGATCTACAAGGCGAGAGTGAATGGAAGCGTTGGAAGGGGAAGGCCTCGGCGAACGTACCAGGACAAAATTCAGGACACTCTGAATAAAGGCCAGATCACAGATAATATAATACTATACTAGTACAGATGCCTCACGTCATAGAACGAATTTATGCCGAAAATTGTTCGGGCTATTTTTTCCATAAGGTATTTTCTTAGAATAAATTGATATCTGGATGTTAAAATTGAATTAATGTCATAGTTTACACCTTTACCTACCAACCTAATAGTAACATTTAGTTTAATTATTAGAAACAAAAGGGCCAAATGAATTCGGGCTATTTACTCCGTCGAAAAAACCGTAGTACGGAAAGAGACCCCATGGCCAGGTTAAAAGTACCCTAAACCGACGAGCATGTATGAAAGGATTGATGAAAGTACAGGAAGCAAGGGAAGTGTGTCAAGATCGCAGCAGGTAGAAAACTGTGGTCTCTGCCTACCCCGACGGGAACAAGGCGTGATATTATGTATGTATGTATGTTTAGATATGCTTCAGAACAAATGTCCATATGGTGTCTACTAAATGTCAAGAACAGATCAAGCTTGACATAACAGCGCGACTCTAACCCGAACGGTGATTGAAATAAGAACGATACTGAGTAATATGTGTCAAGCTCGACGTGCTTTAGACTGAAACACCTCAACTCTTTCCGTTGGTAACATTATTAGATTACTTAGGTTCATAATAACAGAGTAAAATTGGAACATACATCGAGCGCGACTTTGAAATTGGAATGTTGCGTAGGCTCGCGTATTCAATACAAAAAAGACCCTCAGAAGGACCTCGAGAATCTCGCGGGCGGGTACGCGCGGGGCTGCGGGGTAGATTGCAAGGAGGGCGGAGAATGTCCGTTTTGTATGATAGTTCTATTACTTTATTCTGTGATCTGGGAATGTCCTGGAAATTTCTCATTAGAGTAAAGACAACTATTATAAATTATAAACTGCCAATTCTAATTGTTACAGATATGCGAAACACAAAAACACATATCGATAAAACTTTTACCGAAAAGACAAGCGAGAGTATTAAGACAGACTTTAGATACGTTATATGGAAATATTCGACCCGGTAAGTATCTATGTCGCAGCCAACTGGATAAATCAGCCAAACTGAATGGCTAGCCCGTTAGTTAAATGCCGGCGTTAATTATTCGGCTACAAAATGCAGGAAAATAATTTGTTTGTGCAGCAGAATAAGCAGCTGACCGGCAAACCCGAGTTAGGTATGTTTTGTGGTTTTAAGTGAACCCAACTCAACTTGACGCCCTCACTGCCTCACACTTTCTTGACGGCTACTTTTAACTGGTCTCTAACGAGTTAGTATTGAATTAAACTACTACCCCCATTTTGTGTGATAAACTGTTGTTTATTTTCAGCGTCTCCTATTCATCATTCGAGTGCGGTCAGATATAATGGAGAACCCACAACGAGCTTAGATAGAGACTTTCAAAGGCGGAAAAAAGAAGTAAGTAGCCATTTTCAAACTATCATTGAATATTTGATTTTATTTGGGTATACATTAAGTGCAAAAAGATAACAATAAATATTTAATTTTTAGAAAAAAACTTGCTTTAAAAATTTTCAACTATATTGGTCTAAAATGGTCTAGAAAACCTAGAAAGAAGCCAAGTTGGTAGCATTTGCAGTGGACACAGTAGTTAATAAAACTAACAACATTCAGAAACTTGTCAAAGAAAAATCTGGTTGCCACACATAACGTATCTTTTTACGTAGGCAATTTACTACATGGCTGGCTTGCAGTTCATTAATCACTTTTAATAATCGGTCAGTGAATTAATACACTAAGTAAACCATTGTTCACTTCAGTCGAAATAATGGAGCTTGATTAGATTGAAAGTACATACATACATAAAATCACGCCTCTTTCCCGTCGGGGTAGGCAGAGATCACAGTCTAGTTTAGTTTAGTTTATTCATTTATTGCAGTCATGTACAAGTAAGTAGGTCTTAAATATAGCTTAAAGGTAAAGTACATGCACCCTGTCAAATTAGGGTATAGCAATTTAGACTAACAATATCTTTAACGTTCATCACTTTAATGTCATGTTGAATAAGAATGATCATGCATTTGAAGTTAACAATATCATTATCATTAAATTAATTATTTCATTATTATTATTAGTCCAGATTACATTGTTAAATTAAATTGTTGAATTAATATCCATCCACAAAATGTCGTTAAAAAAAGTAATAAAAGTAGTAATAATAAATTATAAAACTAATTGTTATGTCATTTACCTAAAAGTTAAATATAAAAAAAATATAAATAAAAAAAAATAGAAATTAAATATGTCACAAATATCACAATCTACCTAACTCATTAGAAATCGATTTTAACGTTTATAATTCGTTGTGCAGTGGATCCAACCGGTCAGTTTAATATTAGGGTTCAGTATCGTTAATGAAATCATTGACTGTATAGTAACATTTTTCTATCAGTACATTTTTAAGTTGTCTTTTCAAGGAAACATCATTTTCTATGGATTTGATTTTGTCAGGAATTTTGTTGTACATTATGATCGAGCTGTAGTAGGGGCCTGTTTTATATATTTCTAACTTGGGAGCAGGGTGCGCCAAGCGGTCTTTTCGGCGTGCACTTTTTGTGAACTCATACAGGTGTATATTCTTTCTGACGAATAAGGCCGTTTCGAAAATATAAATGGCTGGAAAAGTTAGTCACTACGCCTTCTTTACGCAACAACGTTCTCTTATCACACTATTTCTAATCCTGTCACTCAATTTAGCACCAGTTATACTCCTTAGAACTCTCATTTCTACTGCGTTAATTCTACGTTCATTCTTCTGCTGCCATACCCAGCTTTCTCTGCGATACAGAAAGTAGGATGGAGTTATGCGTCTCTCCGTCAGTCCTATATCTTTCGCATACCTCCGTCCTGCTCTCATACTGCTGGCATCATAATCAACCTACATTAATTCGACTGTAGGTAAATCATGGTTTACTACATATTACTAAAATTTCCAGCAAGCCTTAGAACTGAAAATCCAAGAGGCTTTCTTACGCTTCATGGCGGTGACGCTACAAGGGTACCGGAGTTACCTCATCCCCATAACGAGAGCCCCAACCGTCGGGACCACCGATCCTCATGCCTTGTTTCAAATGGAAGCGTTCCTACGGTCCCGGGATCGGGTGAGTGTCACATTCAAATATAAATTAGAGATTGAGTAGATAATCGCTAAGGAAACTTTTCTGTAAGGTACCTTGAAACTTGGCTCATAAACAGGAATAGGATCATTAAGGATAAATAAAAAATAACAATTTTTTTCGGCCATAAGTGACGAAGTTTTTAAAAAAAATCGTTTTCGTCAAATATCGATTGGTCGTATGGCAGAATGTGATTATTAGTCATTGCCTATCATAAAAAAAACTAACAGCTGTATAAACCGACCACAGACTACTTAGAACAGTTGTCAGTTTTTTTTTTTACTACTGGCCATGGCTACGTTTCATTCTGCCATACGGATAATCGATATTTGACAAAAACAAAATTAATTTTTAACTTTATTATTTGCAACCGAAAAAAACACGTATTTTTTATTTTTACTTATTGACCCCCTGTCTATGAGCCAAGTTTCGAGGTACCTTACACATACGTTTCCCGATTTTATTCTTTATTGTACACGAATACATTACAAAAACAAGCACAAGTGAGAACATATAACAATGGCGAGCTTAACTCAAAATTGAGTTATCTACCAGCTAACCTTAAATAGAAAAATCTAGTAGACAATACAGCGGGCATAAAAGTGACAACACAAATAATTAAAACAAGATTCCTTACTACAATACTTTAACACGAATAAATACTAAATAAGTAATAAATATAGAAATGTAATACATATTTATATAAATATATATATTGAAGTTCATGCAGTTTGCTTGGGCTAATATTGTCCTGTGTGGTGCTGGCAAAGAATGTCCTGTGTGGTGCCGGCAAAGAATAGTACCAACCCATACATACCCGTGGGTGTCGTAAGAGGCGACTAAGGGTTAACAGGAGGATGGGCAGCAGCATCCTCCTTTGTATCTTACATCTTACTTACTGCGGTCACCTACAACCGCGGTCCATGGTGCCAGCCGTAACGCTAACAAGCGAGGTGACTATGGTACTTCCCCTCCACATTTTTCCAGCAAAAGCTAGAATTCTGGAGGGAGCTCCCTGTCCTGTAGTGGACGTTTTTCATGGGATGTTATGATGATGATGATGAATATTGCACGTCACCGCTCTCCTGCTCTCCGTCTCAGTGAAAAACCTATCTTATTGTTCTTACAAGAATTAAATTCTACTACTCTCCACACAGACCCATCAACGTTTTTACGCCCTAATGATGAAGACGCAAATGTTTACGCGCTTCATCGAAGAACGGTCGTTCGTGTGTGACGTCGACCAAGGACTGTCCTTCTTCGACGACTGCATAGAGCGAGTTTCAGCGGGAGCGGACGAGCCGTTGCTAGGGATGGATGTTGAGAACAACTCCGAGCGAACCGTATTTGTGTTACCGCCGGACCCGCCTGATCCACGTAAGTTATTCCTTATATCATTCGATTGCATAAAGCGACTATTAGTGACGATTCTTTGCTCAAGATGGGTAAAACACAACTCTGAGATAACTACAATGAACAACAATCCAGTACTTGCAAGTTCGAAATAGTGATGAATATCTCATACTAGGTATACCATCCATTTGTCTAACTTACTACCGTATACTTTGTTTATTTAGCATTCATTCATTTTGGTATAGAAACAGTTTCATATTTTTTTCTATTATTCATGCATGCAGAAGTATATAATCTGAATTTTCTTTTCTCTTTAACAAACTTTCCAACAAACATGTTGACTAAATCAAGTCAGTCTGAACGGGTTTCCTTTTTATATTTATCAAAATGTAAAATTTTTTTTAGAGGAAACCTACACCTACGAAAATTTCGACTTGGATTCAACACTAATAGCGAAGTGTCGGAGTAAAACAAAAAGCGGCGCGGTACAGTCGTTGCCCGCGGCTGCACTCGCTTCGGCCGAATCATTAGCTGACGCTTCACCTATGGCGAGGAGAACGAAGCAAGAAATCACTGCAGCGCAGAGGTGAGCGTTTTTTTTTTTTAATTTTTAATGGGATTGCTCTTGACCTCGATCTAGCTCTGAGGACAGAGATGAGGTCGACGATGGAACTAGCTTGCCCAGGAGAAGCCTATTCACTCGCAACTTAATTAAACTTATATTTAGAATCCTCTACTATTAAACTAGCGACATTTGTTTCGCTTTCTCGAAAACAGCTCTCACGATATCGATGAAGTTTACAGGGTTTTCGTGGGTGAAAGGTAGGTCTAGCTAGGTGTCATGTCTAAAACAATTCATATAATACTTCTCCATTTAATAAAACTATAGCATGATTCAGGAAACCATAGAGCGCTCTCTGTTGGTCCGCTTTGATTAAGATTTCACAGAGCATGGCTCGGTTGCCCAGGTCACAGATGAAATAATAGTAAACTGACATTTTACGGATTCGTCATTCTCAGGCAAGGTATCGACAAATTACAAGTTTGAGTATAGAGCGTGAAGCCCATAATTGCAATGTACCGCTTAGAACAAATTTATGAACTGTTGAAGAGCGGGACAGGTTGATTGTTCTGGCTAACAAAACAGGCAAATGCTTACCAACCTTCAGATGTCGATCTATACCTAACTACTTTTTATGCCTACTTGCAAGAGCCCATAGTGGGTAAAATCTTGATATATTTTCTTTATACGTGATTGTCAGGTGATTATCTACCTAGGTAAGTAGATATTAAGATTTGTCTACTTTAGCCACTAGCTGGAAGTGAGTAAAATTGCAAATACGGGTTTTTGATAGTTGAGTTCCAACACCCATAGATACAACAATATTTTCTTGTCTTTTTCTTTTTATTATCCATCTTTAAAATGTTTCACAAAAATATTTTGATTATTTTTCTCTCAGTCGTGCCCTCCGTTGAGTGACACTCGACTGCCTTAGTATCTGCGTTGGGCTTCGCCGCGAACATACTTGCAGTGCGGAATGAATGTAGTATGGCGGTACGTGGCCACAAACTCAGGTCTAGTCACGGGATTTATAATTTAAACGACGCAGATGATAATGAAAACTAATATCACTTATATTTCACTTTATAAGCCTTGTTACATTTTTCTTACACTTGTATACTATATTATGTGCGAATGAAAACTTTAAACTCTTAGGATAGATAAGCTGCTTCTTCCAGGTCTGAGTCTCGAATGCATAATCACTATTCCTCTCTCCCCACAGTCATTTTCTCTACCACTGACATGTTGCTAACTTCATATTGGTTGGCCTGCAATTTGCTTGGTCGTTCGTCCGCCAACCAATAGGAAGGAAGGAAATACAACTCTGCGATCAATAAAGACACTTTCAATTCGGTCTGAACTGAAGAAAGATAATTATAATGGCTAAAACTCTTCATAAAAATAATATTAATTAATATACGTTTAGTGGTCTACAACAGTAGTGCCCGGTAGTGGCCAGTACCGCCTAAAAATAGTAGCACCTAATTTCTCAATGTGGGCGTTGTAAAAAGGGGGCAAAAGGGTCTGGACCCAAGGGATGGTCTGTCTGAGTATTGTACCACTGCGGTCACCAAACATCGTGCTCCGTACATTCTCTGTTCTCGATATGGCTACAGTCGAAATAATGTAGTTTGATATGAATGATAGCAGGACGGAGCGATTTATGTCTCTGTCGCTCCAATATCTTACGCATCGGTTTGTCCCGCTCTGATACTGGTATCATTCTAATCTAGCTACATCTTTTCGACTGTACGAAAACAAAGCAAGAGATCACTGCAGCAAAAAGGTGAGTTTATACTCTACTTGTACTATGATAGATAGATAGATTGATTCTTCTATGAATATAATTGATATGATTGATTCTATATTATGAATGTTTTATTTATTTTTTAGTGTCCTCCATGTTTTAGTGGTCAGCAGTCGGCCCTCAATCCGGAGGCTCTGGGTTCGATTTTCGGAAGAGAAACTGTTAAACAAAAATTACTTTGTCAAACTTCCCCAATTTGGTTAGGACATTGCAGGATGAATCGCCTGATTGTCCGAAAAGCAAGATAATTTTGTGTTTCGGAAGGTACGTTAAACCTTTGATCCCGATTACTATTACAGACATACATACATAATATCACGCCTTGTTCCCGTCGGGGTAGGCAGAGACCACAGTTCTCCACCTGCTACGATCTTGACATACTTCCCTTGCTTCCTGAACTTTCATCAATCCTTTCATACATGCTCCTCGGTTTACAGAAGTAGTCGTTAATGAGCCGTGTCATAGACCTTTGGCGGCTCAATTACTCTGACACCAGGGATTTGTGATCCGGTCATCGGTCTTACGATCCTCACATTATGACGATGTATCTATTCATAAGTGAATATAGTGCCCGTAACTTTTTAGCAGTAAACCTACTAAAATAAAGTTAAATGTACGTTACTACTTCAAAGATAGTTAAAAGGTATTCAAGTCTATTCAAGTCGCGAGAATAGGCTTCTTCTGGGCAAGCTCGTGCCAGCCCATGGACAATAATAAAAAAAGGTAGACCATGAGAACATAAAAAAGGAAAATCATTTATGCTAACCCAGACCAATTTATTTGCTAATAATAACTAGTTTTTCAACTAATAGTGTAAAAAATTCACTCGGATGAAAAATAATAATCTCACAATACAACAATATATGACTATCACATTATATGATAAAGTATGTTTTATAACAAGTTCGCGAAAATTCCTTTGCGATAAGTTAGGAACATTATTTAGTTTCTTATTCTTTCCACGAACTTGACGTAAACGGGCTTAGTGCTCCGTAGCACCAAGTCTGCCAAGAACTCGATGTCTTCTGGAGTAGTCACCGGCTGTAGCTCGAACTTGCGTAGTAACCTTGCCATGCACGATTTCATTTCCAACATAGCGAATCTTTGACCTGTAAAAGAAAATCCTTCTTTAAGCCAGAATCTTTGGGTTGTTCCTCGTAGCCAAACTCTTTCGCCAAACTGATTTCGCTACGAGGAAATCCATTTCCTCGTGGCCAAACCAGGGCCAAACTCGTCAAAGTACACTCGCCACCGTAGTTCGCGCGGGGGTTTTTCTTTTCGCTTTTGTTTTATTCACATAGCGCCGCTTTATTTGTGAAGCGATGTAATTACACCGACGTCATCAATATCGCTCGTAAAATTGACGGCTAAATAACGTGGCGACCGGCCAAGTGCGTGTCGGGCCACGTGCAGTATAGGGTTCCGTAGTTTTTTTTTTACGATTTATTATCACAAAGCCGGTGTTGATTAAGTATGTCATAACGTTCATAAGATGAACTATTTACGTCCTAATGCTCAACGAGGTCCTAACGCCTGATTGCTATTACTATTTTTATTATTTCCACTTTTTCCGCTTTAGCTTATTAACCTGTGAAGCCTACTCAGTTATGAGAGCTTTCCTTTTAATTTCATCATTATATACTACTACTATGAATTTTTTCACATTTCCAATAACATTCGTTTAGCTGGCTGGCGGGGACACTCAACTCTAACGGACAAAACAAAATTATAAGGGTCGCTTGATAACTAAGGAACCCTAAAAAGTGTAGCGTGAGCAGATACAAAACGTAGCGATGCGATGATCTAGTCAAGGTCGTTGGAAGCTTACTTATTGACTTTGTAATATTGACGTGTAATTTTGTAATCTATAACTATTATAAAATCGTAAATTGATTTTGATTGTACATTGAAGATATTTATAATAAAAATATCACGTTATGCTATTTTGATGCCCCTGAATCCTAATAACTGGTTTTTGCACTAAAGTATGGCCAACGTAAGAAGTCCGTTTTGACGTTTCCTTAACACCAACAGACAGGGTTAATTTTTCTTTGCAAGTAGTAATTTTTCATGAGTTTGAAAGCTGTCAGAAAAGACCTATTACGATGGCCTTACTTTAATTTTTTGTTTGTTCGAGTATCATGCAGAAACTATTGAACCGATTTTAAGGAAATTTTTGTTTGATAGCTTATAGTTTGTCTTAAACACTGGTATATATTTTTCATCCCATCTATTCGAAAATCGCTGAACGGTTCGTCAATAAAAGCGAACAAAATAGCTGTTTTCTCCAAGAGACTTTCGTAGCGGGTATTTACTTATATTTAAGTACTAGCCCATCGGCACGTTACAATGTCCCCAATTCGTTGGTCCGAAATTTGACGTTTAGGACCAACAAATGTCAATCGTTGTCAGTCATATTGTCAACATTGGATGCAAATAAACTTACCAACAAAATGGATGTTTTTATTTGAAGAAACAATATACTCTTATTATTATTATATTTATTTCTTATTATTGTTTTTGACTATAATAAAATTAATGAAACTGAAAAAACCAGGCCTAAATCACATATAAACAGTAAAAAGTTTATTTGTTTTTTCCCGCCATATTATTTCCGTTCCTTATATTTAGTACCGACCGAAGTACTACACAACGTAGTTCACGCGATTTCTCACAGATGGCGCTATTTTTCCTTGTATGGGGAAATTTTGAACCGCTTGTTCCCAAGACCCTATCTTGACCATATAAATCTATGGTAGCGGGTAAAAATGGGATTTAAAATTTGAATTTAGGTCCAACATAGGGATATTTTAGGTTAACCATAGAGGTCGAACCAAAATATTCTATGAAAAATGATACTGGCCGATTGTACTATTAAAACTATTAGGAATATAAAAAAAGATATATGCTTGAAATGTAAACAAGACTATCAATCAAAGAGGTTCTGTTCTTAATTGATACAAAAATGTCAATAACATTTTCAGTTGTTACAAATAATACTTAATATGATTTTTAGTATTGTTTCATCAAGAAATAATATTGTAATGGTATTTTATATTTAAAATTCATGACAAGTGTGTGTCTTAATGAGCCTCTTATTCTTTTCTCATACAGGGAGATGAAAAGTAGAGTGTATTACGCGGCTGCAAAAATATTACGCGGCTGCAAAAATATTACGCGGCTCAAAATAGCGCTCTCGCCTTAAAAATATTATTTTACAGCCTTGTGATACAATCTACTATTATTTCACATGCGAACGAAATCGCGAGCAAAAGCTAGTTATAAATAAAAATCTGAAGCTGAAAGCCGGGCAACCAAGGACCGGTAGTTGAGGAGATCTTTAGGGGAGGCCTTTTCCAGTAACTATAGTGACTTATATCCAGAATTGTTTTCTTTTCATTAAACATCTAACCTGTCATGCTATTTTGTATTAGTATTTTAGTTCGCTGTTTTGTATAGAAAGTTTAAAGTTCTAATAATTTTGCATTAAGAATACGAGGGCCAAACCGAAAAGATCGGGAATAGAATACTCAGGAATAAATTTGATTAAAACCTTTTTGGTTTATGACACGTAGTATTACTTCAAACACAATTCCATTTTTGAATTTTAAAAAAAGTAAAAAAGAAAAGAGTAGTAGCCATTTGAATTTGACAAGTCAGTGGGGAAAATGGAGCTTACGCGGGAACATTTCCGTGCCATAATTTTTCACAACTTTCGTCGAGGTTTATCTCAAGAACAATGTCTCGCCGAGCTTGTTTCTGTTTATGAACTTGAAGCACCCAGTAAAACGACTATATATCGTTGGTATTCTGAGTTTCGTCGTGGACGTTCCTCTCTCACGACAGTTCCTTCTACTGGTCGACCAAAAACAGCGGTAACACAAGATAACATCGATGCTGTGCGCCAATTAATAAAAGAAGATAGACATGTGACATACGAGCAGATTCGGGCTTCTCTCAGCATTGGTATGACAGCGATTCAAACTATTTTACATGATGAACTGGGTGTCAAGAAGTTAGTTTCCCGCTGGGTGCCCCATCGTTTGACCGAGGAACAAAAGTCGGCTCGTGTTAATTGGTGTCGGTCTACTCTGCAACGGTTCAATAGAGGGAGCTCAAATGCAGTTTACAATATCGTCTCTGGTGATGAATCGTGGATTTATTCATATTGCCCGAAAGCAAACATCAATCGGCTGTTTGGATCTTCGAAGGCGAGGTCAAGCCAACAAAAGTTGTCCGCTCTCGTAGCGTGTCGAAAAAAATGGTCGCTTCGTTTGTATCGAAAACTGGTCATGTGGCTACGATTCCTTTACAAGAACGCAGAACGGTTACTGCTGATTGGTACACAATAGTTTGTTTGCCGGAAGTCATAAGAGAACTTCGTAAAATTAATCCGAATCGTCGCATCATTCTTCACGAGGATAATGCGAGCTCACAAATCACATACCGCTCGCAAAACGATCGCGTTTTTTAAATCAGGAAAACGTGGAGTTAATGGACCATCCACCGTATAGCCCTGACTTGAGCCCCAATGATTATTTTACATTCCCAAGAATTAAAGATATGCTACGTGGTCAACGATTTCAAGGCCCAGAAGAGGCAGTCGAAGCTTACAAATCGGCCGTTTCGACTATATCCACTTCAGACTGGAATTACTGTTATAATAATTGGTTTGATAGAATGCAAAAGTGCATCGATTGTCACGGAGAATACTTCGAAAAACAATGAAAGTAAATATTGCTGTATTATTTTTGTACTTTTTTCTAGGCCCTCGTATAAGCCCATAAATATTTAATATAAATGACGTCTATATAAATGGCGTAATACATATAGTATTATACTTGTAATAAAACTCATAATTACGATGCAAACACAGACAATTTATGGTGCAATAGGTATATTTAGCGGTTTTATATGAAAGCCGCCAGTGGTAACATTTAAATACATTGTTATTTAATATGCGGTTCAACTTTTAGCTCAGAAAGGCTTATATCTTAGTAGCCCATTAATCTTTTTTAAACCCATTAGATATCAAATTCAATTTTATGTACGATTTATTATATAAATGCATCAGCATAGTTTATCAATGTAAGGGTAAATTATATACAGTTATCAACAGACTACGATAATCATATCAGATAAATCCGAAATGATTCAAAATCGCTGGATGCCAGTTGATTGTGGAATTATTCTGATTCAATACAAAAATTATTAGCTGTACGGGCTCAAAATAATCATTATTCTTTGCTAGTTTTGGGTCGAATTAGCCAAATGTAGCTAGGTATTGTTTTCCGGTTCAAAACGTTTTGGGTCAAAATTATCCGGATTTGGGTGATTTGAAAATCCGGTTCACGGATCTTTGATTTGAGTTTAGAGGGCATTTCCTTACCTAAACAACTCCTAGTCTGTCCGTAGTTATGTCAGCTAGAGCTGTTTTATTGTTTGTTTAAGCGATATAGTCCGACTTGCGGTGGTATGCAAATTTGACGGCACATAAGTTTAAGGCTGAACCGTATTTCCTTACCTATGCAATTCCTAGGTCCAGCACTGAAGGGTAGGTAGGCGTAGGGATGTCTGCCGGCGCTGTTTTCCGGGGTAAACCGTTCTGGGTCGAACTTATCCGGGTTCGGGTACAAATCAGGTTTGCGATGTAAATCGTATATGTGGATGTGGCATTGTATACCCGCTGGGATCTTGTAACCACCTGAAATTTAATAAATGATATTGTCATTTGACTCATTTCACTCACGATGATCAGTGCTTTACAACGGTTCTACTCCCATAGTAAAAAAAATGAATAAGGGAAGGTTATTGATAACGAGGTTCTACTGTCATAAAAAGTTTTGTAATTTCATAATATTTATAAATCATTATTTATTCAACTGACACGATTGTAAGAAATTAGTTTTTTATAACTTTATATTCTGACAGATAGTTAACTTGCAGAAAAAATATAGATTATTTTCGCAGTTTATGCATTCCATTTGAAGCGAGTTATCTGACTCCTATTAAGGTAATCTTTCTATCTATAAACAACAAAATTAACTACCTAAATATTTAATAATTTATTTTTAAAAAGCAGTGACATAACACAACGGCATAGTTCATTTTATCAGCTTAGTCCTATCAGCTGTCCAAAGGGTAAATAAGTAGGTAATTACTGTAATTAGGTGTGTTTAGCATTCCGATATAAATTATATCAGTATTAAATATTTATAGGAAAAAACCGGCCAAGTGCGTGTCAGGTTAAGCGCAATGTAGGGTTTCGTAGTAAATTTTCTTAAGGAATTATTATTGTTAAGCAGGTTTCGATTTTTTCACCTACCTAACCTAACGGCCAGCGAAGCCTAGCGCCTAATTGCCATTTATATTTCTATTATTTCAGTTTATCGTCTATTACTCTTTAACCTTTAAAGCGTACTTAGCTGTGACAGTTTTCCTTTTAATTTCCTCATATATGGTGTACTACTCTAAATTTTCCTAGATTTCTAGTAACAACCGTTTAGCTGGCAAGTGGTCAAGTGGTAGGACACTTGACTCTAACAAAAATTTGCGTTTCTAAGCTTACAATATTTTTAAAATTGTTTTTGGCCTTTGGTATTGTTATATAAACTAACAATGTTACTAGGACTGAAAGTCTCTACTGTTATTACATTTAAAACTCATTGATTTTTTTACTTATTGTCTGTTTTTATTTGTTCGAGCATCACGTAATAATTACTATAGCGATTTTAATGGACTTTTTTTGTATATTATTTTTTTGATAGCTAATAGCTAGCTAGTTTGTTTCAAACTAGTCTCCCACCCCCGCAATTTGAGTGAATCGTTGAATACGCTCGCCTTAAACACTGGTATATTTTCTTTTTGTACCTGTCGCAGACTCCTTGCTCGATTTACTCCTTTGTATTTTTTATATTAGTTTTTTAAAACGTTTAGTCTGTCTTGTACACTCAAACTAACCAGTTGTGCCCATTTCCTCAATATAGTCCTATCTATCTATATCTATCCTATCTATCTATCTTTTGGTATTTTTATTACAGTCCATTTGCTTAGTTTCAGTACCATTGCCATGCCAGTTTCCTATGGACATGCGGACGAAAAAACAATCTAAGCAAAACCCCAACCTCAACCCTCGTTTTAAGTGGTTTAGGTATTATGTCCTCTCAAACATGCTAGACTATTTAAATGGGCCATGGGCTGGTGACCTGCCACGGTAGCCTGCTGCAGGCTGCATGTATAGCCATCTTAGGGCATGACTAGGTACCAAAGTACTCCATCAGAGGACTCGGGGATCTGCCCACCCTGTTACGGATCTACGGGTGTGAATTATATGTAGATATTTTTGTAAAACAATCTCTACTTCTGGGCAGACATCTAAACTCAACCAGTCGTTGCAACGCTTTTGTGAGTAATCATGCAGTTTCCCAGGATTCTTTTACACCGACTTTCGAAATCATGCCTGAATAAAACACAGAACTTTGCCAAGCAGGCAGATGCACTGCAGGCTGATACGGTGCCAATGAAGCCGCCAACAAAATAATAAAATTACTAATGAAAACTTAGTCTAAAAGTTTTGAAAATTCTTATTGTTATATTTTGTATGTAAATTTCAATTAAATTATTATGAGCGTGTAACTTCGTAAAAATTTTAACACGTATGATACCTTAAAATTTAAAAATAATAAGGAACTCATAATTATTAGTTGAAAATTAGCACGTAATAAATAAATTCGTCAAACTAGCCTTTTGCACCTTTAACGTGTTATAGCTATTATTATAAAAAAACTATTGTATTATACTTTGGGAAAAACCGCGTAATATATACATTCATTAATTTAGCCTTTTGCCCTTTTAATATGACAAAGCTATCATTAAAAAAACATATGTTTAATTGTTTATACCTTAAACAGATTTCACCTTAGACCACATTATGCGTCTCTGTTTTATCGTGTTATTTTAACATCTTAGAACGTGGGTTCAATTGATCAATGGTAAATGTAATAAGTCGAAAATTATTTTTTTGTCGCTGCTTGTTTTTCTTTTGGGCAAAACGCCATAATAATTCACGTTATACTAAAAAAAGTGCATTTCCTTGCGTAATGAAATTAGAGATAAGTAAACTTGTGGGTAAAAAACGAGTTAGTAAATACTTACTAAGCACCACGTTTTCACTTAGTTTCCTTCCAATAAAATGTACAGGAGGATACAACCGCATCGTCTCCTTTAAGCAACATTCCAAATACTTCATGGCGTTAAGATCATCTATGGTAGCTGATCGGTTAGAGTCCCCTAATATGTCATTCACTTCCTTTACTACTTTATCCTGAAATCATACGCATACAATGAGGTGCTGAAACAAGCCATTACTGACAAAGCAGCACACGCTGTTTTATTTACTTTTACTAATGATGGTCTTAAACCTGCTCAATAATTAACTCCCATGACTGTATTGACAATCTAAGTGACGCGGACGCAGCGGTGAGTAAAGAAAAGTTAAATATATAAAGTTAGGAAGCAGCGATCGATACATAGACATTAGACAGCTAGGAAAATGATGCAATCGTGTAGGTTTTTTTTTTGCCGTTCTGCCTCGCACTACCTAGTGGAGGAGTGCATCAATTAAATTGAAAATATTGTTAAACATATCTACCTGTATATCGTTATGGTTTGCTAACAACATCATACAGAATTGCAATGCCGCAGCCGTTGTATCATGACCCTGAAAACAGATTTATAAACCATATATACAACCTGATTTTGTAACGTCTGACTATACTTGAGTATGTTAGTTAGTACATGAAACTGAACAAGTTTTCCCAAGAAACATAGGTTGTAAAATGAAAAAAAAAAAAAAATTTGGCTTCCCCATACAAACCTTGCGCTGTTTATACTGGAATTTGTATGGGACGACCAAAAAAAATCTCATTTTTTAACCTATGTTTCTTGGGGAAAGTTGTTCAGTTTCATGTCCTAAGTACCATACTCAAGTATAGTCAGACATTTTAGATTTTAAAGGTGACTTTATCTGTTATGTAACATGTAGAGCTTAAGCTTTGGGGAAGAACAAGAAAGTCCTATAAAAACGCAGATGAATTCAGAACCTTTTACGCTCTCTTCTAGTTTGGCGTTTCGCATGCGACGATCTGCCGCATGCGCTCGCTTTATTAAGGACTGCACATACATTTGAGTTAGAATACATGAGTGTGCTCCCCGCTCGATTTGTTTTGTTCTCGGAACACGAAAACGAACTATAGTCCCAAGAGAGGAATCAGCCCGAATCCATTTAAGTCGCGAGTGAATAGGCTTCTGGGTAAGCTCGTTCCATCGTCGACCTCATCTTTGTCTTCAAGACTCACCGGCAGAAATAACTTGCCGGTCTATTTTCTGTCGTACATTTTCATACAAGTAAGGGATCAAATGAAGCGTCAATATATTTCCTAAACGAAATAAATATCCGTGAATAAACAGTGAGATCATTAAATAAGGTGTCTGACTACCGATTCTTGAAGATAAGACCTGTGCACGGTATCCAGGAAGTTCCATGCATCGTTCAGAAAAAAATATACGTCATTTTGTCAGAAATCTCTTACATTTAACGAATTAAAATGTTTTAAGAGTCGCACGGGTTTTCTTCGACATTTTAGATGTACCTTACCTTTGACAATATTGTTAATAAGGTTCTTATCTAAAGACCTCATCAATCAGATTTGTATTTTTATTCAATTTAGTTAAGATATTGACGCTTCGTTTGCCCACATATTTGTATGAAAATATATGAAAGAAAATAGACCGGCCGGTTATTTCTGCCGGTGAGTGTATTATTGCGACCTACAAACCTCAAACATAAAAGTATCAACTTCTTCTTGTATACCAGGTTCATCTATACCGCCCTCTTCTTCTGCTGATATCATCAAATCCAGCATGGCAATTTTCTTTTTCTTCCCAGTCAAATATATGTCATCGTTATCCTCTATCGCATCGGAAAAGCTTATTCCGTTTTCTTTCACATACTCTTTTCTTTCTTTAATAATCCTTTTCGTGAAATCCTGGACGGTTTTTAAATGTTTGTAAAAGTGTTTAGCAAGAGGAGTGAGATTGAAAATGGCTTCATTAACTAAGTAGCCCCGGGACATTCTCTCAATGCAAACTGCGGCGACATGTTTTAAAGCGTTTTTGTAGATCAGCCCCTGGTTGGACGTTTCTTCGTCTAAGCGAGTGCCCATTGCTGTCTCTGAAAATTAAACTAATATTTTTTCATTTTCTGATCATCAGACCTAAAAGGTAGTTTAATTGTCCTGAATATTGATGTTATGTGCAGCTTTTACATATAAAGTACCATAAATAAAAAAAAAATAATCGTGATTACTGTACAATTATAAATGTCCAAATCCTTTATAATTTTGACAATTGTCTCTGAATCTCGACTTTGCTCATGTAAACCTAAAGAAAACAGATCTTACCACAAATACCAGCAAGCGTGTATCCAGACACAACAGGAATTACGTCTATTGGTTCTCCTTTGGTTTGGGACAGCTCGTCAACTAATCGCTCGCTATTTTCCTCCAACACAGTCACAAATCTTTTCAAAATGTTAAAATGGAATGTCGGGGTGAGAATCTTTCTGCGGTGGGCCCACTTCGGACCTTAAAATTCATACAAGTAGAACAAAATATAAAACATGTAGTACAGCGTAAAGTTGAATTGGTTTCACTCTCGAAGCCCAGTGATTTTACTTATAAAAACAAACACCCTTCAATAAGAAAAAATAATTTACTCGAAAAAAAAATGTGTTTCATTGATGTTTCTTTTTTAATTACGGAAAACCGCAAGTTGCCAGTAGCATGTGGCGTTCCTAGAAATAACAACTTTTTGGGTTTTGGCATTATGATGTTAAAAGAAGGCCATCGACCGACATTGACTTCCATCCCGCTCAGCACGTCAACAATGGATTTTCGTACAAAATTCCATCCCGCATATTTGTTCGATTGCAATGATGTACATTCTTCCTCATTTTTAAAAGAGGACTTAGGCCGGTATTTCACTGGGCCACTGGTAGCGCGACTGGTAGCGCGACTGGTTGCACCACTGGTGTCCGTAACAAGACACCAGTAAAGACACCAGAATCGCTACACCCTGCGACCACAGTATTAAGAGCTATATTTCACTGGGAGTGGTAGCGCGACTGGTAGCGCGACTGGTTGAGCCACTGGTGTCCGTAACTAGACACCAGCTCGGCTGCTGGTCGCGCTACCACTCCCAGTGAAATATAGCCCTTAATACTGTGGCCGCAGGGTGTAGCGACTCTGGTGTCTAGTTACGGACACCAGTAGCGCAACCAGTCGAGCCACCAGTCGCGCCACCAGTCGCGCCACCATGGTGTCCCAGTGAAATACCGGCCTTAGTTACTTTCTTAGCAGGTGAAGTATAAAAAATAGTTTCATCGTGAAAGTTGCTTGTTTTTTTGAGTAGAATCACTATTCACTGGGAAAATTCACGCAATAGTATATAATAGGGATTATGATAAGTATTTAACATTATTTCAAAAGGCAAAACCAAAAAAAGTGGAGCCAAGGGTTTTCTAATACGTATCAATTTAGCGTTGAAACGATCACGAAAGCGATTGCCGGTAAAACAGATTAATTTGCTAACAAAGACAATGAGTTAGTAATATTTTTTTGGGAACATTTCACATAAGGTCATCTGATCCTAAACTAGGCAACCTTTCATCATCTATACATCATCCCATAAAACGTCCACTGCTGGACAGGGGAGCTCACTCACTCCAGAACTCCAGCAAAACGCGTGGTACTTCCATAGTCACCACGCGAACGCTGTTGTTAGTGATGGGTATGTCGTAGCCAGATCGTGACCACTTCATGAAAGGTTCATGTTAGGTTGCTTTATCATGAAGTGACTAACATGAGGCCGAATCATGAAATGGCCAATACTACGATCTGGCCACGACAGATACACAGAAAGATGCTGCTGCCCATCCTCCGCTTCATTAGCCCTTAGTCGCCTCTTACGACACCCACGTGTAGAGATTCTTAGCCGGCACCACATGAACTGTCTTACCTTTACTAACAAGTAATCCCTCATTTAACCAGGGCTGGATAATTTTGTAGATCACGCTCTTTTCGGAATTCTTTGAAGTTGAGATTACAATCTGCAATTTGGATAATTTTAACCTCATTTTTTTAATGAATAAACGTCCAAAAAGTATTCAAATTGCATGTAAAATTTGTACACCGTGGGCCCGAGTAACCCAAAAGATTCTAACCATCAATTTCTAACGATAATGTTATGTGAAATTTGGTCTAATTGTGTAATTTTAACTTATCCATTTTTTGGAACGAAATAATGCAATAAAGTTTTGAACTTCCTTGTACACGTATCCCTAGTCGAGGGAGTGATATTATTCTTGACGACCCACTCCGAGACACTCCGACAAGATACGATTACACTAAGTCATATTCACTAGGGTTTGTTTCACTGGAGATTTTTCAACTTGTTAATTTCTAAAAATAATGAATATTTTGACACTTAGATGAGGCAATTTTTAACACGAGGAGTCGCAACTTACGTGATACAGGCCGGAGAACGTACGATTGTCCCTCTTTGTTCTAGAGTCTAGGCGTACGAAATCACCGCACACTTTACATCGATAGCACCCATATGCCAAATGATATGAGCCCCTTAAAGACCCAGATCCTATTAAAGGACCCTATTTTTCTCCAATCCATAAAACTCAAAATTAAACTCCAACTTTTAAATATCAGTTATACAGAGTTTTAGAATATTTATAGATCCCTTTTCTTATTTGATTGATTTATTATCTTTTCTTCAGTTTACGCATTTTTTGCATGTTTCATTTAATACTATTACACCTACGAATTTATTATCATTTCATGAGTTCTCTGCACAGATCATTATCTTTTTAGTCTATTACTAACCCTACCACAGGCTTCGGTCTTTTTTGGGTTGCTACTGCAGCACCAGATTTTTGAGCGCTTAGCAGTGTCTTGTGTATCGAGATTGATGTGTTAAATTGTCAAATTTTTATGTTGTAATTATAAATAAATAAATAAATAAAGAAGCGTTTTCGGACTGTATGTTATCCTACTTTTTTATTCCTATTAGACATCAGAATCGATGGTTAAAAGCTTTCGGGTTACTCGGGCCCACTTTCCCAATGGAACAGATAGAAATACGAAAAATATTTTTTTTATGTAGCCTGTAGGGTGCCCCTCTTTTTCGCCATTCGTCTCGAATAATTACTTAATTATATTTTTTTGTTATTTCAGCGTATGTTCCTTCAGAAAAGTTGTTCAGTTTTATGGTCTGAGTAGCATGCTAAAATTCTGTTCACTATTTCAGTAGGTCACTAATACGCACCTCAATATCCTCGGGATTGTAAATGTTGATTGCCCGCAGAAAGAAGGAATACCACCCGTAAATGCCATCGAAAGTTTTAGCATATCTTCTACCCAGCTTAAAAATTTCCACTGTAAATTATTGCATTAGTTGTTATCTGTTTTTAATACAAAAAAGTACACAAATATTTTATTTTTCTATTCGTTTCTGTCTTGACGTCTTTTGGGTCCTGAGACAAGTGGCCTTCTAGTATCGCAAACGTTATAGAATAGAAAAAAATGTTTGAGATTTACATTAGTTATGCAGCATGTGACAAAATTTCATTAGCTAATATCAATCCTATACATTTCCATTCTATTCTACTAGCGTTTGCGATAGTAGAAAGCGGCTTATCTGTAGGCCCTGCAGTAATAATCATGCCGTCATAAAACCGACATCTTTCGGTTGACTTTTATGTATGACTTCGGCTACTGGGAAGCACTTTTAAGAATGAATTATTTTAATTTTATTTTAACCGAATCTTTAGTAAAATGTAATCAATTGAATAATGCTTAAAAATATACACAGACTTAAAAATATACCTAGACAGAAAACCTTGTTTTTGTCGATTAAATTAGCATATAATGCCTTGAACCGTTTCATAGTTGGAAATCATACATTATTCATATATTATTGATGACCCCTTATTAGAAGCAAAACGTTGTCAAAAAGTATAGTTACATATTTTCTAGTTACTGAAGAATTAGAACCTTGTCCACGACCTACCTATGAATAAAGAAAACTCGACGTTTCGTCAGATTTCCCATATATTTTTCGTGATCAAAATTTTGAAGTGACCCACGGGTTTTCATGAACATTTTCGATGTGGGCAATGTTTAAAAAAATAGTTGTCAAGGTTGTTATCTAAAGATCTTACTTATCAGATTCGTATTTTTATTAGACTTGGACAAGACATTGAAACCTACTTTAAGCTCATCATTGTATGAAAATGTATGACGGAATAACTACCGACCCGTTTTATATGCTCCTCAGTATATTTGGCGATTGTTGTTCCTTTATGTCGTCTCTAGGCACCACTAATGAACATTATTGATTTTACGGACATATTACTTACAGCCACTGATTGACCAAAGAACAAAATGTGAAAATAATAGGTCTTTACCTATGAAATTGCCGAAATTTTCTTACAGATTAATGAGATCATAATTCCTATAATTCTAATGCAATTTTTTTCATTTGTCTTATATTTGAAAGTTGACTTCAAGGTCAATTCACACATAAAACCATAAAATTTACACATAAAATCAAGTTTTTATTTTTATTTTAATATATAAAATTAAAGGTTCGAAAATTGTTCGTCTTAAATGTCGTCCGATTTCATCAATAGATTTTTTATATTTTTTTACAGATAATATTTTTCGAAAATTAAATTTAAGCTTCTTTTAGCTTAATGTCTTCTAAATACTGCTTAAAAAAAAAAATATTGTATTTAAAAGTAATAAGAAAAATGCAAAAATGTTAGTAATGAAAATTGAGTTTAAATAAAATTCGGCATAGAAAAGGGCAATTTCATAGGTAAAGACTTAATATTGGTTATTCGATTTTAGTATTTTAATTGTAAGTTTTGTTGATCAAGATAACGAACTGTTTTGTTTACAGTCGTCTCGGGTAAGTTTGGACCACATATGAGATAATTACCAGTAGTTTTCGAATAAAATGTATAGAATAACTACAGAATAATTGTGAGTTAAGTGATCTTTTGACGTTTGAAATGCTAATTACATTAAATAATTTACAAATTATGTGTGAATCCTGACATGAAGACAAAAATAGTTGTGGTCCAAAGTTATATTGATTTTGGGGTAACATTAGACCACGATATTTTCATACCATAAAAACTCTATTAATCGCTATTATATTATCATTACAATGCAATGCAATTACAATTGAAATCGAGAAATAATATTATGCACTATGCACATCAAAATTTATGATTGTGCATCAAAATTACTAACTCAGCATCAAAAATAATTATTATGCATCAAAAAGTTTTAGGTTGGGGTAGGTTGTCTTGCGACCACAGAAATTGCCAGAAAGAAATTAGTGGCTAAGAAAGTTTTATTTAGTTGCACGTTGTTTGTGGCTGAGTTAGTAATTTAGAATGCATAATGCTATTAAAAAGAAGTATAATGGTATTAAAAAGAAGTCTGTTTAATTAACACCCATTAAAATCGATCAATATGAACCCTACTTCTGCAAGACCAGAAATTATTTGCTGTTTATTTTGACACTTTTCCTTGTTTGGCTGTCAAATTACGTTTGTTATTTTTTATGGATTCTATATTTCATGTTCTAATACATTCATTTCCATAGAAAAGAAATACAAATGTTTGTCATGGGTTTGGTCCAATGTTATACCGGTGGTCCAATTTTACCCAGAACGACTGTAGAAGGTTATCGAATAGATAAAATGAAACAGATTTATTGTTTTGACAAAAAATGTAAAACAAAAACGAACTGTATGTGATAAGAAGGCACAGTTCACCGGTTGTTTTTTTTTAATATTTAGTGTATGTTGTTGTATATTTAATCTATTATATTGTATTTGTCTTTGCACAAAGGTAGTTAAAAGATCTGTGGGTTATTTACGCCTTTTCTTAATAGGAAAATCTTACTGATATATCAAAGTTCCTGCGAAGCGATACTGAGTAGATATATGTATTAAACTCGGACACACTAGTTAGCGTGGTCGAATCATGCAATTAATTGACCGTCGCAGGATGAGACTATGTCAGTAGGTATCAATTATGGTCTGACTATGTTTTTACACTTGTAAAACCTTAATTCATGTTTTCTTATGTTCTCTATACAAAATGATCAGCTGATCAATCTAATTAGTATTAAAAGTAAAACACAAGTAGGTAGTTGCATTTACAAAATAAACTCATAAATTTATTCAATAATTTTTGTATTAAAAAGATCGTTAAAGACGAAACTGATCTATGACATCATTGCCATGTGATTTCATACAAAATATATGGAAGATTTTCGTTTTGGCATTCAATAAAAAGCAGTCGTTAATAGGTTTTCATCATAAACTAGTTTTTTTTTTGTAAAAAACCTTACATGACGCCACTACGTTTGCTTTTTGTGGTTGACTCGAAAAGAAGAAGAACTTTGTGAAGCGGTCTAGGCATATATAGATAGCATGAGTGGTTGCTGAGATATACTGGTGTGACAGACAGTTAGTCGCACCGTAAAGGTTCCTTTTTTACCATTTGGGGTCGGAACCCTAAAAATCAACTTTATTTAGATACCTGGTGTTGTTGCAAGCTCTAACGCACATCCAATAAGGAAATCCTCCTTAGGACACGGTACTTTCCGCAAGGCCCTCGTTTTAGGATTGTATTTGAAAAAAAAGTGTAAAGCACATATTAAAACTACTACGGTCAACAAAAACACGATCATTTTGCTCACACGCGACCGGCATCCGGCTCTCGAAGTAACAACACTGACTGAGTAAAAACATTAGGTAGAAATTACGAGCTTATCTCGTATTGATATCGTAGTCGCTGTTTATAGAGGCTATATTGACCCTGAGACCAACTTGTTATCGTTTTCAAAGTTTGTTATCGTAGGGCTTGAAAGAGAACGTTAACGCGAAAAGCTTTTTTTAGTATTTTCAATTAGGTTGCCAGGGCCATTCACATGGTTTGTAATTTTAGGATTTTTTTTTATAATTATTCGTATTGTTTTTTTGAGCTTTATACAAGGTGTAAAAACTGGACGATGACGCTACTAAGATGTGATTCTTCATCACACATAGATTATAATTTTTTTTTTACTTTTATATTAAATATTTACAATTTAATTTTAAAATTGAAAGATTTTTTTAATCATGGTTGATCATGAAATTTGATTTTTCTTTGAATTATTTTACAGAAATTCAATTAATTGTATAGATACTTTTTGTCTGCGTCACCAGCTGATCATATAGGTCATTGAACCCTCCAAGCGCTCCTTCTTGAGCCACAACTTCGTTTTTTAAAAGTATTTTATGATTTTTATAGTACCTACGATCTAGTAATGATGCAGAATCAATCCTTAAAAGTATACTTTTTCTATTTACACAATGTACCTATTTATGGCATCATTGACACATAATTTATTATAAGTAAATTTTTTTGTTCATTATTATTACGTCATATGTATTTTTTTGTCATCTCTATCGTCCTTGAATGAATTAAGTATGCTCTATGTTTAGTTTGTTTGAGCGGTTAACTTTGTTATTGTGTTCTAGAAAAGGGCTCTAACGATTTGGATGAAATTGTCTTATTAGTGGGACTATTAGTTTTTTCCGTATTAACATGTTTCCTTAGCATTGCTCGATCGCTTAGGTACTTTTTATACATACTTAGAAAGATCGCTTTGGTTGGTTCTACATCTATTCATATCTAGCACCGTGTCAAAATTTGAAGGAATGGAAAAGAAAATGTAATTATGTACGCAATAAGGCATAATCTTCTTAAATATATAAAAGAATAAACGGGGCGTACACTGAATGGTTTAGCATCGAAAAAGGTGTTAGGCAGGGATGTGTAGCGTCACCTTGGCTGTTTAACCTGTTCATGGATAATTGTTTGATTGATCTGAAAGAGAGTATGTGTGGACTGAGAATAAATGAGTTACTCATCAAATGTCTTCTCTACGCTGATGACCAAGTTGTACTTGCGTCATCTGCTGACGAGTTGCAGGAGATGGTAACAATGATGAATGTGGCTTTGGACAGGAAAGGAATGAAAGTAAATGTAAGCAAGACTAAAGTAATGGTACTTGAAAGAGAGGAATGTATGACAGAGTGTACTATATTAATAGATGGTGAACAAGTCGAACAAGTGAAGGAGTTTGTGTATCTGGGCTCAAAGTTTACGAGAGATGGAAAGTGTGAAAGTGATATTGAAAGAAGAGTGAATGCTGGAAACATGGTGAATGGTGCCCTGCACGCCTTTATGAGGAGTCAGAAGGTGACTCACAAGGCTCGTTTGGCTGTTCATAGGGGAGTTTTGGTACCAACACTGATGTATGGCAGTGAAAGCTGGGTATGGCAGAAGAAGCATGAAAGTAGAATTAATGCAGTGGAAATGAGAGCGCTAAGGAGTATGATTGGTGTTAAATTGAGTGACAGGATTAGAAATAGTGTGATAAGAGAACGGTGTGGCGTAAAAGAAGACGTAGTGACCAAAATCGAGAAAGGGATGCTGAGATGGTTTGGTCATGTAGAGAGGATGAATGAACGAAGACTGACGAAAGAGATCTACCAGGCGAGAGTGAATGGAAACGTTGGAAGGGGAAGGCCTAGGCGAACGTACCAGGACCAAATTCAGGACGTTCTGAATAAAGGCCAGGTTAAAAGTACCCTAAACCGACGAGCATGTATGAAAGGATTGATGAAAGTACAGGAAGCAAGGGAAGTATGTCAAGATCGTAGCAGGTGGAGGACTGTGGTCTCTGCCTACCCCAACGGGAAAGAGGCGTGATGTTATGTATGTATGTATATATAAAAGAGCTTGTCCTGACTGACTGACTGATTCAGCAACGCCGAGCCGTAACCGCTATAGATACAGATCTGAAATTTTGTACAAAGGTTCTATGCACGTCAAAACTACCCACTAAGAAAGAATTTTGGAAAATTCATCTCCCAAGGGGGTGATATAAGGGATGAAAGTTTGTATGAAAGTCCTTTGTTTCTTGAGCTAGATTCACACAAATTTGAATTTGAGCTTCTGGTAAAAAAATAAAAAAACACGTGTTTAAGCATTTCTTAAAAATCACCCTTAAAGGGGGTGAAAAAGGGGATGATTTTTTTTCCGTATGTTGGTCTATAAGTCTTTCATTTTTAAAGGTAGAATTATAGAACTTTGGTTCTGAGCTCTTGGTAAAAAATAAAAAAGTACGTGTTTTAGAATTTTTGAAAATTCATCCCCTAAGGGGGTGAAATAAGGGATGAAAGTTTGTATGAAAATCCTACAGTTTTGACACGCGGTACTTGAAAATTTGGATTGGAGGGGGAGAGGGAGAGACTGCACAATAATGCACATTGTCTGAAGTCTTCGCGGGCGCGGCTATAGATCCGCGGGTACAGCTAGTTTATTATAAATTGCAATACATTTTCCATAAATTTTCATATGTCAAGATGTCACTGTTACTGTATGTCAAGAGTTCCCTAGGAATGGGTAACCAGAGGTTTAAGAAAGCTACTGACAAGGAATATGTTTATTTCAGATTGGCGCGAAAAGCAAGTCTATCACCCGAAGCGTGGGCAAAATGTTTGCTGGGAGCGTGCTATTCGCTATACTTCCTGGCCCTGCCGTGTCGGATAGCGCTCAATAGGGGCAAAGAGCACATCATTCTACGGGAGGCCTTCGAGCTTCTAGAGAAAGCTACAAAGCTGAGAGTGCCTTGTGATGAGGTAACATTGTCTATTTTATTAGAGCGTTGTAAACTATAAGAAAATATTTCAAAAATCACCTGAAAATTCGTTCTCATTCGATTTGTGCCTAATAAGACTAATCGGCCAAGAATAGATCGTCAAGCTTAGAGTAGATGGCGCTGAGTCACCAGTTAATGATCAAGTACTGAAAATATACAAAAGAGAAGCTAAATTCGAACAAGTCGCTTCAAAAGGAATAGCAGCGCTACCGCAGTAATTGACTCAACTAGGCTTGCATTTAAATCATAATCAGTCTAGAATATACTTCAACTTTTAGAATATAAGATCTAGCTTAAAACGATAGTGGACATTACGTAAGTAATTGTCCTTGACTTTTCGGAACAACACAAACGGGAATTTATGGATATAAAATTCCTTCTACGTTTAATTATTATAGTCGTCGTAAGGAAATGAATATGCTGTCTGTACCTGAAAAGAACAACTATTACGGTGAACGAACTAGAAAGTTCCTTGTACCAAAACTGTTGAATGATATGCCTAAACATATCAGAGTAGAACCTATTTGTAAACATATGTACAAAAGGAACATTCTAGCTCATTTACTGGACAACATTGTAAAAGATTAGATAGACAAAGGAAAGCCGGTATGCTAACAATGTATTAATACTAACTTTGAGAGATTTTCTTTCTGCCAACAAACTGTCATGCAGTTTGGCGGAGGTTTATATGTAAAATGTGTGTGTTTTTTTCTAAATAAAGGCTTTTTATTATTATTATTTAAAACGAGATCGCTTTAAATCAATCAGTTGCGCACTTCATAGTCAATTTACTGCATAATGCACTATCTTTCTAATTTACTAAATCACTAAATACACACAAAACTAAAGTTTCTATCGAGCAGGCAAAAGCCCATACTGAGTTTCCATCAAGAAGTCAATTTTTTTTTGCAGGTTTGCTACCGAGTAATGATGCAACTTTGCGGCGTACATTCGCTGCCGGTGTTAGCAGTACGCCTGCTGTTCCTAATGAAACGAGCCGGGTTACAACCGAATGCTCTCACGTATGGCTACTACAACCGTTGCGTGCTCGAGGCAGACTGGTGCCAGGATATGCCCAGGTAACATGACGGATACTTACACGCAAGTAGGAAACAGATATAACACCAGACGAGTAAGAGAGAAACAGTTGTTACAAACTAAGGAAATCAATTATTACGGAAGAAGACTTGATAGGTAAATGCTTGATAGACACTTAGTACCTAAAGTTTTTAATGAAATTTCGTGGTTAAGAGAGGAGCCCAAACTTAGTACAAAAGTATTGAAAAGAAAATTAAAAAACATTATTTTTAATGTGTCTTATTCTTTTTGATTACGGCTAGGAGCATTTCAAGCTTGACACATAGGACTTTGTTCTGTGCTTATTTATAAAGCAGCAGGACATAAATTTTCACTGTGAGTGGCTTGACCTACTCCTGGCTGTACTTGCCTGCTTGATGTACCTATTTAAGTAAGTATATATAGCTAGTACCAGGTGCATGATTTTGTTAGTATAGCGCTTTCTTCGCCAACAAACTGTCACAGTTTGGCGATCATTTAGTTTGTAAGAAATGCATGTACCTTTCGTAATTAATGAATAAAAAAAAAGACAACATAACATAACATAACTCGTCTTTCCCGTCGGGGCCCTCCAACTGCTAAGGTCTTGACAATAGTCATAATTTTTTTATCTGCTCTTAAATTCCTTGTATATTTGAGGTGTACAACTCTGCATTTAATTTCCTATGGTTTATACCTAACTTGGTTCTACAAGCCATTTTATCCTTCGATATAAATATCTAACCTAGCCTGAATAGGTTGCAGAACCTTGTTGTAAAATCTGTTAAATATTATTGTAGGACTGATACAAGTGATATGCCATGTCAGTCATGTGTTTACAGTTTTATGGACCTTATTATTTCAGTGGTTCCCAACTGCTATGGAATAAGCTGCGGTTGACGATAGTGGGCGCAGCACTGTTCAGGAAAGCGGGCGCGCAGCGAGCGGCCCGGCTCGCCGGCGCGACTTTGAACCCCGCCTCTGCAGGGAGTAAGTGTCTTCTCTAGCGTGACTTAAAGTTTGCTGCAAGATTGATGCTTCAATGAGGATGATTTTATTTAACCAAATTGTAAAAATCCCTGGTTGGTTGTATCCTTGATACGGCGATACGTCATTTACGTGGATACGTCCATGTTGGTGGGTACAGTCAAGAGCACGTCAAGCTCGTACCCACGTCCACTCACCCCGCCTCCCCCCCACCGCGCGCCTCACCCCCTGTCCTCAAATGACCCCCAAACAAAAGCATAGACGTATCCACGTCAAAATGAGTTTGTTCGTAACCTGCTCATCAGACTATTTTTCTCCTTTTCCATTCTTCTTGAAGATTACTATTGCTTTTCTTTTATTTTTCGCCAATTTTTAGTATGCTTTTCAAGATAATATTGTATAAACTGTGTAAAAATAATGGACCATTGAGACATTTTTTATTCTAGTCTCGAGACAATGGGCTTTTTCTTGGTGATCTCGTTCCATCGTTTACCTCTTCTGTTCTCAAGGATCTACGTCACAGTAAAGTGTCAGCAAATATTCCTCTCTAAGGTAGTGTTACCTTGCTTGAGTCATGTAGGCGACTAGGCACGAGCCTCAGTATGAAAAAGGCGGCACGCAGAAAAGGGGAAAAAATCACAAGCTCTTGTTGGCTCATTTGACTAATTCTTTTTGTAATACCAGTGAAACGGAAGATATCAAGGATGGATTAAGATCAATTTTTGATAGGTTTATGAATCACGATTACTAATCAAAAGTTGTATTGTTGCAGGTAGCGGTACATTGCCGCGTGTAAGATCCGCGGCTGCAGTGGGCGATAGTGTAGACCTATCCAACTTGGCCGGGTTGGCAGCTTGCGAGCCCGCGCTCAGTCGGACCAGTCTTGATTCGGGTAAGTTCAATATACATTTCACTAATTTAAATAGTTTCTTTGCCCAACAACCAGATAAAACTTAATAAATCCGCAAAATTAAGTCCCATCTTAAACAAAGTCTTTCACAGAAATGGGTCAAAATTTGCCTAAATGTAATTCAAACCGTCTTACTACAAAAAAATTAGACATCTGTTGAACACTTGATCAAAAAAAGCGTTACTACAAAACAGCGTCTTGCGATCTTTTGTTTTTGTTAAACAGTGTCTAGCAAAACACGTGTTAGACGAGTGTTTAAATTTGTTTTTTTTCCATCTATTCGAAAATCGATGATCGGTTCGTCAATAAAGGCGAACAAAATAGCTGTTTTCTCCAAGAGACTTTCGTTTCGTAGCGGGTAAAAATGGGATTTAAAATTCGAACATGAATTTAGGTCCACCATAGAGACCATACAATATTTTAGGTCAACCATAGAGGTCGAACGAATAAATACGCTCGAAATGTAAAAAAGACTACCAACCAAAGAGGTTCTGTTCCTAATTGATACAAAGAATAGAATATATGTAAAAATGACAATAACATTTTCAGTTGTTACAAATAATGTTTAATATGATTTTTAGTATTGTATCATCAAGTAATAATATTGTAATGGTATTTTAATATTTAAAATTTATGATGAGCGTGTGTCTCAATGAGCCTTTTATTCTTTTCTCATAGAGGGAGATGAAAAGTAGAGTGTATTAAGAGGCTGCAAAAATTTTTTACCTTGGGCGTCCTATTGAATCCCTCGCTACATTCAGGATTCTACTATAGAATCCTTCATTTCGCTCTGGATTCAAAATAGCGCCCTCGCCTTAAAAATATTATTTTACAGCCTTGTGATACAATCTACTATTGTAGTAAGACGGTTAATGTTTAAATAAAAACCAATCGTATAAATTTTTTTAAATATGCTCGATAGCACCATTTATATTTACAGAAAATATTAATCCTTAATTCTATACATGACAATATTTGTGTATAAATATTTGAGGGATACCTTTGTTAAACATTGACGCAAGGAAGGTCGACCTGCCTGTCATTAAATGAATTATGTTTCCACTACCAGTCTTTGCTAACTTGTAAGATACCAATAATGACTTTTTACAGCTAGTGGTCGTGAACACGAAGCTAATTCGAATGCTTTCGACGCGCTGATCCGTCGCGGGAACATCGTAAGGGACAACCCTACACGGCCGCACGCTCACGCCATGTCTAATGCTGCCGGAATTCTTATATCGGGTATGGCAATTTTGCAGATTATCAAATATGTTTGTCCGTCTCTGAACTTTGTTCCTAAAGAGCCAAGAAAACCGAATATAGTTATCTAGCAGCAATAAAATTGTATTTCTCATATATCTTTATTTGTTTTGAGCAATTATTTGTTCCCCTTTTATGCTTTTGTTGTGTTTATTTTAATTTAGGTCAGGAAGGCTAAAAACTAGCCCTATGCTGTGCCCAAACCTTTACCCTAGTAGGGATCGTATTTGTTGTCAAATTATTTCATAAGTAAAGATTTGTAAGTCGAATACCTACTTTGGAATGCATAAATAAAGTTACTACACTGTGCGTGCAATGTTTTCCCCTCAATTTTGGCCCCATTTGCAATAAAAATATTCTTCTATTTGCAACAAACTTGGGCAAACATTATTTAAAACTATTTCCTTTAAGTCAGCATTTAAGCAAGTTTTACATAATTATTTGCTTAGATAAACTGTAAGAGTTCTCATGTTTTTTAGTATAAAATTTCATGGTATTGTTGACATCAAAACCTTTGTGACAGTGTTTTTTCCTTTAACTTGAGATTGGCAGGAATGGTTGTTCCCCCTTACAACGACCGATTGCCAAAATATTAAAAAGTGAAGTGAATTTTAGAAGTAAATAAACATGTAAACTCCAATTTTCGTTTGTTCCAAAGCTTATCAATCTATTTTGCAGCCATGACACTAAAATCAGAGTATACTTGACGGAAAGAATATTGTTTTACAAACTTGTTTTTTCTGACAGCTTTAGCCGATTGCTGGGTATGGCAGAAAAAGCATGAAAGTAGAATTAATGCAGTAGAAATGAGAGCGTTGAGGAGTATGATTGGTGTGAAATTGAGTGACAGGATTAGAAATAGTGTGATAAGAGAACGTTGTGGCGTAAAAGAAGACGTAGTGACTAAAATTGAGAAAGGGATGCTGAGATGGTTTGGTCATGTAGAGAGGATGAATGAAGGAAGATTGACGAAAGAGATCTACAAGGTGAGAGTGAATGGAAACGTTGGAAGGGGAAGGCCTCGGCGAACGTACCAGGACCAAATTCAGGACGTTCTGAATAAAGGCCAGGTTAAAAGTACCCTAAACCGACGAGCATGTATGAAAGGATTGATGAAAGTTCAGGAAGCAAGGGAAGTATGTCAAGATCGTAGCAGGTGGAGAACTGTGGTCTCTGCCTACCCCGACGGGAACAAGGCGTGATGTTATGTATGTATGTATGTTAGCCGATTGCTTTTGACATAGCTGCAAAATGTGTTGGTAAGCGTTGGAATAAACGAGAAACAAAATGAATCATAAATAGGCCTTTACCAAGGCGACTGGTATTGTCAAACGACACAAAAATTCTAACCTTTTTGGGCACAAGTAACACTAAGTGAGTGGTATTTTTGAAGTGCTACTTTTGGTGCACATAAAACTTATCTAAACATTTATAAATTATGTTCTAAGATCTAACATATGCTGCGATAATTGATACTTTCGTTGCACGTGACAGGAAATGGGCGTCATCACATCACGTAACACACGCTAACCTAGCTCTGAGTTTAAACGATATTACAAGCAAGCCTCTTTTCTTGCATCATTGTAATAAGTAAATAGAAAAGTTTGATCTGTGTAATATCGTTTTAAAAAAGTACCAATATTAAATAAAAAAATAGTAAATTGTATTTTTAGCGACGGTAAACAGTGCTTTCCTTAAACATTTGGCCCCAACATGGGCCAATAGAAAGAAGGACGTCACCATCTCATAAAAACCGCAATCCAAAAAAGTATTCGTAATTGATTATTTATATGCCCAAACTAAAATTATCTGTGCTGTAGAAAGCCAGCTGTTTCATCTATCTCGGGAAAGTTGTTGACACTGAGTTAACTCCTTGAAAGAACGCACCGTTTACCTTATCAAATACTTATCAAGTCCTAAAATGGAGCAATACTATTGGTTGGATTTTTCCAACTCACGGATTCGCTCGCACCGCTCTGGTGAATTTACATTATCTTAGAGCTTCAAGTCTTCTCCTGAAGCTCTAAGTTAATGTAAACCAGCTTGATCCACCAGAGCTGTGCGAGGTAGCTAATCCGTGAGTTGAAAAAATCCAAGCTGCGCTGTTCTAACGTTCTAACCTATAAAAATGAAACAGTCCTATTGGTTATAATTATTACAGCTGAAAGGTTAGCTACCTAGCACAGCTCTGGTGGAAAGCCACCCTAGGACCCATTTTCCATGAGAGGATAAAATATTTACAAATTTTATTTTAATTTTCAGGTCTACCTTCAAACCCCGACCTATGCGAGACATCTCGTCCTCGAAGCAACTCTTTGACCAACGAAGAGACCAGCCCTCCATTATCTATAGCGGAGAAACGACAGACAATACACGTGAGCCCCGACAGCCCGTCTGATTTGAGGATATTGACGCGGTCCGAAAGTTTCGCTGGGGATGCTCAGATCGTTCAGAGTTTGCAGAGGATGTCTTTCTCAAGTGGTTAGTGCAGATAACTTTTTGACTCAAAATGCAGTCAAGAGAAGATTCCTCCATTATCAATATCGGAGAAACGTTAAACAATGCACATTGCATACATTCACAAGAACTAAAACGCGCTAGCTGAAGCTATATGTAATAACATGCGTCCTTTCCACTCTCCATCTCTTACCAATTTTTTAAAGGTGGTGGGAATCGCATTGTGCAGTATACTGCCACCACTTGAAAGTATAATTTAGAGTTCAAGAAATGTTTTTCTAATGAAACAGTTTTCAGTTAATGAAATATTTATCTTCATTTACACCAGGTACACGTTTTTCAATACACACAGAAAACCGCTTATAGTTTATCGTTTTTACATATAGAAAGACAAAAATAACTTCATTTTTAACACATTTTATATGAATTTGAGGGTATGATTTTGTTTACAAAACACCTCTTTCGTGAACTCCATTATAGTTAAAATTTCAAGTTCCTTAAATAAGGTTAGATCCTTAAATTAAAATAATATGTATTCGTCCTGTGGTCAATCAATCAATCAATCATTTATTCATTATAACAGTACAACTGTATGCGAAATATAATAACATTTTATTATTTAAGTAATCTAATATAAAGTTTACAAAATGTCACAAATTACAATTCCTATTTCTAAGTCCTCCCAGTCAAATAAAACTCAATGAGTAATTAACAAAATTTCTTAATCTATGTAAATGTCACAGTCACTAAAAAAAATTAAATTCAATATAAAATTAACTAATGATCACAATTTCCTACTAATAAATCAAAATTCGTCAATTGAGTAACAATTTTTTTAGAAGCAAATGTTTTAATTTGGTTTTAAAAATATTCACATTTGTTATAGTTTTATGTTCAATCGGCAAACTATTAAACAGAACCACAGATTGATACCGTGAGCAATGCTTGGCAATTTCAAGACGCGGTTCGATTTTGTGATTTAGATCCTTTCTTCTGGTGTTAATGCGAGTAACCATTTCGTCATCTGACTCAAACAAGTTCCTATGCTTTATAACGTCCGACAACAGTATCAAAATGTAAAGACTAGGTACCCTTAAAAATCCAAACCTTTAAAAAAACTCTTTGCATGATTCCCATGATGGTATGCGGGCAATGACTCGAACAGCCCTTTTTACTTTCGAGCGGAGCGAGAAAGGTATTGTATTCGTGAAAAAAAAAACGTTTTTCTAATTTTCTCAAAAATGTGTTCTATATCACTTACGAGTATACATCATAAAAAACAAGTCTCCCAAAAATGTCCGTCGGTCGGTCGGTCGGTCCGTCGGTCGGTCTGTCCGTCACGCTTTGGCCTAGCGGCTAAACGAATGGTCGGATTGACACGCTATTTTGAATTTTGGAGTTTTAAGCAAATCCATCGAAGGGTTCCAAGTGGTTTCTTGCTGGCTCTCATTTTGAGGGTAGCTGTCATACAACGAAAATGAAAAATTGAAATTTTTTCAAAAACGGCTCATATAATCTTGATAAAACTTTGCATGACCAAGCATCTCCATGTAAGATATCTCGCGCCAGTATCAATTGATCTGTATAATTTCATATAAGGGGTGTTCCTGTACCACCAAATCGTAAATATGTGATTTACCCAAAATTGGTTCCACTGAGTGGATATTCTTTATGATTTTTTTTAATAAAATTTAATACACAGGGTGTACCAAAACTGAAAGGGCTTGCTCAGTAGACTAAACTGAACAATTATCCATAAGGAGCATGTGTTGGGAAATTAACAATATCTCCATGCAAGTATCCTACGGTAGTATCCATTGATCTGTGAAAATTTATGTAAAGGGTGTTCCAGCACTACCAAAAGTTAAACATGTGGTTTACTCGAAATCGTTTGAGGTTTATTTGTTTTAATGTTTGAAAATTTGAATTCTGAATTGATCTGTATATTTCATTCCAACATTTTTTTGGAAAAACGTAAATAAAAGTTTGTATTTCCATACTATGTGTATGGCATTACAAATTTAAGTTTGCGGTTGATGGTTTTTCCTTGAGTATTGCGAGAAAGTAAGTGCAGTGCTGCTGTACCATTTATTTGTAATACAAATGCCTTCGCCATGTTATACCTGTTGCTATTTTCCTATTGTTTCACGCTGTATCTTAATCTTGATTCAATTAGTGCATAATAAACTGCATTTAATTGGTCTATTGTCAGTACGTCTCTTAAACTTCTCAAAGCATAGCAAGACGAACGAATTGAACCTGCTAAAGTACTTAATTCTACCTTCCAATTTAGTAAACAATCAATGTGTATACCTAAGAATTTAACATCTTGTACTAAATTTACTTTTTACTATTAATAAAAAGATCAAGAGTTTCCTGATTTTCGGCTGTTGATTTGAAAATTATTGCGTTTTGTTTTATGGGCATTAAGCTGAAAATCATTAGACGAAAACCATGTGTTGAATGCTGACAAGGCAGCTTTTGCCTTTTCATTTAATTCCTTAGTACTGGAACCTGACAAAACAGCGTTTGAGTCATCTGCAAATAATGTCAATATAGCATCTGACACGATAGACTTGACGTAACTAACTACATCATTCACAAAAACTATAAACAAGATTGGACCCAAAATAGACCCTTGTGGAACGCCTCGGGAAATATTAATTAACTTAGAGGTTTTTGTGGTCTCCGTTCCATCATTTTCCAATTTTCTAATCTCTACAAATTGATATCTGCTTGCCATATACAATTCTAATAGTTTCAAAACCTCAGCCCTAACCCCGTAGTGTTCTAGCTTATTCAATAAAATTGTATGATTCACCATAGCGAATGCTGAACTTAAATCTAGAAATAGCCCTACAACTTTTATTTTTTCATTAAGATTACTAACTATACATACATACATACATAACATCACGCCTCTTTCCCGTCGGGGTAGGCAGAGACCAGAGACCTATGTCATTTACTAATATGTCATTTTATTACCATACCACAGAGCAGAGAGTAGGGATGATGCCCGGCTCGGAAATTAAATACTGTTTCCATCTAAAAAAAGAGACCTGCAAAATTACTGAAAAAAGTAACCATTTCAAATGTGGGCAATTAAAAATTTATTTCAATAAATAATTTTTTGAGCAACTTTATTTAAAGTATAATTATAGGTTAACGTAGAAGAAAAGTAAAATTAAAAGAATGTGTCCTCAAATAGTGGGACTTAAAAATAAAACTTGAACAAACGGCCATAAAAGGTAAGTAACATTTCGAGCCAATATATTGTAAAAGTCACTATACAGAAAGTACACTCCACCTTTCGCCATTTTCGATACCTCTCTCCCACCCCCTGCTTGTCGCTCGGCGATTGCCAGGGTCTGTTACCAAAGTAAAGCCATCGTGATAGGTCCATTTTGACAGCTGTCAAACGTATGAAAAATTACGACCTGCAAAGAAAAATGAACCATGTGTGTTGGTGATAAGAAAACCTCAAAACGGACTTCTTACGTTGGCCCTACTTTACGGACTGTTCGGCACGCGCGCGCTAGAAGACTCTTCAATCAGGCACATATTCAAAAGATTGAGATTTCGCGCGCGTCACGTTCCTAAATCTAAACTTTGATGCATCTCACTTTAAAACTGTAGGACTTTCATACAAACATTATTGCATATTCCACCCCCTAACGGGATGAATTTTTTGAAATCTCATAAAACGCCCCTGGCAATGCATAAACTTTTGTATGTACTGATAGAGCATGGGCCACCGAATCAAAAATTAGACAATTAGATAGGTTTATTAAGATGGCAATAAACCATGATGGCTGTCTCAAAGTGGTAGCTGACCAAAACAGCAGCCAATCCTAGAGTTCAAATGTTACCCAATATTGGTATAATTTAAAATTTAAAATTTCGATTTTCACATAAGTTAGATAGGATTATAAGGACAATAAATAACCAATATTGTCATCCCAAAGTGGTACCTTGAAGAAATGAAAGCCAATCAAGATACAGTTGACTATATAAAATTCACCATTTTCCATCTTGGATTGGCTGTCACTTCCTCAAGCTACCAGTTTGGCAAGACAATATTGGTTTTTTAACATCCTTATATTTACTTCTATTTAACTTCTTTTTTACATCTAATATTCTTTACTATGGTAAAAAGGAAAATGGGTACCGCTAAATTATACCTTCTTCATTGGTCTGGCTGGCCTGTGGACTATGAGCTGACTATGAGGGATCAATGCTTATTTCGACACCGCTTTTTACATTGCTAATAGATGGCGCTGTTCGAAACTGAAACGCGCCAACAGTATGCTTTCTGCGGATAGCTAAACGTTTTTGTACCAAATTTTTCGACAAGTAGATTGGTCCGCGAGGATTAAATATTAAATTTTTTAAAGGTGGTGGAAGTCGCACTGGGTCGTATTTCCGCTACCACGTACATTACTCAAGCCACTCAAGGTATTGGCCAGGGAAAATATTATTTGACCTGGCAGTAATTAAGTATGGCTGTTTTTTCTCGGATTCTTGTTAAACAACTAATCTCTCCTATAAATGTATAAAAATTAAAATCGTATGACCTGACCTGCGGAACATATTTTAATCTAATAGTTTTAAATATAAAAAAAAATTCTTTACTAAATAAAATGCAATCAATCGATTATCATTGTTAATAGAACTATAATCATAGGTAGTTTACCGAAAAAAAAATTTAATAGTTTTCCCATTGGAATTGCTGAAATTCGGAGTTACATACATAACATCACGCCTTGTTCCCGTCGGGGTAGGCAGAGACCACAGTTCTCCACCTGCTACGATCTTGACATACTTCCCTTGCTTCCTGAACCTTCATCAATCCTTTCATACATGCTCGTCGGTTTAGGGTACTTTTAACCTGACCTTTATTCAGAACGTCTTGAATTCGGAGTTTCAGTAACGAAATAAGTTAACTCGAAATTGCACTTAAAGGATAATATGTAATAGAAGTAGGTTTAAAAAATAAATAAATAAATCGTTTATTTCACATCAAAAACAGTTTAAAGTTTACAGACAAGTTCCGCCAAACTATAAAATAGTTTGTTGGCAGACAAGGTTTAATGTTTTACTCCTTAAAATATTATTTTAAATACATTTTATACAAAATTAAAATGTCAACTGTAATGATAAACTTTATTTCTGAATTGTTCGGAATAAATGAAAATGAGAAATAATATTTTTAATTATACAAATACACAAAAAAAAACATACTTCTGTAAAAAAATTTAAATGAAATACTTACAGGATATTATAATAGGAGGAATCGGTCACTCTTCGCATACAAGACTATTCTCTACCCGCGCAGCATTAGAGTCTAAAGCGCTAGAACGGCTCGTGCGCAACGCAATATATATATATATATATATAGCAATCTACAAATTAGTGGTACATACAACCAAAATAGCAAGTACTAAATGTCATTTTTACGTTTTAAAATATTTGTACCATTACATTACCCATTGTAGGCTTTGGATGACTTATTATTTCTACTGTACCTACCTATCCATTATTACTGTCCATAAAACTGCGTCGATGCCTAACGTTTCACCTATAAGTTAAGATACTTTTAATTTCAACTTGTAAGTCTAATCTTTTAAATAAAAATAATTGGGCGAACGAAGCGAGCCCATATAATTCGACGACCTGTGCATGTTTGTGGTACACTTTACGAAAAAACTATTGCTCCTACAGGTTCGAGCTTCAACATAGTAATCCATGTTCATGTCTAGATGCATTTACTTATATATAAGTACTAGCCCATCGGCACGTTACAATGTCCCCAATTCGTTGGTCCGAAATTTGACGTTTAGGACCAACAAATGTCAGTCGTTGTCAGTCATATTGTCAACATTGATGCAAATACACTTACCAACAAAATGGAATGTTCTTAGTTGAAGAAACAATATACTCTTATTATTATTATTGTTATTTCTTATTATTGTTTTTGAATATAATTCAATTAATGAAACTGAAAAACCAGGCCTAAATCACATATAAACAGTTAAAAGTTTGTTTTGTTTTTTCCCGCCATATTATTTCCGTTCCGTGTATTTAGCACCGACCGAAGAACTACACAACGTAGTTCACGCGATTTTTCACAGATGGCGCTATTTTTTCTTGTATGGGGAAATTTTGAACCGCTTGTTCCCAAGACCCTATCTTGACTATATAAAATCTATGTCTAGATGTGTTATCTGTCATCAAAATATAATTCTATAAACATTTAAAAAAAAATACGAAAATTGGTATTACCACTAACGCCATCTATCGAAAATTATGTTAACTACTAATAAGGCAAGATCGCGGTAACATTCAAAAGTAATTTGTATTACCACTAACGCCATCTATCAAAAATTATGTTAACTACTAATAAGGCAAATGTCTTGGCGTTCTCACGCAAATTATAGCACGATCAGGGGCCCAATTCCACCAAGTGATAAAATTCAAAACCACTGATTTTCCTTTTCAAAAGTGAAAATTGATATGCGTTAAATATGAAGTAGTGTATAATTGTTCCGTTCGAGGGTGGGGAGGGGGGAGCGCACTTGAGATCAACGGAGAATTTTCTACATATGTTCAGAAGGACCTAAGGAACACTTTTAAAACAAGAAACCTTCCGCCGTAATTTAGCCTAGGTTATTTTTTTTCTTTTTGAACTAGTAGGATTTCGGCTTTACATTGATTTTTGAATTCTGCGGTGTTCAAAACCCCAGAAAAACTTTATTGTCAGATCTGGTCCAGTTTAAGTTCTGACCCTAAGAAGGAGAGCCATATTCAGAATTTCATCCTAGTCTAATTTTATAAAGTCAACTGTATTTCAAGAACTATTAGTCCCTTTTAATATTTTTTTCTTTAAAACCTAAGGTCTATATGTGTGTTTTAAATGTATCGTATGCACTGTTTTAGTAAAGACAACCGTTATCCGTTATTAAATCATTAAAGAAATAATTTAAATTTTCTTATATTCTTCTTTTATAAATCGAGTTTTAGTCTCCTTAATGAAATCAGCCTAATAGTTCTTGAGATACTTTAGACTTTATAAAATTCACCATTTTCCATCTTGGATTGGCTGTCACTTCCTCAAGCTACCAGTTTGGGAAGACAATATTGGTTTTTTAACATCCTTATACAGCGTGAATTTTCATTAGTTTTAAAGCCGAAGCGCAGTGATTCTACTCATGAAAACAAGCAACATTCCCGAAGAAAAAAATGTTTTACTCGAAAAAAATTTTTCGTCTTCTCATAGTAAAGTGGTCACATAATCGACTCATTTTGTATGGGAAGGTGAAATTTTTTTTTCTAGTAACAATTTTTTCTTCGGTAAAGTTGCTTGTTTTCATGAGCAGAATCACTGGGCTTCGGCTTTAAAACGAATGAAAATTCACGCTGTATATACTTGTAACTATTTAATTTCTTTTCTACATCTAATATTCTATATCTAACTTCTATTCTACATCCTTATAATCCTGTCTAACTTATATTCTGTAAAAAGGAAATTTTAAAACAAAATTTGGTCAGCTACCTCATTGAGACATCAATCATTGTTTATTGACTTCCTAATAAACTTATTTTACTGTGGTAAAAAGGAAAATGGGTACCGCTAAATTATACCTTCTTGTTCATTGGCCTCAATGTTTGTATATAATATCATTGGTTGGCCTATGGACTATGAGGGATCAATGCTTATTTCGACACCGCTTTTTATATTACTAATAGATGGCGCTGTTCGAAACTGAAACGCGCTAACAGTATGCTTTCTGCGGATACCTAAACGTTTTTGTACCAAATATTAGCTACTCACTCACTTTATCAGGGGTCGACGCCCTTTTGAATTTTTTGAAGGTGGTGGGAATCGCACTGGGTCGTATTTCCGCTACCAAGTACTAGAGGTGGGTCGTTTTCGTTTTTCGGAATATCGAAACTAGCTATCGTTATAGTAGCCGATAGCGGCTTTTGAAACTATTTATTTTAATAACTATTTATTTTTGAATATCGCTTGACGTTCGGAAAACGAGTATCAGAATAACCGAAATGCGTGTTGGTTATTTTTATGAAATACGTGATTTAGTTTGATTAGGAATATTTTCGGATTTTTGACTGTAGATTTAAACAAATATCGAAATCAAATTAACTTCGCGCTGTAATCAAGCCAATGAGTACATAAAATCAAGCTTCATTCGTTCACGCGTTGAGTCGCGCGATCTCAATGGTTTTCGGTTTTCAGAAATAACTAGTTTCGCTCGATAGATAGTTTTCGCAATAGCCAATAACGTAATGAAGCTATTGCACCAATAAATAGTTATCAAAACTATTTACGTTATTTAACGCCCACCTCTACCAAGTACACAGTAAATAAAAGAAAAGAGTCGAAGGGCGCAAACCGTCGAGGAATCGAACTGTACTTTATCCCGAGTCACCTACGAAACAAAACATTAATTTGGAAAAAGAACATTTGGAACAAAATCGCGCGCGCGAATCAGGTACCTATTCTTGAAAATCACCAGGTGATAAAATCTTACTCAAAAAATTCAAAATTTCTGTTTTTAGAGTTCCGTACATCAAAAGAAAAAAACGGAACCCTTATAGGATCACTTTGTTGTCCGTCTGTCTGTCTGTCTGTCAAGACCCTTTATCTCATGAACGGGTAAAGGTATCAGGTTGAAATTAATACCATATATTAGGATCCATGAACCACACAAGATCTGAAAATTTAATTTTTTTACAATGACGCAATCAAAAGATATGGCATTTTATGTCCTCATCTCCATACATTTATTCAAAAATGCGAAACCTACAGGGTACTTCCCGTTGACCTAAAATTATGAAATTTGGCAAGAAGCTAGGTCTCACAGTACAAATAATGGGAAAAGTCTGAAATAATTAAATATTACAACTTTTCTCACAACTAATGGTAACCAATTGTGGTGAGCTCCCGTTTCAAGAACATTCATATAAGAGAGGGGTCAAGTTGGATGGTCACTGAGGCGATTTTTGTTTTAGTTCTATTTTAAAAATGGGAACACTTACAAACTTGAAAATTGGTATGTTTATAGTGCATAAGCTATAAAATAACAACAAATAATAAAATTTGGTCAAGCGCGTGTCGGACTCAAAAAATCTAGCACATTAACTTACTGAAATTTCAACTAATACAATTATGATTATGTGGTGGTACGGAACCCTTGGTGTGCGAGTCCGACTCGCACTTGGCCGGTTTTTTTCTTATCAACAGGGAAAAATTATAATGCACAAATATAAAGTAGTGTTTAATTGTTAAATTTCATAAAGTATTACTAACGTTTTAACACTTTGATCACCTGGGTCATATCACCCAGGTGATCAAAGTGGAATATACCAACACTATCAGGGTAAAATTAAAAAGTTTAAACCTCCAAGCGATATTTTATCACCCAGTAATTTTTAATAATCGGACCCCTGTTTTCTTTACGAACTTGTTGGAATTTTTAATTGTAGTTTTGTTGTTGCGTGTTTTTACAATAAATATCGTCGAATAGTGACAGTGATGAAGTTTTTGCCGCCGCCAGAATTACAAGAAAGTGCGCAAGCGGTTATTGACAACCTATTGCCTGAAAAATCTCGAAAAAATACAACAATGTATATGCTGATTTTAAACTTTGGAAAAGTAAGGCCCCGTCTTCCTACTGGAGTGTCTCACTGGTAGGACGACGAGGAATTCGCAATTCCCCCTCGTCCTAATGCACTAGTGTTCGAAACAAACTAGTTTTCATGTATCGATTATTTTTTCTAATAAGTTCAAGTAAAATATATTTTCCATACAAAATTACTTTAAAAGAAACGGGCATTCGGACAAGAGATCTTCATTTCGGTTGGCAGCTGTCAAATCCAAAACCACCATAACTCAAAAACTGTTCACCCTTAACTTTTGTATGATCGGACGAATTATAGATCTCGTTGAAGCACAGATTGACAGCTGTCAAACTAAAAATCGCTATAACTTAAAAAATACTGACCCTAGACTACTTGTATGTTCGGACAAATGATATATCTTATCGAGAGCTTTATTCCGTTTGACAGCTGTTTGTGTTTGAATACAATATTTTAAAAGTAAACATTTTTCTTTGCAACTGTACTTTCCATTGTTTACAAAGAACTTAGGAATACGTGGCAAAACGTTACTTTTTTGTAGGTATTTTACGATCGTGGTAAAACGAAACTGTGGTAAAATGAGACTAACTATGAGAGACTAATGAGTATAACTTGTGTCTATGGAAAAATCTAATGTACCGCCACACCTCTGACACGCCATAACGGGCGCTAATTTTAATTACCTACTATTACCACATTCACAAATTGATAAACGGACACGCTCGAACACATATGTTTATAAACCGTTAGGGTTTTCATCCACGCAAAACACGTAGTTCGCTATGTGTCCATTAGATAGCGCCCGGCACAGCGGCGCAGCGGCAGGAACGCAATACTCTGTGGGCTATCCACATGAAAGGTCGAGACAGACTGCTGTCAAAGGGTAATTAACCCAAAGCGGAACGGCCTCTAGATTATTCTTTTTCTTCCAACAAACTTCCTTCATTTCTTTTTTTATAACATCGGTATTACACCGCTAAATGCTAATTGATTGTCATTCGACTCTATTTTATTTTAACCCGTTGAGACCGGCATAGGGGTGTAGTGCCAGGACTGCAGGGTAAAATGTGCTAATGAGTTATAAAATCTGCTGAAATTATCATCCCGTTATGGAAGGTTTTTCTTTTCTTTTAGCATAATTAGGTAAATTTTGGGTAACGTACGTTTACGTAATTAATATAAAACTTACCAGAAAACAACGCTAAAAACACGTTTTGTTTACTCTTTTGATGCTTCATCCGCCACACGTGTTTGGTTTTTTGATCATAGACTAAAGACTAATGTGGCCAGCCTACTTTTTTTGTCAATTTGTAAAAAAGTATGTTCCAAACCGTTTGAGATGGTCCATCCCATTTAAAAGGTAAAAACAAAACATCAGTCCTGTGCGACACCTATGTGGGACTGTACTGTAGCACAGTAAAGAGATGGGCTTATCAGCAGTATGGAAGCTTCATACTAAACGTCCAAAATGGCGCACTCACACAAACGCACGTTTCTACAGGCCGCTAAGCAAAGTTCGCCCTGAATTCTGTCGCGGTTGTCGCGTGAAGGGAAGCGGTGGGTTAGTTTGCTGTCGGTTGTTTCATGTCATATTGTGCGGCATATGGATATATAAATTTTTATTTCTGCCCTGCCCTTGTGTGATAAATGGCGGCTAAGTGACGTTTTGCAATTAAAGGCGACTTAGAGACTTACCCTTTCCGGGTGTGATAAAAGGCGACTAAGTGTCTTAATCTTTCCTTGTGACATAAAAGGCGACTAAGTGTCCTTATCATCCACTAAGTGTCTTAATCTGCCCTAGTGCCATAAAAGGCGACTAAGTGACTTAACCTTCCCTTGAGTGATAAAAGGCGACTAAGTAACTTAACCTTCCCTTGAGTGATAAAAGGCGACTAAGTAACTAAACCTTCCCGTGAGTGATAAAAGGCGACTAAGTGTCTTAATCTGCCCTTGTGTCATAAAAGACGACTAAGTGTCTTAATCTGCCCTTGTGTCATAAAAGGCGACTAAGTGTCTTAATCTGCCCTTGTGTCATAAAAGGCGACTAAGTGTCTTAATCTTTGTTTGAAATTGAATTTGATTGAATAATTGTTTTGTTTTGAATTTGTTTAAAATTTGTTTTCGTTTTTCATTTATTATTTAATTTATGTACTTATTGTTTGGTTATGCAATGTATGGGTCTTTGTTGCTCGCAAAATAAAATTTTGAGTTGATGTTTGGTTTGTTACCAAAGATTTCGGACCTTTCCTTTATTTTTCTGTTTGTTACAACCCTGACGCTCCAATGATGCAAGATTCGATTTTCAAAAAATAGGTCGAGTTTCCATACTGCTGATAAGCCCATCTCTTTACTGTGACTGTAGTGTACCATCATCGGTCCTCGGCTGCAGGATATTTCTACAAACCATCAGGTCTGAAAGGGTTAAAGTAGTGGTGGTATACCGCAAAAGCGATTCCCGCCACCTTCAAAAAATTTCTAAGAAATTTTAGGGTATAAGGAGAACAAACATTATTTTACAAAAAGTTATAGTTATCCCCAGAAAGCATATTGTTAGCGCGTTTAAGATTTCAAATAACGCCATCTATTATCAACATAAAAAACTTTTTTTTCACGAATACAATACCTTTCTCGCTCCGCTCGAAAGTAAAAAGGAATATCGGGTCAAGAGACGGAATTTCCCTCCCCATGGACGAATAATAACAAGACTGGCTATCCCCATACTAGAAAACATTCCCCGGAAAAGCATAAACTCATTAAAACTAGATGGCGCTTTCAAATAACCTGAAAAGTAATTATGAACTACCGGGCCGTTTTCTAGTAAAAAATCATTCAAATTTTCAACATAGTTTCAATATAAAGAAACTCTAACATTGAAATTTGGTATGTTTTTTAAGCGGAATACTCGATAAATCGTAATAACTTCTCAGGCTGTTTATTAACGCCATCTAGTTTTATGCCTTTCCGGAATACGATTCCTATAAGGGGATTGATAGTCCTTCTTAATTTATTCGTCCATGCCCTCCCGTAGAACCAAAGTATGAAAACATACTTCTTACTTAACGTATTTATTAAACCATGGGATATTATTGCCCGTGTGGGATATTATTGCCCAACCCATCCGTACCCGTGGGTGTCGTAACAGGCGACTAAGGGTTAATGAACCTGAGGATGGGCAGCAGCATCCATCTGTGTATCGTATCATCTTACATTCTGCGGTCACTAACAACCGCGGTCCATGGTGCCAGCCGTAACGCTAAAAATAGTGGTGACTATGGTACTTCCCGCCCACATTGTTTCAGCTAAAGCTGGAGTTTTGGAGGGGTTTCCCTGTCCTGTAGTGGACGGTCAATCTTATTTAGACATTGCTTTTTATGTTGAAAATAGATGGCGTTATTTGAAATCTAAAACGCGCTAACAACATGCTTTCTGTGGATAGCTATAGCTTTTTGTAAAAGAATGTTTGTTCTCCTTATTCCTTGAAATTTCTTAGCAATTTTTTGAAGATGGCAGGAATCGCTTTTGCGGTATACCACCACCACTTAAAGTAAAATAGAGTCGAACGAACGACAATCAATAACATTTAGCGGTGTTATACCGATACTTCAATACATTTTGTTGGAAGTAGAAGTGGGTCGGTACGCGATTTTCTAATACCGAAACGTAACTACATAGTTATCAGTACCCGATAACGGGTTTTGAAACTATTTATTTCAATAACTATGTATTTTATGGTATGGCGATTCAACAAGCGACTTCGTTTCTGTGCGTTATTGGTATTATTGCGTTATCGCGGTGAACAGGGTATTTTGTTATTTTAGTTATTCGATATTAACGGTATTGTGATTTAAAAAAAATATTTCTTATAGGACTAGTGAATATTGTTAATTATTTACTTTTCTTCGTTTGCGCATCTGTATTGACCAAAATGGCATATTTTGTTTTTATAATCTACAGTTTAGTTTTTTCCTATTTCGTTATTTCTAAACTTAGGTTAGGTAGGCGTTATGTGCAGTTTTTTTTTTCGATAAATAGTTTCGCCCAATAAATAGTTATTGCAGAACCGAATACCGTATTTTAGTTATTGCACCGATACATAGTTATTGAAACTATTTACGTTGCATAACGCCCATCTCTAGTTGGAAGAAAAATTTTTAACTAGAGGCCGTTCCGCAGGTTCCGCTTTGGGTTAATTACCCTTTGACAGCAGTCTGTCTTGACCATACATGTGGGTAGCGCACAGAGTAGAGTCATATAAATAGTCTGTATGAGGTAGTGAAGTGTAAAACGTCTCCTAGTCGACTACGACTAGTCGGTCAAAAAACCCGGTTACGTTTTACAAAAATCGAGTATTCTTTAAAAATGTAATGTTTTAGCTAAACTTTATTTGTGAAAGTGTAAATATATCTCTTTTTACTTATTAATTGATCAATAATACTATAAACGGAAGCGTAAATGATCCGTAATAGCCATTTTATGCGTAATTTTTAACACCTTTTTTTCCTGAATGGTAAGTTTTTTTACCAGAAAAACTGTGGTAGTTACATTTATTAGTCCCAAGTCACATATTTCTCACAGAGAAAGATAACAATTTTACATTTTTGGGATTTGATAAAAATCCATACATTTTAGTATGGAGGTCTGCAAGAAATAGATTCTAATGCTAACTAATGGCTCTCTCCTTAGCAGAATGTGCTGCTACTTCAACCTCCTTTAATACGTCTTCTTTCGTGACAACGCGCGCTTTGTACAAAAAAACATTTTTGTTATTTATTTCCTGTGCGCATCAAGGAGGATGGGTACTGGTAATATTAGTAGTTTATGATACTAGTTTTGTAAGTAGTGTTATGGAAAACTAATAATTCACGTTTTGTAAACCGAAACGAAGTTGAAAGTTTACCATCATCGTCACGAATTTGCATTTACGGACGTGTATCATCAATACATTTGTGAGACAAAACTATATGAATAATAACAATTGTGTTTTTGTATCGAAACTCATCCAAATTACAAAAACTTTCTTAAAGGGGCGTACTTGTCATTGTCGTATTTTTAATGTGTAGGAAACATGGCAAAGACCTCGGACATTCAACCTTTAAAAAATTTTCAGATTGAAAAACAAAGAATTAAAATGCGTTTGGCCCACAATAATTTATGCACAATTTATGTACGGTCCGCACACCGTTACATTTTTTTACCTCGGCTTTTTAGGCTGCATAGTAATTTCACCTTTAGTACACGATCAGCACTCATTCCGCGTGCACTCATTGTATCATCTTTTTCTGTCCAATATACGTAAATTATCAATCATCATTCGTGTGGTTTACTTTAACAACTCTCCAGCATAGCATCAAAGGTGTATGAGGATCACTGTACCCATACAATTTATGAACATGCTTTCTGTGGATAACTATAGCTTTTTGTAAAAGAATGTTTGTTTTTCACATCTGCTAATGTTTTTTTTTAATTAAATTTTTATGAAGGTGGCGGGTATCGCCTTTGCGGTATACCACCACCTTAAAATAAATAGAATAGGTTGACATTTAGCCGTGTAATACTGATACTTCGAAGAAAAAACATAATCTTGAAACCGTTCAGTTTTGGGTGATAATTACCCTTTGACAGCAGTCTGTCTCGACCACACATATGGACGTCATATAAAGCTGTCCTGCTGTCAGGGTAACTTCTACTCAATTTGAAACGCGCCCCTAAAGCTTTGCAATTTGGATGTGTCGATGCAATTATACGCAATTTGTAAGTAATTTTTCTCAGAATAGTATTGAAAAATGTAGCGTAAGATACACGTCCGTAGGATTATTACAAACTCATGACGATAGTAAAATTAAGCATCAACACGCTTATAATAACATGCACGTATGTCATGAGCACGTGCTCAAAAGTAAATCCTGACTCGTGTCGCGATAACTCACTTTAGGATTTACTTCCTTTCCGCACTTGTATAACAAAAAACTATTTTCAGGTTCAAATTCGAAGTCAAGATGTTCAAGGACACTGAGTTTCCCGGAAGAACCTGATAAAGAGGCAGCTGCTAATGGTGAAATAGCCGATTCAAAATCTTCACCATTAAAGTAAGTCATTTTCTGGTTTCTATGTGTTGAGTGATTGTTTTCCGCCGTATTCGAATAATTAGTTTGGGCATGTGTTCATTTAACTCCTAGTCAGAAAACTCTAATTATGTATCGAAGACAGACTTCTTAGGGTTCCGTACCCAAAGGGTGAAAAACGGGACCCTATTAATATGCCTCCGATGTCTGTCTGACAGGGGCTGTATCAAGGCTGTATCTCATGAACTGTAATAGGTAGACAGTTGAAATTTATACAGACTATGTATTTCTGTTGCCACTATAGCAACAAATACCGAAAATATAAAAAAATATAAATTAAGGGAGGCTTCTTTACTAAATACGTGTTTTTTAGGATATTTGTTTTAGCTTTATCGTAAAAACGGGAACACTTACAAGAGTGAAAATTGGTATTTTTATAGTGCATAAGCTATAGAATGACAACAAATAATATAAACTGGTCAAATGCGTGTCGAACTCGAGAGTTTTTAATACATTTTTGCGTGACGCGCGTCCATAACTAAGACGGTATTTTTACCTTAGTGGTACGTAACCCTGCTCGGTGCGCGAGTCCGACTCGCACTTGGCTGGTTTTTAAAGTGAAAACTTCTTTAGCGGCGCTTAGAAAATTTTATATGGGGAAAAAATGATAGATTCGCATCAGATGTCGCGCCTTTGTCGCGTCAGATCTTCAGATCTAGGATTAAGATAAATTAGATTTATTTATTTCATATTATCAGATACAAAAGTACATATACGTTGTTCAAATGTCAGTGAATAATATGATACTCAAAAATGTAACATAAAGATAATAAAACAAAATACAAACATGTCAGAAACTACAGAAAAGAAATGTAGTAATAATAATAATAATATTCAATGTCAAAATAAATGTAAATGTCATAGTAAACTAATAAATAATAAACAATACTAAAAACGTATTGAAATAATTAATTGTAAAATGAAAATGTCAAAATATAAATGTCAATAGAATTACAAAATTGCTTTGATTTTAACACTAAATATTTATGTCTTTCTATGTCAAAACTTATTTAATAAAACTAATATACTCTTTTACAGAGTAAAGTACTTTATCCAATAAAAAATCCTTCAGTCGGCGCCTAAAAGTTTCGTCAGAGGGTTCACCTTTTATGTCAGACGGTAGTTTCTCGTAGTATGCTGGCCCCAGATAGAAATGGATTTGCAAATGATCATACCAAATCATACCAAGTTAGAGCAGACTCAATATATACAAAAGTTCTAAAGTGTGATAAAGACCAAAACATCTTTTTTGTTTTTGTCATACGGGTACGAGTAAGGGTACGGAAACGGGTACGGGTTCGCTATAACTTGAAAACTACTGACCCTAGACTACTCATGTGCTGAGATAAATGATAGGTCTCGATTAGATCTACATTTCGGATGACAGCTGTCAAACTAAAAATCGCTTTAACTTGAAAACTACTGACCCTAGACTACTCATCTGCTGAGACAAATGATAGGTCTCGATGAGATCTACATTTCAGATGACAGCTGTCAAACTAAAAATCGCTATAACTCGAAAACTACTGACCATAGACTACTCATGTGCTGAGACAAATGATAGGTCTCGATGAGATCTACATTTCGGATGACAGCTGTCAAACTAAAAATCGCTATAACTCGAAAACTACTGACCCTAGACCAGAGGCGGCTCGTGACATTTTTTATGGGTGTGCACAAAAAATTGACATTAATTAATTGACATTGAAATTGACTTACCTACTATTTATTGATGAAATATTTTTTATGGCTTTATTGTTACCTACATTATATGCGCGCCAGCGCCAGCTCAGACACGGGAAACAAAACACTTTATTTACAACCGCACATCCAAGGTGTTTTTAAATAGTTACCTATTGTTCTGGTTTGAAAACACGATTAAAAGTTTATTTTTTTGTACTACATTTTTGAACTAGCGCGATTTCAGGTCGTGGCGGCCCCTTTTCATTGAGTTCAAGTCGTATTTGTAAAGTCTTTTTCGCATTTTTTTATGTAAACGACACTGTATTCGTCCATTTTTACAGTAATTAGGCACGTACACTATAAAAACAATCATTTCTAAATTTTCAAGCGAAATTGCGAACAGTAACTGAAAGCTGTATACGAAAAGTTTGTTTACGTATGATCGGCAACAGCGCCTTGTCACCGAACTGCATGCGCATCGCGACCTGGCAACGTAGCATTGAGCAGCGCTCCTGATTAGGCAAATTTCTCATAGAAAATCTTTTGTTTCACGCGCTCGAGCGTGTTGATGTTTCTATTTCACACATTGAATTCTGTATAAGGAATTGTACTGAAGATTTTTTCATAGGAGCGCAATCGCTGGTGCTCCACTTGGTACAACTTGACTACGTAAATTGTTGCGTAATTATTTCTTAGGCTATTATAATGTATACAACGTATAGGGTTATGAAAATAGGTATGTAATCGTATGTAACTTAACTAGGTAGGTAATACATCCTAAGTTTGAGTTTTGTGACAGAGGGAGTGCACTGCACCAGTGTTCTTTAGGACTAGCCGCCTCTGCCCTAGACTACTCGTGTGCTGAGACAAATGATAGGTCTCGATGATATCTACATTTCGGATGACAGCTGTCGAACTAAAACTCGCTATAACTCAAAAACTAATGACCCTAGACTACTCATGTGCTGAGTCAAATGATAGGTCTCGATGAGATCTACATTTCGGATGACAGCTGTCAAACTAAAAATCGCTATTACTCGAAAACTACCGACCCTAGACTACTCGTGTGCTGAGACAAATGATAGGCCTCGATGAGATCTACATTTCGGAGGACAGCTGTCAAACTAAAAATCGCTATTACTCGAAAACTACTGACCCTAGACTACTCGTGTGCTGAGACAAATGATAGGTCTCGATGAGATCTACATTTCAGATGACAGCTGTCAAACTAAAAATCGCTATAACTCGAAAACTACTGACCCTAGACTACTCGTGTACTGACTCAAATGATAGGTCTCGATGAGATCTACATTTCGGATGGCAGCTCTCAAACTATTTTTTTTTTCACTTCTGCCGGCACTCCCGGAGTGCAACCCGTCCTTTTTTTAGTTACCGCATTGTTATATCGAGCAGTTAGGAAATGTAAAAAACCTTTCCGTTACACGCTGTATGTGTCTGCCCATGATACATCTTTTCCCAATAAATATAAGTCTAAACATAGTAGTTTATGCCACTGTCAAGTAAAGATAGTCATTGTAACATTAGTGCTTGTTTGTGACATGAGGCGAAACCTAAAAAATAACACCCTTAACCCTTAGTCGCCTCTTACGACATACGGGTATGTATGGGTTGGTACTATTCTTTGCCGGCACCACACGGGACAAAGTTTATACTAAAACATTAGATTTTTAAAGATATCTTGATTTTTGTAAAACTACACTGAGTTTTTTGACCGACTGGCATGGGCGACAGTGAGACGCTATACACTTCACTAGCTCATACAGAATATGTATATGGCGGACTCTATAGTTTATTACTCTGAGTGTATTACAGTGTATTATATGTTTCTCTTTCTTTCACACTGCTGCCAGCCGTCATATAATACCTGCTGTGTTAATGGGGGTTTCAGTTCATAAGTGCATGAATTCTTTTTTGAAGTTGTCCTTTATGGCTTAGTAACTAGCATATTAGCCGATGGCATCCAATACAACATAGTATTAACGTAATTTTGTTGCCAAACCTAACAAAAAGCTGAAAAAATTATATTACCGTATTGTAGACAGTTGCATTTATAAATATTACGCAACTGTTGTCGGAATGGCAATGTTTGTGATACTGTTTCCGGTTTCGTATTTCGAACTCTAACAAATGGGAATAGAAAAACAGATTTGTGGGGCAATTTGATGTCTTTTTTTAGACCAACTTATGTTTCTGGGTCGAAGTTTTTTAGTTTTTCACGCTCTAAGGTATTCTTATAATACCCTATATAATTTATAATTTTGCGGTTAGATGATACCCCTATACAAGAGCACTAACGTGCAAAGGTAAGCACTATTTTAGCCCGTTACGTAGACCATGAAACTGAACAACTTTCCTTAAGGAACATGGATCAAAATACGAAATAGTAGATTGATAATGATTACCTAGGGAGCAAAGAACTTTTTTAAGGACGAGAGCGTTTTTTGAATCCAGAGTGAAGCGAAGGATTCTAGACTAAAGTAGAATCCTGAGCACAGCGATGGATTCAAAGTACGTCGCTCGAGCTTTGAAATAGTGTTACACCCGAGGTGGACACTCTACCTTTTATCACTCTATGAGAAAATTAGTAAATGCAATTATGAATATGTAAGAAAAGTACTTTTATTTATTTACATAAGAACAATAAGACACGACAGAAATAATTAGAGGCTAATAACAATATCCACATTCCTAATTCAAATCACTTTTAGTCCCTGTTAACGTAGCACGAACTAGCTTCTTTCGGATAGATGTGATAAACAAAAATATTTTTACCCTCCATACAAAATGCGCAATCAGCTGGTGCAGTTTCTATGGGAAGTTGAAATATTTTTTCTTATTTCGATTAATTCCTTAGGAAAAAATGTTCAGTTTCAAAGTCTCATAAAATTATGTTTACTATTTCATTAGAACCTTATCCACCCCAATTTTTTTATCGCTTTAAAAATTTATTCGCTATTGATTGATATGATTACAGACTATCTCCCCGCACGCCGGTCCTAGCAGACGACCCCCTGGGGGCGCTAGCGGAGCCCCCCTCCCCCCCTCCGGCCGCGCCGCCCCCCGACCAGCAGTCGCCGCTCCTCCCCAAACACGAGCTCAGTGTCAGCCCTAAGCTCTTCCACCGCCGCAGCAACAGCTTCCAGGACGACCCCACACAACACAACGAAGGGTATACACCTTCCTTTACTACTTCTCTCTTGATAGTTCCGACTAATTCTGATGGATGGCGCCGATAACCGGTCCTTCTCCAACACGAGCTAAGTGTCAGCCCTAAGCTCTTCCACCGCACCAGCAACAGCTTCCAAGACGATCCCACACAACACAACGAAGGATATACACCTTCCCTTACTACTTCTCTCTTGATAGTTCTGACTAATGCTGACAGATGGCGCTGATAACTAGTCCTCCCCAAACACGAGCTCAGTGTCAGCCCTAAGCTCTTCCACCGCACCAGCAACAGCTTCCAGGACCATCCCACGCAACACAACGAGGGTATAAACCTTCATTTGAAGTTTTTTTTTAAATGTCTAGAAGATTCCTTCAAATTTTGACAAGGTGCTTTAGAGGTTAGTACTTATAGAAACTTAATCTAAGTTAGTATTTTAATCTAAGGTTTCGATTTAAATCGAATATTTATTTGACTGAAAAACGAAATTAGACAAACTTTTTTTTTTCACGAATACAATACCTTTAAAAACAACAGTCTTGGTTTCTATTAAAATCGTATCTTATCGTTGTTTTTTATTTAATTCTACAAAGGTTAAAAAAGTTATAATTGTTTTAATTTTTACGTTTAAATACTACTTAGAATCTTCAGATTGCCTCAAGCGCATAAAAGGAGCAGCAGTTTCCAAGATACCACGCCTTATCGTAATAAAGGGTACTAAACATTCATCGTTCAATAAATGTGTCGTCCAATCAATTGTTATATGTTTAGAATCCGTACAAATGCCTGAGAGAACCCAAATATCTGACTGCTAATGTATCTTTTGTGTAATTTTTTATATTTTCGTGCAAACTAGCAAACACACGCTTATACACAATAAGGTGTTAAAAACATTAGTAAGCATTATTTCACCATGTTACTTAGACCATGGAATTGTACTATTTTTCCAAAGAAACATAAGGTGGAAATACGAAAAAAAGAATGTTTTTGTTTCTCATACAAACTGCACTAGCTGAAAGCGGATTTTGTATTGGATGTAAAAATAGTTTTCACTTCTCATGCTCTGAAAGTGCTTCTTTGTGCAGGATATAGGCTGCACAAAATCGAATTTAGTGCACTAGGGCATGCAAGTAATCGCGGTGGTGTACGCCCTTCGCGCGGGCCTGCTGCACCCCCCCATGCGTCAACATATTTTTCACTAAAGCAGAACAACTCATTCTTCAGTTACATTTAGAGAGTACTTTTACGTTTTATAACCTCGCAATCAAAGTGAAAAGCAGAGTTTATAACTCGTCCACAAAACCATTTTATCCTCGACATTACTATCAGCCCTCTCCTTCGGCTCGGGCTGCTAAAAGTCTCGGTTTTGTGCACTTGTTGTAAAATCTACTATTGTACTCGTATTTCGACCTTTGTTCCTTAGGAAAAGTTGTTTCGTTCGTTGTCTAAGTAACATGCTAAATATAGTACTTTTTACACTCCATATGAACACATTTTCGTCCCTTCCTTTGTTTTTTTATGCTCCTGTGCTTTTTTACCTTTTACCCATACTTCGACTTGTCTGTCAAACAGAGCTTAGCTGAATTTAAGGTAAAGATAGATCAGTAATATACCTGAGCTGACTATTTAGTTGTCCTTCATACTTTTTAAATCTCCTATTACTATTACCAAGCAATATAAAGCTACTAGATGTCATAACAAAAAATCTTATAAAGATTTTGTTTGAAATTTGTTATCTATGACTGTGTGTCAACTTTTAAAACCACAGAGATAACGTAAAATAGTTTATTTTTCATAAATTCGCAAGATTCTTTCATAGATGAAAACAGTATTTTATTTTCGACTTTGAAAACAACCGTACAGGCTAGTTCTTTTGGCTAGCTCCGCTAAACTCTGGTTAACATGTAGTCTCAGAGTAAAAAGTTACATTCGTCCGATTTTATTTGTGTTTCGAAACCCAACACAATCCTATATCACGCACTCACCCGTTGTCTTTCTTTAGAGTACGTTCCCACTGAGGCTTAAAGTGCGGTGTTAAAACAGACGAATCAGATCACGGACGCCGGTAATTTCTCACACTCTCTCACCTTTCAAACCGGAACAGACAGAGCGCGTTTAGACACTGTTCCTTTATTTCAGATATAGACAATAGGGCAGAGTGGACCAAGAGCAGTTCAAACTTGACTCTTGTAGTGTGATTCTAGCCCCTACGACTAATAAATTTTTAACGGTACGAAGTCAAACTTGCCTTGCTGTTTACAGTACACAAATGCACCCCATATTCTAAACTGAAACTCTGATTGGTCTAATTTTGCATGTTTACGCTTTTCCGCTTCAGTATGGAAACGCATTCTATCCTTACTTTCTTTACCGACTGTATATAACAGTATCCCTATCCCGCTCCCACTAACACGCTCTTGTATCGCTAGAGCTGCGGAGTGAGCGAGCAAGATAACCTCGATAGTTTCCTCTGCGCAGGAAACTGCATAGGAGTGAGACAGCGCCCGGCGGCACTCCGGCCTCTAGTCTTGCCAGCTGGGGGAACACATTGAAGATCAGCTTTGGGTGAGTCACAAACTTCATGAACTTTTTTGGCACTTCCTCAAATGTTGAAATTATCAACAATACTGGTTCTTTGGAAAAATTTGTTCGGTTTCTTAGAGATTTAAAACCTTCAGTATTGTTTTGCCCTTTTTATTACACACACTTTTTATAAACTAAAATAAAACCGTAAATTTTCGCAACCACAAACAGTCAGGCACGTCTCGAAACCGCCTTTTATTTATTATCCATTACCGGAAACATCGGTGTAACGATATGGTGTTTTAAGATATCTCAGATTTCACACCATTAGATCCCCGGCACTAACAACGGAGAAATGGTTACACAAACACCATTTAATTCTTCATAGGTTTCCCGTCATTTTTCTTAACAATCCCCTAAAAGCAAAAGTAACAGCAACCCATAGAATAAAGGCCTAGACCCTTTGAATTGATTGGTATGTTGTGACAAATTGTATAAAATTTACAAAATATGTCGTGTAGTGTGCTTTAGGTACCATGTTAATTCTAAAAAAATATTTAATTCTATGTGAGATTTATAGTTGAGGTTCTTCTAAAGAGGAAATATAGGGTCCTAAAGAAATTGTGAACATCATTTTAGCACGTTACTTACCTCCCGGCGCATAATGTCACGTTCGCAAAATGTCACACTAGGGTTTACCATAGCAGAATGTCACGTTCGCATAATGTCACACTTAATCGTGACATTGTGCGAACGTGACATTCTGCGAAAAAAATAATGAAATTTTTTCTAAGTCCACAAAGGATTAAAATTTTTCTAAGTCCCAAACCCATATAAAAAATAAAAAAAATTCTAAACCCAAAAAACGTGACATTTTGCGAACGTGACAATTTGCGAACGTGACATTTTGCGATCGTGACATTTTGCGAACGTGACAATTTGAGAAAGTGACATTTTGCGAACGTGACATTATGCGTCGGGAGGGTTACTTAGACCATGAAACTGAAAATGCGCTATCAGCTGATGCAGTTTCTATGAGAAGTCAAAAATCGATTTTCATATTTCGACCTATGTTCCTGAGGAAAGTTGTTCAGTTTCATGGACTGGTGACATACAAAAATTATATTCACAATGTCATCAGGACTTTTAAATAAATAAAAATTAAATTTGAAAATGGTCAGCACGTTGAAGTTGACCATTGATCTCGAATTCGATATTTTATGTATTTTACATCTCTCATATATTCGGTAAGTAAGTCCTTATTACCACCAAATGGGGCTTGTAGGTGACCAATTGGCGCTCTAGGGTAATAATGTAGCTAGAAAAGCCCTAGGGCGGTAAGTAATTAAATTTTGAAAGAGTGAAGTGTTTTTTTTTTAATTACTTACCGCCCTAAGGCTTTTCTAGCTACATTATTACCCTAGAGCGCTAATTGGTCACCTACAATTTGGTGGTAATAAGGACCTACTTACCTCATAATCGAGATGTAAAGCAGAGTAGTTAGCTCGGGTGTAAGCATCAATTGCACCCTCGAACTATAGGCGCCCTCGCTGCGCTTGTGCGCCTAAATATCTCGGGCTGCAATTGATGCCTTACAGCCCTTGGCTACTAATCTACTATTATTCTCTAAATGGAAAGTGTCGCTCATCTCTAAACTGTCTGTAAAACGTTATTTTAAAAATGACCTGTTCAATGTTGTTTGTATAAATGTTGTTTTGTTGTTACTGTGGATTTAAGAATCAATTTCCTTCTTTTTTCCCAAATGCAAATATAAACTATTTACTATTTTAACGTTCTTGTAAATCAACATTAAAACGAATGTCCATTGGGAAACTTCCAAACTTGGGTAATATACAAGTCGCAGTTAAATTGTATAATTCGCCGCGTCACGTAATGCCTAGGCATTTTTAAAATAAAGAGAAATTGTGAAATTCGTCAATGTACGAAATGTCTGAGGCATTTTACAAAATGGCGCATAATTCTTTTCTGGACCGTGTTGGCGTTGTGATCGCAGATCCCGTTCGGATTCAGGATCGGCTTGGTTGTTTTTTTTTAATGTTACAAGTGAGCCAACGAGCAGGTGGGCCACCTGATGGTAAGTGGTCACCACCGCCCGTAACACTCACTGTCTTATTAATGGCATATTTAGACAATAATAAGACAGCTAGGCGCGTTGTTCACTTTGAGAACTAAGATGATATGTCTCATGTGCCGGTAATTTGTCTTGGGTAACTATTAAACTCATTTACAACCTGCCGACGCCATTTTACAATTTGTTGGCCGTGTACAATTAGCCGGCCGTTTGTGAACGGCGAATCATACGACTTGACTGCGACATACATACATACAAGCATGTCCTCACAAATGGTTTGATTAATGTTTTATTTTATTCACCCATTTAAATTCAATGGTAGCTTTTTGACGTCATTTTTAAGTACATTGTTATCTCAGATTCAAGTTTTGCTCTACAATTAATTCTCACTATTTTTGTTAGCGCCACCATAAACTGTCTTGATTCGTCAAAATACAGCGTTATTTTTTATCGCCCTGGATCATTTAAGTGGTGGTTCTGTTCATGAAACTGAACAACTTTCCCCAAGAACATTCAAGAAGAAAAGAAATCGACCTATAGACCGACTGGAATCATTTGCCGTCAGATATTCGTCACTCCAAGTCACTAGCTGTTTTCAAAACTAAATTACATAACCATTTCCTTCATAAAATAGTTCCTTAGTTTGCAACAATTAGTTATATGATACCTTTTGCTGTTGTATGTATTTATAAATAATGTAAATATATTTATTTATTGTGTATGTTATATTTATTCCTGTTTAAATTATTTATTTGTATATATATTATATATATTTGTATATGAACATTTTGTATTGTAATAGTATATAAATATTATAGATTGGCACACTACTGCAGTTTTCTATCACACATGCAAAGGTTGTCTGGAAGAGATCGCTCCCAGCGATAAGACCGCCTTTGTCACCCTAGATTTAAGACTCTCTTTTGTAATTGTTAATGTGTTCTGTGTGTGACAATAAAGTGTTTATCTATCTATCTATCTATAGCGAATGTGCTGTCAGCTGATGCAGTTTATTGATTTCCTAGAAAAGTTGTTCAGTTTCATGGATAGAACTACCTTTTAAAATATTCGTGGTAATAAAAACATTTGATTGTATAACCAAGTGATAAGCTGCAGTTGATTTTGGCAGACCTCCCATACAGAATGTGTTGTCAGCTGATGCAGTTTGTTGTTTATCTAGAAAAGTTGTTCAGTTTCATGGATACAACCACTTTTTAAAATATTCGTGGTAATAAAAACATTTGATTGTATAACCAAGTGATAAGCTGCAGTTGATTTTGGCAGACCTCCCATACAGAATGTGTTGTCAGCTGATGCAGTTTGTTGTTTATCTAGAAAAGTTGTTCAGTTTCATCGATAGAACCACCTTTTAAAATATTAGTGGTAATAAAAAAAAATTGATTGTATAACCAAGTGATAAGCTGCAGTTGATTTTGGCAGACCTCCCATACAGAATGTGTTGTCAGCTGATGCAGTTTGTTGTTTATCTAGAAAAGTTGTTCAGTTTCATGGATACAACCACTTTTTAAAATATTCGTGGTAATAAAAACATTTGATTGTATAACCAAGTGATAAGCTGCAGTTGATTTTGGCAGACCTCCCATACAGAATGTGTTGTCAGCTGATGCAGTTTGTTGTTTATCTAGAAAAGTTGTTCAGTTTCATGGATACAACCACTTTTTAAAATATTCGTGGTAATAAAAACATTTGATTGTATAACCAAGTGATAAGCTGCAGTTGATTTTGGCAGACCTCCCATACAGAATGTGTTGTCAGCTGATGCAGTTTGTTGTTTATCTAGAAAAGTTGTTCAGTTTCATGGATACAACCACTTTTTAAAATATTCGTGGTAATAAAAACATTTGATTGTATAACCAAGTGATAAGCTGCAGTTGATTTTGGCAGACCTCCCATACAGAATGTGTTGTCAGCTGATGCAGTTTGTTGTTTATCTAGAAAAGTTGTTCAGTTTCATCGATAGAACCACCTTTTAAAATATTAGTGGTAATAAAAAAAAATTGATTGTATAACCAAGTGATAAGCTGCAGTTGATTCTATAGTTTTTCTCCATGTTGGTTTAAAAATGTCGTCAAAAACTTAACATTTTCACATTAGTCTGCAATAACCGCACCTCACGATATGCTAGTGCTATGTCGGCCTGTTTTTTCTTTAGACGCTATTCGCCCGTCCGCCTGTCCTTGCGCAAAGACAACATGAAACTCGCGAAAGCCACCATCGAGAATTACTTCAGGTAAGCACGCCTTATATCACATTTTAATTTCCAAATTTTGTTGCATTTTCGGTTACTTTAAATTTCCCCAACTTATTAGTATGATTTGCTCAATATTCCTATTATTTTGCATAATCTATGACGAAAGGTACATACTAAGATTTTTCGCATGTGCATTAACTCCATCATTCATTACTTTACATAATTATAAAACGAGTCTACCAATCAATTTTAATGCGTCCTTGAATTCTTATTGTTTTGATTCGGGTCAGTCTCTCAGTTTTCGCTTTGAATTTTCTTTTCAGTAAACATGATACAAAAATCATGTAGTTAAATTAGTGTTAGTTGAAAAGACAATTTCAAGCGAAATAAAATATTACTTCGACTGTAAACGGGTACTTACGCGATACTTCTGAATTCTGATAAATTGAGATTGAATTCTAAATTAAATTATTTGTTATTCCAGCCCAACAAGCATAGCTGGGAAGAAATCCAATGAACTCCTCCAGAGCGGTATCAGCAGTCTCAAGTCCGCTGCAACGAGTATGGCGAAGAAGTTTGACGAAATGAAGGAGGTTATTTCCGCCAACTCGACGCCTGTCAAAGGAGCTATAGGGAATGCAACGAGTGCTTTGAGTAGTCTCATTGCTGAAGAGGACTCTACAGACGGGTCTTCTGAGATTAATCCTGATGGTAAATACAAAATGTTTACACCTACTTTATAATTTTTCTTTACCCTTATTTTTTTCTACGAAGCCGGCTACCTAACCTAAAGAATTTGACGAGGGCACATATTACGACCGTATCGTACCGGAAGACGAAGCGTTGGCAGGCCCCCCACAAGGTGGACCGATGATCTGGTCAAGGTCGCGGGAAGCCGCTGGATGCGAGCAGCGCAGGACCGGTCGTCATGGAGATCTTTAAGGCAGGCCTATGTCCAGCAGTAGACGTCTTTCGGCTGATATGATGATGATGATGACATATTGCGATACCATCCGACCTTCGCAAAACAAAGTGGAAACCAAACCGAGAAAGAGTTTGCGTGATTATTCGTTAACTTTTAAAATCTTTCTCGTAATTTTTACGGAAACAGTCGCAAGTGGGAAAAAGGAGTGCATAGCTTTAAAAATACTTGAACGTAAGTAGCTCAAAAAATACTAGGGGGGCTTAAAATATAATATAATTTACTCAAATAAGATACGTATACTTTTTGGTAGTATTTATTCCCTGTATGTAAATTCATTTCGAAACAACCTTTCTTCAGAGGCAATCGGGGCAAAAACAACCGCAGCCAAATTATAATAATAAAAAATTATATGCTACTAAAAAATTGTTGTACGAGTACTATTTTGTTTTTAGAATGGATAGGCGGTATGGGATTCCGACGGGCGTCGAGCGACGCGGAGTTAGCTTGCTCAATGGAGCGCGGCTCACTCGCAACTCTACTCTCGCATCTGCCTGACAACTTGTACCCGCCTAATACGGTAAGACATTGGCTAAGTAGTTTATATGAAGTCCGACATATTTCTCCTAAATATTTTAGGATTGTCCTAAGATCCGAAGACATTCCAAAATCGATTAGTTTTTGGAGGTTTTCGGAAAAGTTTTAAATTTTTGGGAAACGAATTACGTCACTGCCATCGAACCTAATTCCTTCAAGCCCAAATTGATTTTTACTCGTATAAGACATAGACTAAGTAGGTTAATATGAAGTCCAATATGATATTCATCCTGAATATTTTACGATTGTCCTAAGATCCGAAGACAATCCAAAATCGATTATTTTTTGGAGGTTTTCGGAAAAGTTTTTAATTTTTGGGAAAAAAATTACATCACTGCCATCAAACCTAATTTCTTCAAGCCCAAATTGATTTTTATAAGACATAGACTAAGTAGTTTATATGAAGTCCGATATGATGTTTCTCCTGAATATTTTACGATTGTCCTAAGATCCGAAGAGAATCCAAAATTGATTATCTTTTGGAGGTCTTCGGAAAAATTTAAATTTTAGGGTTCAAATTACGTCACCGCCATCAAACCTAATTCCTTCAAGCCCAAATTGATTTTTAAATATTTGCGAAACTGTATGTACGACTAACTCGTGAACAATTTGTCGCTCTCGACGCTCTCTCCTTTAGTGAATAATCATCATTGTCCTAGCCTCATTCCGTTTTACGGGGTAAACTCGAGGACTGGACGAGGGCGCTGGTTTTTACACTGAGCCTGCCATCTGACATTTGCAAACCAGAGGGCCAACCAGGCTCAATAGTATTAATACGTATCGTTGCAAGTTAGTGGTATCAAAAAACAAAATATCTATAAACACAAAACATTTGATTTGAGTGGCCTATCTAACTTTCAGAATTTTCAAGTCGCCAAAAGGCTTCTGACTTGGTTTAACGACTACTGCTAGAAACCGTAGCTGGGCCCAGTAGTGAATAATGTCCATTTTTCTCCTCTTACCAGGACAACCCTAAATCGGAAAACATCTCGGTGGTAGTACAAATGTCGTCGTGTTCGCAATGCCACCAGTGCATGGCGCTTCTCTACGACGAGGACATAATGGCGGGCTGGGCGGCCGACGACTCCAACCTCAACACTCGGTGCACCGCCTGCGGCAGACATACCGTGCCTCTTCTCTCTGTCCAGGTAGCATTGCTAGCTTTATTACATTAGGAGAGACGTTCTCTTGAGGGATTTGGGTGAAGATTCCAAGATTGAAGGAAGCCCCACGGACTGCAACGGACCCAGATCTCGTCAATAGCTTTGTTACAACAGTACACTCCAAGGTCACTTCTTAGAGCGCACGCGAAATCACTACAGTCGAAATAATGTATCTTGGTTAGAATGACAGCAGTGTGAAAACAGGACGGAGCGATGCGTTAGATATTGGAGCGACAGAGACACATTAGTGCTCTGCTTCTGTCATTCTAATTAAGCTGCATTATTTTGACTGTAGCGATATTACAACAGGAAAGACATTCTTTTGAGGAGTTTAGGCGAAAGTACCAAGACTGAAGGCCCATGACCTGCGAACGACACACTGTGCCTGATCTCTCCGCTCATGTCTGTCACTAGCTTTATTAATTACAACCACTATGAGTGCAAGCAAGACAGATAGCCCGACCACTTGCTGCAAGCACAGAAGAACAGAAAACAAATCTGAGCGTATTCACCTTGTCGATAGGTGGTCTTCGTATTTAAACACTTGCTTTATACTCTTATAACTGTTTATTGAAGGATTTAACCATTAAAAACGCATTGAAGCACAGTCGTAGTAGACGTCACCCTTGGCGCTCTATATGACAACTAAAACTGACATTTCAGTTTTCGTTCTAAAACTCTACATTCCTCAACTCTTGCCTGTGCGTTCAAACAAAACAAAATTAGTATGAAAAAGGCTTGCGTCTATGATACTTGTAGTTAGGGTGCTGGCTGCAATTTGGGTACTCATGAGTCATATTAATAGGGATGATAGATCAGCTCAATATGAACGATTTGGTCCTTACAAGTTTTTCTGTGCGTCGCTGCGTTTTTGAGTTAAAGGAAAAACCGGCCAAGTGCGAGTCGGACTCGCGCTCTAAGGGTTCCATACCTATCTACCATATGATACACTAAAAGCTTTTGCTCTTTGATTTTAAAAACTCCGCGACCATCCAACTTGACCCCTCTTTTATAGAAAAGTTCTTGAAACGGGACCTCACCTTAATTGGTTACTATTAGTTGTGAGAAAAATTGAAATATTTAATAATTTTAGACTTTTCCCTTTAATTGTACTGTGAGACCTAGCTTCTTGCCAAATTTCATAATTTTAGGTCAACGGAAAGTACCCTGTAGGTTTTGCTTTTTTGCATAAATGTATGGAGATGAGGACATAAAAAGCCATATCTTTTGATTGCGTCGTTGTAAAAAATTGAAATCTTCAGATCTTGTGTGAACCGGACCTTAATATTCGTTATCAATTTCAACCTGATACCTCTTCTCGATCGTGAGAAAAAGGGTCTTGACAGACAGACGGACAACAAAGTGATACTATAAAGGTTTTATTTTGAAGTACGGAACCCTAAAAAATGAAAATAAGATACTAAATAATGTTTTTTTTGTCTGCTTTTGTGGCTCCTGTTTAAAATACTTCTGAAGATGTAGAAAATCGAAGAGGCAGACATGCAGGGCTCTGCATTATCACGGGAAGAAGTAGTGAATTTTTGCATTTTGAAGCGCTGTAACTTTACGACGCAGGGCTATTATGGCGGCAGACTATTTTTCTGGGGTTTTATACATTGTATTTAATCAGATAGTCATAGTCTGCTAGGTGTACGTTTCATTGTCAAATTTCAAAATAGTTAAAACTTAATTCCTCAAAAACGCAGGGGTGTGGATGTCCGCCAATATTTTTTGTATCGTCTAGAGGATGCTCCTCATCATCAGTCAAAGAGGCAGACATGAGCAAATCATATAGAAATTTGTCCTTCATCACCCTTACTATTGGGAAGACTTGGTACGAAGACTCGTAAACGGCAAAATAAGGCTACAGCTGTGGGTTGAGAGGGTAAACCAAAACCCTAAACGAAAGCCTTTACGATAACGAATTAGTTACAAAAATTTGTTAGTGGGCTCAGAGAGTTCCTCTGTCCACCAAATAATGAGTCCAATTTTAAATAACATGCAAAAATCATAAAATTCTTGTTTAAATCATGTTTCTTTCTTTTCAGAATTTAGAGAAATATAAGCAAAATGTTTTTCTTTACAGATAATAAGAACCGGCCAAACACAAACTGAATCCGTAAGCGTGCCTTATTTGAACCCCTTAGTGCTGAGGAAAGAATTCGAATCTATATTAGGTGCGTACCATATATATGTATTTCAATAAAATATTCTCGGGTAGTGTACCAAAACCCATGATGTCGTATTCTTTCAACAATTCAACAAAATTTAACGGTCAGGGGCACGTTTTAAAGCAGTGAGAAATTATCCCTACCGCTGGATATATTTATATGACGTCCATATGTGTGGTCCAGACAGACTGACGTCAAAGGGTAATTATCACCCTTTACGGAACGGCCTCCAGAGTTCCTAAAAAACATAAAACTTACAAAATGCAGAGATAGTCTTCTATTTCCTACACAGCTTTTCAAAAACTGAAAGGGAATGATCTGATCAGACAGCGGAACCAACTTACAGTGAATAAAACTTTCAGGAATAGAAAAAAGAACGTCTTCTGTATACCAAATTGTAAACTTGATCGGACAGTTTGTATGGAGAGGCCGATTTTTATTTCTGAAAGTTTCTTTAGCTGTAATTGTTCAGTTTCATTGACTGATTACGCCCTTTTCATTTTCGGAAAGTTGTCCCTTACACCCCGTATATTTTTTTAGGAGAGTTCAGTTTTGTTAATTGAATATAAACTTTTTTTTTGCAGTGACATCTACTTTTTATATATAGACAAATAATTTATAGGCATGACTAACTTTGTTGTTATAGGTAGAGAAGGCGACGCGAGCCTAGCCGAACCAGAATTTGTGGAGTCGCACCCTATTGTATATTGGAACTTGGTGTGGTTCCTAGAACGAGCGAACATCGAAAACCATCTCCCAGACTTACTGTGTCCGGACTTCAGGGAAAAGTACCAGAGCTTAGACACGCTACATGAAGCGGACAGATCAAGTAAGTTAACTTAAAAGCAAAATTTCAGTTCAATTTGTTTAGTGGGTGTAGTTCTGATTCGAGTGGACTCTAATTTTAGAATCAGCTCTAGGAGCCGTTTCATTGGATACCTAATAACATGACAGGTTTCTGTAAAATAGTTTCAAACAAAAATGATGACGTCAAATCTGCGGATCTTGGCACTTGAGAGCTTGTGTCCCTGCGGTTTCAAAGGGATAATATAATGTTTCATAACATAGATGTTTTATAAGGCGTAGTTGAAAGATTTTTAATGAAAAATATAATGATATAGACATATTTATTCCGTATGTAAGTCGTTTTAGAAAAGATTTGATCAGAAAATAGTAGTATTGTATTGTATGAATTATTTAGATATATGTATATGTATTTAGCTCATATAATAGGTCTTTACCTATGAAATTGTCGAAATTTTCTTACAGATTAATGAGATCATAATTCCTATAATTCTAATGCAATTCTTTTCATTTGTCTTACATTTGAAAGTTGACTTCAAGGTTATCAATTAACGCATAAAATAAAGTTTTTATTTTTAGTTTGATATATAAAATTAAAGGTTCGAAAATTGTTCGTCTTAAATGTCATCCGATTTCATCATTAGATTTGTTATATTTTTTTACAGATAATATTTTTCGAAAATTAATTTAAGCTTCTGTTAGCTTATTGTCTTCCCAACAATACACAAAAAAAAAATTTAAAAATTGGATTTATAATTCCTAAGAAAAATGCAAAAATGTTAGTACTGAAAATTGAGTTTACCTAAAATTCGCCATATAAAGACCTATTAGTATAATAATTCTAAATTAATTAAGAGAACTATAGGTCTACTAGCTGTTACCCGCGGCTTCGCTCGCGTGGATTTCGTATTTATGTTGTTACCGGTTTTCTGAAGCAATGAGATATTTTCCCGTCATTTCGGGGTAATTTTAAACTGAGGAAAAACGGGACTAACCCTGCGCAAATCAATGAGTATAATTCAAGATAATATACAGACGTTACTCATAAATTACTCAGAACAGAGGAGCTAAGCAGCAGTATCCTAACAAATGTAAAGAGAGAGATGAGAGACACCTTTATGTAATATTTCAAAACAGAGCCAATTCGCAGAAGTAATTGAGAAAAACTAAAACCCTCTCCCTCTCTCTCCCTCTCCCCCTCCCCCTCCTCCCTCTCCCTCTTCCTCTCCCTCACCCCCTCCCCCTCCCTCTCTCCCTTCCCCTCCTTCTCCCTATCCCTCTACCTCTACCACCTCTCTAACTCTACCTCTATATCCCTACCTCTGACTCTACCTCTACCTCTCCCTATCCCTGCCCCTATCCCTACCCCTAACGCCAATTTAACCGCTATCCCTAACATAGAAACGACACCCATATTTATTTTTAGACATTTCAAACCTATCGCACCCCAACCCCATCCCCAGGTGATTATGGTATTTCACATCCGCCACGTTGGATTTCAAAGTTGTTGTAGCTTTCGTAATCAGCGACCCCATAAACCATACAAACGACACCCACATTGATTTTTAGACATTTCAAACCTGTCGCAACCCAACTCCATCCCCAGGTGGATGATGGTATTTCACGTCCACTACGTTGGATTTCAAAATTTTTAGAGTTTTCGTAATCAGCGACCCGATAAACCATTTTTTTTTTCAAAAACCCTGAGACACGTAAATATTAGTTTTTAGTCGTCAGCCTAAATACAAATTTTGAAGATCCTAACTTCAAAACTGACGGACTTTCATACAAACTTTCATCCCCTATTTTACCCCCTTAGGGGTGGAATTTTGTAAAACCCTTTCTTAGTGCACCCCTAGGCCTCATAAGGAACCTACATGCCAAATTTAGAATCTCTAGACCCAGCGGTTTGGGCTGTGCGTTGATATGTCAGTCAGTCAGTCACCTTCTTCTTTTATATATATAGATTTATTGCAATATTGTAATGTTTAAATATATTTTATCTACTCCCGTACCGGAATATTCCGAATTCGAAACCAATGACAGATTCGAAATTGAGGTCATTGTCCGCTGTCATTTTCATTTCCACACTGTTCCATACTACGAGCAGTACGGAAATGGAGTATGGATTTTCATTCCGCAACTGTTATAATACATAATTTTCAATCTGCATAGGCTAAGGCAACACTACCACAGTACTACATACAGCCTATTTTAAAGTAATTTTGTAAAAATACTTTTTACTGTGGTGACGACTGCCTACCTATATTTAAAAGAAAACGGAGAGTACCAGGCGTGACTAGGAGTACATAAATCGACAAGAAGCTGACAGTTGGCTCGCTTCTATATAAAGTGACATTGGCAACAAAAGAAGTAATTTGAACAAAATGGAAAGTATGTACCAGGAGAACATGATTCTACAAGAGGCTGTCAGTAACCATATACATGAAATTAATGTTAAAGCAACGCCATCCACAAGCTCTGGATCTGGAATAACTTCGGGAATAACTTTAATTAACTGTACTAACCTGTCCTCTTAGTTCAATAAATTGATCACTACTCTTTAAAAAAAAAAAATTTCGTCGGTCGTAGATAAAGTTTTGTATGCACAAAGTTTATAATTAGTCATTTTAACACTCGATCTATACTATTTTGATACTCGGCTGCGCCTCGTATCAAAAACCAGATCTCGTGTTAAAATTACTCTCATTACGCAACAGTTGCATAAATAACTATAGATAAGACTGTTTGTTCTTCAATAAAATAAAATAAACATACTAATGGTTGGTGCTGTTATCACCAGGCGAACTGTTGATATCCTAAGATTCGGAACTACAATCATTTTATATGACCGCGTGTGATTTACGCCATAGTCATTTGTGGCGAAGAAAGTGCATGAATGTAAGAGATGGATGAATAAATAAACTGTTTTGAAAAGGGAATTGGGATTAATCGGGATAATATATGAAGGAAATTCGATGAGATTAAGGAAAGATAAGATCGCCAACATTCGCTGAGGATATGGCACCCGAAGAAGAAGAATTCAAAATGAAAACAATTCTGAAAATAGCCTCAAAATAAAACGAAACCAAGCGTGAGTTCAATCTTGCTAATGTCAAAATTTTTTCCTTTTTTTTTAAATGTGAGATTGACATTATACTTAGTTTCGTCTGTGAGTGATGGCCTAAATGCTGGCATACCCCTTTTTTGCCTGGCTCTTAAATCTGATATGACATGAGCCGTATCGAAACGCCTTGTATGTTAACATCTGTATGTTGTTTTGTAACAGTATGTCGCGTGGAATGCAACTGGGACCTGACCCGCCTGCACGGCGAGGCGGGAACAGCTCTGTACGTGGCGTGGCGCGAGAAGCGAGCCGCCCACCACCGCTCGCGAGCCCTGCAGGCGCTCCTACTGACCGAGCACATGCAAGCCGCCACGCAGTCGTGAGTATACAACGTGTGACTGTACAGTATAGCGCGAGAAGCGAGCCGCCCACCACCGCTCGCGAGCCCTGCAGGCGCTCCTACTGACCGAGCACATGCAAGCCGCCACGCAGTCGTGAGTATACAACGTGTGACTGTACAGTATAGCGCGAGAAGCGAGCCGCCCACCACCGCTCGCGAGCCCTGCAGGCGCTCCTACTGACCGAGCACATGCAAGCCGCCACGCAGTCGTGAGTATACAACGTGTGACTGTACAGTATAGCGCGAGAAGCGAGCCGCCCACCACCGCTCGCGAGCCCTGCAGGCGCTCCTACTGACCGAGCACATGCAAGCCGCCACGCAGTCGTGAGTATACAACGTGTGACTGTACAGTATAGCGCGAGAAGCGAGCCGCCCACCACCGCTCGCGAGCCCTGCAGGCGCTCCTACTGACCGAGCACATGCAAGCCGCCACGCAGTCGTGAGTATACAACGTGTGACTGTACAGTATAGCGCGAGAAGCGAGCCGCCCACCACCGCTCGCGAGCCCTGCAGGCGCTCCTACTGACCGAGCACATGCAAGCCGCCACGCAGTCGTGAGTATACAACGTGTGACTGTACAGTATAGCGCGAGAAGCGAGCCGCCCACCACCGCTCGCGAGCCCTGCAGGCGCTCCTACTGACCGAGCACATGCAAGCCGCCACGCAGTCGTGAGTATACAACGTGTGACTGTACAGTATAGCGCGAGAAGCGAGCCGCCCACCACCGCTCGCGAGCCCTGCAGGCGCTCCTACTGACCGAGCACATGCAAGCCGCCACGCAGTCGTGAGTATACAACGTGTGACTGTACAGTATAGCGCGAGAAGCGAGCCGCCCACCACCGCTCGCGAGCCCTGCAGGCGCTCCTACTGACCGAGCACATGCAAGCCGCCACGCAGTCGTGAGTATACAACGTGTGACTGTACAGTATAGCGCGAGAAGCGAGCCGCCCACCACCGCTCGCGAGCCCTGCAGGCGCTCCTACTGACCGAGCACATGCAAGCCGCCACGCAGTCGTGAGTATACAACGTGTGACTGTACAGTATAGCGCGAGAAGCGAGCCGCCCACCACCGCTCGCGAGCCCTGCAGGCGCTCCTACTGACCGAGCACATGCAAGCCGCCACGCAGTCGTGAGTATACAACGTGTGACTGTACAGTATAGCGCGAGAAGCGAGCCGCCCACCACCGCTCGCGAGCCCTGCAGGCGCTCCTACTGACCGAGCACATGCAAGCCGCCACGCAGTCGTGAGTATACAACGTGTGACTGTACAGTATAGCGCGAGAAGCGAGCCGCCCACCACCGCTCGCGAGCCCTGCAGGCGCTCCTACTGACCGAGCACATGCAAGCCGCCACGCAGTCGTGAGTATACAACGTGTGACTGTACAGTATAGCGCGAGAAGCGAGCCGCCCACCACCGCTCGCGAGCCCTGCAGGCGCTCCTACTGACCGAGCACATGCAAGCCGCCACGCAGTCGTGAGTATACAACGTGTGACTGTACAGTATAGCGCGAGAAGCGAGCCGCCCACCACCGCTCGCGAGCCCTGCAGGCGCTCCTACTGACCGAGCACATGCAAGCCGCCACGCAGTCGTGAGTATACAACGTGTGACTGTACAGTATAGCGCGAGAAGCGAGCCGCCCACCACCGCTCGCGAGCCCTGCAGGCGCTACTACTGACCGAGCACATGCAAGCCGCCACGCAGTCGTGAGTATACAACGTGTGACTGTACAGTATAGCGCGAGAAGCGAGCCGCCCACCACCGCTCGCGAGCCCTGCAGGCGCTCCTACTGACCGAGCACATGCAAGCCGCCACGCAGTCGTGAGTATACAACGTGTGACTGTACAGTATAGCGCGAGAAGCGAGCCGCCCACCACCGCTCGCGAGCCCTGCAGGCGCTCCTACTGACCGAGCACATGCAAGCCGCCACGCAGTCGTGAGTATACAACGTGTGACTGTACAGTATAGCGCGAGAAGCGAGCCGCCCACCACCGCTCGCGAGCCCTGCAGGCGCTCCTACTGACCGAGCACATGCAAGCCGCCACGCAGTCGTGAGTATACAACGTGTGACTGTACAGTATAGCGCGAGAAGCGAGCCGCCCACCACCGCTCGCGAGCCCTGCAGGCGCTACTACTGACCGAGCACATGCAAGCCGCCACGCAGTCGTGAGTATACAACGTGTGACTGTACAGTATAGCGCGAGAAGCGAGCCGCCCACCACCGCTCGCGAGCCCTGCAGGCGCTCCTACTGACCGAGCACATGCAAGCCGCCACGCAGTCGTGAGTATACAACGTGTGACTGTACAGTATAGCGCGAGAAGCGAGCCGCCCACCACCGCTCGCGAGCCCTGCAGGCGCTACTACTGACCGAGCACATGCAAGCCGCCACGCAGTCGTGAGTATACTGACATCGACTAATTTCAAAAGTACCAACTGCGAACTATAGTTTCTAATACAAACTTGTCCTTTTTATTGCAAAAAATATTTAAATGAAATATGAAGACAGGAAGATAAAGATACCCAATTCATAATACGAATTGTGGAGCACTAAAACCAACTCGCCTCAATTGATTATGAATAATGAATATTTACATTTTGGTCTTCCTGAAACACCCCTTATGTAAATTTTCCCAGACTTATGGATCACGTCATTATAACATCCCATAAAATGTCCACTGCAGGACAAGGAGTTCTCTCTACAATTCCAGCAAAAACGCGTGGTACATATTGAAGTACCATAGTCACCAGGCTTGTTAGCGTTACGGCTAGCACCATCGACCGCGTTTATTGGTGACCGCAGTATGTTATGTTATGAAACACAGAAGGACTCATGGATACCGTCGCAAAATGCTATAAGTGTATGATTTATTATCTAATTTTTTTAAAACGTTATAATTTCCAGAGTGGCGGTAACTGTTCTAGACGGGTTGCTTAGCAATGACTTGTCTGAGGCCCTCCGCAAACTTGCTGCGTGGAGAGAGACCACGTGCGGGAATAAACGGTATCACTCCTACTACAGGTAACTATTACTTGAAAATTCTTCACGCTTGGACGTGTTGCGTCATTTTACAAAGAGCTTTACTTAGCTTTGAGCATGTAGAATAGCATATTTAGGGTGACTTTTAATTAGTTCTTGATAGAAAAAGGTATGAATGTACTCATGATACTGAACAATTTTCCCAAGGAACATAGTTCGGAATTCGAAAATCAAGTTTTGTTTGACCTCCCATAGATACTGCATCAGCTGATAGCGCATTTTGTATGGGAGGTCAAATTTGGTTTTTTGTATTTCGACCTAGGTTCCTTGGGAAAAGTTGTTCAGTATCATAAGTACATGTATATCTTTTGCTATCAAGAACTAATTAAAAGTCACATTATATACCAAAAAATCTGCGTTTAACAATTTTATCTACACTCATGTCGTAATCTTTGAATTATGATTCAAAAACTTGGTACATAAGGCTGAATATTACGCAGAGTATGCATAAAAAATTAAAAAGTTACCATTACGTAACGATTTTTGTATGAAAATTTTGCAAAGGTGTTACGTAATTTAACTTTTTAATCATAACATAACACTTGGATAAAATTCTTCTTGAACCTAAACCTTTTTAAAGAAGACTGAATATAAGGTCTTTTAGAGAGCCGGTTATAAATGTAACAGTTTTTCTTTGTAGCTGTCCAATATCAGTAGCATATTTACAAAGTGTACCTTACAAACAACCTATTATTTTGGAGCAGTTACAGTAACAGTTACTATAGTTACAATTATTTTATCTGTAGTGGAAAATATGTGCGCGCAGCCTGAAATTAGAAGGACTTGGGTCTTGGAAATAGATATTAGATTTGCCGCCATTTTCAAATATTTTCCTTTTTCAAGTATTTTGTGCCCGTGAAAGTAATGTGAAAGATTATTGAAAAAGTAGATAAAGTGGTGCCGTCAGGATACTGCAGTTACACCAGAAGATACTCAATAAATTATGATCTTCTCCCATATTAGTCTAGGACATTTTATGACATAACCTACAATGAATTGGGAAAGAATGAAAATCGAAAATAAAACCATGTTTTGTTAAGAATATGTTCTGCTTGTATATTTCAAAGAAAACCTAGCGGATATATTAAGGCGGCTTCTTCAGACTCATATCAGAACTGTAATATACATTATATAAGTTACTTTTGTTGTTTACTTACTTTTGTTTAATTTTATAAGTAAGTACCTACCTATTGCATGAGTGAAGATAAAGTAGTATCATCATAACATCCCATGAGACGTCCACTACAGGACAGGGAGCTCCCTCCAGAATTCTAGCTTATGCTGGAAAAATGTAGAGGGGAAGTACCATAGTCACCTCGCTTGTTAGCGTTACGGCTGGCACCATGGACCGAGGTTGTAGGTGACCGCAGTAAGTAAGATGAAAATACAAAGGAGGATGCTGCTGCCCATCCTCCAGTTTATAACCCTTAGTCGCCTCTTACGACACCCACGGGTATGTATGGGTTGGTACTATTCTTTGCCGGCACCACACAGGACAAAATACGTATACTACTTTGTTATCCTTAACAAAGTAGTATACGCAACTGCATATAATATGCTATTAAAACATGGTATAACCTGTTTTATATGACAGTTGCATAAACTACTATATCGCGACCTACGTAATATGTTTTAAATTATTGTAAGTTTATCAGTTCAATTGAAATTTTGGTCAATAATGCATTTAGTGATTTAGTGGTAAATTGATGAACATTTTCAATGATCTCGTGTATAAGCTTCGTTTGTGTTGTTTCAAAAAGTTACGGACATTTCCCGTTGTAAAGTCCACTGTCGTTTTACAAGGGGAGTATGTGTAAATCTTTGACTCGAGACTGGCGGTTCGCCATATATTGAACTTCTAAAAACTGAAGAATGTTAGAACTCGAAACTGATAGAAATACCCCATAAATATGGGTTGACGATCGCAATTTTTTTTAAGGCGGTGTGTATGATATCTGTGTGTTCCTCCGCCTCCAGAGACGTGCTGTTCCTGGCAATGACGGCGCTGGGCGAACAAAACATCGACTTGCTGGCGCTGCACCGCGAGTACTCGCGCGCGCTCGACCAGCTGGGAACGGGCGCGCGGCCGCAGGACCTGCCGCCCTCCGCCAGCGCCGCGTGCTGCCGCCACTACCTGAAGCGGCTCCGGCTGCACCACGAATAATCACACCACCAACGAAGGATTCCATGTATGTTTCCACCACAGATCACAAATAAGTCTAGGTAACGCAAACTCCGCCGTTTGTATGAAAACGAAGCGTGTCACAGTTCTCGGTGATATGACGAGCCCATGACAAGCAAACTAAGCGTTTTGAGCTTAGTTTAGGCCACGGGTTTGGGCACGCAAAGTAGGTACACTTGAGTCATCTAGACTTATTTCTGATCTGTGGTTTCCACCCTTCATATGTATCTCTGGATTAGAATTTCTGCGGGATGTAAATGCGATACAGTGTAATAAGCTCGAGGGTGAGCTCAAACTACTAAACTGAAGAACTTTTCCAACAATAAAAAAACATGGGTTGAAATCGTCCACTGTCGAAGATTTGTACGGAGAAGCCAAAAAAACTTTCTCCGATTTCAACTCGTGTTTCTGTGGAACAGTTGTTCAGTTTCGTGGTCTGAGCACACCCTTGAGCTGTTGCATACTTTTGCATTTTCACCCTATATACAAATATCAGCATGTTACGTGTCATCCCTAGTTTGTGTCCCATGACCTAATTTTCAGATGTTCCGTGCTTTTGGTTCCATGGATGCTGTTTCGATACAAACAATAGCGTACGGCGCCAAAATGGCGTCAATCAAAATAGAAACGAATACAACAGTGTACTCCAAGGAGTATTGTTCATATCAGTGTTCCACATACAACTAGAGGGCTCACATAAAGAAATATTTCCGTCCCTGAAACAATCGAAAGGTTCATCTATCGTTCGCTCATATGCTAGAAAGAAAAAGAGGCTCATTCAAGCTGAGAGCTCTTAGGAAACCGTATTAGCCATTCGGGTGCACTCTCTGGTTGTATGTGTTTTACACTTGGAATCTCTGACGTAAGATCAGGAGACGCATTTTTGAAGCGTTCGAAGTGAATCTTTAGTTCGCATACGAAAACAAATCGTGTACGAATTTAATTTCTAATGCAATCGATTTTACGCATTTTTGAATCATTCGAAAACAGTGTTGCCATTAAATTCAAATCTTTCAACAATTTTCTTTTCACGCAGAAAAAATAAAAACCGGAAAGCAATTACTCATTGATTTTAAAAACCGGTAATTACTTGCGAGGGAATGGAACGCAAATTAAAAAGTTGATATGTCAGTTTGATGTCATTTGTGAAGGAAACGTCAATGTCGTTCTCATCACAGATTATAGTGTCGCCATATTTTTGTAACAATTCCTTTACTTTGACATTGGCGAAATACGTTTTGTAATGAGATGTGATGCCATTAAATAAATATACATACATACATACTTTCGAGTGATAGAATTGCAGAATTGGGTTTGGATCTTGCAACAAAATCGATAAGATGGAACTACTGCTCGCGCGGTGTCGCGTTATTGCCACCTTTATCGCTTGCACCGACGCTGCTACAGAAGCCAGAATCAGGAAACTTTGTGGCATTATGATTAAAGGCAGCACACGACCGAGAATCGGTGGGCGATTATCGGCCAGGACAAGGACGGAAGATTCAGGTGATAACACGTCAGAGCGGGATGCCGACAAGAAATCGGTCACCGATTCTCGGTCGTGTGCGGGATCCCTAAAACACGGTTGTACTAATAATGTAGACGGTCTTGGACCGACCATTTCGATCATGTCAATAATTATGTAAGCAAACGATACCCTTACAGAAACCGCCCGTATATTTGACATTTTCAACAGTACAATGTTTAAAATTTTAATAAAGAATTGACAATTATTTTTATGTTGGGGGTTTGATATTGATGAACGGAATTCATGTTGAAAAAGATCCAACGCATGATTAAAACTAAGGTCTTTATTCTAATAGACGTTATTCTTAAATAGATGGTCAAATAAAATTTCGCCATGGTCAAATAATGCTTCAAAATAGCACTCGATTGAGCGACGCATACGATCACGATTTCTACTGGTTACAACTCTGTTAAAACTTATGTTTTATTCATCCCTTATTCACAAAGTTCATAGCTATTTAATTAATGCAATATGAGTGCAAAAAGTGGATATAAAATCCAGTAAGTATAAAAAATATTATTTTATGTGTAATTTTAACTTGTTTTGTGTGTACCGTGTTCGAATTCTTACAATCTATTTGGAATAATGTTGATGCAATGAATATCTGTCCAACGATGCCTTAGTGATCGATCAAAGCATTGCAATAAATCAAAATATTATAAAAAAGCAATGCAGTATCTTTTATATTAGGTATCAAAAATATGTTGACTTATATTCGGTTTTTACAATCTTTATTTAAACTGTACCGTCCATTGTAAAAAAAATCATGACTTTGGTCTTTTTGTATGCCACTAAAACGTCCAAATTTACGAAAATAAATGTCAACAGCTGATTTTTTTTTGCGTGAATGAAGGCCTAACTTGTAATACTTATTATTTTATTGCCCCAATTTTTAAATCAGTTTTACTAGTGTTTGTCGACAAAATCACATTGGCATATTTAGCGATCCAAATCAAAAAAGACCGTATGGCGGCATGCACTTTCAACCTTATTGAGTTGGGTATAAAATCAAAACTACTTGCCGCCATAAAGTCCCTTTTGATTTTGATCTTATTAGTTTACAAGTACTGTGGGTGCTAAAAATGAGTATTTGGAAATCGTTAGAAAAACACGTGTGTACATAGTTTTGTTGTATAGAGTAGAATAAGAACCATAATTTGTGGTTTTCGGTTAAATTCGTAAACGAATTTCTCGAAGTGATTAAAATGTAAGGGCCGACTGCGCAGAATACTTCAAATCGGTGCAGTTTTTGCACTTTGCGTTGACGGCTCTCTCAACAATAATATTGGATGTGTATAAAACCGGTCATCCAAAAAAAAGGAATTAAAAATGTCGGTTATCCTACTTGCCTCTTAAATTTATTAAATTAAATATAAAATGTCGTAGGGGGTCGTCAATTGAGAATAAAATGTTGCTGAGTTGGTCGCCGTATACCCCCTACCTATTGGCAATGAAAGGTTTAGGGGAAAAACCGAAAAAGGCTTTCGTTTTTATACGACCTATGTTTCTTACGTTGTTCATGGTCTGGGTTACATACAAAAATATTCAGTTTAATGGTGACTTACTGAATTTCTTGCAGTTATAAAAAATTGGTCCTGTATTTTTTCTGAGGAAGGGACATAAATATTGCCGCCATTTTTAAGTCTTATTTTTAGATGACTAGCTGTATATGATTAATATTTACAATTTAATTGTGTTCACAAGGTCACATTAATTTAGAGGTTAAATTCCATTCCAAAGTTAAATTATTTGTGAAGCAATACTATTTTTAGGGTTCCGATACCAAAATGGTAAAAAAAAGGAACCCTTATGGTGCCGCTCTGTCTGTCCGTCTGTCTGTCACACCTCTATATCTCAGCAACCACTTACGCTATCGAGCTGAAATTTGGAATAGTTTTAGAATATAGTTGCCCAACTTAATTGCACATGAAAATTTTTTGAAAAAAGTATGATTATTAATGTAAAGGGGGCCAAAATAGGGGGGGCCAAATTTCAAATTGTCGCTACTAGGTCGAGTGGGGTATCATATGAAAGGGCTTTACTTGTACATTTTAAAATATATTTTTGTATTTTTTTAAGTTTCTTAGTTTTCAAGTTATGATGAAAAATGTCAAAAAAAATACCATTCCCCCCCCCTTATCTCCGAAGTTTGAGTAAGGGAAAATCTGAATTAATTACAGTTGACAGAGGTTTATGTAAACTTTACAGCAAAAATAAAACGATCTTTCTAAGTTGCACAGTTTTTCAGAAATCTGCAAAAAACCTTTACAAACAAATTTAGTTTTGCGGTCCTGAAAATGGACTTTATTGCTTCCAAAAATACTATAGGTATATCGGAACCCTCGGCGCGCGAGTCCGACTCGCACTTGACCGGTTTTTTATTTCAATTGAATGTTATAATAATGTGACTGCCAAAATTTAAAGTATTGGAATGTGTGTCAACTAAATGTAAACATATATGCAAAAAAGAGTGAAATGATTTGCACGCACGTAGTAACTGAAGTTTTTTGTATGAAAAATTTATGTGTTACCTTTCTACTCTTTTTTGTCAGACTGTTACTAACAATATGCTATTAAACCACTATTGTTGAAGGGAAAGGATCCAATCACAATTTAAAAAATACCTTAGAAAAGTAATTTTGATGTCACGCTTAAGAAGTTTTAAATCAGTTGCATTGGGGAAGTGATGACCACATATAGTTATAATATAATGCAGTCAATAGGCACGTCTATATAGAACATTTGCCTCGCTAGGCCCTGATTCAAATTTTGTATGGTTTCACGCTAGGCACATTTTCAGTCCAGGCGCGCTTAAATACTTTAGCAGTTAACTTGAGATGCAGCTCTTTTAATTTTAAATGAAAGGAATACCCCTTATTTTCGTGATAACTTCATATTATTCGTAATATTTGCGATTTGACATCACATTTTCTCAAATTTACTGTAGTGATAATATCTTCGTAACCAAGGCAATACTCATATACTAACTATATAGCAGAGTCAAAACGAAATAAATTTATTTATTGAAAATATAATTAATGGTTATAGATCGATAACATACAGGAGGCAATTATCCCACTTGTAGACATTATCATATTATAAACTTACTTATTGTACTATGGTCATATTTTATGTATATTTTGGCTAGAAACAGTTTTATTCTATTTTAAATCCTTACTTTTTTCTGGCATCTACGTGATTGTATCCAGATAGTTTTTTTGGAATATGTTGTAGAAATAGTAACAATAGTTTTTATTTTTTAGCTTGTATTTGTTTGCCTCAAGTGATCACATAGAAGCCATATTTTTTGTTCCATACAAAATGTACAATGGTGATAGTCACTTAAATGTATTTTTGTAATAATCATATTAATACTAATTACATTATCATTTAGAGTAAACTTTCAGATCAAAATTTTATTATTTAATTAAGACATGGAATAACTCCTAATTCCCATGTTGGTATCAGTTCAATTATCGTTATCAGTTACATTACAATTTTAGTAATTTTATTATTGAGGACAAGTATAATGAAATGCATATAATTTTTATATAAAATAAATATATAATGCTTTGAGTAAAGTTGTTTTATTTTTTAAATGTAATACTCGTACCTACATTTAATTGGATACTACTTAATTTTATTCGTTAAAAACTGATTAAATTAGAGGCGTGCTTGGGAATCGTGCATTGGCTTCCCTACTCCCCGGTCGATCGACACCCCGCGATCTTCTTCATTAATTTATAATTAATATATATTGTATATTTTTTGATTGTTAATTTTAATTTCGATATTTTATAAATTGTTTGGGACTTTTCACCTACCCAATCCAAGTTTAGAGTGAGGCTTGATTTCCACTGGTTAAGTAGAAAGTGATCAGTAGATAGTAGTTTTTACAACAAGTGCATAAAGCATGACTTTTTATACAAGGCTTCGTATTCGCACGACACGTAGGTGAGTGCGAATAATTAAGCCGCGGATAAAAAGTGTTTTACTCTCTTTTCACTTTGATTGCGAGGAAATAAAACGTAACAGTAGTTTAGAAAAGTAGTATTTTTGTTACTAATGTTGACCCCATATCTTTCTATTCAATACTTTTAGGATTAAAAATTCCGAATATAAATATATTGTAAGTACCTATACAGAGTGTAAATTCAAAAGCGAGTTTCCTTTTCAGGGAATGCTCAGACCACAAAAGTGAACAACTTTTCCACAGAAACATGGGTCGAAATCGGATTTTTTTTTTGTGGGTGTTTCATACAAATTGCACTGTCGACTAATGAAGGTTTGTATGGAGAAGTAAAAAAAAAAATATGCGATTTCGACCCATGTTTCTATTTATTTTATTTATTATGGTCACCAACAGAGTTTACAATGACAGGCACCTACTCAAAAATAACATAATATATGGACAAAAGCTTAATTGCAACTCTAATTAAAGGTAACGACTACATGCACCAAGTTCAAAAATCTAAAACAAAGAAAGCAAAATTAAAAGCGAATTTAAAATTACTGTTTATATGATAATATAAATAGTTTGTTGAACTAATTCCAACATTAACTAACAAGTTCTTTTTGTATTTGGATATAACATCTGAAGTCTGTCTTATTGCTCAACAGGATTTTTAGAAAAGCATCTATGGAAAAGTTGTTCAGTTCCGTGGTCTCTGCACACCCTTGAAAGGAAACTTGCTTTGGCATTTACACCCTGTATAACAAAATGATATTTTTTCACATTACTAAATGTATGTATTTCTACTGGTTACCCATTTTACTGGCTTCAGTGTAAATCCGGCTTAACGCCATAAAATATTTACGAGATAATATAAAATAAATGGTACAGCAGCACTGCACTTACTTTCTCGCAATACTCAAGGAAAAACTATCAACCGTAAACTTAAATTTGTAATGCCATACACATAGTATGGAAATACAAACTTTTATTTACGTTTTTCCAAAAAAATGTTCGAATGAAATATACAGATCAATTCAGAATTCAAATTACAAAACATTAAAACAAACAAACCTCAAACGATTTCGAGTAAATCACATGTGTAACTTTTGGTAAAACTGGAACACCCTTTATATAAATTTTCACAGATCAATGGATAGTACCGTAGGATACTTGCATGGAGATTTTTTAAATTTCCCAACACATGTTCCTTATGGATAATTGTTCAGTTTAGGGCTCCCGCACACGACCGAGAATCGGTGGGCGATTATCGGCCAGGACAAGGACGGAAGATTCAGGTGATAACACGTCAGAGCGGGATGCCAACAAAAAATCGGTCACCGATTCTCGGTCGTGTGCGGGAGCCCTAAGTCTACTGAGCAAGCCCTTTCAGTTTTTGGTACACCCTGTGTACTAAATTTTATTCAAAAAATCATAAATAATATCCAGTCAGGTAGACAACCAATCCAGGATTAATATTATAGAAAATTTTAATAAACTCAATGGAACCAATTTTGGGTAAATCACATATTTACGATTTGGTGGTACAAGAACACCCCTTATATGAAATTATATAGATCAATTGATCATGAATCAAGGAGATGCTTGGTCATGCAAAGTTTCATCAAGATTCTATGAGCCGTTTTTGAGAAAATTTCAATTTTTCATTTTCGTTGTATGACAGCTACCCTCAAAATGAGAGCCAGCAAGAAACCACTTAGAATCCTTCGATGGATTTGCATAAAACTCCTAAATTCAAAATCTGGTGTCAATCGGACCATTCGTTTAGCCGCTAGGCCAAAGCGTGACGGACAGACCGACCGACCGACCGACGAGACTTGTTTTTTATGATGTATAAGTGATATAGAACACATTTTTGACAAAATTAGAAAAACTTTTTTTTTCACGAATACAATACCTTTCTCGCGCCGCTCGAAAGTAAAGAATCAGCATTTTATTCTTTCAACGAACTTAACGTAAATAGGCTTAGTGCTCCGTAGCACCAAGTCTGCCTTGAACTCTATGTCTTCTGGAGTAGTCACCGGCTGTAGCTCGAACTTGCGTAGTAACCTTGCCATGCAGGACTTCAATTCCAACATGGCGAATTTTTGACCTGTAAGCGACCAAACAAAGATTTTTCAAAAATATTAAATATGTATTACAGAAAGCTGAATATGTTCATTGACATTTGATGCTGACAGTACCTACTTAATTAAGTACTTTGAAATTCTCTGTGGGTGGCCCGCACACAGTCAATCTGATCGCGATCCGGTATTATAGAGATGCAGCTATAGGAACCAAAGAAACAGTCGAATAACCTAGTCTATGGTACGAGTACTATAGCTTTCTCTTTCTTTCTTATAGCTGCATCTCTACCCGATCGCGATCAAGATTGACTGTGCTGTGTGCGGGGACTCTATGAATGATTTGATTACAAAGCAAGAGTAGATAACACGTGAATCTAGTTAATGATATTTCGATGTAATATCTTTGAATTTTGTTTTCGGGAAATAATATCTCCTAATAGCATACTTCCTTACCTATGCAATTCCTAGGTCCAGCACTGAAGGGTAGGTAGGCGTAGGGATGTCTGCCGGCGCTGTTTTCCGGGGTAAACCGCTCTGGGTCGAACTTATCCGGGTTTGGGTAACAGAGAGCTCATCGCCATACTAAACTTGGAACCCGCCTAATACTAACTATTAGAGCGCCATAATTAGTATTGGTGGTATTAGGAACTAACAAGACATCAATGAGGACTGACAAAATCGCTATCATTCTTTCGTTCGTGTCAACTAGATGGCGTTATGCTCACACTACCATAGATGGCGTTCTTATAAATATGGATTACATAATTGCTGTAAATTTAAAATTATGTGTTATTAGGGTTCCGAACCAAAATGTTCTGTCACACCCATTTAACTCAGCAACTACTCACGTAATCAAATCACTAATCACGTTCTAACTACTTTTAAAATATGCTAGCCCAACTATTATTATTATGAAATAAAAAAATATATTTGTTATTTATGACTGCAAATGGGTCCCAAATATGGAGGGGTAATACTTTAAACTATCGTTATTTATTAGGTCAAGTGAGGGACGTCTAATGCTTTGCTGTGAAGGTAGGTACAGTCAAAGCTGGTCAACCTTGAGACTCACAGCTTAACTTTAGTTCCTGCGGCTGAAAGAATAAGAATGGTATTGAAAGTCCAGTGTGTCAACCTCGAAGTGCTCTCAACTGTTTCTACCTACCTACCTAACAAATATTTCGTACGCACGGCAGCAAGCACGTAGAAACAAAACGAGTATAAGCTGAACCAGCGCTACGCTAGAAACGCCTGAAACCAGAGACCCCAAGGTCAAAGTGTTTCCCCCGACAAGCGGCCGTGTGAACCTAGAAACATAGAGTAATATAATACTCTAGAAATTGCCTACTTAAGTACTTAGGTACAGTCAACGACAGATCAAGCTTGACACATTGGACTTTGTATCGTTCTTTTTTCAATAGGCATACGGGCTAGAGTCGCACTACGTACGACTACGAGTGTCAAGCTTGACCTGTCGTTAACTGTACATAAGGCCACCTTGTCTACAGAAAATGTCATGATTCACGTGGTATAAGCAGGTGGGTACAGTCAAGAGCACATCAAGCCTGACACGATACCGTTCTTATTTCAAAAAATGTAGGCGCTGACCTTTTAGAGATTCTTATGCTCAAAAAAGTCTTTAGGGCTCCCGCACACGACCGAGAATCGGTGGCCGATTTTTTGTAGGTCAAAAATGGAACGTACTGATTGCCATACTTCAACGCACACGACCGACAAAAACTCGGTGAGAAATAAAATCGGCCGACACGGCCGATCCGTTTGTCGGTGAGAAATGGAACATACGTAAATCTATACTTCAACGCACACGACTCACCGTCGCCGGCCGTCGCGGTCTCGTCAGTTAGCTCCGTACACTCGCTAGGGAGGGGTGCGTGTTGAATCACGCACGATGGATATTGACATCGAGATTTTGATTCCTGTATTACGTGTAGGTAATAAACAACGTATGAAGACAAGTCTCAGACAAAAATAAAAACCGAACGTTTTTCTGTTTTCCGCCGGACGAATGAACGACGATAAATAAGTAAAATTATGTACCTATTTTATTCTAGATTTGCTTCACGTTTGGTTTTCTAGGTAGGTTTACATAAGTACCTCTTGGTAAGTATCTACCTCATAGAAATTGGAAATCCTTGTCCTACCTACAGAAATTGTCGTGCCACTACGATCAACATTGCCAGCCGTGGACGAATGAAAAATACAGGATGTAAAAAAAAAGTAGGATGATCCTTCTAAGGGGTGATTGTACGTACAATACTAAAATAAAAATACTTTAATTAATATTTAATTTCTGATTTGTTTGATCATTAAATTAGTTTTTCCTCCGAATTACATTCCAGTAATTTATTGAAATGTGCTAGTGAGTGGATATTAAATAACAATAAACATCCTTGTCTACGTCGTTTAACCCTTGTGCTTCACTTCTTCTTGAGCTAAAACAACTTTTTTTAAGCAAAATATTTTTTTTATATTTTATACGATGTAGAATCACTCCTTAGAAGTATAGTTGAACTTTTTTTACACCCTGTAGATTAAACAGTTCCGTGAGATATACCATGTATGCAAAGGTTCTCGAGTGGTACTTTTGTTCAACAAAAATAAAATACAGAATTCCGATTCTCAATTTTTTTATTCTAATTTCCAATAAAGTTGTTCAGTTTCATGAGTAGAACGAGTAAAACTACCACCCGAGAGGTTTTGCGTATTGGTAATTACAAGTTGTATAATAATATACCTTCTTGGTAACCTAAACTTACCTAGTCATCATCAGAGTGATTGTGTTTGTTTGACCAACAACCGCGGCGCTAGTGGGTAGGTACAGTCAGCCGCACGTTAGGTAGTAACACTTTGACCTTGAGCGGGTCTTTGGTTTCGGGGGTTTGTAGCTTAGCGCTGGTTCAAGTTATAGGTACCTACTGGCTTTGTTAACACTTACTTGCTACAGTGCGTACCTTGTAGGTAGTTGTAATTATACTGTTTTTACATCTTTTGTGGTACAAAGGTACTGAGGTAGGTGCCTAGGCTAGGTCCTAGAAACTTTAGTAAAAAAATATTAAACTCGCACTGCCGGATTTTTTAATGAGTAGATAATATATCATATTCTAATATGTTTGTATGCTTGGAGATAATAACAAATAGTTCAATCATTATGACATTTATGACCCGTGAATAATCAGTTCTTGGTTTTTTTTCGTAGGCCCTCGGGGGGGAGTGGACTGGGGGTGTAAATTCAAAAAGTAGACTGAATCAGGCTCCTGTTTATTCGAAAAATGTTTTTTTTAATGGGTTTTCTTGAATAACTCAACCATTTTTGAATTTATAGTAAAACCATGAAGACAAAAATTTTAGAAAATTTGATTCTCCACAAGTTTGTATTTTAAAATTTTTCTTCCAGGATCGATATTTTGGAAATTAAACCTGAAAAACACGACAAATTCAAAATATTATCATTATCTCCTATGTTCCACGTTTTACGGCATGAATGAAAAGAAACAAAGTTGTAGAGAATCAAATTCTGAACAATTTTGGTACCTACCTTTTCCCCCCCAAAATTGATATTTTGGGAAAGAAACCTGAAAAACGCGACCAGTTCAAAATATTATCATTATCTCCTATGTTCCACGTTTTACAGCATGAATGAAGAGAAACAAATTTGTAGAGAATCAAATTCTGAACAAATTAAGTTTTCATTAATTAATAGGTAATTAATTAATTAATTAAGTTTAATTTCCAAAATATCGATTTTGGGGGCAAAAAGGTGGGAACCAAAATTGTTCAGAATTTGATTATCTACAACTTTGTTTATCTTCATTAATGCCGTAAAACGTGGAACATAGGAGATAATGATAATATTTAGAATTTGTGTCGCGTTTTTCAGGTTTAATTTCCAAAATATCGATTTTGGGGGAAAAAAGGTAGGAACCAAAATTGTTAAAAATTTGATTTTCTGCAACTTTGTTTCTATTCATTCTTGCCGTAAAACGTGGAACATAGGAGATAATGATAATATTTAGAATTTGTGTCGCGTTTTTCAGGTTTAATTTCCAAAATATCGATTTTGGGGGAAAAAAGGTAGAAACCAAAATTGTTCAAAATTTGATTCTCTACAACTTTGTTTCTCTTCATTCATGCCGTAAAACATGGAACATAGGAGATAATGATAATATTTAGAATTTGTGTCGCGTTTTTCAGGTTTAATTTCCAAAATATCGATTTTGGGGGGAAAAAGGTAAGAACCAAAATTGTTCAAAATTTGATTCTCTACAACTTTGTTTCTCTTCATTCATGCCGTAAAACGTGGAACATAGGAGATAATGATAATATTTAGAATTTTTGTCGCGTTTTCCAGGTTCCATTTCCAAAATATCAATTTTGGGGGAAAAAAGGTAGGGGCTAAAATTGTTCAAAATTTGATTCTCTACAACTTTGTTTATCTTTATTAATGCCGTAAAACGTGGAAACAGGAGAAAATGATAATATTTAGAATTTGTGTCGCATTTTTCAGGTTTAATTTTCAAAATATCGATTTTGGGGGAAAAAAGGTAGAAACCAAAATTGTTCAAAATTTGATTCTCTACAACTTTGTTTCTCTTCATTAATGCCGTAAAACGTAGAACATAGGAGATAATGATAATATTTAGAATTTGTGTCGGGTTTTTCAGGTTTAATTTCCAAAATATCGATTTTGGGGGAAAAAGGTAGGAACCAAAATTGTTTAAAATTTGATTTTCTGCAACTTTGTTTCTCTTCATTCTTGCCGTAAAACGTGGAACATAGGAGATAATGATAATATTTAGAATTTGTGTCGCGTTTTTCAGGTTTAATTTCCAAAATATCGATTTTGGGGAAAAAAGGTCAGAACCAAAATTGTTCAAAATTTGATTCTCTACAACTTTGTTTCTCTTCATTCTTGCCGTAAAACGTAGAACAGGAGATAATGATAATATTTAGAATTTTTGTCGCGTATTAGTGGCAGTAGTTGGTCGACCGAGCTTCGCTCTATAATAGCCGCCACAACATTTAAATATCATTGGATAAGCAAGCTATTCTTACCGCCAACAGATAGCACTGTAGATTTCCGTCTAAATCGCGGAGAAATTGTAAATTTCATCGAAATTGTTAGAGCCGTTTTCGAGAAACCGTTTACAAATATATATATACCGGGTAATTTGAATGCGTGACATAGATCAGGGATCAATATCAGTAACGGAACAACTTTTCCCACGAAAATCAATTTTTGACCTCCCATAGAAACTGCATCAGCTGATAGCGCATTTTGTATGGAAGGTCAAATTTGGTTTTTCGTATTTCGAACTATGTTCCTTGGGAAAATACTATTTAACGAGCAATATTTGTATACAAATATACCTATATGTTTGCAATCTGTTTCTCGAAAACGGCTCTAACGATTTCGATGAAATTTACTATATGAGAGCGTTCGGGGGCCGCCTTTAAGACAGAAACCTACAGCGCCACCTGTTGGCGAGTAGAATAGCTTGCTCACCCGATGATATTTTAATGTTCAGGCAGCTATTATAGAGCGAAGCTCGGTCGACCATCTACTGTACAAATATTGCACGTTTAATAGTATAGGATATTTGGAAACTAATAAGATAGCAAAGCGCGTTGCTTACTTTGAGAACTAAGATGGTATGTCTCATGTGCCGGTAGTTTTACTGGCGCCCTTACCCTTCGAATTGCTGCTTCACGGCAGAAATAGGCAAGGGGGTGGTACTTCACCAGAAGGACTTTGCACAAAATCCCTACCACTAAGTAATTTAAAAATAAATCCAAATTAAAAATAAATCCAAATCGTTTTTACTCTTTTTTAGTAACCCGTGACACAAAAAAACACTATATCTACCCGTGCGAAGCCGGGGCGGGCCTAGTCCTACCTACTATACCCAGCGGTTGATCAAGACGCTCCTAACGGTACCTCATTTGTCAAATTACGATAACTAGTTTAGAAGTTATGAAGGACCAGTATACATACATACCGTTCAAAATCATAACCCTCCTCTTTGCCGTAGTCGGGTAGTGAATTAAAAGTTTATTGTATTTATTGTGCAGAATTTATTGGTTAAGGATACCTGCAAGTACTGTCAATCGATCAGTGATACCCTATGGACGGTCCATTAATTTTATTTGCCGCTGCTCCAGGCCACACGATGTACATATCGTAATATCATCATAACATCCCATAAACGCGTCCACTGCACGACAGGGAGCTCCCACCAGATCTCCAGTAAAATCGCGTGGTATTTTGAGGGGGATTTACCATAGTCACCACGCATGTAAGCGTTGCGGCTGGCGACCGCTGTTGTTGGTGACCGCAGTATGTAAGATCGTACGATTCACAGAAAGTTGTTGCTGCCCATCCTCCGGTTCATAAGCCCTTAGTCACCTCTTACGACACCCACGGGTATAGATGACTCTGTACATATAGTGATCCTAATCTAACACCCTGTATACTTACCCTAACACCCTGTATAGTAATCCTAACCTAACACCCTGTATACTTACTTTAAAACCCTGTACATATAGTGATCCTAACCTAACACCCTGTATAGTTATCCTATCCTAACACCATGTATACTTACCATAAGACCCTATACATATAGTGATCCTAATCTAACACGCTGTATACTTACCCTAAAACCGTGTGTATTTATCCTAACCTAACACCCTGTATACTTACCCTAACATCCTGTATAATAATCCTAACCTAACACCCAGTATACTTACCCTAGCACCCTGTACGTATAGTACTTAGTCGTTCTAACCTAAAACCTTTTATACTTACTCTTACATTCTGTATAGGTATCCTAGCCTAACACCCTGTATATTAACAAATAATGACCATTAGAAGCATTTTTGATAATACCGAGACTTATAAAAAAATATTTTCATGGAATCTTATCTCACTAACAAAAAATAAAATCATCGACATCGTGTGTCGATATTATTTTGATCGATCACCTCCCTATCGTCATTCGTCATACAAGAAAATCGGTCACCGATTATCGCTCGTGTGCGTTGGGTCGGTCACAAAATCGGTCGTAAAATCGGAGGAAAAATGTGCCCGATAATCGGACCTACAAAAACTCGGTCGTGTGCGGGAGCCCTAACTATTGATGAATGTTGATGTTGTTGATTTTTATCATCTCGGAAACTGGAAGAGGTAACTCTGCCCATCAAACTGAACAACTTCCCAAGAAACATAGCGCGAAATACGAAGAAATAACATCTACCTCTCATACAAAATTTGCTGTTATAAAAAATAACTGTCATAGCCCGATTTATCCTGGGAGCCAATTCTTGAATATCACCGGGTGATAAAATATCACTCAAAAAATTCAAAATCACAGATTTTTCTTTTCAAAAGTGATGATTGATATTAGTAAAATATAAAGCAGTCCTTGATTGTTTATTGTCATGCATTCTGATTTACCTTTCAACAGTTTATCAGGGCAAATGTGATTTTCAAAGTCTCAAAAGTGATATATTATCACCCGGTGATTTTCAAGAATTGAGTCCCTGAATATAGGTAGGTAGATAGCGAGCGAGAGCGCTGTGCACGAAGCGGCAACATGGCGCGCGTATCATTATTAGAGTTAAACAAAAAATGTATATGATTGACATTAGCTAACGAAATGTTGCGTGACAGCTATTGTCAATCCCATACATCTTTATTATATTCTATTAGGGTTTAAGATACAGATTATAGTCACTTGTCTCTAGTATAGGCCTTTTAGCATTCATTCTGTTTGCGACGAAACGACTCGACTTTGTTTTAGCACGTTTAAGGGTTGATTTCACCATACTATGTTGGTTAATTAATTGACCGTTACCTAGTTATTTTACTTACCGCGCCCGTAACTTTTTTTCGTCGTAATGAAAAAAGTCTCGGCTACAAATCATTGCATTCCTTTTTGAATTTTTCTAGAGTTGAATATACAGGATGTTAGGGACATCCTTCCGAATACTGAAGGTACTTCACTCATGCAATAGGTTTCTTTACTTATAAAAATGATAAAAATTAAACAAAAGTAAGTAAACAACAATGGTAACTTATATTATGTATATTACAGTTCTGATAAGTCTGAAGAAGCCGCCTTAATATATCCGCTAGGTCTTCTTTGAAATATACAAGCAGAACATTTTCTTAACAAGACATGGTTTTCTTTTTGATTTTCATTCTTTCCCAATTCATTGTAGGTTATGTCATAAAATGTCCTAGACTAATATGGGAGAAGATCATAAGTTATTGAGTATCTGAAATAAATTGAGTAGCCTGAAATAAAGACCATTTATCTTCTGGTGTAACTGCAGTATCCTGACTCCACCACTTTATCTTCTTTTTCAATAAACTTTCACATTACTTTCACGGGCACAAAAAACTTGAAAAAGGTAAATATTATGTGTCTTGCTAAAATACACAGTGTTGTTGAAGAAAGCAATTCGTAAATGGCTAGATACCAGATAAATACTACGAGCTTTTTGATTTCCCGCGGTTGTCTCACCCATAGATGCAAGTGTCATAGACAAGCTGTCAAATCTGAATGACGTCATTGGCATTTGTAAATTTGTGCAGAAAGATACCAAATTTCCAAATTACGGTGAAAATCTAAACATATTAATATGTTTTTATGTAAAATATAATATTTCAAAGCTTAGATAAGTCTGTGCGTGAAGGTGATGTGCTAGCTTAGTGAAATCTGAAGACGGAAGAATACCTAAGCCTCCGTTAGAGGTTACAAAATTATAACCTGAAGACAATTACTTATATCCTTTTTCTTTGATGGAAAGAGGGCATATGCCCCTTTTATTTAACGCTGTGCACCACCATAAATACCTATCCATTATACATCATGTTCACATAGGTATATCATGTGAGTTTGTTTGTACGGTATTTATCATACCTATTCACTAAATTACGGTTTCATCATTCATTTAATGTTGTTTAAAGAAAGGTTGAATGCTGTTCTTTAGAAACTTTCTATACCTACTGACTTCCATTAAAACGCTGTCAAAACTGCAGACAGATTGTACCTAATTAGGTACCTATTACACCTAAATTTTCAAGCAATTAGGACAAGAAAACTTTTCGCTCACGTTCATATAAGTACAAAGCAAGTCCAGGATTATTGACATAACAGTTTATAAAGTAATGAATTGCTTTGCCTCATCTAAGACTAAGTGAGTACTAACAAACTGCTTACTAATAAGGATTGATTTTATTATCAGCAATGCTATCACTATAGAACAAGTTGTAGCTGGTATATCCCATGCTTTACTGTATCAAAAACGGCTGTAAAGTCAAAGATCAAGGCCACAAAATAATAAAGTATTTATAGTCAGAGCATCAGAAAATGGAGATTGATGCGTTGAATGTATGTATTTTGGGTAAGTAGAATTTTGTACTCATTTCAGTTTCCATAGTTTCTCACAATGCTCCTCCTCCTCCTCACAAGAATGCATAATAGTAAAAGGCATTAAATCCTCTTCCTTCAGGTAAGGGAGGGGAGTGGGGGGGGGGGGGGGCACAGACATGGCTGAAACCCTCTGCTTCCATGCAAGCCAAGAAAAATGCTTCTTTTCAAAAGAATCTTTAAGATAAAAGTTCTTAAGATTCATAAACAGACAAACTGTAAATTTATGAGTGTTATTGTGAATTGTTACTTCTTTTTAAGGGTGTCAGGTTGCGGAAACTAGCCCAAACTTATAATAGAAAGTAACTGCTGATGCCTACCGTATGGCTCGGATGATGCCATGCCACAATGCAAATCTAATAGCGTGGATGTGTTTGGAAACTAATCTTATAATTTTAAACTGTACAATACCTACCTTATTTTATATCCCTATATATTAGACCACCAGGTTATAATAACTAAAGGAAAATGACTAGACACACCGCGGTGTGTCAGCCAAGTTCATGATTTCCTGTTTTTTAACTAGACGGGTTTAATAAATTAATCTCGAGTTTAAGAGACATGGTTGGTTAATATCCTATGGTATATGTAAATAAATACTAACTAGGCAATTACAGATTGGCGAATATGGCACCTCCAGCATTATACCAACTTCTGTAAGGACCAAATCATTTTTAAGAAGAAGTGTTAAGAGATAAATAATGAATTTGACTACTTCCGTGCACTTTCTTTAACTCCACGCAGTGGTAGTCTGGAATTAAGTATTTGAAATAAGTTGACCAGGTCTCGGAGACCCTTGTAGTCATCATCATCATATTATATGGGCTGTTAGGCCAATGACCGACCTCATAAACCTTGTGTCAGAATTGCTGAGCCGCCAAAGGCCTCTGACATGGTACATGTTTGTAGTCGAACAAAGGACTCATATGTTGGCTGACCGGTGGTCGCGGAGACTACCAACTCCTATATCGCACTTGCTACCCCTAACTACTGCGGAGGTATTGGGGCGGGGCCAGACATTGACCTGTTGGCATCAAGGTCGCTCTTAAAATAAGTTATAGTGCGGGACTGTTTTGTTATCTAAACTTAAGAGAATCACTGGCTCTAAAAACCTGAAACCGAGAGAACTGTTAAGTATACCAAAATAAACCCACTTGCTTAAAACGGACAGAGAGTGTTGGAAGAACGAACACGGTGTCAAGACCTGGTTGTTGTTATTTGAAAATACCCATGCTGATAGGTTATTGGTAAGAAACCATTTGTGGGAGTAAATAAACTAATTTTATTATTATTAAAGGTGTGTACGGATTAGAGGCAGCCTCAGGCGAGGCATGCCTCACCACGCACGGCTCGCTACGTGGCGGCCTCGGTAAAACAGGGCCTGTAGGGCTTGCACAACTGTTATACTGACCCTGTCCTTAGTGCGTTGGTAGTTATGGGCCAGTGAATGAAGAAAAAGTTAAATCTTACTGACACCACACACAGAGAATGCAGTCAGGTGCACGCACCTCAATAAGGGCCTAATCAACATATTAGGAACTAACCGAGCAGCTCAAACCAACGCTGTCGGCCGCTTACTTATAAATCAGTCAACGGAAAAGCGGATTGCCTTTAGGTCGAGAAATCGACCAGCTCCAAATTGTTACCTGTTACCTCAGGCTGCGGAAGCCTGCTAAAAAACCTAACCTAATGATTTCAGCTTACCAGGGAAGGTCTGACGAAATGGTGAATCATCAGCAGTCGACAAATCGATAATTCGAGTGGGACCTATGGCTACGGAAGCCATTACATATATTTATAAAAGTGAGCGTGCTCTGGTCTAGTGCGGAACTTGCCCACGTTCAAAAAACAACTCAATGTGACTATCAAACCTTGCTTGAGTTTATTTTTCTTTTCTCTTTAAAACTTTGAAATAAATAGTATCAAAGACGAATATACCTACATACATACTTAAAAGTATAATATTCCCACATATCTGAGCGGAATCAGTGCTATTAGATGGCGGACGTCTAGACACTTTGAAGAATCCATTTTAGATATGGTCTTATGAATTATCCTAGCGGAATATTCTTTACTGTTCCTACAAGTGTGAAATCAGACGGAACTACTGAAACCTAAAGTAGATACTAGAAAGCAATAGTTGACGGACATCTATTCTTACTACATTGTAGTTGTGAACATTATAGCACAACATGGATTTATTTGTGTCATAGTAAAGTCTGCCTCAAAACAGTGGTAACACTTTGGCCTGGAGCGGGTCTGGAGCTCCGGAAGTTGTCGAGTGGCACAGGTTCAGCTTACACTGGTTTTGCTATCAGTTACTTGCTGAGATGCGTGTCAATAAAATGGTGTTATACCTACTGCGTGCAAAATAACTCCGTCTGTGTCCGTTGATGCGCAGAAGTAAAAAATAATAATTATAATAAATGGCCTAGGCCCGTGAGCATTCATACTACCGGTGAATATTTAGAATTCGAGCTGAATCAAAAAACAGAACACTCAATAATAAAAAATAAAAATAAATTAGGCGCGGGGGTGAGCGAATCGTTCATTGGCTTTCCGCCTGTCACCCATGCGCAGACAATAACCGTCATAGACAGGCTTACCCTGAACGCGCTGTACTGATTTTTAAAATTATTAATTTGTAGAATGTGTATCTTACAAATCACATAACTATACATGGAAACAAATCGATGGGACAACCCATTTAATACACTACATGTCATTTAAATTCTACTATAATTTTATGAGTGTTTCAGAAATATCCCAAAAGAACTTTAAGCGACTCTTGGAAGTATTCTGTACGGTACCTAAAATAAAGGTGTTTACTGTTGGTTAAAAACAATAAGTACAAAGTTTTGAAATGCTATTGATTATATCAAGAAAAACTGTACAATTCCTTTTCTTCGCCTTCGGAAGGCAAAAACAATCGAATTTTACCTGAATCCCAGGCATTTCCAGGTAGAAATACCATGTACCTACATAGATATTATTTATCATTACGGCAACCAATCTAGTAAATTCAGATCTAAAGCAGACTCCTACGCAAAGGATATCAGGACCTACAAATATGTATGATAGAACAAGTAAGCAAACTTTGACTATGTACCTACAACAGGCACCAGTTTGGATTACGAGTCCAACTTGGATCGTTTCAATTAACCGATAACTCGGCGTCAAAAAGCTGAACAAAGAATTTTGCCATCGGAAAAGACCTGAGCTAAAGTACCTACCCGGGAAGTGTCTGAACATTTCGAAAATATTATAATGATCTTATAGTAATTTAAGATAATTCACCAGATTGCCATCTCAGTAGAATTTAATGAACATTAAATACAAGAAATAAAGAAAACCTCTTATTTTTTCCTCTTATCTTCTTTTGAACATATTTTCACTGTGGAATACTTTCAGTCCATCATGGAACTATCCATTACTTGCTATAAGTATCAGAACATTGCAAAATCTTTGAAAAAATAATATTTTAAAGCCCATGCCATGGGACTATTTAACAGGTTAATTAATGACCTTAATCACAGATTTTCTACCTTCAATTGATTATTAAAATATATAACATTCTTTCATTTTATCTCTTGATTTGTTTTGCTAGTCTAACATCATTAAGAAATAAATAAGTTTAAGATTCTTACTTTCATCTAAAATTAGTATCACACTGAATAAAATACACTACCTACTACAAGTGGTTCATACATAAGTGTTGCCTTTATTGTATCGTTTGTTTATTCATACGTGGGGCACCTTATTACCACTAAAAGTTAATTATTCACATTGGCATTTGTATTTGTCTCACCAGCAGATATCAAACAGGTCTTCAACAACACTGTGTATTTTAGCAAGACACATAATATAAATGTTTTGCATTACAACAAAACAGTTATTATGTGTCGAATAAAATACACAGTGTTGCACCAAAGGGCCTTGCTGGTCTATGAAGACAATGACGTCATTCAGATTTGACAGCTTGTCTATGACACTTGCATCTATGGGTGAGACAACCGCGGGAAATCAAAAAGCTCGTAGTATTTATCTGGTATCTAGCCATTTACGAATTGCTTTCTTCAACAACACTGTGTATTTTATTCGACACAATAACTGTTTTGTTGTAATGCAAAACATTTATATTTGAACATGGCGGCAAATCTAATATCTATTTCCTTCTAATTTCAGGCTGCGCGCGCATTTTTTCCACTACAGATAAAATAATTGTAACTATAGTAACTGCTACTGTAACTGCTCCAAAATAATAGGTTGTTTATAAGGCACACTTTGTAAATATGCTACAAATATTTGACAGCTACTAAGAAAAACTGTTGCATTTATAACCGTCTCTCTAAAAGACCTTATATTCAGTCTTCTTTAAAAAGGTTTAGGTTCAAGAAGAATTTTATCCAAGTGTTATGTTATGATTAAAAAGTTAAATTACGTAACACCTTTGCAAAATTTTCATACAAAAATCGTTACGTAATGGTGACTTTTTAATTTTTTATGCATACTCTGCGTAATACTCAGCCTTATGTACCAACTTTTTGAATCATAATTCAAAGATTACGACATGAGTGTAGATAAAGGCAATAAATCACGATAACATTTTAAAAAGGTCTACCTGTTTTGTGTAATTAGTAAGGTAAAAAGCCCCCCCCCCGTTGCAACAAGACATATTCTTGTTCAAGTCATAAACACAATGCAATTCTAAGTAATCCTAACTGCTCTGGTACACCTGTGTTATTGATAACGGTTTGAGTTTTTAAAAATGAATACCTATTTGGAGTAAATTGAAAAAGCTTCAAAAATTTATCGAGAGAGAGTCACATACATGAAAATCCATGTCAGTAGACCTTTTTAAAATTTCTCTAATACTTTGTTCGGCATTAAGTGATCCATTTGAAATTCGACGGTGAATTGACGGTCCATTATGCCCCCATTGAAATGGCAGATTCTCAGTGTAAAAAAAAAATAAGTAAAAGTAAATATTTTTTTTATTTCAGACCCCAGAAAAGTCCTCAGAAAATTGCAACAAAAATCTTAAATTTAAGAGTACATACCGCACGGGTAGACAAGGTTGTTTATTATTACATCAATCACTTCTGCTACATTCGTTCCTATGAAAAAGTATGTAGGTAGTTAAGCGAGTCGGCAAGTATATTATATTACAAAAAGTATCAAAAATACGTACAAACTTTTATTAGGCAACTCAACATGCACTAACCATCAGTCAGTAGGTACTAAATACCTTCATGATGGTTTGTTGATGAAACTTTATCGATTTTTACAAAAATACCTAAAGTTTAAGGTACAAAGTACATAGACCTACCTAAGTAAAATAGCTAACAGTCGATTAGTTAAGAAACAGAGTATGGTGAAATCAGCCCTACTAAATCAACGCTCTTCAGTAGTTAGGTAGGTAGGTAGGTATGTTTGACAGACTCACCATACATGTCAACTAATTTATTGTAGGTATCATACTAGATCGACTTGACCAAGTATAAGAACAATTGATGGTGATTTAATAGTGCAAATAATCTGCGATCGCATGTTCGTAGGTAAAGTGACAAGCAAGATCGCAAGATGCACGAATTGGCAACGTCGCGTGCAGTTTTTGTCACCCAAGCAAGCCAACTTTAGGCCCTGTTGAGGCAATTTTTTTGTGCGATTTTACGTACAATGCCGCTTTGTTTAGCCGTACAAATAATCAAATTGTAAACGATTAAGCAATGTACGATAAAACACGAAAAACTCACGCAAACTTTTGTGCTGCAACCGACGAAACGACTCGACGTTAGAAAATGGTCTTTAATACGTAGTAATAGCGTACATATTCGTTACGAAAAAGTTTTTATGGTTAGAAAAATAAAAACCGGTCAAGTGCAAATTAGACTCGAGCACAGATGGTTCCTATATACCTACTTATAGTATTTTTAGAAGCAATTAAGTCCATTTTCAGAACTGCAAAACGAAGTTTGTTATTTGAGTTATTTTTCCTGTAATGTTTGCATAATCCTCTATCAACTTTATTTAATTCTGATTTTTTTGTTTGCAAACTTCGAAGATATGGGGGTAAAGGTATTTTTAGCCATGTTAAATATAACTTGATATTTAAAAAAAATATAAAAAACCGGTCAAGTGCGAGTCGAACTCACGCGCCGAGGGTTCCGATTGTGGATATACCTATTGTATTTTTGGAAGCAATAAAATAAATATTTTTAGGACCGCAAAACTAAATTTGTTTGTAAAGGTTTTTTTGCAATGTCTAAAAAACTGTGCAACTGAGAAATATCGTTTTATTTTTGCTGTAATATTTACATAAACTTCTATCGACTGTAATTAATTCAGATTTTTCCTTTTACAAACTCCGGAGATAAAGGGGGGAATGGTATTATTTTTGTCATTTTTCATCATAACTTGAAAACTAAGTCGTATAAAAATACAAAAACATATTTTGAAATGTACAAGCAAAGCCCTTTCATATGATGCCCCACCCGACGACCTAGTAACGACAATTTGAAATTTTACCCCCGCTATTTGGGCTCCCTTTACATTAATAATCATATTTTTTTATAAATTTTTCAATATGCAATTAGGTTGGACAGCCATATTCTAAAACTATTCCAAATTTCAAGTCGATAGCATAAGTGGTTGCTGAGATATACAGATGTGACAGACAGACAGAAAGACAAAGTCACAACATATGGGTTCCTTTTTTTACTATTTTGGTATCGGAACCCTAAAAACCATTTTGAAATGTACAGTCAAGAGCAGGTTAAGCTTGACTCTCGCAGTGCAACTTCTGCTTCTAAGCTCACTGGAATAAGCGTGGCACAAAGTCCAATGTGTCAAGCTTTACGTGCTTTTGACTGTACAAGTAAAGTCCTTTCATATATACCCCACTAGACCTAGTATGCGGCGTGCAAAATAAGTCTGGCTGTGACCAAATGAGTCGCGGGGGTGAGCGCGGCATGTGGGGGAAGGCGAGCGAATCGTTCATTGGCTCTCCACCTGTCACCCATGAAAATACCCGTCATCTAGACAGACCATGAACGCGATATAACGATGAGAGAAAATACCAGTCATAGACAGACCCTGGGAATCAATGATTGAAAATCACCGTGTGATAAAATATCACTTTTGAGACTTTATAAATTCACATTTGCCCTGATAAGCTGTTGAAACGTAAATCAGAATACATTTAAATTAACAATTAAGGACTGCTTTATATTTTACGAAGATCAATCTTAACTTTTGAAAAGAAAAATCTGTGAATTTGAATTTTTTGAGTGATATTCTATCACCCGGTGATATTCAAGAATTGGTCCTCAGAACGCGATATAACGACTATTCATTCCACGCGATTCCACGAAACTGCCTACTCCATTCCACAAAAGAACGCGACGTTTTAAAACAAAATAACCTCAGTAAAAGGATAATATTTTACTAGCTGTAGGTATGTCAAAATATGACATTTTACGAGTATGCATTTTTCTGTGAAGGTAAGTAGGTATATATATTGTGGTTACCAACCTGTGCCTCCTGGTAGGTGGTATTTCTTCTAAAATGAAAAATGTATGTTTACCGCTCCGCGTTCTGTCGTGGAATACTTAGATTACAAACAAAATAGGTGTTCCAAATTTTAAATTTTCAGCCTCTGCGATAAAGTGGTTACAGCTTTCGGCTCTCGGTCGCAGGTTTTGGGTTCCATTCCCGTTGGGGACACTTACGGCAAAACAAAAATCACTTAATGAGATAATGCGACTTAGGTTCCAGTTTGGTTAGGATAGGTATTGCAGGATGAATCACCTAATTGTCGGAAAAGTAAGATGATTTCGTACTTCAGAAGGCACGGAAGCCGTTCAATTACTCGACGCCCTCATTACTACAATACCTACCTACTTGAAGCCTTTGAACTGTGATATAAAACATACCTACTGGTACTATTTTAAGATTCCTCTATAGAATATGACGTTTAAATAATATCCATTCCACCAAAGAATGCGACGACGTTTTGTAAATTGGATAGGTATACCTACGTGTAAAGTGATAAAAATGTGGACATACCTGATAACGATACGTCAAACCAGTATTATATTACTCTATGGTCAAACGATACGAGTAGGTAGTCAGTCATGATTTTTTTAGTTCAAAGGTTGCAAACCAATGTTTACTGCAAAATGCTTCCTTACAAAACTCCGCATTATTTCATGAAATTAATAAAAAACAAATATTCTAAATTTTTTGAAACAAAGTTGTGCCTCATGTTATTAAAAAGAAATCTTTTCTTGACTACTAAATATTTGTTTACTCAAAGTCATATTCTTTCGTGGAATCCTCTTGTCATTCAATATCATTCAGATTTTCAACACTAAATTAATTATCGACGTTTTTGTTTATTTATCTTAACTATGTCATAATTATTTCGTGGAATCCGCTTTACCTATAATTTAAGCAAAGAAACTTCTTAAGAACTTCCGGTCATATTTCATGAAATTAATAAAAAACAAATATTCTCAATTTTTTTGTAACAAAGTTGTGCCTCATGTTATTAAAAAGAAATCTTTTCTTGACTACTAAATATTGGTTTACTCAGTCATATTCTTTCGTGGAATCCTCTTGTCATTCAATATCATTCAGATTTTCAACACTAAATTAATTATCGACGTTTTTTTTTTATTTATCTTAACTATGTCATAATTATTTCGTGGAATCCGCTTTACCTTGGCCAAGCTAAATATGATACAACACACTGAAATACAAAAACCATTTCGAGATATTTTTATATCATACCATATTTTGTTATTTTCGAATAGAAAAGTAATTTGATTGCGGTAATATATTCAAAAATGCTGCGGCAGTTGTAACATTCATTTGACCACTGAGTGACGTCATTCCACAAGTAAAAAAAATCATTAGATAAGAAGCTATAGCTCTTTCTGTTAAACGCCAACAGTCGGTAATGCATCTCTGTCACAAAGTAGGGTGACCAAACTATTTTAGGCTTGGGGTTGTATTATTATTGAAGCCCACTGGAATAGCAGCTTCATTTTCAATATTTTATTTGACAAGATTTTATACTTTCGTCTCTACCTGAAAAGTTGTGTTTCGCTCGGTAATAAAAAAGTGTTTTGCGTCTCGTGCATTGAAACCCTTGCAACGCTGAGGATTCATCTTTGGTTTGGCTCGTGGCTCAATCGTAGAATCATAGAGGTAAATCAAGTCAAGTCAGTGTGGTGCCGGCAAAGAATAGTACGAACCCATCTGTACCCGTGGGTGTCGTAAGAGGTGACTAAGGGCTTATTAACTGGAGGATGGGCAGCAGCGTCCTCCTGTATGTATCGTCTCATCTTACGTACTGCGGTCACCAACAACAGCGGTCGCCAGCCACAACGCTTACAAGCATGGTGGCTATGGTAAATTCCCTTCCAAGTAGTTCTGAAGGGAGCTTGTCCTGTAGTGGACGTTTCATTTGATGTTATGTATAACATGAGAGTATTATTCAAGCATGATATTATTTGCATGTCATGAATATTATTCAAGCATGTCATGAGTACAAAGTACATCACCCGAAATATTCAAAATTACAATTTATTCTTTACAAAAGTGCGGTTTGATGGGATTGACATTCGTTAAATATAAAGTAGGGATGGATTATTACTTTTCATGTATTATGGTTCATATTTTAACAGATTATCAGGGTACATTGATTTTTGATCGGAGTTTTTTCAGCAGCAGCATTCTTTTTGTTTGTTTCCAAAATAAACCTTTTTTCATTTTTTCTTCTTCCTTTCTTGCTTTCCAGAAAAGTCCGAGTACGATGCGTCATCATCAGAAGCAAAGTAATGAATAATATTTGACTTGTATTTTATGACTTATTGTTTATTGATAAACAAATTTTATTAAAGGTACGACATGTAACAAAATTATCGAATAAATAAAAGGTTTTATTTCTTAATTCATAGATTTAGTTCCGACTTTACATTTTTTTTACTGACACGGAATAGGAATAGGTTCAAAAATATGGACTGGCTTTTAAACTTTACCTCATTTATACGTTTCTTAATATTATGGCCCAAGTCTTTGGTAGGTTTACTGAAATGTCTGAAATAAACTATCAATACTTACAAACATCAAAAGACTTTAAACCAATATGTTGTTCATTCTCACTACTTATGAACACCACTCGTACATCAGCTTTCTTTCTGTCCATCTATCTATACGTGCGTCCCTTCTGTCCGTCCGTGAACAACAGGCCGATAAAGGTCTTTGTTGGTATTCTTGTAAAAACTTAACATCAACCAACTGCATTTCGGCCTAGTCGCGAGCCCCCTACTTTTTAAATGAAGTTATGGATGAATCGAGAAAATAGGTCGGTCTATCAATGAATAAAACAAAACAAAATTTCTCCCAAATTCCAAAACAATACCTTCTAAAATTAACTACCAACCACTTGAATATGAGCAAGAATACATCTTTCTCAGCGAGGTGGTTTGCTTCACTACTACTACACGACGAAGTTTTGTATTCCGTGGACGAAGGCGTTTTTATTTATTGCTCCTGTCCTCCTGCTTCGATCGCACTGTGCCATTCGGTACACTATTGTTGTCACTTTCTGTTTCGATGATAAAGAAAGTGACAGCATAAAAATTAAAGGAAATTTAACTTTAATGTCGCTTTATGCAACTGGCCGTAAGAGGCATACCAATATCGAAAGTTGAAACTCTGTTAAATAAATTCCAACCCAATGTAAAAAAACTTCACATAATACCTCTCAATAATCACGGCACTAAACTCCGATGCTGACCGCGTAAATGTGGCTCGAAATATCGCGAGGGAGCGCAGGGTAGGTGTGCGAATTGTTCATTGGCTCCCCGAGTGTCGTCCATAATGTTAGTTGGGACTAGTCTATCATAATGTTCTTTGGGACAAGTTGTTCAGTTTTATGGGCAGTTTCCGCAGATTCACATCACACAGTACTGATGTGGTTGTACCTTTTGTTTTCCTGTATATTCAAACATCGTACATTATAGCCACCCTACTTTATACGTAAAACAATTCGGCTTTTTCATAGAAAAATCAAAGGAATAATGCATACCCATAGAAGAATATTCCGCAAATAGCATAGCTATTAATTTTGCAGCCATTTACGCAACAATATTTCACTGTTTTTGCAAAAAAATGCGTGATTTTAAACAACATTTAGCATGACATAAAAATGTGTCAAAGACGGGGATACCAGTAATGTGTAAAAAAATATTACCAAAAAGGTTGATGACCAATGAGTAAGTACATAACCTGCTTGACCATAAACAACACAATTAGATCTAAATAAATTTTAGAGTTTAGTAGCTAATTCACAGAACCAAAAGCACCCGAAAGATATTTAATTTTGACGATTTAGCTGTAAAAAGGTTTTCTATATAAAACCAAGCATAACTTGGCTAAAGATTTTTCCTACCAACCCGCGATTTCGTTTTGGTATGCCAACCGTTTCATCGTCTACTGTGAAATGACGTCATCAACTTTAAAACTTAAAAAATTAATATAAAATTAATAATAGTATTTTAGGCGGAAAAAAACAAATTAGTTTCCTAAAATAGTCTAAATTTTCAGTTAAAAATATAAAAAAAATCATTTTTATTTATTTAGCTTAGCGAATTCCGTTTTTGTGCAGTTACAATATTGCACATAAAAATTGCGCCATCTAGACTTATAAAATGAACTACGTGAGAGCACTTGAGAATGTTGCATCACACAGCAAAGCTTTTGCAGGAGTTCAATAGATGGCGTTAATAAGGAAACAAAATTGAAACTAAAAATGTTATAGGTAAAAACGAAAATTTAATCATGAAAACATAACTTATAATCTTCTTATGAGTTGAATATGCTGTGCTAGCTTTAAAAACTTTATAATATTACGAAAAATATTTATAATACTGGAATGACGTTGGTTGCGCCATCTGTTAGAATTCAAGAGTCATGAAAAGTGCAATACTCGTATATGGCGTGCACAGGACATGGTTACCGCGATCTTGCCTTATTAGTAGTTAACATAATTTTCGATAGATGGCGTTAGTGGTAATACCAATTTTCGTATTTTTTTTAATGTTTATAGAATTATATTTTGATGACAGATAACACATCTAGACATGAACATGGATTACTATGTTGAAGCACGAACCTGTAGGAGCAATAGTTTTTTCGTAAAGTGTACCACAAACATGCACAGGTCGTCGAATTATATGGGCTCGCTTCGTTGGCTCAATTATTTTTATTTAAAAGATTACACTTACAAGTTGGAATTAAAAGTATCTTAACTTATAGGTGAAACGTTAGGCATCGACGCAGTTTTATGGACAGTAATAATGGATAGGTAGGTACAGTAGAAATAATAAGTCATCCAAAGCCTACAATGGGTAATGTAATGGTACAAATATTTTAAAACGTAAAAATGACATTTAGTACTTGCTATTTTGGTTGTATGTACCACTAATTTGTAGATTGCTATATATATATATATATATATATTGCGTTGCGCACGAGCCGTTCTAGCGCTTTAGACTAATGCTGCGCGGGTAGAGAATAGTGTTGTATGCGAAGAGTGACCGATTCCTCCTATTATAATATCCTGTAAGTATTCCATTTTATTTTTTTTACAGAAGTATGTGTTTTTGTGTATTTGTATAATTAAAAATATTATTTCACATTTTCATTTATTCCGAACAATTCAGAAATAAAGTTTATCATTACACTTGACATTTTAATTTTGTATAAAATGTATTTAAAATAATATTTTAAGGAGTAACTTATTTCGTTACTGAAACTCCGAATTTCAGCAATTCCAATGGAAAAACTTAATTTTTTTTTTCGGTTATCTACCTATGATTATAGTTCTATTAACAATGATAATCGATTGATTGCATTTTATTTAGTAAAGATTTTTTTTTATATTTAAAACTATTAAATTAAAATATGTTCCGGAGGTCAGGTCATACGATTTTAATTTTTATACATTTATAGGAGAGATTAGTTGTTTAACAAGAATCCGAGAAAAAACAGCCATACTTAATTACTGCCAGGTCAAATAATATTTTCCCTGGCCAATACCTAGAGTGGCTTGAGTAATGTACGTGGTAGCGGAAATACGACCCAGTGCGACTTCCACCACCTTTAAAAAATTGCATATTAAAACCTCTTGGTCAAATCTACTTGTCGAAGTAAAGTATTTGGTACAAAAACGTTTAGGTATCCGCAGAAAGCATACTGTTGGCGCGTTTCAGTTTCGTACAGCGCCATCTATTAGCAATGTAAAAAGCGGTGTCGAAATAAGCATTGATCCCTCATAGTCAGCTCATAGCCCACAGGCCAGCCAGACCAATGAAGAAGGTATAATTTAGCGGTACCCATTTTCCTTTTTACCATAGTAAAGAATATTAGATGTAAAAAAGAAGTTAAATAGAAGTAAATATAAGGATGTTAAAAAAACAATATTGTCTTTCCAAACTGGTAGCTTGAGGAAGTGACAGCCAATCCAAGATGGAAAATGGTGAATTTTATATAGTCAACTGTATCTTGATTGGCTTTCATTTCTTCAAGGTACCACTTTGGGATGACAATATTGGTTTTTTATTGTCCTTATAATCCTATCTAACTTCTGTGAAAATCGAAATTTGAAACTTTAAATTATACCAATATTGGGTAACATTTGAACTCTAGGATTGGCTGCTGTTTTGGTCAGCTATCACTTTGAGACAGCCATCATGGTTTATTGCCATCTTAATAAACCTATCTGTCTAATTTTTGATTCGGTGGCCCATGCTCTATCAGTACATACAAAAGTTTATGCATTGCCAGGGGCGTTTTATGAGATCTCACAAAATTCATCCCGTTAGGGGGTGGATTTGTTTAATAATGTTTGTATGAAAGTCCTACAGTTTTAAAGTGAGATGCATCAAAGTTTAGATTTAGGAACGTGACGCGCGCGAAATCACAATCTTTTGAATATGTGCCTGATTGAAGAGTCTTCTAGCGCGCGCGTGCCGAACAGTCCGTAAAGTAGGGTCAACGTAAGAAGTCCGTTTTGAGGTTTTCTTATCACCAACACACATGGTTCATTTTTCTTTGCAGGTCGTAATTTTTCATACGTTTGACAGCTAACAAAATGGACCTATCACGATGGCCTTACTTTAGTAACGGACCCTGGCAATCGCCGAGCGACAAGCAGGGGGTGGGAGGGAGGTATCGGAAATGGCGAAAGGTGGAGTGTACTTTCTGTATAGTGACTTTTACAATATATTGGCTCGAAAAGTGTACTTAGAAGGTCGTAAACATTGCTCGTAAGTAGTTACTTACCTTTTATGGCCGTTTGTTCAAGTTTTATTTTTAAGTCCCACTATTTGAGGACACATTCTTTTAATTTTACTTTTCTTCTACCTAGCAAATGTATCGGTAATACACGGAATGTCACGTTAACCTATAATTATACTTTAAATAAAGTTGCTCAAAAAATTATTTATTGAAATAAATTTTTAATTGCACACATTTGAAATGGTTACTTTTTTCAGTAATTTTGCAGGTCTCTTTTTTTAGATGGAAACAGTATTTAATTTCCGAGCCGGGCATCATCCCTACTCTCTGCTCTGTGGTATGGTAATAAAATGAAACCTGAAATTCAAAATGTTGTTATACATTTGGACCCCTAGCCAAATTTTTGTATGTTGCTTAGAACATGAAACTGAACAACTTTCCCTAAGAAACGTGGGTCGAAAAACGAGGAAAAATTGTGATCGTCCCATACAAATTCCACTGTTGCTGGTGCAAGGTGTGTATGGGAGACCCAAAAACAAAATTCGTTTTTCGACCCATGTTTCTTTGGGAAAGATGTTCAGATTTGTATTCTGAGTAACATACCGAAATTTGGCTAGGGGTCCAAAAAAAACCGTGTATAATGTTTTTTAGGATAGGACGTGCGGTATGTATGATTAACCAAGTTTTGTAAAATTTGAATGTTAGGATCTTACTAAATTGAAATTTAATTGATCATCTGTGTTAATAATGAGGTACCTATTTACCCTATCCTGTCTCGTGAACTGCAGTTAGGTTAGGAACGACGTTGCAGAATAGCAAGAGGCTTAGGTACGCACGGCAGCAAGCACGTAGAAACAAAAGCAGTAGAAGCCGAACTAGCGGCTCAAGATCAAAGTGTTTCCACCAACGTGCAGCCGTGTGTACGTTGACGACTTTTTTGTGATTTCCTAATCTTAATCTAATCGGGTTAGGTTTTTGGGTCAGGTTAGGAATAAATAAATCAAGGTAGGTACAGTATGTACAATCAAAGACAGGTCAAGCTTGACACTCGCAGTGTGACTCTAGCCCGTACGTCTATTGAGATAAGAACGGTACAAAGTCCAATGTGTCAAGCTTGATGTACTCTTGACTGTACAGTCGATGGTTGCGTGAATTACAGAAAGAAAGAATAGAAAAGAAAGGAATCAATAGTTCAGTAATAAAGAAATAAACTTACTAAGCACTACACTCTCGCTAAGTTTCCTTCCAATAAAAGTTACAGGAGGATACAAACGCATTGTCTCCTTTATACAACATTCTAAATACTTCATGGCGTTGAGATCGTCTATAGTAGCTGATCGCTTAGTCCCCAAATATGTCATCCAATTCCTTTACTATTTTTTCCTGAAATCATTTTATAATCATAAAAAGTGTCCTTATTCAAGACCTATTTAATGCTTTACTAGCTTTGACTACAGGGTGAAATTGAAAACATTCGACAATTTTTGAGATTGAGTTCATAACATAGGTCATCGGACGAAAAAATTTTTTACACTTTCATAGTAAAGTCAGTCAGCTGACCATACATTTTGTATGGCAGATCGAATTCTTTTTTTTACGTCTAACGGCCTATGTTCCTTGGGGAAAGTTATTCAGTTTCGTGGTCTGAACTCAATCTCAAAATTTGTCGAATGTTTTCAAATTCACCCTTAGTAGGATCACTAAGGCTGAGCTTGTATGGGGTACCTTGCACCTAAACCTGCTGGAATGAAACTTGGCAGGAGTCAAGTATTTACCCATAGGTGGAAGTAGAAGAGAGTAGTAGAGTAGAAGTGGTGCTCCCCAGCAGGACGCGACTGAGATGCACAGTGGGGCATAATGTCGAAAATGTGTAGTTTTTTACTAGGTTGAAAATTGTATCTGTTGAACCGACATAGGTAGCTGGTTTAAAATTTCACAGAACATGTATTTTTAAAACAAATATATGACCTTAAAATAAAAAAATTAAAATTTGAAAAATAAGGGAGGTCGCCATACAAGAAACGTATTTTTTTTTGTTTTTGCTCTATCGTCAGAACGGTTAGTAATTCGAGTGTCAAACTTGGTATGTGTATAGTTCACTAAAAACGAAATGTCAATAAAATAATATGTCCTGACTGACTGACTAACAGATTGACTGACTGACGTCTATCCGTAACCGCTTTAGCTATAAGTGTGAAATTTAGTATGCTAATTTATTGCATACCACAAACACCACTCAAGAAAGGATTTTTTAAAACTCATCCCCCCAAGGGGGTAAAACAAGGGATGAAAGTTAAAGCTAAGTAAAAAATTTTGAAAATCTTCCATCCCTTATTTTTTTAGGTGGTGTTTGTGGTATGCAATAAATTAGCATACTAAATTTCACACTTATAGCTAAAGCGGTTACGGAAAAACGTCAGTCAGTCAGTCTGTCAGTCAGTTAGTCAGTCAGTCAGGACATATTATTTTATTGACATTTTAGTGAACTATACACATAAAAAGTTTGACACTCGAATTACTAACCGTTCTGACGATAGAGCAAAAACAAAAAAAACACGTTTCTTGTATGGCGACCCCCCTTATTTTTTAAAATTATTAAATTTTTATTTTAAGGTGATATATTTGTTTAAAAAATACATATTCTGTGAAATTTTCAACCAGCTACCTATGTCGGTTCAACAGATACAATTTTCAACCTAGTAAAAAACTACAAATTTTCGACATTATGCCCCACTGTGCATCTCAGTCGCGTCCTGCTGGGGAGCACCACTTCTAATATATGCTATGGGTATGTACTTGACTCCTGCCAAGTTTAGGTGCAAGGTTCGCCTTCTTAGTTATCCTACTACCTGTAAAGTTCTCAATTTCGAAACTAATATTATAAATGCGAAAGAATATTTTGAGTGTCTGTCTATATGTCTGTTAAGATTTCTGAACCGATTCAGTTGTTCGGTACGAAGATAGTTTGGATCATGGGCCAGGACTTAGGCTACTTTCTTCTGATTTCCACGCGTATGTACAAAGTCGTGGGAAACAGCTAGTATTTTAGAAGTTGGCATTTAACGAGCGGAGTGGTAAAAAAAAAATCAATTTGATAAAATAATGTTAATCTTCCTATTTTAAAATAAATTTAAATTAAAATGTTTACTGTTACACTTAAGGCAACCATGAAAAATTATAAAGTAGATGTGAGTAGTTATATTCGAATTTTTTTTTACCACTCCGCTCGTTAGATGCCAACTTCTAAAATACAGAAGTTTGCATTTAACGAGCGATGTGGTAAAAAAAATTTTTCAACATGATGGCTTAATCTTCCTAATCCTATCCTACTATATATCACGTATATGTAATATTATAACGCGAAAGTTTGTAAGTATGGATGGATGGATGTTTGTTACTCTTTCACGTGAAAACTACTGAATGGATTGTAATGAAACTTTACAATAATATAGCTTATACATCAGAATAACACAAAGGCTACAATTTATAAACCTGCGCAGACGAAGTCGCGGGCACCAGCTAGTTTAAAATAAATATTTAGAATGTTCCAAAATGTTAACTGTTAGAATTAAGCCAACTGTGAAAACTTATAAAGTACTTAATACACTAAGTTGTGAGTAGGTATATTCGACACGCTGGGAAGTGATCCTTTTGGAAGTGCAGTCAAGTGCATCATTCAAGAACGGTCATACCGGAAAATTTACGTTATTGGAGATGGTCATTTTCAAAATTGGACATTATGGGATAAAACGAAGCAATCCAGTATGGATGGTTGAGTACCTAATAACACTGAAAAGCCAAGTCAAAGTCAAAATCGTTTATTCACTGTTGGATATTAAAATCTCTTAATGACGTCAGCTATACTACATCGCTTCACAAACAATGTGGCGCCATAGTGGGGAAAAATGAAGCGACAATAAAAACCCACGCGTTTTTTTAAAATATGTTTTGATATACAACAAACATAAGTATACAGAAAACATTGTTAATCTACCTGTATGTCTTTATGGTTTGCTAACAACATCATGCAGAATTGCAATGCCGCCGCTGTTGTATCATGACCCTGAAAATATATTCATTAAAATAACTCCAAGCTTTGAGGTATAATACAAAAGTAAGTCTTGTCTTTGTGAACATGGGACTCATAACTCAATTCTTGAATATCACTGTTGATACTAAAAAAAATCAAATTCGTCGTGATAAACCTTTATAAGGTAAGTATTATAATATATGGAAATAAACAATCAAACACTATTGAAAACGAAAACCAGTGATTTTTTTTTTGAGTAATATTTTATCGCCCGGTAATATTCAAGAATTGACTGTATGGTTTGTTTTGTGAGTAGAACTAGTGCTTAATTAAATGCCCAGTATTTTTTTTGCTTCTTTCGTACCTCAAACATAAAAGTATCGACTTCTTCTTGTATGCCCGGTCCATCTATACCGCCCTCTTCTTCTGCCGATATCATCAGATCCAGCATGGCTATTTTCTTTTTCTTCCCAGTCAAATATAAGTCGTCATCGTTATCTTCTATTACATCAAAAAAGTTTATTCCGTTTTCTTGTACATATTCTTTTCTTTCTCTTATAATTCTTTTTGTGAAATTCTGGACAGCTTTTAAGTGTTTGTAAAAGTATTTGCCAAGAGGAGTTAGGTTGAAAATGACGTCATAATATAACTGCACTCGAAACATTCTCTCGACGCATGCTCCGGAAACATGTTTTAAAGCGTTTTTGTAGATCATACCCTGGTTCGACATTTCTTCATCCAAACGAGTGCCCATTGCAGTCTCTGAAAATAAGATTTTAAGACTGAACCAAAACCTCTAGTCCAAGAACACGTTCATTTACAGATTTGATATGTTTCATGAATAACGTTGTTCATTTTCGTTGATGATGTTCTTTGAGTTTTTGGTAATCTGTTCCTTACACCCTTTGTACATACCCGTGTAACTTTGTGTTTACATGGATATTTAATTTTTTTTTTTCATTTTATTTACATTATGCACAAGATTAGAGCACATTTTGTTAGGGACCACACACCTACAATAATATTGCACAGTATTCATGTTAGCGCAATATTATTGACCGTTTGTAGGTAATATGTAATACTAGCTGGTGCCCGCGAATTCGTCTGCGCAGGTTTATAAATTGTAGCCTATGTGTTATTCTGATGCATTGGACTTTGTACCTGACCAAGCTTGACCTGTCTAACTGCATTTACACGATCCAAACTGAACACTAGCTAGACTAGCTCAGATCTGCAGATCGTATAATGTAATGCGCGCTAATAGTAAACATAATTATAACATGTTACCTACTTAGACCATGAAACTGAAAAACTTTTCCCAAGGGTCGAAATACGAAAAGCAATTTTGAACTCCCATGCTGAAGCAGTCTCTAATCTAATGACCTTAAAGGTGGTTAAAAAAATTTCTTCAGATTTCGAACGAAGATCCTTTGGAAAAGTTGTTTAGTTTCATTCATGGTCTGATCAACATGCTAATATTATGTTCACTATTTCATTTATACAGCGTGTAACGGAAAGGTGTAATAATTCCAAAATTACCAAAGATAAGTTTACTAAATCTGCCCATGAAAGTGAACAACTTTCTCAAGGAACAAAGGTCATACATATACAGGGTGTTACAGAAAGGGTATATCAACCCTGAAGGATGAGATTCTGCCCATGAAACTGAACAACTTTCCCTAAGGAACATAGGTCGAAATACGAAAAAAAAAATTGACCTCCCATACAAAATGCGCGATCAGCTGATTCAGTTTCTATGGGAGGTCAAAATTTTTTTTTCGTATTTCGACCTATGTTCCTTAGGGAAAGTTGTTCAGTTTCATGGGCAGAATCACATACTTCAGGGTTGACATACCCTTTTTGTTACACCTTGTATATAGAACAAAATCAATTTTTGATCTCCCATAGAAATGGCGGGTCTGGTTTTTCGTATTTCTACCTTATGATCCTTGGGAGAAGTTGTTCAGTTTCATGGGCAGATTCACACCCTTCAGTAGGTATTGTATGTACCTGTGTGTTGGTACCTGTCCTGTTCCTGTATATATGTTTTATTCACTGAAAGTTGTTCAATTACGTAGACTGATTGTGTCCTTTCAGTATTTACTAACCTGTCCCGTACAGGACACTATATGCTAGTATAGTAAGAATCAGGTAGTACATATTCACATCACTTTCATTTCCATTGTGATGTAAGTATATAAGTTTGATATAAGTGTACCATATAAATGTAAGTACCATTTTTTGCTTCTGCGCATCAATGACAGGGCCAAAGTTATTTTGTGTGTCTTATATACTTATTTATACTAGGTAGCTGTGTCAATCTATATAGTTATAAATAAGTATTCGTCACCTCAGTCACCCTCTTGTACATATTTATGATTATGACGATGCCCATAAAAAAGCCAATCAGATAACATCCGTTTTTTGCTGTAGTTTGGTTGAACGAGATACTCCTGTATAGGTAGGTATGTATAGTCAAGAGCGTGTCAAGCTAAGCTTCTTGACACGTTGGACTTTGTACACACGGCCGCACGTCAGTAGTAACAATGTGTCGGCGTTTAGGGTAGCGCTGATTCAGAATAAACTGGATGTGTTACTGGCGCCGTGCACTCGTCAAGCTTGAATTGCTCTTGATTGTACCTACATGGTGTGCTTGGAGGTGTAGTGTACAATAAGTGAGTGACAGGTTGGCAAACAGCTGTCAAAAGTATGAAAAATTATCACCTGCAAAGAAACATGAACCCTGTGTGTTGGTCTTAAGGAAACTTCAAAACTGACTTATTACGTTGGCCCTACTTTAGGAGCAGGCAAGGCACACCGTGTGGTGCCGGCAAAGAATAGTACCAACAAAGTACCAACCCATACATACCCGTGGTTGTCGTAAGAGGCGACTAAGGGTTATAAACTGGAGAATGGGCAGCAGCAACCTCCTGTGTACTAGTGAACAATGTACAAACAAAGCTCATATGGATAGAAAGCCGCAAATCGATGTACGGGATTGCCGTTTGGTTCACAAGAAAAAAATTAAAAAGAAATAGTAAGTATTAAAATTTTAAAAATTGACTTCTTGATGAAATGTTTTACAAAATCTTACTAAGCCGTCGCCTGCCTGGAGGAGCCCAAACTTGGTATGTTTTGAAAATATTTCTAAGGTTTTTACAAAAAAAGGTGGCCGAAAAGTAATGGTGTAGTATATTTTTGGAACCGGCATATGAAGCCCTTCCATTTGATATCACACAAGATAAGTATCTAAACAAAAAAATTCAAATCCCATACAAAAAGTTTATAACCCACCCCGGTAGTATTTTTAAGAGCTGCCGGAAAAAATGATTGCTGTAACCTAAAGTACCTGTGTACCAAACGGCAATCCTGTACATCGAAATGCGATATTATCTTTCGTAGGCTGACCACTATACCATACCATCTTACTTACTGCGGTCACTTACAACCGCGATCCATGGTGCCAGCCGTAGGTAACGCTGACAAGCGAAGTGACTATAGTACTTTCCCTTTACATTTTTGCAGCAAAAGCTAGAATTCTGGAGGGAGCTCCCTGTCCTGTAGGTAGTGGATTTTTCATGGGATGTTATGGCACAGTCAATGGGTAGTTTTTAAAAAATTGTTATTTTTGACAAAAAGTAAAAAATATTTTGGAAATCATTTTTATGATATTGTATTCAATAATGAGTATATATTCGTAGATGACTAAACTAGGCTTAGAACTCTGATCATATTACCTATATGAAAATTAACAATCAAACACTACGAATATATCATCCGGTGATATTCAAGAATCGGTTTCCAGTCCGGAGCGACCTCTGTCCAACAACCGTCCAATCCAGTTTATACCTACCTCGTGTAATTGCGATTTCAAAGGCACATCCAATAAGAAAACCCTCTTTAGGACACGGCACTTTCCGCAAGGCCCTCGTGACAGAATTGTATTTAATATAAAAGTGTAAAGCGAATATTAAAACCACTAACTATCAATAAAAACACAAGCATTTTAGACACGCGACCGGTTTCCGGCACATGACGTAAATACTGAATAGGTTCTGCAGAAGTAGGTATAAAAGCTTGTTTTGCACACTGACTTTGACCTTGAGCCGGTCTTCAAAGTTCGGCGTTGGTAGCGTAGCGCTACTTCAGCTTATACTGGTTTTGCTACTACTTACTTGCTACCGTACGTACAAGCAGCACACACTTGCTTTAATTTCACCCGTCATCTAAGTGGTCTGTGATTTCACCTCATTGAGCGCCTGCAGAAAGTGTAGAAAAGTGTTTTGTACCTTCTCTATACACTTTCTGATAGGCGCTTGCTTGCATGCGACTACAATGAAAATTAAAATAAGAGATAGTGCCACGTAAAGGAGTGATCACACCTAGCTGAATTCAAAGACTAATTCGGCATACATTGCTCGTTGAAGTAAGGCACCAGCCAAGCCTCCCAGCAATGTATGCCGAATTAGTCTTTGAATTCCGCTAGGTGTGATTACTCCTTAAGGTGGTTGCTGAGCAGAAGTGCTGCCACTTTGAGAAATAAATTTATTGCGTCATAAATACAAAACATTTAATAAGGATTGTTTGATTGGCGGCAATTTGGGGTAGTTCTATATTTTGTTATCCATCACATCACATCTTAGCTTATCATGAATAGCTTTGTATTGTAAAAGTGCCAAAAACGGCCACTTTTAGCACTTTACCAATACAAAGCTATAAATGATAAGCTAAGCTATGATGTCATGGGTTATAACATATATAACTACCCTATATTGCCGCCAAACGAACAATACTACTGAAAAGTTTTGTATTTGCGACGCAATAAATTTATTTCTAAAAGTAAGGTGCTGCCACCCGGCAACCGCCTTAAAAGCCATTGGTTGTCCTTTACAGAAAGTTCATCATTTCCACAGTTGTTATTAAGGCACTTAGATTAGTACGACATTTCTTCCTGAAAGGAACAATGGCGCATACGTAATGCAAGAAAATTCAATAAGTTTGAAATTACGTTCTTCTTTTTTAAAGTTGTATTTTGGTGGGTGGGGACGAGCCACAGCTGAGGGCGTAGGCAGGAGGGGGTGGAATGTCCCTTTTTTCAGGTATTGCTCACATCTTGAACACCTGTAGGAATAGCATTCTGTATTCATTTTTAGAGTTCCGGTTCTGTACCTTAATGGACTCAACCAACAGCATCCTCTCTCAGGAACAAGAATAATGAAATGCGTATTATAATTAAAATTATAATTTATTTTCTACATTTTAATCCTACGGTTAATTAGTCATTCCTAACACTCTATACAAGAATTTTCCATCATCATCATAGTAGCAATCATTGACTTTGTAAGTTGCACCTTTCTTGTAAGCTTTCTTTGGGATCCTAATTCTTTGAGTGTAATCTATCTGCAATTTTGATTCTTGTTCTTTCAAATGTGCTAAATCTGATGCTTTATTTTCTTCATCTACTAATTCAATGTCTTTAAGTTCTTGAGGTGGTTGTATTGAATTTTCTGTTTTAGAATTCATGGTATTTAACATAATTGTATCATTAATGTTAATATCTTTGCCTGTGTCAAATCTTTTTTGTATTTTGCCTGCTAGCTCATCTAGAGTTATTCTTTTATAATCTCTTTTTGCTGGTTTTTGTTTAGATTCTTCCATGTTTGTTTGTAATGATGTTTCTTGTGTTGTACTTTCACTTTCATCTGTTTGTTCATCTTTAGCAGCACATTTTCTGATGATTCTTTCAAACTCTCCTATCTTTTCTTCTTGTGTAATGTCAATTTTGATAGATTTGTGGTTGAGTGGTGGGATTGTCCTATCAGAAAACTTGAGAAAGTGTTGTATGAGATCTTCCGGGATGTCTAAGTGGCCTTCTTTTAGTTCCCTCCAGTTCCTCATGGCAGATTCGTCGTGTCTTGCGATGCGCTCTTTTGAAGCTGGTTTCCATGGATATTTGAGTAATTTCTACAACAAAAGCAATAAAATTTATAAACATGTAACCTCACAGCAAAAGAAACTTAAAAAGTACTTGACCTGTGAGGTGCCGTGTCCAAGTATCTTTCCAAATCTCTGTGTTGCTCTACCCATGAAATTGAACAACTTTTGATCTACAATTTTACAGACACATGCTATGCTACATGCTATTTAATAATCTTGCAATTTTATAATTCTCTTTGCTTTCTTTATAAGTGAAATAAAATTTAACTCGGTTTAGATCTAGATGATTATAGACATAATTATAAGTTATTATTAGCTAAAATGCATGCCTCCTACATTTTGCAATGCCCAAAAAGGGTACATGTACTTAGGTACTGTAATTTAATTTTAAGACCTTTAACATACATGTATGCAAATTAATAAATGAATGAATGAATGACAGACAGGTTTACAGATATGTACAAAAACTATATTCTTTACACAAGTGTCATAAGAGGCAACTGATCTTGAATAGGAGGATGAGAAGCAGCCGTCATACCATTGTTACCAATCTCAGTGATTTATTTGTGTCGCAATCGTAACAAGTGGTGACGAAGGTACAAATGTACGAAATATACAAAAATGGGAGATTCTTGTCCAACAGTGGATGTTTTATGGGCTGTGTTATTGAATAGAGGTAGACAACAAACCTTGACAACTTGTACAGTGACAGGAAAACTCTCGGAAATCTTCTCGGGAGTCCACTCGTCACTCTGCGTCTGAGCAAGATGTCTGATCTGCTCCTTCTCACTCCAAGTCAACAGGTTTGGCATATTCTCCTTGAAGTACTTGACCTTTACAATGTGGTGACGCTTCTCTAACTTGCCAGCTAATGTGTCATTTAGATGTGCATTGTATGCTTCACCAACCTAAACAGACATAATAGGCAGTTTTAAATAAAAAAGGTCAAAATGTCTGTGCAGTTTTGTGACTCTTTGTCTAGTTATTTAGTTAAAAACTGTAATTATATGAATAGCAATAAGTAAATAAAGAGCAGGCAACGTGTGTTTATGATAATGTAGAACGAAAAAACGCTGATTCAATTAAAACTTACGTTATAAAAGTCGCTAGCTGACGTCTCAACAAATTCTTCAGCATCTTCGTCTTCAATCTTCAGTCCTTGCCGCCGGAAAGAGTCGATTCTTTTCTGCAAACCAGGGTTCGCCTCCGAAACCTTCCTACTTCGTAAGTTTCTGACGATAATTTTGTCACCAACATAATATAACCGTCTAAACACTATGTTAAACATCTTGCACTGAATAAATACCTACAAAATTCTAGATTACTTCTAATAAATTAATATTTATTCACGTAAAATTGTATAAACAAAACAAATCCGTACGTTTTGAGTTTTCTAATTTCTAACCTCAAAATTTGGGTTGCGTTCCAAACTTCCAAAACGAGTAGAAATTACCCTGACAGCAGGATAGCGTTATATGACGTTCATCGGTGTGGTCGAGACAGACTGCTGTCAAACCGCTTTGGAACTCACTCGTGATTGTCAATTTTGACATTGACATTTTTGCGTTTGATTTTTTTTTTTTTAATTTATTACGGCATTGGTAACTAGGCCATCTGCCGAAAATTAAACAAATAACAAAACATCTTATCTTAACTTCTAATTAAATCTAAATTAGAAAAAGTAAAAGAACCTAAAAACGTAACTTAAGTAATATAACCATACAATTACTATACATTAACAAAAAGAAAACGAGTCCAACTTTACTCAAACATAAAATGAAAATATTTTTACAATATACCACACGTGTCTTTAAAATATTCATAAATTAAACTGTAAATTTCTCTATGTTTTGCGTTTGATTACAAACTCGTTCGGATATAAAAAAAAATATTAAAATTATCGCTGCATTCCGAATTGTACAGTCAAGAGCACATCAAGCTTGACTACAGAATATATAATAGTAAACAACTTGACACATTGGACTTTGTACCGTTCTTATTTCAATAGACTGCACTGCGAGTGTCAATCTTGACCTGTCGTTGACTGTACAAATAGCGTGCTTTTAAAGCACCACGGCAAAGAGGATATTAATATAAAATAAACTTGCAATAAACAACTTGAACTTGAAAAAAAAATTCACTACTACGTTTTAAACCAAGGTGATTAGGGCCGGTATTTCACTGGGACACCACTGTGGCGCGACTGGTTGCGCCACTGGGGTCCGTAACTAGACACCAGTAAAGACACACATAGTATTAAGGGCTATATTTCACTGGGAGTGGTAGCGCGACCAGCATCCGAACTGGTTGCGCCGCCAAATTGGTTGCGCAACCAAACGGACACCAGGTGAGTAACTCTCTATAGAGCTACACAGGGTTATTTTTGGACCCCTAGCCAAATTTTAGTATGTTGCTCAGAACACAAAACTGAACAACTTTCCCAAAGGAACATGGGTCGAAAAACGAGAAAAAGTTTTGGTCGTCCCATACAAATTCCACTGTTGCTAGTGCAAGGTTTGTATGGGAGACCCAAAAACAAAATTCGTTTTCAACCCATGTTTCTTTGGGAAAGTTGTTCAGATTTGTGTTCTGAGTCACATACAATGGCCAGGGGTCCAAAAATAACCCTGTATACATTTTGTTGGTAGCGGCGACTGGTTGCGCTGCCATAGTGTCCCAGTGAAATACCGGCCTAACTGTGAGCGCGCTTGTGTTGCGTGCGCACTCCAAGGAGGTCTTGGTTCTAAGGCGCACTCACAGTGCTGGAAATATTCTAATACTGACGCGAACCAACAGGTAGCGCTGTACCCCACGGTGGGTTTGTTTCTGAATCGTGCTATAGAGATTTTTCCAAAGATTTGATAATAAAAGCAGAAAACTAAATATATGGATGTGCCACACTGTGTGCAAGTGAAATCCCACCAAAAACATAAATGTAAAAATGTAGGCCAAGTTCTTGTACATAAAAAAAGAGCTGAAATCTAAACTACAGCCAAGTTAATTATAATCAGAACCGATATTAATCATTCCAACTTGGCGGGTTTTCATCACACCAATGCTTCTGAAAAGAGCAAATCTTGCGGAGGTAAGTTTTAGAGTTGGACTTTTTTCCTTCATTGAAATTTCAAAACCCGCCAAGTTCGAATGATTAATATCGGTTCTGATTATTTATAACTTGGCTGTAGTTTAGATTTCAACTCTTTTTTATGTGCAAGAACTTGGCCTACATTTTTACATTTATGTTTTTGGTGGGATTTCATTTCGTTTTGCTCAGTTTGCTTTACGAGTATAGTACCTATCGCAACGTTGTTCATATTATATTATTATTATTAAAATGAAGTGTGTCTGGTCCACCAGATGTAATAATAGCTTTATGTAACAGGTAATAATTTAAACATTTATTTTAAACTGCAATACGATACGGTGCACGACATCTTGGGATGAATGTGGCATGGGTTCTTCACCCACCAAAAGTTGGATTATCTCCATATTATTCGAGGTTCAATTCGAATCGGTAATGATAAATGATATCGAAAATGTACGAGAAATTTGATAGCGGCCCCACCTGCGTTACCGGGGTAGCCTAGCCAAATAACACGTAAACGTAAACGACACACACAACATAAGCCCGAAGGCACATAAATAGTAATTGAAATGGGAGTTTTAGCCAGTATCAAAACGTTAAACTGTTACCGCCTTTACCGCGTGGAGGTACTCCCAGCTTATGTTGATTACCAAACCAATATTTTAAGATAGATATGTTTTATAAAATCTGAATGTTCGTTCATAGTTTCTTTAAAACATAGTTAGGTACTTGTTTTCATGCATGACTAAGTCTGACCTTCTAGAAATACTACCTTTTTAATATTTGGTACATTAATTTTAGTCTGACTCGCACTGGACCATTTTCCATTTTCCAAATTTTTCCTTTACTTTACTGCTAACAGCTACCCCAATGCCAAATTTCAGATTTGTAGGTCTCACAGAAGTATGACAAACAATTGACTCGCACTTGACCAATTTCCAATATTCGAATTTTTCCATTACTCTTACCCTGATGACTAGCTAAATGCCAAATTTCAGCTTTGTAGGTCTTCTAGAAGTGGTCAAACATTTTGATGAGCTGTCAGTGAATACGTGAGTCAGTGAGTACCAAATTTACAATTTTCTCGAGTCTATAACTTTTTTTCTGTAATAGCTACAATATTTAAACTTTTTATTAAAAGTATATTAAATGGTGTTATTATGTCCGTAAAGTTTCATCCAGATCTATTAATCAGGTAAGAAGATACAGGGGGGTCAAAAGTGGCTCGAAGCGGTTCGGGTAAATAGTGCACGGTGTGCGCGCGGCCTGTGCTTAGAACTTGGCCGGCGCACTGTCGTGCGCTTTGATTTATCTTGAAGCCCTGTGCACACGTCGTCACTGCAGTGCTTCAGGGATGATATATAATAGCAGAAGCAGGAGTTTTAAGCTTCTCAGCTATCGTAAGAAAACGCAAAGCATCTCTGATCCATCGGGTAGCTCCAAAAGCCTTCTGCAGAGTGCTTACGCAGCACTGGAACCGCGTCCACCTCGCTCAAGACACTGGTTATAGGATTTTAGATTTTAATTTAGTTTAGGTTCCCTACTAATACTAACAACTATGGACAACGCCCAAATGTTATCTAACTACCTCATCAATCTGATTTGTATTTTTATTCGATTTAGATAAAATATTGACGCTTCGTTATTATTTGTATGAAAATGTAGGACAGAAATCGGCCGGTTTTGCCGGTAAGTGTAAAAAATAAAATCAAAATTAATAGTAGGTACCTGGGTAAGTCAGTAAACTCATGATACTAATAATAAAACACATTAAACACAAATACTCAGGTTTTCTTGTAAATACATAATTATCAAATTCAATTAAATTTCCCACTTTGTGGTTTCTTAAAAAAAAACCGGCCAAGTGGCAAGTCGGACTCGCGCACCGAGGGTTCCACACCACATGAAGTTAAAAATATCGTCTTAGTCAGGGCCGCGCAGTCGCGCAGAAGTGTATTAACTGCGCGTGAGTCTGACTCGCACTTGATTAATTTTTTATATTTGTTGTTATTCTACAGGGTGTAAGGAAAAGTACCGATTTCCTTTTAAACACATGTTCTATAAGTAGTATAAAGAACAGGAAGCATGTTTAAACATAAAAAAAAAACCGGCCAAGTGCGAGTCGGACTCGCGCACTGAGGGTTCCGTACCACCACATAAACATAATTGTGTTCGTTGAAATTTCAGTAAGTTAATGTGCTAGATTTTTTTAGTCCGACACGCGCTTGACCAAACTTTATTATTTGTTGTTATTTTATAGCTTATGCACTATAAACATTCTAATTTTCAAGTTTGTAAGTGTTCCCGTTTTTAAATAGAACAAACAAAAATCGCCTCAGCGACCATCCAACTTGACCCCTCTCTTCTATGAATGATCTTGAAACGGGAGCTCACCACAATTGGTTACGATTAGTTGTGAGAAAAGTTGTAATATTTAATGATTTCACTTTTCCCATTATTTGTACTGTGAGACCTAGCTTCTTGCCAAATTTCATAATTTTAGGTCAACGGGAAGTACCCTGTAGGTTTTTCATTTTTGAATAAATGTATGGAGATGAGGACATAAAATGCCATATCTTTAGATTGCGTCGTTGTAAAAAATTGAAATTTTCAGATCTTGTGTGGTTCGTGGATCCTAATATGTGGTATTAATTTCAGCCTGATACCTTTACCCGTTCGTGAGATAAAGGGTCTTGACAGACAGACAGACAGACAGACAGACGGACAACAAAGTGATCCTATAAGGGTTCCGTTTTTTTCTTTTGTGGTACGGAACCCTAAAAAGAATAAAAATATAACAGATTTTAATAATTAATTTTAAAATTAAATTGTGTCAACCCTCCCAAGACTCAAGACTATCGCACCGATAAGCGTGAGTAAGTATTTGCCTCTAAAGTGTCGTCCTTCCTTACGTAGTTTTCTATCTCCTACCTAGACTCCTACTCGTATCTCTGTTGCACGCTTGTGAATGAAGTTCGAATGGGGAGGCGGGGCGCGTTGCGATTCTTAGAATAGGGTTGGCAACTTGAACTTTTTTTTTCATAGGAAGTATTTTATTTTTATGTTATTTTTTTAATTAATATGTTCTATGTACTTTATTCTACATACACAACATGTGGTTAAAAGGAAATCGGTACTTTTCATTACACTCTGTATAGCGTGCTACATAAAATCTTTTACTTTTTTATGATGGAGCATCAACAAAAACACAAAAAAGAACACGTTTCTTGTATGTGGATGGACCGTCCTTATTTTTAGGGTTCCGTACCTCAAAATAAAAAAACGGAACCCTTATAGGATCACTTTGTTGTCCGTCTGTCTGTCTGTCAAGACCCTTTTCCTCACGAACGAGAAGAGGTATCAGGTTCGAATTGATAACGAATATTAAGGTCCATAAACCACACAAGATCTGAAAATTTCAATTTTTTACTACGACGCAATCACAAGATATGGCTTTTTATGTCCTCATCTCTATACATTTATGCAAAAAAGCAAAACCTACAGGGTATTTCCCGTTGACCTAAAATTATGAAATTTGGCAAGAAGCTAGGTCTCACAGTACAAATAATGGGAAAAGACTAAAACTATTCAATACCAGGCCACTCAGAAAGTATTGCGAAAAATAGTTTTTATATATGGGAGACTGGCCGGTCAGAATCTTTTTCGAAAATATGATTACTTGTAAGTAAAAATATGTGTGTTCCATTTTCAAAATTTCCCTCCACATTTTTTGCGAGCCAATTCAAAGTATCGTGTCTTACTGAAAAATGGATCTGCGCCGGGAACATTTTAGAGCTATGATTTTTTACGATTTCAAGTGTCGCCTGAAACCGGATGAATCGTTCGATAGACTTCAAATGGCATTTATGGATGAAGGCCCCTCCAAGGCAACCGTGTATCGTTGGTATAACGAATTTAGGCGCGGTCGACCAACCTTGGGGGATGAAGAAAGAAGCGGTCGCCCTTTGACGGCTATTACGGAAGAAAACGTGCTAGCAGTGAAAAATTTTATCCAAGATAATAGGCGAATTACATATCAGGAGATTCAGCACATATTAAAGATTGGATCGGGAAGCGTTCACGAGATTCTACACGGGCATCTTCGCGTGAGGAGGATAGTATCGCGCTGGGTGCCGCACTACCTCACCGACGCTCAGAAGCAGGCCCGGGTGGAATGGTGCCGTGATATGCTGAACAAATTTGAAGCAGGCTCGTCTCGGCGTGTTTACGACATCGTAACAGGTGATGAGTCCTGGATTTATCAATACGATCCAGAAACCAAGCGCCAGTCGACAGTTTGGGTGTTTCAAAATGAACCAACGCCTACCAAAGTGAAGCGATCTCGAAGCGGGGGGAAGATTTTGATCGCCAGCTTTTTTAATTTGACTGGCCACTTGGCCTCAATTCCCTTACGAGATCAAAGAAGCATCAACGCCGAATGGTATACTACCAAATGTTTACCAGAAGTTTTTTCTGTTGTGAGCAACAAGCGACCAAACACAGGGCTCCGCGGACTACTGCTCCACCACGACAATGCGCCTGCACACACCGCGCTCAAAACGAGGGACTTCCTGGACAGCACACCAGTCAAACTCCTGGGTCACCCTCCTTACAGCCCTGATCTAGCACCGTGTGACTTCTTTTTATTTCCAAAAATAAAAAATCAGCTCAAGGGGATACAATTTTCGTCGCCGGAAGATGCGCTGGCTGCGTTCGAGCAGGCTGTAAACGAGGTGTCTACGGCGGACTGGAAAAAGTGTTTTGAAAACTGGTTCAGACGCATGAATCTTTGTATAGAGGCTGGTGGAGAGTACTTTGAAAAGATTTAATAAAAATATATGTACCTGTAGAACAATTTTTTTTAGTGTCGCAATTATTTCTGAGTGTCCCACGTATTTAAATTTTTCTCACAACTAATAGTAACCAATTAAGGTGAGTTCCCGTTTCAAGAACTTTTCTATAAAGGAGGGGTCAAGTTGAATGGTCACGTAGTTTTTAAAAGCAAAGAGCAAAAGCTTTTAGTATATCATATTGTAGATAGGTACGGAACCCTTAGGGCGCGAGTCCGACTCGCATTAGGCCTTTTTTTTTTAATCTTTGTTTTTAGTAGTTCCGCTTTTTTAGGGTTCCGTACCTCAAAAGAAAAAAACGGAACCCTTATAGGATCACTTTGTTGTCCGTCTGTCTGTCTGTCTGTCTGTCTGTCTGTCTGTCTGTCTGTCAAGACCCTTTATCTCACGAACGGGTAAAGGTATAAGGTTGAAATTAATACCACACATTAGGATCCATGAACCACACAAGATCTGAAAATTTAAATTTTTTTCAACGACGCAATCAAAAGATATGGCATTTTATGTCCTCATCTCCATACATTTATTCAAAAATGCAAAACCTACAGGGTACTTCCCGTTGAACTAAAATTATGAAATTTGGCAAGAAGCTAGGTCTCACAGTACAAATAATGGGAAAAGTCTGAAATCATTAAATATTACAACTTTTCTCACAACTAATGGTAACCAATTGCGGTGAGCTCCCGTTTCAAGAACATTCATATAAGAGAGGGGTCAAGTTGGATGGTCACTGAGGCGATTTACTTTTTAGTTCTATTTAAAAACGGGAACACTTACAAACTTGAAAATTGGTATGTTTATAGTGCATAAGCTATAAAATAACAACAAATAATAAAATTTGGTTAAGCGCGTGTCGGACTCAAAAAATCTAGCACATTAACTTACTGAAATTTCAACTAATACAATTATGTTCATGTGGTGGTACGGAACCCTCAGTGCGCGAGTCCGACTCGCACTTGGCCGGTTTTTTTTTTATATTTGTTATAATCCGCTGTAATCTATAGGTAGGTAATCTGCGAAAATTTCAACCATACCATAGGTCTCTATTACATTTCAAAAGATACAGACACGGTCGGACAGACAGACAGACAGACCACGTAGGCTTAGTAATAGGATCCCTTTGGCACCCTTGGGTGCGGAGCCCTAAAGAAGTCAAACAAGAAGTAGAGATAAATATTATATCTATCTGTGCGTGCGTAAGCAACCCGGGAAGTCCATTGTAACTAATAAAAAGATGAAATAGTAAATGAGTGTCAAAAAAACCGGCCAAGTGCGAGTCGGACTCGCGCCCTAAGGGTTCCGTACCTATCTACCATATGATATACTAAAAGCTTTTGCTCTTTGATTTTAAAAAACTCCGCGACCATCCAAATTGACCCCTCTTTTATAGAAAAGTCCTTGAAACGGGAGCTCACCTTAATTGGTTACTATAAGTTGTGAGAAAAATTTAAATATTTAATGATTTTAGACTTTTCCCTTCATCTGTACTGTGAGACCTAGCTTCTTGCCAAAATTCTTAATTTTAGGTCAACGGGAAGTACCCTGTAGGTTTTGCTTTTTTGTATAAATGTATGGAGATGAGGACATAAAAAGCCAAATCTTTTGATTGCGTCGCAAACATTGATTTTTTCAGATCTTGTGTAGTTTATGGACCTTAATATTCGTTATCAATTTCTAACTGATACTTGTTCTCGTTGGTGAGAAAAAGGGTCTTTTGACAGACAGACAGATAGACAGACGAAGGGTTCCGTTTTTTTATTTTAAGGTACGGAACCCTAATAACAAATTTAAGGTAACTACATTAATTTGTTATTGTTGTTTAGATATCGCTGGAACATTAAAAAATACGTTTTAATTACTTTTGGAGATGCTTTTTAAAAATTTTAAATTACCTGTCTCTTAAGTTTTCCTTTTTATGCGACTGTACCAACGAAGCCAAAAATCACTAAAGTCCCTAGAAAGTCAAAACTCCTTGAGAAGCATGCTTGAGAAAGGGGTCCCTAGACGGTCGAAATTGCTTTACAAGCACGTAAATTTTTTTGCTTGTTTGACAATTTTGACCGCTTAGAACGAAGCTTGATGTGCTTGACAAATAATCTACGTGCTTGAGAATGCTTGATATAAATATTATATTTTTGCAATGAGTGTCAAGTATGTTTGGCCGTTTAGATAAAAACTTGTCAAGCAAACCCCCCGTGTAAGCCGTCTCAAATGCTTTCAGCGCCTGACACTTGTGACGTCACACTGTTTAACTGTCATAATCAAGTAGTGATGAGGTATTGTCGATTTTTATATCGATGAAATTTGTGAAAAAAAAAAACAAATACTATCAGATTTTTTTTATCATTATGGATTACTTATTTTTAAACTTGTATTATACAAAAAGGCTAATTTAAGTTTATAATTTTATTTTTAGCTTAAAGAAAAAAGATCCTTAAATAGGTATCCTTAACAATAACTATCATTATGACAATGGATAATCATTTTATTATTTTCCATTAGGCAGTGTACTTTATACTTAATAATACTAATACTTAAATAAAATGTACAAAAAGCTATTATTAGTACAGGTTTCACTCATGATTCTTCATGACCAGCAGTTGTCTTTTTCACTACGTACTCAAGATTAACAATCATAATAATCTCTAACAAAACGCATTTTTAAGTACAATATCACAAGAATATTTTATTTTAACACTTCCTGTGTTCGGATAGATCTACAAAGTAGACAATTGCAAAATTTCACAACCACAGGTAGGATTCGAACCTGCATCTTCTCCGTCAGTACCGGAGACGCTTTACCAACTAGGCTCAGGGTCCCGCATGATGTTGTAAAATTTGCGATCTCTATACGTATATCAACGTTGCGTTTGTGCTTCCACCAATAAGCATTAGCTATACTAGCTCAACAAGTCCTATTTTTGTAAATATAATTCAAGTCAAAAATGGTAACACTACGTATAATTCAAAATGATTGAATTTTGCAATTTTCTACTTAGCAGATTTATCCGAACACAGAAAATGTTAAAATAAAATCATTTTCAATCATACGTAGTGTTACCAATTTTCGACTTGAATTATTTTTGCAATAATAGACTACTTCAGCTAGTAGTCTAGTACAGCTAATGCTTACTAGGTGGCAGCACCAACACAACGTTGAAATGCGTATAGAGGTCGCAGATTTCACAACATCAGGCAGGATCACAGTAGCCTAGTTGGTAAAGCGTCTCCGGTACTGACGGAGAAGACGCAGGTTCAAATCCTTCCTTTGGTTGTAAAATTTTTGCAATTTTCTACTTTGTACATCATCATAAGTTGAAAACGATTCTATTAAAGGGTTTAGAACAAAACTCAGTTTATTGGCCTTCCAGGCTCCGATATTAATACCACCAACAGTTGTCTTTTTCTCTCCTTATTTAAAATGTACAAACATAAACACCTGTAACAAAATACATTTTAATGTACAATATCATAAGTTAAAAACGGGTGTATTAACGTGCCACCAAATTTGAGTAAATTTTTACCAAATAATATCCACCAAATTTTGTCTACCAAAATGGATGAATGTACACCAAATTTGCTTCTGGCACTTCGCCGGCAGCGGCTGCGGCACGGCTCCGCTCGCTCGGTTCATTCGTTGTGGTCGCAAGATAACCTAACACAACTTAACCGAACCGTACCCAAATTTGGTGTACGTTCAGCCAATTCGGTGTACATTCATCCATTTTGTCTGAAGTGTATTGGGGTATAAAAAAAAATGTTTTGGGAATCATTTAATTTGTTGCCGTTAAAAACTATTAAAACATAACTCACTTTATTGTCCTCTCAGGCTCCAATATTGTTTCCACCATCAGTTGTCTTTTTCACTATGTACTTATTGATTAACAATGATTAACCTGTAACATAATGTATTTTTATGTACAAAGTCAGAAGTTATAAACTATGCTATCAAAGGGTTAAGGGTGTATCTCAGTTTGTTGGTCTCCCAGGCTACGATATTGTTACAACCAACAGTTGTCTTTTTCAATATAGATAAACAATCATAATAGCCTTTAACAAAACGTATTTTATGTACAATACCATCGGTTGAAAATATGGCATCAGTGTTTAAAATTTAACTAAAACCTAGCTGAACAGCCTTATGACACCTCATAAAATTAAAATATATCAAGCCATTTGGTAGGTACGAGATTTGTGCTTCGCCTCAGTTGGAAAAAAAAGTATATCGATGTAAGAAATCCCATCACTATATCATGTTTTGATATCAATGTTTATCATCATATTTTTATGTAAAATTTACAAATAACATGCGATATTGAGCATACACCTAATATACCACAATGTATTGAGTACTACACAATATTTCGTGATGCAAAATATTGCGTAATATCAAAAATAAACTAAGAAATACTTACGCATGATACGATATGACTTCGGCACTGTTTTCTTTGTAATTTTCACGGCATTGCAGCCTAATACGCAACAAAACATTTTTCACTAACTTTCTGAGCAATTTCTGAGCTCAAAACATTGGCTGAAACACACTTTTATACTAAAATTTTGCAAAAACACCCAGTAAGCAAATAAACAACAACTTTCACAGTCTGACAGAAAAATGGAGGCATAAACCTTCCAAATTAAGTGACACCTTACAAGAGGGGTTTTGTCCTATGTTTATGGATCCTGCATTTTTAGTCGGATTATGCTTATCATTTATTATCCGACCAAAAAATGCCTGTGGCGGGGGAGAATCGAGTATAACCAGACGATATATTTCTAGCTCTTTCTATTACGATGAATCACTTCTAGTTGAAGTGAGATAAAACGTGGTTATGAACTAATGCTCAATACAATCTGTCTTTTATACGTTAGTATTATATAGTCTAAGTTGTCAAGCAACACAAAAAATTGTCACAGTTTTCAAAAAAGGAGGTTATCGTTTCGATCCAGCGTATGTAGTGATATTGTCAAAGAGACACAATGCAACTTCTAAACAAATGTACCAAATTTCATAAGTATATGTATAGTACTCGTATTTGTTTGCCCACGCATATCTCAGGAACTAAAATTCAGATCGCAATAAAAAGAAAAATTCTCTTTAATTAGGTATTATTTACCTTAGGGTACAGAGCTAGTTTCATCAAAATCGGTTCCTTTAATTGTGTTAATTTTATACTTGATCAGACGAAATGTGCGAATATTAGACAAAAAATTATCAATTAAAAAAAAAATATTTTTTTCGAAGTTTGCTATTTAGAAATTAAAGGCTCTTTAATTTAAAAACAAAAAGACAACGACTTCTTTTTGTTCTCTCTTTGTTTATTTTCAAGCAAATGGTACATTTTCTTCAAAATAGGCTTAATTGACAGCAATTCTGCCTAGCTAATAAAATAACAAAAAGTAACAATATCATACAGAAATTTAATAAAAAAATATATATTTATCAGAAATCTGCCGAAGAATTTTTTTTTCTGTAACTTACACAAGGTCATAGAGCCTACACTTTCTTGGATATTTTGTTAAATTTCATAATTTTGTCTACAAATTCTCTCATACAACTGTCAGTCTATCTCTTTTCATCGCAACGATATTCAGCATTAAAATTGTAAAATCATCAAAAACATTTGACATAAAAATTTGAAAAAAAATAAAAATTATAATTTTTGAAAATTTTATAAATTAAGATATCGTCATTACAATTCTTTTTATCAATTTCTTATTTTATGTAAATTCAATGAGTTTTAGTCGTGTTCACAGTTGTTTATGAATCAGAATACCAATTAAAATGGAGAATATCATAGCAACGAAAAGAGATAGACTAATAATTTGTTCAGAGAATTTGTAGACAATATCATAAAAAAAACATCCAAAAAAGTGTATTTCAATGTCTCAATGACCTAGTTTAAAAGTAACAGATCAACATAATAAAAATTCTGATTGTTTTTTTTTTATATTTCGAATAAATTTATTTTATTATTAAGTTTCTGTATGATATTCTTACTTTTTGTTATTTTCTTATCTAGGAAAACTTTCTAGCTTTCAAGTGAGCCTACTTTGAAGAAAATGTACCATTTGCTTAAAAAGAAACAAAGAAAAATCAAAAAGAAGTCGTTGTCTTTTTATTTAAAATTAAAGTGCCTTTAATTTCTAAATAGCGAACTTTTGGAAAAAAAAATAATCCATAATTTTTTGTCTAATATTCGCACATTTCATTTGATCAAGTATAAAATTAACACATTGTATAGTAATTGCAAGTTGAGAGCCTAGCTCACTCTGGTGACTAAACTAAATTGAGAAAAAATGTTTGGCAAGCACGACAAGTCTTGTCAAGTATGCTTGTCCAGCTCGTAATTGCTTGTCAAGCAATTTTAACCGTCTAGGGACCTTTTAATACACCGGTTGAGATATGATTTTGAGTTTATGTTTATGATATTATGATTTTAAGTTATGACAATGTTTGCAGGATGTGCAGCATCGCAGCGTTTTTTTTTAGGGTTCCGTACCTCAAAAGAAAAAAACGGAACCCTTATAGGATCACTTTGTTGTCCGTCTGTCTGTCTGTCAAGACCCTTTATCTCACGAACGGGTAAAGGTATCAGGTTGAAATTAATACCATATGTTAGGGTCCATGAACCACACAAGATCTGAAAATTTAAATTTTTTACAACGACGCAATCAAAAGATATGGCATTTTATGTCCTCATCTCCATACATTTATTCAAAACTGCAAAACCTACAGGGTACTTCCCGTTGACCTAAAATTATGAAATTTGGCAAGAAGCTAGGCCTCACAGTACAAATAATGGGAAAAGTCTGAAATAATTAAATATTACAACGTTTCTCACAACTAATGGTAACCAATTGTGGTGAGCTCCCGTTTCAAGAACATTCATATAAGAGAGGGGTCAAGTTGGATGGTCGCTGAGGCGATTTTTGTTTTAGTTCTTTTTAAAAACGGGAACACTTACAAACTTTAAAATTGTATGTTTATAGTGCATAAGCTATAAAATAACAACAAATAATAAAATTTGGTCAAGCGCGTGTCGGACTCAAAAAATCTAGCACATTAACTTACTGAAATTTCAACTAATACAATTATGTTTATGTGGTGGTACGGAACCCTCAGTGCGCGAGTCCGACTCGCATTTGGCCGGTTTTTTTAGTACATCGTACAGTCAGGAGTACGTCAAGTTTAACACACTGTACTAACTGTACGACAGTTATATAAAAGGGCTCCCGCACACGACCGAGAATCGGTGGCCGATTTTTTGTCGGCATCCCGCTCTGACGTGTTATCACCTGGATCTTCCGTCCTTGTCCTGGGCGATAATCGGCCACCGATTCTCGGTCGTGTGCGGGAGCCCTAAGGTGTTTTTAAATTAGACCCAAATATTTCTAGGGGTGGTGTAACTATGATACAGAAAAAGGTTTATCATAGTTTTAGAAAAATCCTCCCGCTAGTTTCTTTTTTATAATTTTCAAACAAAAAAATATTATTATTTGCAATCACCTGTAGTAATGATTTCGACCGTACTAAGAGCCCGAAACCGAGCCGAAACCGCCCGAACCGCGCACTCGGCTTGCGCGTGATTGGCTCACGACTCCGCGCTGCCGCCTGTGCTTATACGGAGTGTTCATTTTACGATATTTAACGGTATTGTTTTTAGGATTTTTCTCGAAAACTAGCGAATAGAAATGTAAAAAAATAACACCAATAGTATTCATTTAGGTCCTTGAGGTAACCCTAACAATATTTGGGTCTAATTAAAAAACACCTTATATATTAAAAGCTTGTCTCGCTCATCATCGAGTTGTCCTGATGTCACCGGATCTTGATACATTATGTAAAAAAAGAGTGTATAGAACTAATCCACCCAAAGTTAATTCCAAATTTGCCCAACGATTTAGACTGTTCGCATATCCGTTCATCTATTCATTCGTCAATAAACATTGCTCTTTAAAAAATGTTATTATTTCTTCCGCGAAACGTAAGCTGCAAGAATGGCTTACCTCCCTAGATTATAACAGCACGGAGAACATTTTAAATATACCAAAATAAGTTGTCGTTAGAATTTTACTTTTTTGTTATTTTTAGTTTAGTTTTACTTTTTATTTTTAATAATATAATGTAATACAATATAACGTAAGGTAACGGTCGAATGGCTTACCGCGAAACAGGATTTTCCTAGTGCGGTAGCCAAAGGTAATATATGTAAACCTGTGTAACACTTTTTGAAATAAATATCTTTATCTTATCTTATCTTAGCACCGCGCTTATCTTAGTCAGCGTAAAGATGAAAGCCGTCTGTATTATACTGCAGTCACCAAGTAAACTATGGCAGCAAACAGCATATCAGTAGAAACACTTTGGACTTTATGGCATGGTAATAGTGTTGCAACTGTTTCCATTCACGTGCGGTTGACCGTACGTCCCCCCTGACATTTATCACGATATTAGGGCTACTGGATGATGATTGTTGCGTCCGGTAGGACGCACTGTTATTTATCGGGATGCATCTAGTAAAACGTCTAGCTAATAATGGTACGTAGGACACAGACAGAACATCCCCGCTCGCCGGCTGGCTATGAAGTGATATTCTCCCCGAGTACCCACATTTATTATGTACGTCACATCTCTTCCTTTTTATATGATTTGAAATACTTTTATATATCATTCTTTACATAATACTTAATGGTCATCATAACATGCAGAATACAATTCAAATAGAGCGACTCGACTACCGTCTCGGATCGTGCTATGGCAGCGTAAAAGAGACGGCAAGAAACCACTGCAGCACGGCCTACTTTAAGAGTCGGCTTTATACAATGGGTTCCCTGTGTCGTGCTAGAATATCAAAGCACTATAAGTTTTACATTGAACCGATTTAGATACGATAGTATCATTATTAAAATTTAAAACTTCGTTCATTAGGTAATTAAGTTTCTTCTAGGTACTGTCCACTTTTCTCCATTTTTCCTTTCATTTGTGGATGCTTCTTGCAACACTGAGAGTCCCAGTATTGTTGTTGTGGTCGCTGGCAGTCTAATCTAAAGTCATCTTTAAGCAGAAACTCCACCTGTGGACAATATTGCAGCATCTATATTCTCATTACGGTGAAATTTCGCGCTTGCGCGCGATACTTAGGTAGTATTATTTATTATTTTATTTTTATTTTATTAGGATATCCAACAGCTTTCCTTATAACTAAGTTTTGAAAATATATGTTCTTACACTTATTTGTTAAAAGAACGCGTTTATTATAAAAGTCAGGGAATGAGATTTCTGTCTTCTGATGAATTGTTAGGATATTTGTTCCAAATTAATTAGAATTTGAATTATGTTTTTAAAATTTATCTAAAACATTTTATAATATCGGTTTGTGAACCACCTCTTTACAAATAATATTTTTTTATTCTTCAAATAGCAATTCCACAGTTAGTTATCAAGATAATCAGGATGCTTTGGCAGTTTTTTTTTAATACTATTTTAACTCGGGCATGACAAAGCATTTGTTTAGTCTTGGTTCATAAGAAACTGAACTGTCACCCTATCTGCGTGTGTGATATTGGAGCCCATTTTTTTTCTTTAAGTTTTACGAGTAGACATGTGTTGCTTTGCCATGACATTAATGGCATCAAACGACCCATAGAAAATTTATGGTATTTATAATGTTTTTCAACTCTGGAAGATTTATGGCATCTTTCGACCCATGGAATATTTATGGCGTCTTTTGATCCATGCGTACACATTTGTGCATTTTTCGACCCATGGGTAATTGTGGCGTCTTTCGACCCATCGATTATTGTGGCGTCTTTCGATCCATGGATTATTGTGGCGTCATTCGACCCATAGATTTTTGTGGCGTCTTTCGACAGTTTCGACCCATAGATAATTGTGGCGTCTTTCGACAGTTTCGACCCATAGGTTATTGTGTTTTTTTTTTTCCATGGATTATTGTGGCGTCTTTAGACCCATAGATTTTTTTGGCGTCTTTCGACCCATAGATTATTGTGGTGTTTTTTGACCCATGGGCTATTGTGGTGTCTTTCGACTTGTGGCCAAATCAACACATGCCTCCCGACCACGCATATAAACCTTTATGGATATGAAAAGTCTTTCAAGACACGAGCAGGAATTGAACCCGCACCTTTGGACCGAACCAACTAGTATTTTTTGTATTTACATACACCAGACACCAGAAGCAGCACGATCCAATGCACTGACCACTGTGCTATCGCATCTAGACTCCCCCATTCACATGGTTCACATGCGTAGTTTTTCTCATATTAGTGATGCAACAAGTATAAAAATTTATTTTATTTTTGATTGGCTAAATAATAATGACGTATTTACGTCTTGAAATATCCAATATTCAGCATATAACAGTTTCCTTATAAATATTTAATCTCTTTTTTTTTTAGCTTTTAATTCCTTATCTGTACCGAAATATTATTATGGATTTAAAAATTTGAGACGCTGTTGTTAGGTATTTTTATTCATTTGTGGTATCATTAAGAACTTATTCGTTTTCACAGCTAATACATGGACGAACAAACTCTTGTGACAACTGTGTATATTTTAATCGAAACAAATTATACATTTCCTTATTTTTTTTCTTTACTGTAAGTTTGGATCAATAAAAAAAGATGTCTATATGTGTTTGCAACTTTTAAGGTCTTACATACACAATGGAAAAATACTAGCTTGATTTCGTTGCATCACCAATATAACTGAGGATTTCAATCCGTTCGAGGATTATCGTTAAAACTAACATTTCTTTTGTTTTGTTTTCGTTAGTTTATTTTGTGGCTTTATAGAATATCAAGACTCTTTTATGATAAAAAGCAAACACACACACAAGTTGATATTTAATTTTAACTCTTGGTAAGTTAAGTACCTATTACTTGTTATTTTCAATAGAGTGTTTTCCCGCACCTTGTGAAAGTTCAACTGGATGGCGCTGCTGAATATCGTCAGGAAAATGGAAACACTGATACTAAAGTATAGTGAAAACATGTTCGCATACGTTATACCTCGGTATGTCTATTTAAATCACATTGATTTGTCTCTTTCATTGATTTTTATTCTAATAATTTTTTTTTTCTGTTTTAAGAAATATCTAGTAATAGTAAAATTGTTTTGCGCCTAAGTTTCAACATTTTTTTTTTTTTAAGTAACCTCCACTCTGGTGCTGACTGAGAAACAGTGCCATAAGCATTTGAACTCAAGTACTTGTTAGTATCTCCTAGTTAGTCTGTGAGTACTTGTTGCAAATCTCAAATGTCTTTAGTATATTTTCTTCCAAAAAGATTTAATTTATTTTAAAAAGCCATAAAACAGAAATTACCACAGTGATGAGCGTGCCACCTAACGACAGTTAAAACCGTAGTTGAAAATATCATAGAAAATTGCCTATTATTGACATCAGTCCGTTATATTGGCCAATAATGATGCTATGCGTATTTTACAAAACATAAATATAGCTGTAAATTTTTATTTAATCACTAGTAAATCTTTAATAATTCGTAGTTAATGGATATCACCTCCTTTTTTCCATTGCTTGAGATGGCAAAGGTTTTTCTAGTTATTTTTTGCGGATAATTTGAAAATATTGTCAAAAATTGTTTTCCACTCACCACGCTTTCATTTCATCGTCGTCGCCACTGTTGCGTCCGGTAGGACGCACTGTTATTTATCGGGATGCATCCAGTAAAACTAGCTAATAATGGTACGTAGGACACAGACAGAACATCCCCGCTCGCCGGCTGGCTATGAAGTGATATTCTCCCCGAGTACCCACATTTATTATGTACGTCACAATGATGAAGCAACTGAATCTCTACTATAATTAAATTTTAAATTGATTGTGTCTGTACATTGAACATATTTATAAAAAAATATCACGTTATGCTTTTTTGATGCCCCTGAACCCAAATCACGCAAAAACTCGCGGGCAAAAACTAGTTTTATATACGTGTCCGTTGGTAATATGTACCTAGGTACTGCAACAGTAGACAAGACCAGAGGCCCTACTAGTAAGGGTGATGAAGGACAAATTTCTATATGATTTGCTCATGTCTGCCTCTTTGACTGATGATAAGGAGCGTCCTCTAAAAGATACAAAAAAACATTTGCGGACATCCCAGTTCCACACCCCTGCGTTTATGAGAAATTCAGTTTTAACTATTTGGAAATTTGACATTGAAACGTACACCTGGCAGACTATGACTATCTGATTAAATACAATGTATAGGACCACAGAAAAATGGTCTTTCATCATAATAACCCTCCCTGCGTTGTAAAGTTACAGCGCTTCAAAATGCAAAAATTCACTACTTCGTCCCGTGATAATGCAGAGCCCTGCATGTCTGCCTCTTCGATTTTCTACATCTTCAGAAGTATTTTAATCAGGAGCCACAAGGGCAGACAAAAAAAGCATTATTTAGTATCCTTTTTTATTTTTTTTGCTTTAACTCAAAAACGCAGCGACGCACATAAAAACTTGTAAGGATCAAATCGATTTGTATTGAGCTGATCTATCATCCCTATTAATATGAATCACGAGCAAATCATATACCTGAATTGCAGCCAGCACCCTTACTATACCGCCGAACTCAATCGTTATCGATTCTCTCTTTTTAGGGTTCCGTACCTCAAAAGAAAAAAACGGAACCCTTATAGGATCACTTTGTTGTCCGTCTGTCTGTCTGTCTGTCTGTCTGTCTGTCTGTCTGTCTGTCTGTCTGTCAAGACCCTTTATCTCACGAACGGGTAAAGGTATCAGGTTGAAATTAATACCATATATTAGGATCCATGAACCACACAAGATCTGAAAATTTAAATTTTTTACAACGACGCAATCAAAAGATATGGCATTTTATGTCCTCATCTCCATACATTTATCCAAAAATGCAAAACCTACAGGGTACTTCCCGTTGACCTAAAATTATGAAATTTGGCAAGAAGCTAGGTCTCACAGTACAAATAAAGGGAAAAGTCTGAAATCATTAAATATTACAACTTTTCTCACAACTAATGGTAACCAATTGTGGTGAGCTCCCGTTTCAAGAACATTCATATAAGAGAGGGGTCAAGTTGGATGGTCGCTGAGGCGATTTTTGTTTTAGTTCTATTTAAAAACGGGAACACTTACAAACTTGAAAATTGGTATGTTTATAGTGCATAAGCTATAAATTAACAACAAATAATAAAATTTGGTCAAGTGCGTGTCGGACTCACAAAATCTAGCACATTAACTTACTGAAATTTCAACTAATACAATTATGTATATGTGGTGGTACGGAACCCTCAGTGCGCGAGTCCGACTCGCACTTGGCCGATTTTTTCTATAGGTACAAGAAGAGAAGAGAGATTGGATAACGATTGAGTTCGGCGGTGGTGCCTCAGGTATTGAATTAAAAATATTCTACAAGCAAATCGAACATAAAAAATAAACATCACAAATCCATGCAATAAGTTCTTCAAAAACTATCACAACTCTCCGTGACATGACCTCTTCTTATCCTTCTACTGAAAGGTTGTAGACACTGTATCACACAGGTACCCATAAACTGCTGGTTTGCCTCCATTTGGATAAATCAATTTGTTACCACGGTTTGCCTCCGTTTGGATAATTCATGCACTACTCATGCAAGACCCAATCGGATTGCACAGAAGCCGATAGTGTCCAACCAAACATCAACTACAGCCAACACCGGTATTACCGCACAGTGGGTCAGTGCGTCGCGAGCGAACCACGTGCGAGAAACCGCACCGCGGCGCTAATTTAAAAATAAAACCTTCGACATTTGAATTTGTTTGAAGACTTGAAAGAAAGGTAAGTAATTTTTTATTAAGTATATGTGAAAAATATTTTTTAAATAATTAGTTTTCTTCTACAGCTTCTTTTTATTATTTGGATTTGTTAAAGTCAAAGTTTTATCGAAGTTCATAACGAGCGTAAAAGTTTCCAAAACTTTCAATACTTACGGTATTAATATTAATTATTAATTGTAGATAAAATCGAAAGTTAAATATATAGGTTAAAAAATAAATAAAAGGGCTATCAAATATTTTGGAAATAGGGATGTCAAATAAAATACTTCAGCCTGCAAGTAATGTGTCGCATTTACATTACCTACTAAAGATGTTACAAAATTCGTAGAAATCAATTTGCTAACGTAGGTAAATATATTGTCTTTGGTACGGGTTCAGACTACGTGAAGCTTGAAACTTGTACTGCACTTATCTCAGTGTGCATAGGGACTCGCATTGTGAGTATGACCTGAGGCCGTACCGCCGAACTCAATCGTTATCGAATCTCTCTTTTCTTTTTGTATAACCCGATTTTTGTAACTGTACACTTCAAGCTGACAAAATATTAGCATGATGGGAGTATTTGTAGGGTCAGCATAACCCTAATTTTATTTTTTGGAAGTACGGTCAAGAGCACTTCAAGCTTGACTTATTGGATTTTGTACCATTCTTACCACAGTTAAAAAAATGGGTTTTATCCATCGAATACCTAACTTCTATTCTAAAGCATAAAGTTTTTACTTTCTTCCTAAATACAAAATTAATAAGATACTGAATTTTTTAAATTTTCACGTAATTTCTACATTGAAAGGAAGTTAAACTTTTACCATTGACTTGTTGGCTTACATTGTAAAAAAAAAAAGAAAGTTACTGGCAATCTTTTTACTTTCGCCTTTGTAGGTAGGTAGGTATGTGCATGTTGCGTGTCCAAGTTCCTAGTCTAATCTAGTAAATTATACTAAAATTACTCTTAGCGCTACTTTTTATCTATCTAACATTAATAAGATGCCAAATAAGATGCCATTCATACAGTGTTTTTAATTTCCTTGGATGTTGCTAAATCAAAACTGATGAAATATAAAAGGTTACAAATGTACACTCTTATGTTAATTTGTGAACAAACATGCCGACAAGCCCATTGATAATGATGGCTGAAATCGCGTAGAAAATATATTTAGTGGAAAATTTTACTTTATTTTACACCATCATCTTAACATCCCAAGAAACGTCTGCTGCAGGACAGGGAGCTCCCTCTGGAACTACAGCAAAAAAGTGTGGTACTTTGGAAGGGAGTTACCATAGTCACCACGCTTGTAATCGTTACGGCTAGCGACCGCTGTTGTCGGTGACCGCAGTATGTAGATGCTTAGTCGCCTCTTACGACACCCACGGGTAGAGATGGGTTGTTACTATTCTTTGCGGCACCACACGGACCAAATTTCACTTTGACGACTACAATATCAGTCAACCCGAAAATAATGTGATGACTATAATTCTCGGTTTTTAAAGTTTATTTTAATTTTAAGTAAGCATACTCAAATATTACTAGGTAGGTAACTAAGTAGGTACTATCGCAGCCTGTCCCGCATGACCACCACCAAGCAATTTTTTTCCTGCAGTCGAAGATAAAAGCGCTCTCTCTTGACTAGGGCTTGGGGATGTTGGGTAGTCGTCAGGAGGCGGTGTAGTAATTGCAATCCATTTTATAATGAATTCTTAGTAAAGTCGATACAGGAAGTTACTATAAACAATAGAGCTGTTACCAAAGACAGATTTTGATCAACATTTAAGAAAAAGAAACACGTTAATGAAGGATTTCCGTATAACTATTCCCCCGCATATTTATACCATAGAAATGACCCGTGGAAATGACATAGGTATCTTCTCCTTAATTTTTAAAACAGGACTTAGGTACTTTCCGAGAAGGTGAAGTATAAAAACTTTTGCTTTTTAGGCTTTATGATTTTAAAAATAGGCCATCGACAGTTGCCACAGACAAGCACTAGTGATTTCCTAATAGGTGAATGAAAGTGGCTTATTGCCAACGCAGGATACATAGACGAATAAAATCTTAACTGAGTAGCCAATAAAGTTCGCGATAGTACATGGATTGTAGGTAAATAAATATTGGTCTAATATTCCTAGTCACTGTCAATGTTTGAAGACACAATTAACACTATTCTGATTGTGTTTGATTATCCACGATTTTTTGCGTCTTATTTTTAGGCGGATTCTTGTCAAGTAAATATTGTTCGACTCGAAGAAGACCGGACCGGAGAGACGCGGGCGCACGCACGCGGACAGACACCTTTTTGCATTTATTTCTGGGACGTGTTTGTTCCCGCAAATTCGTACGCGTACACTCGTCCGCACATCAGTAGAAACACTTTTGGACCTTATGGCGTGGTAGTAGAGTTGAAAAAGTTTCTACCGACAAGCGGTTGACCGTACCACAAACTTATGCGTAAAGCTTATTCCACGAGAGCATCGGAAGTTTAATAAACAAAAAACACGAGAGACGTTTCTACCCACAACACAATACTGGCACAGGGAGCCAATTCTTGAATATCGCCGGGTGATAAAATATCACTTTTGAAACTCAAGTTCACCCAATTAAACTTAAATAAAATTAAATAAAAATTAAATTAAATTTTTGTTCACTTTCATGGGCAGAACACCTCTTATAACCGTGCCCTTCCGACACTGTCATTTCCTATGTGATCCTGTCACATGCTATTGCATAGTTATCATATCACATCTACACATAATAAGTACCGCAGCTCCTCCAAGGGTACGTACGTACCCTACGAATGTTATTGACAAACTTTTGGCATAGCCAAACTAGAAGGTAATACTATTTGGACGTTGAGTAACTTTTTATTCTTTCTTCTTTAGAACTAATCATCCATCATGGTTAAATTGCTAAATACATTGAGCAATGGTCATTTATTTAAAAAATAAAAATAAAATTTAAATGTCATCACATCACCATCATCATTGAGGTTAAGAAACTGGTCAAACAACAATGCACAATTCATCACAGTTCACGTCACGCCGAGGCATCGTTTATTGCAAAGGATTTCACTGTCTGCGGAAGTTAAGAAAATCAATCGGACTCTATTCAGCTATACAACGTATAACGGGAAGATGTGATAATACTAATAATTGTGAATCTGTCCATGAATCTCAACAACGTTTTCCGAGGAACATAGGTCAAAAAACGAAAATCAATTTTTGACCTCCCATAGAATTTTGTATGGGAGGTCAAATTTGGTTTTTCATATTTCGACCTATGTTCCTTTGGAAAAGTTGTTCAGTTTCATGTATTACCACACCTTTCCGTTACACGTTGTCTGTGACGTTGTATTGAGAATTCTTAGAGGGCTTGTAAGAACAATTTTTCGGTACCAAAATAAGATTACTTATTGCCCTTAGCAATTAAAGTTATCGGTATAAGAAAATTTAACTTGTTTATTACAAAGAGATAATTTAAATGAGCAAACGAGAATGTGGTCCACCTGATGGTAACTTATTAGTGGCATAATTTGACAGCATAGCACATTGCCCACCTATTTATTATTATAATTTCAGTGGCTCCCTTCAAATAGAAACATAGCAGTGCTAATACTACTACGGTAAAATTAGGCAAGGGGGCGGTAATTCCCCAGACGAACTTTGCACAGAAGCCCTACTACCTTCTATAGAGATCGATTATTTATTACATACTTTACTTAAATATTTTGTATGAAATAATTAAGTAAAGTAGTAACATTGTATTGAATGAACGCGGTGCTCTTTATGGTACCCTCAGAAACGTGATGCCTAAAATATTTTTAAAATTTTTATTTGAAGTCAATCCAGCACTGCATTAATTACTATTTTTAAACGGGTTATTTTTGGACCCCTAGCGAAATTTTAGTATGTGACTCAGAACACAATTTTCTATTTTTTGAAAGGTGTTCAGTTTCATGTACTGAGCAACTTACAAAAATTTGGCTAGGGGTCCAAAATAACCCCGTATGTATATCTCTCTTCCTTGTGCATGCAGGACATAGGGCGAAAGCACAAGTACCGGCTTCAATTTACCGGTATTTTAGGAACTTTCTAACCTTTGTAGTTAGTAGACAAGATAAACTTGTCAGCTTATCGGCCAATGGTTTATCTACGCAAGTCAGCGCCAAGTCTTATGTTTGCTTGATTTCTTTGTGTAGGTCTATTGTCAGGGCTCCTATAGACTATTTAGCCCCAAACTCCCGTAATAACTAATAATGATAAAAAGGTAAAGGTAATGCGTTTGTATTTGAATAGCGTCAGCTCTACAATAAAGTTAGAATCAATTTTATTTTCAGTTCTTAATACCTTTAGTTTGGCCTATCATGGCGTCTATTTATAAGCCATAGATCAACTAAAGACTTGCATAGACCCACTGACTTTCAAATATCGATGTTTGTAAATAGATCCCACATAAATAGTTGGGCCTACTATACCGACAGACTAAACCATCCTGTTCAGAATCATCATCAATGCGTTCAAAATAACAAAAGTACTAAGAATTCATAGTTTTTACGTCATGGTTTTTCCTTTCTTTAGAGAACGTCATTATTTCTCTTAAGTTCATAAATATTTCTATTTATATTGCGACGTCAATAAACGCCTAGACCGGTCTTTACGCAAATGTGGTGCGCTATCGATAGCAGCAAGTCGCATGTTTAAAAGAAACCTTATTTCAATGGCATAAAGTTCTCCATTCTGAAGTTGTAGCTACGGTACAGCGGCTGTCGTGTCGTTGGGTCATACACGTGATTTCACATCACGAATCACGAGAGCATAACAGAATTTGCTAAGAATTTCCAATTCGAGTGGATGGATGTCACAGTAAGAGTGTAATTTTGAATTTTTGAAGGAGACGAATGAATAGAATTGGGGCGTAGACAAGTGGCTTTCCATAATCGCCAACGCTAGTAGAATAGTATAAAAATGTATGAGATTGACATAAGCTCATGAAATGTTGCGTTACAGCTATACATTTTCATTTCAGAAAGCCACATGACTAGGTACTCAGAACAATTAAAATTGATTTGGTAATTTATCCTTTTGTTATTATATTATTATAATAAGCAATAGATTTTAATATGCCAGATCTCATAACTTACAGTTTATCTTCTGTTTTAATTGGTAATTAATATTTTGTAAGACATTCTTAACATATTCTTAACAAACTTACTTTCGTCACTCACACCGTCGGCTTTTCCGCTTTAAGGAAAAATTTTTTCGTCCTTTTCCTGCGTACCCTACCTACCCGCCACTTTTACTTTTAAAGTTTTGGCCTTTTAGTAAAAAAGGCAAAATTTAATTTACTGTGTTTCTCTATTGTACACTATACTTCTTAGTCTATTTTTGCGTGCAAGCAAAAATGAGCTTAGTGGTGGTCAGGCGGGAGTGGCTGCGCTGCGATCGATAGTACGGTCAACCGCTTATCGGTAGAAACTTTTTCAACTCTATGACCACGCCATAAGGTCCAAAAGTGTTTCTACCGATGTACGGCCGTGTGTACACCATACGTACAGTCAAGAGTAGGTCAAACTTGACACTCGTAGTTCGATTTCCGTCTCTACGCTAAGAATACTAAAGTCCAATGTGGCGTGCTCTTGACTTAGAAGTATGTTTCGTTTGTCACAGTTAACTTAAAAAATATATAACGCTATTACGCGCCTTATTTCCAATTAGGTAGAGAAAATAATGGCCCTGTGTGGTGCCGGCAAAGAATAGTACCAACCCATACATACCCGTGGGTATTGTAAGAGGCGACTAAGGGTTAACTGGAGGATGGGCAGCAGCATCCTCCTTTGTATCTTACATCTTACTTACTGCGGTCACCTACTACCGCGGTCCATTGTGCCAGCCGTAACGCTTACAAGCGAGGTGACTATGGTACTTCCCCTCCACATTTTCCAGCAAAAGCTAGAATTCTGGAGGGAGCTCCCTGTCCTGTAGTAGACGTTTCATGGGATGTTATGATGAGAGAAAATAAATGCCGCTATCTCTTATCTGTAAGTACCTAATCCGTATAGAATAGATACTTACCTAGTAGTAAGGGTGATGAAGGACAAATTTCTATATGATTTGCTCATGTCTGCCTCTTTGACTGATGATAAGGAGCAACCTCTAGATACAAAAAATATTGGCGGACATCCACACCCCTGCGTTTTTGAGGAATTAAGTTTTATATATTTTAAAATTTGACAATGAAACGTACACCTGGCAGACTATCTGATTAAATACAAAGTACAAAACCCCAGAAAAATAGTCTGCCACCATAATAGCCCTGCGTCGTAAAGTTACAGCTGTTCAAAATACAAAAATTCACTACTTCATCCCGTGATAACGCAGAGCCCTGCATGTCTGCCTCTTCGATTTTCTACATCTTCAGAAGTATTTTAAACAGGAGTCACAAAGGAAAAAAAAACCGGCCAAGTGTGAGTCGGACTCGCTCAAAGAGGGTTCCGTACCACCACATAATCATAATTGTATTAGTTGAAATTTCAGTAAGTTAATGTGCTAGATTTTTTTAGTCCGACACGCGCTTGACTATATTTTATTATTTTTTGTTATTTTATAGCTTATGCACTATAAACATACCAATTTTCAAGTTTGCATGTGTTCCCGTTTTTAAAATAGAACAAAAACAAAAATCGCCTCAGCGACCATCCAACTTGACCCCTCTCTTATATGAATGTTCTTGAAACGGGAGCTCACCACAATTGGTTACCATTAGTTGTGAGAAAATTTGTAATATTTAATGATTTCAGACTTTTCTCATTATTTGTACTGTGAGATCTAGCTTCTTGCCGAATTTCATAATTTTAAGTCAGTTTTGCATTTTTGCATAAATGTATGGAGATACATACATACATACATACATAACATCACGCCTCTTTCCCGTTGGGGTAGGCAGAGACCACAGTCCTCCACCTGCTACGATCTTGACATACTTCCCTTGCTTCCTGTACTTTCATCAATCCTGAGATGAAGATGAGGACATAAAATGCCATATCTTTTGATTGCGTCATTGTAAAAAATTGAAATTTTCAGATCTTGTGTGGTTCATGGATCCTAATATATATTATTAATTTCAACCTGATACCTTTACCCGTTAGTGAGATAAAGGGTCTTGACAGACAGACAGACAGACAGACGGACAACAAAGTGATCCTATAAGGGTTCCGTTTTTTTCTTTTGAGGTACGGAACCCTAAAAACATTATTTAGTATCTTATTTTCATTTTTTTGGGTTCCGTACCTCAAAAGAAAAAAACGGAACCCTTATAGGATCACTTTGTAGTCCGTCTGTCTCTCTGTCTGTCTGTCAAGACCCTTTATCTCACGAACGGGTAGAGGTATCAGGTTGAAATTGATACCATATATCAGGGTCCATGAACCACACAAGATCTGAAAATTTCAATTTTTTACAACAACGCAATCAAAAGATATGGCATTTTATGTCCTCATCTCCATACATTTTTGCAAAAATGCAAAACCTACAGGGTACTTCCCGTTGACCTAAAATTATGAAATTTGGCAAGAAGCTAGGTCTCACAGTAAAAATAAAGGGAAAAGTCTGAAATCATTAAATATTACAACTTTTCTCACAACTAATGATGACCAATTGAGTTGAGCTCCCGTTTCAAGAACATTCATATAAGAGAGGGGTCAAGTTGAATGGTCGCGGAGGCGATTTTTATTTTAGTTCTATTTTAAAAACGGGAACACTTACAAACTTGAATGTTGGTATGTTTATGGTGCATAAGCTATAAAATAACAACAAATAATAAAATTTGGTCAAGCGCGTGTCGGACTCAAAAAATCTAGCACATTAACTTACTGAAATTTCAACTAATACAATTATGATTATGTGGTGGTACGGAACCCTCAGTGCGCGAGTCCGACTCGCACTTGGCCGGTTTTTTTGCTTTAACTCAAAAACGCAGTGACGCACAGAAAAACTTGTAAGGACCAAATCGATTCGTATTGAGCTGATCTATCATCCCTATTAATATGAATCATGAGCAAATCAAATACCCAAATTGCAGCCAGCACCCTAACTATAGGATTTACCGTACTACATATTTAGCCCCATTCACTGATATAACTTTATGTACCAATACATGTAAAACAGCTTTTATGGATAACATATTTATAATTTTTAGGGTTCCGTACCTCAAAAGAAAAAAACGGAACCCTTATAGGATCACTTTGTTGTCCGTCTGTCTGTCTGTCTGTCTGTCTGTCTGTCTGTCAAGACCCTTTATCTTACGAGCGGGTAAATGTATCAGGCTGAAATTAATACCATATATTAGGATCTACGAACCACACAAGATCTGAAAATTTAAATTTTTTGCAACGACGCAATCAAAAGATATGGCATTTTATGTCCTCATCTCCATACATTTATTCAAAAATGCAAAACCTACAGGGTACTTCCCGTTGACCTAAAATTATGAAATTTGGCAAGAAGCTAGGTCTCACAGTACAAATAAAGGGAAAAGTCTGAAATCATTAAATATTACAACTTTTCTCGCAACTAATGGTAACCAATTGTGGTGAGCTCCCGTTTCAAGAACATTCATATAAGAGAGGGGTCAAGTTGGATGGCCGCTGAGGCGATTTTTGTTTTAGTTTTATTTAAAAACGGGAACACTCACAAACTTGAAAATTGGTATGTTTATAGTGCATAAGCTATAAAATAACAACAAATAATAAAGTTTGGTCAAGCGCGTGCCGGACTCAAAAAATCTAGCACATTAACTTACTGAAATTTCAACTAATACAATAGAGAATATGCGTGATGTTTTTTTATTTAAGAAATTTATCCTCATTCATGTAATAAACAGTTTAGTGAAACTATTTTTCGAATAACCATGTAATTAAAAAAGACATAAGCCATCGAAGATTTGTTTCTGTCTCTTTCTAGCAAAACGAAATTTAATACGAAGTTTATATGGCCGTAGTGGCATGTGACGTCACATGCCTTGTCGGATCTCTCTGTCTAATCGGCGCGTAATTAATAGTTTTAAATGCTTATATCAGCCGTATTTCTTAGCCGATTTAAATTTTAATTTCACTTCTTGTCATCTCTACTACGGTTTTTCATATTTTGTTAATAAATGCGACTAAAAAAAATTATGCATATTCCCTATTATGTTTATGTGGTGGTACGGAACCCTCAGTGCGCGAGTCCGACTCGCACTTGGCCGGTTTTTTTTTTCTACTTATATGAGCCTGGACGACCGAGCTTTGCTCAGTATAATCTTAACCAAAGCCCGCTAAAAGTTGGCGCTGTAGTTTCTTAAACACTTTATTTTCACTAAACGAATTTTCCTGGACATGAGATCTTGCTAAATCGATTTTTCGTCCCCCCTAAAACCTCCGTGTACTAAATTTCATAGAAATCGTTGGAGCCGTTTTCGAGAAATCGATTACAAATATGTTCACAAAATATGTATACAAATATTGCTCGTTTAAAGTCTATCAGTACCTGGGTACAAGATTAAGGCTAATCCTGCCTCAATGACCTTGAGACCTTTATTCGTAGCTTGAGACTGAATAACTTCGTAACCACTTTTTACATAAAATTATGGCATTTATCTCAACAGAAAAAAACATAGTAAAAAACAAGATATGAGAAGTGATGTGGTTGAGATAGAATTTTAATTCAAATCAAATCAAATCAAATCAAAATCGTTTATTCATTGTTGGATATTAAAATCTCTAAATGACGTCAGCTAAACTACATCGCTTCACAAACAATGTGGCGCCATTGTGGGAAAAAAAAGAAGCGACAATAAAAACCCACGCGCTCTTTTAAATATGTTTGAATGTACAAAGTTGATATACAACATACATAGGTCAGTTTTAATTTTGAATTAGCCTGTTAGAACCGTAGTCTAATCCCATGGATTTTTCTCTTCTAGATAATCTGATATTTTATAATAACCCTTCTTACATAATTTCTGCTTGATTACAGTTTTGAATTTATCTAACGGTAAACTTTCAATATCAGTGGTTACCTTATTATAGAAGCGTATACATTGACCTTTATATGTTTTACTAATTTTGTGAATACGGCTGACATGAGAAGCAACTTGATTCTTGTTTCTTATGTTGACACTGTGCCTGTCACAATTTTTATCAAAAATATGTATATTCCGTTTAGCATATATTAAATTCTCATAAATGTATTGCGACACAAAAGTCAAAATGTTGATTTCTTTAAATTTATTTCGAAGAGATTCTCTAGGCTTCATTTTATAAATTGCACGAACAGCTCGCTTTTGTAGTAAAAAAATGCTGTTTGCATCCGCAGCATGACCCCATAACAAAAGGCCATATGACATGAGACTATGGAAATAACTGAAGTAGACTAACCTCGCGGTGTCTACATCCGTCAGAGCTCTTATTCTTTTCACTGCGTATGCTGCAGAACTAAGTCTGTTCGACAATTTATTAATATGCGGTCCCCATTGTAATTTGTTGTCTAAGGTAATACCTAGGAACACAGCTGATTCCACAAGACTCAATTTATCGTTTTTCACTAAAAGGCTTGTAGCAGTTGGCTTTACATTAGGCAAAACAAATTTAACACACTTAGTTTTCTTTTCGTTAAGTAAAAGATTATTTACGGTGAACCACTCAACTACATTAGAGATTGTACTATTTACGTCGTCAAAATTTGATTGTTGTCTTTTGACTTTAAAAATCAAAGACGTATCATCTGCAAATAGTACTATCTCATTCTTGTCCTTTACAAGGTTTGGCAAATCGTTAATGTAGACAATGAACAGGACTGGTCCCAGGATTGAGCCTTGTGGAACGCCCATACAAATTTTTGATCCTAGTGACCTTTTCCCATTTACATCAACCTTCTGGATCCTTTCATTTAGATACGACTCCAGAAGGCTTAGAGCCTGGTCTCTAATTCCATAATGGTGTAATTTCCTGATAAGAATATCATGATGTACACAATCGAAAGCCTTGGACAAGTCACAGAAAACGCCAATGGCATCACTTGACTCCTCCCAGGCGTCAAATATACTTTGAATAAGCTCAACACCTGCATCGACTGTTGAGCGACCCCTGGTAAAACCGAACTGTTTTAGGTTCATCAAGTTGTTGCGATAAAAGTGGCTCTGAACCTGATTTAAAATTATCTTTTCAAATATCTTACTAAGAGTTGGTAGAACAGAAATAGGTCTAAAATTAGTGGGGTCTGATTTACTACCAGCTTTAAACAACGGAATAATTTTACTATGTTTCATCAAATCAGGAAAAACACCATCATCTACACATTTATTAAAAATACTAGATAAGTATGGTGCAATGCTTTCTATAACGGCACTAATAATTTTATCTGACAGGCCATCTATATCGGCGGTCTTTTTCATTTTAAGTGATTTAAAGGCTTTAATTATAACGAAAGCATTGACGTAACTGAATTTAAAATCTACATTGCAAACATCTACGTGTCGTTCGAGATAAGATTCAATCAATTAATTAGTATAACCAAAGAAAAATAATTCTAAAACGACCATTATTTTATCCATTTTTAGGGTTCCGTACATCAAAAGAAAAAAACGGAACCCTTATAGGATCACTTTGTTGTCCGTCTGTCTATCTGTCAAGACCCTCTATCTCACGAACGGGTAAAGGTATCAGGTTGAAATTAATACCATATATTAGGATCCATGAACCACACAAGATCTGAAAATTTAATTTTTTTACAACGACGCAATCAAAAGATATGGCATTTTATGTCCTCATCTCCATACATTTATGCAAAAATGCAAAACCTACAGGGTACTTCCCGTTGACCTAAAATTATGAAATTTGGCAAGAAGCTAGGTCTCACAGTACAAATAATGGGAAAAGTCTGAAATCATTAAATATTACAACTTTTCTCACAACTAATGGTAACCAATTTTATTGTGGTGAGCTCCCGTTTCAAGAACATTCATATATAAGAGAGGGGTCAAGTTGGATGGTCGCGGAGGCGATTTTTGTTTTAGTTCTATTTTAAAAACGGGAACACTTACAAACTTGAAAATTGGTATGTTTATAGTGCATAAGCTATAAAATAATAAAAAATAATAAAATTTGGTCAAGCGCATGTCGGACTCAAAAAATCTAGCACATTATTTTACTGAAATTTCAACTAATACAATAGGGAGTATGCATGTCATATAAATTAACTAGATTTTTTTATTTCCGATACTTTATTGCCCTGACATTACACCTAAACCAATATTTTCTTGTTTAGTGTGGATATAAATGCACAAAATATTAATTAAAAAGTGATAAATAAGCGAGGGAAGTTCGAATTTGCAAAAAGCCTCGCCATTGGTCGAATCGAAACGTGACGTCACGCGCCATGTCGTAGTGTCGGTATTCATACTGTGCTGTTGTATTTGGAAGAAAAATTCGACTTAGCTCAGAGACCCTTCGTACAAGAAAGCTGAAATTTTGTATGAATACGTATTTTATTTACGCCTAGAAAGTGGTAAAATAAAATCTAACAAAATATTTTTTTTTAGTGTACCTCCCCTACAAGTAAAGTGGTGGTGAATTTTTTTTGTTCACCCCATTGTGTGGAGTGTCGTTAGATAGGTCTTTTAAAAATAATGTGAGTTTGCGAAGATAATTTTTCGGTTTAGGGATCCGTTTGCGTAATATTTAGCTTGAAAGCGAAATTGTTTGTTGGAATCACCCCGCCTTTCCTGCCAGATAAACTTGTTATTGGAAATGTATAAAAATTCACAGTAGTAGTATATATGATGAAATTGAAAGGACAACTATCACAGACAGCTAAGTAGGCTTTACAGGTAAAGAAGGTAGCTATAGCGGAAATAATAAAAATTGTAATATCAGTCAGGCGCTAGGACCTTGCTGAGCATATTAGGAGGTAAAAAGTTTATGTTATAAACGTTATGAAATACTTAAGCAAAACCTGCTCTGCGATAAAAAATCGTTAAAAAAACTACAGAACCGTATACTGCGCGTGGCCCGATACGCACTTGGCCGGTTTTATGAATTAGGGATTCGTTTGCGAAAAAATTTGCTCAAAAGGGCAATTTATTGTCAGGGTCGTGTCCCCCTGCCAGCTAAACGGTTAATATGGAAACCTGGAAAAATATACAGTGCTTACCACCACATGAATATGAAGAATTTAAAAGAAAAACAACTGTTAGCTTTACAGGTTAACGAGAAATAGTCAAAATACTGAAAACAATGGAAATTGCAATCAGGCGCTGAATCTCGCTGTTCGTTAGGAACCTGCTTAACAATAATCATTTCTAAGATAACTATGGAACCCTATGCGCGTGGCTCGACACGCATGTTAACTATACAAACATGATAAACTTACATTACAGTGATCTTCACAACAATTTTAATAGGATATTGAAAATACTTCAGTTCTTCTCATCACCTTATACCATTTTTTTCGTGTTTTCACATCTCTCGGATCCGCAAAAACCACATTATCTGTAAACTTATCATAGTATTTGGGCACTTTGGCATAAGACAATACCCTATAAAATGTATTTTTAGCATTTTCCATCATCTAATAGCGATTAAAACTGAAGATCTTCAGGTTTTACCTTTAAAAGCCTATAGTGAACAATACAGAACGCGGCATGTGACGTCATCCAAAACGCGCGAAAAATGGCGGCGTTTATCCATGTCAAATTTAATCGATTTTTCAAATATTACTTTATGAAAGTATTTGAACATTTCTAACAGTATTTATATATTTAACCATGGTATAACGATGTAAGAAGTAAATTAAACAAATAAAAAAAATAGATGAATACTCCCTATTATGATTATGTGGTAGTACGGAACCCTCGGTGCGCGAGTCCGACTCGCACATGGCCGGTTTTTTTTCCCATTTGTAACCTTATTTTACCCTAAAATTTTCATCAAAAATAAATGTAAATTAACAATATTTTAGACTAAACAATATTCAACGATGTGGTCGTTTTACTTTTTTTTATATTTGTAAAAATTCCTAAAATAAATACTTTTCTCTCTTTTTTGTGAATTTCGGGGTCACCGTTGGTCGTTACCACAGGTTGTATGTACATCCACGTTGCAAGGCGAACGTTGTTTTTACGAGTAAATGATATCTATATTTGCATTGACGAGTGTATAGGAATATTGAACCTTAAAATATCATCGGATGAGCAAGCTTATGCTACCTGCCAACAGTTGGTGCTGTAGGTTTCTGTCTAAAATGCGGTATTAAAAAAAAAATCAAAAACCACGGGGAAAACGAATTTTCCCAGACATGAGACCTAGTCAGATTGATTTATTGCTCCCAGTATAGTAAAATTCATGGAAATCGTTAGAGGTGTTTTCGAGAAGCCCATATAATTCGTTTAATGGTATTGGATATTTACTTATTGTTAGCGCATTCATCATTCATTGAATTTTCAATTAAATTGATTCCACGAAATAAAATGACATGAAATAAAAAGTACCAAAAATGTTGTATGATGTTGAACGATGATCTTAAAGTTTTCCCGTGCAATTGAAAAGAAATCTCTTCTTGAAAATACGATTACGTATGGACCCTTTATAAGCGAAAACCGCATAAAAACTAGACTGTTTACGTGCTTCAGAACGCATGGTAAGCTGTAAATCCCAAAAAAGATGGTAATCTAATCTTTTAATTGATCGGTAAGCCACGTCAGAGGCCATTTAGTGGCTTGAAACTCTGACTTACTCAGCCGGTGCCCTGACGAATGCGACGATGTCTCCACGCTATATTTGACTACTATACAGGGTGTACCGAAAACTGAAAGGGCATGCTTAGTCAACGAAACTGAACAATTTTCCCAAAGAAACATATGTTGGGAAATGAAAAATAGAATTGACGTCTCCATACAAATTACCCACTCTGGTCGAACAGTTTGTATGGAGAGGTCAAAATTTTATTTCATATCCTAACATATGTTTCTTTGGGAAAGTTGTTCAGTTTCGTTGACTGAGCATGCCCTTTCAGTTTTCGGTACACCGTCCCTTACACCCTTTACTAGTAGTTTATATCTTACGAAAATTTAAATGCTTATTTTTATTACCTACTTGATTTTAAATTAAGTTTATCTGGATGCAGGGCTGGCTATGTAAATTTTATAGTTTACATTAATGTCTAGGTCACTCTACATTTATCCTTTTAAGAGCAGGTAATTTATACAAAGTCTTTGGCGTATGGCTTTGCAATCTCTCAGGTGGTTGCAATATTCACTAATGAGTACCTACTAATTTTATTCTACAACTTTGGTGAATTCGTATTTTTTTTTTCGTCGTCATACAATGTAACAAGTGGACTAGGCCATTTTGTGTGAGGAACAATAATGAATTTTCGGTTATATGGAAAGCTGTAGAACAACAATTGTTCAACTGAAACTTCATGGGTTTTATAAAAATAACTACCACATCTTTAAAGTTCTTAAAAATATAAAACACTATAAAGAGGATTACACAAAGGGATCGGACGTTAAGTTAATAATAATATAACCTCAATTTTCAATTTAAATAGTATTAAAAATGTAGCTATTTTGACTAATTGTGTGTTGAACGATATTTTTTTTACTTTCGAGCGGAGCGAGAAAGGTATTGTATTCGTGAAAAAAAAAGGTTTTCTAATTTTCTCAAAAATGTGTTCTATATCACTTATACATCATAAAAAACAAGTCTCCCAAAAATGTCCGTCCGTCGGTCGGTCGGTCGGTTGGTCGGTCGGTCGGTCGGTCGGTCGGTCGGTCGGTCGGTCGGTCCGTCGGCGTCGGTCGGTCGGTCTGTCCGTCACGCTTTGGCATAGCGGCTAAACGAATGGTCCGATTGACACCATATTTTGAATTTAGAAGTTTTATGGAAATCCATCGAAGAGTTTTAAGTGGTTTCTTGCTGACTTTCATTTTGAGGGTAGCTGTCATACAACGAAAAAGAAAAATTTAAATTTTCTCAAAAACGGCTCATAGAATCTTGATGAAACTTTGCATGACCAAGCATCTCCATGTAAGATATCTTGCGCCAGTATCAATTGATCTGTGTAATTTCATATAAGGGGTGTTCCTGTACCACCAAATCGTAAATATGTGATTTACCCAAAATTGGTTCCATTCATCATCATCATCATATCGTGTGGGTTGCAAGGTCGATGACTGACCTCACAAACCCTCACGGTTCCATTGAGTTTATTAAAATTTTCTATACTATTAATCCTGTATTGGTTGTCTACCTGACTGGATAATCTTTATGATTTTTTTAAATAAAATTTAGTACACAGGGTGTACCAAAAACTGAAAGGGCTTGCTCAGTAGACTAAAATGAACAATTATCCATAAGGAACATGTGTTGGGAAATTTAAAAAATCTCCATGCAAGTATCCTACGGTAGTATCCATTGATCTGTGAAAATTTATATAAAGGGTGTTCCAATACTACCAAAAGTTAAACATGTGATTTACTCGAAATCGTTTGAGGTTTGTTTGTTTGGATGTTTGACAATTTGGATTCTGAATAGATCTGTATATTTCATTCGAACATTTTTTTGGAAAAACGTAAATGAAAGTTTGTATTTCCATACTATGTGTATGGCATTACAAATTTAAGTTTACGGTTGATAGTTTTTCCTTGAGTATTGCGAGAAAGTAAGTGCAGTGCTGCTGTACCATTTATTTTAAACTACCATAGCAGGTGAAGTGTCTAAAATTGGTCTTTTAGTGTGTTTCAGTGCGTGTATTCTCGTTACAAGCTTATACCAAAAGTTATTAAAGATAAATTTCTTCTAAACTGCAAATCGTTTACAAAACATCCATTCTTCCGTCTAATCCTAATTCTCTATTTGGTATACTTATAAAGTATTGCATGCAGAAGGGTTGCATTTCCTATTTGAAGTAAAAATAAAGAAGCTGCGTTGTCTGCGCTTTTAAGTGCACTGATACTGATAGTTAAGCGGAGTCAGAGGTCACTTGGCGGCTTAATTTAGACAGCCGGGTTGGCGACTAACCTGAAAAGGTTAGTCTAGTATGGGACTGCATTACTCTTAAGGTTTTCAGATTCGCTGTGTAAAAAAAATAGTGCCCTCGTCGAAGCGAAAAAGAAGATTGTTAGGTAACAGACTACGTCAAACTGATTATGATAATAATGAAAGCTTTTTCTATTGCAAAGGCTAGTACAACAAGTAAGTTAAACGATTTATTAACCAAAAATATCGTCAACCTATAGATCCCCTCTGACACGTTTAGCAGGAACGGATTTTAAGACATATTTAATTAAATTATGGCTATAGAGCCATTAGATTGTAGAATCTAGTTTTGTGTCAATTTATTCGAAACTAGTTGAATTATTTTATCAACCATTAGCACATAACGACGGTCTCAAATGCATGGCACGAAACCTTAAACCGGTTGCCCTTCATCATTCGTCGCGCCCTGGTTTTTAAACACTTGGCCTCATCACAATTATACATATACACTAACTATACTAATTACCATTTTACCTGCAACATGAATAATTTTGTAAAACCAATATTCCTCTTTTAAACATTTTAACATCGTGGTAAGTGTTTGTAATAAAATGTGTACTTTCTAATCAACTACGATTTTTTTAGTCGCTTACAAAACCATCTCTTAGCGGCCCGAGGTTTGTATGAGAAAGCCAATTTTTTTTTCTTGTTATTTTCTGTGTTTGGTTCGAAAACGTACTCAAATAAGACATTGATGATGCATATTGCATACAAACGAATACAAACACAAACAAGGTTCATACAAAAGACATCAACGCAGTCAGCTAGTTCCGTGGTTTTCGAATTGCAATGAATAAATTGAATAATTTATTTATCGTGCGCACGCGATGCCATGTTATATAAAGTTACGTTGACTATATTAAACTAGTTTTTTGAGCTCTGCTTCGGCCTAGTAGCACTAATAATTAGTTTAACCCACATACTATGCAGTGGGCGCCCTTGCTATCGGTATTCGATTTATAATGCAAATGATAGTAACCTGCAAAATTTAAGCCCTTTGGTGATGTCTATCGTAAAATTAAGCTTTAATCATAATGGAACGTGAAAGTTAATCAAACAAAAGTTAAATCCGATACATAGTAACCGTTTGGTTGTGGAGATATTATTGTGCAATGACAAGTGGTGAGTGACGTAAAGTGTGAGTAACATAAAATGTCGTTTTTTTTATTGAAGAGGGGCACAAATAGATTTTTGAATAAAATTAATCGTGTTATCTAAACATAATTTATAAATAGAAATAGTTGTATAATAGTTCTTCTAGGCATAATAAAACTGAGGCTCTCGTTTTAGTCTTGTGTAGGCTTCTGATATGTAAGTATCTTGGTGACTGGTTGGTAACCTTTTGAGTAAGATAGGTACAGGCATAGATTAATATAATACTCGTACAGGGTATCAAATTAAATAAATTCATGTTTAAAAAAAAACTTTTGTTCTACAACTTTTTGTTTATATTTTGAGATTCCATATGAATTGTACGAACAGCTGAAGCAAATTAAGAGAATTTGCAAAAGTCGATGAACAAAATAGAAAATCGTAAAAATTCGCAAGGATTCAAACCTGTAACTTCTCCGCAGAAGACGCAGACGCAGACAAAGGGTTCTATTACGGTAGCTGGAACGTGTCTGCCACATGCAACACATTTCCTTTGCAACCAATGATGATTTATTTCTACGAACTTATTTGAAATGTGACTGCACGCTGTCAGTGTGGTAAAATTTCGCGAGCCGTTTTCAGTCTCTGAAATGAAACCTAGAAATAAAACATCATTGATTGATAAGATCCAGCTAGCGTAATAGACCTCAAGTTCTAATTCTGCCTATAGTTGTGAAATTTTGCAATTTTCTACTTTGTAGAATTATCCGCCCACAAAGTGTTAACTAGCATAATGTTTTGCGATGAACAAAAGTTGTTTTATTCAGCCTACGAACTAAAGGTTTTACACTAATAAAAACCCTATATAAGATGTAAAGGGAAAGTGTTTTTGGTAAGTACTTCCTTCGGTTAGTTCCTTGCTGTCCTTCACCAGTATTGAGCCCAACGGGTTTGTCCGAGCGCAGGTATTTGTTGCACCTTATGGACGTTGCGAAATGACACCAAGACTCGCTGCGCTAAACTGACTAGGCGCTACAAAAGCTGAATTGCTTTTTTACTCTAAAAAACACAGGTACAACATAATTCAGGTTCTTATCTAAGAATCTTAGAGCAGGAAACGCGAAGAGCGAGAGATGTTATAATTTGGATGAGATACCGAACTGTTAACTGTGTTTTGGTCAAGGTTAACATACATTTCATCAGGGAAGCAATCTTAAATGTCATAAAACGCCTCTTTTCCGTAAGGCCTTTTTTCCACCGCGATGATACCGAGACGATACCGCTTGATGTCGCCGACGACACTGGGTGTCTGTCTATACTCTCAAAGTCCGATATATCGAAACGATACTACTCGAAACATGCAAAAGCAGAACTTCGTCCCTTTTTGTTTTGCAAAACGAAGTTTTGCATTTGCATGTTTCGAGTAGTATCGTTTCGATATATCGGACTTTGAGAGTAGACACCCTGTAAGTAATAGGTAAATACTGCTTCTCTCCGATCCCCGGCAACAACCTAAGCCGAGGTCCAAGCCCAACGAGACGCCCTTAGGCTTGTAGCCTATCGTGTTTTTCCTGGGTAGAGCCTTCCACTCCCCAACCGTCCGGTGAAGTTCTGATAGCCACTAGGGCTAACAATAGGAGCACTACAAAAAAGGTAAATACTGTTGTCAACTTCGTGATGATATCGCCACAATATCGGCGCCGTCAACTTCTCGTTAGTCAATTTCTTGCTACCAATCAGGGTACCTAGGCTTGCTATAATCGTAAACTCTAATAGAATAGAAAGAAAATATATGAGATTGACCTCAGCTGTCACGCAATATTTCGTATGTTATTCTACTGGCGTTTACGATAATAAAAACCACTTGTCTGTAAAATACTACCCGGCGTACCCAGAAGTATTTTCCCGTGACATTACGTTTCAGGAAGACAATCGAAAGGCACATTTACGTGAATGCACTTAATATTTCTTGTAAGAGTAACTCCGATGAGACCTTTCACGGAAAGAGCAAGAATGTCAAGGCTTAATATTCTTTATTGCTGTGTTTAATTGATTTTCCTGATATTTCATTAATAAACATTTTTAAAAACTAGTACTTAGTTATTTATTTTACCTTGCAATTAGGTGGATGATCTTTCTTTCTCTCGGCTCCATTACGCCCTTTCCTGCGGCTCAGGCTGTAATTCCCGAGCCTTAGGTGCGATGATCATAATTGCACACTTGAATCTTAGTGCAGTTTTATAATAAGATTTCAGACTCTTGATGGTGGATCAGAAATCTTGATATGTTTGCATGATCGAGTCTGTGTCGTAGCGGTCAACTGAAAACACGCATGCACATGTGGACCTAGAAAACGTGATTTACTTATTTACATGAATCATGAATACTAGTTCAACATCACGTTCTATACAAGATGTAAGAAGGCATCTTCTGTTAACTGGAATTGTGGATGCAGACCGTGAAACTAAACAACTTTTCCAAAGGAGTTAAGGAAAATAAGCCGAAATACTTACATATGATCCCTTCTTTTCGTTCATTCCAACGGTTATCGACACATTTTGCAGCTATGTCCAAAGCAATCTGCTAAAGCTGTCAGAAAAAACAAGTATGTAAACAACGTTATTCTTTCCGTCAAATATACTCGTAGGTAGGTACTCTGGTTTTAGTGTCATGGTAAAATTATTTTTCCTACAAAATGCGCTATCACGTGATCCTGAGAGAAGTGTCTTTTTTCTTTCGTATCGGCCTACACTTAAAAATCTCCAGGAACATTGCTTTAACTTTTTAGTCTTAGTTATACTAAAATTTAAGTGCAATCTTTCAGATGGATCTTATATTTCGTTTGAGTTCTACAGAAAGGCTCTATGAAAGAAGATAAGATATAAACAAAAATTATTTCTTTAGTATTAATTATTTTAATTTTATGTTATCTTGTTATCCTTGCATTGTTCATGACATGCTTGCATCGCAATCAATGATATTATGAGCGCTAGATTAATTAATTAATGAATCATAATAAATATGAATAAAATTAACATTAAAAAGGACTTATACAAATTAGCCAAAAAAGTAACAAAACAAATTAAATGTTTTTTTTAACAAAAGTATAATTTAGTATAACGAGATAATTGAGTGTTAAAGGAAGTACCGAAAATTAGGAGGTGCTATGGGCGGTGGTGACCTTGTTGTGATCCCTATCAAATGACCCAACAGCTCGTTTGCCCCCTAGTAACATAAAATAAAATTGAAACAAGGTTCTGATCAAGAAACTCAAGATTCCTTTTAAAGAAACATGCCACGCAAAACATGGTGCCTAGAAAACTTGCAGTGTTGCCTCTTGATTTTATATTTATCTGGCTCCGTAGTTACGAAAATAATTGCTTTAAGCACCGAAAACTACTTCAAAAACACAATAATATGTGGTTATATTTCGACAATTTGCCAATTACCACGTGAATTAGAGACCGTTACTTCATGAACGAAAACATGTTTTGAAATTGGTGGTCGTTTAGCGAGTTATTTTTGGATCCCTAGTAAAATTCTATACTTAGAACGCATATTTGAAACACTTTGCCATAGATACATTTAAATACGATATGTATTTACTTTGGCTTTCTTTGTGAAAAACTCACTCACGACATCACATTTTTTCATGAAAGTTTCTTCTTTTTTATTAAGTCTCTGGTGTAACTCAAATAGGTACAGTTAAATGTTGCAGTAACACTAATTAATGTTGGCAGGTTTTGATTTTGCCAATTAAAATCTTTGTTTAATTCCCTAGTCTCAACTAATCTTAGGTAAACAGGAGAGCTGACTCGTTTATAAATAGACAACCCCGTAATGATTTCCGTAGCCAATATTTCATTTTAGCCATTCTCGTATGTACCGGAGCTTTATGCCTCCGGAGCTTTACGCCTCCGGAGCTCCCACAGAATCAGCCCCGAGGAGGTAAAGACATAGAGGTCTCAAAATTCATGACCATGGCCTAGGCATTGGTTTTATTTACTAAACTCAAGATAAGATTGATTCTATTAATCTTTAGAGGTCTCATTGCTATTCTTTCCTACCATACCCGAGGCGTCACGTACAAACACTGATTAAGTACTTATTCATGAACAAAGAAATCTGCTACCTACAAAGTGCTGTGTTGCATAGTAAATAACACGATATAAATACAGAAATCAAAATTTTTCGATTCACTGTAGAATCTGTAAATGAATAAAGAGCAGGCAGATGGTACACGATTTCACTTCGATTGTAACTGTTTCTATATTCAATTGTATACAGATTGCCCATCCGACTTGGATTGCTACCCATTGTGTGCAGATAAGGTGTTGTCATATCACAATAAAATTATTATAATTATAACCTGTAATCAGAACACAATAGCGAATGACGTCAGGTATTTGTATCAAGCAATTACATAACATTAACCGCCAAAATTCACTTTTTTGTATGGTTTTGATATTCCCGCCTTAATTATACTTCCTTGGTTTGAAAAAAATCTGTGAGAGACGACTTAGAACGCTCTAGAAACAGATGGTCGTGTCGTAGATTTAACTATGTAAATATGTGCAAATACGACTATATCCTACCTGAACTCAAGTTTGCCTTGCTTGGTAAATAAGTGACCTACGACTTGTTAAACAGGTCACAGTTTATAAATTACTTAAAATTATAGAGTAGGCTATTATGAATATGATCTAGCTAGAGATATAAAAGATAGATAGATAAATTCTAAAGATATTTTCCTTGTTTTCAGAAAAATGCCAGAAAACGACGTAGACAACCATAACCAGGACCTCGTTACTATCAAGGACTGGCTATGCAAGCAACCACATCTGCCGCATGAAGTCGGTAAGCCTAAGTCCTTCTTCTTTTCTATCCCATAAGTCCTCCATTGTTGAACGGGCAAGGACCTCCCTCAAGAATTTTGACAGCTAAAAGGAATTACATACATATATAACACCACGCTTCTTTCCCGTCAGGGTAGGTAGAGACCACAGCCCTCTACCTGCTACGATCTTGACATACTTCCCTCACATCCTCTAATTTTGATCAACCCTTTCATACACGCTCGTCGGTTTAGGCAAAAAAAATTCTAAGGATTTTTTTTGTGTGCCATCCACTAATAATTCTCATTAGAGATTAGTAAGTAATCTTTGAGATTGAATCACGTGTAGAATCTTTCAACTGAGTAACGAATAAAGAAATGTAAAATTGATATCTTTTCGTTATCAAGCGAACAAGCGAAATTTTGAGAACGAGAACAGTAAAAAAGAGAAAAATATAGACTTAATTAGTTGGTCATTTGCTAAAAAAAAGTAACATAATCAAGTGTTTTCTCATTTGTGGTCGAAATGTACCAATGTAGAGTTGAGAATAATAGACATTTACCACCAAACGTGAAGTAATAAAGTTAAATTTATTAATGTACTTTAAGTAACATAATTTTCCTTAATAGCTATTATAAACTGCATGCAATGTTTCTATTGAACCTAAATAGGTTTGACCTTAGACCGGTACAATGACATTATGAATACTACGATTAATCACGAGCAACATTTTTCAAAACTGACATGCGTTATTGTGAAGTGTGAAGATAGCCGCCAGTCGTAGAAAGTTTTTTAAAGTTAAAGCTCCTAACAAAAAATACAGTGCTAGCTGGTGCTAGCAATATAGGGTGACTTTTAATTAGTTCTTGGTAGAGAAAGGTATGAATGTACTCATGAACATAGGTCGAAATACGAAAATCAAGTTTTGACTTCCCATATAAACTACATCAGCTGATAGCGTATTTTGTATGGGAGGTAAAATTTGGTGGTCGTATTTCGACCTATGTTCCTTGGGAAAAGTTGTTCAGTATCGTAAGTAAATGCATATCTTTTGCTATCAAGAACTAATTAAGTTACCCTATAGTCACCCGAGCTTTAACTTTAAAGAAGGTTCCTGTCACTTCCTGGGGAGCGACTGTACAAACTTAAACGGTAGATTCTGACAATGAAATTGAACAATTTTTCACAAGGAACATAGTACGAAATAGGAAAAAAAAATTCGACCTCGCATACGTAATTTGTTGTGAGCTGATGGAGTTTGTATGGGAAGTCGAAAATTTTATTTCGTATTTCGACCTATGTTCCTTGGGAAAAGTTGTTCAGTTTCATGGTTAGAATTTACAGTTTAAGTTTGTACAGTCGCACACCAGGCACATTGCATTGTTTGCATTCTCTTTGTATAATTTACGGAACATTGTAATGTAACTATGGTACTCATTTCTTATAACCGTCCCTGACAAAAAAATCTAAAGATGCAAGAGCAAGCGGTATGCTAGAAAGAGATGGAGGTCAATTTAGTGTTTACGCACTACGTCCAATCCAAATTCGATCCGAACCCGTGAAAATAAGAATCTAGAAAACTCGGACCGAATACTACTTAAACTGAATCGGATGTAGTTTGTAATGTACCATATAAATAGTTCCACGGCTACTCCGGACCATATTTTCACGGGTTCGTATCGGATTCGGATCGGACGTAGGGCGTAATCGCTCTTAGACTGAAATGTATTAAAATTTTATGTAAGTAGAATCGTCAGTTTTTTATTATAAGTGTGGGCGTAAGCTGAGACGCAGACGGCGCAGCGCAGCACAGAACAGTACCTTTCAGTTCTCTTCGTAATACTCGTAAAGCGAGAGGGAAAGACGCGTTCTGCCCTGCCCTGCGCCATCTGCGTCTCAACTTACGCTCACCCTGGGTCTCTGGCATTGAATTCAATATTTTTCACAACTGTAACTGCTTCAATTTCAACGGCATCTTTATATTTATTTGCAGTTGCTTAACAATAACTCGATTCATAAAATGCAAGCCTTTGTTGGACTATTATCACAGATTATGTATGTATAAGACGGACGTTCATGTATGAGAGATACTGAAGCCAAAATATTTTATACTAATATTATTTTGTAATTTTTTATGAATCACAAAAATTAAGCGAATCGAATATTATTAAGGTCATTTAAAATGTCGTTGTATTGACATTAAAAATGCATTAGGTTTTGAGTGCGAGTATTTAGCTACAATGATTTAACCACGGGATTTAACAAAGATTTTGTTATTTTCGGTTGCAATCGTTGTCTATTTTTATACAAAAACTAGTAGAAACAATAAGGTTAGTAAGGGTCTTAACAGTGCCTGTAATCGGGGATTAAAATAGCTAAAATTAACTTGGTTTAAAAACAGTCTTTGAATAAGATTGTGCAAAGTGCGTTATACATAAATCTATACACAGAAGTATTATTAAATCGTAAACTCAGTAAATCTGTACATTATTAGCAAAAATATGATTGAAGGGGATGCAAAAGTGGTAAATAAAAGAGATCATCTTAAATTTTTGGTTTTTTTTTTGTCTGTGCGTCAATAACTCACAAAAACTGAACCGATTTCTGTAAAAGCCCAAATGCTACGCAAACGTATCCGTTTGAAAAGCAAGTATCATTTTCTAAAGTAGTCATAACCGTTTCAACACTTGATGCCAGCTAAAATAAGCATGAATTTTGAATTTATATAAGAGTTTAACTTAACGGTTAAGTCAATATACTCAAACGGTGTGATGGCCTCTTGCTTCAGTCATGCAACTGACGAAATACAAATGTTATTGTAACTTCTAACTATGCTTGCTTAAATTTATACTCGTAAGTATGTAAGTAAACAATTTATTGATGCTACCTGTATATTAAAATCTTCTACTATAGCTGAACTATCGGTTGTAATAAAACGTAGTGATTTAGATTCTCTCTGGGTTGTAAAATCAATTGCGTACACTACTCTTAGAATTAATAACTATTTAAATTGTAGTCTTGCAAATTAAGGCACCGACAATAGTCAAAAGTACCTCCCTTTCTAACGGCAGAATGCGCGTGTACGAACAGAGGGGATTCGCGCTGTTTTAATATTTTCGCTCATTTTTGCATTTTCCTCAAAATATGTACCCATGATATTAATTATGAAACAGCCATATAATAATGCATAAATAGAATAATCAAGACATTTGTTATTATATTCCACACTTTTCATTAAATACAACTCAAGTGAAGCGTATTTAGCTGTTATCTATCAGCCTCTTCATTGGGTGTCTCCAGTCCCAAACAATCTCCTTTTCCTAAAATATAGAAAAAAACAATAAGTAAGTATAATATAATTTGCCCCAAAACACTTATTATCTCCACTTGTGAGGAAATACATTTGTTGGTCCATTGCTGAGTGGGTGATACTGACTTGAGCAAGGCATAGTTTGACTCATTTCCATAAGAAAATCTCATTGAAAAATAAAATAAAGCATGTGGGGTAACCTTCCTTTTTTGCTTCGCCGCAGTCGGTTGAAAAGAACAGCGGGTAAGAGGTATTAGTAATATATAATATTAGAGTATTTGTTAGGCGTCGGTAAAAAATATTATAGTTTAGATAAGTTATTAAAATATCATGGTTAGTGAGACATTCATAAGAAATAAGGTCACTGCGCTTTAAGTAAACGTGAATCCTTGTTTTTATTATGTTTATGATACGTGAATCTGATAACTGCTTTACTTTGTAACAGTAATAATACTTGATTTATATTTTCTGGAAAAGCCACAAGTAGTTTTCCTCATTTAGTAGGTAACCTATTCTCAGGTAATGAAAGATCACATCGTTGGAAGATCCAATTAATTTTTACCCACTGATGCGTGAGTAGGTTCAGATTGCGCCGCCATGCGCCAGAACAGGGCAGCCTATCATCCGTGTTTACGTGTAACTATAATACTTACTGCAAATAGATCAACATTGAAATCCCAAAAAAATAAAAAAAACTGATTTTCTTGCGTTGTCATCGTAGGAATAAAAGGAACCTGATAAACAAAACAATACAAACTTCCAGAATTGAAATTCTCCAAGCAGAGAGTTTCCTATGCAAATTCTAAATGGGCTTTATTGTAAGTCACTCAACACACTTAACTTTACGTTTTCACGCACAATAACGGTTTGTTATGTAAATGTTCTGGGACTCAAACAATTACTTTAAATGCTGATGCAACATTTTCTTAAAGGTTCCTCAAAAACTAACGGAAAGACTGAAAATATCTTGAATTTTCTTGAAAACATCTTCATCTCTCTTGTAAAGCTGTGCAACACTGGCATAGAAGCTTTTTCCTCCTTCTTTCAAGTATATTCTAGGTTATACGTGGTCATAACTTATTGGATCTATCTTTCGTCACACGTAGACCAGAAAGCTACTCGTAGCTTCCTGGTCTGGTTATTTCGTTGCAAAGATCCTCGCGTGAGCAGAGCCCACACAGACGAGCTCCCTGCTAAAACCCCACCTGTATTGTTTTCTTTAATCTGGTCCGGAATCTTTGATCTTATCACGTGGTTGTGACATCACCAAAGTGCGAATCACGGAAGTGCGACACCTATAAATTGCGAATAACGAAAGAGCGACATAAATGAGCGACATAACGACGAATTGCGACGTAAGCGTGAATAACGAAAGCAAGAAAAATTTTTTGTGCGAAAATGTGAGTGTGAGTCCCTTAGTCCAGAGGAGATAAATATCCAGAGGGCAAACACTCAGAGAGGAATAAGTGATGCTGTCTAGATTTTAATAAACTAATGACGAGAAACTATTGATGTTTGTTGTAGGTGCCATGGGGCCAAAGTTATGAGTCAAGCTGAGCACGATTAATATGCTATTTTTTCTTTTTCCCAGACGACATTCTCCTGCGGCGGTTCCTTGCCAGCTGCAACTACAGCATGGAGCGAACCAAACGCACTATTGACTTCTTCTTCACACTTCGTTCCACCACCCCCGAGCTGTTCTGCAAAAGAGATCCTTGGGCTCCGGAGATACAACGTGTCTTTCAAATCACGTGAGTTGCCCAGCTTTGTCTTTTAATTCTTTACTATCTTTATACAGTTTTTGAAATTATCCCTGCCCACATCTCCTACAAGAAACACCCTGATTAAATCTGCAAAGGTACTTTTTGTAATATTAATAGTATTCCTCACCATTTTCAATGCATTATGATAAAATTTTTGAACTGAAAATTACGTAATTCTACGAGATATCCACGCGTAATGATTAGGTATCATAGAAATGGATACGGTTGAGTGGAGGTCAAATTGTTGAATATTTTATATAACTAATTGTAGGCCGATATGAGGTCTATACATGTCAATAAACAATTGAAATTATTACATACTCGTATTACCATTTATTAACATAAAGTATTATAATTGGTTAGAGAATGTGAGCCATTTGGTTGACCATGCCTTTCTGTCTAACCTACCTTGAATCAACGTGTATACCCAGTTGCCTACCTTCATAGGTATGTTTATATTTATCTGTTGAACGTTTAACTTACATAATGTAAATTTTATTTAAAGACGTCTTATTATGCTGTATACGATTTGATTGGTCTTTACCCGTGCATGTGCTCAGACGCATACCGATCGGAGGACATCCTGTCGACAAGAAGGTCGCCTCGCTCGCGTTCGTGACCACAATTTTGAGTACAGTCTTAATATTATAATTAATGTTATTCATTATCCCTGAGAGATTAATTATTGATAATTATTACTTCTTAATTATTAATTCTTATTTCGGAATAAGACGTCAGTTGTAAATAAAAGAGTCTTCTTTTTATTTTGTCAGTTTGTAGTACCAAAAATAGTTTATTCTAAATATTTGGGAGTCAATTTCACACAGTCATCTGGTCCCAAACTAGGCGAAGCCTACTAAAGCCTATGGGTACCAGAGAACATAAAAATTATAAATATTTGCAAATAGCTGTTATAACTGGCTACTAGCTAAATATAATAGCTATTATTGACTACTTATTTTTCCCTTCTTTTTTTCTATAAATCAATCTTTTTGCTTTTTAATGTTAGGTATTCTAAATAATTATAGTGCGGTCAGTTAGCTGTTTCACGTAGACACGCCTTACAATTTCACCAATTTTTTTCCAGTTACTAGTTAGGTACATAGCTCTAAATTTTTGATAGGAGCCATTTCTTGAATTTCAAGAATTGGCTCCAAAAAATTGGTGCAATTAAGTGACTTTGGCGATAAAAGACCATAAGGGACCGGACTATTACGACGCATCCAAAATTATCTCTGTAAGCTGTCATCTCAACATTTACTTCTATCATATCATCTTCCCATATTAGTAAGATCACCTTGCCATCCATATATATATATATATAAGGTCCTAATGAAATAGTAAACATAATTTTTGTATGTTACTCAGACCGTGAAACTGAACAACTTTCCCCAAGGAACATAGGTCGAAATACGAAAATAAATTTTTGTCCTCCCATAGAAACTGCATCAGCTGATATCGCATTTTGTATGGGAGCTTAAATTTGGTTTTTCGTATTTTGACCTATGTTCCTTGGGAAAAGTTGTTCAGTTTCGTGGTCTCAGTAACATACTAAAATTATGTTCATTATTTCATTAATTTCATTAGGACCTTATATACAGTCCATCCAATGAACCACAGACGTTTTTTTTTGTGCAGAGACATGATCCCGCTTCCAAAAAAAACGAAAGAAAACTACAAAGTCTTCATCTACAGACTGAACAACCCAGAGCTAGATTTATTTACTTTCGTGGACGCCGTGAAGACATTCTTCATGTTGGCAGACACCAGGCTGACAGAAGACGATGACATGGCTGCAGGGGAGATCCCCATCTTCGACTCGGCGAATGTTTCCATCAAGTTTATTGGAAAACTCAATCTGTCGGTGCTGAGGAAATACATGCTGTATACACAGGTACGGTCAACCGCTTGTCGGTAGAAACTTTTTCAACTCTATTACCACGCCGTAAGGTCCATAAGTGTTTCTACTGACGTGCGGCCGTGTGTACTTGTAGGTAACTTACACGTACAGGGTGTAAAAAAAGTTCAAGGATCCCTCTATAGGTGATTCTATATCACTAAGAGATTGTAAAAAAATATTTAAAAATAATTTTGGGTTATCCTGAAATTTGATTTTCCTTCGCATTACTTACATTGAAATGGGTAGGTACTTGCTAGTTACGTGATATTATAACTAAAAACATCTTTGTCTGCATCACCAGCTGATCATAGAGGTAATTAAACCTTCCAGGCGCTTTACTACTTTTTTAAAGAAAAATATATTTTTTTATATATTTTTTATCAATCTATTTGTGATGTAGAATGACCCCTTAGAAGGATCATCGTACTTTTTTACACCCAGTACACACTAAAGTAGATACTTTATAACATCACGCCCCATTCCCGTCGGGGTTAGGTAGGCGGAGAAGACCACAGCCCTCAACCTCTTAAGATCTTGACATACTTCCCTCGCTTCGTCTACTTTCATCAATCCTTTCTTATACATATCGCAGGAAAACTTGTTTAATTTGCTGCTTTACAAATACACGCTCAGGTTGTAAATGTCCTCTCTTCTACTTTACCTTAAATTTTAATGTTTGACTTTTTAATTGTATTTTTATTTATTTTGCTGTGCCCAACAGGGTTCAAAATGCTTGCTCTAGTGTTAAGGATGGCACTAAGTGTTAACCATTTTGGAACGCAATAAACTATTAAATTTCTTGCGACCACATACTGATTGCCCCGATCAGCTGATAATTTTATAAAAAAGTAAAAAAAAAAACGTACTTAATAGTGTAGTAAAAGAAAAATTGTGGATGGAAAGTTCGAAAGCAGAAAGTTTACCTTCTTCACCTTGTTTGGACTAGTTAGGATACAAAACACAATTCTACAACAAAAGAATCAAAAATAATTAAGGCCATTTATGCCTATCTTATGAACCAAAGCAAAACCTATTGGGAGTTCCCGTTGACGTAGAATCATGAAATTTGTCAGCACAAATAAAGTAAAAAGTCGAAAATCATTTAATATTGCAACTTTTCTCACAACAAAACACCTCCGATTTCAAGTACGGGACTCAGGTTTGAGTGGTGGCTTAGTTTTTACAATCAAATGGCAAAAGCTGGTAGTATAAACCATGTGGTGAATAGGAACGAAACCCTTAGTGCAAGCGTCCGACTCGAACTTGGCCGTTTTTTTATTAATGACAAAATGACAAGAAAACAGAGTTTTAAAGCGTTCGGCTAAAACGTTTTACGAACTTAAGAATTTTAAAGTCGTATTTAGAGTCCAGTAAGAATGTCTAGCACGAATCTGTTAAAATTGCGTAAATGTTAAAACCAGTCGTTTCTTCATTTCGTCAATCATTGCCCAAGCGCAGCCGGGCAGTGTGAAGCGGTGGAAGTCTGAAAACGGACTTTGCATAATACCCTTCACCGGCCATTGACATTGCCGACAATCGTCGCCTAATATATATAATCACCAAAATAATTTTTTGCAAAAGTTTCGAAAGTGTTAGAGCATATAACGGAAAGGTGTGATAATACTAAAGGGTGTGAATCTGCCCATAAAACTGAACAACTTTTCCCAACGAACGTCACAGAACAAAATCAATTAATGACATCCCATGGAAACTGCATCAGCTGATAGCGCATTTTGTATGGAAGGTCAAATTTGGTTCTTCGTATTTATTTCGACCTGTGTTGAAAAGTTGTTCAGTTTCATAGGCAGATTCACACCCTTCAGTATTATCACACCTTTCCGTTACACGCTGTATAAGGTACTAAGAAAATAGTGAACATAATTTTAGCATTTTACTCAGACCATGAAACTGAACGACTTTCCCTAAGGAGCATATGTCGAAATAATAAAAGGAAATCCACTTCCCATACAGACTGTGTCAGTTGATAGCGCATTTTGGTAAACATTATTTTCGTATTTCGGCCTATGTTTTTTGGGTAAAGTTGTTCAGTTCCATGGTCCAAGTAACATGCTAAAATTATGTTTACTTCACTATTTCATAAGGCCTCACAGTCAAATAGTTCGACATAATTTTTCACCATAACACTCAATTAACCTCGCCGTATTCATAAAAATGTAGAGTCGTATGATTTAGATAATTTTGATTATAACGCAGATTTTCTTTAGTTGTTTTATTTTTTATGTTCAGAAAACTAATCGTAAAATCGTTGGTTTGAACCTTGAGGCCTTGGTTTGAAACTTTGAACGCGGACCGGCTTTTACTTCTTCCTTTTTTTTTTGTTGTTGTATGTGCCTCTATGTCAAGAACTAGAGCGCTTCTGTGCTTCGGAAGGCACGTTAAGCCGCTGGTCAACGATAGTAGTCGTTAAGCCAAGTCATAGTCAGACAGCCAGGTTGGACACTAACCTGGCAAAGCCTAATCTAGGATTCGTTCTGGTTTGCTCTCTAGGTTGCGGAGGTCAGATGGCAGTCGCTCTGTGTGAAAACCATTTGGCAAAAACTTAATAACTCTAGGGCAACGATGATGAATCGTGCTTATGAATCAATCTACCAAAATGTACTTAAATGTCCATTTTGCCACTTTCAATGTTTTATAAAACATTGTCCTAAAAATATTTATTTCTTTGATAACTAAATGACTTTAGTATCTATCTACGAGTACTTGCATCAACAAGGGCATCACAGGTCAAAGTCGTTTACGAAATCGTTTGTTTACATTTTTGTTTATGTTTACTGGAGATGAGTTCATATTAGAAGGTCATGTAAGACAACTTGGTATTTCTAAAAATACGAAGAAATTCTATATTGTTAAAAATAAACTCTCGGGCTCTACTAATACAACATGACATGATGTTAATTAGAATGTAGATAAAATAATATCAAATAATTGTAATTAATCGTACGAGTAGGATATAAAAGTCAAAAATTACTTCACTCCGGTGGGTTTCCCTGGTGGTTACGATATGAGGTCTTTGAAAAAGTGAAGCAATGAAATCTAAAACACCGGCCTCGCAGAAGTAGCACCACTCCTGGTATCACAAGTGTCCCTGGGTGGAAGTGACATTAACCTTGAGAGCTGTCCTCTTTCGTTTGATTTGACCGGTATTACAACTTCTGTTTACTATTATGTATTCTGTGGTATTACATAAAGAAGAGGTATGCTTGCCATGCTACAGTTGATTGTGTACTTGAACATAAACATTGCTTCTTTCCCGTTTGGGCAGGTGAGACCACATCCCTCTTGCCCCACATCGTAACTAATAATAGCACCTATGGGGTAAACCCATGTAGAGAAAGTCCTTCTCGTAGGATGAATTCAAATGATTTAATACTAGCTGTTGCCCACGACTTAGTTCGCTTTGAACATTTTACTCGTCGGTTTGGGATTGTGTCCATCCTGAATGTCTATTTTTTTCTATAAGTACTTCAGTTGATATTACAGGCAGCTAGCAATTTGTGTTTTCCAACTGCAAGTCACTAAATAAAAAAAAATATTACAGGAAGCGATCCCGATCCGGCTAAAGCAAGTCCACGTGATCAACGCGCCGGCTTACATCAGCAAAATCTACGGCATCTGCAAGCCCTTCGTTAAGGCTGAAGTCGGGAAACTGGTGTGTATCTAATTACTTAGTCTATGACACAGAATATAGTCATCATCATCATAACATCCCATGAAACTTTCACTACAGGACATGCTCCCTCCAGAATTCTAGCTTTGCTGGAAAAATGTGGAGGGGAAGTACCACAGTCACCTCGCTTGTTAGCGTTACGGCTGGCACCATGGACCGCGGTTGTAGGTGACCGCCCATCCTCCAGTTAACCTTTAGTCGCCTCTTACGACACCCACAGAATAAAGTAGTAGTACTATTAAACAGAACGGACACTCTCCGCCCCACTTGCAATCCACCCCGCACCCCCGCGTGCACCCACCCGCGCGATTCGCGTGGTACACCTGAGGGTCTTTTTGTAGGTACTGAATATGCTGGCCTACGCGACCTTCCAATTTCAAACAAACTTGCGCTCGTTGTTTGTAGTTTCCGGGGTATGTCAATGAGTTCCTTGGCGAAAATGGTTAAAATATTAGGGAGATTGGTTTTAATCGTGTTGTACCACTGTTTCCAGGTTAAGTTCCACGAGCCAAACTCCACAACTCTTTACGAGGACATCCCTCAAGAACTGTTGCCAAACGAATACGGTGGCCAAGCTGGTACCATTGAACAGATTAAAAAGCACTGGATCAAGCGTATTGAAGCTAAACGGTTAGCAAACCACATTATTTTTACTGTGTAGAAGTGTATCATAGAAAATATTCGTCTTTGTATCTTTTATTATTGATTGTTACGTTTCGGGACAGCAGAGATAAAGTAAAAAAGAGAATATTGTTGTATTTGAAACTATCAAGCAAATAATAAGTCGTCACGGAACACGAAATATTTCAGAACAAAAAATTGGATCATAAAGTTAAGCCAGTAGTTTTGTAAAATTCTTTTAGTAAACCAAAGTTTTAATTTAAAACAGTAAAATTTAATATTCGTTTTTATATGGGTATTTCTGAATTGATTGTTTTTTTTGCTACGGGCTTACTCTTTACCTAGATCTAGCCCTAAGGACAGAGATGAGGTCGACGATGGAACGAGTTTGCCCAGAAGCGCATTCACTCGTGACTTGAATAGATTGGGGTTATATGAACTCAGGAACACAGACGCAGGCAAAGAGTTACACTCCTTAGCCGTGCGCATTATAAAAGATGTTTCGCAGTGCTTTGTGCTAATGTACGGAATATCAACCAAGTATGGGTGATAGATATCCTGCCGTGCGTCTGGATTCCCGAAGGTAGAAGGGAGATGGCGGAATAAGCTCTTGGAGCTCATTATGTTGGTATTTCTAAATTTATGTTGTTGTTTCTTAATTTATGGTGGTGTTTATCTCAGGGACTGGTTCCTGACGAACGACAAGCGATGGGAGGTGGACGAGTCCCTCCGGCCGGGCAACTGTCGCGACGAGCGCACTGAAAACATCCGCGACCTCCCCGGCTCCTTCCGGTCACTCGCCCTCGACTAACTGCTTGTACTGAAGTATTATATTATTAGATCATTATTAGTAGCAGGTTCCTTTAAGGGGCGTGGTGATGGTCTCAGAGTGACGGTGGAGATTTATTCCTTAATTGGGCAGACGTTTATATGCAACCTTATTGTCCGGAATGGACAGAAGGAACATATTTCCCATATACTTTTATATGCATATACTATGTGCGAGCTCTTTTCTTATTGCCCATACCATATAAAAAAATTGGGGGCACATTAAATATATTCCTTTTACCCAATTAAGGGTTAATTTTATGTATATCGCTTACTCCAATGCCATCACCACCCTTTCCTCATCGCTCACCTAATAGCAGGAAGCTCACTGTTAGGGGGTTCTTACATTATCCAAGTTGTAGATATGCCGGTTAATTAATTGGTTAGCCGGTTGATTGAATGCTGAAGAACACCTAGCCAGAACGTTGAATGTAACGTTCAACGAGATGGCTAAACGTTTTTTGAGAGCTATTGTTTAAATTTCCAATTCATTTGGGTGGGTTGATGTATATTTTACTGACGTAATAAAAAGATTTTATGTAAATCTCTCTAAGAAAATGTCTTACAATCCCTACATTCATTCGAAGTTATATTACATATAACTATATGTTAAGTGTAATGTAATTTTGATATCAAACTGTTCTTGTGTGATGAAATACAGTAAACGAGTTAATGCAAATTATTGATTCATATTAATTTATTTAGGATTACTTCATACTTATTTTTAATTTGTAATCGTATCTAAAATACTTACTTTTACGTTAAGACGATTAAAAGGGTTACACACAGGGGGCCTATTTTTAAAACTCATCCAGTACTAGTAGGCGACTTTAATGAATCATAAACCCTGAGGTCTTATTAAAAGTCAATTGCAAATACTAGAACCAAATGTACAAACAACTACGAACGTGCTCTGATTACGAAAAGCCTAGCACTGGGGGGCCTAGACAAATAGCTTTCTATAAATAGTATAAAAATTAGTGGAGTAGACATGTCAATCCTATACCATTTCATTATATTCTACTGGCGTTTACGATTAAAGAAAGCCACTTGTATATTCCCACTGCTTGCCCACAGTTTTTTTTTTTTGAGAAGATTGGTTTTTAATTCTGAATAGAATATAGGTTCCAAGAGTTGCAGTATCTTTAATTAGGTAGGAAACCAACCACCTTTTATAGTTGGTAATAAAATATTTCATGATTACGTTCAACATTTAAAGAGTGGATTTTTTTATCAATATAATCACTTGATGACTTTTAAAAATAGATCCCCAATACTCGTTGATTGGTGAATGGGGTGAGAAGAATACTTGGATAATTTTTAGGTACCTATATAACTTCTTTGCATTCATTGTCTTGATAAAAAAGTATCTGTCTGTCTGTTGGTTCGCTTTGGTGTCAAACAAGCATCGCTCAGTCGCCCAGGGACTCAATTCTTGAATATCACCGGGTAATAAATTATCACTTTTGAGACTTTAAAAAAACTTATACTGTAAAAAAATTATAAAACATTTGAAAATTAACAACTGTAATATTCAAGAATCGACTCCCTAGTACTTAATGCTAACTACGTTTTAGTTTGATTAAGCCAAAGAAAAGACGTATACAATTTATCAAGTTTATAAAATTACTATTTAGTCATCCTGAAATAGCTACCAATCTTTAGATTTCTTCTTTTTGAATGTTTACATGCCTATCTAGGTACCTAATGAATATTGTAAATAAAATGGTTTTAATTTAATGTAAGTTTATTATTTAGATAAAATCAGTTAAGCTACATAAGAGTTGTGCTTTTATATCTACAACGTGAATTTTCATACGTATTTAAGCCCAAAACGACGAAATAAACTAATAGTACTAATCATACCAAAACAATAGTACCTAATTGTTCTAAAGAAAACAAGTAATTGTCCCAAAAAAAATGTAGTTTTAAAAAAAAAAAGTTTCGACTTCCCATACACATAATTGGTCACGCGACCGACACATATTTTGTATGAGAAGTCGGTTTTTTTCTTCGGAAAGTTAATTTTTCATTAGAATCACTTGGCTTCGTGATTCAGTATTGAAATTCACGTTATAAATTGGTCGTAAGTAAATACAAATCTATCAAAACTTTGCTAATCGGTTGTAAGCATATTATAGAAATGTTTTAGATCTCAACCTGAAAATGTTTTATTATAATAACATTAATAAAACAATTTTACTTTAAATAGGGAACATGCACGTTTTTTTCTATTTAAGAAATTTATTCTCATTCATGTAATAAACAGACTTTTAAAACTATTTTTCGAATAACTATAATATTAAAAAAGATATAAGCCATTGGAAATTTGTTTCTGTCTCTTTTTAGCAAAACTAAATTTAATACGGAGTTTATGGCCGTAGTGAATTGTGACGTCACTATTCATGTCAGATCTCTCTGTCTAATTAGTAGTTTTAAATGCTTATATCGGCCGTATTTCTTAGCCGATTTAAATTTTAATTTCACTTTTTGTCATCTCTACCACGGTATTTTCATATTTTGTTAATAAATGCGACTAATAAAATTTATGCATGTTCTCTATTAAGTAAAAAAAAATTAAGAAAAAATTGAGATTTTTAGCAGAAAAAATAATAATCTGGCCTCTGTCGTATGGATTTAATAACATTAGAGGTAAATTTTATTTTCTGCTGAAATATTTGATCATCATTATATTATCGTAACAGTAAAAACCCATTAAAAGTCCAGGGAGTCAATTCTTGAATATCAGCGGGTGATAAAATATCACTTTTGAGACTTTAAAAATTCAAGTTCACTCTGAAGATAAATCAGAATACATGAAAATGAACAATCAAGGACTGCTTTATATTTATCGATCTTCACTTTTGAAAAGAAAAATCTGTGATTATTAATTTTTGGAGTGATATTTTATCACCCGGTGATGTAAAGAATAAACTGTTAAAAAGTAAAAAAAATATAAATTTTACCTAAACACTAATTTATCACAACATCCCATGAAACGTCCACTGCAGGGCAGGTAGCTTCCTCCAGAGTACCAACAAAAAGCCATGGTATGATAGTAGTAGGTATGTGTCATAGTCACTACGCTTGATAGCGTTGCGGCTGGCACCATGGACCACGGTTGTTGGTGACCGCAGTGTGTCAGATGGATACACAAAAAGACGCTGCTGCCCTCTCCAGTTCAGAATTCCGTAGTCTTACGTCACTCACAAATAGAGATTGGTTTTGGAAAGGCCTGCCTAACAGGGGTGACACTACACTATTACACTACACCACACTATTTACGTTTACTGAATATCAATCTTCACTTTTGAAAAGAAAAATCAGTGATTTAGAATTTTTACATTTACACCAATTTAGTATCAAGGTGTAAGGGACGGTGAACTGAAAACTGAACGGGCTTAGTGATCAAAACTGAACAACTTTCCCAAAGAAATATTTTTGGGAAATAATTTTTTTTTTCACCTCCATACAAATTGCTCTCTTTTACCGAACAGTGGAGCTATCAATTTTTTTTTCATTTCCCAATAATATTTCTTTGGGAAAATTGTTCACTTTTGGTGTCTTAGCACGTCCGCTTTCGATACACGGTCCCTTACACTCTGTACATTATCATCCAAAGAAAATCAAGAATTAGTTGCCATTGTTGGACAAGGGACGACACCCACCATAGCTGTAGGAGACCTGATCCTGATCGAAGATGGAAACCTGCCTAGAGGCTCGTGGCCAAGAGGCCGAATTTCAGCTTTGTATCCCGGTGCAGATGGAGTGACTAGGGTTGTCGATGTTACAACTCGAGCCAGTGTACTACGCAGACCAATGAGGAAGGTGGTTCCCCTACCTGCTTAAAAAAAACCGGCCAAGTGCGAGTCGGACTCGCGCCCTAAGGGTTCCGTACCTATCTACCATATAATATACTAAAAGCTTTTGCTCTTTGATTTTAAAAACTCCGCGACCATCCAACTTGACCCCTCTTTTATAGAAAAGTTCTTGAAACGGGAGCTCACCTTAATTGGCTACTATTAGTTGTGAGAAAAGTTGAAATATTTAATGATTTTAGACTTTTTCATTTATTTGTACCGTGAGACCTAGCTTCTTGCCGAATTTCATAATTTTTGGTCAACGCGAAGTACCCTGTAGGTTTTGCTTTTTTGCACAAATGTATGGAGATGAGGACATAAAAAGCCATAGCTTTTGATTGCGTCGTTGTAAAAAATTTAAATTTTCAGATCTTGAGTGGTTTATGGACCTCAATATTCGATATCAATTTCAACCTGATACCTCTTCTCGTTCGTGAGAAAAAGGGTATTGACAGACAGACAGCATGTGCGCAATAGCACCTATTTTTTTTTTTATTACTTTTTTGGATGAAGTATTTTTAGGGTTCCATACCTCAAATTAAAATAAGTGGTACAGCAGCACTGCACTTACTTTCTCGCAATACTCAAGGAAAAACTATTAACCGCAAACTTAAATTTGTAATGCCATACACATAGTATGGAGATACAAACTTATTTACGTTTTTCCAAAAAAATGTTCGAATGAAATATACAGATCAATTCAGAATTCAAATTGTCAAACAATAAAACAAACAAACCTCAAGTACTAGAACACCCTTTATATGAATTATCACAGATCAATGGATACTACCGTAGGATACTCGTATTTGCATGGAGATTTTCTTAATTTCCCAACACATGTTCCTTATGGATAATTGTTCAGTTTAGTCTACTGAGCAAGCCTTTCAGTTTTTGGTACACCCTGTGTACTAAATTTTATAAAAAAAAATCATAAATAATATCCAGTCAGGTAGACAACCAATCCAGGATTAATGTTATAGAAAATTATAATAAACTCAATGGAACCAATTTTGGGTAAATCACATATTTACGATTTGGTGGTTCAGGTACACCTTTTATATGAAATTACACAGATCAATTGATACTGGCGCAAGATATCTCACATGGAGATGCTTGGTCATGCAAAGTTTCATCAAGATTCTATGAGCCGTTTTTGAGAAAATTTCATATTTTCATTTTCGTTGTATGACAACTACCCTCAAAATGAGAGCCAGCAAGAAACCACTTAGAACCCTTCTATGGATTTGCATAAAACCCCTAAATTCAAAATCTGGTGTCAATCGGACCAGCCGCTAGGCAAAAGCGTGACGGACAGACCGACCGACGGACCGACCGACCGACCGACCGACCGACCGACCGACCAACCGACGGACGGACATTTTTGGGAGACTTGTTGTTTATGATGTATAAGTGATATAGAACACATTTTTGAGAAAATTAGAAATACTTTTTTTTTCACGAATACATTACCTTTCTCGCTCCGCTCGAAAGTAAAAACGGAACCCTTATAGGATCACTTTGTTGTCCGTCTGTCTGTCTGTCAAGACCCTTTTTCTCACGAACGAGAAGAAGTATCAGGTTGAAATTGATAACGAATATTAAGGTCTATAAACCACACAAGATCTGAAAATTTAAATTTTTTACAACGACGCAATAAAAAATATAACTATTTATGTCCTCATCTTCATACATTTATGCAAAAAAGCAAAACCTACAGGGTACTTTCGGTTAAAAATAAATTATGAAATTTGGCAAGAAGCTAGGTCTCAGGAGTTTTTAAAATCAAAGAGCAAAAGCTTTTAGTATATCATGTGGTAGATAGTTACAGAACCCTTAGGGCGCGAGTCCGACTCGCACTTGGCCGGTTTTTTTTATAGTCTTTTGGCTTTTGTTATCCTCGAGCTCCCTCCAAAATTTCAGAACAAATATGCGTGGTAATGCAGTATAATATCTAGGAGTAGAAGTATGTCGTTTCGGTGCTTGTTAGTGGCCGCAGCGCAATAGGTACAGCTAGACCAACTTTTCTGTAGAATGGCCAAAAGCGGAACTACTTACGTCATTTTGACAACCTCAGAGTAAAAATGTATAGAGTCCTTCATATACATATCCGTGTTAAGCGTCTCCTAGTCGACTGAGACAAGTCGGTCAAAAAACTAGGGTCTAGGTTACGTTTTACAAATCAAACAAATCTAATGTTTCATCCAAACCTTATAATATGCGAAAGTAAAAATATATCTTTTTAACTTGTGAATTGATCATTAAAAATAAGAAAGGAAGCGTAAATGATCCGTAATAGCCAAAATGCACGATTTTTAACAGCGTTTTTTAGGGTCCCGATACCAAAATGGTAAAAAAAGGATCCCTTATGGTGCGACTTTATCTGTCTGTCTGTCACACCTGTACCACTTATGCTTTAGACTTGAAATTTGGAATAGTTTTAGAATATGGTTGTCCAACTTAACTGCACATGAGAGAATCAACAAAAAGTTATGATTATTAATGTAAAGGGGGCCCACATAGGGGTGGGGGGGGCCAAATTTCAAATTGTCATTACTAGGTTGAGTGGGGTATTATATGAAAGGGCTTTTCTTGTAAATTCTAAAATATATTTTTATATATTTTTACAACTCTTAGTTTTCAAATTATGATGAAAAATGTCAAAAAAAAATACTATTCCCCTCCCCTAAAAACCATCTCCGAAGTTTGTGAAAGGAAAAATTGGAATTAATGACAGGCGATAGAAGTTTATGTAAATATTACAGCAAAAATAAAACGATCTTTCTAAGTTGCAGTTTTTTTAGAAATGGACTTTATTGCGTCCAAAAATACTATAGGCATCGGAACCTATCGGAACCCGCACGAGTCCGACTCGCATTTGACCGGTTTTTTCTTGAATGGTAAGTATTCTTACCAGAAAAACTGTAATAACAAGATTTATTAGTTCTAAGCTATATATTTCTTAAAGAGAAAGACAAAACTTTAACGTTTTTGGGATTAAAAAAAAAATTCATACATTTTAGTATGGAGGTCCCTCGCAAGAAATGGATACGGTTATGGCTCCCTCCTTAGCATAAAGAGCTGCTACTTAAACCTCCTTGTGTCAGTCAGTGTTGCCTGTGTTGTTCTTGTTTTCCTGCATATTTCCAAGTATTTTATGAGAAAGTCATACCAAAAGCGATCGAAAGTGGTGTGCGAGAAATGATTCTCATAATGACATCGTTCTTTGATGCAGAAAACCATTTGTTCATGTATACAAACAAATTGCTGCCTCTACAGGTCAGAGTTACCCAGATCTTCTTCTTTTCGTGTCGACGCAAATCCAATATTGATCCTGATTATTATTGCAGTAACAAGTAGAAGTACTAGTTAAAGCCCTGTGTAAAGTTTCATTAACCTAGGTTTAAAACTCTAAGCACTAGAGCATTTTGAAAGTCTAAAATTTTGCCAATTGTAAAAACATGCTGTAATTCCGTAAATTCCGTAGAATTTACCTTGTACTTGATAGGAACGGTGCCATAATTTTTAGACATTTCCAATAAGATTTAACTTTTCTTTTCTTGTTTTGGAGAAATTTTGCAAATTATCACAAAAACAGGTGCTGCTGGGGATTTTGAAGTGAAAACTTTTTTAGCGGCGCCTATCACTTTTCTAGATAGGGAAAAAATTATATATTTGCATCAGATGTCGCGTCTTTGTCGCGTCAGATCTCATACCAAGTTAGAGCAGGCTCAATAAATACAAAAGTGTGATAAAGACCAAAACATATATTTTGTCTTTGTCATAGTCTCGGCTTCTTTTTTAGCAGTCAAAGTAAATACAGTTGTCATTGCATCAGATGTCGCGTCTTTGTCGCGTCAGATCTCATACCAAGTTAGAGCAGGCTCAATAAATACAAAAGTGTGATAAAGACCAAAACATATATTTTGTCTTTGTCATAGTCTCGGCTTCTTTTTTAGCAGTCAAAGTAAATACAGTTGTCAAACTATAAGTCTCGATGAGATCTACATTTCGGATGACAGCTGTCAAACTAAAAATCGCTATAACTCGAAAACTACTGACCCTAGACTACTCATGTGCTGAGACAAATGAAAGGTCTCGGTGAGATCTACATTTCGGATGACAGCTGTCAAACTAAAAATCGCTATAAATCGAAAACTACTGACCCTAGTCTATTAGTGTGCTGAAACAAATGATAGGTCTCGTTGAGATCTACATTTCGGATGACAGCTGTCAAACTGAAAATCGCTATAACTCAAAAACTACTGACCCTAGACTATTCGTGTGCTGAGACAAATGATAGGTCTCGATGAGATCTACATTTCGGATGGCAGCACTTCAAAATGAACTGTTGTAATGTACCTATAAATTTGTAAATGGAACAAATAACAGGCTTGGTTATTTTCTATTACCTCACTTAGTTACTGATTATTATCTGTTATAGTTATTTTATACTTTTTATTGCTAATAGAAACCTTGCAAAACTTTGAAGGAAGTGTGTTGTTTTTGTTAAAACTATTTTTATTCAACGTAAAGTTAGGCATTTGACCGCTATTAGTATAATTCTAAAACTATTCCAAATTTCAAGTCGATAGCATGAGTGGTTGCTGTAATACAGGTGTGAGTGTGACAGACGGACAGACAGACAGACAAAATTGCACCATAGAAAAGGGTTCCTTTTTTTACCGTTTCGATATCGGAACACTAAAAAGGCAGAAGTTGTTTATTTTTGTAATAGGTGGCAATCCTTTTCGATCGTAGCGCCATCGTAAAATTCTACAGATAAGTTGGTCAAGCAGCATTGACGTAAGAAAAACGCTGCGTAAACGCCCCCTGGCGTAGTTTCCAAAATCTTTGGTATGTAGGTATCGAAGTGTATGTACGTGGTATGTACGATGGTTCGATAGTGTTGTGGTCTCGCTCCCACTGGTGCTCTCGCTCTCTTTGGTGTAAAGCCATTTTGTTGTCACGTTGTGCAAATATCATTACTAATTAAGTACCTTATTTAATTTAGTGGTTTAATTTCGTGGATATACAATTGGCGACGAGGAGGAAGAACTTCGTAGACATAATAGATATGCAGCTCCTGACCTTCCGGTTTATTCTTCCGGTTCAAACTACGCGGGGTATTTTGGAGGGGATTTACCATAGCCACCACACTTATAGGTAAGCGTCGCGGCTGGCGACCGCTGTTGTTGGCGACCGCATTATGTAAGATGGTACGTTACACAGAAAGATGCTGCTGCCCATCCCCCGGTTGATAAGCCCTTGTATCTGCAAAATCTCATGTTTGACACGTGATCTTCCTCTTCTGCCTAGCGTTATCCCGGCCTATTAGACCGTAAGGGCACTGCATGTTATCCTACGTCATCTAGTACACGAAATTTGCAACTTTGTAGCGATAGTAATGGCCTAATAGGATCATAAAACGTTGGTCTGCCAATCCGAAACCTGGCAGGTTTTGTACAGTTGGAGAGAAAAGTGGTTAAATGACAGATTACACGAATGAAATCTATTCGTAGAAATAGAAGGTACCTATACAAGTAAAAAACCACAGGTCTGCCTTCCTTCTTCTTGTTATGCAGATGGTGCTGATCACCTCGTGTCGCGTGGATGATGGAATCGCAGCTTGATGGCGGAAATAATACACGAAGGATTTCCCAGTATTGTACACCTTTATTTATAATTAAATAATGGCAAAATATTGTCGTCGATTGTTTATAAAATACTCGATTAAAATTAATTAAATTAACACGACACAAAAAGACAAACGTAGCGAGAGAACAAGACAGAATTGACAGATAGTTGACAGGTGTCAACAGTGGCAGATGACATTTCAATATTCGTTCACAAACTAATTATAAGTATGTTTTACATAACAAATCTTATTTCTAACACTTCCCCTTAAGATTTGAATGCCATACATACGAAACTTAAAAAGCTCTACATGACTCTACTTGACTCTACAAATAGAAGCAAACTAAATAAACACATCAACACATTTTATTCAAAACAAATTCATTTGTCCAACAAAATGTCTGTGCTTATTTAAACCAAGTGGCTTCGTTAAAATATCGGCAATCATCTCTCCAGTAGGTAAGTACCTAACAGACATAAAACCTTTATGTACTAAATCTTTGACAAAATGATAACGTAGGTCAATATGCTTAGTGCGCTTATGTGAATATTCTTTAGACTCTAATATTTTATGCGCACTCTGATTATCATTATACAAAGTTACTATAGGAGTGTATTCATTCATAATCTCTGAAAGAAAACTTCTTATAAAACAAAGATCTTTACATACATCTCCTATGGAGAGATACTCGGCCTCGGTACTGGATAACGCCACACATCGCTGTTTACGTGACTCCCAGCTAATAACATTTTTACCAAGTTTAATTATGAAACCAGTGTATGACTTTCGATCGACTATGTCGTTAGCCCAATCCGCGTCCGAGTATGCGGTTAAATCTAAATTACGAGATCCATAAAAATATAGACAATAGTTTAGTGTTCCGGATAAATATCTCAAGACGCGTTTTGCTGCTTGCCAATGTGTTATATCAAAACCGTGGTTAAACTGGCTTAACTGGCTACATACAAACGCTATATCAGGCCTAGTGCACACAGACAAATACATAAGACAACCTAAAAGTTCTCTATACCTATAAGTGTTATCATCTAGACCCTCAGATTCCGCCTTTTGTAATTTATAATTAGTTATCATTGGCGTAGAGACCGGTTTACAATTTTCCATGCCGAATCTAACTAACAATTTCTTAATGTACTCTGATTGGTCAAGTTTTATACAACGTCTTGCTCTATCTCTATTTACATTTATTCCTAAGCAACTTTTTAAAGTGCCTAGGTTCTTTACAGTAAAATTAGTCTCAAGCAAGGGCAGCAAATTATTATTTTGAGAACTATAGAAAATATAGAAATCATCCACGTAGAGTGCTACGATAATAAGATCTCCACCATTTTTCTTAGTGTAAACGCATGGCTCACATTTACTCTGCCTATAGCCATTTTCAGTAAGTAAGTTATGAACTTTAATATTCCAAATACGGCTGGCTTGCTTGAGGCCATAAATACCTTTACGTAGAAGACAAACTTTGTTTTTGTCATTAATAGTAAAACCTTGGGGTTGCTCCATATAGATGGTCTCATCGAGCTCTCCATTCAAGAACGCGGTGGCAACATCTATATGATCAATATTTAAGTCGAGCTCAGCTGCTAACGAAAAAAGGATTCTCATGGTAGAGTGCCTAACTACAGGTGAAAACGTATCATAATAATCGACCCCGTGAATTTGTGTGAAACCTCTGGCAAACAGACGAGCTTTATATCTATCAAACTTACCAGAAGCATCATGCTTACGTTTGTATACCCATTTACACTTAACTATATTTTCGCCTTGTGGGCGGTCGACTAGTTCCCATACCTTGTTGGCGATAAGCGAGTCATATTCGCTCTTCATAGCAGCTTGCCAGTGTTGACTGTCAGCGCTCGACATGGCTTCCTCATATGATAGAGGATCACCAGGGATGACAGCTCCATCTTGTGTTAGAAGAGAGAAATCAACATCATAATCTTTGTACCTGGTAGGTATTTGAGAGCGAGTGCTGCGAATAGGCCGTTGAGCATTACCAAGAGGCGGGACGGGAGCAGATACTTCCCCTCCAGCTGCCACCTCGGGCGATGACGTCATTCGCTCAGGGAAAGCGTCAGCGACCGGCGACGATGCGGAGTCCGTCTCGTGCTCACTGCCGGTGCAGTAGTAGTCCTCGTCTTCATCTCCTGAAAACAAAGAGCTGTTATTTTGTGTCGATGTATAGTTCGGATTCGGTTCAACGGTATGACTAGAACTCGGCTTACTACCACTAGAGCTAGAGCTCAGTTCATTATCGTGACTAGAATTCAAATCATTATTATTATTAAAATTAATTTGACTAGAACTTACATCATGACTTGATTTAAAATTATTCTTAAATTCATAAAATATATAATTATTATTCATTTCATTATTAAAATTATTATCTTTGGTATCAGAATAAAATTTGTCCTCTATAAATGCTACGTGTCGTGAAATATAAACATTTTTGGGGTTCAATGGGTCTGCAAGTCTAAAACCTTTAGAACTGTCGCTGTATCCAACAAAAATATGCATCTTACTTTTAGCATCTAATTTACGCCTTTTATGTTCAGGCAATAGAGAGTAGGCAACACACCCAAACACATGTAAGTGACTAAGGTCCGGTTTGGAACCAGTCCACTTTTCCTCTGGTGTAAGACCGGACAAAGCAGAAGTAGGTGACCTATTTTTTAAATATATGGCAGTCATGACTGCCTCGCCCCAATATCGCTTGTCTAGGCCTGCCCCAAGTAACATACATCTTGCCTTCTCTATGAGAGTCCTATTAAGACGCTCAGAGACGCCATTCTGTTGTTGACAATAAGGAACTGACGTCTGGTGTAATATGCCTTCTTTCTCCAAAAAGTCGGTAAACTGGCGACTGCAATACTCCTCCCCATTGTCAGAGCGTAAAACTTTGATTACTAAACCCTTTTGCTTTTCTACAAAATTTTTAAAATTAAGAAAAGAATTAAATACCTGTGATTTATTTTCAAGTAGGTATCCAAATGTCTTCCTAGTGTAGTCATCGGTGTATGTCACCAGATATTTTGCGCCGCCCCAGCTCTCCACTGGTAGGGGTCCGCAGACATCGGTGTGAATCAACTCCAGCGGTTGGCTTGCACGGTGTGAAGTGGCATTGGGGAACGGCTTAGCCGCCATCTTTCCCTCAATACATGGCACAGATTTCTTCAGGGATTCTCCAGGTGGGTCCTGAAACGATACACCGCATGCAACACCATGCTTAAGAGCTAACATGCCAGACATACCTAGGTGGCCTAGCCTCCTGTGCCAAACTTCAGCTGACACCTCAGCAACGTTCGCACTCTGTGCTCCTTGCTTAGGCAAGGTTGCCGAAGAATGCACCACTCCAGCCGATGACATATTACTTAGTCTAGGTAATTTATAGATACCATTTATAAGAGAGGCCCTACAAACTGGTTTGCCTTCAATTTCACACTTAGTTGAATTTTTAAAAATGTGACACCCGGTTGAGTTAAAAATTACAAAGAAACCCCTAGAAATCAAACTACTTACCGAAAGCAAGTTGGCAGAGAGCTCGGGTACAAGAAGTACATCATCAATTTGATTAATACTTGTATGGTCTGATAATGTTATTTGAACACTTCCACGACCTATACATTTCAAGCTTTTATTATCTGCAATCTTTACATCACTTTCACAGCTTTGAAAAGTCACAAATTTGCTCCTATCGTTACACATGTGCTGGCTGCAGCCGCTGTCCACATACCAATCGCTGCTGGTTGTCAAGAAGGCAGAAGCCAGAAAGCCAGCCTCAGACTGCTCTTCTTTCTTCTTTCTCTTCAACTTGAAGCAGCGGTTTTTAGTGTGACCACGCTTGCCGCAGAAATTGCAGGTACGAGTGTGCTTTTGATGCGACTTTGAAGATATAAATGCTGTATTATCAAGGTTTTGTACTTCTGTGCTCCTTTTCCTCATTTCTTCTTGAAGAAGTCTGGCTCGGACAACCTCACTGGATAGACTTCCTGTCATACATGCGGTTTCTAAGTTAGAAACGAGCGTGTCATACTCCTGTGTCAACCCAGAAAGGAGAATTTCTGCCACCTCTTCATCGTCTATTTCACGACCAATATCGGCCAACTGCTGAACGAGTATCATTGCGTGTTCTATATATTCACTCATGGAGGTGAAAGATGAGAAATCAAGACGGTGTAGTTTTCTTAATAGAAAAACTCTTCTACACAAGCCTTTGTTTTCATAAACATTGCTTAGGCAAGTCCACGCTTCTTCACTTGTTTTAGCGCTTCTTACATACTGAAAGTTTGAGGACTTCAAGGACAAACAAATGCGGGCCAAAGCACGCTGGTCCTTTGCGCTGTCTTTGTCTTCACCGGTAACACATTTCCACAGGCCTTCAAGGGTTAGCAACATCTTAATACCAAATTTCCAATTATTAAAATTGTGGGATCCTTCAAGCTTTTCAATCTGATAGCCGCCATGAAATGGTATGCCTGATGAGCCATTTTGATCATGTTCTTCATTTTCATTATTGTGCTCGTTATCATATTCGTTTTCATCAGGCATTTCTGATAAGCTGCACGGCTTTTAGCGTACCTAGGCTCTAACCTGTTATGCAGATGGTGCTGATCACCTCGTGTCGCGTGGATGATGGAATCGCAGCTTGATGGCGGAAATAATACACGAAGGATTTCCCAGTATTGTACACCTTTATTTATAATTAAATAATGGCAAAATATTGTCGTCGATTGTTTATAAAATACTCGATTAAAATTAATTAAATTAACACGACACAAAAAGACAAACGTAGCGAGAGAACAAGACAGAATTGACAGATAGTTGACAGGTGTCAACAGTGGCAGATGACATTTCAATATTCGTTCACAAACTAATTATAAGTATGTTTTACATAACAAATCTTATTTCTAACACTTCTTGGCAGTTTCGCTAGTCGGACCACAAATGTGGTTGGATGTGATTGGACCACAAATTTGGTCGGACTGGTGAAACTGCCAGGAGGATGCAAGGCAGACCTGTTGTTTTTTACTTATATAGGTACCTTCTATTTTTACGAATAGATTTCATTCGTGTAATCTGTCATTTAAACACTTTTCTCTCCAATTGTACAAAACCTGCCAGGTTTCGGATTGGCAGACCAACGTTTTGTGGACCTATTAGGACACTACTATCGCTACAAAGTTGCAAATTTCGTGTACTAGATGACGTAGGATAACATGCAGTGCCCTTACGGTCTATATTGCTAGGGTCCGCTTTCCGGCTTGATTTTCTCCACTTTGCCCGGTCTTTGGCATCCTCTGCGGTGAGATGGTTCTCCCTCATTGACACGTGATCAATCTTTTGATATTGTTTTCTATGTGTGTTTGTGCATTTTTGGATATTCTAGGTATTTACCTCGTAAGACACATCATGAAGTGTGCCATTCTACCAGAGGTGTGCTAGCTAGCTAACCTGTGAGCTGAAAAACTAACAGTGTTTCATTTCCGAGCGTAGCTCTAAGCTAAAAAAGTAGAGAAATCCTATTAGTTGTATTTTTTCCAACTCACAGATAAGCCACCGCAAAGCTTTGGTGGAAAGCCACCTTCGGGGGGGTTAAATAAGGGATAAAAGTTTGTATTAAATCCAGGTGTAAGGCTTGTCTGTCCGTGTGGTTCCGGCAAAAATAGTAAAAAACCCATACATACCTGCAGGTGTCGTAAAAGGCGACTAAGGGTTAAAGAACCAGAGGATGGACAGCAGCATCCTTCTGTATATAGTACCTATTATCTTACATTTTGCGCTCACCAACAACCGTGATCCATGGTGACAGCCGTAACGCTAACAAGCGTGGTGACTAGTACTTCCCTTCCACATTGTTTCAGCAAAAGCTAGAATTTTGAAAGGAGTCCCTGTCCTGTAGTGGACGTTTCATGTGATGTCATTATGATGATGGTGATAAGGCTTGTAAGTATGTGACCCTGTATTTTGTATGTTTAGGCTACCTATTCGCGCGTCCGATCTGGTTTAAGATTACGTTCATTTCGGTCCGCCGCGTCACGTCACGTTTGGCCGTCACGTGAACTTGTTTTTAATATACTAAAAACAAGTTACTAACAAGTTGTCTTCTTTTGAATATAAATTGTACATTAATTGACCCAGTTACAAGTCATCAAATAGTCTATAAAAAAATGTTACAGCGCATATTATTATATTGGTGGATCCAACTACAACAAAGTCTACAAATTGGAAATCGCAAATAATAAGCTCGAAATAATCTAGTACCAAAGCGCGCCAATACAATACAATACTCTTTATTGCACACAGAAATACAAAATTTACAAAAGAAAAAAAATACAAAATGAAATACGGAGCACAATAGGCGGCCTTATTGCTAAAAAGCAATTTCTTCCAGGCAACCTTTGGGTGCAGGAAACAAAATAATTGTAATACGGGGACGGTGCACAAAGAAACCATAAACTGAATAAATATTGGGTACATACATAGTATTATAATAGACATACATACATATACCTAATATTAATATACTACATACATATATACTACATACAATATACATGCATAAAAAATAAAACACATAAACAAGCAAGTGGAAACAAAGAACAACAACCAATATCAGACCAACCAATAATCAACCAACCAACCAATATCAACCAACCAATATTCGCGTTTATTTCCCAAGTAATACTCGAAAACATGGAGAAAATGTAATTTACCCAAACATGAGACTTTTGAGTCACAAGGGATGTTTTACTCCGAAAATTTCTTTTATGTAAATTGGAACGAAATGAACAGGTTGTTTAGTAAAGTTCTTGTAAAAAGACATCACCAAAAACATGGGAAAATGGACCGATCGCACCGGAGGGCCAAAAACGTATCCCGACGCATAATGACCTAAGTAATTCTAATTAGCGGAATGTCATAAACTCATAAAGTCTTAAAAGCAATACTAAAACGTTTATTTTATACTCTGTATTAATCTGAGAAGCCATTACTTTAAACTTAGTAATAAAAAATCTTTAAGTACATAAAAGTTTTATTACTTACATAAATATTTAACATATTTTGTTTATCTAACGTACTTAAAATCTAAAAACTAGAAACGCAAAAAATAAAATATAAAACTTTTTTTTTCCGTTCACCCTGTTCACATTGTTTAATTCTAAAGATAATTAAATGTAAAACATTTAGCATACTCGTAGCACGCCAGTACGCACGGCAGCAAGCACGTAGAAACAAAACCAGTGTAAGCTGAACCAGCGCTACGCTAATATCGCCCGAAACCAGAGACCCGCTCAAGGTTAAGGTGTATAGCTACAAAATACACGTACACTCAACAGCACGTCAGTAGAAACACTTTTGGACCTTATGGCGTGGTAATAGAGTTGAAAAAGTTTCTACCGACGAGCGGTTGACCGTACGTAGCCGGAACGTGTGTGCCATATGCGAATCATTTCCTTTGCAACTTAACTACCCCTCAAAGCCCAGAAGGGAGTACGCAAATAGTTCCAGTACAGTATGACAGACCAGTACAGTACAGTTTTTGACTTTGGCTTTGTGTTCTTCCGGGCTTTGCGCGGGTTTTGTGTTGCAAGGGAAATGGATCGTGTTTCCGCTACCGTAATACTCGTATTTAGCACCCTAGATAAGTTCTGTGTACTTCGAAAATGCCATTCATCTAAGAGTTTGGAAACTCGCTCGGGCCAAGAGGTTAGAATTTTATTGCCATTTGAAATTATTGAATAAGGTTGGGCGTATGCTGAGACGTAGACGGCGCAGGGCAGTACAGAACAGTATTTCTATCTTTCACTTTTCTTCGTAATAAAGCGAGAGGGAAGACGCGTTCTGCCCTGCCCTGCGCCGCCTGCGTCTCTGCTTACGCTCACTCTTATTCGTTTACACCTTTATAATACTTCGAAAATCATTGCATACACAAGACAGGTGATGGTTTTACTACCGATGCTATACGTTCATATTTTCTGCTCCCTTTGTTCTTTGTTAATATAACCACAGAATATACAGCGTGATTATGAAATGTCTGACTATACTTGAGTATGGTACTAAGTTACTAAGGACATGAAACTGAACAACTTTCCTCAAGAAACAGGTTGTAAAATGAGATTTTTTTTTGGTCGTCCCATACAAACTCCAGTATTTTTTTTTCATTTTTCGACCGTTTCTAGAGGAAAGTTGTTCAGTTTCATGTCCTAGTCATAATCACGCTGTACAAGTTTAATATACCTGGCGCAACAGAGGTGAAGCCATTATAAAATATACTGGAAAAGTACGTACGAGTATGTCAAATGTCTTAAATTTCATTTAGTGGAGTTTAAAAACAGATCTAATCGATAGAGAGCGTTCTGAAGGACCCATTCATAGAATTCTCTACGACGTTCTTCGGCTTCTTCTTGAGATCAGCTTTCCATACGTTATCTTGCAGATACCAGTCTCTGCAAGGAAGTCGCTAGGTTAATTAAATAATAAGCGCTCCAGACCGAGTGATGTTTGCTTTTTCAATGTCATCAAGAAAGTTGAGCAACGTTGGCCGTGGTCAGATCCCGGATGGGTGGCCGCTGGTGACACAATAACCAGAGCATTTTCGTGCTTCGGAAGGCATGTTAAGTCGTTGATTCCGGCTATTGTCAATGATAGTAGTCGTTAAGCCAAGTCAGAGGCCATTTGGCGGCTTGAAAACTTTGACAGCCAGGTTGACCCGGCAACGCCTAATTTAGGATTGGGTCTGGTTTGCAGTTGGGTCTATGTAGTTTCCGGGGAATGTTAAGGGGCTGATAAGAGCTGAATTACCTCCCTTTCTAACAAAGGGCAGAATGCGCGTGCTGGAACGGAGCGGATTCGCGCTGTTTTACGTTTTTCGCTCATTTTTGCATTTTTCTCAAAATCTGTACCCATAATATTAATTATCAAATAGCTATATTATTATGCATAATGTATTGAATAATGTGTAAAAGTTTTGGCATCATAGATTAATGGGTGCTTAAGAAAAACGGTTTAAAAGCAAAAAGCAGAGGTAACTTTGGATTTTTTTTATGGCGTACAAAATATATTTAATCGTGTTTTGGATTCGGCCATATTCTTGGAAAGATGCTTAATTATCACATAATTTTTTTTCACGGCCATATATTCATCAATTTTCGTTAAAAACCTGCTCAAGTGAAGCGTATTTGGGTCTTATCAGCCCCTTAACAGTGTTTGGATTAATTTCAACTCTGAATCTGAACAACTCTCCCGCGATGTGGAAACTTTTACACGTTTATAAAAAGAAGCGTGCAACGCAAATAAATAAATTATCTGAAAATAAAGTTAAAACTTTGCATAATATGTGAACCATATTTATACTTTTTAAAAATATTTGAAAATACTCTTTAAAATACGATCTTGACACAGTATGTCAAACCTAAGGTTAGTAACTACCTACAATCAATGTACCTATTTGTCAGGAACCTATTTTACGGCCAGCGGAAGTTTATACAAGAAAGGTAAACTAAGAACAAGTAAATACTGTTAAAAGTGTATGATGTTTGTGTCTCTTCATTTTAGGTCAAGAGCAAATTAATTTATTTAAATTTTAAGCAAGTTACTGACAGATGCAACAAAACAGAATGTGCACAGGATACCTGCAGGTCATTCGACTTGTGTGTATGAAAGGATTGATGAAAGGAGAGGAAGCGAGGGAAGTAGGTATGTTAAGATCGTAGCAGGTAGGAAGCCTACCCCGATGCGGAAAAGGCGTGATTATATAGGGTCTTAATGAAATAGTGAACATAATTTTAGCCTGTTACTTAGACTATGAAACTGAACAACTTTCCCAAAGGAAGGTAGGTCGAACTACAAAAAACCAAAGACCTCCTATACAAAATGCGCTATCAGCTGATGCAGTTTCTATGGGAGGTCAAAAATTTATAGTCATATCGTCCTTTGTTCCTTGGGGAAAGTTTTTCAGTTTCATAGTCTAACATACGAAAATAATGTTCACTATTTCATTAGGACCTTATACAACGAGTAAACGGAATAAGCGAAACTGAGAAAATAGTTTGTTCAGAATCGAGAGTAGTATCAATTTCACGGGTTTTTGATAGAGGTAATTTTTTTTATTTTTATTATTTAAATTTTTGCCGCTTCTAAATATTTCTGTGGCTGGCGACGCGCGCGGGCGGCGCTCAGCGAGCGGTTCATGAGCGGTGAGGAGGGGAGGGAAGTGGTCGTGGCGTGAGTGGACGCGAGGCGATCGCGCGATGATAGCTTAAAAATCTACTAGAACAACGATGAAACTTTAAAATAACAAAAGTAGAAAAAAAATATTAAGTTTTTTTTACGGGAATGGATTTGTTTTAATAAAAATCAGTTGGGGTGTATAAGGGTTTCGCTTATCCCATTAACACGTTTTCTTTATAATAAGGCATCTCCATAAACCCAAATCTTGGATTCAGACGATAAAACTGAAGAAAGATCCTTAAGGAACGTAGGTCGAGATTCAAAAACAATAGATAACGTTCCTAGAGAGGATTAGTAAACCCGAGGAGAAGTCGAGCGGAGCAAACGTGTGAAAATGTTTTTCTTATTTCGATCTACATTCCTGGAAATTAGTGGTCCTGTTTCATGTTTCATGGCCTTCACAATTTCAGTTGATGCGAGAAAGTTAAAGCTCGATGCAGCGAGCTCGATGTATCAAAATCAATGAGAAAAAATGTATACCTTTGCGCCTGCATTTTTTTAACCCAGGCCCTTTGCTGTTCTTTGAGAGCTTGTGCCTCACCGCCGTACTCAACTGGTAAATATTTCTTGCTGATCACCTTTTGCAGAATTTCGGCTGTGTGGTGGAATTTAATCTGGAACACAATAATTACTTTTTTGGAGGACTGATGGAGATGGCTTTGTTCGGAAGAGAAACAATAAGCAATATGTGTGCCAGGCATTATGCCTCGTTTTACATTATGCCTTGGCATTCTACAAAATTCCGAAAAAAAATAATTCGACATTTTACATAATGCCGTGGCATTTTATAAAACTCGCCGGCCGCTGCGGTGGCACGCTCGCTCGCTCGGTCGGCTCGTGCATTGTAACCTGCCTGACCCCACCTAACCGATCCCGAGCATGGATCGATTAGGGTGGTTTTACCGTGGCCAGAGAATATATAATACTAGCTGTTGCCCGCGGCTTCGCTCGCGTGGATTTCGTATTTAGGTTGTTACCGGTTTTCCGAAGCAATGAGATATTTTAGTCCAGGGAAATTATTATTTATCCCATCATTTCGGGGTAATTTTAAACTAAGGAAAAACAGGACTAACCCTACGCAAACCAATGAGTATAATTCAAGATCCAGCTGAATTTTATATAATATACAGACGTTACTCAAAAATTACTCAGAACAGAGGAACTTAGCAGCAGTATCCTAACAAATGTAAAAAGAGAGATGAGAGACACCTCTATGTCATATTTCAAAACAGAGCCAATTCGCACAAGTAATTGAGAAAAACTGAAACCCTCTCCCTCCCTCTCCCCCCTTCCTCTCCCCCTCCCCCTCCCTCTGTCTCTCCCCCTCCCCCTCCTCACTCTCCAACTGCCCCTCCCTATCCCCCTCCCTCTCCCTCTCTCTCACCCCCTGCCCCTCCCTCACTCCTTCCCTCTCCCTCGTCCCCTCCTTCTCCCTCTACCTGTACCTCTACCTGTACCTCTCTATCTCTCTTCCTCTTTACCTCTCTACGTCTCTACCTCTCTACCTCTACCTCTACCTCTCAACCTCTCTACCTCTCTACCTCTCTACCTCTCTACCTCTCTACCCCTCTACCCCTCTACCCCTCTACCCCTCTACCTCTCTACCTCTCTACCTCTCTACCTCTCTACCTCTCTACCTCTCTACCTCTCTACCTCTCTACCTCTCTACCTCTCTACCTCTCTACCCCTCTACCCCTCTACCCCTATACCTCTCTACCCCTCTACTTCTCTACCCCTCCACCTCTCTACCTCTATCCCCCTCCCTCTCTCCCTCCCTCTCCCCCTTCCCCTCCTTCTCCCTCTCCCTCTACTTGTACCTGTACCTCTCTACCTCTTCCTCTACCTCTTCCTCTCCTTCTACCTCTACCTCTCTACCTCACTACCTCTCTACCTCTCTACCTCTCTACCTCTCTACCTCTCTACCTCTCTACCTCTCTACCTCTCTACCTCTCTACCTCTCTACCTCTCTACCTCTCTACCTCTCTACCTCTCTACCTCTCTACCTCTCTACCTCTCTACCTTTCTACCTCTCTACCTCTCTACCTCTCCCTATCCCTGCTCCTATCCCTACACCTAACGTTAATTTAACCGCTATCCCTAACATAGAAACGACACCCATATTTATTTTTAGACATTTCAAACCTATCGCACCCCAACCCCATCCCCAGGGGATGATGGTATTTCACGTCCACCACGTTGGATTTCAAAGTAGTTGTAGCTTTCGTAATCAGCGACCCGATAAACCATACAAACGACACCCATACTGATTTTTAGACATTTCAAACCTATCGCACCCCAACTCCATCCCCAGAGGGATGATGGTATTTCACGTCCACCACGTTGGAAAATTGTTGTAGTTTTCGTAATTAGCGACCCGATAAACCATACAAACGACACCCATATTCACATTTCAACCCTATCGCACCCCAACCCCATCGCACCCCAACCCCATCCCAAGGGAATGATGGTATTTAACGTCCACCACGTTGGATTTCAAAATTGTTGTAGTTTTCGTAATCAGCGACCCGATAAACAATACAAACGATACCCATATTGGTTTTTAGACTTTTTCACCCCATGTCCCTATTTTAGGGGTTGAATTTGGGGTGGAATTTCAATAACAGTGATAAACTTTTCATAGAATTACATCATTAATGCCTAAATAATAAATTATGTGGATATTACTTTAAAAATAAAGAATTTTCAACTTCATCCCCCTTTTCACCCTTAAGGGTGTCGAATTTTCAAAAACCCTGAGACACGTAATTATTAATTTTTAGTCGTCAGCCTAAATATAAATTTTGAAGATCCTAACTTCAAAACTGACGGACTTTCATATAAACTTTCATCCCCTATTTTACTCCCTTAGGGGAGGTATTTTGTAAAACCCTTTCTTAGTGCACCCCTAGGTCTCATAAGAAACCTACATGCCAAATTTGGAATCTCTAGACCCAGCGGTTTGGGCTGTGCGTTGATATGTCAGTCAGTCAGTCAGTCAGTCAGTCAGTCAGTCAGTCAGTCAGTCACCTTCTTCTTTTATATATATAGATTACATGAGACGTCCATCCCAGACAAAGGCGAGGAAAGATATTTAGAGTCTTTATGATAGGATGTAATGGGTTTTAAAACCGAGCACCTTCAGCGCGTCAGTTCGATGTGAGTAGAAAGTGCTAGTGTGTGGCACACGCCAAGCTTAACATTTTGGATTTTGCACCGTTTTTATTTCAATAACCGTATGAGTTTAAGTCGCGCTGTGAGTGTCAAACTTTACCTGCTCATGACTGTACAATCTATCTTTTAATAATTGTATGAACTTACAATATTCCGGATGTCCTCAGGAATGACAGGTTTGACGAGCGCGTACAGCTTGTCGTAATATGAAGGACAGTTTACCACGTGAACCTCTTTCATTCTCACCGGCATGCCTTCCTGGAATACCATCAAAGAGTTAGTGTAGCGACACACCTGCGGACGTTTGCGACGCGGAAAGTTCCGCGACCGAAAAATATGTCAAGTACGACACCAGCGGAAATTCCGATAGATGTGTCATAGGTAGGTCACCTAAAAAGCATTGCGAGTGTAATGAGCGGAACTTTCCGCGTCGCAAACGTCCGCAGGTGTGTCGCTACACTAACTTTAGTGAGAAAGTATCATAGTTATACGACTAAGAGTTGCAGAAAAAACTTTCCTAAAGTCTGGTTTATAGGAAGTGCAACGAGTTGAGAAATATTTGTCAAATTATTTGATTATTTACAGTTCACACCGATTTTTCTTGGATTTGGTATAGCAAATACGATAGAAGGCCAAACAAGTTGAAGTGCTCGGTGGGTGCTACTCAATTTACGAATGAAAAATTTTTATCTTTCAATCACATCATTCGGTACAAAAAAAATGTGTTGCACAACACAACACATCGCACAATAAGCATTTTGCAACTAATGTATATATACGGTTTTCCAACGGTTTTCGATAAAAAATAACATACATCACTGTCAGTCAGAGTTTAAAACTTAATAAATGAGATAAGCAATCAATGCGAAATTTTTTGTTTTTGTCTTTGATGGGACGAGACAAAAAATTACATCTGACTTTGGACTTTGTAAACTTACCAACAAAAACAGCAGGAAATCTCTGAGTAGCATGATATTGATTTTGGCAATTATCTTTAGAGTAAAATCCTTGATATCGAATATTATAACGTGGCCATCAGGATACACTTCATGGTATTTTAACCAGTAGTCTGCTTGCATGGAGAAAGCCTTTATCAGGTCGTAGAATGAGAAATTCTCTAAACCTGGGTCGTCCAGCTGGTACATCAGGAGCTCATTGCCCTCAGCTTCGTAGGTACAAACTGAGCTAAAACAAGAAAGAAGAAAATTTTATACGTTTTTAGGGTTGCGTACCTACCTCAAAAGGAAAAAAAAACCGGTCAAGTGCGAGTCGGACTCGCGCGCCGAGGGTTCCGACATATCTGTAGTATTTTTGGAAGCAATAAAGTCCATTTTCAGGACCGTAAAACTAAATTTGTTTGTAAAGGTTTTTTGCAGATTTCTGAACAACTATGCAACTTAGAAAGATCGTTTTATTTATACTGTGAAGTTTACATAAATTTCTGTCAACTGTATTTAATTCAGATTTTTCCTTACACAAACTTCGGAGATAAGGGGGGGGAATGGTATTTTTTTTGACATTTTTCATCATAACTTGAAAACTAAGAAACGTAAAAAAATACAAAAATATATTTTAAAATTTACAAGTAAAGCCCTTTCATATGATACCCCACTCGACCTAGTAGCGACAATTTGAAATTTGCCCCCCCCCCCCCACCCCTATTTTGGCCCCCTTTACATTAATAATCATAATTTTTTCAATATTCTTTCATGTGCAATTAAGTTGGGCAACTATATTCTAAATTTATTCCAAATTTCAAGTCGATAGCATGAGTGGTTGCTGAGATTTAGAGGTGTGACAGACAGACGGACAGAGAGACAGACAAAGTCGCACCATAAGGGTTCCTTTTTTTTACCATTTTGGTATCGGAACCCTAAAAACGGAGATCTTATAGCTCGTCTTATAGGATCACTTTCTTGTCGTCAAGACCACGGCTATTATCTGAACATCATTATGAATATTTATTAAATTAGAGCAGGATTTGCCAGTAATCGGGTTCTAGGTTTAGAATTTTTTTTTTGTATTTATCGTTGTACCTATACAACGTGTAATTCCAAATACGCAAAACCTCTCGAGGGGTAGTTCTCTATATGTAACTGAACAACTCATCTCCATACAAATACCGTATTAGATTTTTTTTAATTTTATTTTCCAAAGTTCTAGAACAAAAGGTGTTCAGTTCATCATAACATCCCACGAAACGTCCACTACAGGACAGGGAGCTCCCTCCAGAATTCTAGCTTTTGCTGGAAAAATGTAGAGGGGAAGTACCATAGTCACCTCGCTTGTTAGCGTTACGGCTGGCACCATGGACCGCGGTTGTAGGTGACCGCAGTAAGTAAGATGTAAGATACAAATGAGGATGCTGTTGCCCATCCTCCAGTTTATAACCCTTAGTCGCCTCTTACGACACCCACGGGTATGTATGGGTTGGTACTATTCTTTGCCTGCACCACACGGGACTGGAACTACGAGTACCACCCAAGACGTTTTGCTTATTTAGAATTACACGTTGTATGGTTAATTTGAGGAGTCTGACGTATTTTAAATCTTTGACCTGCAGGACTAACCGAGCCCTTAGATAACAATTATATCTACTAAGGCCAAATGTAATTTTAACTAGTTTTATGTACGGAGCAAACTTCAATTTAAAATAAAGTATTTTGTCTATGGCATTACGCTGGCGCTGCGGGCTGGGGACTATTAAAAAAAACCGGCCAAGTGCGAGTCGGACTCGCGCACTGAGGGTTCCGTACCACCACATAAACATAATTGTATTAGTTGAAATTTCAGTAAGTTAATGTGCTAGATTTTTTTAGTCCGACACGCGCTTGACCAAATTTTATTATTTGTTGTTATTTTATAGCTTATGCACTATAAACATACCAATTTTCAAGTTTGTAAGTGTTCCCGTTTTTAAATAGAACTAAAACAAAAATCGCCTCAGCGACCATCCAACTTGACCCCTCTCTTATATGAATGTTCTTGAAACGGGAGCTCACCACAATTGGTTACCATTAGTTGTGAGAAAAGTTGTAATATTTAATGATTTCAGACTTTTCCCATTATTTGTACTGTGAGACCTAGCTTCTTGCCAAATTTCATAATTTTACGTCAACGGGAAGTACCCTGCAGGTTTTGCATTTTTGAAATAACGTATGGAGATGAGGACATAAAATGCCATATCTTTTGATTGCGTCGTTGTAAAAAATTGAAATTTTCAGATCTTGTGTGGTTCATGGATCCTAATATATGGTATTAATTTCAACCTGATACCTTTACCCGTTCGTGAGATAAAGGGTCTTGACAGACAGACAGACAGACAGACGGACAACAAAGTGATCCTATAAGGGTTCCGTTATTTTCTTTTGAGGTACGGAACCCTAAAAATCATCTCATAAAATCGTATATAACCAAATTAAAATTGTTAGTACCTGGGCAACCGAGCTTCGCTCTATAATAGCTGCCTCAACATTAAAATATCATCGGGTGAGCAAGCTATGCTACCCGCCAATAGATGGCACTAAATCGATAGAGCCGTTTTCGAGAAACCGATTACAAATATATGGGCGACCGAGCTTCGCTCTGTATTATCTTAGCCAAAGCTCACTAACAGATGGCACTGTAGGGTTTCTGAAACGCGCTATTTTGAAGAAATACTAAAAAAATCCTGTGTGGTGCCGGCAAAGAATAGTACCAACCCATACATACCCGTGGGTGTCGTAAGAGGCGACTAAGTGTTAACTGGAGGATTCGCAGCATCCTGCTTTGTATCTTACTTACTGCGGTCACCTACAACAGCAGTCCATGGTGCCAGCCGTAACGCTAACAAGCAAGATGACTATGGTAAATCCCCTCCACATTTTTACAGCAAAAGCTAGAATTCTGGAGGGAGCTCCCTGTCTTGTAGTGGACGTTTCATGGGATGTTATGATGCTAAAAAAATGGAGAAAATGAATTTTCCCAGACATGAGACCTAGCTAGATCGATTTTTCGCCCCCAAAACTCCTGTATTCTACATTTCATCGCAATCGTTAGAGCCGTTTTCGAGAAGCCGATTGCTCGTTTAATAGTACCTATAGGATTTTCTACATTGTTTATTTGCTAACTCACGTGGAAAATAACTCTGCGACAAAAAATGTACCATAATTGACTACTTATTACCAGTGCCTGCCTTCCAAAACTGATGACATAATAGGTAATTAATTTTTATCGCTTTATAAATCCGTTGTTTTTGTTTGGATAATTTTATTAATAAAATAGTATTCCTATGCCTATACTTAGCTGTTTTTACTGTTGTTGTTAGTTGTTACTTTTATGCAACAATAATAATAGAGACATGACTTATTATTGATTGATACTTTTTAACCGTTTGTTTTCTTCTTTTTTTGAACCGGGGAGGATGGGCAACAGCAGCGGTCACCAACAACAACGCTCGCCAGCTGCAACGCTTACAAGCGTGGTGACTACGGTAAATCCCCTCCTAAGTGTCCAGAAGGCGTGGATCGTGATGAAGCTCAGAGGTGGTAAATAATAGAAGAAACTACTCTCAACAAATATCAATTTATTGATAGTAAAAAGGAAACAAACACTTTGGATAAAAACTGTGAGATTCTTAAAGATTAATTTTATATTTTTAATTAACAAGACTGTGTTCGGGACGGCGGCCATAAGAGAGAGAGAACAGAGAGAGCGAGATAGTCTTACCTTACTTTTTATCAAAAAAGTAATGCAAAGACAATCAATACATACAGCCTAGTATATAGTGTACTCTAAATTATTTTAACACTTCCCCTTACACTATATACTGGTGCTAAAAAGTACCGGACTCTACAAGTACAAGAGCAATAACACAGTTAGAGAAATAAGAAAAACATTTTCTTACAGAACCCTAACCAAAACTACTTTGTACTCAAATAGGCATTAAATTTAAACCATTCATGAAACCATAGTGTTTTGGGGAAGACAAAGCCTTAGTTAATATGTCGGCTATCATACAGTCTGTCTGCAAGTAAGTAACACAAACCAAGCCTTTACTTACTAAATCTTTTACAAAGTGATGCCGAACATCAATATGCTTTGTCCTCCTGTGACACTCCTTAGATTCTAGAAGTCTAATAGCACTCAAATTATCATTTCTTAATTTACATTGAAGCCGCCATCCTGTCAACTCTTTCCAAAAACTACACACAAACAGGATGTCCTTACAGCAGTCACTGATAGCCAAATATTCAGCTTCAGTGCTGGATAAAGCGACGCAGCGCTGTTTTCTACATTCCCAATTGATAGTATTGCTGCCTAGTCTCAATACAAAACCACTAAAAGATTTCCTGTCAACAGGGTCATTCGCCCAGTCTGCATCTGCAAATGCTTCTAAACAAAAATTACTATTTTCAGTTTTCTTGAAAACTAATCCATAATTCATAGTTTTCTTTAAATAGCGAAGAACCCTTTTGGCAGCAATCCAATGACATTTATTAAAATTATTATTAAATTGACTCAATAAACTACAACTATAAGCTATGTCAGGTCTTGTACAAACACACAAATACATTAATGAACCAATTAATTCTCTATAATTACATTCAGTCAAAGTCGAGTCCTTACTGCTACTATCACAGTCAAATTTTTCATTTACTACCATGGGTGTAGACACTTCCCTAGCATCTAACATACCAAACCTTGTCAACAATTTCTTAATATATTCAGTCTGGTTCAAAATTAAAACTCCCTTTTGCCTATTTCTCTGAACATTTATACCTAAACAGTTTTTAATTTCTCCTAGGTCTTTAACACAAAAATTCTCAGATAGTAATTTAATTAAATATTCTTTTTCTTTTGAATTATTTGTAAAAATATAAAAATCATCAACATATACCGCTATGATAGTCAAATTGTTATTATTATTTCCTTTCTTAACATAGACACAGGGTTCATGTTTTGATTGAGAGTAACCATGGTTAGTTAACAAATCATTAACAGTCATATTCCAAACTCTACTCGCTTGTTTTAAGCCGTAAATACTCTTTCTTAGTAAGCAAACTTTATTTTTATCTACAACAAAACCAGGGGGCTGTTCCATGTATATCTCCTCTTGTAAAGTACCATTTAAGAATGCTGTTGTAATATCTACATGGTTAATATCCATATCCAATTCATTAGCAAGATGGAAAAGGATACGCATTGTGGAATGCCGTACAACGGGGGAAAAACTTTTGTCATAATCCACTCCAGGCTCCTGACTAAACCCACGGGCAACCACACGTGCCTTGAATTTATCAAAACATCCTGAAGTGTCTTGTTTGACTTTATAAACCCACTTACACTTAATAACATTTCTATCAACTGGCCTGTCCACCAATGTCCAAACTTCATTTTGGATAAGAGATTGAAACTCTGCATTCATAGCACTTTCCCACGCTAATTTATCAGGACTAGCCAATGCATCTTCATAGGATTGAGGTTCATGAAAAAGATAAGCCTGAGAGAAAAGTGATAAGTCAAAATCATCAAATTTTTTAGGCACAGTACCTCTCGTAGATCTCACGGGACGCTGCGAGCATGGTGGCGCTGCTGTCGTCGTCGTGATGCCAACCTCCCTGTCATCAGAGTCACTGCACGACTCAAAGTGTAACGGACTCTCAAACAATGAACCCGAGTTACCACTGGTGTCACACGATGTCCCACCGTGTGGACTGTTACACAATGCAGGTGATGGCTTCTCAGTCACATCTGCCTGCTCGTATACAACTGGCTGACCAGTCATAGCCGGTTCTTCAGGAGGAGACTCTCTCTCACTGGGGGCCCGGAATCCAGAAGAGGGCTCCGTCACTGGAATCACAGAAAAATAATCCATATTATCATTTAATTTATTATTAATTTTACTAGAAACATTGTTCACATTATTTATATTATTATTATAATTCATTTTAATACTACAGTTCGTATCATTAATATCACAGATCTTTACTTTGTTTGCACTACAGTCTGGTTCAATAAAATGCACATTTCTTGAATTTAAAACCCTTTTAGGATTGTTAGGATCTATTAATCTATAACCCTTTGAATTCTCACAATATCCTACAAAAACTAATTCTTTAGATTTTGCATCCAGCTTGCGGCGGTGACAATCTGGTACGAGAGCAAAAGCTCGGCACCCAAATACTCTCAAGTGACTAAGGTCCACTTTGTGGCCCGTCCACAACTCCTCAGGAGTGACATCAGGCACTGCAGCAGTAGGGGACCTGTTTTTCAAATATATCGCCGTCATCACGGCCTCGCCCCAATAGCGCTTGCCCAGTCCAGCATCAATTAGCATACACCTAGCTTTTTCCACAAGAGTCCTATTTAACCGCTCCGCAACACCGTTTTGCTGTGGGCTGTAGGGCATAGTTATTTGATGGATAATACCTTGCCTAGACAAATAATCGGTGAACTGATCACTGCAGTATTCACCACCTCCATCAGACCTTAAACATTTCACTGGCAATCCTAACTGCTTCTCAACTAGATCCTTAAACTTAATGAACATATTCATAACTTCACTTTTATTTTTAATAAGATAGCCAAAAGTCTTTCTTGTAAAGTCATCTGTAAATGTTACTAAGTACCTAGACCCACCCCAACTAGGCTCTGGCATGGGACCACACACATCAGAGTGTACCAATTCAAGCGGTTTTTGAGCACGCTTTACTTCACCCTTGGGAAAAGACCTCACTGTTTGCTTCCCCTGAATGCAAGCCTCGCAGTCTGTTAACTTTTTAGTTTTACTAAAATTTAAACCTTCAGACATATCTAATAACTTGCACATACCTGCACTGCTTAGGTGTCCCAATCTCTTGTGCCATATAGCTGTGGAACTAACAGCATGAGCTCCTTGCTGTTCCTCCACACTTGTCTGCCGGTTGCTGGTGGTTTTCTGTTGAACAGAACTTGTAACACAATCTAACCTATAAACTCCTTTACTCCTAGATGCTTTGGCTATTACCTTATTTTTATTATTATAAATAAAACAGAAATCTCTCTCGAAGGTAAATTTATAACCCTTGCTAACTAGCTGACTAACTGACAGTAAATTGGTGAACAAGTCAGGCACCCACATAACATTTTCAATTGTTTTAATATCACTATTAATTAAATTAATTTTAATTGTACCTAGACCTTTACATTGTAAGTTTTCACCACTAGCAACACAAATAGTACTAGAAAAATTACTGTCCAGGGAAATAAACTTATTTTTATCATTACACATGTGGGAAGTACAACCTGAGTCGACAATCCAGTCATCCGAGGAACATGCAGCGAACGCTGACACAAACATTGCTTCATCTGATTTTTCCTGTGGCTTGCCAGTCTTCTTGTCACGCTTCAATTTAAAACACTTTGCTTTGATGTGTCCTGGTTTACGACAATAGTGACAGATTATCTTCTTGTTTCGACTGACAAAAGCTGCTTCATGTGATGGAACAGAGTAGCCGTTCGACTTAGTATTTCTACGGAACTCTTCCTGTAGAAGTCTGGCACGAACCATCTCACTGGATAGGGTATCTGATATGTGTGCAGCTTCCAAACTGGATACTAAGACGTCGTAGTCCTTAGGTAGTCCACTCAACAGAATCTCAGCCACTTCCTCGTCCTCAATTTCTTTATCTATGTCACTAAGCTGTTGAACAAGTGTCATGATGCCATCGATATATGCACTCATATTTTGAAAGTCATTGTAATCAACTCGGTGCAACTGTCGTAGAAGTAAAACTCGCCTGTACAGTCCTTTGTCCTCATACGCTTCTTGAAGCTTAGTCCAAGCATCATATGCCGATTTTGCTGACCTCACATGCTGAAAACAACTGGGCTTGACTGCTAGACAGATTCTTGCTAAAGCCTTTTGATCCTTTGTACTGTCGACGGGGGTCGTCCCTTCGTTTTCAACAGTCTCCCACAGGCCTTCCAATGTCAAGGCCATGCGAACTTGGAACTTCCACACGTGGTAATTTCGCACGCCGTCCAATTTTTCAACGTTAAACAAAGCAGTAGGCCCAAACTGCTTGTCTGCACCGTTTTCACCAGCCATCTTCACTCACAGTTCAACAATATAAAAAAGCCAACCTCTATATGCCTGGGACACATAACCTGTCCAGAAGGCGTGGATCGTGATGAAGCTCAGAGGTGGTAAATAATAGAAGAAACTACTCTCAACAAATATCAATTTATTGATAGTAAAAAGGAAACAAACACTTTGGATAAAAACTGTGAGATTCTTAAAGATTAATTTTATATTTTTAATTAACAAGACTGTGTTCGGGACGGCGGCCATAAGAGAGAGAGAACAGAGAGAGCGAGATAGTCTTACCTTACTTTTTATCAAAAAAGTAATGCAAAGACAATCAATACATACAGCCTAGTATATAGTGTACTCTAAATTATTTTAACACTAAGTACCACGTTTTGATGCAGGAAATCTGGAAGGAGCTCCTTGTCCTGCATTAGACGTTTCGTGGGATGTTATGAAGTGGGTGTGGGCAGGACACCTGACGATGTAAGAGAATGGAAGGTAACGGAGTTGCAATCACAAGTGGCAGCCAAGGACTGGAAGACTTTCGGTAGTCATCTGATTGTTGTATTATAATTTTCTTTGACTCTCTCACATAAAAGTGCTGGTTAAGAACTGCACGGGAACGGAGTGAGTGGCTCAAAAAGAAGAGGGAGGCCTTAGCCCAGCAGTAGGCAGAGGATGGCTTAAATTGTATGGATGGATGGACCAATGTAGCCCGCGAACCAATGAGTTAAAGTCCCATCTAAACACGCTATAGTTGGTCCGCAAATGCAGGGTAAAGGTGTATTCACAATGGAGTTAAAATGGAAAAAAAAAATATTCGTGTTAGGCATTTAGGTAACACAAAGGAAACCACCGCTTCTTTCGAAGGTTTGCTTTCAGTAAGTCATTGTGCATTTGACTTAATAATTTTAAGCAACCTGATTGGTTACGGGGCTTGGCTATCAGCGGCGGAAGGCGATGACTCCATGCATTCTTAAGATGGACGAACTTAAAGTGCTATCCTGCTAAAACATAAAAATGCTTTAGTTGCACCTTATGTGTACTGTAAAGCCTAAGTCCGGGGTAATATGTAAAAACACTGGAAGTTGTTTAGATATACTCGTATTTTAAAACATTATAGAATCTCATCAACGATAGGCTAAGATCCCACGACAAGATTATGCACCTATCTGTTATTTGAACGAAATGTGGTTTACATGGAAGGTTACATATGGGGTCATACAATGCCCTAGGGTTGCCTATAAATATCTTGCCGCAAGTACCTCAAAACCACATATCAACATTTTGGTTGTATGGGAACAACCCTTTCATTAATTTCAGCAGAGCAATGGATATTGCCATAAGATACCTTGAATAGAGATTCTCGGTCATGCAAATTTTCATCAAAATCGTTACAGCTGTTTCCGAGATAATTGCATTTTTTTTTTTTGTATGACAGCTACCCTCAAAATGAGAGCCATCAAGAAACTACTCAAAATGCTGTAATAAATTTGCCTAATTGCCTTAATTTTAAATTTGGTGCGATTCGGACCTATCGTTTAGCCGCTAGGCTCATTTTTAGGGTTGATGTGATACAAGAAAAAATAAAATCAATTATCTCGGAAACAGTCGAAACGATTTTAATGAAACTTTGCATGACCGAGAATCACTATTCAAGGTATCTTACGGCAATACCCATTGCTCTGCCAAAATTAATGAAAGGGTTGTTCCCATACAACCAAAATGTTGATATGTGTTTTTGAGGTACTTGCGGCAAGAAATTTATGGGCAACCCTAGGGTGTTGTATGACCCCATGTATAACCTTCCATATAAACCACATTTCGTTCAAATAACAGATAGGTGCATAATCTTGTCGTGGGATCTTAGCCTACGACTATGTCCAGCCGAGGGCAGGCGTTGACTGGCATTTTTTGGAACGTAATGTACATTATGCATAAAATATTCAAAATCAATTTTGGAAAGATTTGCCAGCCAGCTCTACTAAAAGAGGGCTTACGAGGGTCACAACAGTACCCAGTCATTCTACCAATAAGCAAGTACTTGGAATGGTATGCGGAAAATAACTACAAAGTTGCTGAAATAAACAATCTTCTGCTTGCCCTTTGTCCCATACATAAAACAATAAAATTGTAAAGATTAATAGGACGTATTATACACCAATGCTATAATATTATAGCAGGGCAATTATTTGCAACTAAATTGTAGCTACCTACATTTGCAACATAATAAGTCAATCAATCAATGCCGACTAGCCGTAACCGCTTTAGCCGTAGGTGTGAAATTTGATAAATATATCAAAATATCAGGTTTTTTGCACGTTGCATGTATGAAAGTGAAATGTTTACTTACATACTTACATAAGTTCAAGCTAATGGAAAGAAAGGTATTTTAGCATTTTTGAGAAATGATATCGTAAAGGGATGAATTGAGGTAAGTACTCGTAGGTAAGAACTTTTGTATAGGAAGCATTAGGTACGTTTTTTAAGAAGATGCATGAAAATTCAGATTTAAAAACAAAGAAACTTGCGCAACAGGATGTAAGGAAATTCGTCCTCTAAGGAAAAATTTTGAAGGTTCGTATGAAAGCCCTACGGTTTAAAAATGAGATGTAAGGTTTCACTAGCACAGGGCCAGTTAAACCTTGGTCTAGCTCTGTCACCGGTCATAATTACCTTGCATTTTTCTTATCACGGGCATGGACCAAGAATAGATGTAGTGCTTATTTATTAACGTGCTAGCGAAATGAGTTAGACCAAGGTTAGACCTGGGTTTTACTGGCCCCGTGTTAGCGAAACGTCTCTGAATGACACAAAAAAGAGAAACAAGCTTTAAAATAAGAAGGTGTATAGTAAATCTACGTAGTTTTTGCACTAAATCCGCGCTAAAGAAGGTGTGGGCAACAGCTAGTTAATAAATAAAGTGGATAAAATCTTCAATGCCCCGTGTGGTGCCGGCAAATAATAGTACCAACCCTTACATACCCGTGAGTGTCTTAAGAGGCGACTAAGGGTTATAAACTGGAGGATGGGCAGCAGCATCCTCCTTTGTATCTAGCATCTTACTTACTGTGGTCACCTACAACCGCAGTCCATGGTGCCAGCCGTAACGCTAACAAGCGAGGTGACTCTGGTACTTCCCCTCTACATTTTTCCAGCAAAAGCTAGGATTCTGGAGGGAGCTCCCTGTCCTGTAGTGGACGTTTCATGGGATGTTATGATGATGAAATCTTCAATTAATTTCCAGAACCGTATCAAGGTCTGCGTTAACCTGCAGGTTATAAAATTTAAGAATTACTTAGTAGGGCAGAGGCCTCTAAGTCGATGACCTTGAGATGGGTTTATTATGCTCTGTAGCCATAGATTTATATAGTCTGTAGCAGTAAGTAAAGTAACTACTATAGTAATCTGTTTGTAGTGTAGGTTGAACTATTGAGTTCAGCTCAATCCTAACAATATTTTATTGTCACTTATAACTTAATTGGAATAAGTAATTAATAGCCTTAGATATAAAAAAGAACCGTCCAAGTGCGTATCGGGCCACGCGCAGTATAGGGTTCTGTAGTTTCTTTACGATTTTTTATCACAAAGAAGGTTTCGATTAAGTTTTACATAACATTCATAACATACAAAATTTACATTCTAATACTCAGCGAGACCCTAGCGCCTGATTACTACTTTTATTATATCCAGTTTTTCGGCTATAGTTCATTTACCTGTAAAGCTTACTTGGCTGTGATAGTTTTCTTTTTAATTTTATCATATGTACTCGTACTACTACTGTGATTTTTTTCACATTTCCACTAACAACTGTCTAGCTGGCACACACTCGACTCCAACAAAAATTGCGCTTTCAAGCTTCATATTTTTAAAGAGATTTATAAATGTTATAAAATAAATCGAAAAATATTATATGCAGAATCACATTATTTTAAGGGTTCCGTAAATAAAAAGGAACCTTTATAGTTTCGTGATATCCGTCTGTCTGTCGGTCCGCGGCTTAGCCCAGAGACCCTAGGTACTAGAAAGCTGTAATTTAATACGGATATACATTTTATCCACGCTGACAAAGTGGTAAAATAGAATCTTGAAAATTCCCAGTATAGAAAATTTCTTCGAAATCGTTTGGGCCGTTTTCGAGGAACCGATTACAAATATATTTACAAATTTATATTCAAATATTGCTCGTTTAATATAATGTAATAGATCAAAGTGTTTTTGTCCTATTTGTATGTTCCTCAACATCCGTGAAGATTGTTACAACCATGTATTTTGTACAAATTAATATGACGTATTTGTCTTGTTGGAAGGTTCATTTGAAAATGAATATTAAGTTTTTCTCATGCCCGTGCTAATTTAACCAATTTTTTTATGGTGCAATGATTGATGCCATGTCAAAATTTTATACACGTGTATGTGAACTCAAACAACAAACCGCCAAGTGCGTGTCAAGAGGCCATGCGCAGTATAGGGTTCCGTAGTTTTTTTTTTAGGGTTCCGTACCTCAAAATAAAAAAAACGGAACCCTTATAGGATCACTTTGTTGTCCGTCCGTCTGTCTGTCTGTCAAGACCCTTTTTCTCACGGACGAGAAGAGGTATCAGGTTGAAATTGATAACGAATATTAAGGTCCATAAACCACATAAGATTTAAAAATTTAAATTTTTTACAACGACGCAATCAAAAGATATGGCTTTTTATGTTCTCATCTCATACATTCATGCAAAAAAGCAAAACCTACAGGCTACTTCCCGTTGACCTAAAATTATGAAATTTGGCAAGAAGCTAGGTCTCACAGTACAAATAAAGGGAAAAGTCTAAAATCATTAAATATTAAAAATTTTCTCACGACTAATAGTAACAAATTAAGGTGAGCTCCCGTTTCAAGAACTTTGTTATAAAAGAGGGGTCAAGTTGAATGGTCGCGGAGTGTTTAAAATCAAAGAGCAAAACTTTTAGTATATCATATGGTAGATAGGTACGGAACCCTTAGGGCGCGAGTCCGACTCGCACTTGGCCGTTTTTTTATTAAGTATTTCATAACGTTCATAACATAAACTTTTTACCTCCGAATGCTCAGCGAGATCCTAGCTTTATTATTTCTAGTTTTTCGGCTATAGCTCATTAACCTGTGAAGCCTAATTAGCTGTGATAGTTTTCCTTTTAATTTCATCATATATACTACTGTGTTTTTTTTTTCTTATTTCCAGTAACAACCGTTTAGCTGGCAGGGGCACTCGACTCCACCGAAAAATTGCGTTTTCAAGCTTTATATTTAAAAATGGAAATGAGATTTAATTTTACCACTTTGTCGACGTGGATGCAATGTATATTCGTACTTACTAAATTATAGCTTCCTGGCACTAAAGGCCCGGCAAACAGACAGACGGACAGAACCCTAAAAATCTTATTAATTTTTAAATGGGAGATCCATGGGCGATTCATTAAGAGGGTACAAGCCAACTGCACAAGAGAACGATGCAGACTGTTATTTTCTACACATGCGGGACAGGCGGGGAGCAAATCATGATTCAAACGCCCTGCCCCGTGCCCTCCAGCGATTCATTTTTAGGGTTCCGTACCTCAAAAGAAAAAAACGGAACCCTTATAGGATCACTTTGTTGTCCGTCTGTCTGTCTGTCAGTCTGTCTGTCTGACTGTCTGTCTGTCTGTCAAGACCCTTTATCTCACGGACGGGTAGAGTTATCAGGTTGAAATTAATACCATATATTAAGGTCCATGAACCACACAAGATCTGAAAATTTAAATTTTTCACAACGTCGCAATCAAAATATAATGCATTTTATGTCCTCATCTCCATACATTTATGCACTAAAGCAAAACATATAGGGTACTTCCCGTTGACCTAAAATTATGAAATATGGCAAGAAGCTAGGTCTCACAGTACAAATAAAGGGAAAGTCTGAAATCATTAAATTTTACAACTTTTCTCACAACTAATGATAACCAATAAATTGTGGTGAGCTCCCGTTTCAAGAACATTCATATGAGAGAGGGGTCAAGTCGGATGGTCGCGGAGGCGATTTTTGTTTTAGTTCTATTTTAAAAACGGGAACACTTATAAACTTGAAAATTGGTATTTTTATAGTGCATAAGCTATAAAATAACAACAAATAATAAAATTTGGTCGAGCGCGTGTCGGAATCAAAAAATCTAGCACATTAACTTACTGAAATTTGATCTAATACGATTATGATTATGTGGTGGTACGGAACCCTCGGTGTGCGAGTCCGACTCGCACTTGGCCGGATTTTTTTTAAGTTCTGCGTAGAAACGGTCAGAATTGTTTCTTTGTGCCACGGGCTAAACTGAGGGTCCAGTGGCGCCTCATCACAATTTAACATACTATTTTGTAGAAACTTTAAAGAAATACTTTTTACAAAAGGTTTACAAAAAGCATTTAACTAGATACTATGAGAATGGCCAAACAAAAAGTCGAGTATTCAGATAAATGTCTGTTTGAACTCTTATGATATGATTAAGCTACTGCTTCAAATATGGGTAGATACTCCAAGTTGTCGCGGAGTACTCTATATATTTCCTTTTTCGCTTAAAGCTATAATCAATGACATCACAAGTAAAGCAATAAAAAGTAAGGCCAAAGGCATGATATGGCACGGTAACGCTTGAGCACCAGTTTGGTCATTGAACTGCCACGTACGCTCAGCCACAGATAAGTAGTAACAAAACCAGAAGAACAATCAGCACCAGCACCACGCTACAGAAGAGTGATCCGATTTGAAATGAATCTGCAAACCGCTCTATACATTTTTTTGTTTCCTCGAGGCATCAGTCCGTGGCCTCAGTGCTGTGATGTACAGTCAAGAGCAGGTCAAGCTTGACACTTAACTTCCGCCACTTCGCTCACTGAGATAAGCGCGATACAAAGTTCAAAGTGACAAGCTTGACGTGCTCTTGATTGCAACAACCAACTTGTAGCTAACTTAAAATAGTAAATTACATAATTAAAAAAAGGGAGCTCTTTCTTCGGGTTCTCAGGATCCCGCAAGTGAAGACCTCAAGTATAGTGCTGCAATATTTGCAAACGGCTCTATGCATTTCCTTGTCCGCTCGAAGCTTTAGTGATATAAAAACCAACTAACGTGTAGATAAATAGTAACCTACGTTATAGAAAAGGCGATCGCAATCTTTGGATTCTTAGAATCCCGTGAAGTGTAGACCTTAGGCATGATGCTTCGAGTATTCACGAACCGCTCTGTGCAATCTTTTGTTCGCTCGAGGCTTCAGTGGTATGATGAACGTTCTAAGATTACTTTCTAGATAAATAAATTAGTGACTTACGTAATGGAAAATGCGGTCTCGATCTTCGGGTTCTTAGGATCCCGCGAAGTGTAAACCTCAGGCATGATGCTTCGAGTATTCGCAAACCGCTCTATACATTTCTTTGTCCGCTCGAGGCTTCCGTAGCAGCTGTGTAGGAACTTGCGGATCATTATGTCATCTGAAATACGCCATTGGTCGTTTAATTTAAATTTTAGTATGGATAGTGTCGACAAAGTTGGTTAACAGAATCCATTATAATTCTTGTCATATAACAGTTGTCTCTATGTGGTGCCAGTTAACAATAGATAGTATCCGTGGGTCTCGTAAATGGCGACAAAGTGGTGGCTTGACAATGGTACAGTCAAGAGCAAATTAATTTAGACACATTGGACTTTGTGCGGTTCTAATTTCAATAAACCTCCTGGCTAGATTCGCACTGCGAGTGTCAAGCTTGGCCTGTCGTTAACTGTACATCCGTCCCAAATATACCACATATTTTTGCTATGAAATTTTTGAGAGAATTTCCTGTTCAGCAACAGTTTTTATCGTATGTTATGTTGAATATTTGATATAGGTATTGTTTGATATAAATATAAGCTTCCAGTGCCAGACAACGAAAACTCAGGCTGCGTATTTCGAAGTGAAACTACGATAATATCGCGCCGATAATTAGTCTTCCCATACAAAGTAAATTTCCGAACGTAATAGAGAACATGCATAAATATTTTTTGTCGCATTTATTAACAAAATATGAAAATACCGTAGTAGAAATAACAAAAAAAGATATTTAAATTTAAATCGGCTAAGAAATACGGCCGATATAAGCATTTAAAACTACTAATTAGACAGAGAGATCCGACATGAATAGTGACGTCACAATGCACTACGGTCATATAAACTCCATATTAAATTTCGTTTTGCTAGAAAGAGACAGAAACAAATCTTCGATGGCTTATATCTTTTTTAATATTATAGTTATTAGAAAAATTGTTTTAAAGGAACACAAAAAAAATATAAATTAAAATCCTACTTAAAAAAAAAAAAAAATTTTTTAAGTGGGATTTTTTTAAATATTTTTTTTTTTGTGTTCCTTTATCGTTACTGAAACACCGCCTAATAGTTATATTTTATAAACACGCTGTATTTACTTAGTCTTAATAAGCGAAACTGAGAAAATAGTTTGTTCAGAATTGAGAGTAGAATCGAATTCACGGGTTTTTGATAGGGGTAACGTTTTAAAAAATTTATTATTTAAATTTTTGCCGCTTCTAAATATTTCTGTGGATACGCACACGGGAGGGAATTGGGCGTGGCGTGCGCGGACGTGAGGCGAACGCGCCATGATAGCTTAAAAATCTACTAGAACTACGATGAAACCTTAAAATAACAATATCTACAAGAAAAAATATTTTTTTAAGTTTTTCTTTATGGGAATGTACTTTTAGGCACATTAGTAGCAGCACCTTCTTAGCGACGCCGAGTGAGGCCTCCTTGCTTCAGGAATAGACTGGCAGCTGAGTATTTAGTTAGCTGTCGATCTTATGAAGAGTCAAGGTAAAAGGGCGACACAACACAACACGTCATCTGGTTGAATTGTGATCGTGCTTTTAGCTCTGACTATTTGTCTAAATTCCTGAAGAAATGATTAGTAAAGTTACAGCACAAGACGTACAATTATAGCGTTAACTGTAATAACTATCCCGGGTCAGACTGAGCCAGAAGGGTCCGGGTGCCTCACTACAAACCCGTACCCCGTAATGTGACGTGACAATAATTAGATCATAATTGATTATACCTGAACCTACTATATCCTTGTGATTATGATATTATGGCCTCCTGCGCCGATATCAGAAGTGGGATAAAGAAACACAGAGCTTTCTAAGTCGATAATGTGCACAAAAATTTTAAAGTTTCACGGATCTGTGAAAAAGTATAGTCGCGGAAAAAATTTGTTGACCAAGTACAATCAAGATAATAAAGTTTTGTGTAGACATTTATGAGAAAAGGAACCAAGTTTAATGAGTTCTAATACCATCATACTTTTTGACTGATATGTCTTTATGTTCAAAATCGTATGCACTTAGATAGTGACAAAAAGCGTCATCTGCAAAAGTATTGTAAATTAGAAAGGCAGTGATTAATTTTAATGTAATGGATGGTAAAGGCACCTCCGGTACATACGGAAAACACAAATCCTACTTTTGGTTGTGAAATAATGTGATTTTCGACTTTGTAGAATGAAATCAAAGCAAATGGCAACGACGATATTTACTTGTGACTCTTGTGACGGTGTTTTACTACAACAAAGACCAGATCTTACTGGAGTAAAATAAAAATGGAAATGAAACGAAACAAAATAATTTGATCACACAGCTAATGCTGACTGGTTGAAATGGCGATCGCTGTTGGTATGCTCTGTGACTGTAAGATGCCAGATAGAACTAAGAGCACTTAACACAAGTACACAAAATAGTACAGTGGCAACATTTTTGGGTCTCAATGTTGATGAGCATCTTAATTAGAAATTTCGTATCAACTCAATGCGTGAAAGACTCAGTAAATTCGTATTTGCGTTAAAGAGAGTTTCCCAAACAATCTCAAAAGATGCTACACTAACCGCATATCAGGGATATCTGTCGTCAGTCCTTAGCTATGGTGTGCTATTTATGGGGACACAGCGTTGATTTAGAGGATGTGTTCAAGTTAAAAGATGTTCTTCTAGCAAACAAACGATTTGATTGATTGTTTGGAAATCTGTGGTAGACCCGCGAAGCTCTACAGGGACGAATTTTGGATACTTAATAAGACTATGTTACCAAAATCCACGTAACTGAGATGAAAATGCTTAGATGGGCTGGTGGCACTTAATTGGATAGACACAGGAACGTACATGTTAGTGGCAATTTCAAAGTAGCGATTATTCTAGACAAACTTCAATAGAGTCAGCTCCGGCGGTACGGATTAGGTATGTGATGCGCTGAGAAGAAGAGCACCTTTTTAAGTCTGCGCTAAATATTGAAAAAGGGAAACAAGCCGAACCCCTGGGATGCCAAAGAGCTACTTGGTGGACGAAAATGTAAGAACTTACAAAAAATATTGTGGCCAATTATAACGACAGAGCCAACGGTTGAAAATGTATTCAGGGGGTCGACTCCAAATTAAAATGGGAAGAGGCATGGAGAAAGAAAAGAGACAGGAAGTGTACTGATTTTAATACAAATTGCCCAAAGTATAGTGATTACTGATGATACTCAACAAACCATTGCCGCATTTTTAGCAATATCGGACAGCAGAAATGGAATTTTTTTGATGTATGTGAATGGTCTGTACATAGACAGATTATATTGATGTGACCTACCTTATGGATATCCGGTAAGCATGTTCCTTATTGTGAGATAGTATGATATGTGACGCACATAATTTGAAATTGCTATGTTGATAATATGATTTGAAGTTACTCTGGTGGTTTGAGTGGTTGTAGGGTGATTACTGTTGAGCTGATAGAAAGGACAATGTCGTACGGGCCAGCCAGATTCGTTGGGTGGTTGAAGGTTCGCATTGGTCTAATCTATGTTTGTCGAATGGATAGAGAGGGCAATGTCGTAAGGGCCAGCCCGACTTGGTTGGGTGGTTGAAGGGTCGCATTGGCCCAATCTATGTTTGTAAAGCTGGTCGGACATTGGCGGATCCGGTCCATGCCCATCGGGGCTGGTCGTAGGGACGCACTGGTCCGGGCCAGGCTTTGTTGATGATTGGAAGGACAGTGGTGGATCTGGTCTCCATGCCCATTAGGGATGGTCGAACGGACACACTGGTCCTGTCCGTGATTTGTATGGGAAAGATGTCACCCGGCCCATAGTGAGATGGTCGAAAGGGTACATGCTTTCAGAGTTGGGTTGAAGGGGCACATATATGCCTTCAGAGTAACTTCACAATGAGTGGTTTCAGTTTTGTATGTGATGATGATCTTGATTGTCAGGATAGACGAGCGGATTGCTTGGTGATCTTGTTTTTGTTTGTTTTAGGACATTGCTAAAGGATTAACGCCCGAGGACGTGCATGTTATCAGGATGGCCGTGTAGGCATATTAGTAGCAGCACCTTCTTAGCGACGCCGAGTGAGGCCTCCTTGCTTCAGGAATAGACTGGCAGCTGAGTATTTAGTTAGCTGTCGATCGGATCTGATGAAGCGTCAAGGTAAAAAGGGCGACACAACACAACACGTCATCTGGTTGAATTGTGATCGTGCTTTTAGCTCTGACTATTTTTCGAAATTCCTAAAGAAATGATTAGTAAAGTTACAGCACAAGACGTACAATTATAGCGTTAACTGTAGTAACCTTAGATTATGAATAACGGCAGTAGTAACTATCCAGGGTCAGACTGAGCCAGAAGGGTCCGGGTGCCTCACTACAAACCCGGACCCCGTAACGTGACTTGACAATAATTAGATCATAATTGATTATACCTGAACCCACTATATCCTTGTGATTATGATATTATGGCCTTGTTCGAGTAACTTAATCTTTACTACATAAATGTTCGATAGATGGCGTTGTTAGTATCTGAAACTCGCTATCGACATGTCTTCGGTAAACTACTTAAGGTTTTGTAACTTTTCAAGTTTTGATGTGGATCTCGCCTGTCGCGTCGAGGAGGTCAGATCCAGTTCGCGCGCTTTTTCTGACTACCCACATTCGGTAGATATTACCTCGCGGTGGGTATTCTGGGTTGTTTACATGACGTGAGGAGCCCAGATACCCACAAACCGCGTAAGATCGACCCACCTCCCCCCGGCCCTTCCGGGGGTAGGCTTTCGTCTGCGTGTGGACGCGACACCCAGCACGCTGCCTTCTAGGGAGACATGACTCCCCCTGCCTCCATCGCAAAGGTCAAGAAGCGACCCAAGGCGCCACACAACGTTGCCAAGGCCTTCTACCTTAAAGAAGAAACCGCGAACGAGCGCGCCTCACAGTCGTCCGCCTCGCCGCCGCTTCACCGCACCCCGTCGAAGCCCCCCGCAACCGCGGGCCCCCGACAGCCGCCTCTCTGGGCGATACCGCCCATGCCTCAGAGCCGATCAACCTGGACGCCGCCGACGCAGGTCCCATGGCGCGACCCGCGCCTCGAAAGGAGGGACGGGCCCTTGGGTCCCCCCCCTGCCCCGCAACCGGCACCCCGCCGGCTCACACCGTCGCCGCAGTCCGCGTCACAAGCGATGGACGAAACCACGACGCCGCCGCCGTCAACGTCGACGGCCCCCGCACCGACGCTGCCACCTACCCCGCCCCCCGCCTCATACGCGGGTGTAACCGCCGCCGCCAAGTCCCGCTCACCGCCCCCTTCTCCGGTGAAGACGCAGACGCCCCCAACCACGCAGCCAGTCGCAGGACCGTCCCGGTCGGCGCGGAAGCCACCGCCCATCGTGGTGGACAGCTTCCCCGACTGGCCCCACCATCTTCGCGCGCTCAAGGAGCAGTTGGGCCGCGCGCCGAATGTGCGTCCCTACGGAAAGGGGATGCGCTTCCTGGCGCAAACCGCTGACGAGTTCCGGACCTACCAGCGCTACCTCACCGCGCTGGAGGGGCAGACCGGACTCTCGTGGTTCGCCTACGCGCCGAAGGAAGAGAAGCCGCTGAAGGTCGCGATCCGCGGCCTGCCAGCCGACACGAGCCCGGACGACATCTCCGCCGAACTACGCCGCCTGGGCTATGAACCTGAGTTCGTGCGCCCCATCCGTGCCCGCCAAGGACGCCCTGGGTGCATTCATTTCGCCCAGCTCACCTACACGCCAGGCCTCACCCCGGGTATCTACGCAGTGAGCGAGCTCCTGTGCGTACCCGGCGTGAAGATCGAGGGATGGCGTGGCAAACAGAGAGTCCCGCAGTGCCACCGGTGCCAGCTGTTCCGACACAGCTCGCACAATTGTCACCGGCGGCAAGCCTGCGTCTGCTGTGGCGAGGAGCATCCGGCGAAGGAGTGCCCACGCCCACGCACCGAGCCCGCCACCTGCGCGAACTGCGGGCAGGCCCACCCGGCGAACAGCCTCGCGTGCGCAATACTGCGCCGCGAGGTCCGCAACAAGAAAGCCGGCACCGCACCGCGAACCTCCACCCAGACCACAAAACCGGCCAGGGTCGTCGCCGAGCCCACGGGAGAGTCGAACGCGCCGGGGTCACTCATGGCCTCCGCGAACGAGCCCGGTGGGCCGGTCAGGAAGAGGAGAGGAAGGAGGAGGAAGAAGGGGTCCGCCTCCGCCAATCCAGCCGCCGCCGCCGCCATCTCAGCCGGCCTTATCCCTCCGCAACTAGCGCCGTCGAAAGCGGTCGCCGCCCCGCCTCCCGCGGGGAGGAAGGCGAAGCAGTCGAAGGCGCCTCCCAGCACAGCTGCAACACCCACGCCGAATCAGACGCCCCAGGAAGCGGTCGCCGCCCCACAAAACGTGGGCAAGACGGTGAAGCACCCGGGGGCGACCACTAGCAACGCAGCCGACGCAATCGACCTCGCCATCGAGCTCCTGCTCTCCGCCCTCAAGGCCGTGAGGGCAGGCACCGACCCGGCGGCGATTGTCACGGAGGGTGTCTCCATCCTGGCTCGCATGAGGACAGGATGCTGAGGCCCCTCCCCTCCACACCTGGCAGCCCACGTCCACTACTCCCCGTCGAGTAGTCAGGACTGTGGGCCCCTACCACCAGCCCCCAACCACGACGTGCGCAGTGCGCGCGCGCCGCGCAAGCGTGCCGACGCCGCACCGCGCCCGCCCACCTCCGACGAAGAGAAGCCGCCGCTGGCTTGTAGGCGCTCACTAGGCCTCCCCCAACGGGGAATCACCTGGTGGGCTGCCTCGCCGCGGCGTGAAGACCGGACTCGTCAGGCCCCTCGGGAGGCCGCCCCCGTGACACGCCTGTAGTTGCAGGCGTCGATGGAAACCAGCCTCAGTGGCCTCAGGCCAGAAAGGCTCTCCCCGCTGCAGCTGCGCTGCAGCGAGAAGAACCCACAAGCACAAGCAAGTTTTGATGTTCTGCGGGGTTGAATAAACACCTCATTTCCGAATTCGTTCGTTTTATTTTTGGGAGGACCTCACAGTAGGCGGTTCAGGCCTCCTGCGCCGATATACTTATTTCAATAATATCAGTTGGGGTGTATGAGTGTTATTTGGATGCGACTGAGGAGCAACTTAATAAACTTGAGCGCCTACAAAATCTCGCTATACGTTTTATATTTGGACTTCGAAAATTTGACCACGTCTCCCACTTTCGTGCTCAGTTAAAATGGCTCCCAATTCGACTTCGCCGTGATGTGCATATCCTTACTGTTCTCTACAATATCCTTAATGATCCTGCCACTCCTGAATACCTCCGCTCCCGTTTCCAACTTTTGCCTCCTGATCTCCGTTCTAGGCGTCCATGCATCACTAAGATGCTGGAATGTCCGAGAGCAAACACAAATTTCCTATTTAACTCCTTCTCTTCGCGAGCTGCTCGAATGTGGAACAAGCTTCCTAAATCGATACAAGATAGCCCTTCCGTTACTTCTTTTAAAAAAAAACCGGTCAAGTGCGAGTCGGACTTGCGCGCCGAGGGTTCCGATATACCTATAGTATTTTTGAAAGCAATAAAGTCCATTTTCAGGACCGCAAAACTAAATTTGTTTGTAAAGGTTTTTTGCAGATTTCTGAAAAACTGTGCAACTTAGAAAGATCGTTTTATTTTTGCTGTAAAGTTTACATAAACCTCTGTCAACTGTAATTAATTCAGATTTTCCCTTACTCAAACTTCGGAGATAAGGGGGGGGGGAATGGTATTTTTTTTGACATTTTTCATCATAACTTGAAAACTAAGAAACTTAAAAAAATACAAAAATATATTTTAAAATGTACAAGTAAAGCCCTTTCATATGATACCCCACTCGACCTAGTAGCGACAATTTGAAATTTGGCCCCCCCTATTTTGGCCCCCTTTACATTAATAATCATACTTTTTTCAAAAAAATTTCATGTGCAATTAAGTTGGGCAACTATATTCTAAAACTATTCCAAATTTCAGCTCGATAGCGTAAGTGGTTGCTGAGATATAGAGGTGTGACAGACAGACGGACAGACAGACAGACAGAGCGGCACCATAAGGGTTCCTTTTTTTTACCATTTTGGTATCGGAACCCTAAAAAGGCTAAAAGAGCACTACTTATCGATCTTATCTTGTTAAAATATTATTATGTATTATTCTATTATATTATAGTTTAGGTATGTAGTATTCTATTATATTATTGGTATATAAGTAATATGGTATGTAGTCAGTATAAGTAGTATATTTAACTTATGACTATGTATGTATGATTAATATGTAGTGTATATTTTCCTACTATTATTTAATCTTAATAATTGTGTACACATTCTTGTCCCCGTCTATATACTTATATTTTCTTACTTAATATTGGTTGGCTGGAAGAGATCTCTTCAAAGAGATAAGCTCGCCATTGTAAACTACATCTGTATCATTTTATAATTGTTTTGTTGTGTACAATAAAGAATACATAAGGGTTTCGCTTATTCCATTAACACGTTTATGCCACGAAAGAACAAATCGTAAACGATACTAAACTAAACCAAAAAATTAAGGGGAAAGAAGAAGAGATTTGTTTTCACGTTCGTTACCACAATTTTTACATATAAAATTAAAGCCATTTTATTTTCTTAGCGATATACTTTAGGTTTTTGAACACCTACTTAATTTATATTTAATTAAATTTGCATAGGAATAAAGGCCGTGATTTTGTATTCCGTTGTACGGTCAACCGCACGTCAGTGGAAACATTTGCAACTCTATTACCATGCCATAAAGTCCAAAGCGTTTCTACTGACGTGCTGTTGGGTGTAACTACTATGTTCATGGCTTTATTACCTCTGCTTATAAAGAGCAAAGCAATAAACATTTTATGTTCCATAGTTCAAGTTCAAGGTACTTATGTAGTCCCTGGTTCGAGGTAAACCATGCATGAAAAAAAAAACGCATTAAGAGCATTGCCATCCTCGATACAGGATTTACCAGTTTCGTAAATTTATTTTGTAGAGATATTTGAATTGACCTTTTGTTTCTTAAGAGGGTGCCGAGGGCCATTGGTTTCTTCGTCACAATTTAATTATTTCGTAAAAAAATTGATAAGTAGATAAAATCCCTAAAACTAAAGAAAATCAATACAAAAGTCATGTTTAAAAATGTATGTATACGTTACCGCTAATGTTTGTAAATGAGTTACATTGCAGATTATCTGGCGTCCGTTAAAGAGGATTTTTTTTTTCAGTTCTTACATTAACATTGGGTTCTAGAGTGGCGACCACGTACCGGAAGGCGAAGCGTTGGCAGGCCCCCCACAAGGTGGACCGACGATCTGGTCAAGGTTGCGGGAAGTCGCTGGATGCGAGCAGCGCAGGACCGGTCGTCATGGGGATCTTTAGGGGAGGCCTATGTCCAGCAGTGGACGTCTTTCGGCTGATATGATGATGATGATGACATGAAAAACATAACCTGCAGATTTCCTAGGCAGTCTGCAGACAAACGACCAAGCCATACGGGTAAAGTTAGATTAGAGAAAGAGAAACAGAAATTTACAGCAACAGATTTGAAAAACTTCTGAGACGCTTTTTGCAGCTGATGTTTATAGGCTAGCTATAAAAAATGTAGGTCCATTTTTGCTCGTAGATTCTTAAAACTTGATTTCTTAAGGCCAAACTGACAGATGGACGTAACTTCTAATAAGTACTTATACTTTTTTATCAAACATGCGTTAAAAGCAACTAACGAACACATGTGATAAAAAAAATTACGTCAGCGTATGATCTATTCCGGATCCGCGAAAAAAGTTGCATGAATTCATTACAAAGTAAGTACTGAGAGGTTAAGACGACGAAAAAATGGACGTTAGAAATACTTTTTTTAGAATACAAGTTAACAAACGAGCGTGGTAAGTGGTCGCCAACGCAAATACCACCCACTATACTATCTCATAAGTTAGTGGCATACTTTATCACTAATAAAATAAGACAGTAGAGTAGCGATACTTACAACACTGTCAAAATTTTGGTAAAATACAAAGAGATTTGAACCTCGCTACGCTCGCGCAGGTTAAAATCTCTTTGTAAAAATATCTGAGCACTGTCAAAAAATATTTTGACAGATTTTTCTTTTTGCCTTCTTTGGGTAGAACTCAACCTTTGTAAAAAAATGCGAAGGTGAGTCCTAAGTGAGTGCTCAGTTTAATCACGCATACGTATGCATTAGCTAAGCATTTAACCCTGGCCTCAATAGAAGTTATTTACACCAGAGAGAAATTTCTGAAAGGGTTGTTCCTTAACTGACACAATGTTTTCTTTTTTAATTTCAAAAAGTCGTAGAATGAAAGATGTTGCGTTTAGCCACCTGAATAAGCCCAAAAAAAGTTTTAGTACACTTTGCAGCGTACCACAGCTTATTAAATACACCCAAACACATTTTTTAAAACATGCGTAGTTCATTTCTTTTTGCTCCTTTTTCCACATGGAGCTAGCTACTTTGTTTGTGAAGTGACGTCATAAAGCGGTAACGATTATCCTATTGAATAAAAAAATATATATGATTTTATTTATTTCTATTATTATGAGCTATATGTAAGTAGTATGTAAGTATGTTGTGTTGCTGTTGTTTGTTTCTTTTATTATTTTTTTTCTTGGACATATTAATTGTTATTCCAAATAATGTACCTAGATTAAGTTATATTCAATGCAATATGTATTTTGCTCAGAATAAAGAATAAAGATAAAGTAAGAAAGTTAAACAGGAATTCTTACCGAAGTCCTGAGGGAGGTAATCTTCTTTGGCCAGCCATTCTCTGATGGATGCGATATCGTGCGTTATGTCTTGCGGCATCTTAACAATACAAATATAACACTTAGAATTAAAATTCATGACACATTAACATACATACCTACTCATACAAAATGGGTCGATCGTGACCACTTTGGGATGGAGAGAAAATATATTTTTCTCGAGTTAAATCTTTTTTCATCGGGAAAGTTGTTTTCATGAGTAGCATCTTTTGGCGTCGGGAGCGAAACCTATAAAAACTAACGCCATTTAACATTTCTGGGAAAAGATAGAAAATATCGATCTCTTTCTTTTCTTTTCAATCTGTTTTTTCTCTCTCAAAAAAATTTTTTTTTCTCTCAATTTTTTTTTCATTTTCCAAATATATTTCTTTGAAAAAGTTATTCAGTTTCGTTGACTGAGCACGCCCTTTAATTTTTCGGTACCCCGTCCCTTACACTTGTATAGTAGGTATAGGTAGCTTTTCCAAGTTTAGTTAACTAGAATCAAAGGTGTAGAATAGTGTAGATTTAAGTAAATATCGTGTTTAACATTAAATATATATAAAAATATTTGGCTCGCTCTTAGATTTTTAAACCAATACACAGATTAAATAATAGTAAGACCAATATGAAATAGAACGCGTCGATGTCTTTTGTTCAGGGTTACTTACATAATTATCATTTTGTTATGCTTACAATTTATAACGTCTTATCGACTTTCTTAGTCATGGTGTTCATTTACAATGGGTGGATACATGGGTTCGGACCATGTGCATTGTGTTCCTTATACGTATCAAAGACAATACATATAATTTACTAGTAATTTTATAGACGAAGAGCAAGGACTAATTTTTTTTAAAATTACCGGGTGATATAATCACCTTTGAAACTTTAAAAATTCAAATTCACCCTATTAAACTGTTAAAAGGTAAATCATTATAAATTATACTCTCCCCTCTCCTATTTTCAATTTTCATTAATTTCCTGACTCCCTTCCTATCCTATCATTACCACCTGTACGCTGATGACCTGCAAATCTATTCTCGAGCCTCCACTGATGATATCGACGTCTTGATTTCCAAACTTAACGATGAACTAGCTACTGTATATAGATGGAGTCAATCGCATGGCCTTATCGTCAATCCTGATAAGTCACAAGTTATCATCATTGGAGGCTCGAAACAGATTTCACGGCTCAAATTCGATCTGATTCGACCTGTTACTTTCAGTGGTGTCACTTTGCCTTTTAGCAAAGTGGTTAAAAATCTTGGGCTTCTTTTCGATAGCACTCTCTCTTGGGCTCCGCACATTACCCAAACCAGCAGAAAAGCCTTTGCTGCTGCTGGATCGCTAAAAAGGTGGAAAAACTTGCTCCCCGTGAAGACTAAAATCGAACTTGTGCAATCCCTACTTTTTCCGATTCTGGACTACGCAGATGTATGCCTCATTGACCTCAATGAGCACCTGCTCAATAAGCTACAACGCTTGCAAAATATGTGCATCAGATTTATATATGGGTTGCGTAAGTTCGATCATGTGTCTGAATACAGGAGCAAGTTAAAATGGCTTCCTATTAGGTTGCGCCGTGAATAACACGTCCTGACGCTTCTGTACAATGTTCTGTATGACCCACGCACTCCTTCCTACCTTAAGGAGAGCTTCCAGTACCTAGGTGCTGACCGCCCGCGTGTCTTTCGATCGAAGTCTGACAACATTTTGCGGGCTACATTAACACGGTCGGGCTACTACGAGAACAAGGAGTCTTTTGCTTTAAAATCTGCTCAACTGTGGAATAATTTGCCCTCTGAAGTTCGTCACTGCGAGTCGCTTGCAATTTTCAAAACAAAACTGCATAATTATCTCCTAAGTCGTTCCTCTTCTGTTTGCAACCGAGTATACATGTATTCGTAACACTATAGTTATATATATGTATATTTATTTGTTTATATTTTTGTATTTATTTTATATTTTATTTATATATATATATACTAGCTGTTGCCCGCGGCTTCGCTCGCGTGGATTTCGTATTTATGTTGTTACCGGTTTTCCGAAGCAATGAGATATTTTCCCGTCATTTCGGGGTAATTTTAAACTAAGGAAAAACAGGACTAACCCTGCGCAAATAAATGAGTATAATTCAAGATCCAGCTAAATTTTATGTAATATACAGACGTTACTCATAAATTACTCAGAACAGAGGAACTTAGCAGCAGTATCCTATCAAATGTAAAGAGAGAGATGAGAGACACCTATATATGTAATATTTCAAAACAGAGCCAATTCGCAGAAGTAATTGAGAAAAACTAAAACCCTCTCCCTCTCCCCACTTATTCTCCCCCTCCCCCTTCCTCTGTCTCTCCTCCTCCCCCTCCTCCCCCTGCCCCTCTCTATCCCCCTCCCTCTCTCCCTCCCTCTCCCCCTTCCCCTCCTTCTCCCTCTCCCTCTACTTGTACCTGTACCTCTCTACCTCTCTACCTCTTCCTCTACCTCTTCCTCTCCTTCTACCTCTACCTCTCTACCTCTCTACCTCACTACCTCTCTACCTCTCTACCTCTCTACCTCTCTTTTTTTTAGACATGTCAAACCTATCGCACCCCAACCCCATCCCCAGGGGATAATGGTATTTCACGTCCACCACGTTGGATTTAAAAGTTGTTGTAGTTTTCGTAATCAGCGACCCGATAAACCATACAAACGACACCCATATTGATTTTTAGACATTCCAAACCTATCGCACCCCAACTCCATCCCCAGGGGGATAATGGTATTTCACGTCCACCACGTTGGATTTCAAAATTGTTGTAGTTTTCGTAATCGGCGACCCGATAAACCATACAAACGATACCCATATTTACATTTCAACCCTATCGCACCCCAACCCCATCCCAAGGGAATGATGGTATTTAACGTCCACCACGTTGGATTTCAAAATTGTTGTAGTTTTCGTAATCAGCGACCCGATAAACCATACAAACGATACCCATATTGGTATTTAGACTTTTTCACCCCATTTCCGTTTTTTAGGGGTTGAATTTGGGGTGGAATTTCAATAACAGTGATGTACGTTGCATAAAATAACATCATTAATGCCTAAATAATAAATTATTTGGATTTTACTTTAAAAATAAAGAATTTTCAACTTCATCCCCCTTTTCACCCTTAAGGGTGTCGAATTTTCAAAAACCCTGAGACACGTAAATTTTAATTTTTAGTCGTCAGTCTTAATACAAATTTTGAAGATCCTTCAAAACTGACGGACTTTCATACAAACTTTCATCCCCTATTTTACCCCCTTAGGGGTGGAATTTTGTAAAACGCTTTCTTAGTGCACCCCTAGGCCTCATAAGGAACCTACATGCCAAATTTGGAATCTCTAGACCCAGCGGTTTGGGCTGTGCGTTGATATGTCAGTCACCTTCTTCTTTTATATATATATATATATATAGATGTGTTTTTGTATGCAATTTTTTATTGGTACACTACCTGCTGTGATTATTGTATTAGTGTTATTCTTTGTGTGTTCTTATGTTTATGTGTGCAATAAAGAATTTATTCATTCATTCATTCATTCATTCATAATATATGGAAATTGAAAATCAAACTCTAGTTTTTATTTAACTAATATTTGTTAGAATTGATCAATGTTCCATTTTGAAAAGAAAAATCAGTGATTCTAGCTCTATTCATCGTTAAAACATTCAATTCAATTCAATGACAGCTTGTTTTGCAAAAAGGTCATTCACATTAGTCTTATATCGCCAAATTCACCAAATTGCACCACATTTTTTCCAAGTTCCTTGGACTAGTTGATTTTCAGTACACAATTGGATAAATTTCACTCTATAGAAAAAAATCTCAAGGTTACTCCTTTTTCTACTTTTAATCTAATTTTATGTCTAAAATAAGCAGTATTTTCGCAAAAGAATCACATGACACTAATAGTCATGACAAGGTAAATATCGACGATTTTTGTGAACCTTGTTGAACTTTACATTACACACACATATCAACACAATATTTTCGCATATCAGCGTGCAGTGCATCCCTGTGTTCACTTACACGACGTGTTCGTATGAGTTAGGAGGGCATTCGTTCCTCGACAACATGCGCCTTAAAAACATTTTTGATGTTGAAAGTCATATTCAAGAATTGATAAGCTGACCGTTTCAACAGTCAGCATTTTGTATCTCGTGAGAAAATTTAGAATTGTGATATTTTTAGTACATATATTCATAGCAAAGAAAGTCAGAACTATTAGATTCTATCTGGCTGTTACGTGCGTTGTCAGCGACACAAAATAGATTTAATGATATACAAAACGAATTCTCGCTTACCTTGTCCTCAAATACAAGTCACTGTCACAAAATCGGGCACTGCAATAATCTCAGCTTACTTTAAATATTATTGTTTTTATTAAAATAAGGCTATGGCTTCTACACGCGCACGCGTCCTTTTGCTCGCGGATCGGTATCACATTTGCTACGGCAACGACAACACGAGTCCTGCACGGTCATGGCTGACTCGCGATTATTATCGGAAGTAGGTACCTACCTAGGCAGGTATGTATACGGTGCAAAAAATTAGGCTATAAATACTAGGTACCTACGCAACATAAGTACCTATGAGTTGGGTAAAAAAGCAATTAGATAATCTGACAAAAAACTTTTAAAATGGTACTTTGTTAGTTGTAATATTGCAATAATTAAATATGGTAGGTACCTAAATGATAGCTAGTGCATTTCACGAAAGATTATTTAGTTAGGCTGTGACTCGGCGGGATTAGAGAGTAGTATGTTCCTTGAATAAGACCCAATTCGCGGATTCATATCCCCGGTGATCCGGGTGATAAAATATCATTTATGAGACTTTAAAAACCGGTCATTTGCGAGTCGGACTACTTATATCAATCTTCACTTTTAGAAAGAAAAATCTGTGATTCTGAATTTTTCATCACCTGGTGATATTCAGGAATTGAGTCCCTGACCTTTTTTTTCCTCTTGTATCAACGTGCTTGCTCTTTTAGATGGACTTGCACTTGCTTGACCTCAGACTAGCCCTTACAAACTCGAAGATGGTACGACCTCACTCAGAAGAAGCCTATTCACTCGCGACTTGAATAGGTTCAGATCATATCAACTTCGGCTTGAAAATAATACTACCAACCCATCTCTAACCGTAGGTGTCGTATGAGGCGGCTAAGGGCTTATGTAATGGAGGATGGGCTGCAGCATCTTTCTGGTTATCGTACAATCTCACCTACTGCGGTCACCAACAACAGCGGTCGCCAGCCGCAACGCTTACAAGCGTGGTGACTCCCCTCCAAAGTACTACGCGTTTTTGCTGGAGTTTGCCTGTCCTGAAGTGGACGTTTCATGGGATGTTATGATGATATCAACTTAGATCAGGGAGTTTCACTGTTTGGCTGTGCGTGCGCATTTTAAAAGATATTTCAAATAGGTAGGCTTTTTTACCACGATGTAGAGTAGCTTCATGTAGGCAGCATACAATGCTTGATTTTGGGATCCTCAAAACAGGAAGCCAATTCTTGAATATCACCGGGTGTTAATTATCACTCAAAAAATTCAAAATCCACGATTTTTGTTTACAGAAGTAAAGATTGTTATTCGATAAATATAGGTTCCTACTGAAATAGTGAACATATTTTGTAACTGAAACACTTTTCCGAAAAAACATAGGATACAAAGTGCGCTATCAACTGAGGCAGTCTCTGTAGGAAGTTGAGAATTTAATTTCGTATTTCGAGTATTTCGACCCTGTTTCATGGGAAAAGTTGTTCAGATTCATGGTCTGAGTAACATGCCAAAATTTATGTTCACTGTTTCATTTGGACCTTAAACAGGGTTATTTTTAGACCCCTATCCAAATTTTAGTACGTATGTTAATCAGACCACGAATCTGCACAATTATCCAAAGGAACATGGGTCGAAAAACGAGAAAAATGTTTGGTCATCCCATACAAATCCCACTATTGCCAGCAAACATTTGTTTGGGAGGACTAACATTTTTTCTCGTTTTTCGATGGATTGAATTTCGATCATGTTACTTCGGAAAGTTATTCAGATTCGTGTTCTGAGTAACATACTTACTAAAAGGCCAAAAATAACTGTGTTTGATTGTTTGTTTCCATATAGGTATTACAATTTACCTTTTACTTAACAGGATAAATTTGAATTCCAAAGTCTCAACAGTTATATTTTATCACCTGCTGTTCAAGAGTTGAGTTCATGACTTATATGATTTTATTAATTGTCACATGCGACATGCCTTCTATTCAATGCTACATTTTTCTTCGGACCACAATGACTAGGCCAACCTGTAATCACACCTTTTTCCTTTTATTTCTGAGTAATCAAATCACGTTACGTAGCTCTCATCTCAATTGTTATTGTTATAAGTGGGTAGCTTGTTGCTAACAGCGGCTTGTTATAAAATTAATCACTCGGGTACTTAGTCACGTAAGTAATTAAATATAAATATAATAGAGTTTACGAAAGAGTGTGACATTTTGTAAACAAACGTTTTGCAGTTAAGGAAAGATTTTCTTCAATAGGGAGATTTCCTTGTTCAACTACTTTTTTTAAGTATCGATGGGTGGTACGGTAATCATTGTTGGTAATTGTTAATAGTAGTTTAAGATACAAGTGCCGTGAGTAGGGTTATTACAAACGAGTTGACGTTGAGGGTTTATCATCGGCACGAGTTTTACATAACCCTTACGGCCGTGTATCTTACGACGTTTTTCAATACATTTGTGAGAAAACAGGTATAAGTAATATAATTGTTACAGAAACCAACCATGGGTACTGTCAGCCTCTTGTCGATTTATGTTCTCCTGGTACTCTCCATTTTATTTTAAATATAGTTAGACTGTCGTCACCCAAATAAAAAGTCACCACTGTAGTATTTTTACAAATTAATTTTATGATCAGAGTACACTAGACTCCTTGGTAGTTTACTTTTTTTACTTACCGCACTAGTTCGGTAAGTAACTACTTACGAGCAATGTTTACGTCCTTGTAAGTACGTTTTTCGAGCAAATGTATTGAAAAATATATGAAAGCTTTTACAAGGTAAAATGTTACAGGTATTTGACAGCAGCAGTCAACTGACTCAATTATTTTCATACTGATTACATATAATATAATACATGGTGGCATCATGATGGTTTTTCCTTATGCTGATTTGCAGCGCCATTCAGTTGAACTTTCTAGAGGTACCTAGTTGAAAACACCCTATTACACGAGGTACCTACGTGTTTGTACCTGTAGACTACGGTTTTATATTCAGCTAGTCAGAAATATAAAAACGTTTAACGAAAAGGTGTGATAATTCTAAAGGGTGTGAATCTGCCCATGAAACTTAGCAAGTTTTCCCAAGGAACATAGGTCGAAAAACAAAATACCAAATTTGACCTCTCATACAAAATGTGCTATTCGCTGATGCAGTTTCTATGGGAGGTCAAAATTAGATTTTCGTATTTTGTTCCTTGGGGAAAGTTGTATCATCACACTTTTCAGTAACACGTTGTTGATCCACCCATCATTATTGCTTTAGCAATTTCGTAAAATCGTATTTGTGAACATTGGAATAATTAGTTAGTTTTAGTTGTTGTAGATTTGGGTGTCCCGTGTGGTGCCGGCAAAGAATAGTACCAACCCATACATACCCGCGGGTGTCGTAAGAGGCGACTATGGGTTATAAATTGGAGGATGGGCAGCAGCATCCTCCTTTGATCTTACATCTTATTTACTGCGGTCACCTACAACCGCGGTCCAGGGTGCCAGCCGTAACGCTAACAAGCGAGGTGACTATGGTACTTCCCCTCTACATTTTTCCAGCAAAAGGTAGAATTTTAGAGGGAGCTCCCTGTCCTGTAGTGGACGTTATGATGATGAAGAGATTTGGGTGAATATTTCGAAAGCTTTTGAAATAGAGCTTTACTTTCATGTTTATCTAACTTCTAGTTACATCAGTACGGTCCATAGTGCCAGCAGTAACGCTAACAAGCGAGGTGACTATGGTACTTCCCCTCTACATTTTTCCAGCAAAAGGTAGAATTTTAGAGGGAGCTCCCTGTCCTGTAGTGGACGTTTCTCGGGATGTTATGATGATGAAGAGATTTGGGTGAACATTTCGAAAGCTTTTGAAATAGCTTCACTTTTATGTTTACCTACTTTCTAGTTACATCAGTAGCGGTCACCAGTCCTGACACAGCACACGGTACCGCCAACGTTGCTTAACTCTCGTGTGATCAATAGGAAGGAAAGAGCACTATATCTCACAGTAGTCTAGGCAACGAAGCGGATCGTTGTATGAAGACCCTTGCATTAAATCCTCAGTCGATCAAACTTTGCTGGGGTATTACACTACATGAGACAAATCTTCTATAAAAAAATCCAAAAAAAAAAATCGGTACTTTTAATTTTTCAATACAAAAATTACAAAAAATGTATGAAAATTTTTTTTTGGATATTTTGAATTTACATTTAATTCATGATTCTTTATCATCCTGTCAAATAAAATCTGCCTGAGAAATTTATGTTGGGGTCAAAAGCTTCGTTGCCTACACTACAAGTCAGTATGACTTTCAAATATTTTTATTGTTATTTTTTAATGATCAACCTTTGTTCGCCGCGCATTTTGGTTTGATGATGCATCGTCAATTTAAACCGAAGGTTAGCGTCCAACGAACGAAGTAAGTTTCGAAATGCAACAGTCATAATATAATATACCGATATTTTATATTATATTATAATTTATCCGGAACTAATGATAGCACCCTTTGAGTCAGGGAAATTGAATCATAAATCTATAAATAATAAATCTAATTACACAATTAATCAAGTGTTACTTTACAGCACAAAAACCTGCCAAGTTCAAATTTAGAAGTATTTCATTTTAGATATTATTTTCAACGTACCTGCGTATTTTCACAGCTATACCATATTTTAAGTTGGGTGTATGGTAATGTGAATTTCGGCCAGATGACCGTTGACGTGAATAAGGTGGCGAATAGTGGCTGGATGCGGAAGGCGGAGGACTGGATGTGGTGGCGAGTCTTGGGAATGGCAAATGTTTACTAGTGGATCAGGCTGCTGATGAAGACGATTATGATCGATATTAAAGTGCATCTAAACTTGGCATTGGATCGGATTTCAACCCTTTTTTAGCCAACAATTAGCCGATAAGAACTTGGCCCCCTTTTTAATAGTTATGTTTTTGGTGGGATTTCATTTCGTTTTGTTTATTTTGCTATATTATATTTATAGTAACTATCGCAACGTTGTTTGTATTTTCATAGTTTCGTTAAAACATAGGTACTTGTTTTAATGCATGACTAAAGCTCAAGTCAGACAGAGGCGGTATGATTGCGAAAGCGGTCCGGGGCGGTTTGGCGGGAACAAAATACCGCGCCGCGACCGCTTTTCAATGTGACAGGGTGCATAAGAACTCATACTTTACAAAAAATACCGGCCCCGGAACGCTGCCGCTACCGCCTTTGTGTGACGAGGGCTTAAGTCTGACCTTCTAGAAATACTACCTTTTTAATATTTGGTACATTAATTTTAGTCTGACTCGCACTTGACCATTTTCCATTTTCCAAATGTTTCCTTTACTTTAATGCTAACGACTACCCCGATGCCAAATTTCAGATTTGTAGGTCTCACAGAAGTATGACCAACAATTTTATGCATAGTAATGACTTTATGTATGTATGACTTTATCCTGATGATGACTTTATCCTGAAAGGATTGATGAAGGTTCAGGAAGCAAGGGAAGTATGTCAAGATCGTAGCAGGTGGAGAACTGTGGTCTCTGCCTACCCCAACGGGAACAAGGCGTGATGTTATGTATGTATGTATGACTTTATCCTGACTCGCACATGACCAATTTCCAATTTTCAAATTTTTGCTATACTTTTTTTAATGGTAACGACTATCCCAATCCCCATGCCAAATTTCAGATTTTCAGGTCTTAGAGAAGTATTACCAACATTTTATACATAATTTTGACTAAAACCCGACTAGCACTTGACCAATTTCTAATTTTTGAATTTTTCCATTACTTTTATCCCAACGACTACCTAAATGCCAAATTTCATAACGCTAGGACAATTGGAAGTGGCCTGGAGGTTTTGATTACCGGTCAGTGAGTCAGTCAGTCATTAAGTGCCAAAATTAGCTATTTTCACGGGGTCATATTTCAGGATCTACTGTAGCTATATCTATGAAATTTGGCAAATTGCTTCAGTATTAGTATATGATTATGTAGGTACAGTTTTATCTCTGTTCTTGCAATAGGCACTGGACTACAGGGGGTTCAAAAGTGGGTCGAAACGGTTCGTGTAAATAGTGCACGGCATGCGCGTGGCCTGTTGCGGGAATTTGGCCTGCGCACTGCCGTGCGCTTAGATATTTATATTGACAAAAGGCTTGATAATGCTTAGTGCTACTCTCAGTTTTTGCTCCACGTTGATATTTGAGGGATATAATTACTCTTTATTACAAATACAGCTAAAAATACGACTTCACATAAATAAGATGTTGCAAAGGGAATGAGAATTCTTAGAGCTTAAAACTTAAAGTTGGATATTCATTTTGGACCGGTATCCAAAAACCTTGAATCTTGTTTTAGGTATTTATGGCTGAGACAGAGTCGTGAGAGAGTCGCGTCGAGTTGTAGATTCAGTTCGTGACTGAAATATGGTTTCGTGTGATAAGATCCATGAAGTAATTTCAAAAGTGTAAGTATAGTTAAGAGCACACCAAGCATGACACATTGGACTTGGCCCCGTTCTTATTTCAATAGCCGTAGCGGCTATATTCGAGCTGCGCTGTCAATCTTGACATCTTGACTACACCTAACCATGTCAGAATAGTTTGAGACACGCATATATCGTGTAGTCGTAATATTACACAAGCAGCCTTCTCTTTCTAGGTCATGCTCCATGACAGTGGCGGTAACCGCTTTGAATCTAGTTGTAGGTCAAGCTCACAATAAAGAACCGGTCAACTGCGAGCCGGACTCGCGCGCCGAGGGTTCCAATATATAACCAAATTTTTTTAACTGTGCCCTTGGAGCTGAGTGATTTTAAACCCTACGGCTATTATGGTAATAATAGTACAAAATTCAGTATGTTAAGCTCGAAGTGCTCATGACTGTACTTGCAATAAACAAAGTAAGGGTTATGCTGGCCCTACCAATACTCCAAACAAGGTAATATTTTGTCGGCTCGAAGTGCACAGTTATAAAATCGCGTTATACCTATAGTATTTTTTGAAGCAATAAAGTCCATTTTTAGGACCGCAAAACTAAATTTGTTTGTAAAGGTTTTTTGTAGATTTCCAAAATACTGTGCAACTTAGAAAGATCGTTTTATTTTTGCTGTTATGTTTACATAAACTTCTATCGACTGTAATTAATTCAAATGTACAATTTAAGCCCCCACTCCAGATCGATACCCCACTAGACCTAGTAAAGACAATTTAAAATATTGCCCCCCCTATTTAGGCCCCCAATATATATATATATATATATATATATATATAAAACTATTCCAAATTTAAAGTCCTAAGATATTTTATAAAGGGTTTGACAGACAGACGAAGTCACACCATAAGGGTTCAGTTTTGACCATTTTGGTTCGGAACCTAAAAACACTTGCAACTTATTTTAACCGGCCTGTAGGCGGTAGTGGTAGCGACCCTAACTTCTGCGCTGAAGGTTGCAGGTTCGATCTCCGCCCCAGGATAATCGTTTGTGTCTGGTTGTTATTTATCTAGCACTCCCTGGTACCCATACATAGGTTTTGCCTAGGTGGGGATTTATTATGGTAAAGGCGACTACGTAGGTACGTACAATTGAGAGCAAGTGAAGTTTGGCACATTGGACTTTGTACCGCGCTAGTTAGCGTAGACGAAGCAGCACTGCCAGGGTCAAGCTTGACCTGCTTTTGACCTTTAATTGTCCTTTAATTTATACAGGGTCGTTGTATGTTTGTTTACGCTTAGGATTTTCTATGGCAAATGTTTAATTATAAATAGATAAATTATTTCCCTCATATAGCAATTTAGGTTGACATTTATACAGGTAAGATCGAAATAAAAGAACATGTCGTTTTTAAAAAGTACCTTTATTTTCAAAAACATAATAATAATTTCGTCGCATTAAAGGCAGTTACAAAGTTATCTAATGTGACTAAAACACTAAATAGTGGAATGTCTTTATACAAATATTTTTACATAAAATTACACACAAAACAACCGTAATATTTACATTATTTATATGGAAGACCCGTTCAAAAATTTTAACACGCTCTGTACAGATTTTTGTATACATATAGGGGCTAAATACAGCGACTAAAACTTTCCATGAAATTCATTCGAGTTTTACTAAAACTCAAATTAATTTCGAGAAGTTTTCCACAAAATCCTACTAATTTTATAAACGCGAAAGTTTGTAAACATGTATGGATGGATGTATGTTTGTTACTGTTTCACGTAAAAAATACTGAATGGATTTTAATGAAACTTTACATCAGAATAACACATAGGCTTCAATTTATACACCTACGCAGACAAATTCGCTGGCACCAGCTAGTTACAGCATAATTCTGCGTGTAAAACGCGCGATGCACACACAACACACTGCTCGTCGGTTTTAACACGAAGAGACGTACGTGACTATATTTTATTCTACAATCGCTCCAAGCTAAAGTTGTATTGGATTTGTTGGTAAGTAGTTCGTAAAATCTAAGTTAAAAATCATTTACGTCTTTTTATGGTAAGTCGCGTATAAACGTATTTTGTTATAACACCGGGTGATACAATATCACAAAAAAATAAAAATCACAGATTTTTCTTTTCAAAATTGAAGATTGATATTCGTAAAATATGAAGCAGTCCTTAATTGGTAATTTTCATGTATTCTGATTTACCTTTTAACAGTTTATCACGGCACAGTTTACCCTGATAAACAGTTTAAAAGTAAGTGAAAAAATATGGAAATTAACAATTATACACTACTTTATATTTCACACATATTAATCTTCACTTTTAAAAAGTGATATTTTTGTGATATTTTATCACCCGGTGATTTTCAAGAATTGACTCCCAGTATAAGCTGAACCAGCGCTGCGCTACAAACGCCAGAAACCAGAGACCCGCCCAAGGTCAGTGTTTCTACCGACGAGCAGCAGTACCGTATGTACCTACCATGTGCAATCGCTCCAAAAAGTGGTTGGATTATTTTTTGTATTTTGAACAAAATTATTAAGAAACTGACGTATAATTCTGGTATTAATAACATTGTATTTGTCTTTTGTTAATCGAGTGACGAGTTTTTTTTTATACATACAGGGTGTAAAGGACAGGTTTCCGAAAACTGAAAGGGCATGATCAGTCATCGTAACTGAACAACTTTCAGGAAATAAGAAAAAAATCGGACTCTCCATTCAAAATTGCAAACTTAATTGGGCAGTTTGTATGGAGGCCTATTTTTTTTTATTTTTCGAAAGTTTTCTTAAAGTTTTTGAGTTACGTTGACTGACTGATCTGCCCTTTCAGTTTTCGAAAATCTGTCCGTTACACCCTTTATAAGGAATACCCTGTTTAAGATCTGAAGTAATCTACTTAGATATAAAACCTTTATAATTTGTATACATACTTACTCAAATATTTATCAGGTATTTAATTCTAAAAACGATATATCTGTACAATAAAATGTTTTGTAGATGAGATTATTATTATCAGCTTTTTGGGGTTCCGTAGTCAACGAGGAACCCCATGTCCGTCCGTCTGTCTGTACGCAACTTAACTCAGAGATCCTTAGTACTCGAAAACTGTAATTTTGAAACTACGCCGAAAAAATGATAAAATTTTAGATACCCCATACCCCATCGTGTGGGGTTTCGTTGGATAGGCTTTTAAAAAGAATGCGAGTCTGCAAACATCATTTTTCGATTAAGGGATCCGTTTGAAAGCGCAATTTTTTGTTGGAGTCGAGTGTCCCCTCCCCTGCCAGCTAAACGGAAAACTATCAAAGCTTGGTAGGCTTCACAGGTTAATGAGCTATAGTCGAAGAACTGGAAGTTACTCTCTTTACTCTCTGCAGCCTCCGTGATCTAGAAGTTAGAGCGTTCAGCTGAGGTTATGGGTTCGATTCCCGGTGGAGACACTGTCAAATAACTATCACTTTGTGCGACTTCCCCAGTTTGATAAGGACATTGCAGCATGAATCGTCCGGTTGTCTGAAAAGTTAGATGCTTCCGAAGGCACGTTGAGCCTTTGGTCCGGGCTACTATCTACGGTAGTTGTCGTTATAGTGAAGGCAACGAAGCAGTTGACCCCGAGATAAATTTCTCAGGCAGATTTTATTTGACAGGATGATAAATATTTTGAATTTACATTTAATTCATGATTCTTTATCAATGATAAAGAATCATGAATTAATATCCAAAAAAAAAAAATTACATTAAAAATTTTACATACATTTTTTGTAATTTTATTATGGAAAAATTAAAAGTACTTACCGATTTTTTTTGGATTTTTTTATAGAAGGCAAAGTTTCATCGACTGAGGATTTAATGCAGGGGTTTATTTCACATTCGTTATCAACCAATCACCTTAGGTACTAATGACATTTCTTTCCTCATATCTTATTAAAATGTAGCTAAATTCGAGGTAGTTTCCTGTAGATGCTAGTCTATGGCGAGAGTACGGAATGAAGTTGCAGCTGGATCGGCGCTGCCATTCCTCTTGTTCTTCTTGTCTGATTTCTTGTCGATGGCTCTCCATAAGTTATCGTTGTTTAGTTGATCTCTGAAAAAGACAAATTAAATTCTAAGAATTATTTATTTAATGTAGGTTATTTACAGAATACAATACAAATAGAGCGAGTCAACTACGAGTACTTCAGATCGTTCTATGGCAGCGTAAAAGAAACGGCAAGAAACTACTACAGCACGGCCTACTTTACGAGCCTGCTTTGTCGCTTTGTACAATGTTTTTCTTGTGTTTTGCTGGAATATCAGAGCACCATACCTATTTGCCATTGATGTAGTCAACTAACCTTAAATAAGCTTTTATACATAACGTTTGCTTTACTGGCTTTACTACACAGTGACCTCCTACAATTCCTATCTTACTCTGGATTAAATCTGTGCCCTGGACTACTTTGTATAAGGTCTAATGCGAGGCGTAGCAAAATAGTACATTGTGTATCTAGGGTGGAAAGTAAGCAATTTCGACAGAGGGGACATTCAAAGCACGAGCGTTAGCGAGTGCTTTACTGCCCCGAACGTCGAAATTGCACTTCCGCCCCTGCTACACACAATGTTTTTCATCATATTTGCGAGGAATATAAAAAACAAGTAATCTTAGCATATTTATTCAAGTAGGTAATTCACGCAGAAATTTCATTCTTAATAATATTTATAGTCACATGACTTAGCTGCTGCGCTAAAACTGTTCACGTCTAGGAAAACAATATTATGGCGCTATTATCACACGCACAGATTTAGATCACAAGCATGTTTTATTTCATAACTTAAGTAAAAAAATTCATACAGCCTAAGCAAAATTGCAAATTTTTAATATTGTAAAATGTGAAAACTAATTGTAGTCAATTAAACAGTTTAGGAACAGTTTAAAAGCAAGAAAAATTAAAGGCAAAAGATTATTAAAAACTTTTTGCTTAGAACCTCTTTGCATCAAAGTCTCATTTCGGAACGAAACGTCTTCCGACAGCCAGCAGTCACAGAATGTCAACGAAAAGTCAATATGACAGATAAAAAAGCCCTAGGGCGCATTTTAAAAGTTTCCGACCGCAATACGTGTATAGATTTTGACTCATTGCGAGCAAATGTGATGAAAAATTATAACCGAAACACAAAGCGCCAGTGTAGTCACAGTATAAGCATGGACGAGTAATAATAAAGCTGACAATATCCATACTAGAAAACGTAACCCGGAAAAACATAAAATCATTGAAACTAACTAGATGGCGCCTTCAAATAATCTGGAAAGTAAATTTGATTATCGAGTATTCTGCGAAAAAATCATTTAAAATTTCAGTATAAAGAAACGCTAACATTGAAATTTAGTATGTTTTTTAGCAGAATACTCGATAAATCGTAATCACGTCTCAGGCTATTTATTAGCGCCATCTAGTTTTATACTTTTCCGGGTTACGATTTGTATAAGAAAATGTTCAGCCCTTTTTAATAGGCCATGGTTTAAGGAAGGTAATTGCTGGTATAGCCTAACGTGAACTAAACTATTATTTCATCTGTGGTATGGCTAGGTACCCGTCTCTGAGTTTAAAAAGAAAAAATAAAATAAATAAAAGGTTTATTCAATTTAGGGCTTGTAGGACTGTAGGTACACTAAACTAACACTAATAACTGCCAAACAACAGATTAGTTTGTTTTCAGTACATGACTCCTTACTGTTACATGATGTTTACACATACTATGGTTGCCCTCAACCAAGCTTACTTGTCCTTGTGAGTTGAGCAGTCCTAGTTTAATATCGTTCAAATTACTTACCACTTTCGTGGCACTGGAGAGGTGTTCTTTGCTCAAGTACTGATGTCGCGTGTCTGACTTCGGCAAGTGGAATAATAAGTTATTGTTTTTCTTACATATATTTCAGGATGATCTCTAACAGGTTTCGTTATGTTCTGACATCGGTGATAAAGTGCCACCGTAGACTGAACGAAAATTTTCCTTGCTAAGGAACTGATGTAGGGTGTCTCACTTCGACGGTGTAAAAATGTATCTGTTTATTTTAATCGGAGACTAATTCGGCATACATTGCCGGTTGAAGTAAGGATATTGGAATTAAGCGAACCAAGTCCCCCAGCAATGTATGCCGAATTATTCTCTGATTGAGGAAAGGTGTAATGGTATAATATAGTAGTTTAAGATACAAGTTCCGTAAGTAGGGTTATTACAAACGAGTTGACGTTTTGTAAGCCCGAGACGAAGTCGAGGGTTTTCCATCGGCACGAGTTTGTCATGACCCTTACGGACGTGTATCTTACGACGTTTTTCAATACATTTGTGAGAAAACAGGTATAAGTAATACACTTGGTAAAGGAACCAACCATGGGTACTGTCAGCCTCTTGTCGATTTATGTTCTCCATTTTATTTTAAATATAGGTCGTATATAAATATAGTCGTCATCCAAGTAAAAAGTCACCACTGTACTATTTTTACAAAAGAATTTTATGGTGAGAGTGTAAAAACTCCTTGGTATTATACTTTTTTTACTTACCGCACTAGTCCGCTAAGTAACTACTTACGAGCAATGCTTACGTCCTTGTAAGTACGTTTTTCGAGCAAATGTATTGAAAAATTCCTTACCTATGTTTCAGGATGACTTCCATTACAGGTTTCATTTGTTCTGACATCGGTGGTAGAGTGCCACCGTAGTCAGAAGGCAGATCTTCTTTGCTGAGGTACTGATGTAGCGTGTCTGATTTCGGTGGGTGGAAATGTATCTGTAAAATAATATATAAGTGCAGTCATGGGCAGTCAATAGTATGTCAAGCTTGACACATTGGACATCGCACCGTATTTTTATTTCAATAGCCGTATGAGCTTTTGTCGCATTACGAGAGTCAAACTTTACGTGCTCTTGACTGTACTTATTTAACAATACAGAAATGTTGTTGTTGTGTTGTTATAACCTTTATCTACTCTCATATCGTTAAGTTATTCCTCAATAATGCGTTCAAAAATTGTAGGTTAACATCTTCATAAAGTCAATCTGTGCTTAGAAACACTCTTAGCAGGATTTTTTATCTGTGGGAGTGTATGGGGGAGACCCATCCCCATAGAATATATGAAAATGGGGAGACCTATTAAACAATTTTTTAATTTTTATAGGTGCGCCATTGACAGCTTGATGCGTTTGTAGTCTGTGGCTGCAAGGAGGTTTCATTGCAATAACGGAAAACTCGGCGAACAAAAGTTGTAGTTACATATTTATATTAGTTGTGTAATGAAATAAGTGATAAAATCGTTTACGATTTGCCTTTGAGTGTTTTAAACCAGCTATAGGAACTTCGTTTAGCAGTTATCACCGGAAAAAGAGAAAAACATTAAGGTTTGTTTTTTATCACATTATTTTAGGATTCACGATATGAGAGTAGATAAAGTTGTGTATGCAACTCCACATAATTAGGTATAAGACACTCGTGTCTTCTATTATGGAACTTGGCTCGCTACGCTCGCCTGCGTCCCATAAACCGACACTCGAGTTTTATACCCCTCATTATGTACCGTTGCATAAACAACTATTATTGCACGAAAATTAAAAAAGTACTATTTGTCTAAAAGATTACATGGAAAGGCGGACTTATCCCTAGGTGAGATCTCTTCAAGTCAACCTTAGAGTGACTAAAGGAGAAAGTATAATGATGCAGGATGCAAGCGTGCAAACGGAGCAAAACAAGAAAGATAAAAACTTTTTAACAAAAAAATTAAACCGCCGAAAAAACTGAAAAGCAAGAAATAATAAAACTTTTTTTATTTAACCATAATAAAAAGTTCTTAAACTAATGTAAGTCTACCCAAGTAATTTTGAGTCGGCGCCAAACAAGCAAATTAATTAATTACGTAAAGCGTGATGCACCCTTTCCAATAAAAAAGGAATTATCAAAATCGGACTACTCTGTAAAAAGTTATGCGTGGTCATACATAAAAAAAAATATATACGCGTCGACTTGAGAAACTCCTCCGTTTTTTTTTCGTCGGTTAAAAATAAGATTAATTTATAAGACTAAGTGTGTCTTTTTTTTCAACTTTTGTGTTATAGCTGTATCGTAAAATACATGCAATCGCCAAACTTGTTGCGTTTATACAGCGTGAATTTGTATTGGTTTCGCTCCCGAAGCCCAGTGATTCTACTCATGAAAACAATCAACTTTCCCGAAGGAAAAATTTTTGCCTTCCCATACAAAATGAGTCGATCACGTGACCAATTTACTACGGGGTGACGCAAAAGTATTTTCGAGTTAAATATTTTTTTCTTCCCGAAAGTTGCTTAAGTAGAATCACTGGGCTTCGGAAACAAAACCAATGAAAATTCACGCTGTAGTTTACCTATTAGTCTAGGCAACGAAGCGGATCGTTGTCTGAAGACCCCCGCATTAAATCCTCAGTCGATGAAACTTTGCTGGGGTATTACACTACATGAGACAAACCTTTTATAAAAAAATCGGTACTTTTCAATTTTTTCCATACAAAAATTACAAAAAATGTATGAAAAAAAGTTTTTTTTTTTTGGTATTTTGAATTTACATTAAATTCATGATTCTTTATCATCCTGTCAAATAAAATCTGCCTGAGAAATTTATGTTGGGGTCAACTGCTTCGTTGCCTACACTATACGAGTATAGCCTAACAACAAATCGGTCAAGTACGAGTCGGACCCCACACAATTTGGCACCACAGAAATTTTTCCTATGACGATAGCATACTATACAGACTCCTCCGTATGCGAATCAGATCCGCACTTGGCCGGTTTTTTATTAAATCTATTATTCAATAGCTATCTTCGCCCACGCGGTCTTATTTTAGCGCGCGCCCATCGATTTATTTATAGACGAAGTGGGAGGTTGTGCGGCCCAACTTTTTAGGTACAGCTTGATAAAATATTGAAATGATTTGCCTTGGGTGCCGGGAAGTTACAAATTTTTGTTCGATAAAATAATCAGCAAGCTAGGTAGGTGATAGGTAGGTCATAGTCAAAGATTTCGGACCTCCTTGCTTTACCTTTATTTTTCTGTGATCATAGTATATTCGGGCGTACGATGCTACACACCGTGGGTATCGTAAGTGTCGTGTCATGGGCTCATGGGTGGTGATTATGCAATAGCGTCTTTTTGTGTATCGTTCCGCCTTACATTCTACGGCCACTAACAACCGCGGTCCAAGGTGCCAGCCGCAACGCTAGAGGCGTGGTGACTATGATACTGCTGGCATTCTGAAGGGAGCTCCCTGTCCTGCCGAGAACGGTTCATGGGATGTTGTGAGCGAGTGGTTGTACAATACATCATCATAACATGCAGAGGGACGCTACTGCCTATCCTGAGCTTCAAGATTCCTTAGACGCCTTTTTCTACCACGTACGTTATCTTGTTTTATATCAAGATAACTAGATAAGTATCTGGGCGACTGAGCTTTGCTCTGTATAATCTTCACTAAAGCCCATCAATAGACGGCACTATAGGGTTTCTGATTCTCCCAGACACCAAAATGGTAAAAAAGGTACCCTTATGGTGCGACTTTGTCTGTCTGTCTGTCTGTCACACCTCTATATCTCAGCAACCACTCATGCTATCGACTTGAAATTTGGAATGGTTTTAGAATATAGTTGTCCAACTTAATTGCACGTAAAAGAATTAAGAAAAAATTATGATTATTGATGTACAGGGGGCCCAAATAGGGGGGCAAAATTTAAAATTGTCGGTACTAGGTTGAGTGGGGTATCATATGAAATTACTTGTACATTCTAAAATATATTTTTGTATTTTTTTACAACTCTAAGTTTTTAAGTTATGATAAAAAACCGGCCAAGTGCGAGTCGGACTCGCGCCCTAAGGGTTCAGTACCTATCTACCATATGATATACTAAAAGCTTTTGCTCTTTGATTTTAAAAACTCCGCGACCATCCAACTTGACCCCTCTTTTATAGAAAAGTTCTTGAAACGGGAGCTCACCTTAATTGGTTACTATTAGTTATGAGAAAAATTTAAATATTTAATGATTTTAGACTTTTCCCTTTATTTATACTGTGAGACCTAGCTTCTTGCCAAATTTCATAATTTTAGGTCAACGGGAAGTACCCTGTAGGTTATGCATTTTTGCATAAATGTATGGAGATGAGGACATAAAAAGCCATATCTTTTGATTGCGTCGTTGTAAAAAATTTAAATTTTCAGATATTGTGTGGTCTATGGACCTTAATATTCATTATCAATTTCAACCTGATAACTCTTCCCGTTCGTGAGAAAAAGGGTCTTGACAGACAGACAGACGGACAACAAAGTGATCCTATAAGGGTTCCGTTTTTTAGGGTTCCGTACCTCAAAAGAAAAAAACGGAACCCTTATAGGATCACTTTGTTGTCCGTCTGTCTGTCTGTCTGTCTGTCTGTCTGTCAAGACCCTTTATCTCACGAACGGGTAAAGGTATCAGGTTGAAATTAATACCATATATTAGTATCCATGAACCACACAAGATCTGAAAATTTCAATTTTTTACAACGACGCAATCAAAAGATATGGCATTTTATGTCCTCATCTCCATACATTTATTCAAAAATGAAAAACCTACAGGGTACTTCCCGTTGACCTAAAATTATGAAATTTGGCAAGAAGCTAGGTCTCACAGTACAAATAATGGGAAAAGTCTGAAATCTTTAAATATTACAACTTTTCTCACAACTAATGTTAACCAATTGTGGTGAGCTCCCGTTTCAAGAACATTCATATAAGAGAGGGGTCAAGTTGGATGGTTGCTGAGGCGATTTTTGTTTTAGTTCTATTTAAAAACGGGAACACTTACAAACTTGAAAATTGGTATGTTTATAGGGCATAGGCTATAAAATAACAACAAATAATAAAATTTGGTCAAGCGCGTGTCGGACTCAAAAAATCTAGCACATTAACTTACTGAAATTTCAACTAATACAATTATGTTTATGTGGTGGTACGGAACCCTCAGTGCGCGAGTCCGACTCGCACTTGGCCGGTTTTTTATTTTGAGGTACGGAACCCTAAAAATGACAAAAAAAATCAGTTTCCCCCCCCCTATCTCCGAAGTTTATGAATGGAAAAATTTGAATTAATTACAGTCGATAGAAGATTATATAAATCATATCTTATCTTATTAGCCATTTCTGTCCCACTGCTGGGCAAATAAAATAAATAATAAATATAAATATTACAGCAAAAATAAAACGATCTTTCTAAGTCAAACAGTTTTTTAGAAATATGCATAAAACCTTTACAAACAAATTTAGTTTTGCGGTCCTAAAAATGGACTTTATTGCTTCCAAAAATAGTAAAGGTATATCGGAACCCTCGGCGCGCGAGTCCCACTCGCACTTGACCGGTTTTTTTTAATATTTTTATCACAAAAAAGGTTTTAATTAAGTATTTCATAACGTTCTTAACATAAACTTTTTACCTCATAATGCTCAGCAAGGTGCTAGCGCCTGATTGTATTGCTATTTTTATTATTTACTAACGTTTGAAGCCTTCTTTGCGCTGATAGTTTTTCTTTTAATTTCATCATATTTACTACTACTGTGATTTTTTTCCAATTACAACCGATTAGCTGGCAGGGACAAAAATTGCGCTTTCAAGCTAAGTATTTCGCAAACGAAACCCTAAATCGAAAAATGATATATGCAGACTTACATTATTTTACAAGACCTATCTAACGACACACCACACGATGTCATAAAAGGATTCAATATTTATCATTACTTTTATTGTGTCACGTATATATCATTACTAATGACACCTTAAAGTTAGGTGGTCCAATCATCGCAACCTTCCCCTAGGTGGAGTTCTTGCAGGTCGATGTGGTGAGGTGGATTTAAGTGAACGACGGTTCGCACAAGAAAAAGCTTATACCTACTAATTACTTATTAATTTAATTTAATTTGCTAACTCAGCTACGTGCGTCACAATGTAGCAGCGCGTAACGTTATTGTCGCGGTAAAAGGGTTAATCAAGGCATATACTACAACTGAACCCTAAAAAAATATATTGGTAAAATCATTTGTATTTGCTACTATGAAGAACAAAGGCTCACCATTTCTGTTATCTCGTGCTTGAGAAAAGGCTTCATGAGTCCGTACAGCTTGTCGATGAAGGAAGGAGAGTTCACTATGTGGATTTGCTTCAGCCTGATCGGCATGGCGTCCTGAAATTACGATAGCCTTAAGGCACAATCACACCTTCCTAAATACAAAGACTAATTCCGTATACATTGCTGGGAGGCTTGGTTTTGTTAATTACAATATCCTTATTACAACCAGCAATGTATGCCGAATTACTTTCTGAATTCAAGAAGGTGTAATCGTGGCTTTTATGAAAGGGTTGATGAAAGTAGAGAAAGCAAGGGAAGTGGTACGAGTATGTCAAGATGGTAGCAGGTGGAGGGCTGTGGTCTCTGCCTACCCTGACTGGAAAGAGGCGTGATTTAATGTATGTATGTTAATGTAATATTTGTTTTGCTTACGAAGTTCTACTAATGAAACCCTAAGCTACTTTCCCAAAAAAAAATGCACGAAAGCATTTAGAATTCCCATATTAGTAAGTTACTCGTAGACTAGCTCTTTAGTAAGTCGGAATTATTAGTCGAATAAAATTTTTTCTTCGGTATTCCTAGGTAATATACGCAATAGTAGCTACCTAAATCACAGCATATGCACGGCATAGTCTAGCAATACTTATCGTAAATAAAAATATAACTAGGAAAACCAAAGTTGTATGTAACATACAACATACATAACATCACGCCTTGTTCCCGTCGGGGAACTGGAGACCACAGTTCTCCAGTTTAGTTCTTTATGTAACATAAATCCTATTATTCCTTTAGTCTATTTATATTAGAATTAGCTGTTGCCCGCGGCTTCGCTCGCGTGGATTTCGTATTTATGTTGTTACCGGTTTTTCCGAAGCAATGAGATATTTTCCCGTCATTTTGGGGTAATTTTAAACTAAGGAAAAACAGGACTAACCCTGCGAAAATCAATGAGTATAATTCAAGATCCAGCTGAATTTTATATAATATACAGACGTTACTCATAAATTACTCAGAAAAGAGGAACTTAGCAGCAGTATCCTAACAAATGTAAAGAGAGAGATGAGAGACACCTTTATGTAATATTTCAAAACAGAAGTAATTGAGAAAAACTGAAACCCTCTCCCTCCCTCTCCCCCCTTCCTGTCCCCCTCCCCCTCCCTCTGTCTCTCCCGCTCCTTCTCCCACTCCCTCTCCCTCTACCTGTACCTCTACCTTTCTACGTCTCTACCTCTCTGCCTCTCTACCTCTCTACCTCTCTACCTCTCTACCTCTCTACCTCCCTACCTCCCTACCTCCCTACCTCCCTACCTCCCTACCTCCCTACCTCTCTACCTCTCTACCTCTCTACCTCTCTACCTCTCTACCTCTCTACCTCTCTACCTCTCTACCTCTCTACCTCTCTACCTCTCTACCTCTCTACTTCTCTACCTCTCTACCTCTCTACCTCTCTACCTCTCTACCTCTCTACCTCTCTACCTCTCTACCTCTCTACCTCTCTACCTCTCTACCTCCCTACCTCTCTTCCTCTCTACCTCTACCTCTCAATATCCCTGCCCCTATCCCTACCCCTTACGCCAATTTAACCGCTATCCCTAACATAGAAACGACACCCATATTTATTTTTAGACATTTCAAACCTATCGCAACCCAACCCCATCCCCAGGGGATGATGGTATTTCACGTCCACCACGTTGGATTTCAAAGTTGTTGTAGCTTTCGTAATCAGCGACCCGATAAACCATACAAACGACACCCATATTGATTTTTAGACATTTCAAACCTATCGCACCCCAACTCCATCCCCAGGGGGATGATGGTATTTCACGTCCACCACGTTGGATTTCAAAATTGTTGTAGTTTTCGTAATCAGCGACCCGATAAACCATCCAAACAACACCCAAATTCACATTTCAACCCTATAGCACCCCAACCCTATCCCAAGGGAATGATGGTATTTAACGTCCACCACGTTGGATTTCAAAATTGTTGTAGTTTTCGTAATCAGCGACCCGATAAACCATACAAACGATACCCATATTGGTTTTTAGACTTTTTCACCCCATTTCCCTTTTTTAGGGGTTGAACTTGAGGTGGAATTTCAATAACAGTGATGAACGTTGCTTAGAATTACATCATTAATGCCTAAATAATAAATTATGTGGATTTTACTTTAAAAATAAAGATTTTTCAACTTCATCCCCCTTTTCACCCTTAAGGGTGTCGAATTTTCAAAAACCCTGAGACACGTAAATATTAATTTTTAGTCGTCAGCCTAAATACAAATTTTGAAGATCCTAACTTCAAAACTGACGGACTTTCATACAAACTTTCACCCCCTATTTTACCCCCTTAGGGGTGGAATTTTATAAAACCCTTTCTTAGTGCACCCCCAGGCCTCATCAAGAACCTACATGCCAAATTTGGAATCTCTAGACCCAGCGGTTTGGGCTGTGCGTTGATATGTCAGTCAGTCAGTCAGTCACCTTCTTCTTTTATATATATAGATGTATGTTGCAAACATGTGCAGGAAAATAAGCCCCACGAGGAAGATAAACTTTTGTGTATAATTTTATGGGTATAGTTTTCTTTCATTTAATAGGAAAATACGAGTATCTATGTACTCCAAATTTTCCTGTTACGAGTATTATCTAGACCAATTTTGGTGACTGCAATATGTAAAATTGTACACAAAAGGATGATGCTGCCTTCTCCGACACCACACGGGCAATACGAGCAGCCATCTATTTTCAAGAAAGGACACATGTAAGAGACTTGCAAGCGTTTGAAATGTGGGTTCTGCGTAGAATGTTTAAGATACCGTGGACCAGTTTTACATCCAACGCCAAAGTCCAGCAACGAGCGAAGCAGCGTAAGCCCGAGCTGTTGTTGACCATTGCCAGAAAAAAAATTGGCCATCTTTGGGCACTTGCAAAGAGGCTCCGCATTTCAATTCCTGCGGACAATTCTTGAAGGCAAGATACCAGGTAGAAGGCCACCAGGAAGGCCGAGACGGAAATGGTACGATGACATAAGGGACTGGACCGGATTACACTACCACGAGTAGAAGAGGGTGGCGGAACGCCGCGACGAATACCGATTGCTGACCTCCAAACTTCATTTCGAAGATGGCACCCCATGATGATGATGATCTATTTTCTTAAAGTAATAAAAAACTGTGTCCATGTAGTGCCGGCAAAGAATAGTGCACACTCATCTCTAACCTTGGGTGTCGTAAGAAGCGACTAAGGGCTTATGAACCGGAGGATGGGCAGCAGCATATTTCTGTGTTTCGTACTATCTGACATACTGCGGTCACCAACTACAGCGATCGCCAGCCGCAACACTTACAAGCGTGGTGACTATGGTAAAACCCCTCCAAAGTACCACGCGTTATTGCTGATGTTCTGAAGGCAGTTCCCTGTCCAGCTGTGGACGTTTCATGGGATGTTACGATAATTTATTTATTTTATTTAATGTTTATTGCACACAGGAAAATACAATGGACAACACATATAGAAAGACGACACAACAGGTACTACTTATTTCAATAAAGAAATGTCTTCCAGCAGACCTAGGCGAGTGTGAATAATATTGGAGAAGGCAGATAGACTGTGCGCAAGCTCAAAAATTATATAAAAGTAATAACAATATATAACACTTACGAGTATATAGTATCTAATTAAAATATGTATATGATAATGATGTTGAATAAAAAGTTTATGGGTTGTTACATTACATCCTGATATTTGGAGAGCTTCTTGGCGATGGATACATTGAACTTGGTGAGGAACTTGAGCGAGATGTCCTTGACGTCCATGAGCACGACGTCGGCGTCACTGAACGTGTCGTTGTTGAGGAGCCACGCGTCTGTGCTCAGGAAAAACATCTTTGCGTCCTGAAAAACGGAATCTTTTGATGACAAACTTCCATACCCTTCATCCTATCTCTCTCCATACCCTTCATCCTATCTCTTTCCATACCTTTCAACCTATCTCTTTCCATACCCTTCATCCTATCTCTTTCCATACCCTTCATCCTATCTCTTTCCATACCCTTCATCCTATCTCTTTCCATACCCTTCATCCTATCTCTTTCCATACCTTTCAACCTATCTCTTTCCATTCCCTTCATCTTATCTCTTTCCATACCCTTCATCCTATCTCTTTCCATACCTTTCAACCTATCTCTTTCCAAACCCTTCATCCTATCTCTTTAGTAAGGGGATCAATTTTTATAATTTTTTTCTCACGTTTGAAGCCCTGTGTTAAATTTCTTACTTACGTTTAGGCCCAACGCGTATATATGTACTAATGGTGGTAGGTCTTTTGTGCAAAGTCCGTCTGGGGAAGTACCACCCCCTTACCCTTTTCTCCCGCAGTGTTTGCACTGCTGTGTTTCGATTGGAAGGGTAAGGAAGCCAGTGAAGGTACCGGCACATGAGACAGATGATCTTAGTTCTCAGGGTAGCTAACGCGCTTTGCTGTCTTATTAGTGTTAAATTATTTCACTAATAAAGACAGTGGGTGTCATGGGTGGTATGTGACGAGTTTTCGATTTTATTATTACTATTATACCTAGCCTGTTTCATCCCACTGCTGGGCAAAGGCCTCCCCCTCCTTTTTCCACTTTTCGCATTGTTGTGTGAGCTCCCACCAGTCTTTGTGGAAGTTGTCCAGATTTTATTATATCGTGTTCCCTTCCCAGGCTCATGTTCATGGATTTCTATTGTATTGATATATTCCTCGTAAGTGTCAGGTCACGTAAGTGGTAAGGTAAGTGCGTACATGTTTGTTTATACCTTCGATTCTAACTTACAAATATATATATATATATATAAATAAAACCATATCCGCAACAATTATAAGCTGTACAAAAACTGCAATGAAATTCCATCAAAGTACCCTCTACGTCACACAAACAGACTTATATTACCAAATTCGAAATTGCATATACACTCATCTGGCCCACATGTTATGTCAATAAATATATATAATCACCTACCAAAATTACTAAAAGAAAAAGAAGATTACATTCTGTAAAGAATTGAAAGTTTTCGTAATAAAAAAATGTTTAATGAGTACCTGTCTCAGTAACAATAGGATTATGAATAAGTTTCATATTGTATTTAAATTCCATAAATTGTAGATTAGTAGCCAAGAGCTGTAAGGCATCAATTGCAGCCCGAGATATTTACGTGCACGAGCGAGGGTGCAATTGATGCTTACACCCGAGCTAACTACTCTGCTTTACATCTCAATTGTGAGGTAAGTAGGTCCTTATTACCTTTAAATTGTAGGTGACCAATTAGCGCTCTAGGGTAATAATGTAGCTAGAAAAGCCCTAGGGCGGTAAGTAATTAAAAAAACAACACTTCACTCTTTCAAAACTCAATTACTTACCGCCCTAGGGCTTTTCTAGCTACATTATTACCCTAGAGCGCTAATTGGTCACCTACAAGCCCCATTTGGGGGTAATAAGGACCTACTTACCGAATATGAAAAATGTAAAACATATTATTGTTAAAATGTATTGATGTTAGATTATATCTTGTGTGCCTCTCTACAAGTTGCAGTGCCCTTTAAACAGGGTCCATAATGTGTGAATCTATAAAATAGTTTAAGATCTTTGTACCACTGCACTATGGAAGCAATAAATTGAAATTTTAAAAAAAGAAGTTTAAAAATAACGAGCACGAGAGCATCTTATTATTGCAATGAGCTTTCACCTGTACGTAGTCGTAGTTATCTAAGCCGGGGTCGTTCAACTGCCATATCCACAACTGTCTGTTGCCCGAGATCTTTATTTGTCCTAGGTTTCTGAAAATTAAAAATAAAACAGAATTATTTATACAACGTGTAAGGGACAGTGTACCGAATACTAAAAAGGCATGGTCAGACGACGAAATTGAACAACTTTCCCAAAGAAACATTTTTGAGTAACGAAAAAAAATTTTGACCTCTCCATACAAACGACTTATTCGATCAGAGTAAGCATTTCGTATGGAGGTAAAACAAAATTCATTCCTAAAATTATTTATTTGAGAAAGTTGTTCAGTTTCGTTGACTGAACATTCCTTTTCAGTTTTCGCTACACCGTCTCTTACACCTTTTATACTTACAATAAATTTATAGTGCTCGTGTGAATCTTTAGAGCATGTTGACTCATATCGTTTTCCTAGTTGGTAAGTAAAAAGTGTATGGAAAATCTTATAGAAAAACCACGTGAATTTTCATTGGTTTTGCTCCCGAAGCTCAGTGATTCTACTCATCAAAACTTTCAAAAGAAAAAAAATTTTACTGGACAAAAATTTTTAAACTTCCTATACAAAATGAGACGATCACGTGACTGACCACTTTAGTACGAGTAAGAATAAAGTTGAAATTACTTTCTTTTTTTATCAAATAATAACTTTTTTCTTCGAGAATGTTCCACTGATGTTATCACAGTACTTTAGGAGCAAAACCAATAAAAATACACGGTATAACAATCCGAAAGGATATTTTTTCGTCCTATTTGCTTAGTTTCATAGGCAGACTCGCATCCTTCGAGTTTGAGTAAACAATTTACTTTTATTTTTTATGGTCAATGGTCTACTCTTGACTTCAATCTGGTCCTGAGGACAGAGATGATTTCGACGATGGACGAGCTTGCCCAGAAGCCTATTCGATCGCATCTTCACTAGATTCGGGTTATATGAACTCGGGAACACAGACGCTGGCAGACTGGTCGCCATCATACTCATCATCAGCTTTCTTTTTTAATAAATATACAGATTGATGTGATGATGGTTCATTATATAGACCTTCTAATAAAGTAGCAGGTATTACCTTCTCTACAACCATCTAATAAAGTAATAGAGGTTAGAGGTAGTAGACCTTCTAATAAAGAACTTAATATCTGAATTTTAGTTTCATTAATTTTAATGAAAGTAAATTATTTTTAGCGAAATATGCGTTCGATGTATCGACCCAATCTTGCAACATCTTTGAATTAGCAGTATAGCTTCGCCTAGATAGGAACCTAGAGGCGTCAAAGCCAGATGTTGAGGTAACCTAGATCTGCAGCCAACCGTTAATTCATTCCATCAGTTGCAACTTTGCATCTCGACAGCGATTTCCAATTAGTTTGGTAATTAGAAGCGATCGATTAGTAGTTAGGTAGTTGTGCAAATTTCACTTTTTTAAGTAAATTTTAGAAAATTATGTATTTCAACGGATAAAGTCAAGTATTATATTGACAGCATAGGTGTACATAATTATGTGTAACACTTACGAGTCGTTTAGTGATAAAATTTCAAAACTATTTTTTTTTTTACTATAATTTCAGTAGGTATTTTAAAACTTGGGATCACTATCCGAAAGAAAAAGTTTTAGTGGTGTTTGGGCAAGAAAAGGATGGCAACCTTCTAGTCTAAAACATTACTGTGATAATTTTTACTGCTAACAACTTTTGCTTAGCACTCTAGCCTGATGACTCAGTCCATACCTGTGAGATAACATCTCCATTATTTTCATAAGGTCATGGCAAACAAACATACTTAGTAGGTACGTACACAAAACAGCACGTCAGTGGAAACAATTTGAACTTTATGGCATAGTAATAGAGTTACAAGTGTTTCCACCGACGTGCAGTAGGCTGTACGTGTAAGGCCTGTCTGTATCTAAACACTATTTTTAGACAGTTCGTATTGAAAATTAAACATTGGGTCATGTAAAGACAAAATATGTCTACGGAATGTTTTATTATTAGGTATAATTGTTATTGCATAGATAGATTTGTCACCCGTGTGGTGCCGGCAAAGAATAGACAAGAAGAATAGAATAGAAGATAGTTCCAATCCATCTGTACGCGTGGGTGACGTAAGAGGTGACTAAGGGCTTATAAATCGGAGCATCGGCAGCAGCATCTTTCTGTGTATCGTACCATCTTACATACTGCGTTCACTAACAACAGCTGTCGCCAGCCGCAACGCTTACAAGCGTGGTGACTTTGATAAATCCCCTCCTAAGTACTACGCGTTTTTGCTGGAGTTCTGGAGGGAACTCATTGTCCTGCAGTGCACGTATCATGGGATTTTACGATGAGGTAGATTTCTTAACATGCCTTAGAAGTCCATAGCTGTACATAAAAGTCTACAGTTCAGCTTATGGGACGTAACATTATTATGATATGTTCTGCTATCCCGAACGTTACCATGAACCAATTTTCCCAAAAAGGCTAAACAATTTTGGTCGTCGCAAAAGAAGTCCTCTGGCAAAGTTTAAACATCTCCTCTTTCGACCCATTTAAGACGTCCACTGCAGGAAATGGAGCACCCACCAGAATTTCACCTTTTGCTGGAACAATGAGGAGGCGAAGAACCATTAGTCACCACCGCATATTAGCATTGCGGGTGGCACCAAGTGGACCGCAGTTATTCGTGACCTCAGGGTATAAGATGGCTACACAGAAGAACGCTGCTGCCCATCCTTCTGTTCATAATTCCTAAGTCGCCTCTTAAGACACCGTCGGGTAGAGATGGGTTGGTACTAAGTATTCTTAGCCGGCACCACATAGGCCAAAATATTTTCCTACACTGATAAAAAATACCTCGATAGGTACTTGTGGGTAAGTAAAGAGGTTGAGTGACTTGTTTCCAGCTCCCAACGACCTGTAAAGATCTATCGAAGTGTAGCCAATATTTGATACTTACACGATTTTCAAAGCCTTCTGCATAGGCGGCGCAAGGGGGTCCCTATTGGTGACCAGCTCTCCAGCAGACCCTCGGATGACGAAGAACAAGTCTGCAGCTGTCTGTGCCTTCTCCAGGTCAAAGTAGCAGCTGTGGATAAAGCGCTCTAGGAGGCGGTCTTCTGTAAACGAAAAATCAAGCTTATAACAGTTATAACATAACGTACACTCAACAGCTCGTCAGTAGAAACACTTTTGGACCTTATGGCGTGGTAATAGAATTGAAAAAGTTTCTACCGACGTGCGGTTGACCGTACAAAATGCTAAAAGAGTATAAATGGCCGTCTTTTGAAAGTACCTTGTACATTCGTAACCTCGTTCGTTTTTATTGAGATTATTATATTTTAAAATAACGACGTACAGCGTGCAAAATAAATGTATTATTTTGAATTTTTCGATTTTCAATGACCCACTGGGAGATTTTGGATGAAATTCAAATTATACCAAATTTTGTACAAATATTATTTAATTTAGGTATTACCAATTATTTTTACATCTCTCATATTTGGTAAGTCCTTATTACCACCAAATGGGGCTTGTAGGTGACCAATGAGCGCTCTAGGGTAATAATGTAGCTAGAAAAGTCCTAGGGCGGTAAGTAATTAAATGTTGAAAGAGTGAAGTGTTTTTTTTTATTACTTACCGCCCTAGGGCTTTTCTAGCTACATTATTACCCTAGAGCGCTAATTGGTCACCTACAATTTGGTGGTAATAAGGACCTACTTACCTCACAATCGAGATGTAAAGCAGAGTAGTTAGCTCGGGTGTAAGCATCAATTGCACCCTCGAACTATTGGCGCCCTACTAATCTACTATTAAATATCTCGCCTTTTACTGTGCTTCTACATATTAAAAACAGTTAGGTATAAATACAAAACTTCTATAAATCAAAGCCGCTAAAATCACTTCAACACAAAATACTACGAGTAGCTTGTTGCATACTGAAATCGAAAGAAAAATACAAGGACACCAACTCAAGGACATTCCGCTAAAGAGTAAGGTAACAAAAATTCTGCTATTTTTTATTCGTAAATATGTTGATTAACTTATAAGAACGCGTGCGCATTTATCATTACACTCTCAGCTCGGTAATTATCAAAATAGCGCACTTGCATCTTTATTTACTATTAAGCTTCTTAAAATTTTGAAGTCAAAACGCAACTAAAGAACATGTAAAATTATGGAGACTAACAACCCCGTACCTTACAGGTATGGAGATTATTTTTGGACCATACTTTTTCCTTGTTTTCCGACCCATGTTTCTTTGGGAACGTTATTTTTTTTTGTTTACTCCAACGCTTACCAGCACATTTCGCAGTCAAGTACTTTGACGGAAAGTATAACATTGTTTTACAAACTTGTTTTTTCTGACAACTATAGCCGATTCCTTTTGACATAGCAGCAAAATGTGTTGGTAAGCGTTAGAATAAATTTAAAAAAATCGATCATAATTTAACTAAAATTTAGCCAGGCGACGTCCTAAACTAACGAGAAGTGTAAAGATTACGGCAGAAAAAGAACACTTTATTGATCTCGTTTGTGTAAGAATGACGAGAACCCAACGCAATACTTTTTATAATCTACATTCTTACCTATCTCATATAAATCTTATACGGCTGTTATTCCCTTGGGATGGTACTTAATTAGGTAAGTAATTTAATACAATGATACATTTCTGGCTTCAGTAAGTAGGTACCCTTCTAATCTAAGAAGGTTATGATAATTTTTAAACAGAAGACCATAATGTTGTACTTAATTAATTCGTAGCCTAATAAAATATTCCTTAATTAGAACTAATTGCTTCGCGTTTTTGCAGAAAGGTATAGCCGTGAATACTAATAAGCTAGCTTCAGTTAATAAAACGAAAATAAACAAAATAATAAAAGTACCCTGGCAAATAACATTGCTTTGTTTAACAGCAACTTCAATTTATAGACAACTATAGCGGCCCGCCGAGGTTCTCAAAAATACTCCGATCTTGCGTTCCCCGCATTCATGAATGGGCGATTCATCTGGGACTTCATATGCTACAGAATCAAGAAGCACCCACCATACTATCGCAATGAAATTAGTTAAAAAAAACAGTCTTAAAAGATAGACATCTGTCGCGGACTTATTTTTAGAATTCTTTCATACATCACTTTCTTATAACTTAAACGGATTACGCAGCGCACGCCAGAAAATCTCTCGAAAGACACTTTTTTTCCGATTTGATCGACAAACATCATAGTCAATTTGCAATAAATATTTTATAAGTTATAGACGAACCTTCCTCGTGAATTAGTCTACCTATTAGTGAAAGCTGTATCAAATCCATACAGTACTTAGCTTCTGAAATTTGCGATCACAGATGGAAAGGATGGGTGGATGCACGACAGACAAACGCGCCGGGGGACTTCAATATTTAGTGATCCTGTTATTAGGCAGTCTATTTTACTGCTACAGGGTTAGTATTTTTAAGCCCTTGACCACAGATTAGATAATAGTCATGTAGCTTAGATAATAGTAATGTAGCTTCTACATGAAATTTAATTTCCGAAACAACATGAAGAAACGACATAATTTTGGACACCCCACTTAGATGTATCTATGACCGCGTTAGTCCAGTCGCTTAACGTCTTATACGTGGACTCGCCCTTTACGTATACACGGCTTATAAATGCACCAAATTTTGTCCAGGTACGAGTTAGGTACATAGCTCTCAATTTTTGATAGGAGCCAATTCCATTAAAAATCCAAGAATTGGCTCCTATCTAAAATTGAGAGCTATGTACCTAACTAGTACCTGGAAAAATCCAAGAATTGGCTCCTATCAAAAATTGAGAGCTATGTACGGTCAACCGCTTGTCGGTAGAAACTTTTTCAACTCTATCACCACGCCATAAGGTCCAAAAGTGTTTCTACTGATGTGCGGTCGTGTGTACCTAACTAGTACCTACCTGGAAAGAATTTGGTGCATTTATAAGGCGTGTCCACGTAGAAATACTAAGCAGCCGCAATACGTGACTTTTGTATGAAAATCCCATAATATATTTTTATTTTCGACTTACTACGTAGCCAAGTTAATTGGAAATCTTATTCAAAGTTAATACAATCTAGGTTGTTCAGACTTTATAGGCGCTGATAGAGTTATCGAAGCAAGTTATCAGACGCTTGAAAGAAGAAAGACAATACGCAGAGTATGTGCAACAATCGCGAATACAATACAATGGAATATACTGTACCTACTGTAGGTACCTACTCGGTAGCAGGAAACCTGCCATTCTAATTGAGTCAACCAACACTTGGAAGAAACGTAGGTACTCTAAGCTAAATATCAAATATACAGATACAGTATGTAAGCTAAGTGTGTGGCAACCAGATTGAATAATTTTATCTCAAGAGCCGTTCCCGAAAAAACTTGATTGACAGGACAGGCGAAGATGTTTTTTTTTTCAGCGAAATATTTCTTGGGGAAAATAGTTACGTTTCGTTCCCCTTCAGTTTTTGAGAACCTGTCCCTTACACAATGTTAACAAAGTCTTAAATACAAAATTCAAGGCCTTGCTAAGTTTGCTAACTAATAAGGTGAGGCCTTCTTTCCATCTTGTCCAGCAGTGGACTGGTACTTTGGACTTTGTTTCGGCTGATATTACATGCGTGAAGATTCATCACGTATGTAATATCAGCCATTGTTTCAACAAATGATTAGCTGATTATTTTGACTTCAAACGAGTTTTAAGAATTTTTAAATGATGTTGTGATAAAGTCAAAAATTCAAAGTCAGTCAAAATCGTTTATTTATTGTTGGATATTAAAATCTCTTAATGACGTCAGCTAAACTACATCGCTTCACAAACAATGTGGCGCCATAGTGGGAAAAAAAATGCCATAGTGGGATAGAAATGCGGAAACGGACCTGTCATTGAATAAATTTATTCATAATCAAAGAGTAATTATTTGATTGAAAGAGCAATAATAAAAAGTAGAGTACCTAAAACGTGAAAAAAAAAATCATCTCGGCTCTCGTATTCCTTGATCCGCTCAGGATCGCTCCTCTCGGGATACAACTTAGTGCCTCGAAAAGAATTCGCCTTATTTTCACTCGTTGGGTAATCTACTATTATACAATCTATTAGTTGTAGAATCACCCCTTAGAAGGACCATCGTACTTCGTTTACACCCTGTATATAGGTACTAATAATCGATTCCATTTAAATAAGCCTAACTATATCATTGCGGTAAGAAACATAATTTTGTAGTAAAAAATTATTGATTTACGAACACGGATAGCTATTTTATAAACGATAAATAAAAAAAATGGTCAAATATTACATCATCAACTGTTTAAAGATTTAACGTATATTTTTGGGCATATAAAAGGAGAAGAAGAAGTTGAAATTATTTTTTCGTATTTCGACCTGTGTTCCTTAGAAAAAGTCGTTCACATACTAACACTGAATGCACCCGTGAACTGTGATTACTACTTTACAATTACTATGTTGACAATATTTCCTTGTTTCGTTCGTACTCCCAAGGCCATGGTGTAAGCTAATAAACAGTAATTAACATATCGACGAGCCACTGGATCGTTCGTTAAGTAATTGTAAGGTGGGACTATTACCATGGTTCATGGTGAGTCAGGAAGTTTTATATTTAACTAACTGTGACTTTGTACACGCGCGCTGAAGTTTCTTTCCGCCTAGCCTGCAACTTCATATGCAAAAAAAAGGCTTAAAGTAATGTAGTTTATTTCCATGTTAGAGCGTTTTTCCCGTTTTCGTTTCCCGTAAAAACCTGCTCTACAACGTTCCGGAACATTGTAGAGCAGCTGGCATCGATAAAGACAGCATTAACCTTGGGTGATTTTATCCACTGCAGAGCAACAGAGCCAGCATGAGCCCCAAGATGGCAAAATGGCAAAAACTGAAGGGGCATGATTATTCAATGTAACTGAATAACTCTCAGTGTGTAAAACTTTTAGGAAATGAAAAAAATCGACCTCTCCATACAAAACTGTTAACTTGATTAGACAATTTGAGAGGCCGATTTTTTTTCATCTCCTGAAAGTTGTTCAGTTTCGTTGACTGGACTGATCATGCCCTTTTATTATTTGCCAACCTGTAAGTCACGTGACTGACTGTACCCTGTACATAACGTGTAACGGAAAGGTGTGATAATACTGAAGAGTGTGAATCTGCCCATGAAACTGAACAACTTTTCCCAAGGAATATAGGCCGAAATACGAAAAACCAAATTTGACCTCCCATACAACATGCGCTATCAGCTGATCAATGCAGTTTCTATGGGAGGTAAAAAATTTATTTTTCCCTTCTCATGCTCTGAAAGTGCTTCTTTGTGCAGGATATAGGATAAAATCGAATTTTGTGCACTAGGGCAAAAAAGTAATCGCGGTGGTGTACGTCCTGCGCGCGGGCCTGCTGCAACATAAAGCAGAACAACTCATTCTTCAGTTACATTTAGAGAGTACTTTTACGTTTTATTTCCTCGCAATCAAAGTGAAAAGCAGAGTTTATAACTCGTCCACCATTTTATCCTCGACATTACTATCAGCCCTCTCCGGAAAAAATAGTTCGTTTTGTGCACTTGTTGTAAAATCTACTATTGTTTTATGACCTTGTTCCGGCCAGCTTAGCCCCGAACGCAACTAGATGGAGCCACTGCTGCAAATATAAGGTTTTATTTTTTAATGCAATAAGTACCAACTATATGTGCAAAAAGTTGATTCGCGTAAATTTCATCGTGCAACTTCAACGCCTAACAACAATTTCGATCAGAAAAATATCTCCATATGTCCACTAAAGTCAATTACTCCTATCAGTCCGTGTTTACATGAGTACGATCACTCACACATGCACACAAAGCACAGCCGTACAGTTTTGACCGCACGTCCACAATCGTAATATTGAACCAAAAATTGCTAACAAAAATAGTACTTTCAGTACATTAACTGTATTTATGTATTAATTAGCGAAAAATTTAACTAAAATAGCAGTATTCGTTCGTTTTTCAACAGAATTTTATGTCCCGCGTAAGCATGCAAGTCATTTGAATTTTTGTATGGAAAACGGATCACCTTAAGAAACGTTGTTTAGTTTCATGGGCAGATTTACACCCTTTATTTAGTATTATCACAGCTGTATACAGCTGTATGCAACATACAATTTCCTAGTAAGTTGATAAACTTTACTGTCGAAAAATAATAAACTGTAGGTACTTGAATTGTATTTGTTTTTCCTTTGGTAGAAGAACAAATTAACCAATACAATAATATTGACGTAGCTATCGGATCTGATTGACGTAAGGACTATAAAAACAAGCAACAAAAAATCCCTCGTCTTGAGATAAATGAATATCCTATAGGTACTATAAATGGAGCAATATTTGTATATATAGGTATTTGTAATCGGTTTCTCGAAAACCGCTCCAACGATTTCGATGAAATTTACCATATGGGAGGTTTTAGGGGCGAAATATCGATCTAGCTAGGTCTCATGCCTGGGAAAATTAGTTTTTCCCGTGTTTTTAAGCATTTTGTTTTAGAAAGAAACCTACACCGCCCTCTGTTGGCGGGTAGCATAGCTTGCTGACCCACTGATATTTTCATGTTGAGGTGGCTATTATAGAGCGAAGCTCGGTCGCCCAGGTACTACAAAAATAATATGAACGAAGAACAAAATAGGTGCGATATTTTTGAATAATATTATAACAATAACAAACAAGGACACGATTTAATTGTTGAATAAAAATAAAGATACCTACCTAAGTTACTGCAATAAAGTTCTGCGGTTATCCTAGTAATCAAGACGGTTTACGAAATTGACGAGAATTAGCTCTACCTTTTTACGCAATACTTTAACTGCAACAACGTGAAATACTGCAACATTGCAGAAGAGCTTGCCTATCTTTCTGAAAAAGATATTAAAAAAAACCGGCCAAGTGAGAGTCGGACTCGCGCCCTAAAGATTCCGTACCCATCAACTATATCATATTGTTCAAGCTTTTGCCTTTTGCTTTTGCCGACAAGCTCGTTGGTGTGGTTGGTAGTGAGCCTGCCTTTCACGCCGTTGGTTGAGGGTTCGAACCCCGCCCAGGCCAAACACTTATGTAACGAACACAAGTGTTTGTTCTGTGTCTGGGTGTTAATTATCTATTTATGTATGTTTATCAGTCTCTGATAACTATAGTACAGGTTTGTCTAGTTTGGGATCAGATGACCTTGTGTGAAGTGTCCTCCAAAGTATATTTGTGAAGTGTATTTTTTTTATTTTAAAAACTCCGCGTCGACTCTAAGCTGACCTTACTTTAATATGGATCTACTTGAAACGGGAGCTCACCTTGAGAGAAAAGTTGTGATATTTAATAATTTTAGACTTTTTCCTTTGTTTGTGCTATGAGACCGCTTCTTGCCAAATTTCTTTTTTCTAGATCAACGGGAAGTACCCTCTAGCTTTTGGCTTAGGTCGTAAATGTATGGTATAGAGGGGTATCAAAGAAAAGGGAACATTCCAAAATGATGATGAAGGTTGAAAAATACCATTCCCCCCCAAAGGGGTTCTCTGAAGTCTCCGAAGTTTGCAAAGCGAAATATCTGAATCAATTATAGTCGATAGAGGTTTATCAGCAAAAATAAAACAACCTTTACAAACAAACATAATTTTGCGGTCCTAAAAATAGACTTTATTGCTTCCAAAAATACTATAAGCATATTGGAACCTTCGGCGCCAGAGTCCGACTCGCACTTGACCGGTTCTTTTTTTACTGTCTATATGGGCTTATACCCTTGACCCCGATTATCTAGCCCTATGATGGCCTAGTTGAGGTCGTCGATGGAACGAGCTTGCACTTTAGGAGCCTATTTACTCGCGACTTAAATAGATTCGGGTTATAAGAACTCGGGAACAGAGGTTTAAGGTGTAGTTTCTTTTTCTTACCGACGTCTTTTGGCAAGTGCGGCTGGCCGTTCAGCCACTCTCTCATCTTCTGCACCAGTTGCTTCATTTCTTCTGGACTTTTTCTTTCCGCCATTTTGTCTTCGGATCTGTAAATTAAGGTAAACTTGTTACTTTCTTTATACGGTTCCACAGCGTGAATGTTTTTTCACGTTGAAAATCGTCTAGTATTTATGAAGTAGTAAAATAAATCCAGGAGTAGACATTTTTATTTAAAATTACGAATAGATATTTTAAGTAGGTATCTTACATTACCTAGGACAGAAAAGTTCAATGAAGTAGGTATTACAGTCATTAGAAAAAGTACAGACCATTTAAATGCAACTTAAGTTGGGCAATTAGGTATCTGTTCCTTTAAGATCTATAGTTTAACAAATTAATGATGAAAACAGAACTAGTTCTTCAAAGTCTACAAACTAAGATTGAGTAAAAACAAAAAAAAAACCTTTGTTTGAATTTTTTTTATAGCGTGTAACTGAACTGAACAGTTTTTCCCAAGCATATAGGTCATAGGACATAATATTTTTTTTACCTGCCACCTGATAGCGCATTTTGTATGGGAGGTCAAATTTGGTTTTTCATATTTCTACCTATATTCCTTGGGAAAAGTTTCACACTCTTCAGTATTATCACACCTTTCCGTTACACGTTGTAGGTATATCGTTGCAGGAAATTGAAAACAAAGTTTTTAGGGTTCCGCACCTCCAAAGTAAAAAATTGGATCTCTTAAAGGATAATTTTGCTGTCCATCTGTCTTCGAACGATAAAATGTATCAACTAGTATCAAGTTGAAATCAATATCAAATACTAATCTGAAGTGAACCCTTGAAGGTGTTGAACTGCAAACTTCTACTTAGATAACAAATAACTCAATCAAAACATACGGCCATTTAGATATGTCCCCATCTCCAAACATTTATCCTATTACTATTAAACGAGCAATATTTGTATATATACTATAATAGTAGTTTATGCAACTGTCATATAAAACAGGTTATTAAAACACGAGTTTGGGTTTATCACATGAGGCGTAGCCGAATGTGATAATAGCATCAAACGAGTGTTTTAATACCATATTATATGCAGTTGTGTATACTACTTTATCTTCACTCATGCAATAGGTTTCTTTACTTATAAAAATGATAAAAATTAAACAAAAGTAAGTAAACAACAATGGTAACTTATATTATGTATATTACAGTTCTGATATGAGTCTGAAGAAGCCGCCTTAATATATCCGCTAGGTCTTCTTTGAAATATACAAGCAGAACATTTTCTTAACAAGACATGGTTTTCTTTTCGATTTTCATTCTTTCCCAATTCATTGTAGATTATGTCTTAAAATGTCCTAGACTAATATGGGAGAAGATCATAAGTTATTGAGTATCTTCTGGCGTAACTGCAGTATCCTGACTGCACCACTTTATTTTCTTTTTCAATAAACTTTCACATTACTTTCACGGGCACAAAAAACTTTAAAAAGGTAAATAATTGAAAATGGCGGCAAATCTAATATCTATTTCCTTCTAATTTCAGGCTGCGCGCGCATATTTTCCACTACAGATAAAATAATTGTAACTATAGTAACTGCTACTGTAACTGCTCCAAAATAATAGGTTGTTTATAAGGCACACTTTGTAAATATGCTACTAATATTTGACAGCTACTAAGAAAAACTGTTACATTTATAACCGTCTCTCTAAAAGACCTTATATTCAGTCTTCTTTAAAAAGGTTTAGGTTCAAGAAGAATTTTATCCAAGTGTTATGTTATGATTAAAAAGTTAAATTACGTAACACCTTTGCAAAATTTTCATACAAAAATTGTTACGTAATGGTAACTTTTTAATTTTTTATGCATACCCTGCGTAATATTCAGCCTTATGTACCAACTTTTTGAATCATAATTCAAAGATTACGACATGAGTGTAGATAAATATACTTATATATTTGTAATCGGTTTCTCGAAAACGGCTCTAACGATTTAGATGAAATTTACCATACGGGGGCGAAAAATCGATGTAGCTAGGTCTCATTTCTGGGAAAATTCATTTTCCCCGTGTTTTTAAGTATTTGCGTTTTAGACAAAAACCTACAGCGCCATCTGTTGGCGGGTAGCATAGCTAGCTCACCCGATGATATTTTCAGGTTGAGGCGGCTATTATAGAGCGAAGCTCGGTCACCCAGGTACTGATTTATTAATGGACCAAACCACAGACAAAACCAACCCCCATAGGGTTGATAAGAAAAAGCTTATAGGTGACAACAACTCCAAATTATTTGGATGATAGGGTACTTCCTGTTGACCTAAATTAGCCAAGAAGCTAGGTCAAACCATAAAATAGGTACAAATGTCTAAAATTATTAAATATTACCAGTTTTATTACAGTGTAGTTTTATTACACAGTTTTATTACCAATTGAGGTGAGCTCCTGTTTCAATTGAATAGTGCGCAAGTCCGAATCGCACTTAGCCGGTATATTTTTTTAGTATTGATATACCTATAAAATATGTATGACCACAGAGCAGAAACCTGTCTGTATGACACACAAGTGCTAATGAGTAACAGAGAGGGCTACCCTCTTCCAACTTTGCATGGAAAGGCGTGTTGCAAAGGCAATGGTCCGTTTATGCAAAGACTATACAATTTCATATCCCAACTGCCGAAAAGCTGCCACCAGGTCACGATCTTCCTTGGTCCATATGGAAGTCACTAAACCGACTGCGGTCGGGCGTTGGCAGGTGCGGGGAACTCATGAAGAGGTGGGGCTTCTCTGATAACGACATGTGTGAATGCGGTATTTTGCAAACCATGACACACTTGCTGTCGTGCCCTACTTCTCCAGTTTCCTGCACTCGGAGGGACCTTTTTGAAGGCAACCAAAAGGCTATTGATGTGGCTACTTTTTGGGCTAAACGTTTATAGTCAGTTTTGCCATTGACTCGAAAAGAAGAAGACAATTTACTACGTTAAAATATTACTAACGTAAATTGTCAATTAAGTAAATTAGGTACTACTACGTTAAAATATTACTAACGTAAATTGTCTTTGGTTTAAGGCAGTGACGTTCCAGCTACCGTAATAGCTCAAACCATAGTAACTTCTTATCCGGCACCACAAATTCAGTATTGCAAGTACACCCAACAGCACGTCAGTAGAAGCACTTTGGCCTTTATGACATAGTAATAGAGTTGCAAATGTTTCCACTGACGTGCGGTCGACCGTACATTCCGTAGGTACGTTAGCGAACAGATCGCGAATAACTAGTTTCCTGCCACGGAGTAATAACAGCTGACTGAATTTTTTATTGCTGCTCTGACGCATTGGGTCAGGCGTGATCGCACGTCTGGAAATGATACTCGTAGCAATTGATAGCATTGCTAGTACCTAGTTTGATCTAAAACTCTGCAACGGGTAACAAAAACTGTCCAAGTGCGAGTAGGACTCGCGTTGCGATGGTTACGATACCGCACTTGTGTTGTCTATTAGTGGTAGCTTCGAAACTGTGCCAAATAATGTTGGGTTCATACTCGCTCTTGACCGGTTTTAATTACATAGGTATGTGTTGATTAAAAGGTATGTGTCAATCCTACTCATACCCATCTCTACTCCTGGGTGTCGTAAAAGGCGACTAAGGGACCTATAAAAAAGGATGGGCAGCAGCATCATTCTGCGTGTCGTACTATCACACTGCACTGTCTAGCGCCACGGTTCATTGCGATAGTAAACGTGGTGACTATTACCGAGTAACTGTGGTTAGGGAAGCTCTCTAGCAATCCGTGCTAACAATGGACTTTTGAGAGGATATCATGATGAAAAAAAATATTTAGTTACTTTTTTTTAGTGTTTCTGGTAAAATAAAATTCGTTTTAAGCATTTTCAATCAATGGCACGTTCCAGAATGTTATGTTTTTATTAGACATTTTATTTTTGACATTTGTAAAATTCGTGTTATTTTTTATTATTTTCTGTTTTTGTCATTTTTTGTTTATTTCTTTTTAATTGTATTTTTGAGGATCACGATAAGCTCGGACATATAGACAATTTTTGTGAATTTGTAATTGATAATGTGAGATAATAAAATCTAATCTAAGTTTATACAGAGCGAAGCTCGGTCGCTCAATTTTTGAATCACTGAGTGTCAAAAAATCACTTAATTTACCTTTCATTAGAGTAAATTCCTGTGATACGAGTATTCAAGAACTGGGTTATTGGTATACTGCGTACAAAATAACTTTGTCCGTGACCGTTAATGCGCAGAAGTCAAAAAATGAGTCGCGGGGGTGAGCGCGGCTCCCCCCAAGGGGCGAGCGAATCGTTCATTGGCTCTCCGCCTGTCACCCATGCGCGGAAAATAACCGTCATGGACAAACTTGTTCTGAACGCGCTGTACATACTAATAAAATTAGTGAACGTAAAATACTTATACGATGTGATATAAATTATGTAATATTTGTTTTGGATTACCACGTATCAACATACTCAATCCTTATCTTCCTTATCTTTAGCCATAATAATAACGTATTTTATTGTGTGATTTAGAAACGTAAATAAAATAAAGATCAATGAAATAAAATAAAGTTGGCCGTGGGCAGAGCCAATATGGGTGACTGGAACCGTTCTAGTTATTATATTCAAAATGCACCGATAAACCATGTCATATAAGAGATTAATATTTGGCGGCTTGAATAGAGCTAGACTGGAATTCTTGAATATCAAAATATCACAAATTCAAATTCATACTGATGATTTTTTTTTATAAAATAAAACGATATGAAAATTAAAAGTTATACACTATATCTTCACTTCTTATTGAAAAGAAAAATCAGTGATAATGATTTTTTTGAGTGATATTTATCTATCACCCAGTGACACTCAAGAATTGGCTCCCTGGCTTGACAATGCCGACGTGCACGATAACATGTACTTACACCGTTTGATTATAGAAAACTGCGTAACAAAAAATAATTACAGTACTTACAATGAAATAATACAGCATAAAATACGTTACGTAGGTCTGGTAAAATCTGTTTTGAAATATTTTAGTTTCACCTTACTTGGCTCGGAAAACTTTGCTTTATCTTAAGGAGTGATCACACCTACCTGAATTCAATCAAAGACTAATTTGGCATACATTACTCGTTGAAGTAATTAACATAATCAAGCCTCCCACCAATGTATGCCGAACTAGTCTTTGAATTCAGCTAGGTGTGATTCGATCGCGTGCAAAAGTAAATTTTGGCTGCTACTATTCGTTAGCATTTTCCTCGCCGTAGCACCCCGGACACCACATACATCGAGCGCGAATTTCAAATTGGAAGGTCGCGCGCGTAGGCTCACATATTCAGTATACTGCAAGGGCCGATCACACCTGACTGAATCCACACACTAAGTCAGTTAGTCTCCTACGTAGGAAAGGAAGGTAGAAAGATGGAACTTAGTAAGTCACTAACTGAGTAAGCCGCATAGTAAGCAACGCAGAAAGGAACTTTAGTGAAGGGCCAATACGAATAGAACACCTCATCGTACGGAAAATATTAATAAGGGCTAATTTACGTTGTATAGAAAAACACTAGAATAACTACAAAAAAAACCACAGAATTACCGGTATACTAAAAAACAAACAAGGAATTAAAATTAGGTTGCACCAGTCAAGTAAACACAAAGAATTTGAGTGCTTTATTCATTCTTTTAGTTAGAATAAATTTTTCATTCAAAATCGTACGAAAAGCGAATAATGATTCCAATGAAAAATAACAATTGAATGATAAAAGATTATTTGGATAGTACTAAGTAGTACATTCGAATATTTCGATTGTTGCTTCTTGAAATAATTGTACATCACTATTAAGAAACATCAACATAGTAGGGATCATAGTCAGTTCACTAGTTGTGCTATACGTTAGTATACCTCTATATTTTCTGTGCTGGTACACTTTATAGCGCGACTGATATGTTCAGATACTTTGTATAAAGGCTTCTATGAGTATTTTTAATGACCTTAAAATAAATTGAAAAGCAAGCTAAAAACTCGTTTATACTTTTATATTTAGTAGTAGAAGTAGTTTTAGAATACGACTGTCTTACTTTATTGCAATTGAAATAATTATAATATTATTATTATTGTAAAGGGGGCCCAAATGGGTAGGTCAAAGTTTTTAATTTTCAGTACTAAGTCAAGTTAGGTATCATATGAAAGTGCTTCACTTGTACATTCCAAAATAGTTCTTTATATTTTTAACGACTCTTAGTTTTCAAGTTATGATGAAAAAAGTTTTAAAAAATTACCCCTTCCTTATCCCCGAAGTTTTCCGAAGAAAAAACCTGAATTAATTTAAGTCCATAGAGGTTTATGTGAATAATTCAGAAAAAAAACAATCTCTCTAAGTAGCACAGTTTTTTGGAAATTTGCAACAAATCTTTACAAACAAATTTAGTTTTGCGGTCCTTACAATGGACCTTATTGCTTCTAAAAATACTATAGGTAGGTATATCGGAACCCTCGATGCGCGAGTCCGACTCGCACTTTAACATTTTTTTTTGTTGTGTATAGATGTATGTATGGTGAAAATCGTTAATTTTTCATGGTATGAGTCCATTGATGAAGTTTTCAGGAGATTGTTTGACACCTTGTACTTGTCCGTAATTTTGTTAGACTTCCTTAAAAGAGATACTTTGTAATCCTGACAAAATTTTCAATTCATGTCTAAATCAGTTGTCCCTTTCATAAAAAAATGTATAGGATCAAAACTGTTTAGTTTTCGCGTCGAGTCGGAAGCAACAGTAGTGTGCGTATGATCGAACACACACATGCGCGCAGTCCACGCGGAGTCGTAGTGCGTCATTTCACCCAAGACGCGTTCTCGCCCGCTCGGAGGAAACGACACCTTTTAAAAAACTGTGTTTTGAATGGAACTTTTTTCTCTCAAGGTATTTTTAATGAACTCTACTAATATAGCTCAGCGCAACGATTGTATAACGGAGGGTTACTCGAGGGGAAGCGAGGGGCGACAGGGAACAGCTCTTCAAGTTTGTATACTCAACAGCACGTCAGTAGAAACACTTTAGACTTACTCGTAATGACAAGGTGGTAGAAACTATCATCCGCACATCACTTATTATCCGAAAATCACTCATCATCCGCTCATCATCATTCATCCACTCATCCACGCATCACTCATCATCCACTTATCATCATTCATTCACTGATCAACTATCATCCGCGCATCACTCATTATCATTGATCCACTCATCAACTATCATCCGCGCATCACTTATCATCCGCTCATCATCATAATTCATCCACTCAACCACACATCACTCATCATCCACTGATCAACTATCATACGCGCATCACTTATCATCCGAAAATCACTCATCATCCGCTCATCATCATCATTCATCCACTCATTAACTATCATCCGCGCATCACTCATCATCATTGATCCACTCATCAACTATCATCCGCGCATCACTCATCATCCGCTCATCATCATTCATCCACTGATCAACTATCATCCGCGCATCACTTATCATCCGAAAATCACTCATCATCCGCTCATCATCATCAGTCATCCACTCATCCACGCATCACTCATCATCCGCTCATCATCGTTCATCCACTCATTAACTATCATACGCGCATCACTCATCATCCACTTATCATCATTCATCCACTGATCAACTATCATCCGCGCATCACTCATCATCATTGATCCACTCATCAACTATAATCCGCGTATCACTCATCATCCTTTCATCATCATCATTCATCCAGTCATCAACTATCATTCTGCCTAAGTTTGGCGCCGTTTGCTTAAAAAAAATAATCCATTTAAATCCGTGCCATCGCTGTACATTTCGTTGATTTTGTGATCGAAAGATCGAAGGACACATACTAACGACCAAAAGGCAGTCTTATTTCGGAAAGTTATGCCATGGAAATCCGTCTAAAGAGGAAAATCTAACAGACCTGACGAAATAATGTAGCCTGTTTCCTGCCTACGTTTGGCGCGGTTTGCTTCTTTAAAAAAAGTAATCTATTTAAGTCCGTGCCATTGTTGTACATTTTGTTGTTTTTGTGATCGAAATATCAAAGGACACATACTAACGATCAAAAGGCAGTCTTATTTCGGAAAGCCATGCCATGGAAATCCGTCTCAAGAGGAAAATCTAACAGACCTGACGAAATAATGTAGCCTGTTTCCTGCCTAAGTTTGGCGCCGTTTGCTTCTTTTAAAAAAGTAATCCATTTAAATCCGTGCCATCGTTGTACATTTCGTTATTTTTGTGATCGAAAGATCAAAGGACACATACTAACGATCAAAAGGCAGTCTTATTTCGGAAAGCCATGCCATGGAAATCCGTCTCAAGAGGAAAATCTAACAGACCTGACGAAATAATGTAGCCTGTTTCCTGCCTAAGTTTGGCGCCGTTTGCTTCTTTTAAAAAATTAATCCATTTAAATCTGTGCCATCGTTGTACATTTCATTGTTTTTGTGATCAAAAGATCAAAGGATACATAGTAACGATCAAAAGGCAGTCTTATTTCGGAAAGCCATGCCATGGAAATCCGTCTCAAGAGGAAAATCTAACAGACCTGACGAAATAATGTAGCCTGTTTCCTGCCTAAGTTTGGCGCCGTTTGCTTCTTTTAAAAAAGTAATCCATTTAAATCCGTGCCATCGTTGTACATTTCGTTGTTTTTGTGATCGAAAGATCAAAGGACACACACTAACAATCAAAAGGCAGTTTTATTTCGGAAAGCCATGCCATGGAAATCCGTCTCAAGAGGAAAATCTAACAGACCTGACGAAATAATGTAGCCTTTTTCCTGCCTAAGTTTGGCGCCGTTTGCTTCTTTTAAAAAAGTAATCCATTTAAATCCGTGCCATCGTTGTACATTTCGTTGTTTTTGTGATCGAAAGATCAAAGGACACATACTAACGATCAAAAGGTAGTCTTATTTCGAAAATCCATGCCATGGAAATCCGTCTCAAGAGGAAAATCTAACAGATCTGACGAAATAATGTAGCAAGCAGCACGTTTAAGTTTCCGATCATCGACCCTAAACAGCTCTACCAATTCCGACCACTGCCGATTACCCATCATCTACCGGTCACCCATCATCTACCATTGACTCGTCTTCCGCCGGTCACCCATCAATATCATCCACCGGTCACCCATCTTCGTCCGGACATCAATCACGTACCGAAAATCTATTACTCTGATAACCCTTCTGACCCATCATCTACCTATCTTCCTCCGCCTACCCTTCATCACCAGTCACCCATCACAAAACAAAACTACCTAGGTATGGTATATAAGTAGGTACTTACTTGGTTAAAGGAATAGATATTTTTTGAATTTTTGACGGGATACATAATATTTATCTTTGCGCTTCCCCATTTCTCTAAAACAAACACTTTATAAATACAAGGAAAGAAATATCTTACTTTAGAAAATAGTAAAAAACAAAGTTACCTTGTTACACTATGAAAGCAGAGAATGTGTATACGTTGAAACGCGATCCATAATTTTGGCGCGTCGCGGTGCAAACTGACGTGGTCTCACTTCGAGCTCTTGTGGGTATCGGCCGCGTGTCAGAGCTATTTATTAGACTTCGCGCGGTCATACTAAAAATGTATGGCGTAATCGTAATGGTTTTAAAAAAAATCATATTAAATATGTAAGCAATATTAAACCGTGATTGCCGTTTTGGTAGTTTTTACGTGGTGCAGTCTTAAGTAAAATATTTTCGGCCAACGATATTTTTACAGTAACAAAATGCTGAAGTCAATTCTTTTTATCTAGAAGTTTATTGATCTTATTTGGATTTTTTTTTCTGTATGTAAGTTTATTTATTGTTTGCCATAGTTTCTCATTATCTTTTGGATATGGTTTTAAAAGACCTCGACTAACAATGAATACTTTCGGGCGAAATGCCCAACCGGGCGAACTCGCCTCGGAGGAAATGACCACTAAAAAATGACATCGGAACATAGTAAGGAGGTTTAGTGATGGGCAAATGCGAATGATTGACTCGAATCGAACAACTTGTCGAACAAAAAAATAATGGCCTAACTGATGGTATACTTTTTTACTTAAAACAAGCGCTCCTACTAGAAAAACAATTAAAGACCGCTATATTCAAAACTTAGGGCTCCCGCACACGACCGAGAATCGGTGACCGATTTTTTGTCGACATCCCGCTCTGACGTGTTATCACCTGCATCTTCCCTCCTTGTTCTGGCCGATAATCGCCCACCGATTCTCGGTCGTGTGCGGGAGCCCTAACAGTGTTGCACTAGTCAAGTATTCTACACGGACACATCTGACTCCGTCGCGCTTTAACTGGCGATTGATTGAGTACCTAACCAAACCGTAAATTTTGAAAATTATTGAATCAGTGTTGCTGCGATAATGAGATCGATGGTTGAATTTTAAAAATACAGTAACTCTACCGAATATTCCTACAGAAAATATCGAGAATATCGAATTCTTAAAAGTACCGGTAATAATCGATACTAAATAACCGACCAAGTTCGTACTTCGTGTCAAGCCACGCGCAGTGTAGAGTAAAGGAGTGATCACACCTAGCTGAATTCAAAGAATAATTCGGCATACATTGCTCGTTGAAGTTAGGATATTTCAATTAACATAACCAAGCCTCCCAGCAATGTATGCCGAATTAGTCTTTGAATTCAGCTTGGTGTGATCACTCCTTTACCTAGTTCTTTTTACGATTTTTTTGTCGCAAAGCAGGTTTATTAACTCTACTGAACAGTCGTATAGAAAATATCTGAACCTTTCAAGTATCGATGGTAATCTATAGTGAATTTTTTAATTTTTTTTTAGTACTTGTTATTACACCATGAATAATAATTATTTTTTATCGACAAGTTGTTCATCATCATTCGCAAAATTTACCCATCACTAAACTTCCTAAGTTCTTTACTTGAAGGGAGTAAGGAGGTTTAGTGATGTCCGAGTGCGAATGATTAATTTTAATTTAATTCCGTGTTCGCATCGAAATTAAATTGACCAATACATGGTCTAAGGGACTGGTTTCCGAAAACTGAAAGGGCGTGGTCAGTCAAGGTAACTGAATAATTTTCAGTAAATAAAACTTTCAGAAAATATTAAAATAATCCTCTTTTCCACAAAAAAGCCACGATCACACCTAGCAGAATTCAAAGACTAATTCGGGATACATTGCTCGTTGAAGTAAGGATATTGCAATAACACAACCAAGCCTCCCATCAATGTATGCCGAATTAGTCTTTGTATCCAGCTAGATGTGATCGTGGCTAAACTGTCCATTTGCAATTTTATATGAAGAGTATTGAAGAGGCTGATAGTTTTATTTACTGAAAGTTGTTCAGTTACGGTGAATGACTTTGTGCACCTGCAAGAGTAGAAAAAGAGAAAAAATGTATCCACTTCATTTACCACAGCCATTGTTTTTGTTTGATCATAAATACTCTCATTCATAAGATTTGGCACGGCAATGTTCAGGTCTCATTTGTCCATTTAAGGTAAATAAAAATAAAAACATCACGGAAATGTATTGTCAGCCTATTAAAGCCACGATCACATCTAGCTGGATTCAAAGACTAATTCGGCATACATTGCTGGGAGGCTTGGTTATGTTATTGCAGTATCCTTACTTCAACGAGCAATGTATGCCGAATTAGTCTTTGAATCCAGCTAGCTGTGATCACTCCTTGACTCAACCGAACAGTCGTATACAATTTTTTTATAGTGAATTTTTAAGTTTATTATTAGTACTTATTATTAAACCAAGATAATGCTTTATTTTTATTTTGCATGGACAAGTTGTTCGATTCGAATTAATCATTCGCAAAATTTTCACATCACTAAACCTTCTAACTCCTTTACTTGAAGGGACTTAGCATGTTTAGTGATGTCCAAGTGCGAATGATTAATTCAACATATCGAACAAAAATATACTTATATTAAAAAAAACGGTCAATTGCGAGGCAGACTCTCGCTTCGAGGGATTCGATATTCCTGTAGTATTTTTAAAAGCAATAAAAGCCCATCTTTAAGACCGCAAATAAGTTTGTCTGTAATTTTTTCTTCTTTCAATTATCGGTTGTATTTGTCTTGAGGTTGTATCAGCCATTTTTTAACAATCGATAGCATTTTATTGTACAATAATTATTTTCGATAAGGCTGTTCAACAGAGTTACTGTATTTCAAGATTAACTACCGACAGCGAAACTATCGTTATCGGAACATCACTATTCAGCAACTGTATTAGTAGGCACTTTTTATACTTAGCTTCCTAGCTAGAACTCTGAATTCACAAACGTCTTTTTCAACGTAGCCTCCTAGGTAGATTTCTTATTCAGTCGTCAAATTCAAGCAGGTGTAATCGCGGCTTAACTTTGTCCGTGACCGTTAATGCGCAGAAGTCAAAAAATGAGTCGCGGGGGTGAGCGTGGCTCCCCCCAGGGAGCGAGCGAATCGTTCATTGGCTCTCCGCCTGTCACACATGCGCGGAAAATAACCGTCAAGGACAAACTTGTTCTGAAGGCGCTGTACAAAAGACCCTCAGAAGGACCACGAGAATCTCGCGGGCGAGTGCGCGCGGCGGTGCGGGGTAGATTTCAAGGGGGGGTGGAGAGTGTCCGTTCTGTATGATAGTACACACGGCCGCACATCAGTAGAAACACTTTTGGACCTTATGGCGTGGTAATAGAGTTGAAAAAGTTTCTACCGACAAGCGGTTGACCGTACTATTACTTTTTCTGTGGCTGTAGTGAAGTGAAAAATTGTGTGTTTCGCTCCGCAGCAAAGTTTTTTCGCGTCTCTTGTCTTGAAACCCTCGCTACGCTCAGGATTCTTCTTTTGAACTAGAATCCTTCGCTTAATCCAGTTCCAACAACAATGCAAACAAGGCAGGGAAAAGAATTAATATTTGGCCCGAGTGCCATTACAAAACTGTAAAGGTTTGTAAATATACAGGTCAAAACAAGATAAAAAATTGAACTTGCCAATTAAGTAATATAGAAATAAAAACTTAATTATAACAAGTCTAACTTTAAACCTGTCTTATGTGGATAGCATTCACATTAATAATATCCGACCTACAGTGACAACGGTGCATAATAAAAAATCAAGTGTGTTTGTTTGTTCTTCTTTTATTTCAGGCACGTCACAAAGGATAAGGAAACAAATAAGGGTTCCGTACCCTCTATGTAAAAAAAACGGAACCCTTATAAGATCACTTTGTCGTCCGTTAGATATTAGAGTTCACGAAAGTTCAGACGTTTGTACACACACAAAAAACGCTTAGTCTATCGCTTTACATGCAGAAAGTCAGAAATAACATCTACTTTTTTAATACCATCATATCAGCCGAAAGACGTCCACTGCTGGACATAGGCCCTAAGGAACTCCATGACGACCGGTCCTGCGCTCCTCGCATCCAGCGGCTTCCCGCGACCTTGACCAGATCGTCGGTCCACCTTGTGGGGGGCCAGCCAACGCTTCGTCTTCCGGTACGTGGTCGCCACTCTAGAACCCTCACGCCCCATCGGCCATCGGTTCTTCTTGCGATGTGCCCTGCCCACTGCCACTTCATTTTAGCAATTCTCAGGGCTATGTCAGTTACTTTAGTTCTTCTGCGGATCTCCTCATTTCTGATTCGATCGCGCAGAGAGACTCCAAGCATAGCCCTTTCCATAGCCCGTTGGGTGACTTTGAGCTTTCTGATAAGGCCCATAGTGAGCGACCACGTCTCGGTACCATATGTCATCACTGGCAACACACACTGGTCAAAGACTTTCGTCTTGAGACACTGCGGTATTTTGGACGTGAAGATATTGCGGAGCTTCCCGAACGCTGCCCATCCGAGTCGGATTCGACGAGTAACCTCTTTCTCTAAGTTGGATTTACCCAGCTGGACTGTTTGTCCCAGGTATACGTACTCATCAACAACTTCGAGCGTAGTCTCCAACTTTGAGTGGAATGGGTACAACAAGGGCGTTAGACATAATTTTCGTCTTATCCATGTTCATTTTAAGATCCACTTGTTGTGAAACTCTACTGAGGTTATTGAGCATCGTGCCGAGATCTTCCAGGGTCTCAGCCATTACGACAATATCGTCGGCAAATCGAAGGTGGGTCATGTACTCGCCATTGATGTTGATGCCAAGTCCTTTCCAGTCCAGGAGTTTGAAGACGTCTTCCAATGCAGTGGTGAACAGTTTGGGAGATATGACGTCTCCCTGTCTCACTCCTCGCTGCAATTGGATAGGTTTCGAGTCCTGGTCCTGAAGACGAACTGACATAGTGGCGTTTTTGTACAGATCCTTCAACACTTCAATGTACCGATAGTCGACTTGGCACCTCTGGAGAGATCGTAGCACGGCCCACGTCTCGATCGAATCGAAGGCCTTCTCATAGTCCACAAACGCTAGGCAAAGTGGCTGGTTATACTCTTCGGTCTTCTGTATAACTTGCCGTAGCGTATGTATGTGGTCTATGGTACTGAAGCCTTTACGAAAACCGGCTTGTTCGGGAGGCTGGAAGTCGTCGAGCCTGCACGTGAGACGGTTCGTAATGACTCTCGAGAACAGCTTATAGACATGGCTCAGAAGTGAGATGGGTCTGTAATTCTTCAGCAGGGTCTTATCACCCTTTTTGAAGAAGAGTACCACCACACTTCTGTGCCATGCCTGTGGCGTTTTCCCTTCGAGTATGACAGAATTAAACAGCTTCTGAAGAGCTTTAAGCACTGGCCTTCCGCCTGCTTCCAGAAGCTCAGCCGTAATTCCATCGTGCCCGGGTGCCTTGTTGTTTCTAAGCTATCTGAGAGCCATTCTAATCTCGTACAAGCTGACGTCCGGGATATCTTCGGTATGGTGTCGGGTAAGTCTAGCTCTTGGATCGTTGGCCAGACTGCTAACGGGTGGGCCGGTTGACGTGTATAACTGCCCATAGAACTTCTCGACTTCCCTCAGTAGCTCAGGCTTGGACGATACGGTTCTGCCATCCTCGGTCTTCAGCCTCGTCAACTGGCTCTGTCCAATAGACAGATCTCTTGCGAACACTTTGGAGCCTTTGTTCCGCTCAATCGCTTCTTTAATATGGTTAGTATTAAATAGCCGAAGGTCGCGAGTCAGAGACTTAGAGATCTGTTTATTGAGCCGCCGATATTGAGAAGCATCTTCCGGAGACTGCAGAACCATTTCGAGTCTTTCTTCCATTAGCTTGAGGGTATGGTCAGAGATCTTTTTGGTTCTTTTAGTACGGTGGGGTCTAAAGTACTTTTACCCAATTGTATGGACAGTTTCCACGAACCCGTTATTGTAGTCGTCCACATCTACGCATTCACCAAGGCATTCAAAGCGGTTTTGCAGTTCGAGCTGAAAGCCGTCGGGGTTTTGGATATTGGTGGGTACTGGTCAGAGCGTAGACTTCATCAGTCGAGTTCTTTCCAGCTTTACGTTGATATTCAATGTGCCTCTTACCAACCGGTGATCACTTCCGGTTTTAACCGCATTGATCACAGAGACATCATTGAATATTTGCTTCTTCGTCGACATGATAAAGTCAATCTCATTTTTTGTAGCACCATCGGGACTGATCCAGGTTCATTTTCGGTTTTCCGACTTTTTGAAAAAGGAATTCATCATAAAGAGTCCTTCTTTCTCCAAAAAGTCGGCGAACATGTGGCCTCTGGAATTCCGATATCCAACACCAAATTGCCCCACCCTCAGCTCACCATCGCCTCGCTTGCCTAATTTCGCGTTGAAGTCCCCCATGACAACGGTATAGTGGGTCTTAGGCGTATGTATGGCTTTAGATATATCCTCATACAAAGCCTCGACTTCATCATCAGAGTGTGTCGATGTGGGGGCGTATACCTGTATGACCTTCAGCGAATACCTTTTGGTGATTCTGAGTATAAGGTACGCTACCCGCGACGACACACTCTCGATCATGACCACGTTGTTCACGAGAGACTTGTGGACCATAAACCCGACACCTCCCTGGGACAGTTGATCGCCCTCCCGGAAATAGAGCAAGTTACCTGATTTTAGGATTATCGAGTCCTCCCCCTCTCTTCGGACTTCAGATAGACCCAAGATGTCCCAGTGTAACCTGCTCAATTCTTCGAGTTCTGCAACCTTCTCGTCGGTCCGCAATGTGCGCGCGTTATAAGTTGCCAGGGCCAGAGGTCGTTGTTGTTGGTAGCTCGACATCTGCCGGGGATTCTTCGCACCCCCTGCCCCACCGTTGCCATGGCCGCTACCGGAGCCAGGAATAGCGGGGCCGCCGGGGACTAGGGGCCGGAGCTTATTATTGTGATTCATGTTGATTCTTAGGGGGTTTTACCATAGTCGCCACGCTTGGCAGACGGGTTGGCGCCCGCAGTAAGATGAAATAATACACAGAAGGACGCTGCTGCCCATCCTCTGGATTTCATTTTCCTTAGTCGCCTCTTACGACACCCACGGGAAGAGATGGGTCGGTACTATTCTTTTTAGGCCGGCACCGCACAGCTTTTTAAAATTTTGACATGAGATTCGTTATCAGAGTCGACTCGGCCCCCCAGATATCGATTTTGAAAGCAATCGGTCGAGAAATAGAAAAATTCAAGATGACGACCAAAGATTTCGGACCTCCTTGCTTCGCTCGGAATAGATACCTTGCTAATTTATTTTACTATGGGATGACATCTGCGAACATGTCCCAATATTTTATGTCAAACTATCAGTGATCACTAGGAAATATTTAAAATAACCCGTCAAATCCATAGAACGACGCCTTCGCTACCTTGTGACGAATTATTTCTTTAATCCTCCTTCTAAGTACCCTTATTTTTCTGTGATGACGACCATTTTTTCAATTCTGACATCAGGGTGTCTACTCTCAAAGTCCGAAATATCGAAACGATACTACTCGAAACATGCAAATGCAAAACGTCGTCCCTTGACAATAGAGTAGAATATTGGTTGGATGAATTTTCAAACTGCATCCAATCAATATTCTACTCTAATGTCAAGGGACGAAGTTTTGCATTTGCATGTTTCGAGTTGTATCGTTTCGATGTATCGGACTTTGAGAGTAGACACCCTGATTCGTCATCGCAGTCGAATCGGACTCTCAGATATCGATTTTGAAAGAAATCCGTCCAGAAACTAAAACATTCAAGATGGCGGCCATTTTTCCAACGAAGGGGGGACGCTTCGGGCTTTCCCCTACGCGGAGCTCGTAATATATTTTACATGAAACTAAGGGTTTTGTTTACTTAGAAAATTATAATTTAATTAGTACCTAAATCATAAGATTTCCTTTACCGAACGTCAGACTCTTTCGTGAACTCCGGAATACCTACTTAACTTGAATCTTTTAAGATGCCACTGATCTGCTTTCTTCTAGAAGCGTTAGTTCTATCGTCAACCTAATCATCTTCGTTCTCCCTACAAGATTGAGGTCAAGAGCAAGTCCATTAATTATAAAAAGCTTATCGATTTTATTTGCTCACATTAACAAACGGCTGAATTTATGACTAATTTAACGAAGCCTAGGTTCATCATCATCATATCAGCCGAAAGACGTTTAAGACGTCCACTGCTGGACATAGGCCTCCCCTAAAATAAAATACATGACGACCGGTCCTACGCTGCTCGCATCCAGTGGCTTCCTGCGACCTCGACCAGATCGTCGGTCCACCTTGTGGGGGGCCTGCCAACGCTTCGTCTTCCGGTGCGTGGTCGCCACTCTGGAACCCTTACGCCCCACAGTGGGCTGAAATTAGCATTTCATAGACATTCAATATTTTTTTTGAGTGACGCTTTTTTTTTTGCTTGGAAACGATTAAGGATACCTACTTTATGCCTTATATAATGAACTTTCATGTTTATAATTGTAAACAGTGCACTCAGAATTTTTTTCGAAAAAAGTTGTATGGAGTCGGCGTGATACTCGTAAATGATGATATCTCCATTATCGCACAATTGCGCCTAATATCCTCTTAGGTATATATGAATTATTTTGGATTTTTTGACATACTCCAAACTAAGGCCAAACTTGCGCCTTTTTTTAAAATCTAATTTTGTTACTTTTTTCGTTTTTAACTAATATTAAGCTTAAAATGGATTTAAATAGATTGGACATTTACTCAAATTAATTGTCTGAAATATTGGAATGTGAAATTTGCTTAAAAACTCATTAGCTGTATAATAAACAAAAAAAACTGGTAATTTTTAGGGTTCCGTACCTCAAAAGAAAAAAACGGAACCCTTATAGGATCACTTTGTTGTCCGTCTGTCTGTCTGTCTGTCTGTCTGTCTGTCTGTCTGTCAAGACCCTTTATCTCACGAACGGGTAAAGGTATCAGGTTGAAATTAATACCATATATTAGGATCTATGAACCACACAAGGTCTGAAAATTTAAATTTTTTACAACGACGCAATCAAAAGATATGGCATTTTATGTCCTCATCTCCATACATTTATTCAAAAATGAAAAACCTACAGGGTACTTCCCGTTGACCTAAAATTATGAAATTTGGCAAGAAGCTAGGTCTCACAGTACAAATAATGGGAAAAGTCTGAAATCATTAAATATTACAACATTTCTCACAACTAAAGGTAACCAATTGTGGTGAGCTCCCGTTTCAAGAACATTCATATAAGAGAGGGGTCAAGTTGGATGGTTGCTGAGGTGATTTTTGTTTTAGTTCTATTTAAAAACGGGAACACTTACAAACTTGAAAATTGGTATATTTATAGGGCATAGGCTATAAAATAACAACAAATAATAAAATTTGGTCAAGCGCGTGTCGGACTCAAAAAATCTAGCACATTAACTTACTGAAATTTCAACTAATACAATTGTTTATGTGGTGGTACGGAACCCTCAGTGCGCGAGTCCGACTCGCACTTGGCCGGTTTTTTTTAAAAGTTGTGTTAAAAAAGGCGCAAGTTTGGCCTTAGCATGTAGTATGTCAAAAAATCCAAAGTAATTCATATATTAATAACTTAAGAGGATATTAGGCGCAATCGTGCGATAATGGAGATATCATCATTTATTACGCCGACTCCATACAATTTTTTTTGAAAAAAATTCTGAGTGCGCTGTTTACAATTATAAACCTGAAAGTTCATTATATATATATAAGGCATAAAGTAGGTATCCTCGATCGTTTCCAAGCATAAAAAGCGTCACTCAAAAAAAAATATTGAATGTCAATGAAACGCAAATTTCAGCCCACAGTGGCGGCCCATCGGCCATCGGTTCTTCTTGCGATTAGCCCTGCCCACTGCCACTTTAGTTTAGCGATTCTCAGGGCTATGTCAGTTACTTTAGTTCTTCTGCGGATCTCCTCGTTTCTGATTCGATCCCGCAGAGAGACTCCGAGCATAGCCCTTTCCATAGCCCTTTGGGTGACTTTGAGCTTCCTGATAAGGCCCATCGTAAGCGGCCACGTCTTGGTGCCCTAAGTCATCACTGGCAACTGACACTGCGGTATTTTGGACGTGAAGATATTGCGGAGCTTTCCGAACGCTGCAAATCCGAGTCGGATACGACGACTAATCTCTTTCTCTAAGTTGGATTTATCCAGCTGGACTGTTTATCCCAGGTATACGTATTCATCGACAACTTCGAGTGTAGTCTCCAACTTTGAGTGGAGTGGGTACAACAAGGATTAGACATAATTTTCGTCTTATCCTTGTTGTTGTGAAACTCTACTTAGGTTATTGAGCATCGTGCCAAGATCTTCCAGGGTCTCAGCCATTACTACTATATCGTCGGCAAATCGAAGGTATGTCATGTACTCGCCATTGATGTTGATGCCAAGTCCTTCCCAGTCCAAGAGTTTGAAGACGTCTTCCAATGCAGCGGTGAACAGTTTAGGAGAATGACATCTCCCTGTCTCACTCCTCGCTGCAATTGGATACGTTTCGAGTCCTGGTTCTGTAGACGAACTGACATAGTGGCGTTCTTGTACAGATCGTTCAACACTTCAATGTACCGATAGTCGCGGACTTGGCACCTCTGGAGGTATCGTAGCACAGCCCACGTCTCGATCGAATCGAAGGCTTTCTCATAGTCCACAAACGCCAGGCAAAGTGGCTGGTTATAACTCTTCGGTCTTCTGACCTTCTGTATACTACAGAATTATACAGAAGCGTAGGTTACACATATATAATTAATTTTAAGATAAAATCGTTAAAAATAAAGGTTAAACATCTGTAATAACAAGACCTTGTTGGATTAGAGATGGCAACGGTAGCTTACTTACCTAATACAACATAACCTTTTATAGTACATAGCTCAAAATCCCGAATATATAGTTACTTAGTTAAACAAGTACAGTCAAGAGCACATTAAGCTTGACAAATTGGACTTTGAACCATTCTTATTTCAATGGACGTACGGAATAGAGTCACACTGCGAGTATCAAGGTTGACCTGTCGTTGACTGTATCTACCTGCGTAAAATTCAATACATTTATAATAATGTGTTATGTTGGTCATGTTTATTTGTAGGTAGGTACCTATGAGTCATCCCACTTAAAGTTGGTTTCAGGAAAGAACCGATCGTAATAAACAAATTGATGTCAATATTGAATGTAAAAATTTCTAATTAAACGATAGTCCGCAAAAGTTTTTTGAGCATAATGTAAATATCCTTGTTGTGAAGCATTGTTTGTGAGCAATTTCGTCTTGTCAGCAAAGCGTAATATTATATATTGTTTGGCAAAGGTTTGTCTACGACCAGTTTTTTACGTGGAATTCAACAAGCTGCGATCGATCGATCGCTGTTAATGAGTTCCTAAAATTCACCCATTCAATAACAATTAAAATCTAATAAATAAATGAAGATAAACTGTTTTACCGATAATGTTTACCGAATCAACTAGCTTATCAAAACCAGCAAAACTTAACGGCAAAATAAGAAACAACAGGGTTAGTCACCATCACCAAACTGGTTAAGTATTTGTTGGTAGCTCGAAGTTAGGAAGGTTGTTTTAAAAACCATAAATTGTCATATAAAATTTACGAGAGAGGGGTTATTTTTAAGTGAACGTTTAACTAAATGCTTAACTCACTTACCTTGTCGTTTTTACGTCTTTTTCACAACTATATCTTCAAAAAAACGTGTATTAGAAATAAAAAATTATAAAAGATTGGCTGATTTTTCGACACGTCGACTTAGCACCATGTACATTTGATTACTGACGGAGGCCGGCGGCGCTTGGGCGGCGCGGCGCGGCGAAATGCGAATGGATGACCGGCGCATGAGCATGATACGCACCGAGACTGAGCTACAGTACAGATGACCGCGCAGCTGCTAATACAGGGCTCAACCAAAGTCCTTACAGCATCTCCTTTTATATCAGAACTTACGAGTCCTCTGAGCTGGGTCAATGACTGTACGTTGGTTGACAACATAATCAAGATCTCGAGAGCGTAAGTTTAGTTAGAAAAGTTCCTAGACGTTCCTAACTGCACACTGACATAAACGTTATGTATTGTCGAACCTTGACCAAACGAAATATGCGAATATAGGACAAAAATTACCGATAAAGATTCAAATTTTTTTTCCGAATAGTTTCTATCTAAAAATTGAAGGCTCTTTAATTAAAAAGAAGAGAACTATCTTTGTTTTTAGGGTTCCGATATCAAATCGATAAAAAAACGAAACCTTATTTAGCGATTTTGACTATCTATCTGTCACACCTGTATATCTCAGCAACCACTCATACTATGACTTGAAATTTGGAATAGTTTTAGGATATGGTTAAAAAAATATGATTATAAATGTAAAGGGGGCCCAAATAGGGACTAGGTCGAGTGGGACCATTCTAAAATATATTTTGTATTTTTTTACAACTCTTGGTTTTCAAGTTATGATGAAAAATGTCAAAAAAAAATACCATTCCCCCCTTATCTCCGAAGTTTGAGAAAGGAAAAAATCTGAATTAATTACAGTAGATAGAAGTTTATGTAGACAATAACAGCAAAAATAAAAAGATCTTTCTAAATTGCAGTTTTTTAGAAATCTGCAAAAAACCTTTACAAACAAATTTAGTTTTGCGGTCCTAAAAATGGACTTTATTGCTTCCAAAAATACAAAAATGATATCGGAACCCTCGGCGTGCGAGTCCGACTCGCACTTGACCGGTTTTTTTAAGCAGATGTAGATAGACTCATTTAAAAGCTAAAAAGTCTGCCTAACTAAGGAGATAAAAAAAGTAACAATTTCGTCCAGAAACTTAACAACGAAATGATTAGAAATTTAAAAAAAATTCAGATTTTTTAAATTTTTGGTCTGTAACTTTAAAACTAGGTCGTTGAGGTGGACTTTTTTGGATGTTTTGTTGAAGTTCGTGATATTGTCAATAAATTCTCAAAACAATTTTTCAGTCTATCTCTCGTTGCTATGATAGTCATTATTTAAATTGGTATTTCATAAACAACACGACTCAAAACTTATAAAATTTACATTAATTATAAAATATATCACAAAATTCTGTAATTGAAATTATTTTTAGAGTTCCGATACCAAATTGGTAAAAAAAGGAACCCTTATGGTGCGACTTCGTCTGTCTGTCACACCTGTATGTATATCTCAGCAACCACTCATGCTATCGACTTGAAATTTCGAATAGTTTTCGAATCTGGTTGCAACTTGATTTCACATAAAAGAATTAAAAAAATATATGATGATTAATTTAAAGAGGGCCCAAAAAGGGGGAGCCAAATTTCAAATTATCGTTACTAGGCCGAGTGGGATATTATATATGAAAGGGCTTTACTTGGACATTCTAAAATATATTTTTGTATTTTTTATGACTCTTAGTTTTCAAGTTATGATGAAAAAAGACAAAAAAAAATACCATTCCCTCCCTTATCTCCGAAGTTAGTGAAAGGAAAAATCTGAATTAATTACAGTCGATAGTTGTTTATGTAATTATTACAGCAAAAATAAAACGATCTTTCTAAATTTCACAGATTTTTTAAAATCTGCAAAAATCCTTTACATACAAATTTAGTTTTGCGATCCAAAAAATTGACTTTATTGCTTCCAAAAATACTATAATTATATCAGAACCCTCGGCGCGCGAGTCCGACTTGCACTTGACCGGTTTTTTAAATAAATTAAGTTGGGGGCGATTCTGGCATGGCCGCTAAATTTATGATTAAAATTTGACAGGTCTAAAAGTGATGATGACTTTTTTCAGCCTATAGGCAGTAACAAAGATAGCAACATTTATAGACCTGTCAAATTATAGCCTTAAATTTAGCGGCCACGGTAGAATCGCCTCCGTTAATTTATCAAATATTCAAAAATTATTTTAATTATTTATTTTTATTTCATAACCATTATTTTCTAATAATAAAACTGTAATAGGTGCCTAAGTAAATATTAATTATAATGCGCGGGGCGTGGCTTGATCGGTAGCGGGTGCGGAGCGCTAGGGGGCCAGGTTCCCGGCTGCGCCTACCCGAGCGGGCAGACACGTAAGGGCAGACGAGAAAATACCATAACTTTTACTTAAAATTTTGTACGGAACCCTCGGTGCGCGATGCCGACTCGCACTTGGCCGGTTTTTCATTAGGTTCTGGACGATATTATTTATTTTATTTATAGTATATTTCCACAAAACATTACTTATTATTATTCTTCATTATTTTAAATTTTATTATTATTATTTTTTTATTTCTTTAGCTAGGCAGACTTTCAAATGAGTCTACTTTGAAGACAATGTACCGTTTGCTAAAAGAAACAAACATAAAACAAAAAGGTGTCGTTTTAACTTTTTTTTTATTAAAGCTCCTTTAGTTTTTAAATAGGAAACTGTCGCAAACTGTCTACTGCGCAGGTTAACCACGTGATCCGACAGGGCTCTTCTTTCGTTGTGCGCATTGTAGTTTCGGTGCATTAGCAGTATCTTTGTATAAATAAGCGAAAAAAATTAACTAAAAATATCAATATACACTCGTTTTTCAAAAGCATTTTATGTATGTGTGAATGCAAGTCATTTGAATTTAGTATAGAAAACGGATCGCCTTAAGTAAAAAACCCTTCAGTCTTTTGTCTGATCTGACGAAGTGGTCATGGTCATCCCCCGGCACTCAGCCAGCGCTAATGCCGATTGATGAGTGCCCCGTCCGTCTGCAGTCCCGTCTGTTGTTTTTTTCTTCATCTGCAATCCCATCTTTTAAGTTACCTATTTCTTGTTCATGTCTGTTAAGTTGAAGGTTTTTAGTGTCCCTTGTTCATGAGTAGATTTTCTCGAATTGTATTCCTCTTCTTCTGTCTGTTCTTCTTTGTATCTCTATTCTCTGTGCTTCACTCCGGTTGTTTTACGAGGTTTGAGTCACACAAACTGGATTGGAATCAACACAAACGAAGTTTTAGTAAACACGAAATCGCTTTGTATGCATTAGCTGCGCATGCCTTAGTGAATTTACTGCATAATACACTAGCTTTATTATCCACTAAATCACTAGAAATTACTACACTACTGTAAATAAAAAATTATACGTCAAAAATTCGATCAGACATCGTGTTCCCGCCAAAAAAGTTAAATTCTTTTTTCTTCTTCAATTTTGTGAACGCATATCCCACTCCTTTATCTTTTTCAGTGTTACCATTTTAAGAAAAACTATTACTACTATTTAATTTGTAAAAGTGAACAATCAAATTGGATGGCGGCCGGCACACTGTCAATCTTGATCGCGATCCGACCTTAATCAACATATTATACATTCTGGCTAACGAGAGAAGAGAATAAGGTTTTATTTAAATAATCTAGGTGACCACCCCTATATTAAGTAACTGTCACTGTAACATTAGTTATTGACATGTCAAAAGGTGTGTCCGTCTTCCCAGCAAGCCCGTGCAAAATTTAGTGGAAATTGGTTCATTCCAACAGTAAAGTGTCAGATTCAGTGCATCAAAACTGACTACACTACGAGCTGAAAACTTTGGGTGGCTGTAGAGACGTCTCGTCAGCCAGCCCATTCTATACAGGAAAAACTACGAAGGTTACACAAAAGCAAAACAGTTCCACATTTACTGCATGTCTAGTGCAATTGATTGTAAAAAAGCCGAATCGAAAATGTCCATATGGTAGGAGCACTTCATCAATAATTATGGGTGGCTGGAGAGACGTTTTCCCAGCCAGCCCAGGTGATATCTCGGAACATATAGTAGGTAGGAAGATAAAACAAAGCTTAATATTTACTACCTACTCGGAAAAGTAGGAAGAAAATATTTCAAAATCCTAGCTCCACTAACTTTTGAGATATTTGTATTTTTTCATGGGCTTGCTGGGGAGACGTCTCGCCAGCAAGCCCATGCTGTAACTCAAAAAGTACTGCACGTAGAATGCTGAGCGATATACCAATAGAGAGTGCATATTTGATGCAATAAGCACCAAGAAAAGTGAGTCCCTAGGTCTTACGGCTTCGGTGGAGGACATTGCGCCGGTAATTACTCACATTATTAACTTCTCACTGTCTCGCAATGTCTTTCCAGTATCGTGGAAAAAGGCTTTTGTCATACCGTTAACCTAAAACCCCGAACCCCACTTCCTTTTCCCAGTACCGTCCCATATCCATCCATACTACCCATCCTATCAAAAGTCTTAGAATCCATTGTGCATAAGCAATTGTACTCCTTTCTTACTTCCAACAACCTTTTATGTCCCTTCCAGTCTGGCTTCCGTCCTTCCCACAGCACGGTTGGTGCACTGTTGAATATTACGGAGGACATCCGGTGTGCTATGGATAATACCAAGCTCACTGTGATGGCCCTATTGGATTTCAGCAGTGCTTTTAACTCTGTTGATTTTGATATCCTCCTCGGCACTCTTCGGGCTGTTAACATACCTTCTGCTGTTATAGACTGGTTTCAATCTTATCTTTTCGGTCGCCAGCAGTGTGTGAAGACTAACGATGCTTCGTCAGAGTGGTCTGACCTCATTGCTGGTGTTCCTCAAGGCGGCGTTCTTTCACCCTTGCTTTTTTCGATCTTTATTAATAATATATCCCGTGTGATTACTTCTCCCTTCCATTTGTATGCAGATGATTTACAACTTTATAGGCATTTCGAGTTGACTGAGATGTCCAAGGCTATTGAAATTTTAAACGGTGATCTTACTGCTGTTGAGCTATGGGCTAAATCCTTTGGTCTTCTTGTGAACCCTGACAAATCCCAAGCAATAGTTATCGGTAGCAGTAGACTCAGGGCCAACTTAGAATGGGGTTCAGTATCTGGACTTACTTACGCTGGTGTTTTAATCCCTTTCAGTAAAAAAGTAAAAAACTTGGGCCTGATCATGGACTGCAATATGTCTTGGACATCTCACGTCAACGACGTTAGTAGACGTATGCATTACACTTTCCACTCTCTCAAGCGTCTCCAATTTTTTCTCCCTTTCTACACCAAAGTTATGCTTGCGCAGTCTCTTCTCTTACCTATCCTCGACTACGCTGATGTCTGCTATTTGGATGCGACTGAGGAGCTACTTAATAAACTGGAGCGTCTTCAAAACCTTGCCATACGCTTTATTTTCGGGTTGCGGAAATATGACCGTGTTTCTAACTTTCGTGCTCAACTTAAGTGGCTCCCTATCCGCCTTCGCCGAGATATGCACATCCTATCTGTTCTCTTTAACATCCTCAATGACCCGCACTCCCCTCCTTACCTTCGTGCCCGATTCCAACTTCTTCCTCCTCCCACTCGACCTAGGCGCCCTTGTATCACCACGATGCTTGAGGTGCCTAGGAGCAACACTAATTTCTTTTTTCATTCCTTCTCTGTTCGTGCTGTTCAACTATGGAATCGCCTTCCCAAAGCCATACAAGAGAGTACCTCTATTGCCTCTTTTAAACAGAAAGTGAAAGAGCATTTTCTTCTTCAAACCGCTATTTCGTCATCGTAGTCGTAGTCATCATTGTGAATTTCGTCGTTGTATTTATTTAAATATTTATGTACATATTTTTATATATCTATTTATATGTATTTATATTTATTATATATATTATGTATATAGTGTTTATATAGTATATATTTTTATATACAGGTATTAATTATTTGCTATGAAATTGTAGGTATTATTTATTTATTTTTGTTTTTTTTTTTCCATTTACATGCACGATTGTATCCCGCTATGAATATTCTCTCTCACAACCATGGGTTGGCTGGAAGAAATCTCTTGTAGAGATAAGCCCACCTTTGTAAATGTCCTTTTGTTTGTTTACTTTCTGTATGTTAAATGTGCAATAAAGAATATATATATATATAACAAAAATAATTTTCCCGCCGAAAATTTTGAATGCATGATGTGAAGTGCGACGTTGCCGTTCTGTGCAACTCTACATGTTGCTGTTAGAGCATTCAAAAATCAATCTTGTATCCTTATAGTTAAGAGGTACTGTAGACGCACGTGTAGTTTATTTGTGATTTGAGAATAGTTCGGGAGACGGTGTACTTAGTAAAAGACTGATTGGTTAACAAGAAGTTTTTATTTATTTGTAGATAACATGTTAAGAACGAAAGAGATAATAGGTATTTTAGCTCACGTGAAGACTAACTGGTGCCTCAATCTCTTTTTAGCAACCGTGACAACTGTATTCTAGGAGATGTAGGTTTAATGGTCTCAGTAACAAACTAAAATTTTTAAAGTATTCTTAAATTGTCCTGTAATTAATAAGTTAAAAAAAACTGATTTATTAAATAATTACGTGAGCCAAAATACATATTATCTCTTTTGTTCTTCACATGTTGTCCACAAATAAATAAAAACTTCTTGTTAACCAATCAGCCTTTTAAGTACACCGTCTCCCGAACTATTCTCAAATTACAAATAATCTACACGTGCGTCTACAGTACCTCTTAACTATAAGGACACAAGATTGATTTTTGAATGCTCTAGCAGCAACATGTAGAATTGCACAAAACGGCAACGTTGCACTTCACATCATGCATTCCAAATTTTCAGCGGGAAAATGATTTTTGTTTCTAGCAGGTTGCATAGGTCCTTTACTAATTATACTTTATCTGTTTATTCGGTTAGGTTATTTTATTTTAATTAATTCTAGTCTAATTATTTTGTCTATTACTGTAATAGCTTATTCTACAGTTCCTCCTGTATACATTTCAGGTCACCATGCCCCGTGTAACCAAAACACAGCAGCTTCAGAACAACCTAAGAGAAGCAGAGGAACTCAATGATCGCCTCCTTGCAGGCAGGGACGTAAATGAGTTTGAAATAAGGCAACTGAAGGTCAAACTCCAAACACAAATAAATAAATTTGACGCACTGCAAGACAGTTTCAAGGAAGCACAAACTGAAGTTACTCGACTACAAAATCATGTCGAGTCATTAACGTCCCTGCAAGATCTGCATCAGTCCACCCTTGATAGAAATAGTTTATTGCAAGTACAACTGCAAGAAGCACATGTACAACTAGCAGATTTATACAAGGAAAAGGAGGATGAAGAAAATAAGCATGCTGTATCCTTACACCATGAACTATCAACTGTAGAAGAGCACAAGGAGGAACTTGAGGAGCTTGAGAAAATAATAAAAGACAAGGATGTTGAGTTAACAAAGGCACAACAATGTCTTGATGCGCTTCATTCTAGACTGAGCGAGATTACAACGGCTTATGTTAAAAGTCAATCTTCGCTTCAACTGTTGACAAATAAATATGTAGAAACTGAGCAGTGCATGAATGAAATGTTGTCATCCACAGCTGAGCTCAAGCAGCTTTATACCACTCAGCAGCAACTGATAGCCACCCTCACCAATGACAAAGAGGTTGCTTGTGCTCTAGAACCACCGCGGACATCAAATATCAGTGTGTCTTCTAGCTGTACGCCTGCCACCTGCGGTTCAACGTCAACATTTTTCAACTGGCGATTTTCAGCTCGCCTTACGAAGAAACAACGCCGCCAAAAGCGACACGCGTACGATCGACGCCAGCAGCGCAGAGACCAGCATGAGCAGACCGCTGTGAGTGACGTCATCGTGGTGGCACCACGGCAGCACATCGATGGGAGCATGGTGACTGCGAGTGACGACATCACCACGTCGCCAGTGTTGCCGACACATGATGCCGCCGCGCGTGAGCAGACCGCTGTGAGTGACGTCATCGTGGTGGCACCACGTCAGCACATCGTTGAGAGCGTGGTGACTGGGAGTGAAGACATCACCGCGTCGCCAGTGTTGCCAACACATGATGCCGCCGCTGGTGGCGCCACGGTGGAACAGCAGCCACCTGTCGATAACAGCACAGAGACCACGGATGGCGAGGAATTTTCGTCGACTTCCAATAAAAAGAAGACCTTTGTATATTCAGACAGGATAGGAGTAGGTCTAGGGTCTATTTTTAATTACTGCCATAATCAGCAGGTGACCAATATTTGCTGTCCCGATATTACTTTCGACGGTCTTGTAAGAAAGATTGCTGTAGGCAAGTTTGACATAAACACCACTGTTGTTATCGTGGTAGGCAATCATTCTGACATAAGTAGATTAAAATTAAACAATTTTGTGACATTGTTAAACAAAATACAGGTTGAAACTAAGTGTAGGTTTATTCTGTGTAACTTCCCATACTGTTCAAATGTTACTGAGCAACACAACAAATGTATACACAGAATGAATTTACATTTACAAAATTTGACAAGTCGTCATAGTGACATTTTATATCTTGACATGAATACTTTTATAAATTATTTCAAATTGACAAAGGATACTATGTATCTGCCTCTTAAGTTTAAGAAAGAGCTGGCTACATTGATAGCATATAATATATCTGACTCTGTTATAGGAAGTTATACACAAAAAACTTCTTTAGTTAGTAACATTACTAACACCAATTCTTTAAACTAGTTCATACGACAAAAGAGGGTTTTTCTAAACAAAATTTTACTGAAGTAAATGAAAAAAAACCTTCTGGCAAAAAACTTCCTATAGCAAAGACAAAGGAAAAATCTAATATTTTGAAAATTTTACATCAAAATATTCAAGGTTTTTCTGGAAAAATTTTAGAATTAGAATTATTCTTAGAAAGAACAAAATTTGACATTATTTGTCTGACAGAACACTGGCAAAAAGACTATCAAATGTTGATAAATTATGAAAATTATTGTATAGCCAGTGCTTTCAATCGAAAGTCTGCTTTACACGGTGGATCACTGATTTTAGTTCGTAACAGTTTTAAGATAAAGAACCGTAAAGATATTGTTCGACTTTCGGTTGAAAGATGTATTGAAATATCTTGTGTTGAGCTGGACGAGCATGTTGTAGTGTGCGTATACAGACCTCCCGCTTTTCAAAAATTTTCAATGTTCGAGTTAGTAATGGAAGATGTTTTAAAAATAGTGACAAAAGAAAATAAGTTTGTGATAGTGTGTGGTGACTTTAACGTCAATATCTTAGAAAATAATACCTATAGTAACAAACTTATAAGTCTTTTCAAATGTTTTAATTTAGAGCATGTATTTTTTGAACCTACAAGGGTGACGTCATCCTCGGCTACCTGTATTGATAACGTCTTTTGTAATTGCGATTATTTTGAGAAAAGTATCATAAACTCGATTCAGTCTGACCACTCTGGTCAAAGTGTTACTTTTAATTATTCTCGAGTAACCCAGAAGATAGATATAGAAACCAGGAGCCTAACGAGCGGTAGGTTAGAAAAGTACAAAAACACGTTACTAGAAAAACTGCCCTGTCACAATTATAATACTAACAACCCTAATAACTCATATGAAGATTTATTCACATTGATTAATACTGAATTCAGTAAAATTTTCACTATTAGAAAAAAGCAAATTATTGTAAAATTCAAATTCAGTGACTGGGCTACCGCTGGTATTCGCAAAAGTAGAGAGAGACTTTTTGAATTATATGAGCTAAGAAATTATTCAAATGACGACAATTTCATTGAATATGTCAAAAAATATTCAAAATTGTTTAAATTAGTTTGTTCAAAAGCAAAGTCATTTTTTCTTCGGAAAAAAATACAGTCTGCTGATAACAAAATTAAGGCTGTATGGAATGTTATAAACAGTGAAACTGGAAAAGTGAAACCGCGTGACAATCAAATCACACTTCATACAAATCGCGGAACTATTAGTTCAAACGTAGAAGTGGCTCAAGAATTCGAAACCTTTTTTACTAATATTCCTTTGAAAACAACAGAGTCACTCAATTCTTCATCTTCACTTGCTAGCGATTTACTTCAAAAGAATGTGGACGCCTGCGAAACTGAATTTGGGTTCAATCATGTCACCCCTAACGAAATTATTAAAGCCTTTAAAAGTATTAAAATGAAAACTACTGAGGACCTATGGGGAATGTCAGTAAAAGTCTGTAGTGCGATCATTGATACTATATCTCCATATTTAGCTGTTATATTCAATGATTGTGTCGATCATGGTACATTTCCTGACTTAATGAAAAAAAGTAAAGTAGTTCCATTATTCAAAGCTGGTGACAAAAAGGATCCCAGTAATTTTAGACCAATATCAGTCTTACCTGTACTTAGTAAAATTTATGAGAAGGTCATACTCAATCAAATGCTTTCACACTTCAATAGAAATAACTTACTACATGACCATCAATTTGGTTTCACGAAAGGGCGCAGTACAACGGATGCCGGGACTGCACTTTTAAAATACATCTTTTGCGCGTGGGAAAAATCTGAAGATGCTATTGGTATCTTCTGTGATCTATCCAAGGCATTTGATTGCGTAGATCATAGCACATTGTTGCTAAAACTTGAACATTACGGTGTTAAGAATAATTCACTTAAACTACTTAGGTCATATTTGGAAAACAGGATTCAAAAGGTACAAGTAAACAGGACGAAATCACTGGGATCTGTTGTCAAAATTGGCGTACCTCAAGGGTCCATATTAGGGCCATTTTTATTCCTTATTTATATTAATGACCTTCCTTCTGTGGTGAAGAATCTGTCAAAGATTGTGTTATTTGCTGATGATACTTCATTAATATTCAATGTAAGTAGGAAATCACAAAATTATAACGAAGTCAACGATGCACTTGGACAGATTCATGCATGGTTTACTGTTAACAATCTAGTCCTAAACGCCAAAAAAACTAAATGTATTAAATTTGCACTACCAAATGTAAGGTCTACTTCACATAACATAGTATTGAATAATGAGCCATTAGATTTTGTAAATAGTACAGTTTTCTTAGGGTTAACACTAGACTCTAAACTTCAATGGGGCCCTCATATAACGGCTCTTTCTGGTCGATTGAGCTCGGCTGCATATGCTGTTAGAAAAATCAGACAACTTACTGATGTAGCTACTGCAAGGCTGGTTTACTTTAGCTACTTCCATAGCATTATGTCTTATGGCATACTGCTTTGGGGCCGAGCAGCTGATATACATTCAATATTCGTTTTACAAAAGAGGGCTATAAGAGCAATTTATTGCCTGAAGACTCGTGATTCCCTGAGAGAACTGTTCAAGGAAATCAACATTATGACAGTGCCATGCCAGTATATCTATGAAAATATAATGTATGCTAGAAAGAACATCCATCAATTACCAAAAATTTGTGACAGGCATACTTTTAATACTAGAAATAAGCATAAAATTGATCAACCATATACTAGATTAACTAAAGTCAATACCTCTTTCGTTGGTCTGTGTATACGATACTACAACAAAATACCTGACAATATAGTGCAATTACCTGAGAGAAAGTTTAAAGAATGTGTAAAGCAAACGTTATGTAAAAAAGCTTACTATAGATTGGATGACTATATGAATGACAAAGAGGTATGGTGCTCTGATATTCCAGCGAAACACAAGAAACACATTGTAAAAAGCCGACTCTTAAAGTAGGCCGTGCTGCAGTGGTTTCTTGCCGTTTCTTTTACGCTGCCATAGCACGATCCGAAACGGCGTAGACTCGCTCTATTTGCATTGTATTCTGCATGACATTCAATAAGTATTCTGTAAAGAATCTACATTGAATAAAATTATCTGAATCTGAATCTGAATCTGAAGCATCGAAACCATAAGACCTAGGGACTCATTTTCTTGGTGCTTATTTCATCAAATATGCACTCTCTATTGGTATATCGCTCAGCATTCTACGTGCAGTACTTTTTGAGTTACAGCATGGGCTTGCTGGCGAGACGTCTCCCCAGCAAGCCCATGAAAAAATACAAATATCTCAAAAGTTAGTGGAGCTAGGATTTTGAAATATTTGCTTCCTACTGTTCCGAGTAGGTAGTAAATATTAAGCTTTGTTTTATCTTCCTACCTACTATATGTTCCGAGATATCACCTGGGCTGGCTGGGAAAACGTCTCTCCAGCCACCCATAATTATTGATGAAGTGCTCCTACCATATGGATATTTTCGATTCGGCTTTTTTACAATCAATTGCACTAGACATGCAGTAAATGTGGAACTATTTTGCTTTTATGTAATCTTCGTAGTTTTCCCTGTATAGAATGGGCTGGCTAACGAGGCGTCTCTACAGCCACCCAAAGTTTTCGCCTCGTAGTGTCATCAGTTTTGATGCACTGAATCTGACACTTTACTGATGGAATGAACCAAGTTCCACTAAATTTTGGTGTATGCCACTTGGCTATATCTCGCACGGGCTTGCTGGGAAGATGGACACTCAAAAGGTGTAAAAAAAGTCGTTGCAATTTAAGTAATTTATAATCGATATTATTATGTGCCGTTAACCCAGGATACCAACGTTCAAAATCATATTTTAGTAAAATTTGTGTAATCTATTGAATATAATTTTGTATCGCAATACCTAAAACGAGGCTGTATGGAGCATCGACACACATGTCCTACAAGCGTGAGTACTTTATTGAGCTAAAGAAGTATACTGGATCTCCGCTGTAGTTAGGAAATCAAGAAAATATTGAAGTGGCTGGTCAAGGAGACATTTTGATCAGCAGATGTGTGGAAGGCGCAGTGGAAGCGTGCTGGGCCCATAACCAATTTAATCAGAGAAAGATATAAACAGGCAATTATAGTTTTCATACAATAACAATACAATTTGTGTGAGCCATTTTTATGTATTGAATAGTTTTGCATGGAAATTTTGATACTTTTCGTTGATCATTTCACTTTCATTACCCAAGATGGTTAGTTGATAGGTCGAAATGCAAAATTTTTGTTTTGTCTACAACTACATAATATAGAAACTGCACGTTTTGTGTGGAAAACAATGAATGACAAGTAAAATATTTTCAGGTTCCTTACTTGAAAGGTCGAAACGGAGCCCTATTACTAAGTCTTCGTCGTCTGTCTGTCTGTCCGAGGGCTGTATATTTTGAACCGTAGTAGCTGTATGGTTGAATTTTCACTTGTGTTATTATTGCGAACTACCTAACAAATAATAACAACAATGAAAATTTTGTAACTGAACCTAAAACCTTACTTAATAGAATAAGTGTTTTCTATTCAGATAAATACCGAGGTATTCGTTAGAAGGTTTTAATTTAGCCAAAACACAAGTGTTCCAGCAGCGCAGTCCCTTGATTTGACACAATAAGATCATAGCGAGTTTCTTCACAAGACCTTTTCTCTCTATGTCATTATCTATTCCGCACGGAATCAGGGAGATATCCACCGACTATGACAGTTTTATGTCCGAAGACAAAGCAAATCGTTAAGCTTGGGCACACCAATACAATTGATGTGCTTACACTTAATTTTTAAATGATCTATTTAGTTGGTCCTTTGATCCCGACAAATCCGCTTTTAAACGTAATCTATCTGGGTATCCAAATAGATCAACATAGTTACAACTCCGGAGAAAGATAAAAATTAAAATACATTGAATGTTTTATTTAGGCCTCTAAACATTCAATTTTTGATCGACTTGTGGTAGGACTTACTACATGTGAATAGTAGCCCAAATTCTTTTTGAGGATCATGTTGTAGCCATCAAAAGGATTCATAACAAGTAACTCTTTATATTATCTATCGCTTCACTTTTTAAGTGCTTATCACTGCCCCTTAAGTGATACCTATTCATGTTTTAGGTAAGGCTATCAACGGCACACCCATTCCTTTTTCATCTTAAGCCCTGCCTATGCGAGGCCTAAGATGATAGCTCTCCCGTTTTCTATTCTTTATCTTAAAAATAAAATAAAAAAAGTAAAAAAAAGTGGGAGAGATGGTCCGCTCCACCACTCGCGGCCCACGATGAGCACCTACTAACACACCAACGTGCGCAATGTGCTCCCCCCAACGGGGAAAGGGTATGCCGGCTTAGCCAGTCATTTGTTTTGGGCCGGAACCCATGCCGAAGCACCGTTGGAGCCGAAGCCCTTTCAGGAACATTTGGACCAAAGTCCGTGCCGAAGCACTGTTTGAGCCGAAGCCCGTTGTTGGTGAAAGGTCGAAGCCAGGGATAGGCAAAAGTCTAATGTGATTCCAGCGGTGGACGAGGATTTCTCCAAGTCGGAACCAACAGCCGACCGAAATCGAGACTGAGGCCCCTATGATGTGTCTGTTTAATGAAATAAAAAGGTGGCCGAAGCCAAATATTGACCTCCATGGCGAAAACAGAAACATAAGAAGATCTATCGAAACAACTTACGTCTGTGTCTTCTTTTATTTTGAGTCCCGTAGGACAGACGAGGATTTCTCCAAGTCAGGACCAACAGCCGACCGAAATCCAGGCTGTAGCCCCTATGTGTCAGTTTAATAAAATAAAAAGGTGGCCGAAGCCAAATATTGACCGAGTTCTGTAGAACAATCATGTCCCTCAGAGAGTCTCCATAATCTGCATGAACTTTTATAGCATAACTGCTATTACGCCTCATTTATTTCAGCTTTACACGTCTAGTGCGCATTTGTATGATAGAATGATTTATTCAGTATACTCGTAGTCTTGGCAACCCACTTTTGGCGTATGAGGCGTTATTCCCATCGATCATTTGGGGTTTTCATTCGTGGATTTATAACTATCATATTTGTGCTCTGCAGAAATATGAAAACTCTCTGTCCAACATGAGAAGTTCCAGGCTCTTAGTAAATGCTAGTACGTTTACTAACATGGCTTTAGGTACAACTCCGAAAAGCCATCACCAAAAGCTTTAATAGCGTTCGCAAACTTCACAAATCATCAAAGATAACTTGTGTACATTTCGCAACCGTATCTGCTTCAAAGACCTTTTCTTCACAGAAGGTAGCTAGACTGTATTTTTAGATTACATTTCGTAACCGTATCTACTTCAAAGACCTTTTCTTCACAGATGGTAGCTAGACTGTATTATTAGATTACATTTCGCAACCGTATCTGCTTCAAAGACCTTTTTTTCACAGATGGTAGCTAGACTGTATTATTAAATTACATTTCGCAACCGTATCTGCTTCAAAGACCTTTTCTTCATAGATGTTAATCTCAGATTGAACTTTCGAGACCCTCGGACGAAAGTCGAAGACTTGTTCCAACTACTAACTTTAGTGTCGATGTAATGAATAAAAATAGTGATCGATACATCGGAGACATACTTTTAGACATTTCCAATGACGAAACCAACGTATCATCACTGTGGCCGTACTGTTCATAGCACTCAGGACACGGACTTTCATCCTGCAACGTACTATTAGTTGAACAGTGTTAGGCAAGATAGTTGTGTAATTCAGACAAGCAGCCCACAATAGTGAACTCCTGATGCGCCGCTTCATGAAGCTCTCGTCGTACAAAACACAAAGAGACTGTAAGCTCGTCATCGTTGGAAAGTGTCGCCACCGCGAAGCAAACATCGATATATTCGTGTACCGGATTTTAAAGTCTCGAAAACACAAACTATGCTTTACTCAGAACAGTACCACACTCCTTCAACAACATCGCAAACAGCTCCCGACTTGCCCCGATAATTTTGTATTTTTCGTCAGATATATGAGAAAACCCAAACATTTTTGGGTTTTCCCATCATGCCATGCACTACCAATCACCAAACAGACGCGTTCGATAAGTATTTGTTTCATTTTATACTTTTCAGTTTTTCGAACAGGGGCCTAAGCGTCTGCCTACATACTATCATTTTTACAAGCGTTTTTTCTATTTGATAATATTATTAATTTAGCTTCATTTTATCACATTTGCCAATATTTCTTGGATTCTGTCCGCCGCGCCGCCTGCTCGACGACGTCTTCCCCATAAGTATACTTCGTTATGTAAGACGATAGCAACGATAGACCGCTCAGTTGTACACGAATTCCACCGCGCAGTTTCCCGCCAAAACGGCTTCGATAGCCCGTTTTCGTAAGAATATTTCAGAACAGGCAGGTTATTGCTCTAAATTAATACTTGATGGAAAGATATTCCTATAAACCATTGCGTATACTACTTTTAACTGCTTTAAGCAATGTTTTTTTATATAATAACATATCCCTCAACCTATCTAAATGTCCATTTTCATTAACTTTGTAGTATTTCTCAATTTTTATGCGTTTCTTGGATATTTTTCAGCTCCCAGCCAGCTGTTTAATGGTTTTTAAGTATCTTAATTTGTACCTAGGGTCATAGTGTTACAATTTTAACCCCCATTCAAGAAACGTGTTTTTTTTGGTATTTTTGGGGTTCTATACCTCAAAAGGAACAAAAATGAAACCTAGATAACTTTGTTGTCCGTGTGTCTGTCAAGATCCTTTTTTTACAAACGGGTAAAGGTATCAAGTTGAAATTAATATCAAATATTAGGACACTTGAAGGTGTGACGTTAGAGCAAAAAAGAAAAGAAAGAAAGTTCGAAAGTTGTTCAGCGGCTTACTAGGAAATCACTCAACTTACGGTTCTTATAATTTTCCGATGATATTCGTAATGTATAAGCTATACACACAGAACGGCAACGTCGCACTTCACATCATGCATTCAAAATTTTCGGCGGGAAAATAATTTTTGTTTCTAGCACCGAAACCGTAAGACCTAGGGACTCAATTTTCTTGATGCTTATTGCATCAAATATGCACTCTCTATTGGTATATCGCTCAGCATTCTACGTGCAGTACTTTTTGAGTTACAGCATGGGCTTGCTGGCGAGACGTCTCCCCAGCAAGCCCATGAAAAAATACAAATATCTCAAAAGTTAGTGGAGCTAGGATTTTGAAATATTTGCTTCCTACTGTTCCGAGTAGGTAGTAAATATTAAGCTTTGTTTTATCTTCCTACCTACTATATGTTCCGAGATATCACCTGGGCTGGCTGGGAAAACGTCTCTCCAGCCACCCATAATTATTGATGAAGTGCTCATACCATATGGACATTTTCGATTCGGCTTTTTTACGATCAATTGCACTAGACATGCAGTAAATGTAGAACTATTTTGCTTTTATGTTCTTCGTAGTTTTTCCTGTATAGAATGGGCTGGCTGACGAGGCGTCTCTACAGCCACCCAAAGTTTTCAGCTCGTAGTGTCGTCAGTTTTGATGCACTGAATCTGACACTTTACTGATGGAATGAACCAAGTTCCACTAAATTTTGGTGTATGCCACTTGGCTATATCTCGCACGGGCTTGCTGGGAAGACGCACACGAATCAAAGTAAATATAATTATACTATAGAAAAGCCTTGTTTGTATATAGAGATCCCGAAAGAGCCTATCATTTTGTAAACAATATTTTTTTAGTTGAGAAAAGATTTATTTTCAAATACACGAGGTAAGTACTCCCTACAGAACGACAGTAGAAACACTTTGGACTTTATGGCGTGTTAATAGAGTTGCAAATGTTTCCGCTGACATGCGGTTGACCGTTCGTATTTGGAACCACAATACACTCACAGATAAATAGTGGAGTAGCTTAGCTAAAAATCATCCCCACAACATTTCGGACCCAAAGATGAATGTGCCCGTTTGGTTGTAGACACATCATTAGTAGACGAGTCTAAAAATCCCCGGGATACAAATTTATCTGGCCCACTAGCATTTATCTTCAATTACACGTGGTACACCCTACAGCACGTCAGTAGAAACACTTTGGACTTTATGGCGTGGTAATAAAGTTTCAAATGTTTTCACTGACATGCGGTTGACCGTACTGTTGACGGTTGACGGTAGTGTATTGTGGTTACAAATACGTACGGTATGTATGTATATACATACATACATACCGTACGTATTTGTAACCACAATACACTCACAGATAAATAGTGGAGTAGCTTAGCTAAAAATCACCCCAAAACATTTCGGAGCCAGCGACGAATGTGCCCGTTTGGTTGTAGATACATCAATTTACATCATGAGTAGACGAGTCTAAAAAGCCCGGGAAAAAAATTAGTAGATTGCCTAAAATTCAATTTAATCCCGTCATTTGATTTTGACAGTTGCGTACAGAATAGCAAACGGTTAAGCGACACTTAAATAAATGTGCCATTTCACTTGCCTAGGATTGCTGGAAGAAATTTCTTAGTTGAAATAAGCAGTACCTGTTGTGTCGTTTTTCTTAATCTATGTTTTGTGTGTTCTTTTCATGTGTACAATAAATAATTAAATAAATTTAGGAAATTTAGCGGCCGCGCCTGAATCGACCCGATTAATGTACTATGGAAGGAGTTGGCCCAGGAGAGGGAAAAGTGAAAAGATGAGAGAGAGGCTTTGCCTTGCAGTGGGACATAATAATAATAATATGTTTAGTTACATTATGTACCTACTGTCATAAAAGTTAAGTTCATAGTATTTTTAAAATGTAGTTTCTTTCTTTCAAGTTAAAAAAATAATTCACTTTTTCACCCCTTTAAGGGTGATTTTTAAGAAATGCTAAAACACATGTTTCTTTATTTTTTACCAAAATAATGAATTCAAAGTTATGTGACTCTAGCTCAAGAAACAAAGGACTTTCACACAAACTTTCATCCCTTATTTCACCCCCTTGGAAGATGAATTTTCCAAAATCCTTTCTTAGTAGGTGGTTTTGACGTGCAAAGAACCTGTTTACAAAATTTCAGATCTATATCTATAGCGGTTACAGCTCGGCGTTGATGAATCAGTCAGTCAGTCAGGACAAGCAATTTTATATATTCAGATGTTGATTGAACTTGGATCGCGCTGTAGATTGACCTGATTGACTGTGTGCGGGCACCCAAAATTTTATTTCTCTTGCACGGATGACAAATCTAATAGTCAGTGTTACCATTTTGAGAAGGAATATTACTTTTATAAAATATTAATCTGCAATACGATAATATTGAATTGCAAGTATTATAAAAACTTACCGTCAAAAAATGCTAATTATACTTTTATAATTAGTCAAGGTGTTTTTTGTAGACACCAAGTAGACACCAGTAAGAACGGAGTATGTATGACACTGACGCATTAGTCACGTTTCAATATTTTGGTGTGACAATACCAACTGCAGCAAGTTTGCGCATGCGCCGAATGGCGATTATTCAGTGACTGTTCTTTGAGTTAGTTATTTTATAAATAAGAAATTTTATCGTTTGTCGGTAATGCATTTACATAAACGAGTAATTTATTGAATTTCAAACCATTTGTGTTGTTTATTTGCAAAATTACAATATAAAAGTGCATAAAGTGTAACATTGGTGGCCATTACAAAACCTAAACTTTTTTATCAGGACAAATGTCCATTTGATGTTTCGGCGACGTTGTGACTAATCTCACGGGAAGCCAATTACAAATCGAATATCGAGTTTTACCTGGTGTAAGGTCTAGATTTTGAGCATCCTATGAAGTAGATTATTGATAATCCTTGCTTTATTTCGAAACAGTTCGTGCCGACCGACGATTTTATTGGGGTTGACTTCCCACCAGGAACTGTCAATTGTTAGAATTTTCCAATTCATTTATTTCGTTTTCGATATCGGTAAACAATCGCGATTAGCCTGATTAGCGTGTGTTCGGCAGAAGTGCGCATCATCGGTGGTAAAAGTATGCAGGAGTCACGTCGTCGCATGTTGTTACTCTTGAATGAGCATAACATTGGTGCGGCGACCTCTATTAATTCTCGCTCCTCTGCCGAGTAGAACACGTTAGATTTATCAGTAGATATAGCTGGTCTAAGAGCCTGTTATCAATTAAAAATTCATTGCAGCAACTGTCGCCGAAACATTCCACGCTCAAGCCTAAAAATTGTGATTGCAGTGTAACAAAAATGATTTTGAGATAAATTGTAGCAGTTAGTGGTACTAGTGAGAGAACTCAAAAAAATAGCAATATAAGTGTGAGTGCATCAAACTGTTTGTGGCATGGGTGGAGTGCTCCGTGTGCCGGTTTGGCCGCTGTGGTGACATGGGCAGCAGTGCCCTGACTGACACTGGGCTCAACGAGTGATCCGTGCAGGGCAGTAGCCTGCACACACATCTAATATTATGAATAAGCGAGAAAGCAAGGATAAAGAACGTCAGAGTGACGAGAAACGAACATCAAAGTAAGAGACTCCTCTTTATTGTTTCCTAGTGTTAGATAATATGCACGGTTGGTTTAGCTGTGTCTTGGCATGCTTTTAAATGCAAAGTAAGCTTAAAAAGTTTTACTGTATGCTTTTAAACACATGAGTATGTGTTTAAAAGCATACAGTAAAACTTTGGCAAATAGTTTAATATTTCACAATTTCATGGTGGACATAGCATTTTAGTTTTACCAAGACTATTAAAATATGGTGCTATAATCAATTGCTTAAAGCGGGAATGGACCTCAATTAACTTTATACAAGAACATTCTACAGCTAAAGGCACATTATTATTGGTAAACATTTACAGCATAACATGAGTATATTTTTTATATCCATAGATTCATGCACACTACTCATTCTCATGACTGTGTCGGTCACAGGTCACTGGCATCATATTGGTGTTATTTGGAAACTACTCAACAGTAAATGATTTGCACCACGCATGCAAATGAACCAATTTTAGCACTCTGTGTAACAAGTGAAAGCTTATCTTAAATTTCCATAAAATTATTATTAAAAAAGATAACTTTAAATTAAATTTTATACTATAAAAATAGATATTATGGTATAAAAAATGACTGTATAGTATACAAATAAAGCTAGCTGTAGTTTTTCATTAGCTTTTTATGCAATATTTACTACATAGTTTCATTTAATTCAAGACTGTTTTTGTGCACTTCTTTTTATGTTAACATGATAAATGTACATAGTTTTGCATGTTTATAACAATCAAAACATAGGTACCTCTACTTTCACTTGTGTGGTTCAGAAAAATAGGAAGTAATAGGCTGATTAAAACTGTATCTGCACTTATTTTTTTATTCACACCATTTGAGCATGATTTCATTAACCATGATTTACTAGTAATTAGGTTTGCTTTGCTTCCTTATTGTTAGTCTTACCAATGTTATTATGAAACAACTGTGGATTACCTACCAAAAATTGTAAACTTGAACAGCTTAAAACTCATTGGAACAAAATGCTGCTGATTAAGGAAATTTATTATGGACTTTCAAGTATCTTGCTAAATAAATATCAGGTTAAAAATGAATGTAATTTTGTATTCATTTAGGCAACATGAGATGTTGCCTGTTGTTGTCAGAGTTATTGAGCCGCCAAACGCCTCTTAGAACTTCCGGATCAAAAGCTGAGCGCTCTAACCACTAGATCATGTAGGCTGTTGGTTTCCAGGTTCCTATAAGGGCATTGTCAGTTGTTTCTTATTGTTTACCCTGCTATTTATATAATTTAGTGGTCATTTAGCCAACTCCAAGACTGCTTGGTGGCTAGAAAAGACTTCAAAACAGAGTTTGTCACAATTTTATTGCCATTAGGCTGGCAGACGGTGCCTACAAATACACTAACTTACTAGATCAGGTAAAAATTTAAGTATAGGTATTTTTGATTTGTTCTAAATTATTACTTTAAAACATTTATCATGGTTAAGTTATCAACTGTTAGGTTATTTGTAATGGTTTGAATGAATGTCTGATATGGTGCTTGTCATCTAGTAAAATGTATTATTTTACACTCAGTGAACACAATAGCCATACATGTTGTTTGACAAGGACATACCTATATTGCACACGTTGAACATTAGGGAAAATGAGTCTACTTGCCTTGTTTTGATACTCTTTAATTTTCATAAAGTTGCACCAAATTGTTTACTTTTTACCTGAAAGAAGAGGTGGCTTATACATTTTCAACCATTAATTTTGATCATCCTCATCATCACCCTAGCCTTAATCTGTTTCATGAAATGTTCTACCTAATCCAGGGGATTTTTGTCAGTGGCACTGCTTTTTACACAGAAAATGAGCCATCTGACGCAGAGCACAGATTAAATAATAGTAAACTAACATTCCCAGAGGACAAACCAGATAGACCCAAACCTAGATTAGGCTATGCCATTTTTCTAGCCAATTTTTCAATTCACTAAATACTTACTTGGTTTAACAACTATTATTAATCAGTCAGGGCTAACATGCCTTCTGAAGCATAGAAAATGCTTAAGTTGTTTTATCACTAGAGACCACCCATCCAGGTTCTGACCATGTCGAATTTTACTTGAATTTTGGGAATGGCCGGAAATAGCAAAGCTACCATTCAACCACAAGTGCTTCTTTCAACTGCAAATTTTTATAAGAACATCAAAACAAACCCCTCAATTAGTTATGTCACAATAAATAAAACCGAGTTACTATTAATATTATTGAACTAGTGATTCACGGCAGTAAACATCTTATATCTCCACAATGCTGCTGATAACAATTCTTAATAAAAACATACCTACTTATCAGTCAATACATAATTTCTGTTCAGTGCACAGATATGTCCAGTGTTATACTCAATATGAGTTCTTATTCTCTACATGATAAATAAATCAATTGAATTTGTTTCTAATTTTTTGTAAATAAAATGAGGTATTTACTTGGCTATTTATTAAATTTTATGACAAATTATGTGTGAAATCCAGTAAGCTTTGATGTGATGTCATGAAATTGACAAGTGATAGTGATGAAATTAGTGGTTGGCTGATATAGGGCTCAATAATGCAGAGAGGAGCCTTTAGCTGCTTGTTCATTCATCAACCTTACTTCAATGCATAGAAAATAGTGAGTAAGATGAATATTCTATAAGCAGTTTTCATTTCAATGCTCATAGGAGGGCTTTCTTGACATTGTTTCCTCTCAGTAAGTTGTAGTTATGTTTTTAAAATAAAGACATATTTTTCTTTGACTAAGTAGGTATGTCTCCGTATACTACCACTAGTCATCACTCTAATGCAAGTTTTGATGGCTTTTTCAAGTTTGAATGCTGTAGAATTCTAGGTTAGAATTACCCACCAACATGCAAAGTGTCCCATCTGTGAACTGATTAACTTATGAACAGGGTTTTTATTTATGGAACGATTTTTATTCAAAGTTACGAGTTACGCTTAATAAAAAAAAAAGCATTCAACTCTTTTAAATTTCACTCAACTCTTAAATTGAATGTTAGAATGCTAACAGCCAATTGCACAATGTATTTAAATTTAAAGATGCTTTAATTCTATTGCTGTCACTTTGTTAAAAAACAGAGTGTTGGCAATAGATTTCAAGGAGCTTTAACTTTAAAGATGCTCTCTGCAACTGTTGTTAAGTATTTACTTGTAAGTAGCATTCAAAACACAAGCTTATAATCAGACATCCATATTTGGATTCAAACATCTTGGAATGCAACATGAACTTTATAAACATTATCCACTTTGAATTGGATCAAAAAAGGCATGAAATGCATTATTTAGTGTTCTCAGGCCTTGCTAGTCTGTAATTGTTAGAGCTATGGTTTTGGTGGTTGTACGTAGCAGCACTACTTTCACTTTTAGACTCAATGCCAATAACGGCGGGTGATTCACTGCCACTCAGTTCACACTCAGACATTGTACAGTACTGTATGCATTTTGTTTATTTAGGGAGGAAGATAAAATATTAGAATTTAAGAATTAGAATTTAATGAAGATAAAATATTAAAAAATGTAACTACATAGTAGATGAGAATCTCTTAATGTGATTAAAGACCTTTAGGGAAGGCCTATGTCCAGCTGTGGATGACTTCCAGCTTTTAAGATAATACAAAATTTGAATTTTCAACAATAGTTTTCTGGAGATTGAGAAATTATTAAAATTTGTTGAAATATGTCAACTTCATCATGATTAATTTAGGCATGTATTTAACGCGGCGACAAATTAATCTGAATTAGGGTTTCAAAAAATATTAAAGCAGGTAGCAAAAATAATAGATTGGCAGCTACAGTGAACATTTTAACCAGAAAATGGCAGCTTTATAATCAGTTGTAAGCTTTGTTTTAATTTAAACTGGCATCGATTTTTTGTTTTGGTAACTGAATTTATTGTTAGGCGAACACTTAACGGCGGATAAAAACTAGAAAATAGGCTTTCTTAAATAATAAAATGAGGTTGTATATAAAGTCAGGTCATAAAAAACATACTTTGTGTGACATTTTAAGAGCTCTAAATAAAGCAAATAGTGACATGCATAAAAATTGTTTGACTTAGAATTTTTATTATATGGCTTAAAATTTTCCTACAATGGCGAAAGAGTAAAAGGTATAAAGATACTATAATTGTCTTTATTTATTCAACCCGCAATTTATTTATTTATGCTGAGCTGAGTGTTCCTCTTAGTTCATTGTTTATAATTAAAGCTCAATTAAAATCCTCTTGACTGTAGGTTAGTTCGACGGGGACCCTTTTTGCGGGGACCCTTTTTGACCCCTATTTCTGTCTGCGAGGGGTCACAAGGGAACCTAACATAACCTACCGTGTATGTGTCGTCCTGTCTGGAGTTTGTTTTTAGATGGCGGGAGGCTCTGCCCCCCGAACCCCCCATTCTGAGGAGCTAAAACGGCGTAGACTCGCTCTATTTGCATTGTATTCTGCATGACATTCAATAAGTATTCTGTAAAGAATCTACATTGAATAAAATTATCTGAATCTGAATCTGCCCTCGTCCCCCTGCTTCGTGATGGTAGTGGTCAGTTAGAGAAAGACAGTAGTCCTTGTAAAAAGGTTAGGAAGCACGCGGAAGTATGATTAATTGATTACAAAGTAAAGCAAATTTATAATTAAAGCTCCGAGGTCATGTTCCAAGGCCAAGTTCCCTTGTCACCCCTCGCAAATAGAAATAGGAGACTCTCACAGCACAAAAAAATATAAAATCTTTAAATATATTCGACCCGCACTCTGTTTCTATGCAATGAATAACCTTGTCGCCGTTTTCATTAAATTATGAATCTACAAACAAAAATACTTAATAACTATTTTAATTTTTACAGCTGCCTACAAATCGCAGCCCGAAAGTGTATTTTTATATGGAAGCCTATTGTTGCCAATAATACAATCTTAGTTATCCCACTGTTAAAATTTGTCGCCAAGTAATTTTTTATAGTACCTCGCTTATTATTTCATTGCCCCTGTTTAATATATTTGCTACCTTAAAGAATCAGCCATTATTTAGTTTTTATAAATCCTTGCATTTTGAAGCTCTTCTATTATAATTGTTGCTAAAATATTTAATTGCTGCCAGATTAATTTATTAGATGCAAACTGTGCCGTTTCATTTGTTAGTTGCCTCAAAAATAATAAGCCATTAATATATGCGTCGTAAAGGTAGAGCAATCTTACAAAAGTAGGTAGTTAGTAATGTTTTTTAAATTTAATTATTTATTGTACACATGAAAAGAACACACAAAACATAGATTAAGAAAAACGACACAACAGGTACTGCTTATTTCAAGTAGGTAGTAAGTAATTTTTTTTAAATTTAATTATTTATTGTACACATGAAAAGAACACACAAAACATAGATTAAGAAAAATGACACAACAGGTACTGCTTATTTCAATAAGGGAATTTCTTCGAGCATTAATTCTACATTATTTAAATTTTTAGAACAGCAGCAGCATATGATAAGGCATGATATATTGAATAAAGTTTTAGCATCATAGATTAATGGGTACTTAAGAAAAAAGCAGTTTTTTTATGGTGTAGAAAATATATTTGATTGTGTTTCAGTCATCCATCTTTTTTTTTTATTTTTTTTTTTATTGAAAATGGGCTTACTCTTGATCTCGATCTAGTCTTGAAGACAGAGATGAGGTCGACGATGGAACGAGCTTACCCAGAAGAAGCCTATTCACTCGCGACTTAAATAGATTCGGGTTATAAGAACTCGGGAACACAGACGCAGGCAGAGAATTCCACTCTTTAGCCGTGCGCATTATAAAAGATGTTTCAAAGCGCTTTGTGCGAATGTGCGGAATATCAACCAAGTATGGGTGATATGCTGCGGTGCGTCTGGACTCCCGATGGTAGAAGGGGGATGGTGGAATAAACTCGTGGAGCTCTAGAGCACACTCTCCGAAGTACAATCTGTAGAAGACCGACAGACATGCAACTTTGCGATGGTGGGCCAGACTGTGAAACTTGGTTTTAACCAGCATCTCATCACCATCGAGCTTCTTGGCTCTGCGATCTATCTATCTTCTTGGAAAGAAGCTTAATAATCATATTTTTTTTTTCACGGCCATATATTCATCACTTTTTATTAAAAAACTGCTCAAGTGAAGCATATTAGCTCTTATCAACCCTTAAAGTAAAAGCTCCTTTATGTTTATTGCTGACCTTCTGTTTTGTTGGGAAAGAAAGTGACAGCAATCAATTTAAAGGAGCCTTAAGTTTAAAGACGCTTGTGCAACTGGCTGTCTGACCACAAACCCAAAAAACTTTCCAGAAGAATACACATTACTTGAGGAACGTAGTTCAGTTTCATCAACTGATCACACCCTATTGTGGGAGTTCAAAAAAGAGGCTTTTGTTTGTACTGCCTACCAGGCTTATCATTGGTGGCATTGGTAATGAAAAGACAGACTAACCTAATAAGATTACTAGTACACATGAGGAGTATTGAGCTTCAGTTGTCACATACAATTGGCTTAGACATGTGTTCCATAAACAAGTTTTTAACTTTGCCATGTGTATTAGATGATAGATGAATGCCTGTGCAGTGCAATAAATTAAATTTATTATAAATCCATGTTTTAGCTTATTGAAAGCAAATTAATTAATGTTTTCATTAATTAGTGGTACAAATGATCTTTAAGAAAACATTCAGGTAACTAGGTGAACTTTAAATTTATTTTCCTTTTATATGTATTAGGTACCTATACATATTAATTTTGTATCCAGTGCAGAAGTAGAAGTAGATTTTTTTTATTTTCACCCTATGTTTCTTCGGGAAAATTGTTCAGTATCGTTGGCTAAATACGCCCCTTGAGTTAAAGGAAATCAAAAAGAACACCTAAATAATAAAAAAACTGTCCAAGTGCGAACCGGACTCGCGCACCAGTTCTGTATGTTTCCATACCACCACATAATATATTTTTGATAGACAAAGCTATGGTTCAAAAGATACAGCACGGCATGACAGACTGTCAAACAGATGACATAGGCTTAGTAACAGGTTCCTGTACCCAAAGGGTGCCAACCCTTTGGGTACGGAATTCTGATTTGATATGAAAGTCCTTAATCTGAGCTTATGCAGTGTAGACACCGTTCCTGTATTAATCAGCTGTATATTATATTCCGTTAAGAGAAGGTATAATAAGGTAATTGATATACCTACTATGGTTTTACTAAGTTGGTATAAAACCTTTGAAGAGCTAAGTGCAACAACTATTGTTCTTTTTTTTTTTTTACTGCTGATTGAACCGATCAGCTGATCATTTGATTTGTATGGAGCCATATCTTTTGCTTCCGATTTTCAAAAGTTGTAAGAATAAAAGTTATTGCATGCCTCCAGACATGCTCTCGACACTGCATAGAACGAGCGTAAAGCCACTATCAAATTTAAAATTGACAGAAGCGTTCTGCATGCATTTGGTTCAGTCAACGATAGGTAAAGCTTGACACTCACAGTGCGACTCTATTCCTTACGTATATTCGAGTAAGAACGATACAAAGTCTTTTTGTTCTAATTAGTTATTTTCTAAAAAATAATATAAAATATAAAAAAAATAATAATAAATTTAGCCTTCTCACGAGCCCTTTCCAGGTGGGTATAGATATCCCTTCAGAGACGTAGTCTCAATGACCACTGGGCCCGATGCCCAGTGAGAATCATCACTACGCGCACCTGCGTCCTACCCTACGGACGTAGATGACCTTGCTGGCTGGACCGCTTCTTTGACGCGCTGACAAGAAATGTTCGCAGCGCGGCTCGCTCGAGATATCGGCACGAGTGAGGCATGGTACCATGCGCGAGCTGCCGTGCGAGCCAATGTTCGATGGTTTACCGCGCATAGTCGAGACGTACCTTAAGATTGTCGACGTAGATGACCTTGCTGGCTGGACCGCTTCTTTGACGCGCTGACAAGAAATGTTCGCAGCGCGGCTCGCTCGAGATATCGGCACGAGTGAGGCATGGTACCATGCGCGAGCTGCCGTGCGAGCCAATGTTCGATGGTTTACCGCGCATAGTCGAGACGTACCTTAAGATTGTCATATATGCAAGCAATCAGAGAATGTGCATGTACCTATATTTTAACTTGTAATCCAGTTATGCTAGCCATGCATCTATTATTATTTTATAATGATTCTGTTTCAAGCCCTTTCAACCAAATTTAAATAAACTACTGGGTGTTTGCTTGCGAGCCTGATTGGCAGTTGCAGAAAATCTCTTTAAGGGGGCATATGTGGCGGTGGTTTATGACACGTATTTGAATGGCACACGTGCCATATTTTGGACGAAAAATACGTATGGCCGCACGTTTATTGGTGGTAGGGCTTTTGTGCAATGTCCGTCTGGGGAAGTACCACCCCCTTACCTTTTTCTGCCGTAAAGCAGCAGTGTTAGCACTGCTGTGTTTCGGTTTGAAGGTTGAGGGAGCCAGTGAAATTACCAGCACATTTTGAATAAATGTATTTCTTTCTTTCTTTACATGAGACATACCATCTTAGTTCTCAGGGTGGGTGACGCGCTTTGCAGTCTTCATCATCATCATAAAATCCCATGAAAAGTCCACTACAGGACAGGGAGCTCCCTCCTGAATTCTAGCTTAATTTATAACCCTTAGTCGCCTCTTACGACACCCACGGGTATGTATGGGTTGGTACTATTCTTTGCCGGCACCATACGGGACGGTTGCTGTCTTATTAGTGTCAAATTATTTTACTAATAAACAGTGGGTGTCATTGGCGGTGGTGACCACTTACCATCAGGTGGCCCACCGGCTCGTTTAGCCACTTGTGACAGAAATAAAAAAACGTCGGTGGTCTTCTTCTTCTTCTTCTTTCGTATCGGCAAGAACACGGGCTAAATCTTACTTGCCCAGAAAGCGGCTACCTTAGTAGCCCTCTGGTTACCATCAAGTAAGTCCTCACGCGAGCAGGTGGTCGGGCACGCGGGACAATTGGTGAGGTGTGTCATGGTTTGCAGGAGTTCTCCACATTCACAGCTGGCGTCTGCGCTACTTAGGAACCCCCACCGGCACAGGTTATCCTTGCTTCATTAAAAAAGCAAGTCACGTCGGTGGTAATACATTGATTTGATCGGGTCTCTGGTTTCAGGTGTTTGTAGCGTCGTAGCGATGGTTCAGCTTATACTGGTTTCTTTTCCACTTGCTTGCTGCCGTGCGTACAAACAATGACTTATCGATTTCATCGTGTGGTGTGGTACCAGCTAAGAATAGTACTAACCTATTTTTCCCGTGGGTGTCGTAAAATGCGACTAAGGGTATTTGAATCGCCCTTCTGCGTATCGTACCATCATACTTACTGCGGTCACGAACAACCGTGGCAGATGCAACGCTAACAAGCTTAAAGTTTGTACTTTCTGTTTTGTTGACCAACTTTCAAGCGGTTTTTTTTCCACTAGGCCGTGAAAATCAATTGTTTTTTATATAAGGATCGTGATTAAATTTCTGGTAAATTTAAGTAGACCTCCTCAAATTGCCTGATCCCAACTGTATCCAATTTGCTATTCTGTGAATTGATTGATTGTAATAGGGAACATGCACGAATTTTTTTTATTTAAGAAATTTATTCTCATTCTAAACAGACTTGTAAAACTATTTTTCGAATAACTAACTAACGATTAAAAAAGATATAAGCCATCGAAGATTTGTTTCTGTCTCTTTCTAGCAAGTTTATATGGCTGTAGTGAATTGTGACGTCACTATTCATGTCGAATCTCTCTGTCTAATTAGTAGTTTATTAAAAAATGCTTATATATCGGCCGTATTTCTTAGCCGATTTATATTTTAATTTCACTTTTTGTCATCTCTACTACGGTATTTTCATATTTTATTAATAAATGGGACTAATAAAATTTATGCATGTTCCCTATTAGTTTTGGTGGTTGCACAAGTGATCTTTAAGAAGCCGTGGTGTTTAGAGTACATCACCATGTCCAAAAAGTACGATACTTATTATTTCTGTGGGAAATTCTGTGGGATGACCCTATTCTATCAGCGTTTGTTTATTGGCGCAAAGAAACAAATTTATTTAAACTAGCAGAGCAGTGAGAAATCTCCTTTATAGCACAGAAGATAAATAAAAATATTTACTATTGTGGAAAGTACAGCGCGTCTACGCTGGTTTTATAAGAATGAAATTAACATAATTGTTTGTAGAAATATAGAGTTATCAAAACTTGTTTTGAACACTGCATGTGATATAGTAAAGGTGTATCCACATTGCAGCGCGACCGGTGCGGTGGGCGGGCGCCCTGGCGTCGGCGGCAGCAGCGCAATGCACACCTCCCGGCACTCTGTGACGTCATCCTCAGGCGTGCTCATGGTGGGCCCCAACTTCCGCGTCGGCAAGAAGATCGGCTGCGGCAACTTCGGAGAACTCCGGCTCGGTGAGTGCAGACCTTCACTGGCTGATCCTATTATAGTCTACAAACCCACTTCGAAAAGACCTAAAGCCCATTTTACGAGATCATCGGAAGCTTAAAGTAGGGCCAACGTAAGTCTGTTTTGATGTTTCCTTGACACCAACAAACAGGGTTCAAACCCACTTCGAAAAGACCTAAAGCCCATTCTACGAGAAAACCGGAAGCTTAAAGTAGGGCCAACGTAAGAAGTCCGTTTTTACTTTTCCTTAATACTCCAGTAAAATTACGAGAGATTGTATGGCGAAACGGAAATAATTGATAATAGCCGTGTTTCTTTTTCAGATCGATACATTATATTTCTGTGTAAAGCTTTTTAATGGAATCCACCTAAATTTACTTCATTTATTTATTTCTTTTGCCGTCCAAACATTAAAAAAATATGGAATTTCGGAAAAAAAATTTAATAGATTATTTTTTTTATTTACGGCTTGCTATATATTCATAATTTTATATCTTACATGAATCCACCTAAAAATATTAGCTTTTTTGTATTGTTCAACTTTTATAGCACGAAATTTAAATAAAGCTTATCTTCGCAACCAAAAATAGTAATAGATCCGTTTTGCTTTCTAATAATTTAAATAGTGCTAGGTAATCACATTTTTGGCAAATCCAACATAAATGTTTACAAAATCATTGTAAACCAGCGATTACAAAAAACTTTTTTTTTATTTAGTATGGAATTTTTGTGAATTTATATAAGAATCACTTACATTTAAAAAGGTTGAGTTTCGCTCAGTTTATTTATATTATTTTACCTCGACTTTATTGGATCTTATATGTAAATATAAGTGTAGATTTTATATTTTGAAACAAATTGATATTTTTAACTATATTTATGGTGGATTTTTATGCCTATATGTAAAGTATACGTTTATCTATGATATAAAGTATATAATTGTCTATTACTATTTTTGCCTTAGCTGTTATTCGAAAAAAATATTCCGCTTTAAATTTTAGGTGGATTCGTAAATATTGCGTCTTAACATCATATTTAAATACGATATACACAAAAAAGTAGCTATTAACATTTAATGTTTTGCAAAACCGTATCTTTACTGGAGTATAAGACCTACGAACAGGGCTCATACCCACTTCGAAAAGACGTAAAGCTCATTCCACCAGATCATCGAAAGCTTAAAGTAGGGCCAACGTAAGAAGTCCGTTTTGACGTTTCCTTAAGACCAACGAACAGGGTTCAAACCCACTTCGAAAAGTCATGTCTGGAAAAATTAGTTTTGCCCGTGTTTTTAAGCATTTGCGTTTTAGACAAAAACCTACAGCGCCATCTGTTGGCGGGTAGCATAGCTTGCTCACCCGATGATATTTTAATGTTGAGGCGGCTATTATAGAGCAAAGCTCGGTCGACCAGGTACTTTACGATAAAGAAAGTCAACTTTAAATGTAAAAAGAGGTAAAAATGTAGATGTTTTCAGTTGTCCGGTTGTTAGATTTCCTCACTCAAATTTATTCCTATCGCTATTGCGTACAAAGGAACCGTAATATTCAACCAATGGTCTTTGAGATTACAACGATCTTGGATTTCAGCAAGGATTTTGTTGTTTTGTAAACTCCTTACTTTTCAATGCTTACCAACAAGGTCCTTAGACGTAATTTAATTTAATTACGTCTAAGGACCTACTTGGTAAGCGTTGAAAAGTAGTCGAAGTCTAAAAAATTATTCCAATGGTTATCTACAGTTTCTAAAATTTCACGGTTGTTTATGTGAGAATGTGAATTAGACGCTCTTAATAAACACAAACGGTTAATCTCCCGTTTTAAATTATTATTCTAATCCTTATCCATTTTTTCAGTTAATTTTACTAACGAGAGCAATTAAACATTTTATATGTATCGGATTGACCCAAATATCTGGCTAATAGACTATCCTATCTTACGCAAAAGGGACTAGCAACAAATGTACTGCCACTTGAAATGTATCGTGATAAACATTCATAAAATTTGATTAGATTTCCGAGATAACATGTGATTCCGTTTTGTGAACGGCTTACGTTTGTGTGTCAATATTGTGTTTATTGGCGCTACACGTTAGGCCAAGTACTACCTACGTGTAATATGGTACGCGCGGCACCAAGTGCCTAATACACGGTCGGCAACATAGGTCCCGACAGAGGAGACCTTGGCTGGCAACCATTCGGGTTCTATAGAGAATCGGTTGTAAACTGAACTACAAAGTCTGTACGCGAAATAGACGGTCGGAACCGACTATGTAGCCGACCGACCGTGTATCAAGCACTTAAGTGTAAGGGTGAATTTCCACCAGTTATGTGCATGGGAGCTAAGCTTTGAGCTGGAAAATACCAGCCAATAGGGTTACTGATTACTCCATTTGACGAGCTAGGAAAATGGCGCAATTCTATTGGTTGGATTTTTTTTAGCTCCCGGCTTAGCAGCACAGCACTGGTGGAAAAGCAGCCTTAAAGTAAGAAGTCCGTTTGACGTTTCCTTGACACCAACGCACAAAGTTCATTTTCCTTTGAGGGCATAATTTTTCATACATTTGACAGCTGTCACAATAGACCTATTACGTTGGCCTTACTCAGCACTGCGGTGGAAAAGCAGCCCTAAAGTAAGAAGTCTGTTTGACGTTTCCTTGACACCACCACACAGAGTTCATTTTCCTTTGAGGGCATAGTTTTTCATACATTTGACAGCTGTCACAAAAGACCGCTGGCCTTACTTTAGTGGGTGGTTACAAAACCAGTGTAAGTCGAACCAGCTCTACGGTATAAACGGCTGATACCAGAAACCGGCTTAAAGTCAAAGCTTTATCATTGACGTGCGGCTAAATGTACTTGTTCAGTTGTGAAGGAAATTTGCGTCACATCACAACATCTGCACTTATTTTAGAAATACTTGATCAGATGTCAACTAAGCCCTACTTGTCTTTCTCCTAACTTAATAAAAATACGAAATTGTATTAGTTTGTCGCTCCATTATTGCGAGTAATTTTTTTCCAGAGATAGTTTGAAGGCTGCCTTGAATTACCTAAAGTTATACCTCACATAGAATGTGATGTTTTCGCCGGTAAATTCTTTTTAAGTAAATTTATGTCCATGCGGACGAAAAAAAAATTTAAGTAAGGACTCGTGTAAAAAGATACCGTTGAATTTTTTTACCACTAATTTTGTAAAAGTTTGACTTTCGCGAAAAGTTTTAAAATGGCTAGCTCATGTGCTATTTCCTATAGTTAGGGAACTTTAATTGTAATCCAAGGAGGTGGCGATATTAAAACAGCTTTAAATAGTAAATTATTTGTAAAATTATATCAATATCACTTAAAATAATATGTATTATGTCGCGACAGTTTCAAAGTTTATTGCCCGGAGGTCGTATGGCGCAGTATTAAATCAACCGATCGCCATGACGATCACATATAAAATCACAATCAAAACAAAGCTGTCTCGATTATGTGTGATGAATTGTTTACGTCTATGCAAAGTTTAGTGTCCGTAGAAGGCCTTTTCAGGGCCGCAGCGCCGTGCGTTCGCAAGGTTACCGCGACGCGTGAATCGTACGAGAATCCGTTAAACGTCACTTAGTTAGGCCTGAAATATAATAAATAAATAAAGCATTTACTACTGACGATTTATAGTTTTTGTTTTGTAACATTAATCTTATCTTCTAACTTATCTAATTTTTTTTTTACAGTAAAAGTAAAGTAGTTTATTCTTCTCTGACAGCCCTGTTGTTAATTTTGTCAGTTTGCCCTTTCGTAAAGGCCTCCTCTAGAATTCGCCTCATTTTTTGTCCATGGCCGTCCTTCCCCATGTTGTTGCAGCCAATTCTTTTATTTCGTCCTCCCATCTTTTTCTTTGTCCCCCCTTCCCTTACCCCTTCCTTCTCTTCCCATCGCGAGGGTATCACACAGTGATATCTTTGGACCATTTGTTTTTCCCGCTACGGATTGTGTGGCCAATCCATTTCCATTTCAGTTTCCTCACTGTGTATGTGAAATCTGCTACACCTGTCTATTCTCTGATGTCAGTCAATTTAACTTTGTCTTTTATTTTGATATTCAACATCTTCTTTCCATCCTATTTTGGTTCACTGTTAAAGCTTTTCTCTGTATTTCCGTTAAGGCAAGAAGAGAGGATACGGCAAGGACAAGGGAAAAGCGAGGATAAAATACGGTGCCACTTCAAAACTTGTTCATGCAAAATGTATGAAAACGTCGCGTCGCAATTGTAAATAAGCGACGTGGTGCCACAGAATATATAATAGTAAACGGTGCAGGCATGCCGCTTGGCCGCCTGCTCTATATTCCTTATGTCGCGTCCGTGCCGTATCCGTCCCAGCGCCCGTGCCATGCCTGCGCCTCACCCGAAACTTGCCCTCGCCTTATGCCCTATATGTATATTTTACCCTTAATCTGCCTTATTGGCTCCATCTTTACAGTCCATAAAACGTTTTCGGCTGGTCAAGGTACTCCCTCGCATGTTTTCACTGGTTTATTTTGGGAGTGATCTACCAGCAGCCGTAGCTAGCGTAGCGGTTGGAGACCGTTGTGATTGTTGACTGCAGTATGATACAGATTAGAGCAGGTGAAGCTTGACACTCGTAGTGCGACTCTAGCCACTATGACGACAAAAATAATATCGGTACAATGTCGACTTCGACGAAGTTGACGTGCTCTTGACTGTACGTACAAGAACGCTGCTGCTGATGCTCTGTTTTAGGATCCTTAATTACCATTTTGCAAAACCGGCGGTGCATCATTTGGCAGCCCGTGTAGTGCCGGCAAAGAATAGTAACAACCCATCCCGTGGGTGTCGTAAAGAGGCGACTAAGAGATTTGAACTGGAGGATGAGCAGCAACGTCCTTTTGTGTATCGTATAAACTTACATACTGCGCTCACCAATAACTTCGGACCTATGGTGCCAGCCGCAACGCTAGTAAGCGTGATGAATATGGTACTTCCCCTCCAGATTATTCCCGCAAAAGCTGGAGTCCTGAAGGGATGAGATGTTATGATGATGATGAACACCGGCCGGTGGAAAGAGATGGCGTGGGAAATGCCGCATCGCATCACACTTATTAGTCATTGTATTGGCTTCATTAGGTCAGTAGAGAACGGGCTCGAAGGTGATAGGGCAGGTGCATATGTCGGTCTGAGGAGGTACCACTCTCTTGTCTATTTCTGCCGTAAAGCAGCCATCCTTGCACTGCTGAATCTCGGTTAGATGGGTGAGGGAGCCAGTTAAATTATACCGACGCGACTTTCTATCTTAATTCTTAAGGTGGGCAGCGTGCTTTGCCGTCTCATAAGTGTCAAATTATACCACTAATAAGACAGTGGGAGCCATGGGCGGTGGTGATCATTAAGCTCAACATGCCTTGATTATGTTGTATGTATTTAAATTCATTTAAACTTAAACAATATGAAATAATATCTTGCAGTAATTTGAAGGCCGCCAGTTTGTCTCGGTCGCGCGGCGTAAGTGCGATGCGTTTCGCAAGGTTGCCGCCCGCGCCGCGCGGTCAAGGCGACCCGTGAATCCGCACAACTTGCGAACTGCCCTATCGATTAGCCTATAACGTGATTTGTTTGTGTTTAGACGCTAAACAAGGCCGTCAAATAGTAAATACTATAAGTAAACTGCTTTTCAGTTGATTGGCAGATAGTTATCGTGAGACCAGTGGCTAGCCTAGCTAACCTGGTTCTCCAGTGGCCTACTGATCGTTACAGAGGATAATCGACGGGATGGTTAACGTACCTTCTAAAGCAAGGAAGCGCTTTTCTTGTTATGCTACTAGCAGTCATCCATTCGGGCTTTGTTGTCAGAATTTTCAAGCTGCGAAGTGGATTCTGATCGTTATCGAAGATTATCACTTAGCGTGCCTTTCAAAGCAAGGAAACGCTCTAGTTATGATGCCACTAGCGGTCACCCATCCAGGTTCTGACCAACTTTTCTTAAATCTGTTGTCAGAATAATTATCGAAGATAATAGCCGAAACCAACGGCTTTTGTGCCTTCGGAAGCAAGGAAACACTAACTGCTATGCCACAAGCGGTCACCCATCCGGGTTATAACCAACGTTGACTTTCGTGTTCGTAAAAAAGAGCAATCAAAGGTAGCTCCTGTGGAATAGATAAAGATTAGACTCGTTATAATAAATCTTCAACCTTAATCCCGATTCCCTAAACCCACAAGGGATTACAGTCTAAAAATACGACATCTTCAAACACAATTTATTCAATCGTATCTGTATTTTATCTAGTCAATTTTTTTAAGAATGAAGATAATGTATTTCTAACTGCACTCTGCCGCAATGAAACTTGATCGAACAGTTTTCCGTCATACATTTTTATGATAGAGTCACAGTAAGCTTTAATACTTTCATAAGCCGAATAAATTTACGTCAATGTACGTAATAGATCTATCTGTGGATAAGATCCCTCACAACATTTTTTTTATTGTATCTAGGAATCGTCTCTTTCGTCAGATTTCTCTTACATTTCTTGTACTCAAATTTTTTAAGCAACTATTTAGAATTGCGTACTTTGAGAAAGGAAGTGGGCTCATATAGATCCCATTATTAATTTAGACACGTATTTTTATTCTGTTAAGGAAGCCCTTCCAATCATTGCATGAAAATGTATAGCGGAATACCAACTGAGCCGGTTTTATTGCGGCTAAGTTTATTACAATTACATTAGTGGTGTTTAGTAACAGCATCGATTGATATGTTTAGAAGTTGATACGGTATCCTTCTACGGACGCTCGCGTGCGAAGTAGCAGTATCAATTAATCTGTTCATATCTAACTAGCTGTTTTGTGTACCTATCTACATAACCTAGAATTATAACCTAGTATTCTAGATATTACATTAGAGAAGTTATGTATGTTTTCTTAACTATTTTGTTTTAACTTTCATTTTGTCATAACATCCCATGAAACGTCACCTTCATAAACGGGAGCTCCCTCCAAAAATTTCCAGCAAAAGGGGAATTACATAGTCACCACGCTTCTAAGCGTTGCAGCTGGCGACCGCTGTTGTCGGTGACCGCAGTATGTAAAGTGGTATGATAGGAAGATACTTGCTGTCCATCCTCCGGCTCATAATACCTTAGTCGCCTCTTACGACACCCAGGGGTAGACATGGGTTGGTACTATTCTTTACCGGCACCACACGGTCTTGGTTTTTAGGACTTTCAAAATCATTGGGAGTGTCGTTCAGAATGGTACCTTACACGTACGCGAGTGCGTTCGTTTTTCTCGCACGCAGTCACACGCGCCGTCTTTTCCTTTGCGGTAAAGCATACATCTGAACGTACCAGTTTGAAAGGTTTTAATTTTAATTTTGCAGTTGTTATAGAAAATCTGCAAAGAGTTAATTACGTAAAGCATACTCTCATCATTACATTTTATATCTACAAGCATCTTAATGGACAGAGATCTCTTCAGTAAAGCTTTCACAGCAAAGCAGTGGTATAATTTCGGGGAATGTACCTTAGTCAAAACACTTGTTAGCGTTGTGGCTGGTTCAAATTCAATGGACCGTTATTTTTGGTTGATGGGAGTTTGGTGGTAGGTTACGTACTCGTAGAAGAACGTTGCTGCCTATCATCCGGAACAAGAACGTTGCTGCCTATCCTTTAGTTGCCTTTTACAATACGCACAGAAAGAAAAAGGATGGCACTGTTCTTAGCTTGAGTAAATAAAAATCAATAAGGTAATCTAATCCTGCGGTTAGACGAGAGTTAATTAGTTCAGCCAATATACACATTATTTTCATGAAGCCCTTTATCCGTTCCACGTGATTCATTCATATGTAGTACATGCTCGTATATATAAGTAACTGCGAAGCTATAGCTATACCTTTTCTTATATATTAGTTTGTACAGTCGCTTAGAAACCGTTCATCGTCGTAGGGTGCTATTACACTCGCACGATCGCCGTCGATCGCTTAGGTGTAATGACTCAAGATGATCAATGGTTGCGGCTTACAAAACGCGTTTACCGACAATTGATCAGTAATCGATCGGTAAGGTTGGGTTAGGTTATCACAATGCACGAACCGAGCAAGCGTGCCCGGCCGGCGTTAGCGGCCGGCGAGTGCCAGAAACGAATTACGCGCCGGTATTTAAAACTGCAAATCAAAAATTTTTTCGGCATTTCGTATTTTGGCCGGCCGTTTGTTATACGGCTTGTTATTCAATATGGCTGCGACATATTAATAGCGATAACACAAAATGTTGCTGATATAATAATATGTTGCGGTAACAATTTTGCTTTGATTGGGATGGATTGGGATGTTCTTCGATTTGCTGATTCAGATTTTTTGATTTGCTGTTATTAACCCTTAAATTGCGTTTACTGACAATTGATCAGCAATCGATCGAACTACCAAAGCTGTCGCTTAGAAACCGTTCATCGTCGTAGGGTGTTATTCTTCTCTTCTCTTGGTGCCATATCCTAACGGATGTCGGCGTTCAGCATGCGGAACTCGTCTCTCTCCTTAGCCATCCTGCAAAGAGTGGCTGCGTCCTTGATTCCGGTCCAGATTTTAATATTTTCGCCCCAGGTTGTACGTACGTGGCCTTTCTCTTCCTATTCTGCCTTCAATTTTCCCCTCAATGATGGTTCTGATGAATTCGTATTTTGAATTTCTATATATGTGTCCCAAATAAGCTGTTTTTATTACACTCGTATAATCTACACGCGATCGTGCTCGAATCGTACACTGATCGACGTCGATCGCTTAGGCTTAATGGCTCAAGTTGATCAATGGTTGCGGCTTAGTTTACCGACAATTCGCATAGGAAACGTATGTGTAAGGTACCTCGAAACTTGGCTCATAGACAGGGATAAGGTCAATAAGTAAAAATAAAAAATACGAATTTTTTTCGGTTGCAAATAATAAAGTTAAAAAATAATTTTGTTTTTGTCAAATATCGATAGGTCGTATGGCAGAATGAAAAGTAGCCATGGCCAGTCTTAAAAAAAACTGTGTTCTAAGTAGTCTGTGGTCGGTTTATACAGCTGTTAGTTTTTTTTATGATAGGAAATGACTACTCATCACATTCTGCCATACGACCTATCGATATTGGACGAAAACGATTTTTTTTAAAACCTCGTCATTTATGGCCAAAAAAATTGGCATTTTTTATTTATCTTTAATGATCCTATTCCTGTTTATGAGCCAAGTTTCAAGGTACCTTACATATAAGTTTCCCTAGCGAATTGATCAGCAATCAATTGATCAACCAAAGCTGTCTCTTAGAAACCGTTCATTGTCGTAGGGTGGTATTACACTCGCACAATCTAAACGCGATTGTTTTCGAATCGTACGCTGATCGATGTCGATCGCGTAGGTGTATGGCTCAAGATGATCAATAGTTGCGGCTTACAAAGCGCGTTTACCGACAATTGATCAGCAATCGATACATACATACATCAACAATCGATACATACATACATACATACATCAACTAAAGGGTCTACAATCTTATTGTTAAATTCTTTCCCTTAAGAAGAAACAATATGTAATATTACTTATGTGAAATATTAACAGTTAAAAAAAGGTTAAAAAAAAAGCTGCTCGATTAGTTGATATGGAAACAGCTTGTTAAATCGATCAACTATAGATCGGTCTACCAATCTCGCTCTATGGTTGTTGACCATTGCTGAATCAATGGCAGTTCTTGGTTAGATGGAATACAAATCGATAGACTTCCAACAATCTAAACTCAACAGCGTTGATTGGTCTCAACCCGTTGCGGGATGTGTCTTGTCATACAGTATTATTTTTGTTAAACAACGTTGTAAATAAATAAATATTGCAGACATTTTACACTAGGTGATCTGATTCCAAACTAGTCCTGTCTTTGTTCTATGGGTATTGGGTAATTGAGTATCAACGACTGATATAGATGCATAAATAGATAAATAACATTCAGTCCAAAATAAACACCCACGTTCCTCACACAAATGCTTGTCTTGTGTAGGAATTAAACCTGCGATCTACGGCACAGAAGACAGCGGTACTACCAACAGTACCAACCACAACAGCATGTCTTTCAATTATACGTAAAGTGATCGACACATTCACATCCCATTTGAAATCGAAAAATCATTGAATCCAACAAACGATGTAGAAAGAGCATAGTTGAAATCTTTAAAAAAAGTTTCGTTAAAAATCAATGGAACTGATTTCCTAAATTTGTTGCGTAAGAAAACAAACAAAGCAGAAGGTCCGGATGAGAGTTCCTGAACTGACTGAACCCTCTTAAAGGAAAGGTCAATCGCATATCAAAATTTGTTTCACGAGAGCAATCTTTGGAAATTCATCCGGCACTCCATTAATCGAATCGCCACTTGACTTGGAATTGAAAATGCGTATTTGAACGCTTGAAGGTATATTCGCAAATATCCCAAATTTCGTGCAGATTCGCAATACTCGTAATCTGGATAAATTTGTGTAAAGATAATTTCACGGACCGTACTTCAATGTCGTTTTTGTACCTTGCATATGTGGCGGGCAAATTGTATAATTCGTAAAGCCTAGGTATTTTGCAAAATGCTGAGAAATTGTGAAATTCGCCACTTTACATAATGACTAGGCATTTTACAAAACGGCGCGTAATTAGTTTCTGCCGTGTTGTAGCCTAAGTTAGGTTTACCTTGGCTAACGGATCTAAAATGCACCTGCGATTTGAACCCATTTAAAAACTGCTGATGCCCCTTAGCCGACCATATACAATTTTCCGGCCATTTGTAAACGGTGAATTATACTATTTGAAACGAGCAATATTTGTATATATATTTGTAATCAGTTTCTCGAAAACGGCTCTAACGATTTCGACGAAATTTTGTATACAGGGGTTTTTGGGGGCAAAAAATCGATCTAGCTGGGTCTCATGCCTGGGAAAATTCGCTTTTATCGTCTTTTTAAATATTTCTTAGCGCGTTTTAGTGCGTCCAAGAAACTTGCAACGCCATCTGTTGTTGAGTAGCATAGCTTGCGCACTCGATGATATTTTAATCATACAGAGCATAGCTCGGTCGCCCAGGTACTATACTATTAAACGAGCAATATTTGTATATATATATATATATTTGTAATCGGTTTCTCGAAAACGGCTTTAACGATTTCGATGAAATTTAGTATACAGAGATTTTTGGGGGCAAAAAATCGATCTAGCTAGGTCTCATGTCTGGGAAAATTCGTTTTCACCGTCTTTTTTAATATTTCTTAGCGCGTTTTAGTGCGTTCAAGAAACTTACAGCGCCATCTGTTGTTGAGTAGCATAGCTTGCTCACCCGATGATATTTAATCATACAGAGCATAGCTCGGTCGCCCAGGTACTATTTTATTAATAACGTAAAACCAAACACTGATCAGTTAAAAAAAAGTCTAAAAAGAATCTTTTTTGCATCGCAACTCGCATTTACATAAGCATTTAAAAACTAAAATCAAATTGTGTACAGTTAGCAATTCAATGTTACGATTTAAAGTTGGGATTTTGAGAATATTTATACTCTTAACCGCATGCGCCTTGTTTGTTTTGTTGGATTTTTTATTTACATTGTGAAGTTTAATTAGGACGGGTATTTCCATTTGTGAGCCCAAAATAGTACAAGTTATTCTCGCTTCGCTGTAACGGTGACGTTCCAGTTAACTTATTAGTTTATTTGCTTAGCAATCGTTGTGAATTGTAGCAGCCTTTGCGTGTGCTAGAAGGCATAATAAATTATCTACTTACATTGTTGATTTTTTTAATATAAAAAAAAAAAACTTAACATAGTTCGATGGTGCGGTGAGGTAGAGGAAAGAATGGAAGAAGGGTTTTGGCCTACATTTGGTTACTTGGGGCCACACATCGGATACTCCAGAAAATTCGCGTGAAATCACTACACTTGCCAAATATGTGACTGACTGTCAGTTGGCCAGCGAAATTAAAAACGTAATACTGTATTCTCATGCAAATAAACGTTTGATTGATTAACACCAGCGATGGCCACCCGAGCCACGTGGAGGTGAGGTATCGAAAATGGCTGCGGGGAGGGATCGGAAAGTGTCTTCTCTGGATGATACACAATTCATTCTAAACTCTAAGTCGTATACTATGGGTTTGTTGTTGAGAACGTTTCTGGGACACGTCCTTTAACTCCTATTTCGAACGGGATTATTTGGAATTGGAAAACCAATTCCCTACCTGGACTTCGAGGAGCGGAATTGAAGAAGGGCTAGATGCTGAGGCTAGATGCGTCATGTATGAGATTTTGTCAGAAGGTAAGCTCAAGTCCAGGTGGAGATACGTCGGTTCCCTGTTCTCTGATTAGTGGGATGTAGTGAATATCACATGCTTTTGTTAGTAGTAGATTTTTAAACAGATTTTCCGTTAACAATGCTTTTATTTCCCTACAATGCGATACCAGAAGTTGATATACCTGTTTCATACGAAGACAATTATGTTCTTGTTTTATTCTTGTATGCTACCTACTCAGTTCTTTACACAGGTACGAGCTCTACAATGATAATTTAATAGCCAGAAGAAAGAAAACAGTGGTTTTACCCGACATTGGCTAAAGTTCTTATCGCCTTGCCCGGTTCCAAACAATATTGAACATCCTAATGAAATCGTTCTTCCTTTCTCGTGCATGTCCATACCGTATTTTTATTTTATTTTTTATTTATTATTATTTTTATTATACCATTTTTCATTATTGTTTGTTTTTTTTTCTTGTATGCTACCTACTCAGTTCTTTACACAGGTACGAGCTCTACAATGATAATTTAATAGCCAGAAGAAAGAAAACAGTGGTTTTACCCGACATTGGCTAAAGTTCTTATCGCCTTGCCCGGTTCCAAACAATATTGAACATCCTAATGAAATCGTTCTTCCTTTCTCGTGCATGTCCATACCGTATTTTTATTTAATTTTTTATTTATTATTATTTTTATTATACCATTTTTCATTATTGTTTGTTTTTTTTTTTAACTCGCGAGCTTGGGGCATATGCTTGACATACTCGTAGATGCTAATTAGTGCGTAATGATATGATAGAACTTCTCTTAAAGATAAGAAAAATGACCCCGAACTTGCAGACTATGAGCGTATTTCATGAGTTGAGTGCTCAAACTTCCATAGAAACGATCAACGCCGTTGTAAAATCCTTTGTTAGTGCTTACCTGCATTAAAAAGGAATTACACAGGTTTTTGTTATGGGTTTTCTGTTTCTCAGTCAGTGAAATGCTAAAGGTGTATCTGAACCCTCGGCGAGCGAGTCCAACTCGCACTTTACTGGTTTTCTAGCTTAGAGATGCCTTCGAAAATGGAGCAATTCTATTGGATGGAAATTTTTCAGCTCAAAGGTTAGCTACCTAGCTCAGCTCTGGCGTAAAGGCACCCTTATTCAATACGTATTTAGCCACGAAAAAAGGATTACTGTATACCAATATTGTATTGATTCCTTGTTATTCTCCAATCTAAAGAATCCCTTTTACTTTATTGTACAAATGTTATTGTACCGTGGATATTAGATGTTCCAAAAACTCAACAGGTAAAAGCAGCGTCGTACGTAACAAAGGCTCTGTATAATGGAAGATTGAACGACTTATGACTCATTCATTGCCTGTCAGATTTCCAAAGAAAAGAACATAACCCAGGGGTCTTGAACCTATGGCACAAAAGTATCGAAAGTAGTTTTCTTAGCCTATTATGATTATTGCTTGGGATTGGAAAAGTACTCGGAAAATTAGTATACAGGGTGTTAATTTAATTGCGTGCCATAGCTTAGGGAGTGGTTCAGTAACGATAAAGGAACTAAAAAATTTTTTAAAAAAGTCCAACTTAAAAAAAATATATAACTCCATTGAAACTAAACTAACGCAGAAGGCAATGACCCGGAGAACCGCGCTATCAAAAGCGCGCGAAAGATTTTCAGATATGTATGTGCCTACCTTATCCACTGATACTCGCGCGCTGGATCGGTTATAGCGCGGTGCTTCGTCCGGGTCACTGCCCTCCGCGTTAGTTCAGTTTCAATGGAGTTTTTTTTTTTTTAAGTAGGATGTTTTTAAATATTTTTGTTTGTGTTCCTTTATCGTTACTAGAACACCCCCTAAGCTATGGAACGCAATTAAATTAACACCCTGTATACCTTGTAAGTTGACAATATTAGTTGTTACCTAAAGAGGACGTTTAGTAAACAAAATAAACTTAATTATGATGATGATAATATTATGGATATTTCTTACTAGTTATAAATGATATAGTCGTTTTCCTATTTTATGTGTTTTTCCATGCGTGTGTTGTGTGTGGTTACAAATGAAGAATACAATATTATGGAATGGAATATACATTGATGTTCCCGACGCCAATAATAAAAAAAAAATCTGGACTAAAGCAATTGGAAAGCAGCTTTATTTGAACTGGATAACATCATATAAAAAGTTCCTCCTGCCGAATATTCATTTTAAATCTATTTGGTTACTCGTGAGTGAAGATCCTAGCTTTTGTTGATATTTTAATATTCTTCAGTTTCCATGTTTAACAGTTTTTAAACTTCTAACAAGGCTGTCTGGACTTTGATGTTGCGACATTTAATATATTTTGGAGTTTGTAAGGTTGACTACCACTGTGAAAATAATAGCTTAGGTATTTTATAATAATCGAGAGCAGTTTAATTGTTTAAAGACCCGGATTATAATAACAAATCGAGTTAGTACCGACTATCCGGAATATCCGGAAACCGGGGCTTTTTTTCTGGAAACGTGTAAGCTCTTGGTTTCATGCGATACCACACATTTTCTTGATGAATAACAACGACTTCCTCAGGAAGAAGTTCAAGTGTAAAAGCACAGATTAGATAATAGGTAAGAGTCTTTAACACTGGGACTTCTTCCTAGGTCTCTTCTTCTGTGCTCTTCATTTGATCGGACAATCTGTCTCTTAGCGCATTTTTCTTTCACTTGAATCAATATTAGCTTCTCCACACTGTCACACCTCGGAAGCTCCATACAATCGGGCTCAAAAGTGACAGCTGTCATTTTTACACGCGCAAATGTGTGGGTGGGTTAAAGATGTGTGAGTGTAGGGTTGATGGTATCTAGAAAACACCTACCCTAGAAAACGTAGATAACAGAACATTAGCATTATACTTTTATTACAGTTTCGAGTTGCACATTTTTCGTTCGACTATAAAGCGACTTACACAATTCACAAACGAATTATAACCTCACTTTGTTGTATTTAGTAATCGAATTTCAATTAAAACAAACAAACACACGTTGAAATAATCTCACAAACTCTATGGTGTTTATTCCATAATAATTGCTTCTTATTATTGTTTAACTTTATTCCAAATTTTACTTTGTCTTGGAGAGTCGAAAGACAACCGTAAACTGCACAACCACGCACCTTTTTTTCAACTTTTGCAAGCGTTGCATATCGCGTGGCAACAGGACGAGAAATAGGACGAGATATCGCGCAGGGCTCCGCGGGGTGATGCACGCGCACTTGAGGTACTCCGATTGGTGGGAGGCGGAGAGCTTCCGTTCTGTATGTAGTACTATTATGAATTCTGTGACACTGTTCTAGGGAGATATACGAAATAAAACTTAAAAAAAAAACAGATGTATTTTCAATACATATCTCGAAAGTTGTTTTTAATATTTGGAGAACATTCATGGTTTCAATAACTTACAGTAAGTACCTACTTTAAACTACGTAATAAAAGATTTTCCCATCGAGTGTGAGTTCGGTCTATTTGCGGATTTAATTGATTCCTATTGGCGTTTTGTTTTAATCCCGACCCGTTCCTATTCAAAGCAAGTAATACGTAGAACCATAACCCTTACGTCAAAAGCTATACCAATACAAACAATTTCTTCGAACATCGGATCGTTATTAACAGGTAAATAAATTATGTTGTATGTGATCAATAAATTTTGTACTTATAGAGTTCACGAAATAACGCTACGTTTAATAAACAAACCTTTTCGCAGTTAAGAAAATATTTCTCTTCCATAGGCAATTTTCTATGACGTTTGTCAACTCGGTTTTTTAAGTTTCGGTAAGTGACACGCTTATCATTTTGGTAATTTCTTTTTTTATGGCTTTGTAAAATAAATGAAACCTTTTGAGAAGAAAATATAAGACAGGCATTTGACAGTAGCATCCAAACTGACTTAATTATTTTCATACTGGGTGACCGTTTAATATCAGTGTTTCCATTTTCCCAAAGATAATTAGCAGCGCCATCCAGTTGAACTTTCAGAAGGTGCTGCTGGAAAACACCCTATTACACGTGCAACATGTTTGTAACCACAATACACACAGAAAAAACGCTGAGACCATCGTTTTATAGCCAGTCAGAAATATGCAAACTTTTTACTTGAATTTGAGCTTAATATTTTGCTTACAAAACCTGACGCTCTTTCTTAAACCCTGGTATACAAAGCGCTTCCTGAATGTCGTCAATATCGTCATCTTAAAAAAGTTGCAGTAGCCATAGTTTGTATCTTGTCTTAAGGGGCTGATAAGAGCCAAATTACCTCCCTTTCTAACAAAGGACAGAATGCCATATATTCATCACTTTTCGTTAAAAACTGCTCAAGTGAAGCGTATTTAGCTCTTCAGTCCCTTAATATAACTGTGACTGCAAGAAAATCCAGTCTTTTTAGCGCCATTAGGTACTTGTCAAGCGGTGCTTACAATGTTCTTCCTAAAATTGCTCAAAATGAAACTTTAAGAAACTTATATCTTGATTTTAATGTTAGAAATGTAAATTCAAAAACGGGCCTTCAGTTCAATGATTAGACAATAGTAAAGTGAAATTGTGTATCAGGCAACCGCATATCAGTTGCATCACGATTATCAGCTGCTAAATAATAAAACAGTCTCAAGGTCATTCTACCGACGACTTGCATACTGATGACCAATATGACCATATTCACAACATCCCATAAAGCATGCAGGATAGGGAGCTTCCACCACAACTCCAGCAAAAACACGTGGTACCTACTTAGGAGGGGATTTACGAGTACCATAGTCATCACGCTTGTAAGAGGTGCGGCTGGCTACCGGTGTTGTTGGTGACCGCAGTTGGTAAAATGGTACGATACACAGAAAGATGCTGCTGCCCATCCTCCAGTTCATAAGCCCTTAGTCGCCTCTTACGACACCCACGGGTAGAGATGGGTTGGTACTATTCTTTGTCGGCATCGCACGGACCTATTATGACCATATTAGCCGTTTAAAGCAATAATAAAAAAAACCGGCCAAGTGCGAGTCGGACTCGCGCACTGAGGGTTCCGTACCACCACATAAACATAATTGTATTAGTTGAAATTTCAGTAAGTTAATGTGCTAGATTTTTTGAGTCCGACACGCGCTTGACCAAATTTTATTATTTGTTGTTATTTTATAGCTTATGCACTATAAACATACCAATTTTCAAGTTTGTAAGTGTTCCCGTTTTTAAATAGAACTAAAACAAAAATCGCCTCAGCGACCATCCAACTTGACCCCCCTCTTATATGAATGTTCTTGAAACGGGAGCTCACCACAATTGGTTATAATTAATTGTGAGAAAAGTTGTAATATTCAATGATTTCAGACTTTTCCCATTATTTGTACTGTGAGACCTAGCTTCATGCCAAATTTCATAATTTTAGGTCAACGGGAAGTACCCTGTAGGTTTTGCATTTTTGAATAAATGTATGGAGGAGGACATAAAATGCCATATCTTTTGATTGCGTCGTTGTAAAAAATTTAAATTTTCAGATCTTGTGTGGTTCATGGATCCTAATATATGGTATTAATTTCAACCTGATACCTCTACCCGTTCGTGAGATAAAGGGTCTTGACAGACAGACAGACAGACGGACAACAAAGTGATCCTATAAGGGTTCCGTTTTTTTCTTTTGAGGTACGGAACCCTAAAAAACTAAATATTTTCATGGTGATTTGAATGAACACTATTGTCTTTAATTCGCCATTACGTGGGCATCGAAGATCTAGGTTACGTAGTAGTCATCGGCATAAGCGTGACAGACAGTCATTTAAGTTCAGGAAGGAAGCATCTAGCATAATTCTTAGAAAGCGGGTGTAAGTTTAACATGTGTTGAAGGCATTGAGTTGAAGGCTAGTTGTATAGACAGTGATATCGATATTTTGGCAATCTTTTTACTTACGCGACACACGCCTATACTAGTTCACCATATCTATAAGATAATGAATTACTTTTTAGATTAGCTATATGATACGTCGGATTGACGTCATTTTTGTGATGAATATAGGGAGTCTGGTACTACTTATCTAAGCAATGCCTGGACTATGGCATGGGTATCGGTTTTCTGATACCTATACTCCAGACACTGCCTAGTTTGGGAACAGATGACTTTGTATAAAATATCCCGCATATTTATTAATGTAATTTCCTGCGTATGTAGTCGCGAGTTCATAGAATCCAAATGTATTCTGGTACGATTGATTTGATTAGGCTCCTTCTGTGTGAGAACTAGATTGACGTCATGAGCTACCCTATTGATGATAATAAAAAAGGGTACAAACCTTTATCCCTGGCAAAGCATTAGATAAGCATACCTTACTAGAATATCTTTTTGGGTTCACCTCGACGAATAATGATTACGTTCTAGGGTCGTCGAATTGACTTTTATCGCGACCCATCGATTCAGTTATACCCTTTAGACTATCAGGATGTAAATATTGACCTTCACCTGGCTAATACGATAAGAAATTATGCAGGCACCTTTTGACTACCTGCATTACGATATAGGCAAGTGGCTATTATCAAATAGCCAATGGTTAGAGCACTCGGCTCTCAACTCGGATATTCTAAGATCGAATCAGAGTCAGTGTAGATTCTTTACAGAATACTTATTGAATGTCATGCAGAATACAATGCAAATAGAGCGAGTCTACACCGTTTCGGAACATGCTATGGCAGCGTCAAAGAAACGGCAAGAAACCACTGCAGCACGGCCTACTTAATAAAGAGTCGGCTTTTTTACAATATGTTTCTTGTGTTTTGCTGGAATATCAGAGCACCATACCTCTTTGTCATTAATGTAGTCATCTAATCCATTATACAGGATGTTCAATAATTAGGCCGTCACGCTGACACCGGAGGTAGATGGACTTATGGCGCATCAAATAAGCTTAACATGCCCATAGAAAAGTGTAATGAGTATTGAGTATGACCAGTTTCATTGATTTTTAAATTTTTTAAATATTAAATTTTAATTTCCTTTTTTTTAAACCTTTATTTTTATTTCTTTTTATTTTTTTATTTGATGCGCCTTAAGTCCATCTACCTCCGGTGTCAGCGTGACGGCCTAATTATGGGACACCCCGTATAGTAAGCTTTTTTACATAACCTTTGCTTTACACATTCTCAGGTATTTTGTTGTACCTATAGTATCGTACACACAAACCAACGAAAGATTGACTTCTGCTAATCTTGTACATGGTTGATCAAGTTTGTACGAATAAAATTTATGCCTGTCACAATTGAGGTAATTGATGAAATCCTCACTCACAGCAGGTCTGATTGTTCGAAAATTATGAAGACTCCGTGATTGTTGGTTCCGCCTGGTGTACGGAAGGGTTAGTTTCGCCACTGGCCTGACGATGATTGCACGATAACTTATTATTTACTTAGTTTATCTAATCTTTATAAGAAATAATATTTCATTACAGGAAATTCACCGTAACCGTAAATAAAGACCGTATTGTCTCATTATATTGAAAGTATAATGATTTCTCAATAAAAAGCATCTGTGTCGGAGACTATAGATACACCACCTAAATGAGTCCTCGCCCGCGGGGCACAGGGGCGCGGGGGTGAGACGACAAAGGGGGAACGAAAGAGGTGCGGGCGCATCCGGCCCCCGCACCTGCCCTTGTACCTCGCGGGCGAGGACTCATTTAGGCGGTACTACTATAGCCCAGTGCACCGCGACTTTCTGAGCTAGTTTAACCAATTAATTAACGTGCTTGCCGAATCAGGGTAAACGCTTTTCAGTTATACCATTAGCGGTCAACCATCCGGTTTCTGGTCAAAACGACTTTAAGGATAGTGAGATTTTATTTTCACAAATCCGTTATAAATATTAATTAATTAATTATGTCATACATTTTTGGTTTTGCCGAAAAAGGGATGGTTTGACTGTTTGAAAGATAATATTATGAGAAAGAAAGATGTGAACGTTGAGATGTCGGCCGATAGATAGAAATGTAAGCTATCGATATGTTGCGTCGACCCTAAATAAATTGGGATTCTACGACATTCGCCAGCCCATATCACTACTATCATGTGATACAATCAAGGAACTTGTCAGAGCAAAAATATGATTATTTTATGAAAATTTCTCTATAAACTTTATATTCTCTACACTTGAGCATGTACACTCATCAGCACGTCAGTAGAATTTTTTTGGACCATATCGCTTGGTAATAGAGTTGAAAAAGTTTCTACCGATGTGCGGTTAACCGTACATTTCAATAATCTGTCCTTAATGTTTGTTTGTTTAAGTAAATATTTTCGTTTTAAATATCGCGAGATTCTTTTATAATATTCTTATTCCCCCATTGTACCATTTATTAGAAAGGGATAGTTTCCAAATTCAAACGCAGCTTTTGTGATCAGAAAGAATGAGCAGTTCGCCACTAAGCCCTAAGCACTTATATTTACTAGTCGGCTAGAGAATAAGGTTTCATGTGCAGATGTATAATCAGAAGTTGTATGGCTGCGGGAATCGCTTTGACGCGCCACTGAGGATTCTGTTGGAACTTGTTGCGCAAACAAAATTGAATAAAGCTAGGGTAAAATGGTATTACCGGCATGAAAATAAAATTGTAAGTATAAATCTTAGCGATAGGCATTTATTTAGGAGACTACAGAAAATATCTATAAAGGGCCGATCACACCTGACTGAATTCACACACTAAGTCAGTTAGTCTCCTACGTAGGAAAGGAAGGTAGAAAGATGGAACTAAGTAAGTCACTAACTGAGTAAGCCGCATAGTAAGCAACGCAGTAAGGAACTTTAGTGAAGGGCCAATACGAATAGAACACCTCATCGTACGGAAAATATTAATAAGGGCTAATTTATGTTGTATAGAAAAACACTAGAATAACATAAAAAAAAAACAACAGAATTACCGGTATACTAAAAAACAAACAAGGAAATAAAATTAGGTTGCACCAGTCAAGTAAACATAAAGAATTGAAGTGCTTTATTCATTCTTTTAGTTAGAATAAATTTTTCATTCAAAACCGTACGAAAAGCAAATAATGATTCCAATGAAAAATAACTATTGAATGACAAAAGATTATTTTGATAGTACTAAGTAGTACATTCGAATATTTCGATTGTTGCTTCTTGAAATAATTGTACATCACTATTAAGGAACATAGGAAGAAAGACACAACATAGTAGGGATCATAGTCAGTTCACTAGTTGTGCTATACGTTAGTATAACTATATATTTTCTGTGCTGGTACACTTTATAGCGCGACTGATATGTTCAGATACTTTGTATAAAGGCTTCGATGAGTATTTTTAATGACCTTAAAATAAATTGAAAAGCAAGCTAAAAACTCGTTTATACTTTTATATTTAGTAGTAGTTTTAGAATACGATTGCCTTACTTTATTGCAATTGAAATAATTATAATATTATTATTATTGTAAAGGGGGCCCAAATGGGTAGGTAAAAATTTTTAATTGTCAGTACTAAGTCAAGTTAGGTATCATATGAAAGTGCTTCACTTGTACATTCCAAAATAGTTTTTTTATATTTTTAACGACTCTTAGTTTTCAAGTTATGATGAAAAAAGTTTAAAAAATACCTTCCCCCTTCCTTATCATCGAAGATTGCCGAAGAAAAAATCTGAATTAATTAAAGCCCATAGAGGTTTATGTAAATAATTCAGAAAAAAAACAATCTCTCTGAGTAGCACAGTTTTTTGGAAAATTGGAACAAATCTTTACAAACAAATTTAGTTTTGCGGTCCTTACAATGGACCTTATTGCTTCTAAAAATACTATAGGTAGGTATATCGGAACCCTCGATGCCCGAGTCCGACTCGAACTTTAACATTTTTTTTTGTTGTGTATAGATGTATGTATGGTAAAAATCGTTAATTTTTCATGGTATGAGTCCATAGATGAAGTTTTCAGGAGATTGTTTGACATCTTGTACTTGTCCGTAATTTTGTTAAACTTCCTTATAAAAGATAATTTGTAATCCTGACAGCATTTTCAATTCATGTCTAAATCAGTTGTCCCCTTCATAAAAAAATGTATAGCATCAAAACTGTTTAGTTTTCGCGTCGAGTCGGAAGCAACAGTGTGCGTATAATCGAACACACACATGCGCGCAGTCCACGCGGAGTCGTAGTGCGTCATTTCACCCGAGACGCGTTCTCGCCCGCTTGGAGGAAACGCCACCTTTTAAAAAACTGTGTTTTGAGTGGAACTTTTTTCTCTCAAGGTATTTTTAATGAACTCTACTGATATAGCTGAGTAAACGATAATTCTACCAGTAGAGCAACTATTGTATAACGGAGGGTTACTCGAGGGGAAGCGAGGGGCGACAGGGAACAGCTCTTCAAGTTTGCCGTGGCTATTACACTCAACAGCACGTCAGTAGAAACACTTTGGACTTAATGACATGGTGGTAGAAACTATCATCCGCGCATCACTTATCATCCGCTCATCATCATTCATCCACCGATCAACTATCATCCGCGCATCACTTATCATCCGAAAATCACTCATCATCCGCTCATCATCATCATTCATCCACTCATCCACGCATCACTCATCATCCGCTCATCATCATTCATCCACTCATTAACTATCATCCGCGCATCACTCATCATCCGCTTATCATCATTCATCCACTGATCAACTATAATCCGCGCATCGCTCATCATCCTTTCATCATCATCATTCATCCAGTCATCAACTATCATCCTGCCTAAGTTTGGCGCCATTTGCTTCTTTAAAAAAGTAATCCATTTAAATCCATGCCATCGTTGTACATTTCGTTGTTTTTGTGATCGAAAGATCAAAAGACACATACTAACGATCAAAAGGCAGTCTTATTTCGGAAAGCCATGCCATGGAAATCCGTCTAAAGAGGAAAATCTAACAGTCCTGACGAAATAATGTAGCCTGTTTCCTGCCTAAGTTTGGCGCCGTTTGCTTCTTTTAAAAAAGTAATCCATTTAAATCCGTGCCATCGTTGTACATTTCGTGGTTTTTGTGATCAAAAGATCAAAGGACACATACTAACGATCAAAATGCAGTCTTATTTCGGAAAGCCATGCCATGGAAGTCCGTCTAAAGAGGAAAATCTAACAGACCTGACGAAATAATGTAGCCTGTTTCCTGCCTACGTTTGGCGCCGTTTGCTTCTTTTAAAAAAGTAATCCATTTAAATCCGTGCCATCGTTGTACATTTCGTTGTTTTTGTGATCGAAAGATCAAAGGACAAATAGTAACGATCAAAAGGCAGTCTTATTTTGAAAAGCCATGCCATGGAAATCCGTCTCAAGAGGAAAATCTAACAGACCTGACGAAATAATGTAGCAAGCAGCACGTTCAAGTTTCCGATCATCGACCCTAAACAGCTCTACCTATTCCGACCACTGCCGATTACCCATCATCTACCGGTCACCCATCATCTACCATTGACTCGTCTTCCGCCGGTCACCCATCAATATCATCCACCGGTCACCCATCTTCGTCCGGACATCAATCACGTACCGAAAATCTATCACTCTGATAACCCTTCTGACCGATCACCCATCATCTACCTATCTTCCTCCGCCTACCCTTCATCACCAGTCACCCATCACAAAACAAAACTACCTAGGTATGGTATATAAGTAGGTACTTACTTGGTTAAAGGAATAGATATTTTTTTGATTTTTTGACGGGATACATAATATTTATCTTTGCGCTTTCCCATTTCTCTAAAACAAACATTTTATAAATACAAGGAAAGAAATATCTTAGTTTAGAAAATAGTAAAAAACAAAGTTACCTTGTTACACTATGAAAGCAGAGAATGTGTATACGTTGAAACGCGATCTATAATTTTGGCGCGTCGCGGTGCAAACTGACGTGGTCTCACTTCGAGCTCTTGTGGGTATCGGCCGCGTGTCTGAGCTATTTATTAGACTTCGCGCGGCCATACTAAAAATGTATGTCGTAATCGTAATGGTTTTAAAAAGAATCATATTAAATATGTAAGCAATATTAAACCGTGATTGCCGTTTTGGTAGTTTTTACGTGGTGCAGTCTTAAGTAAAATATTTTCGGCCAACGATATTTTTACAGTAACAAAATGCTGAAGTCAATTCTTTTTATCTAGAAGTTTATTGATCTTATTTGGATTTTTTATTTCTGTATGTAAGTTTATTTATTGTTTGCCATAGTTTCTCATTATCTTTTGGATATGGTTTTAAAAGACCTCGACTAACAATGAATACTTTCGGGCGAAATGCCTAACCGGGCGAACTCGCCTCGGAGGAAATGACCACCAAAAAATGACATCGGAACATAGGAAGCCACTTAGTTAGGAGGTTTAGTGATGGGCAAATGCGAAGGATTGAATCGAATCGAACATCTTGTCGAAAAAAAAATGGCCTAACTGATGGTATATTTTTTCACTTAAAACAAGCGCTCCTACTAGAAAAACAATTAAAGACCGCTATATTCAAAACTAACAGTGTTGCACTAGTCAAGTATTCTACACGGACGATGTGTCCGTCGCGCTTTAACTGGCGATTGATTCAGTACCTAACCGAACCGTAAATTTTGAAAATTATTGAATCAGTGTTGCTGCGATAGCGAGAGTTTCAGTATCGATGGTTGAATTTTAAAAATACAGTAACTCTACCGAATATTCTTATAGAAAATATCGAGAACATCGAATTCTTAAAAGTACCGGTAATAATCGATACTAAATAACCGACCAAGTTCGTGTCAAGCCACGCGCAGTGTAGAGTTACCTAGTTCATTTTACGATTTTTTTTATCGTAAAGCAGGTTTATTAACTCTACCGAACAGTCGTATAGAAAATATCGGAACCTTTCAAGTATCGATGGTAATCTATAGTGAATTTCTTTAAATTGTTTATTAGTACTTGTTATTGAAAAAATATTTACAATGAATAATAATTATTTTTTTACGACAAGTTGTTCATCGTCATTCGCAAAATTTACCCATCACTAAACTTCCTAAGTTCTTTACTTAAAGGGAGTAAGGAGGTTTAGTGATGTCCAAGTGCGAATGATGATTTCATGTTCGCATCGAAATTAAATTGACCAATACATGGTCTAAGGGACTGGTTTCCGAAAACTGAAAGGGCGTGATCAGTCAACGTAACTGAATAATTTTCAGTAAATAAAACTTTCAGAAAATATTAAAATAATCCTCTTTTCCACAAAAAAGCCACGATCACACCTAGCTAAATTAAAAGACTAATTCGGCATACATTGCTCGTTGAAGTAAGGATATTGCAATAACACAACCAAGCCTCCCAGCAATGTATGCCAAATTAGTCTTTGTATCCAGCTAGATGTGATCGTGGCTAAACTGTCCATTTGCAATTTTATATGAAGAGGCTGATAGTTTTATTCACTGAAAGTTGTTCAGTTACGGCGAATGACTATGTGCACCTGCTAGACTAGAAAAAACCGGCCAAGTGCGAGTCGGACTCGCGCACTGAGGGTTCCGTATAAACCTGTAAGTATAAAAGTAAAAGTTATGGTATTTTTATAGCTAAAAAACTTTATTATGTGATGTAAGTAACTAAAATTTATATTTGAGTTGATAGAATGAAAGGTAAATTGCGGTTTACGATTTATGACGTATTTAAAAAAAACTACATACAAGATCTCGTTCATACCAATTTTCTTTGGAAGTTTGCATGATAATGTACATCACATATTTTTTTTATTTTTATCATTCTCTTATTTTAGAAGTTACAGGGGGAAGACACACATTTTACCACTTTGGAAGTGTCTCTCGTGCAAACTATTCAGTTTAGAAAAAAAAAATATTAGAAACCTCAATATTATTTTTGAAGACCTATCCGTAGATACCCCACACGTATGGGTTAGACAAAAAAAAATTTTTTTGAGTTTCAGTTCCAAGTATGGGGAACCCTAAAATTTATTGTTTTTTTTTGTTTTTTTTTTTTTTGTGAAAATCTTAATGCGGTTTACAGAATACATCTACTTACCAAGTTTCAACAGTATAGCTCTTATAGTTTCGGAGAAAAGTGGCTGTAACATACGGACGGACAGACAGACATGACGAATCTATAAGGGTCCCGTTTTTTACCATTTGGCTACGGAACCCTAAAAAGAGAAAAAATGTATCCACTTCATTTACCACAGCCATTGTTTTTGTTTGATCAGAAATACTCTCATTCATAAGATTTGGCACGGCAATGTTCAAGTCTCATTTGTCCATTTAAGCTAAATAAAAATAAAAACATCACGGAAATGTATTGTCAGCCTATTAAAGCACATCTAGCTGGATTCAAAGACTAATTCGGTATACATTGCTGGGAGGCTTGGTTATGTTATTGCATTATCCATACTTCAACGAGCAATGTATGCCGTATTAGTCTTTGATTCCAGCTAGCTGTGATCACTCCTTAACTCAACCGAACAGTCGTATACAATTTTTTTATAGTGAATTTTTTTAAGTTTATTATTAGTACTTATTATTAAACCAAGATTACGCTTTTTTTTTATTTTTCATGGACAAGTTGTTCGATTCGAATTAATCATTCGCAAAATTTTCACATCACTAAACCTTCTAACTCCTTTACTTGAAGGGACTTAGCATGTTTAGTGATGTCCAAGTGCGAATGATTAATTCAACTTATCGAACAAAAAATATACTTATATTAAAAAAACGGTCAAGTGCGAGGCAGACTCTCGCTTCGAGCGATTCGATATTCCTGTAGTATTTTTAAAAGCAATAAAGCCCATATTTAAGACCGCAAATAAGTTTGTCTGTAATTTTTTCTTCTTTCAATTATCGGTTGTATTTGTCTTGAGGTTGTATCAGCCATTTTTTAACAATCGATAGTATTTTATTGTACAATAATTATTTTCGATAAGGCTATTCAACAGAGTTACTGTATTTCAAGATCAACTACCGACAGCGAAACTATCGCTATCGGAACATCACTATTCAGCAACTGTATTAGTAGGCACTTTTTCTACTTAGCTTCCTAGCTAGAACTCTGAATTCACAAACGTCTTTTTCTACGTAGCCGCCTAGGTAGATTTCTTATTCAGTCGTCAAATTCAAGCAGGTGTAATCGCGGCTTTAGGGTGAATGGATATTTTGATGTACCGAAAGTTTTAAGATCAAATTAAGGGCGTAAAAACCACATAAGAATACCCTAACCCGAACGTGTATAAAAGGATTGATGCGAATGTGAGGGAAAGTCTTTGATCACTGCAGGACTGTGATCTTAACTTATCGGGAGGAGTATTACAGTTAATAGTTTTTCTAGTTAAAGGCTAGCTTTTTCCCATTTGATTTTACTAAACTGGTTTACTATTATATATTCTGTGATTTTACTCATGATGATGCAGTTAGTAGGCAAACTATGGTCTCATCTTTGGCTAGTATAATTTTACGCGTTTTGTACTGTTTTTCTTTTGGAACTAATATTACGAGCGCACGTGTTACGTCTCTGTGGTTAGGATGCTATAAATTAATCACTTTCCAACGCATTACAAAACGAGGCCGCATGTGACCGACTCCCGATTCTTATCCTACTAATATTATAAACGCGAAAGTTTATGGATGGATGTATATTTGTTACTCTTTCACGTAAAAACTACTGAATGGATTTTAATGAAACTTTACAATAATATAGCTTATACATCAAATTAACACATAGGCTACAATTTATAAACCTGCGCAGGCGAAGTCGCGGGCACCAGCTAGTTCTAAATACAGCGTGTTATGGAAAGGTGTGGTAATAGTGAAGGGTGTAAATCTGCCCATGAAATGCCACTGAACAAGGATCAGAACCTTTGCTCCCCATACATACAAAATGCGCTTTCAGCTAATGCAGTTTCTTTGGGAGGTCAAAAATTGATTTTGTTCTATGACCTTTGTTTCTTGGGAAAAGTTGTTCAGTTTCATGGGCAGATTCAAACCCTTTAGTATTATCACTCCTGTCCGTTACATGTTGCATAAAGCCCATTTCGATGTTCATAGGTATATTACAGGTACGTATACGATAGAAAAAGATTCAGAAGAATATAAAAAAAATAACTAAGAAAAACCGGTCAAGTGCGAGTCGGACTTCCGTACCAATAAGGTAAAAATACCGTCTTAGTTATGGGCGCGCAGTCACACAGAAGTGTATTAAATGCGCGCGAGTCCGATACATACTTGATCAGTTTTATTATTTGTTGTTATACCTTGTGCGGTGCACTATAAACATACCAATTTTCACGCTTGTAAGTGTCCCCGTTTTTGCGATAGAGCTAAAACAAAAATCGAGCAAAAATCGCCTAAAAATCACGTCTTTTGTAGGGAAGCCCCTGTAATTTATACCTTTTTTCTTTATTTAAAAAATATGTGGCTATAGTGGTAACAGAAATACATAATCCGTGAAAGTTTCAACTGCCTACCTATTACGGTTCATGAGATACATCCCACAGACAGACTGACATCGGAGGCATATTAATAAGGTCCCGTTTACACCGTTTGGGTACGAAACCCTAAAAATGAGTGAATTTAGTTGTACTAAAAATAAAAATTGTTAACTTTCAGTAGAAATCGCTTTATCAATTTAGGGGATTTTTTTTCTTTTTTTTCATCCTGGTGTTGTTTACTGTGATGGTTGAATTTCCGTATTTTATCTACGTATCCGGCTTGCTCTCGATAAATCTAATTTATCTATCATTACGAGAAGACGGTACGCGCACTGCAGCAGGCAAGTGGTAACGAACAAAACCAGTATATGCTGAACCAGCGCTACGCTACGAACACACGAAACAATCAATAATCTAAGGCGAAATGTCAGTTTTTGACAATAATGTATGGAGCAAACGCCAAAATATTAAGTTTGACCTTAGATTTTTCTTTATATAGGGCCTCGTGCTGAGGGGGCAGAGACCGGTTCAGGGTCAATTTGTTACCACTGACGTGCGGTCGTGTGTATGAACGTGACAGATCTTACGATGTTTTCAATCTTTAGGATACATCCATGTAGGACGGGTACAAAACGCACGCTGCGTCACTTCACTGTGTTAGTAGAGTTTAGTTCGGTCTGTTCCCTCATTGTAATTATAATGTAACAATATCTCTGGAGAAAGAGCATGTTCGGTTACCTATTTGCGTCAGAGATTTATAGAATTTTCCTCGGCTACTATAGCTTAAACACTTGTGAATAGGGCACTATTATTATTATGCCACTTATAACATTTGGTAACGCACTGAATAGTCCGTTAGAACATTACCATCCTATCTCTACCCGTACGTGTGATAAGAGGCGATTAAGGAATTTTGATCGTGAAAATAGGCAGCATCGTCCTTCTGCGTATCGTTGGTACCTTCTTACATATTGCGGTCACCAACAACCGCGGTCTATAGTACCAGCCGCAACACTAGCACGTGTGGTGAATATGGTACCTCCCCTCCAAAAACACCACGTGCTTTTTCTGTGAAATTCTAGAGGGAGGTGTCTAGCTGAGCACTTTAATGAGCAATCCTGAAATTTCCAGCTCATCACTTAAGCTACCTCGCACAGCTTTAGTGGAAAACTACCCTTAATGAGATATTATAACGAACGTTATGAATATCCTATTTATTAAAATAAACCAACATATCTTATCATATCAAATTGGCATGATATCTGCTATTAGAGTACCTGGAATTTTATTTCCCGCTTAACTACAAGAAATGGTGTTCGAAAACGGTTTACAATTTGGTAGACAATCGAGATCAAGATAATTTCCAAGTACTTAAGCTTGATAAGCGTACAATACTTATGACGTCACGGCTCGATACGCACTTGGAATCAATGAAAGAAAATTCCTCGCGATAACTCGTTAGGTCCTCACGAGTGTATCGGCGACCTTAAGACTGTTATCAAATGATTGTGGTCTACTTGAAATAAGAAACCGTCATCTTACGTATCTTCCTTTTAGGGTTCCGTACCCAAATGGCCTATTATTACGCCTACGTTGTCTGTCTGTATTTTTTTAACCGTAATAGGTAACTACTTGAATTTTTTACAGAATATTTAACATTCTACTAGATTTGATAAAGTTTTGAGATTATTTATTAGACTGTTGATAATTTTTTTTTTACACGCCAATCGGCCGAATGAAGAACGGCGAATGTTCTATATGTATTAAGACCATATTGTAAACCCTTTGTTCGTGAAATAAATATTACAATAAATAATACTATAATATTATATTACCAACAAATAATATTAAAAAAAAAACGGCCAAGTGCGAGTCGGACTCGCGACCTAAGGGTTCCGTACCTATCTACCATATGATATTCTAAAAGTTTTGCTCTTTGACTTTAAAAACTCCGCGACCATCCAACTTCACCCCTCTTTTATAGAAAAGTTCTTGAAACGGAAGCTCACCTTAATTGGTTACTATTAGTTGTGAGAAAAATTTAAATATTTAATTATTATAGACTTTTTCCTTTATTTGTACTGTGAGACCTAGCTTCTTGCCAAATTTCATAATTTTAGGTCAACGGGAAGTACCCTGTAGGTTTTGCTTTTTTGCATAAATGTATGGAGATGAGGACATAAAAAGCCATATCTTTTGATTGTGTCGTTGTAAAAATTTGAAATTTTCAGGTCTTCTGTGGTTTCATGGACCTTAATATTCGTTATCAATTTCAACCTAATACCTCTTCTCGTTCGTGAGAAAAAGGGTCTTGACAGACAGACGGACAACAAAGTGATCCTATAAGGGTTCCGTTTTTTAGGGTTCCGTTCCTCAAAATATCCGTCTGTCTGTCTGTCAAGACCCCTTTTCTCACGAACGGGTAGAGGTATCAGGTGGAAATTTATAACGAATATTAAGGTCCATAAACCACACAAGATCTGAAAAAATTTTTTTTTTACAACAACGCAATCAAAAGATATGGCTTTTTATGTCCTCATCTCCATATACATTTGTGCAAAAAAGCAAAACCTACAGGGTACTTCCCGTTGTTAGTGTAAGTTATGAAATTTGGCAAGAATCTAGGTCTCACAGTACAAATAAAGGGAAAAGTCTAAAATCAAAAAATATTTAAATTTTTCTCACAACTAATAGTAACCAATTAAGGTGAGCTCCCGTTTCAAGAACTTTTCTATAAAAGAGGGGTCAAGTTGGATGGTCGCGGAGTTTTTAAAATCAAAGAGCAAAAGCTTTTAGTATATCATATGGTAGATAGGTACGGAATGCTTAGGGCGCGAGTCCGACTAGCACTTGGCCGGTTTTTTATTTTGAGGTACGGAACCCTAAAAATATCAAAGCTTTAGAGGGGAGCTTCATTCAAAAAACGTTGTTTTTTTTTACTTTTTTAGATTTATCGTAAATACTTTAATACCCACCATCCCACCATACCAGCATCAAAAGTAGTGTAATCAATCATACTACGAGTACATAACCCGAAAAATTATAAAAATCGGCTAAGTGTTGGACTCAACAAAGTTGGCGCAGCAGTTTTGAACCTACCACTGAAACTTCGTCCAACACAATATTGTGTGGTGGTAAAGAACCCTCAATGCGCGAGTCCGACGCTTTTCTACTTGATATATGGGTCCGCGCACACCGAAAGGCAGAGCAGACAAGAGCAGGTTTTGATATCATTGCAAAATGGACTTTAAATCTTAAGAAATAAATGCATAATTGCCTGAGAGGCACGAAAACTGCTCGCGGCTCTGTCTCTCAGGCAATTTAGTATTTTATGTTTTAGATATAAAGTCCATTTTGTAATGTTATGAAAAACTGCTCTTGTCTGCTCTGCCTATTGGTGTGTTCTAACTTTATTATTGTAGATGAGCAATAAAAATTAGCCGCTAGCTAAGTGGTTAAAAGTTTGTATGTAAGTCCAAGCACACGGCTTGTTTTAATTAATTCCAATGATATACAGATTGTTTGGAAATTGATAAGGTGTGGCACATTGTTTTTTACTATTATTTATTTATTGTAGCTTCTTGAGGTGCCGCTAATGAAATAAGTGTTTTGGATGTAAGGTTTTGACTTGTTTTTGTACAAATTACGTTTATTCACGCATACTGTACCAAGTTTTAGTGTTAGCCTGCAAATAACATTAAAATTATTCTACGAAGAGACCGATAATATTATAACGTCACGAAATGTTGCTGTTGTATTAGAACTTGATATTTTTAGGGTTCCGATACCAAAATGGTAAAAAAAAGGAACCCTTATGGTGCCGCTCTGTCTGTCTGTCCGTCTGTCTGTCACACCTCTATATCTCAGCAACCACTTATGCTATCAACCTGAAATTTGGAATAGTTTTAGAATATAGTTGCCCAACTTAATTGCACAAGAAAACATTTTGAAAAAAGTATGATTATTAATATAAAGGGGGCCAAAATAGGGGGGGCCAAATTTCAAATTGTCGCTACTAGGTCGAGTGGGGTATCATATGAAAGGGCTTTACTTGTACATTTTAAAATATATTTTTGTATTTTTTTAAATTTCTTAGTTTTAAAGTTATGATGAAAAATGTCAAGAAAAATACCATTCCCCCCCCCTTATCTCCGAAGTTTGAGTAAGGAAAAATCTGAATTAATTACAGTTGACAGAAGTTTATATAAACTTTACAGCAAAAATAAAACGATCTTTCTAAGTTGCACAGTTTTTCAGAAATCTGCAAAAAACCTTTACAAACAAATTTAGTTTTGCGGTCCTGAAAATGGACTTTATTGCTTCCAAAAATACTATAGGTATATCGGAACCCTCGGCGCGCGAGTCCGACTCGCACTTGACCGGTTTTTTTTCTCACAATACTTTATCTAACTTTACAATACTTACGTACGAGTATCATAATTTGTGAAAGCGTATTTGTTTGTTCTCATTCGGTAATCTACGAGGGGCGGCTGATAAGTCAGCGGCCTAAGGCAGAAAATGAAAGAAAAGTTATGATTATTTTATTTTTATTTTTCGACATAGTCTCCGTCAAGCGAAATGCATTTCTTACATCTGGAATACAACGCTTCCAAACCGCCATAAAAATATTCCTTTTCTTTGTTCTCAAAATGGCTTTCAACCGTCGCCTTCATTTCATTTTCATCAACAAATCTGCGCCCCCTTAACTTCTTTTTCAAATTGGAAAAAAGAAAGTAGTCGCTGGGAGCCAGGTCTGTACTGTAGGGTGGAAGGTCAATTTCCGAAAAGCCTGTGTCCCTCAGGGCCTGCCTCGAAACCCGCGCTGTGAGGACAGGCGCATTGTCTTGCAAGAACAGCACTCCGCGCGCTAACTTTCCGCGTTGCTTCTGTACGACTGGGTCTCGTGCCTGAGCCAATAAATTTGCGTAATGGTGACCATTCATAGTAGTCCCCTTTGGCAAATAATTAATCAGTAAAACATCTTCGCTGTCCCAAAAAACAGTCGCCATAAGCTTTGATGCCGACTTTTGAAGCTTGAATTTCTTTGGAGGCCTTTCTCCTTTTTTATCAGTTGCATGAACTCATGTTTGGGTTGCAAATCGTATTGGTGAACCCAAATTTCTTCTACGGTTACGATTCAGTCGAATTTTTTTTCTGGATTGTCCTTAACCAACTCAACAAAGTCCTTACTGGTCTCGAGTCGCCGTTGTTTGTCGAACGGCGTAAGCATTTTTGTACCCAACGCGAACTGATTTTTTTCATATTCAAATACTTGTGAATAATTTCTCCATCCCATTCCTTACTTATCTGCAACTCTTCGGCTATCTGCCATAATTTTATTCTACGGTCAGCCTGTACTAATTTTTCGACTTTTCGAACGTTTTCCTCTGTCACTACCGTCACAGGACGCCCCGAGCGGGGATCATCTTCACAGCTCTCTCGTCCTTGTTAAAATAAGCAAGTCTATTTTTTTACCATAGTATACGAAGGCGCAGATTCCTGAAAAACTGATGACATATCTATGAAAATTTCTTTCAGCGTTTTTCATGTCTTTACGAAGCGCTTTATTACAGCACGGTGTTCAATATGACTGAAATTTGACGAATTAGCTGACACGGTGATGTTTGTCCTTCGACAAATAATTTGCTACTGATTTCATTTTTGAAAGAAGGTTTTATTTATATCCACAATGAGTCCCGCAATCAGTGCTAACACAAGTAAGACAATGCGGCATAGCTAACTGCCTCAGGCCGCGGACTTTTCAGCCGCCCTGGTACATACTCGTACATAACATTACGCAAATTTCCCATCGGAGATGGCAGAGACTATAGCTCTCCATCTGCTACGATCTTGACAGTCTTCCCTCAGTTTATCTACTTTTAACAACCCTTTCATACACGTTCGGTTATGGGTACTTTTAACCTGGCCTTTATGTCGAACATCCTGAATTTGGTCATGGTACGTTCGCCGAGGCCTTGCCCTTCCAGCGTTTCCATTCACTCTCGCCTGGTAGATTTTTTTCGTCACAATTTTCGTTCATTCTCTGTATGACCAAACCATCTCATCATTCTTTAAAGAAAGAAAATAAAATCTCTTATCGAATCAATTTTGCGTTTAAAAAATTAAGTGCCAAATGCCAAAAGACGTCGTGGGCGGCCTCAAAAGACGTGGCGAGACGAGCTGGATGTACAGTCAACGACAGGTCAAGCTTGACACTCGCAGTGCGACCCATGCGTCTATTGAAATAAGAACGGTACAAAGTCCAATGTGTCAAGCTTGATGTGCTCTTGACTATACATGCGTCTGCCTAAAATTGGGATGTGTGAAAGGACGGAAGAGAGGCCTTTGTCCTGCTGTGGGACACCATCGGCTCGTTAGTAAAGCAAATAAATAAAAAAAAATCTTGTAATAAACATTTTGTTATCCATTTTCTTGCCGTTACGCTTTTCACAACTAGTCAGTCTTAGCACAGATTAAACAATAGTTTGGTTCTTGTATTAAGCAGACGTTTTCTGTATATACAAGTCATTATATAACAGTGTCTTTTGTATTTATGGACCCTAAGTTCTTACCATAGAGCCATATAAATACAATCTGAGCTGCCTCCTGGGCACAAACTGCAGTGGCAAACCTGAAAATAGCTAAACCGTCCGCGTACTCGAGTTGACTGCTGCAGATAAAACATGTATAGATGGAGCTCTGCAATAAGGCTTCACAGACCAGTTGCTAAAGCTCGTCAAAACATAGTGCATCTGATCTCTTTTTATCCACTGTAACCCTCCACCGTTACAGAGAAAGTTCAAAAAATGTATAAAGCAAACGTTATGTAAAAAAGCTTACTATGGATTAGATGACTATATCAAAGATAAAGAGGTATGGTGCTCTGATATTCCAGCGAAATACAAGAAACACATTGTAAAAAGCAGACTCTTAAAGTAGGCAGTGCTGCAGTGGTTTCTTGCCGTTTCTTTTACGCTGCCATAGCCCGATCCGAAACTGTGTAGACTCGCTCTATTTTCATTGTATTCTGCATGAAATTTAATAAGTATTGAATAAAAAAATCTGAGTCATTTACGAGGATCTATAAGAGGCATCAGATCAGATAACGCCATAGCAGTAGCAAATTTTGCGGGGTGAATATATTTAGTCTGATATGTTGATCAATGATACGTAGAAAAGACCCGATTCCAGCAACTCTCAGATGTACCGTCGCAATCAACAGTCTCCTATAATAGTGTATTGGAGATGGAGACTAGTACAATAAAGAAGAAGAGTAGCTGGATGACCTGATTGTAATCTGGTATTCATAAATGGAGCACGCGGACCGTTGGAGCGGAAATGTCAGGAATCCAACAAGTGTGAGAAATACGAAGAAATCTGTGTAACATATTGACGGGCACACGTTAAATGTTTGTGCAGCAATCGTGATTGTAGACTTTCGAAATAGGACGGAGTATTTGTAGTGGACAAGTTGACAGCTTTAAGTAGGTATACAATAAAATTTGGTAGTTTCGATAAGTACTTTTTTTTAATTTGATTTTCCCTGGTGTCAGAGTTGTTGAGCCGCCCAAAGTCTCTGACATGGCTCATTATCGGCCACTTCTGTAGATAGTAGCCGGGACCATTGGCTTAACGTGGCTTCCGAAGCACGGAATCATCTTACTTTTCGGACAATCAGGTGATTTATCCTGCAATGTCCTAACCAAAGTGGGACGTCACAAAATGATTTCATGTACACTCAACAGCATATCAGTAGAAACACTTTTAGACCTTATGGTGTGGTAATAGAGTTGAAGAAGTTTCTACTGAAGTGCGGTTGACCGTATACGTATTAAAACAAAATCGGTCATTCTCAAAAAATTTGCTGTTTTGGTTTTTTTTTCGTGTCCGTGATAATAAATCACTTGTATTTCAAATAATAACGACAATTACTGTTTTTTTCTTCTACCTAGATCTAACTGTTTAAATTTTTTATAAAGTAAATGAAAATAATTGTAATTATACATAAAGTACGCGATAGCTCGTGATTGCTGGCGAAATGTATGGCACCAAACCCAGCTGATTCATCCCGAATAGGGGTCTGTTAAATTCGGTTAGGTTAGGTTGTTTTAACACATTTTCTCCATCCCAAAAAAAAATCCTTTTTGGGTTAGGTTATCTTATACCACAAAGACAGAAAGTCAAAAACTAATTACGCGCCATTTTATAAAATGTCGAGGCATTATTTAAAATGACTAGGTAATAAATTCTAGGCATTTTGTAAAACGGCAAATTATACAATTTGCGTGCGACGACGTATCGAACATGTTTTGAGGGTCGTTAGGTAATTATTTACCTGTCCTTTTATTTACATGTTCTACAATAGTAATATTTCCGAACTGGACAGTTTTTATGGGGATGTTGATAGTTTTTTTTACATTTCTATTGCTTGGAGGAAGCTGTTCAGTTTCGGTGACTGATCAGTGATCATACTCGTCTTTTAAGGTTTGGACACCGGTGACCGGACACAAGTTACGCCTTTCCGAATAAGCGAGAATTTGGTGAATTTCGGTAGTTTTTACTGTAAGATACCTAGTACTGAAAGTTATCGTATGAATAAGTAAAGAGATAGCGTCAATCGCAAACGCATGAAATACTACGTAAGAAGTAAATATATCGTATCACGTACTGACTCGACATTTTTATAGCTATCCAGACGAGAAACAAATTTGATTTTCCTGTTATTGTTACTAAGTATTCGATATTTTCGATAACTTTCTGTTATTCAGGCTTTCTAACTTGAATATTAAGAAAGCGGGTAGTTAATCCGTTAATGGCGTCACACACGGTGTAGATGCTGTAATATTGGAACCAAGTTAATTTTACACTCCAGAATTTTTTTTATCGCTACGTCACGACACTTTTGCTAGTATTGTGTGATTTGTATATGTCACCGGAAAATAATAAGAATCGTAAATTGATCAATTTCCTAGTTAGTTGATCAAATTTCGTAAAATTATAAACACAACAACACAATCCATAGGTCCGTTATAAAGCAGACACAACCTTACTGATCTCGGATGGGATTCAAAGTACAGATCTCATAATTTACACTACTTTTATCAGACGAAGTTATAAAAAATTACTTAAAACTGCTTTAATATTTTGCCTGTTAAGTAATGTTATTACAGCCGGGTGTTAAAAATAAGTAAAACTAATATTTAATTTGGTCATTATTTAGTTAAAAATAGAAGACTGAAGAATACTGAATCTGCCTAAAGTGTCGGGCATAGAAAATTATGAAATTTCATATACTAAACCCCTTATTTTATACCCAAAGAATTAGAAGAAATCGCTTCTAGAATCGTATAGAGAATAGAGAAGAATAATAAAACATCGAGACCGCCTGTCTTAGTCATATGGCAGAACCCAGCCATCTCATTCATGTTTAGCCTATGGGTCTGTTTCGTCCGCCCACTTTTTTCGAACTTGGCTCTCAGCTGTGCTCAGCTCAGTTGGAAGAAACACAAATATTCATACTTCTTTTGCATAGATAAGAAAAGTAGCCAAGGAGTGGAATTCCCTGCCTACTTTTTTAATCCCGAGTTCATATAATGAATCTATTCAAGTCGGTGAATAGGCTTCTTAAGCTTGTTCCTTTGTCAACGTCATCTTTGTATTTTGGGCTAAATAGACCAAGAGCAAGCCCATTGTAAATTAAAAAACAATATATTTTTAACATGTATTTTTTTCTTATTTCAGGCAAAAATCTTTATAACAACGAGCATGTAGCGATAAAGATGGAGCCGATGAAGTCGAAGGCGCCACAGCTTCATCTGGAGTACCGGTTTTACAAACTCCTGGGCACGCATGGTGAGTCAACATTGAACAAACCTAGCGGTAAAATATCCTGAAACTTGATTTAATTGATTCGAATAATTTGCCTTTGGCCTTTGATATGGCTTAGCGACCACCATCTAGGATTGTACCCGCAGCCAAAGACTTGAATAACGCATTACTTCTCATACCACCAGCGGTTGCTCATTCGGTTCTTGACCAGGACCAATGTTTTCTTTAGTTGATTGGAAAGAAAGACCTATTTCCGCTAAGCCACAAGTTTTTCCAAACACTGACTACAGTATTTACTTAGAGGGCGTTCCAAAAGTGTACTACTTGGGAACGTGTGGCGGTCGCTACAACGCCATGGTCATGGAGTTGCTAGGGCCCTCGCTCGAAGATCTGTTCGTCCATTGCGGCCGAAGGTTCAGGCTGAAAACTGTCCTAATGATTGCCTTGCAGCTCGTAAGTGGCAATCGATAATAGTAGATAGACGATTGTCTCAAACAGCACGGTGCCCGATGTTACAAAATTGTGCTGGTCGACAAGTTTGTACGGACTGTATTTAGTTGGTAGTCGATTAGTGAGAGAGGCAGACTGGATTTTTTGACCGCACTTTGTTTGGATACGGAAATTTTGGTGTATTTATAACGCTGCATGTCAACCAGAAATAAGCTGGAAAAATCCGTTGAATGTTGCTGTATTTTTGGTGGATTTTACCCGTTTAGGTAGTAAATTCATGGCCTGAATTGTACGGGAGGTGCCTCTGGGCTTCCGTGGTCCAGCCTGGTGTAGTTAAATATGCCTATTTATGTATCCCTTTTTCGGATCCTCAAACTCACAATCTTGTCGACCAACTCTGTTTCTGCCTCTCTCAGTCTTAGTCTAACTTGTCGACTGGTAAGTTACGCGAGGGCAGCTGCCATGATCATGGCCGTTGGGGTCCTTATATGTGTGTCACCTATGTTTTGTCACGTAGCAATGCTCTCGCTTCACTTTCAGTCCGGCCTGGCCACGATTACACGCGATTTGCGGAACGGCGAGTGTTTTTTCAATACATTGAGCGTTGAGTCGCAACTATTATCGGGAGATACACGCAGATGTGTGGAGGCAGTGTATTAAAAAATCGCTCGCCGTTCCGCAGGTAGCTCATTGTCGTGGTCAGGCCGTAGAGATATCGGGTGCTGTGTTGTATATAGGTGCTAGCGAGAGCAATGCTCGTGTCGTGTTTAAATGTGAGTACTAAAGCGTTTGTTTGTTTCTCCCCTTCCTTCATTCCTTTACCCTGATTCCTTGGCTTAGCGCCGTCGACGGCGGAAGGTATCCCCGAGGTGTACTACTTCGGTCCTTGTGGTAAATACAACGCGCTGGTGATGGAGTTGCTCGGGCCCTCACTTGAGGACCTGTTTGATCTCTGCGGGCGCAGGTTCTCACTAAAGACTGTCTTAATGATCGCTATGCAGTTGGTAAGTTCTTATATTGTCCGACAGTTTATTTCTCACGAAGCTCTTAGTTTCATAATACAGGTTGTAAGGGACGGTGTACCGAAAACTGAAAGGGCATGTTCAGTCAACGAAACTGAATAACTTTCCCAAAGAAACATTTCTGAGAAATGAAAAAAATTTTTGACCTCTCCATACAAACTGTTCGACCAGAGTGAGCAATTTCTATGGGAAGATCAAAAATTTTTTTCATTTCAGAAAATGTTTCTTTGGGAAAGTTGTTCAGTTTCATCGACTGAACACGTCCTTTCAGTTTTCAGTACACCGTCCCTTACACAATGTATAAAAAGTATTATCTCTGTCTTTATTTACCATTGCATCCTTCTGTGCTTGTCACTTACAAGAAGGATACAATCAGAGGTATCACTTACTTTTTTTTCAGCCAGTGACACAAAGTTGCTTTAAAGTTAAAGCTCCCTTTAAACTATTGCTGTCACTTTTGACGTCATCAAAACAAAAAGTGTCAGAAATAGACTTAGAGGCGCGTTAACGTTGTGCAACTGGCGCTACTGGCAGTTTGTCAATTGAAAAAAGGTCAGCATGAGACTTAATGAAAGATTAACTTTAAATGACGTCTGCGGAAGTTACATTACATCTTCATTCGATCAGGCAACGTGACAAATAAACGATCAGATACTATACATACGTGCTTTTAAGTTGTTTGTTTGTTATACTTTTTATTTTTGTGACTTTTTTTTAAACTTTCAAATCAATCTGAAGTTGTAATTGGCTTTCCTGCCAAGGTGCTAAAAGGACTATTAACAAGCTAGTTAAAAGTTCTCTCATTAATATTAAAAGCAATATTTTGACGCACAGTTAAGCCAAAAAGAGTGTGAAAATAATTAAGAAATTTTACATGGCAAAATTTTAATCAATTAGTACGTTATATTACTTTTGATTAGATTTTATTATCTCACATTATCAATTTCAAATGTACAAAAATTGTCCGAAAATTTTTCTCTATGGTGAAATTTTGTGTTGCCTGTTATAATAAATTTTGTTACATTACACTCAAGACTTTTTGCCAAGATGTAGATAACATTGATTAACAATAGGTATAATTAAATAAAACCTTATTATTTTGTGGTTTCATGCAATACATAAAGTCAAGTCAAGTCAAAATCGTTTATTCATTGTTGGATATTCAATCTCTTAATGACGTCAGCTAAACTACATCGCTTCACAAACAATGTGGCGCCAAAGTGATCCATATTTACGTTAGCTCAAGTTCAGCGAACTGTGAGTAATATTTCCTTGTGTTTTTTCAGTTACATCGCATCGAGTATGTCCACACGAGACATTTAATATATCGAGATGTTAAACCAGAGAATTTTTTGATAGGTAGAACCGCAACTAAAAGAGAAAAAATCATCCACATCATTGGTAAGTCATTTTTCATCATCATTATCATAGATTAGATTTAGATTAGATTTCTTTATTTCATATTATCACATTCAAAATTACATAGATTGTTCAGATATCAATGAATAATATGATCGTCAAAAATATTGGAAATAAAATAAAAATAATTCAACAAAATAAAAGTATGTCAAAAGACAGGCAAAACAAAGTAAATTCATAGTAATTATAATATATAATGTCAAAATAAGTGAAAAATGTCAAAATAAACCAATAAACATAAAATACTTAAGTATATTTATTTATCCCTTTTTAAGTCCACTGCTGGACAGAGAGGGAGCTCCACCCAGAATTTCTCAAAAAAAAATTGCCCAAGGAACATAGGTCATAGAACAAAATTAATTTTTGACCTCACATAGAAACTGTATCCGCTGATAGCGCATTTTGTATGGGAGATCAAATTTGTTTTTTCGTATTTCGACCTATGTTCCTTAGAAAAAGTTGTTCAGTTTCATGGGCAGTATTATCACATCTTTCCGTTACACTTTGTATATATTTTGGAAGGGAAGTGCGATAGTCACCACGCTTGTAAGCGTTACGGCTGGCACCATGAACCACGGTTGTTGGTTGTTGGTGACCACAGTATGTATGATGGTACACCGAACAGGACGTCAGTAGAAACACTTTGGACCTTATGGCATGGTAATAGAGTTACAGATGTTTCCACTGACGTGCTGTTGACTGTACGATACGCAGAAGGACGGCGCTGCCCATCTTCCGGCTTCAACTCCTTTACTACTCCCACAGGTAGAGATAAGTTGGTACTATTTTAAGCCGGCACCACACATACGATGGTGAGTCGCGTGCAGGATAAGTCGAGCTATGACGGTTATTTTCTGCGCATGGGTGACAGGCGGAGAGCCAATGAACGATTCGCTCGCCTCCCCCTGCCGCCCTCACCCCAACGACTCATTTTTCGACTTCTGAGCTTTAACGGTCATAGCCCGAGTTATATTGTACGCCGTATAACTGGCTTATATTTTGTAAATTATGTAAATAACTCATATGTCTAAATGTATTTTTCGCGATCAAATAAGTATACCGGAAGCAGAAAAGACGAATTTACCTTATATTATGTCCAACTCGTACCAATGCAATAAATTCTAAAAATTGTTTCTAAGTATTGATTGACAGAACAAGAATCTGAAAAACTTTTCTAAAGCAGTACAGGACTAAAACCAATACTCGTATTTTCACTTCTTATGGTCGAAAAATTCTAGTTTAAGCTGGGCAGGCTAAAATTGTATATTATGCACTTGGTCAAAAAAGTAATTTCTTCTAAATTGACTTTCCAGCCAGTCGCAATCAAAGTGAAAAGCAGAGTTTATAACTCGACCATAAAACACTTTTTATCCGCGGCTTAATTGCGTAATACGTAAGCCTTGTATAAAAAGTCATGTTTTATGCACTTGTTTTAAAACTACTATTTTGGCTTTCTTATGCAAACTTTGAGGCGGCAATACGTATATTTTTATGGAATAATCAAAATTTTTCTCGTGTTCTGACTCGTCTTTTAGAGAAAGTTGTTCAGTTTTATGATCTGAGTAACATGAAATTTGGCCTGGGTCCAAAAAATAACCCTAAATAATATTAAAAACAATACAAATCGTAAATTCTAATAATACTAACAGTCCTTACAATTGCAAATAGCTGTAGATATAATCCTTTAATTAATCTAAACACACATGAATTGGTTGCGACGGCCGCCGTAACTCAATCCTCTGTCTTCAAGGTTTGCGGTTGAAATGGAATGCAACGTTTTGTATTATATATCGTTTGTTCAATCTTTTGAACTCGGCGGTCCCTCAACGCATTTAAGAGTTAACCATACTTGAAAAATATTATTTTTACTTTTTTAAGGAATCGTTTTTGCGTCAGGGGTTGTTTTTGTTTTAGTTTTATTTAGTTTTTGTGTTTATAAGTATAGTGACCTACAATTTACACAGTTGATAGGATTTAAACAAACTATAGTGCGGACGAAATGTATGGCTCGCCATAAATTTCGTCCGCACTCCCGAGCAAATTATGTGCTCAACCAGTAGTATTTTTCAGTGACGGGGTAGCCACTTGGCTCAGGGAATCCCCTTCCTAAACAGATGAAGAGACTGTAAGATATCGAGATAAAAGATAGTTATGTTTTAATTTAGCTTTGTGTAATAATTTGTTTTCTTATTTCAGATTTTGGTCTGGCCAAAGAATATATAGACTTAGAGACAAACAAACATATCCCATATCGGGAGCACAAGTCACTCACTGGGACCGCGAGATACATGTCAATAAACACACATTTAGGAAAAGGTAAGAATTTCGGTCCATCATCATAACATTACCCTTAAGGAGGAGTGAACCCCTTGTCAGCCAGTTGCTGTCTAGGTGGTCTAATTTGATGGACATTCAGATGTAACGAAAATGTTTCGGTTAAAAACTAGTCTACAGAATAATGCATACAAAAATAGGGTGAATTTTAATTAGTTCTTGATGGGAAAAGGTTTGCATTTACTCATGATACTGAACAACTTTCCCCAAGGAACATAGGTCGAAATATGAAAATCAAGTTTTGACCTCCCATACAAACTGCATCAGCTGATAGCGCATTTTGTATGGGAGGTCAAATTTGGTTTTTCGTATTTCGACCCATGTTCCTTGGTTCAGTATCATGACTACATTCATATCTCTTGCTATCAAGAACTAATTAAAAGTCACCCTATATAACATGAAGTCCACTGTTGTTGTTGTATAATCTTTATAGAATGAAATTACAAAAATACAATTCTAGAAAAGAAACATGCAAAGGTGGACTTAACCCTAAGTGAGATCTCTTTCAGTCAACCTTAGAGTGACTAAAGGAGAAAGTACCTA